>OW387139.1:25255068-26613760 GCA_936440205.1 Lepidonotus clava | reverse complement strand
GTGGCGTTTCAGATTAGAACGTCTATTGGCCCTAAATTCGCAATGTGGACAAGAAAAGGGCTTCTCGCCTGTGTGCACCACAATGTGCTCCCTCAGCTTTGACGCACAACTGAACATCTTCGGACAGAAAGGGCATGTGGTTGATGACTCCATAGAAGCCTGAAAATATACAAAATCATACTGCTGTATAAATTAGGTCCTATAATGCCAGTATTTCGCAAACTTAATTCTAAAAGCGGCATGACTTTTTAATAAGTGTTTGCGATTAGAAATACCGCAGAGAAAATCAAAATCAATATCTGTAGATCATATCCTTGATGTCCTTTGCATTTGAAAATCGTCTATTTAAAGGATGGTCCCGTTGGGGTATTTGATTCAGGATGATGATAGTGAAGTTGTTGTAAAAACTCAATCTCTACACTTATCAATCATGCATAATTTTTGTCCATGGAGGTCGTAGTTCGTGAAACTATTCAGAATATAGCCAGCTCTAACCTGTATTTTGGTAGACCCCGCCTCACACACTGCTGGTACCGGAGAACTGACCTTTGATATGATTTTGAAGAGGGTCAAAAAGAGGTTCTGTGGATGTCCCCTCTTAATTGATAGATGCTTTGGATAAACCTTTTAAAATACATTACTTAAGAATTTTTATCAAATACTGGTATACGGTTTGGTCGGCCTAGAGTTAATGGCTAAGCTGAAATATCCGCTTTCGAGGTATCATTGTTGGTTTCAGCTGTATATATCCGAGGCATATGAGACATTTACGAATAATAGATCAGTCCCATTCTATTGCTATTCTATTTTTATTGCGACTGAAATATTCCTATCTTGATAACAAATACTTAAGATACTATGAACTTCCGTGACACACTTGTCCTGCTGCTTTTGCACGGGGTACTTATTCATGAATACACATTGTTAACAAGAAAGCGGCAAGGCTATTTTTTGCATATAAATGATAACGAATTCATTTCTTTATCATTCATTTTATTTTTGGATGAATACGAAAACAATAGAGGCGCTGCTATAGCTATCAAAGCAAGCTTTATGTTTACGCTGAGAACATTGCAATTAAGTAATTTATATTGAATCATGTGATGTACATGTAGGGCCCCTAAAAAATACGTTAAATTATCTTAAAGGGGAGCAAATAGGGTATATTTATTTGTTTGGTGAATGCTTAGTTAGTATCTAGTATACCTATAACGCTTCCCATCACAATCCATTTCACCACTTTCCCCCCCTGATAAATGGAATGTTGACTATCAGGTCAGGGGAGGTGCGTCTATTCACAGAACTTGTGTCGACTCTTAATGTGTCTCTTTAAACTGAAGTGTCTATTGGCTTTGAATGGGCAGAGGTGGCACGAGAAGGGCCTCTCGCCTGTGTGCACCACAATGTGCTCCCTCAGCTTGGACGCCGAACTGAACATCTTCAGACAGAAAGGGCATGTGGTTGATGACTCCATAATAGCCTGAAATGATATAAAATCACACTGCTGTATATTTACTTGTGGAAGTATTCCCACATTCAAGAATTGTCAAGAGAAGTTCCACAACCACATTATAACGTGAAATAGAACTGTTGAACCTGTTATAGGGAAAAATCCAGATTCTAAAGGTAAATATAGATTTTCTAAATAAAGAAAATAACACACTATCTGGATTCCCGTTACGCACAATTTGCAAAGAAATCGTCACTCTACCTGCGTGGCAGTTTGCGTTGATCTCCGTGGCTCTCAAAGCTTATCTAAATGGACGTTCGACAAAGTATTTCACCTGGATTTGCATCTCTTATATTGGCAACCATTCTATCATTGTTTTTAATACTAGAGTGGGCATCCTTCAGAAGCAGTTGATATATTTAGAGCCATTAGTGCATCTGCACTAAACTATTCTTCGCTCTTCGTGTAAGCTTTACCCATTTGATATTAACTATTGTCATCTAAGTCACGAGAATCCATATCGTCAATCTATTGTCGAAGCTAGTTAAAAATGATATTAAAACTTCCAATTGGATGCTGTAGCTTTATTTAGTGCAAATATCCACATTGTGATTAATAATTTTCACTGTTTAAATACAATCACTACTTACATAAATCACCTAGAGAAATGCTACTTATAATTATGCCTAGGGTTTCAAGTGCATCTACGGGGCACACCAGTAAACGATATCACTCTAGGAGGGTATATGATCTGTTTCACAGTTGCCACTTCTCATGTCCGTGATTATGATGAAGGTTCATCCATCATTTCAAAGACTGCGTGACGAAACTTCATGTGTCTCTTTACAGTGAAACGCCTACTAGCTCTGAATGGACACAGCGGACAAGAAAAGGGTTTCTCGCCCGTATGTACCACCATATGCTGTTTCATCTTAGACGCGGCTCGGAAAACCTTTCGGCAGAAAGGACATGTTCTGCCTGACATGATGTCCAAGGCTGCCTGCAATGATATAAAATAGCACTGTTGTAGATGGAAAGATCCCTCTTCAGGAGAACAGCCTTTGAATAATTGCAAAACATGATCAACTCATGATAAAATACTGTCAGTCAATGGACCATCCCAACCGCTCAGCCATCATATCGCTCTGGGTCAAAATAGTCCTGTTCTTGAATTCTTTGCCTCGGTATTCTAACTAATGGATCAACGAGTCAACTCACCAATCGTAGTAGTTCTACACTATGAAAGACGATATCGGTTCTTCTAACTTTAAAACAGCTGGGGAGGTAAATAGAAGTTTAAGGAACAAACGTATACACTGGAACTATACAAGTCAAAATGAATATTTGATATAAAAAATAAAAAAAAAAGGGGGGGGGGGGACTAAACATCCTAGGTAAAGTATGAGATGGAAAGGGTTGTACTAATGTACCCAATATGTAGACAATTAGAACAGAGCTAACTAGTACTGGCCTAACAAAGAGTCACCAAATCAAAACTGTTTGATTTTTGTTTTACTAATATAAATGATATCAATCATCGCCGTGCTATGTGTTCCGTCTGCAATAATCATAGTAAATTGATTCTCGAAAAGAAAAATTCTACTTCTTGACGCAAATACAAACTGTATAATTTGTGATATTTTAATTTTGCATGTTGAAAAAGTAGCACACAACCGAATACTTCTTTCGTTGGTGGTATCATCGTTATGTATTTAAATGTGATTAGCAGGTCAATCAGATACTGAATCCAAGGACGGATATTTGATTTCTAACGTGGTTCCATATTTTTGTGACAAAATGTAAGATATTTTTTTGGAACTGGGTCGCTGTTCCGAGTAAGATAAACAAAGAAGCAAAAGTCAGCAAATATAATATGAAATGTTTATTTCAATACTATTGACACGTCGTTTAGACTGTGAAACAACATTCTTTGTTTCTATCCTGACACAGACTATACCTTACAAAGTAAAATGGCAGGAAAATACAATCTGTCTTCTGGAAAACATTGTTCGTGGGACTTCGAACCACTGAAGACAGGATAATGGATGGGGCAATTATCATTTATTTACAAAGATAGAGGCTACTGTTTTTCATCATCTTCAAGTTGTCTGATTCAGTGTCATTCTGAAAATCTACAATGTCAACAATCCGGGAGCATTCGGTAAACCTACTGATAAGCGAGAATAGTATCTGCTTTAAACTAATCAATCCTACAATACCTACCATCTTATTGTGAAAACAGATTATGACAGTCATACAATTACTCCTTTTACCTTGTCTTAAGGTATGTGAGACTACAGTGATCAGTTATAGCATGTTGAGAAGGTTGTAATTAGGGGCTGTAGGCACATGTTTGGTACGTCGGGAATGGCATATTATAGGAAATTTAAAACCAAAAACTATTTCCCAAGTGAACCCATAATACTACGTTCCTTTTCTGAGGGGTTTGACTCGCTATTCATAGACCCTGTAAATTATCACATTAGTCTAAATGGTAATAATTAAGGTTAATCCCGTCAGCTATTAGCTCCCCTATAATCAGAGTTAATTCTGTACTAATCGGATTAGGCCCGATGCGGGGCTTCTATAGGCGTACCAAATTAATCTAAATTACCCGCCTGTCTTTTCAAACTGGCTTATAGTCAATGTGGTGTTTGTTCTTCATGTGCCTTCTCACAGTGTATCGCCTTGTGGTGGAGTAGGAACACAGGGGGCAGGGGTAGGGCCTCTCCCCGGTGTGCACCACCTGATGCTGCTTCAGGTTACTCATCGAACTGAAAACCTTCCCACACCACTGGCATTGAGTAGGGGGCGCACTTGGCGAAGTGGCCTGAAATTATATAGAATCAGAATATGGCTGACTTACTGGGTATTTAATGAAAAACAAGGTCTTATCATTCATATGTCGATGTACATATGTCACAGTATTCTGGCTAAAGAGTCTCAATGTAACAGTTACATGAAGTGTTTCTTATATGTGTATATATCCGATGAACATAAACGCAAGGAAATTTGAATTCTCGCGAATTGATCCATAAAAGGTCCACATGGAAGAGATCCTGACGTTATCAAACTACGTCACAGTAAAAATGTATGTACTGCGTTCACACGCCTCGTACACGGTTAATATTAAAATGTAAATCTGTTACATATACTGTACAAGTGAACGGACCCGCTGACACAGGTTTTATAATTCGAGCAAACAAACTACTGACACTATCACTGTCTATATACTGCAACTAAAGTCATGATAAACCTCTAACTATACTTTTAGCTTCGATTTAAAAACACGACCTTTGAACAACCAAAACGATTATCTTTTTCTCTCTTCATTTTTTCATTATGATAAGTTCTGGATAAGAAGCGAATTTCCGGGATTCTTGTTAAAATCTAAATCATTTTGCACATACGCAATTGTTTTATTGACGGTCATTGCCAGGGTTTAAGTTGTTGGCACGTTTGTGCAGATTATTGCGCCCATGTGCTTATGTCGAGCCACAATGTGGCTATTAACATTTTCCCTTCTACTCGATCGAAACGAGCACATGGAGCACGAAAAGGGCTTCTCGCCCGTGTGCACCATCATATGGCGCTTTAGTCTTGAAGCTCGGACGAAAAACTTCCCACAGCATGGGCACGTGTTGCGATCTGGGGCATTCAACACCTGAAATAAAACCAAAATAACCTCGATGAACCTTATGAAAAGAAACTTTCAGTGGTAAACATTTTTAAAACAGGTACAATTGTTCACGGTTGATGAAGACAATTCCTTGACCACCTTATAAACGGCCGGTAAACCCATCATCTGTTGATTTATCTATTTAGATTTGGTCGTACATTACGACTGCACGCGCCGCTGTGTGGAACCCCTTCATCATGTTACAATCTCTTGGAGTATAACTTCGAATTCCCTAAAAAAAATATATAAGAAAACACGACCGATGTTGGGATCACAGGCGGATCTGAGATCCCTTATTGTTTCTCTATAAACGGGCGATGTCTTGGCCCCTAAAAAGGTTAGGCGTGTATGCACAACTTATTGTCAAGTAGCCATGCTCTTTGACCCCTGCAGCCACTCATCAGACGTGGTCGTCAGGGTGTGTTTTGAGGTGGATCTTCATGTTGATCTTTTGTGTAAACCTCATGCCGCACACTGGGCACTCAAAGGGCCTCTCGCCGGTGTGCACCCGCAGGTGTCTGTCCAGCTCCGACTTCCAGCGGACACCCTTACCGCAGGTGGGGCAGAAGAGCTTGTGGTCAGGTCTTGACGTAACAATGGCTCCCTTCCATTTGTACTGAACCTGTAACCACAGAAACAAACAGCATGTGAAGTCGGATTGGCCGGTCATTGTATCTTCAGTCTTGAAATCGTTTGGTATTTTATATAGTCACTGTAATGGTATCGTTGGAATTTGTTAACGCTTCCTTTTGCTAATCGAAATAGGGAATACATATAATTAGACATTTCCATGTCATTCAACGGGACTAACACCTCTCAGCTATTCATCCCTGCTCGTCCCCCTGTTTCTACATTCTAGTTTCTACATATCTGTACGTTTTCCCCCCGTCCTTGTGTTTCACCCCAACGCACTCCATGCACGTAACTCACTCGCAGCACAGATAGCCCTGTCACCATCGACAGAAGAGTCAATTAGGACCGTATGTTGGCTTATCGGACACTCTCTAGACTAACCTTCTGCTGCCCCGAGACAGAGGTAGAGATCTCTGGTCGTCACGTTATCCCTCGGCCCTTCCATTACCGTGATCACATTATCAAGATGGATCCAGAGGTCGTCATCCCTGGTCCGGGCCGGCCGGGGCGTCACCGGGGGATCTCACGACTAACACCCACAAACGTAGATGGGATTTTTCAAATCATTTGGATTGATCGTGAGACAGGGAAAGAATATTGATTTATGAACGTGGAAAAATGGTTTGCGGCTATAGAATGTGAGACGCTTCATGTTGGTAAACCTACTGGTCATCCAGGATATGGAATGTACGGTATATATACATAGATGCCACCTTCGACAGTCAAAAAGTAGGAAAAATCGATTTGTTTTCCAATCAGAAGCAACTTGACTACCGTAATACTAGCTTTCAGGATTAGCGCGCAGGCGTCGAATATGCATTTGAATGGCTTAGAATTAAAATATGAATATATGTAATTATAAGAGAAACATAAAAAAAACTCGTTGTTGTAAACAGACATAAGAAAAATAGGAAAATCCTTTTAAAAAGAAAAGAACTAAGATCGCACTTCTACTCATGGGGCTTCAGTCAAGTCACTCATTATTCTACAAAGAGGCTGCCCATACTACATTACAAACATCTGTTGTTTTCCGAGAAGGAATCTTATTTTGGTGAGCATATTCAGAGGTAATTCTTTTGCATGCATACATTTTTTTACGTGTACATGTATATCGCTCCATAACATTGATGATATGTATATGTTCGCAATAATCAACATGCATAACCTAGAATTACTCCACTTTTTCCAGCATCACTGCAGAGTTTTTCACCAAATTTGCAGAGCAAAACTTGTATGATAAATATCAAGGGTAACAGAGCGCATAATGTTATGTTAAATCTTAACCTTTATTCATATCCAATATACATATACAATTGGAAAAGAAACGAAGTGCTAAATGCCAATTAGCAAGACTGCCAACATGTAAACTATCTTCTAACTATCCTTCAAACAGTCTCTTAATACGTTCCGTAAGATTAATTGACTTTAAGCCATCCTTATCAAGTCGTTTTTCTCAGCAGTCCAGTCTGACATTTTAAATGCCTACATCTCATATGTGTATCTATCAAGCTAGGGATAATATCTGTCCTTGACTGTTTCATAACACTTTTCAATCCGCTAATGTCCTTTGGTATATATACAATTTATAAGTAACGGTTCTCACCATTGTGTTCCTTTACACCCCAACTATCAGTCAGGCTCACATCAGCAGAGAGCTGAATGAAGTTATCACTGAAGGCTTAGTCACTAATTAATAATCAATCAACAAATCCAAATAGTGTTAAATCAAGACTCCGTTGTTTCCCGACCTAGAAAACCTTATGAATATTTGTTGATCAGGTTGACCGTTCCCCTTCCCGGTTCCTATGCTTGTTGTTGATGTGTCGATTGAGATTGCCACTCTTACAAGACCTGAAGGGACAGTATGGGCAGGCGTGGGGTTTCTCTCCCGTATGAATCCGTGTGTGAATCTTCAGCGCACTAGGGGACGCACAAAATATCCCACACAGCATACATGTGTAAGGGGCCAGCCCAGTCTGCAACGACAAAACAAGAAGGGTGTGTAGAGGAGGTGTTGTCTCCTATCTCAACCCGAGAAGAGGTATCAAGGTCAAACCACATGTATGTATATCGTTTCGTAAGGATTGTTATTCATCATGGGCCAAATACTATGTTAATTGGAGAACACAATTCCACGTCACTTTCAGTGTCACTGTCCTTTGCAAAAGTCATCAGGTAGCCTACCTCCTTACCAGGATATCATGATGTCCAACAGAGGTAACGTAAGATGTTGAGAAATTGTCCTTAGCAACTAAGCATTCAAAAGTATCAGTGAGATCCTCACTGCAATGAAAACACTCACAAGGACCAACGTTCTCTAACCTGTCCCTCTTCTTCCCTTTCTTAGCCCACCAGAAAATGGCACGTTAGAATGCAGAAGCGCGGTGTTCCTACACCCCCAGGCTACAACACGGGTTCACCTCCTCTCCCCGAGTTGGCCAGGCCCACCTTCATGGCGAAAATTCATGTCTGTCCACGCCCCCAGCCCACCACCTACCCATAACACGGGCTCACCTCTGCTCCAAGAGTTGGCTGGGCCCAACTTTATGGTAAAAATCTCTATGTGTCTGTCCCCACCCCACCCACCCTTGACACGGGTTCACCTCTGCTCCCAGACTTGGCCGGTCTCACCTTTGTGGCAATCCTCTATGTGGCTGTCCATGCCACCGCCTAACCCACCCATAACATGGGTTCACCTCTGCTCCCAGACTTGGCCGGGCCGACCTTTATGGCGATCCTCTATGTGTCTGGCCATGCCCCCACCTAACCTGCCCATGACACGGGTTCACTTCTGCTCCCAGACTTGGCCGGGCCGACCTTTGTGGCGGGCTTCTATGTGTCTGTCCATGCCCCCACCCCACCCACCCTTGACACAGGTTCACCTCTGCTCCCAGACTTGACTGGGCCGACCTTTGTGGCGGGCCTCTATGTGTCTGTCCATGCCCCCACCCCACCCACCCTTGACACAGGTTCACCTTTGCTCCCAGACTTGGTGGGGCCGACCTTTGTGGCGGGCCTCTATGTGTCTGGCCACGTTCCTCTTGTAGGAGGAGTCATACGGACACAAGGGACACCTGAAGCGCTTTTCCCCTGTGTGAACCATGAGGTGGGTCTTCATCAGCGACAGCCGGGTGCACACCTGTCCACAGGTGAGACACTCGTAGTTCCTGTCCACTCGGATAGACCCCTGAGGCGGGTCGCCCTGGTATAGGGTGTCCACTGGGATGGGCAGGGCCACTGGGTCGGGCCAGGGACCGCCCGAGGGGCCCGGGGCGGCCGTCGAGCTGGGGACGGGCATCGAGCCCCAGGTCATCGTTTCCTCACCTAGATCCCCGCCTACATTGGCCATCTGAAACACAAGGACGGAGGACGGTCAGATTGCTGGAAGCTAACACCTTGCTAGGTCTAAATCCAAACATGGGAGACCTGTGAGGGAGCCAATTTTCTGCTGTTGATAAACTAAAAGGGTGCAACGTTGATTGACGTTGTCATGTTCTTCAGCGCTTTTATTTGGGTGACAAACCATTCTCTTCTCTCACAAACTCCTTAGAACGGGCTCTTGTGTATGTTGTTCAGATAAGAAGTATACGGAAAAAGGACCATGAAGATGGTTATTTGTATTCAACACTAACAACAAATGAGAACTTCATTTCCCTGCCTTCAAAGCCCAACGAAATTCCTAGTACGTTTTGAAACACAGAGAATGAGATATAGGCCTAAACTAAGTCAGACAACGCCTATAATGTTAAGTATATTGGGCGATTGGTTAAGGCACATTTGTGGAGTCTTTCAGATTAGAGGGAACAATGCCCTCTTTATAAGAGTCTCTAGGTGGGCGCTTCAGACGAAGGTGACCCCGTGCATGGCCTTGAGGTGCGTGTTGAGGTTGTCCCTCCGGTTAGAGCGGAAGCCACACAGCTGACAGACGAAGGGCTTCTCGCCCGTGTGGGTACGGGAGTGTCGCTCCAGTAACCAGCGGGCACTGAACACCTTACCACACACCGGGCAGTCCAGGTCCCGGCGGCCACCAGCGGAAAGGGCACCAGCGGTAAGGGCACCAGGGGGAGGGCCACCAGCAAACACCTGAAAAAAGGTCAATGTAACAGGCTGATGACAACGGGCCAGCTTAACGGGCAGGGAGAGCAGGCCCTGGGCAGAGCTGTGGGCGGGTGCTCATAGATGTCCACGTGGCCCTCATTCTTAAGAAACAGCTTGCTTATACTAATCTGCTTGGCAGAATGTTATTACGAATATCCTGCGGTCTCATGCAATTCTCACGAATGCTTTACGTACGCTGTTGTTCAGACTCTACGAAATACTCTTTTTAAAGAAGGAGAAGGTTTTCACTTTGTCAGGCGGTTCCAAAATAAACACTAAATGAACTCTGATCACAATACACCGTCGCGTATCGCTTAGGTTTATCCTTTTATTACGATCAACAAAATAACGTACTTGGTATCACCGGTATCATCAGGTAGAACATTAATTATCACTTAACTATCATACATTAGAATCCCATCTGTCAACTATATAATAGACTTTAAACGATAGTAGTCGCCTTTGTCACCATTCACATAATGATAGACAGCATCACATGTATCGAGGTATGCCGTAACAAGAAGTATAAAACACTCTCCTCTTTTTCTGGGACAAAACATCCTATATTGTCATACTATCACCTGTAACTTACAATGAAGTCTCAGCATCTACAATCACTTTTACAATATCTACCTACAGAGTTATAATTATGTACGCACATATATACATATATATATATTATTCATGCACTGTGAATCTATTTACACCTACCTAAACTTTGAGAATTATAGAGTAGAATATCAAAATATAAAAAAACGTCTCTGGATAATCTTTCTCTCTTAACTACTTAACTTTACATACGTCTTAAATAACCGCTGCTTAGATCTTGGATTATCTGAAGCCTATTTTGCGCAAAAAGAACGGTTGCTTAAACAAAAATATCGTGTTCACATAATGCCTATTTCTAACACGAAAGAGGGCATGGAGTGATGGAATTCTACTATTCGGTATGTCTCAAATCGGTGACACAGACTTCGCTGTCACAAAACGTCTTTGATCTTGTCCTGCAGACCAACAGATTATCTCCTACAAGTGTAGATATTTCGTGAATTTTAAAGTTCTGCCGGGTTATCTAATAACAGCATCCCCTGTTTTAAACCAATCCTATCCTCAGGATTTGAGGTGGTCAGATCATGGCTTAGGGTTTGTCTTTTTCGCCCTGGGCGGCCGTGGGGCAGTGACTATCTTATGTCGCGTCTTTAGGTGCACTTTGAGGTGGTCCCGCCTGCTGGCTCTGTGCTCACAGAGGTGGCAGGCGAACGGCTTCTCGCCGCTGTGGGTGGCCAGGTGGCGCACCAGTCTCCAGCGGGCACTGAAGTGCACGCCGCACACGTGACAGATACGGTCCTGGCCGGGGAAGGTGAGCACCTCCTGCAGCATCGGGCCGTATCTCACCTGAAACGACGAGACCAGGTTAGCCACAAGCCGAGGGCAGTGCGGGGCGGGGGGTAAAGGGGGCTAGAAGAACAGTGTACGGCTGGTGAGGCCCAGTACCTACAACACTCAAGCCCTACCTTGGTGCATGGCCAGTCGGTGGGTGGGTATAAGCAGGCTTCGTGTTCTGCATGGGGGTAGAGAGGAACAAGCAGCATCATACCTATTTGTGCCGCTCTATTAGGTAAACGATAGTACCAGTGAAGAAATGGAATTTCCATATCACAATTAGCTTCCCAACTTTGTAACCGCTATGAATGTAAACCGGAAACCTCATGAGAATACATGCACCTATTCGCTTGTCTGATTATTCCAGCCTATGCCTTGGTCTTAGAGGAATTGTCTTTTTCCTGGCTAAAATCCATTTTATGTCGGTTTTTCAAGTGAGACCTAATCTGGTCCTTCCTGGGGGCTCTGTAGGGACAGAGGTGGCAGCCATAGGGCTTGTTGCCGCTGTGGGTGTTCATGTGGCGAACTAACAACCAGCGCGCCCCAAACTGCAGCCCGCACACTGCACAGGTGCGCTCATCTCCACCAGGGACAGGGGGCACGAGACTGGGGAAGGGCGGCGGCAACATCTGAAACAACGAGATGGGCAGTTTTAAACCGCAGGCCCAGGAAGTGAGGCACAAAACCAACTGAACAAAGGGGGCGGACTACAGCCGACGGCCACCTAGCGATACTCTGTAATGGCTGGCAAGTATGGCGGAGAAACAAATCCCATCTTTATAAAGTATGTGAAACATCCTAGGCCCATACTTTTCTCTCAGATACTTAGAGGTAAGAGACGACGCTTCGAGGCTAAATAGCTGACTTTACGCACGCGGCTATACAGTGAACGATATTCTTTGTATTTCTTGCACAATTACTCATGGTCCGTTCAACTTATACGTAATGTAGACAAATATATTGAATACATATTACTACAAATCTACTTTATTTATTACCGAAATAACAATGATTCAATAAGCATGATGCCATAATCAGGTATACAATATGATTTATTTCGCCGAAAGAACAATTTAATGCAAGTCCCTTAAAAACTTTTATAAGAAAAGAAAGAACTCGAAATAACATGTTGCATTTGAAATAAATATGGGATACTCAAAGTATGCATCACTTTTCAATATTGACAAAATTAAAAGAGGAGCTTCCAGCTACACTAAGTGACTGCCACGATCAGACGTTTTCTCCGGGTATGAGCCACCTAAGGTTAATCCAGGCTCAGTACAAACGGCCCGTCATTCAGCCCCATGCAACCGCCGTATTCACAAAGTCACTCAGCGGGCCAAATAATGATGTGACCTTCATGGGGTTTTAAAGGGCAACCCATCCACAGACAGAGCCGACTCAGGTAGTGGGGTGTCGCCTGGCGCAGGAGGAGCCCCAGGAGGCAGGTGTTTCATCTTAATGTGACGGTTAAGGTTATCGGGCCGGGCACTGCTGTGGGGGCAGTGCGGACACAGGTACGGCTTCTGCCCCGTGTGGGTGGCCATGTGGCGGGTCACCTGCCACGGCATGTCAAACCTCCGCCCACACACCGCACACGTCGGCTTCAGGGGCGTGGCCGAGGTGGGCGTGGCCAGGGTGGGCGTGGCCGAGGAGGGCGGGGCCAGGGTGGGCGTGATCACGGGCCCACAAAAAGCCCTTAGAGCGGCGAGGGCCACCTGAAATGGACAGACACAGAAGGTTTGTAGGATAGACTTGGATAGGGCATCTCTAGGGGCGTACAACGGAGAGAAATGAGGGGCAGAGTTCAGAGCTCTGTGAACAATCAACTACGATAAGACTGGCACTCAGGGGAAACGGGACTTGGGTAGTCTCCCTAATATTGTCAAAACTAGAAATATTCAAACTACATGACATAGTCTTATGCATGCTGTCATCATGTCAACTGGACTTCCCTGCAGATATTTGAATCGTTATCATGATATTGGTCGGAAATGTCTGCACTCATCAATGGCATTATACATAACTTTTTAAAAAAAATATCCATGTATTCTTTGTGATTCGGTGATAATCATATTTAACTAATAAAACTAGACTTATGCATAAAATATTCCTTTATTCATTAATACATGTATCGGGAGATTAGACAAGATAACATCCATTTTTAAGATAAAACTATTAAACTAGAAGACCACACTAAGTCTTGTAATAAGTGCAATAACGGCATTCGTGGTAATGGAACGATAATTCAAGCTCAGATTGCTGAGCGATTAAAGATTTTTATAATTGCAGTATTCATAAGCCGCGAGCAATATTAACCAGTCCCATAAAATACAATATCTGTTTAGTTCCATTGCACAAAGCACCGAAAATGGATCGTCCTCCATCTCTATTTTGTGTCTGTTGTAAATTGAATTGAATAATACTAGACAGTATTAATCTGTTGTTGAAGGTGAAGTGAAGTCCATGCTTCACTCGGCCTCCGCACGGTAACCCAATATCAGCATTCTCATGGCCGATCGATACTACACCCGGTTAAACCACAAATCGAATCCAGGCAGGATGCTGAGTAGCAGTGCCCGGCCGTAACGCCGTGGGCAGAACTCTGAGGTGGCGGCCTACCGCAGGGCCACCAGCCTAGAGTTTTCAATGGGTGTGAATATGTTATATCATCTGAGATATCAACTTATTCTCTGTGTGGCCGCTGGACGTCTCTGGGTCAGAACCGTGCGTGCGCGTGTTTGAGTCGGATGTGCCTGCGGAGGTGGCCGTTCTGGGAGAAGGTCATTGAGCAGCGGTCACAGGCAAAGGGCCGCTCGCCCGTGTGGGTGCGGCGGTGCGTCTCCAGCTTGGACGGGGTGACAAACACCTTAGCACACACGGAGCACTCATAATCTGCCCTGATCCTCCCCTGAGCCCCACGGCCGGCCCAGCCCTGGAGGAGGGGGTTCACCTGAAACAGTTAAAACGGACTACCGGTTACTGCGGGCCAGGAGCACGGCATGGTGTGGCTGGGTGGATTCTACGTCTGCAGCATCCGTTCCCTGTCTTCAATCGGTCTGCTATGGAGGCAATTCTCAGAGAGACGTCAAATGATTTTTCTACTTCTATGGCAAATATCTATCTATCCGCTGAAGTTTATCTAGAGTGTTAGTTTTCTTAAATTAGGATCGGGTTATGTAACTTCTCTTCTCTGGCAAATATATATCTATCCGCTGAAGTATATCTATGGTGTTAGTTTTCTTAAATGAGGATCGGGTTATGTAACTTCTGTAACTACATGGACCCCTCAAATAGATCTAAATGCCATAAAATACCATGAATTATATAGTTAGTATTCTGATAACGATCTATGCTATATAATAAACGAAGTAAGATTACGGGTATCAGGTTAGGTTTTGCTATGAAAGTCGCTCCATCATATAGACGAAAAAAAGTAAGTTTTTATTAATTCACTTGAGTGCTTTCTTTTCTTAGATTGTCATAACATGAAAAATGCTAGCATTGTCTTCCATTTCAGTCTTGGTCACACATACATATGATGCAACATCTACTCCGACCATCCAGGTGAGCGGCCCCTAGGATGTTGCCCTTGATTCTACTCGGTAACAATCACTCTGCTACCTCGACGCTCGCTAACGGCGAATCTCAGTTCTCACGGACTATCTTTCTGGAGCGGAGGGTGATTCGCCGCAGAGTGGGTAACAATCTACTTAGTAACTGCACCAGCAACACCAGATCACATTATCGTTTACCACTCTTTCGATGTGACCCCGGGCCCCACTCTGCCACCTCGACGCTCGCTAACGGCGAATCATACTCTCACAGACTATCTTTCTGGAGCGGAGGGTGATTCGGTCGCAGAGTGCCCGGGCCCCCCTCATCAAACACCCCCGTAGTCTGGTAGACCTGGTCCTTGTGTCTGTTGAGGACATGTACATGCAGGTTGGCCTTGGTGTTGGAGGCGAACTGACACAGCTCGCACTTGAAGGGTTTCTCCCCAGTGTGTATTCTCAAGTGGCGCTCTAGTTTCCAGCGAGTGGGGAACATCTTGCCACATGTGGGGCAGGGGTGGCGGTGGTTCCTGGAGGAGAAGGCTGAAGGGTCCCCCTGCAACAGGTGAAAACACACCTTCAGTCAGAGTTGGCCTGGATGGGCGCAATTCAGCGACAAAATGATGCCCCTTATTGAATATAAGTAGTCAAGTTTGTGGTTTTATCGAAAGTCATTTCTAACCTCACAGGACACCTATCTGAATCCCCTGCCATTACCAATACTTTTACATAGAAAGCTTCCGTATTAGGCAATTTGAACACAGCACAGAACATCGGCGCCTATACCAACCACAACGAATACGCTGTCGACTTTATACTGCGTCTTTTACTTTTATCGTGTAGAGTTAGTTAATAATAAGTAACACTATGTTCTTATTTCAGAATAAAAATAGATACGTGTGTCCATCGAAAATAAACAAAGCTATTAGTTGTTAGAAGCTTCAAATCAAGTTTTTATTTCAGTTGCTCCTGCCTCCACGAAAACGATACATAAACAATGAGACGAATGCCAGAAACTATTTTATGAATAGGGTCCTTATTCTTAGTACAACATTCCGACGAAAAGGCCGCTGGTGTTCTTTTTTCATGCCTGATAATGTATGGTATGCGATGGATAATCAAATAAGTATGTAATTCTGTCGTACGATTGCCGACGATATGTTCTTATAAACGGCCACATGACTATTGTGGCCGACATGTCGATTGAAGAAAACTCTTTCAATACTCATGTATGCCCCACCCAATATTTGCTTATCTCCAAATCACTGGTAAAAAATACTTATGCAAAGATAGTAAACTTTATCATGATTTTGTGAGTTTGTAAAGTGGCCACTCAGATGGGAGGTTCCTTAACGCCCTCCAGGCCCGGCCCTTCCCACTCGTGCCTTCTCATGTGGATCTTTAGGGACTGTTTGAGGTTGGTGGCATAGCTGCAGTGCGGGCATTTGAAGGGCCGCTCCGTCGAGTGGATCTTTGTGTGTCTGACCAGCCTCCACTTCTCGGGGAAGCTTTTGTTGCACATCTCACAGACATACTCAGGCCTGGCCTGCCAGCTGCCCTCAGCCTGCGGCCTCTGCCTGTTCCCGGGCAGCAGGAACGGCATGGCGCTCATCTGAAAGACACCAGAGGAAGTCACGTTTATCTGGGTGCGGCCCACTGCCAGTCGGACGTCAAATGTGGTCAAAGGGTGTCCTTGGGGATAGCTTTCACAGGGTGGTGCGACAAATGAAAATATAATAAATGCCGTGTATAGAACATATATCCCCGCATATATCTATACAATAGAGCATATAAATTCTGTTCATCCTGTAGTATTTACGCCCTTTCACTATGATACAGATTGTGGTTGCCATCCCTCATGATTTTATTTCACAATAGGTCCATGTAAAGACATTCGGTTGACTGATGACATAATCAATCGACGAAAAATATCTTCAGTAGGTTATTTTATTCAGTAAAAACTTAAACTAGGACTTGTGCAACTTGAGACAGCTGAAATAATGCCAGTACAACGAAAAATATCCCATATTTAGTGTATTAAAATGATCACGGATAACTGTTTTTGCCTTGTAATTGCAAAGATTTTAATTGACACGATAGTTGTATCAAATACAAAAGCATGAATATCCACATTGTGAACAACCCAATACTTTATTGAGACCTACTGTTCGACATAGATCTACAAATTAGCATACAATCAAGAGCCGATCTTCAGAGAGTTATGGGAGTGTTCTTCGCTGAACGTGTTCTTGACGAAGTAAAACTCTTTGGTATCTGTATAATAATCTGCTCCTTCACAAGGCAATACACACATCAAACATATTTGTTCTATATAAGTTAAATTAATGTAATTGTAAGTAACACTTTATACCAAACTCTATTATGTTGTATCTATCTTAAAGTGATCGTTGGTCTTGTAAATCCAGAGGACATATAGTCATGAACACAACTGTTCCTTTAGGTTCTACGTGGAATTGCTTTTCCATCCATATATAACTGCCCTCTGGAATAAGTTGCTTCGGGGGCCCTCAGAACCCGTCCCCCAACTAACTGGAGGCTAGGGACACAGGTGAGGAGGGCGCTGGGGGCCCTCAGAACCCTGCCCCCATGTAACTGGAGGCTGGGGACACAGGTGAGGAGGGTGCTGGGGGCCCTCAGAACCCATCCCCCAACTAACTGGAGGCCGGGGACACAGGTGAGGAGGGCGCTGGTGGCCCTCAGAACCCTGCCCCCATGTAACTGGAGGCTGGGGACACAGGTGAGGAGGGCGCTGGTGGCCCCTTCTCGGCCCCCAGCCCGTGGCGCCGCTTCAGGTGCGTCTTGAGGGCCGTGCTCACGCTGGCCGAGTACCCACACAGGTGGCACGGGAAGGGCTTCTCGCCCGTGTGGACCCGCATGTGACGCTCAAACTTCCACCGGTCACTGACGAACACCTTGCCGCAGAAGTCACATGTGAATCGCGTGCCCCTCGTGGGCGGCGGCTCCATGGGGCTGCCCCCGCCCGACCTGCCTGCTTTGAGCTGGGAATACAAGCTGCCTGCCTGCAACAACCAAGACATCCAATGAACCGGAGTAAAGAGAGCCTGGCTCGACGCCGGATTTTATATTATCTAAACCTACTCTACTCTAGTTTAAAAAACAACACGCAAAACGCTTGGCAGGCCTGCAGCCACTAAAAATGTAAATAGGTCACTCCGAGAATAGTAAACTGTGTTTTTTGAAAATTTGTTACACCAATTTCTCTCACACCGTTAATATATTCATGTCTCTGTCAGTTCAGGTACGTAAAACACAGTGAATTATCCGAAGTGATGCAGCATTCTAAAATGAGATTCAAGAATTTTCTCATATATACATAAAATTATCGTCCAGGTAACATCCCGTGTCATTTTTGTTCAGGCTCTTGGTAAAGTGCTATTTCATCCAGATTTGTCTACTCAATCTTATTCAGCATTTGTCACCTCAACTTCTACGAATGAATCAACTCTTATAAAGACTTGATCTGCTTTCAGTCTGAACTACAACCAGAGGAAGTTAATTACTGGTCCTTTGCTGGTTGGTCGTTCTGTACTAAGGGTGTTTTCGGTGACCCCTTCGTAGCTGACTTCGGCCCTTTCTGTCGGCGCGGGTGGCGCGGCTGCCGCGGGGGGCAGGTGATGTAGGCGGCTTCCCCGGCCACCGTTCTCCTCTTATACTCGTCGGGGTGCCGATTCTTGACGTGCTTTCGGATATACTCCGTCTGGGTAGTGACCCAGCCACAGACGGCACAGATAAAGCTATTCCTTGGTACATGAGTGTCCATGTGTCGGTCTAGCCTCCACTTCTCCGGGAAACTCTTTTTACAGAGTACACACATAAAGCCGGTCCCACCTACGTTGTAATCGTCTGCCTGCTGGAGAATCTTAACGTAGGGGTCGTTCTGCAACAGATGACATTGGAGTCTTTAAATGAATATGGGAATATCCATCTTCCAGTGAGCGAGAACACGACAGTTATTCATCATTTCCATGCAATAGGGTGTTCAATAGCATGAATAGAGCTTGATACGTTTTAAAAAATATCAGTTCATATATTCGTACATCAATAGCAATATTCAGTATGTCATTACTGTCAATAGTACGGACGAATCACCTGTTCCACTTATTCCTAGGGTCATATATACTAAATGATATTCTTCATGCTCTATAATATTAGTCTCAACTTCAACCATTTTTTCCCCAGATGTTAGAGGATTGGTACTTATGAACTAACAGTACTTTAGGTTAAGCCTTAGGATTGAGATCAAGTGACGAGCACGTTCAAGGCAGCTGTCTGCTCGAATTCCTCTTGGTTATTCTATTTGACGTACAACCAGATATACTCCTTCTCGGCCCACGTGCAGTTTCACTGCCGGGGTAGGTTCACAGGCAGGGTAAATCCTGGGGTACACAGGTATCTTCAAGTTTGTTCAAACATAAACTCTAGGCTGGAATCTAACGGTGGCAATCTCTATGTATCACTTGCTGGTGGGGGTCGGACAAATAGTTCTCTATTCGATTGACATTTAAGCAGGGTCTGGATTTCTCTCTGCGCTGCAGATATACAATGGTGTACATACAATATACAGTTGTTACTGTTGTATAGAATAAATATTTTTTTAGATATATATTTACACCGTTTCAGAGTTAATAAGTCCAGTCTATATTATTTTAGCTAAATTTGAAAAGAGTTAATAGTGATCTGAGCGAAACTGAAGGGACTCTATCAATCGCCTGTTGTAGGAGGGTCTTCTTCAGGTACGCTTGGTGGGACAGAGGAGGTGGAGGCGGGTGGTTCACTGGGTGGGACAGAAGAGGTGGAGGCGGGTGGTTCACTGGGTGGGGCAGAAGAGGTGGAGGCGGATGGTTCACCGTTTGGGGCAGGAGAGGGGGAGGTGGGTGGTTTGCTTCGTGGGACAGAAGAGGTGGAGGTGGGTGGTTGGGTGGGTGGGACGGACGAGGGGGAGGCGGGTGGTTCGGTGGGTGGGACAGAAAAGGGGGAGGCGGGTGGTTCACTAGAAGGGACAGAAGTGGTGTAGACGCGTCGTTTCCCAGGTGGGACAGAAGAGAAGGCAGGTAGTCTGCTGTAAGGGACACAAGAATAGGCGAAGCCGGGCGGTCCGCCGGGCGGGGCTGACGTCGTGTAGGCGGGCTTGCCGCTCTGGAGGCTTTCGGCATATTCTTGGATGTGATTTCTCTGAATGTGCCGTTTGATGTATTCCTTCATGGTGGCCACTTTACCACACACTGAACACGTGTAGTGGCACTTGGGCAGGTGGGTCTGTATGTGCCGGGTAAGCCGGGCCTGGGTTACGTAAGTTTGGTAACAAATGGTGCACAAATATTGGCCGCTGATTCGCTTTTTGCCCTCCTTCACTGGGGTGCCAGAGTTAGGGTCCGCCTGGAACAGATGACACAAGTCTCTTACTGCCTTATTCGGTGAAAACAGCATGCTCTTTATTGGTTACCAGTAATTGGTCGACGGAAAAGGACACAATACAGATTGTAACAATTTCAAAGAGAAATCCCAAAGGCCCGGCTAGACTGCTGTACTCAACTCGACTGTCATGGGTTCGCAGAGTAGATAGTTCTCTTGTTGACAACATATTCCCTTGCTCCACTTAACGACGAGATTGTCGTTTTGTTAGATATGGTAACTTAACGCTTACTTACAGTTACTATTTCTTTACTCAGTATACATATACATTGGGATTTTTCGAAAAACATCGGTCCATGTATCAAGATAACATTCAATCCTTCAATCTTAGCTCCTGGTTTAAACATTTTCAAGTAGGAAAACCAAAAAGGTAACAACAAAAACCAACCCATTACCAATCGTAGCTTATTCTTGTTAGGGTGTCGTCACACTAATCTTTTTCCTTATATTGTATTGTAACCCCCCACATTGCATAAAGATATTGCCTAGAACTAAGACTATTCATGACCCGACGGTTCACATCTGGCTCGGTGGTGAGACTGAGCCCAACTCGACTGGCGGGCAGTGGAGCCAGGGCTTTACTCTTGCTTTATCAGAGGTTTGTACTCTGCCGTGGCTGTCTTATCCTCTAATTCCCTCTCCCAATGCTCGGGGTGGTTTCGCTTCACGTGTTTCTTAATGTAGTCCGTCTGGGTGGTGACCCAGCCACAGATCGTACAGGTGAAGTTACGCGTCGGGATGTGAGTTTCCACATGACGGTCAAGCCTCCAGCGGGCGGGAAATCTTTTCCCACAAATTGTACATATGAATTCCGTGCTCCGTGTCCTGACGCGTCTGTATAGGCCTACCTCTTGAGCCACAAAGCCAGGATTTGTCTGGAATAGATGACAATGCGGTTGTTTACTACCTTGTCTGATGGCAGGAGTGCCGGTGAAGAAAGGGAGAATCTTGATAGGTCAGAGGTGTTTGAGGAAACTTGGTGAGGGAAGGCAAATTATGAATATCACTTTTACCCTGAAACTTTAATAAAATAATATTGTCAAACAAGAGTAAGATTCTTATTACTAACTTTGGTGAAGGGTTTTTTGGCATAATATCAGCAGTTAATTAGTTAATTTCGGTTATCAGATCTGTAAATTCCCTAAAATATGCTCCTGCATTACACCCTGTGACTGAAAATTGCACCCAGTAAATCGTTTGTCTAAACTTTTTGCCAGATTTCTGCATTCTGAAAAATTATTTATTAATAGCCACTAATAGAATACCACACTCGTAATTTGTTTAAAGCGATGAAAAGTAACCGGGCTTAGATCTAAATAGAACACAGCATTAACAATCTTGAAGAACTTTAAAAAATGTTTTATTAGTACAAATGCTCACACAATTGACACTTTCAAATGTCAAATAAATAACTATCTTTGGTCATATCCGCAGAGTTTCCACTGAAAAAAATGATATCTCTGACAGCTCCCTTGACGATATCGAGCTGATGGCTTCGGTTTGGGATAGACACAGTATTCTCTCTAGATTATAATATCCCTAATCAGATCCCCTGATACTGAGCTGATGGCTTCGGCTTCGAGATGGGCATAGCACACTTTGACAAATTGTTTCTCTTAAAAGCTCTCTTAATGATTATGAATTTCCGGATTAACTTCCGACATCAGCATTTTCTTTCAACGCCATAATCATAAAATTATACTCCATACAACGTCATAATCAAATAATCGTCCTTGGTATGTTGATTGAAAAATACCTGTTAACAAAAGCGGTACAGTTACCAAACCAGTGACATGAGGTACAGAGCATACCTTGACGTACATACTGCTACGTCAAACTTATAAGAGGTAGTCGACATCGATCACGGTAACACCTTATAACATCTATAGGCATTAGTGCATTGCTTTGGATTTTATCCATTAATGTTTTGACGAAGACAATACTGCTGCTTGGTTTTGGGTATTTCTTGACACTCCGACAAACACCCCTTGATCCCTGGGCTCCTTCTTCCCATCGTCTCCCGGTCCGACCGATGACTCTGTGACTTTGTGCCAGCGCATCATGTGTTCTCGGACCATACCGCTCTGGTTGGCGGCGTACTCACACAGGTTGCAGGAGAAGGGCTTCTCGCCCGTGTGGATGCGCACGTGTCTGGTCAGCCGCCAGCGCTCCGGGAACACCTTACCACAGAAGCCACAGTAGTGGAGGCCCTTCTCCAGGGCGGTCGGAGGGGCGAGCCCGGGCTGAACCTCACTCCCCCCACCACCACCCTCCAGCTGCAACCAGGCCGTACCCGACATCTGAAACACGCGGTGGACGGGAGTCAGTGACAAGCGACCGAGGCAACTAAATCTTATGTAGCATATGTGTGCTTTTTATTGCTGAATACTGAACAGGACAAAAATATACCGTCATTTCTTCCCGCTCTTCAGCCATCGCTGACAAGATAGCAAGTGTATGCGGGAACAATATATACCTAGGCGTTGGAGGATTGGACGAAAGTATTGTTAACCAGAAATCGTTCAATGCACCAGCTGATGTGGCATACCTGAAATAAGGGTAGTCAATCAAGAACAATCTAACTAAGCCTACTAGAAGGTCATATTTCTCGCGATTATGCCCATGTCATCACATTATTATTTCAATAGTGCTTCCTAAAAACAAAACTGAAGATATTACCACAATTGTGTCTAGTTTATCTTCTACGTGATAAAAATCAAACTAAAGTTTCTGAGTGGAGTGACGGTATCATATTGTCATTCGGTGCCGACTTTTCATGTGGTTCTGTACATGGGCCTTCTGACTAGCAGCAAATGTGCACATGGGGCACTTAAAAGGCCGCTCTCCCGTGTGTATTCGCATGTGTGTCTGGAGCTTCCAGGGAGTTACAAAGCCCTTGCCGCACACCTCACACTCGTGCCTGCTCCTCCTGCCTAGGGCCCCTGGCCCCTGGCCTGGAGTGGCCGACAGGGTGGGGACGTACTGTATCTGAAACAAGCAAACAGCACCAGGGTAGTATCGTGTTACATCTCTGCCCACATCGTCCTCTTCTCAGTTCTTGGCAGTCCTGACCTAGTCCACAACATATAAAGTTTTGTCAGACACATCTTGTTTATGTATTTTCTGGATGTGGGCCACGATATTGCCTTTTACGTTGGCCGCATAGTTACAGAGCCGGCAGTGATAAGGCCGCTCTCCTGTGTGTATTCGCATGTGTGTTTGAAGTTTCCAGTGAGAGCTAAAGCCCTTGCCGCACACCTTACACTCATGCCTGCTCCTCCTGCCCAGGGCTCCTGGCCCCCAACCGGTAGGGGCCAACAGGGGATTGACGTACTGTACCTGAAACAAGCAAACAGCATCAGGTAGTACCATGTTATATGTCTCTGCCTACATCCCCATCTTCTCACAGTCTTGGCACTAATACATAATCAGAACTCAGCAAAAGACGTCCTTTGTGCAGTGATTTATGTAGAACATTGACCAACACCTATCATTTTTATTTTGGGGACTTGCTCTTAAACCCACATGCCTAACCAACTATTCCAAAGATGAGCAGTAAAATACCTGTCTTATAAGTATAACATAGTAGGTTGTATCTGCTACTAAACAGTACTTTATCCGAAAAAAAGTCTCAAGAAACTAAAAGATGTCTACATTTAACTTCCAGTAGATGTGAAAGATGTCAACACCATTTTTGGAATTTACATCTTACAACAAACACTCTTTATAGCGATTCTGTCCTAGTCCACAACATAGAAAGTTGTGTCGGATACGTCTTGTTTATGTACTTTCTGGATGTGGGCCACAACATTGCACTTTACACTGGCTGCATAGTTACAGAGCCGACAGTGATAAGGCCGCTCTCCTGTGTGTATTCGCTTGTGTGTTTGGAGATTCCAGAGAGAGCCAAAGCCCTTGCCGCACACCTGACAGTTGTGCCTGTTCCTCCTGCCTAGGACCCCTGGCCCCTGACTGGTAAGGACCGATAGAGGGGGGACGTACCGTACCTGAAACAAGCAAGCAGTACCAGGGGTAGTATCATGTTACATCTCTCATCCCACAGTGTTGTCTTCTCAGTCTTGGCACTAAAAGCTAATCAGCAACTCAAAGTACTTCTTTGAGGAGTGATTCACACCGAGATTCAAGCCACAATTATGGTTCTTGTTTTTGTAAGGAACCATTCTAACTTCCAGTGTAAATTCAACATCTTGCCAAATGAAAACCTTTGTCTTTACGTGTTAGAACATTGTGCAAACATTGCCAACAGAAAATCGAAGATGTTATCCTATGTTTACATCTGCTTCTTAGACCTGAACCATTGGTCTTTCTGTCCTATTTGACAATATAAAAAGTGCTGTCCGACCCATCCTGTTTATGAATTCTCTGGATGTGGCCCACAATGTTGCCCTTTACGTTGGCCGCATAGTTACAGAGCCGACAACGATACGGCCTCTCTCCGGTATGAATGCGAGTGTGGTCCTGCAGCTTAGTTCTCCGGGGGAAACATTTACCGCAGTAGGTGCACTGGTAGCGCTTAAGCATGCGGTCTGGGCTCTGCTCCCTATTGCGCCACGTGAGTAACCGAATCTGCAACAGGTAAAAAGGGAAGCTATTGTTTTTAGAACTTGATGTTCAGGTCATTTGGATCCTCTGATATGTTTACAGGGTGCTTAATAACTGTTCCATGCCGGTGGGTCGGCCTCGTATAAAGAAGGGGCGACTGGAGACCTGTTTCCGCCGTGGCGCCGACGCATGTGGGTCTTGAGGTTGGTCTTCTGTGCAGTAGTAAAGGGGCACATAGGGCAGTGGTAGGGCTTTTCGCCCGTGTGGGTCCGCAGGTGGGTGGCCAGCTTCCAGCGGTCTATGAACACCTTGCCACACACGGGGCAAGCCAGGCGCAGCCTCCCGGGTTGGAGTTGAGAGTTCACACTCCATCTCTGAAAGAGTAACACCAAAGGTGCCCCCGTTAATTGACTCCGTTGTTTCATCAAATAGCAGTGTATGAACCTAATCTATCAATTATTTATATTGTCCAGTATCTATTGGAGCGGATTATCAGCGTTCCAAGAAACGTTTAAACACGGTAAATGTGATCGGCTTCTGGTGTAGTATACGTGTAAACTGCATTTGTATGCATAAATCAAGACTCTTCTTCAAAATTGTCAGAAAATATCATAAAAGAACAAAGGTATATAAGGCAGGCCTAAGTTGAACTAAAGTTTGACAATATTAATTTGAGCTATCTTTCAAAAGGTTATCATGTGATGAATTCCTTGATTTTCCAAATGTTTATTGAATTGCTTAAATAAATAAACTTTTTGACAAGAAGCATGTTTTTCTTTTTTATTAAAGTACATCCCCTGCAAGCTGTAAATCTTCACGATATGCACGTGAACATCCTGTTGAACATTATATTGTACATAAAAACTTCCTGGCATTCATGATTATTGTTCCTTCTCGGTAGCATTTTAAATATAAATATTAAAAGTTCTGCTTTTCATGACGTAATCGCACATGTCTTTTAAGGGTAGACTTCTGCGTCGCTGCATAGACGCAGAAGGTGCACTGAAATGGCCGCTCGCCGGTGTGGGTTCGCATGTGGCTACTAAGGTTATGGTTGTCGCTACACAATTTGCCGCACACCCGGCATTGGTGGCGACTTGGCCACTTCACCCTTGACACATTTTCCGTTGACTCACTGCAATTCTGAAACAGCAACGCAAGAAATACTAAGTTATATCTCGTGTCAAATACTGTATGCGTTACAAATTTTGAATAATACACCGACTCCGTGGGCATAACGTTAAGAAACTAACTTGCTTTCCAGCAGTTCACACATTAGCCGCATGCATGTTGGCAGTACACGTATGATATATTAAACGTAATATGTAGGATTTGTCTTGCTACAAGCATGTAATTCCATATACTTAAATAGCACAGAAATGGCATGAAATCCCTGATGGCTGATATGAAAACGTACATGCGAAATAACATTAAAAGGTTGTTGTTTTTTTTATTACCAAAAATGGATCTTTCTTCTGTCTCTAGGTAAGCCTTAACTGCTGAAAACCGTTAAAGGTTCTAATGTTCTGGTCTCATATAAGTGTCCAAAGAATTAAGATATCTGGCGAAGTCACATCAAGGTAAGGTCATAGTCGTACCGGGTACCGGAACTTTTGTTTCATCTGATGTCGGCATTGCTCAGGTTGCCAAAGTTGGACAAATCGAGGCCATGGCGTCGTATTGTGTGACACTTAAGGTTGGATTTCTTGGCCGTGGCGAAGTCACAGATTGTACAGTGGAAGGGCTTTTCGCCGGTGTGCACCCTCATGTGGGTGTCCAGGTTCCAGCGGTCAGTGAAGGCCCTGCCGCATACAGGGCACTGGAAGCGGGCCGGGTCGACGCGCTGTGGTCGGGGAAATACGTGGTCTGTGGCCAGTCTCCAGGCCTGAAACAGCAACACCAGAGAGGCTCAAGGTTAGAAGGCGGCGCTGGGTCAGAGGGTGGGCGGGGGCGGCGGTACGCCTCCTCTGGTGCTAACGGCGGCTCGTCAGGTGGTAGGAGAGAGATCCCTGCTCTAACGGGCTCCCTGGGCTATGCCAAGTACAACGCGCCTCATTCATTATTCGTCCATGTACGGTAGGCTAATTTGTCTGAAATCTATATTTATCCTATGCATCTCATTTTTGTACGTATTGCTATAAAGTAAAATTGGTCTTTCATCACAAATTTATATACCAAGACTTTGGTGCCCCACTTAAGAATTCTTTATTTTCACTCTACTTCAAGGGGAACAAAAATTTGAGAAGAAACCCAACTACATAAATTGAAAGGTCATCTTATTGATGAGAGCAAGTGAATTAAAAGCTTTCGTACCTAGATATAAAAATTCAATACAAATGTATGCTTTGCTCACAGTTCATGTAAATAGAAACGCCTTTTTTGAGTTTGAGAGAACTATACCATAGCTTCTGTATTGTAATCAATTCCCTGTCGTTTTTTTTTTTTTATCAAGTGACTCACATTTCAAGATGGAACCAAACCCTAATTTTAGCCACACCCACACTGTTGGGGCATAATGGGGTTTTAATTTCAGAGATAAACCCATTTTCAAGCCGCGGCTTAATTCAGGGGTTCTAGGTTATTCATTTTCTAGGGTATTCATTTTTGAGATATCGGGAAGTAAGTTCAATGAAATTTATTTGGATTTGACTGTATTACATGTTTGAATCTTCGAACCAATACTGAAGTTTCATTTTTCCAATGAGCCCACCGATCTGGCGCTTGGTTTAGTTCACTAGATATAAACACTAGATATATAAACACAAGATAAATAACATGTATAGTCAAGTCTTTTTTCGTACGATATATAGATCTCATTGCAAGAGCTTACAATGTTATAAGATTACTTAAGCATCCTTTGTACTGCCGTAAGTTGCACTAGCCGACCAGAGTAGTTCTCAAAACGCATAGAAGCCAGGCTGAGTTTGAACTTGTACCCGGTACTACTGAATTCATTTTCAAGTCAATGTTCGAAATCAAGAATGCACCATGCAGCCGGCGTGCATGTTTTGGCCACCAAAACAACGATTTAAAACCTGTGCGCCCGGCGTATGCATCTTTCTTAAATGTGTTCTATATAATTTAGTTGATATGCAATATACGTGTCAAAGATATGTCACTGGTGTTGCTTCTTTTACGTGCATACAACTACTCATCCATGCGGAATTGAGATATCTCACATTGACTTTATATTGCATCTTTCCTTCATTTGACACACATCCAATAGACAGCCACAACTAACGTCTGTGATGTCTAAGTTATACGTTATACGCAAGTACGAGTAAAACTACCCTCCGGTCGTTCAGATATCATCTACGATTGTTCAGTTGGCTCCGCTAGCCGTAAACAGGTTTGCATGGCGACCTGTATGGTATGTCGTCTCATGTGACTTTTCAGGTTTTCCTTCACATTGCAGGCAAACAGGCAGAATGGGCAGTGAAAGGGCCTCTCTCCCGTGTGGATTCGGCTATGTCTTTCAAGTTTCCATCTGTCCGGGAAGTCTTTGCCACACACTGTACAGGGCAATTTCCTTCGAGTGTTACACACCGGCTGTGGTGGAAATCTCTGAAATATGAAAAAGTTATTCTTCAGAGAAACGGCCATACTTGATCTCCAACATGAAGGGTGAAGGGAGGCATTGTGGGTTGGAACGTTAATTCTATCGCCGAGACTACAAACGACACAGAAAGGGCATTATAAAATGGGGCAATCGGAACGTAGATATCGTTTGCAAGTTGTTTTTACACTAATAAATATTATAATACTATGCTTTGGTCTTTTTCAATGAGTCACTGACCCCCCCCCCCCCCCCCCCCCCGAGCACTCTACCATCTATTCACCTGATTAAACGAATACAATATGCGTCTTTCGGTCGCATTGGTCACAGATTTAGTTCGGCGTCCTAGCGAATACAACAGTAGACGCCACATACTAAAAGAGAAACACAGCGAAGCCATTCCACTAAGCTACAGCACCTTGCCCTGTGGGGTCGAGATTCCATGGTGAGATTCAAAAGATTTCCGAGATAGTCGCCTAAGATTCGTTCAATATACAGTATATGAAGTTTCTTGAACATTACTCCAACAAAGGATGACGGAAACAGTTATTTCCACTGTGAATTCATTGGGTTGCCAAGTTCAAAAGTCCTGAAATTTGTGAGTCTTCTTCTCGTGTGCGTCACGATTCCGACGGTCGCCCGTGGCATAGCTACACATAGAGCATTTGAACGGTTTGGCCCCCGTGTGGATGTTCACATGATAGCTCAGCTTGTGTCTGTCTCTGAATGCCTTCCCACAGAACTGACACTGGAACCTCTTCTTGGGGTCTACCAAGGGGAACACGGGCACAGAGTCCAGGCTCGTCACAGACCAGCCTTCGAGCTCTCCGGGTTCAGCCTTCACCATGTCGGGCCCCCTATCAGGCTCTACTCCTGCCGCCCCTTCGTGCTGCTCTCTGTTCGCGCGCCGAGTGCGTCTCGGGCACCTTTGGTGGGGCTTAATGCTGCCCGCGGAGGGCTGCTGATCGGGCCCGTCGGGCGCCCCTTTCTCTCTGTGAGAGTCGAGGTGCGTCTCCAGCTCCTCATAGGAGCCCACCGACTGGCCACAGATCCAACAGCCACCGGTCTCGCCGGGCGGCGGCAGCGCCATCTGAAAGACAAGTGTCAGTTGGTAGTAGTGTGGCTTCACGCCTCTCCGAGTGGCAACACAGTCAAACTGCCATTTGTAAGTGCTACAATGATCAGCTCATCTTGACGTTGGTCTCCAATATGGACAGAATCCGCACCCTTACTGACACTGTTGGATATTCATTCTACCTACTTAGAATGAAGAAGTATTACTGCTGTGGGGAATAATAATAATGTAGACCAGATTTTTAACAACCTGTTTGTAAGTATACAAAGCGAGGAAAATCATGTTAGCGAGATGTTTTGAGCAATAAAGGCCATCTTCGTCTATGTTCACAACTGAAAGGACAACTATATTGTAGGGTAGGGTGGAAGACAACTATGCAGACTGTAAACCCAATAATAAAACCACCAAAACATAAATAAATGAATATGAAATTTATCTTTTCACTTTGGCGCACCAAACGTTAATCATATACCCTAGACTGTCTAAGAAAAAAAACACTTTAAGGTTTTATTAAGTAAAATTGGGTTTAATCAAAGCCCTCCATTGACAACTACACCGATTCAAGTTTGTATACCCTAACGTCTTGAAAACCACACTGATTCCAGTTATACCATGAACTGTCGAAGAGAAAAACATAAAAATACTTTAAAATGTTTTATTGAGTAAAATTCAGTACAGTTTTTACCAGCCTCAAATGTCATGTGGAATGTTTGACAAAATTATGTAGCTTTGTTGTAAAATGTAAATAACAATCTTTCTGTAGTATCAAATGTCTGGAAACTAGACCGCTCAATCACAGTGCCCCATGTTTGTGTTTGAGATGAGAATTAAGGTTACTCGGATCGTTGCAAGTAAAGGAGCAGAGCACACAGTGGTAAGGTTTTTCCCCTGTGTGGATGCGGATATGCCTTTGCAGGTTCCAATATTTCATGAAGGATTTGCCGCAGTACGGGCACAGCTGATAAGTCCTTCCTTGATTGGACCCTGAGACAACGGGCCAGGTCTGAAACATCGAAAAAAGGCCTTATTCAGCGATGTCGTTAAATTTCCAGTGCGAATTCATTTACACATACGGTCGGCAAACAATTAGAACCTAAGAATGTTATTGGTTACAAACATTTCCTGAATTTATTAGTAGATTAAGTCGCCTTTCCGTCATTTCAAATTGTGAAATAACAGTATTTGTCCTCCTCCTCATGTACTAAAGCCTCTTTTGGTGCTAGGCCATGTACATTCTTTAAGTATATACACTCATTTTTAATATTTACATGGCCAGGATCCTACACTCGGGGTGTTCTTTTTTTTCTGTTGTCAAATGACTTGTCTTCAGAAGAAGGAGTCTTCAAATGGCATACTATGATAACACGTCGAGGATATAGATTTCTTACGAATTGAGGAAAAGGCCAATGTTTGAGCCCCTTTCACTTATGCTTCCGATTCATATGGCATTTTAAATTGGCCCTGTCGCCGGAGGCATACGGGCAGTACAGGCACTTGAACGGCTTCTCTCCCGTATGGACGCGCACATGTCTCTCAAGGTTCCATTTGTCATGGAACCGCTTTGCACAATATGGACACGCCAAGATTCTCTTCTCGTGGGACCTGGATATTGGGTGCCAGTTCTGCAATATCAAAAAGTTTTTTTTATTGAGAAAGTCCCTTCTACTTTCCGGCAACGTGTATTGAGAATCATGGCAGAGACATCTGATGTTAAAATCTTGGGAGTAGGGATCAGCCGTTTAATATAAGTATTAGATTCTAACCATCTCTTGACAAGAGCACATATGGCCATCGGTAAAACACTAGGGGTTCTCTGGTTGTCATGGTTCTATATAAAGAGATACAGCCTTGCGTTCATCCTTGATTCAAGTTGTGGTATGAACTAGAGAGTTGTAGTGTCCTGAACGAATATTAGCTGACATGAACTGTACACTAATCGTGTAGTTCTACAGCTTCTCGTGCTTCGCTTTGATGTGGCTTTTTAGATTGGCCTTAACGTTGCCAGCATAGGAGCAGTGTGGGCACTGAAAGGGCCGTTCTCCGGTGTGAACGCGAACGTGTCTCTCTAGGTTCCATCTGTCAATGAACTGTTTGCCGCAGTAGGAACATTGAAACCTCTTCTTCCCATGTGACTCTGAAACATTAGGCCAGCCCTGAAACATGAAAAAGGCCCCGGTTTAGGAAAAAGGAAAGCTCAACTGTCAACGAAACAATCTGTAGGGAAAGCCATATATCTGATCCTTTAATCAACGTGTATGTAGTACATAAAGAGTAAGCTCATGTGGGAGTTCACGGCAACATGTAGTAACGTCTATCGAATAGTTATAGGTACGGAGCGCTTGTTAGCTTACCCACGTGTTCATTTCACATATTTTTGACGTTTAGTATTGCGAATTACTCGTACGCCACATACATAAAATAAATTTCAAGTACAAGAAATGTCCTACAAAACCGATCATTGTATACAAAGCAATTTAAGTACTGTTTACTAGCACGACATACTCAGATAAAACACCCTCAATGTTTTCAAAATTCAGTTAAGATTTCTGCCCGTTAATGACCGCGTTCTGTTTTTGTCTTTTCTTGAGTTTTGGCTCGAATTGAGATTTAAAAACAATCATTTGTTAAAACTTCTAGTCATAAAGCTGTAAAATATGTGTAAACAGCGATAAACCATTGCTAATTATCACCACCCCTTCTCCTTCTTACAGCTTAATACCTCAATGATAATACACGTAACAATAAACAGTCCTCTCCATAGAATCCAAAAGGTTGAACGAACATCCTTCATAGCTATTCTACAGAATCTGAAAGCTTCTATTTTCACATGTACGTGACCATGGGCCGGCCATAGAGCATGCGGAACTACCTCTTATCATTGTATACGTTTGTAATCGTCAGTCCTTAGGTTATTTCTTTTTTTTCTCCAAAGTGACGCCTTACGTGAACATTATAATAGCCCTTGTCGCTGCAACTATACGGACAGTATGGGCACTGAAAAGGCCGCTCTCCTGTGTGTGTGCGCATGTGTCTCGTTAATGTCCATTTGCACCGTAGGAGTTTGCCGCAGTAAAAACATTCCATTTTCTTCCTCCCCTGAGACCCTGAAACATTGGGCGAGTCCTGAAATCAGAAAAGAGCCCTAGTTTAGAATAATTAGCTCCACTTACTGCGGCAAAAAACTCATGTACACATGTAACTTAAATCCCATTTAATATATATATTATAGCATGGGGATTACATATACACATGATGGAAAAGAAACTCGTGGTAACCATAAAGATATACATGTAGGAAAGCCCGTATTGAGGCCACGGAATTTCTTTTCACACGTGTTATTGTAATGAACATGTCCGTTTTTTGCCTACGTCTAGCATGAACTCTATCAGGACGAGGGGAGTTTCCAAGGTTGCCCCTCGTGACGCCTGATGTGCACCTTTAGGTTCCCATTATCATTGCAAGAATAGTTGCAGTAGGGACAGTGAAATGGCTTCTCGCCAGTGTGTGTCCGGTGATGCCTTTCAAGTTTCCAGGGAGCAGCGAACGCTTTGCCACAATAGAGGCAGGGATATTTCCGCCAACGTTGCAACGTGAATCTCTGAAACAGTAAAACGTGTTTCCTTTATAAGATTTAGGTATTTCTCAGTATATCCGTTATCTAATAAATGTATCAGGAATTAAACCTTAGCTGGCCCCCTGTTTTAAAATAATAATCATGCAATTTGTACAAGAATATTTTTATGCCAATTATTTGGCGGCGATGACGATGCATGTGTACTAAACTATAGCGATCTTGATACGGGTAATTGTTTTCCTGCATCAGTTGGCTTTACAACTGGTAAACGCAAATCTGTTGCACGTCGGATTGATATACACTGTATTACAGTAGTTAAAACTTAGATGTGAGTCACGCCGGGCTGATGAAAAAGTAGGAAAGTAAGGACACTTCTTCTACTTAATAAAATTGTGGATGTTGCACCAAACTTCTACTAACCTCCCCCCTCCCCCCCCCCCCAAAAAAAAAAGCCTTTAGGGGTAAATTTTTTGTAATTTATTTCGCACTTAAATCATCGAAAACTTAAAAAATGCTCGAGTAAGAACATTGAAATTATTCTTTGTGCAATAAGAACCCTAAAAACAAGTAGGGTTATGGCATACCTTTATTAGTCTAACGAAATGACCAAAAGCACTTCTTTCAGTTTAACAATAATTGTAATAACCAAAGTTTAACAAAAATATATCCAACAAACAATACTATTTATTCGGTAATACCACGAGTATTCGGTGCAGTTCCGAAAACATATCCATGTTCAGTCTTTATGCGTATTTTTGTATAAAAAATACTAATATGATATACTGCATTGGTTATCAATGTTTCTATTTTCGGTATATGAATGGATTTTATTCAAAATGACAATGATGCCTGTCCCTGTGTCGCTTCAGCACACTTTGGTCGGAGAAGGCCTTCCCACAGTTGGTGCACCGAAACGGCTTCTCTCCGGTATGGGTACGCATGTGGCGGAAATAATTAGCTTTGAATTTCTTTGAGAAGGCCTTGCCACAAGTTTGACAGACGATGTGACTTTCCGTGGTGATGCAAACTTCCTCAAGGGGCCAGGAACTGAGGTCAAGGGTCTGACCGGGTAAAGGCTGGATACCTACGTCAGTTGACCAGCCCGCCCCTTGGTCGAGTTGCATCTGCAAGAGATGAACGGAGGCTTAAAAATAAAAATAGCTTTCCCCTTTTCATGACCTTAAATGCATCTAAGATTGCACAAAATGTGAATTTATTGGGAGCCGCCTCCTACCTTTCTAAAATACTGTCCATGTCTATGGTTTAATGAATTTGAAGCCAAGGAAAATTGGATATCATAATAATTCTCAGATTTTATTGAATCCACTGGATTTCAAACGTACACTAAAAACGGATTGCAAAACGTTTTTTACTCTCATTTGATGAAAGATTTCGAAAGCACCTGCGCTTATCTCCACATATCTCAATGGTGAGGAGAGGTAAATGAAAATAACATGCTGCTCAATATTCGCTTGAATGAACGTTCAACGTTCATCTATACCTCATTATACTTTTCCTAGTCACGGGACAACCAGCCAGGGAGAAGCATTCATAATGCACGACGTGGAATTCGCCGCAGTTAGCTCGAGCTGTCTGGGGACAACAAGTTAAGTTTTTGGGAACTGTGTCAACTCACGACTCTGGAAATCCCGGTGTTGTGACTAGCAGTAGAGTATACCTAACACACGTCAAGATGTGGTTGAACTAGACACAAAGACCCATGTTTTATTTGAGATATTGCTGTACTATGAGGCCTGTTGAGTTGCAGATCAGAGTACAAATCCCAGGCCCACGTGTGTCTGCCCCGTACAGTGACTGTGTCACGTAGTCCGCTCCGTCTTCACATAGACCAAGTGCTGGGTTTTCCGGTGGCGCCTCATACTGCTCGGGTCAGAAAACCTCACGCCGCAGTACTCGCAGGCATACGGCCTCTCTCCTGTGTGCGTTCTCACATGCCGAGCAAAGTCGGATTTCCTGTTCTTAGCGAAGGGCTTACCACACAGCTGGCAGATCAGGTGAGTCCTGGTCAGCCACTGCTCTAGGCCTGCCTCTGTGTCAGATGTAACGAACTCCATCTGCAAAGAGACACTTTGGTCTAAATGTTTGCATACATTTGTATTTCTTTCAACTGTCTGGTTTCCTCTTTGTACGACGATCGCACCATACGAATAGCAACGCGCCATTAACGAACTGTAATACTGTAAACCAAAATTGAATCCATTAACCTCGGATTACGTATGGTAGCTTTGACTCAATCCTTGATTTATTAGCAGGAAAAATAATCACCCTTCCTCTTGTAAGGTTTTTCACTTTTTACTGTAATACTGTCAGACGATACAACATCACGGGAAACACTCTCTCTTATCTACATGATTTTATATACATCCATACGCGTAACGAATTTAATAAAGTGGTCTACAGCCGCGTAATGATTGTCGGCGGTCAGAAGGACCTAGTCCTAGCCTACAAAGAGTTCGGGGTGGTTTTTCTTCTTGTGAAGAAAGAGCGTGCCACTCTGGGTGAAATTCTGGCCACACTGAGAGCACACATACGGCTTCTCCCCCGTGTGAATGCGCAAGTGACGGTCGTGCGTGTATTTGCGGCTGAAGTGCCTACCACAGAAGTCACAGGGCCAGCTCTTTTTTAACCTGTAATTGGCCGGAGAGTTTAGGTGGGAGGGTCGGGCTGATGTCTGGCCGAGCGGAGCTATAACATGGGCAATCCCCTCAAGGCCTCCACCATCACCCATCATCTGCAAGTACACGAGAAGTACGTGCTGTAAGTCAAAGGGAGAGAGAGAGAGAGCAGCGGGGGATTTCAGAACAAGGGGCATCACAAAGCTCAGGGTGGGTCCGAAACAAACTTCTTTTTGGTGTAAATAGATGATAACAGGGTACGACGCTAATGGGTAACAAAGTACGCCAACAACACAGATTCGAGACATGATTTATTTAGACAATTTATTCCGTTCTATATTCGTGTCCTTCACATAAAACTTCCGTTTGCAAGTTACAACTTCCCGTTTATAAATGCTTGAGCTGCCAAGCCCATAATTGAATAACTGAATGTAAGCCTTTAGTACAATATCAAAGTTAGTGATCCAAGTCATGCATGGTAGTTCTCCTGAGGTATGAAGTCGCTCTTGTCTAGCTCGTGTCGGACGTTATGCTCAGTACGCGGTCATACTTCTTCCTACAGTTAATGCTGTGCACCCTCTGATTTCCTTTTTCGGCGAACCTCTTGTCACAGAATTCACAAGAAAAAGGTTTCTCCCCCGTGTGCGTTCGCATGTGGAGTCTAAGTTTGTAGGGCGTCGGGAACGGCTTGCCACAAAGGTTACAAGGGTAGCGGTTAGCGGACCTAGCCCGCTGGGCTGCCATGCCAGGGTCATGTGGTGACGCCAGACCTATGTGGAATACCACCTGAAAGCATAGCAGGGAGAAGGGCGTGTTATCATCGGTTTACACTGCGACCACGGGAGCAGCACACGTCTGCCCAATGCAAACACGAGAAGGTGCACGAGCACGGAGCACACAAGGCCTACTAGGCATGGTCAAATCTCCCCTTAGTTTTTCACCGCACATACATTTGCTATTGAGTACCTGTGTTGTAATCTGCCCCTACTTATGTGCCACCTAAATGTTTTTGAACTTAGAGAGCAGGTGCTCCCCGATACTTTGTGGAGGTGGCAGGGTTAAAATCGGAGGGTGGGGACCCCTACACGACTTTTTCACGTGGAGGCGCAGGTTTTCCTTGCGCTTAAACCACTTGGAACATGCTTCACACTGGAAGGGCTTCTCCCCTGTGTGAGACCGTAGGTGCTTCTCCAGGTCCGAGCCCGAGGTCCAGGCCTTGCCACAAACTGTGCATTCATAAGGTCTCCGGGCCACTGATGGATACGTCTGGAAGACAGTACAAGAAGCCCGCATTAGCGTCGTCCGTTGTGCGCCAGCGGCAGACCTAGCTTCACAGATCATACATGGTATTTAGGATTTCAAAAAACAAACATGCACAAAGAAAGGGAAATCCTGGATTCATGTTTTCTTTTTTTGATAATCAAATTCTTTAACTTATACACGTGGAGAATGATGATGCAAAAATTAAGAAAACTTCCTGGGATAACTAACTTGTTGCTCTCAGAGACTACCCGCAATGTGAACGTTGTTTGAACACACAAAGAACGTTTCATGTATATCAACTTATTTCCCATGGTGTCCTTCAGTGCTATGCGTACCAAAGTAAACGCAGACATGACTTCTGTTTCTTAACCTAGGATGAACATGGCAGGAACATGCAGCCTGTTTCTGTGTATTCATTGATCTGGTCTATGCTTAGTCTGAACATGGCGACTTAAATTAGACTTCTGTGAAAACTTCATATCGCAAAGCTCGCACGCGAATGGCCTCTCTCCAGTGTGAGTACGCATGTGCCTCTTTTGTTTGGAAGGGTCTTGGGAAACTTTCCCACACACTTGGCAAACTAAACCCTCAGACCGTATTGCCCGGTGTCCAGTCATCTGGAAAATACATGTAGAGAGAAACACCGTAAGCTTCGTCCTCAATGACTACAGAATGATAGTACAACATTGGTATTAGTCCTCACACTTAGCAATGTCTAGTTCATGTCTGAAACCTATGAATACGACGTTGGTGATTGTCCAAGTGGGCCTTGAGTCTAAATCGTTTGTTGCAGAAGCCACAGGGGTAGGGTCGCTCGTCAGTGTGGGTTCGGTAGTGGCGGTCTAGATCACTTGGCTTAACGAAAGCTTTCCCACAAAGATCACAGATGTGTTTGGGGATCTGCTTATAAGTTTTACGTACAGACGCTCCTCGAACATAGCCTTCGATTTTTATGCCCTGGAACATCTGCAAGCAAAATGCAACATTTGCTTGTTATTTTGGTCTTCGATTCAAAGTTATGTTCATATGCTGTATACAGCACATACATATTGGTTGCAACTTGAGACCATGAAAAACAAATCTGCAGTTGTTTATAATAAAATGTACGGTACATCGAAAAAAGAACTTCATGAGAGACGATAAGATATAATCCCTTGCTCCTATTAGGCTGCGTCTTCCAGTTCAAATGCTAAACTGACTCGGCAAATTATTTTCTTTTCAGCGTTGTCTCGTTATACACCTCAGCATATGCGCAGTCAGGTGGGCTTTCCGTTTGAAGCGCTTGTCGCAGTAGTCACAGCCGAATGGCCGCTCGTTGGTATGTGTGCGTATGTGGACCAACAAATGGCTTGGCCTGCTGCACACCACCCCACAATGCTCACACGTGTACTGAGGTGTAGTAGCCTTACGCTGGGGAGGCTGAGAGGGTTCTGCATAGGGCACGTAGTTTACAGACTCTAGCATCTGGTTCATCTGCAAGCATAACGTGATACCAATGTACTTTACAGACTGACGTCTTTTATTCCCTAGCCTTCACACATACTTTGTGTGTGACAAACAAGTCAGTATGAACTTTCCTGATATACTGTTTTCTTTGTATCTTAATATCAATGGCATATAACAGTAATGCTGATTTACACCCTTTTGTGTCCGTGTAATTAATTGTGTTTTTAATTTTAGAGTATAACAGTTCTATCGAATGCTCAATTACGTTAACTATAGTGAACACAAGCAGCTTAATTAACATCACCTATGACACCTCAATCAATCATGTGAAACAATTTATAGAATAATTTCGTAGAGCTAGTTTCCCCGTGAATATATTTATGCAAATTTAATTACCATATAGTTCGAACTCAAATAACTCTGCCTTACATCCCCAAGAATGTCATATCGTTATCACTTTGTCAATTGTGGGTTGGACCGATTTTTCTTCCTAGTATTTGTAAGTCCAATTTATATGGCCTAGACAATGAAATGTTTTCACGACTCTCACAATCGTCTTTATTTACTATGATAACTTTCTCAAATTACGAATATCACAGTCCCTACGTCTTTCTGATTTCATGTCTGTGTACGGACAGCATGTGCTGCTTGACGTGGGTCTTCCTTTTGAAGGGCTTGCTGCAGAGGTCACAGCTGAAAGGCCGTTCGTTGGTGTGGGTACGCATATGCTGCACCAGTTCACTGGGCCTGGTGCAGTTTATGCCGCACACTTCACATGGGTGTTTAATGCTGGGCACAGAGTGTACGAACACGCGCGTTCCTGCCACAGGGCCCGCCGTGTCTACATAAACTAGGCTCGGGTTCATCTGCAAGCAAAATGCGATAAAACTACATATATTTAAAATACTTCTTTTTCTTTTATTGGATCAACATTTGAGAACTAAAAACAAACAATGGTTTACACTTTTCCTCTATTGTTCTTTAATTTTTTTTTATAAAAAACATTTTTTTATAAATTTTTCAAAGGCACTATTCTCTGATAAACGTCTCTGTCCTTAGTAAACTGCGCAAATTCAATAATCAGAACCTCCAATAAGCATTATCATAGATGCCACTCCTGACTGATGAATAGTGAATACTAGTAGCTTGAATCTAACATACAAATAGGAAAGATTGGTTCTGCATACCAAAATCACCTACAAGTAGAAAATCCTACAAAAGTAGGAAAGATAGCATCTCTGCATTATATATCGATAATGAAAGTCTAATTTGCAACTTTTGAACCTTTGAGGACAGGTCTAATGATCTCTGTTTTTATTCGGATTTTTAATCGTGCACGTCTACGGTCTGCAGGTTAACCTGAACTGACTGCAGAGTTGTGTGCACAGCTCACAGCTACAGGGCTGTTCGCCAGTATCACTGTGTATGTGACGTAGGGCGTCAGTGGACCTGCTAAAAGGTTTCCAACACCCCCTACAGTAGTGTTTATCGCAGAGGTGTCAATCGAGAGGCACAGGGTGCATGGATATACGGACATCTGAGACCGAAATGCAACACATCTGCCTGTTGATGACCTCTGCTTTATGCTTCAAAGGTGCGGTAACCTCAACCATGTTATTCCTAATATTATCCTTGATCCCCAAGTATTAAGTGTTACAATCTGCAATCATTAAACTGCAATGCTAATGGTTTTTGGTTTTTTTTTTTTTTTTTTTTTTTTTTTTTTACAGTTTCTATGTTTTGAGGCCAAGGCCAGTGAGGGAGTTGTCTGCAACTTGGCCCTGCGTCTCTGTATTTGTATCACTGGGTGGGGTTGGGGCGGTGGTCTTATTGACACACCCGTCACTTGGGCCGGGGCCTGCTTCTGACCCAGCTGAGGCACTCTGTCCTGTAGGGTCCGCTACCTGTTCCAAAGACAACTCCTGTGCCTCTCCCACCCCGACCCCAGCCCCACGTAAACCGGCCCTGGAGGCGCCTGCTCGCTGGCTCAGGTGGGAGTTGATGTGCAGGTTCATATTGCCAACCTGGGTGAAGCCGCGGTGACAAATGGGACACTGGTGGGGCCTCTCTCCGGTGTGCATCCTCCTGTGTCTCTCCAGGAGGGACCGGTAAGAGAAAAACTTGCCACAAATATCACAGGAGAGCTTGCCGGGGCTGGTGGTGGGTCTCCGGCGGGCCCTGAGGTGGGGGTCCACCGACAGGGCCAGCACTGACTGGTCATAATGAACTAAGTCAGCCATCGCGCTCACCTGAAACAAATAAAAGTGTCTCAGCCACTGTCTGCTTGGTTCTCTCTTACATCTTATGAACACCTGAAAGGTCCATGGTCAATCAGATGAATCTGGTCTTTTGGACGGATACAATATTTATCTGTCCTACTGTCATTTTGTTGGTATGACTCCTTTTTCAAAATGAAGGGTTTTGTGTTGAAGACACAGTATATTGAAGACTTTCCGAACTTAGTACTGGCACTGAATGATAGGCAGTGTTTTCATACTATAAAGTTTCAAAATAAAAATTCTTGGGATAAAAGTGCGCAAAAATTTTAAGTAGTCGGGAGAACATTTTCGGCACGTGAAATCTTTCAACATTGACTGAGTGCAAATCGCATCCGCGCGCACGAAATTTTGAGTCTTGCCCCAACGGAACTAGTTTGTAAATCCCGAGTAGTAGTAGTTAGAACAATGTGATATATAAAATGGAAACGGTCTTTTATGATATACATTTTTAATGGTTTGACTAGACAAGTAAACATCAACGGCCTTTGTTAAACCATCTGGAATGACTAGACTTTCTCTTCCTTTTCAAGAGTATTTAATTATGATATTGTCAATCTGTGTCCTTTAACATAATAATAAAATAGATACCTAATAAACAAGTCCAGTAACTGTCTAAATAATCAGTGAAAATCCCTGGTAGTAAATGCACTCACTTGATGAGTTTACCGAAGTAAATGTGTAAATGTATGTCATAAATATGATGAACGAACGTGGATGAATGAAAGGAAAACATTACATGAGTGCATGTGACCCCAGACAAAATTTATGGTAGACAGTGTCCCTGAGTGTCAGAGGATCACTGTAGACCGTTTGATGTGACATTCAGACGGTCGCTACATATGACAACGCCACGCCAGGAACGACTGATCTTTAGAGTTCACTCTACGAGTCACAACACCTAGGTACTGAGTATCCTGAATTCAGATCTGAACTGCACTACGCTATAGATCGGGTATCTTAGGGTTTCGAATGAGCTTTGCCCTCGTTCTCTTTCTTTGCAACTTCGTTTGCATGTCTGTGTGCCACGTGGCCTTTAATATGGTTCTTCTGGGTGAAGGCCTTCTCACAGTGCGGACACTTGTAGGGTTTCTCGCCCGAGTGTATCCGGAAGTGGCGGTTTAACAACCAAGACGTCCCAAAGTACTTGCCACAAATGATGCAGACATGGCGCTTCTTAGGTGAGGGCAGTTCACACCTATAGCCCAATCCCATTGCCTGCAACATCTGCAATGAGACCACAAGCACAGTGTTGTCTTAGATAGCTAGTACTCAACATTCCCGGCTGGGAGGGGGCGGGGCGAGACGTTGGACATCTCCAGGGGAAAGACAACACATCGACCTACAACACCTTACGTCGGGTACACGGGGTGGGGGAGCTCCGTCTCACACCAAAGAAATGCTAACACAGTGCCCTGACTTCGTCTCAATCGATTCGTTTCCATTGTCAGTCGCGCAAAATATACACTATTCGCCCTCCCTCAACCAAATAATTCATCGTATTCATTTGTTAACGCCACGTGCATTATGAATTGCGTGCATTTTTATTGCCTGATATTATTCAAGCACCATGGAATATTAGTGTCAGACCGTTATCCTCTACGGAACCAAATTTATATTTCTCAGGAATAGGAACCCTTTGAAATAGTTACGTCGTTTAACTACTAAATTCCCATTCTCGATATGTTATGTTCGATTTTAAAAGCAACGTTCAATTTGAGGTGCAACTAAAGAGACACATTATCTAACTCAAGTTCAATACAGTATCTTTTATTCCTTGGAACATCCTTAGAAAGTCGACTGCTAACTAGTCATCTTGTTTGCCTCGATTATCATTTGAAACAAAAAAAACTGTCTTTGGTGAATGAAGTCCGATATGTCTCTCTCCCAAGGAGCTTAACACAATGCCTATACAGCTGCATGCACTGTCAAATGTCTGTTCAGTGAACTTTTTCTGTTGAACGCCTTGTGACAGATGGGGCAGCGGAAGGGTCTGTCGCCCGTGTGGATCAGCATGTGGTTCTTGAGGCTGTTTTTGGTGGTGAATTGTGAGCCGCACGTGGTGCAGGTAGGCAGGGCCTGTTTAGGCCGTCCGCCCCACGAGCCGACAGGGCTGGGCGGCCGAGGCCTCTTACCTAGCCACTCACACATCCTGACCATCACCTACGTGCGAAGCAAGAAATACGGTTACCCAAAACTCCCCATATTATATAAAAATCACAATAAAACCTAAAATAAATTATTCGAGATATTTGTTAAAAGTATAGGCCTTATACTAAGTGTCACCAGTGTCATTTATATGGCCATTCACTGCCTGTTTTGTTAAGTCTATGGGGATAGGCCACGTCTATCTAGTGAGGTGGGGGCGTCTCCAGGGGCATGTTTGGCGCCTCTTTACTTTGGTGCCTTGTCTTGCAGTGTCTGATCAGGTGTGAATTTCTCCTGAAAGACATTTGACATATCTCACAGACATGCGGTCTTAGTCCTGTGTGTGTCATCATGTGTGCATAAAGGTTTCCCTTTCTGTTGAAAGTCATTCCGCACGTGGGACACTCATGTATTTTTAGATTAGCGCCTCTGCCTAAGTCCGCCGAGCCAATTCTACTCATATTCTCGCCATAGGTCATCTGGAAAAAAACAATTCTGGTCTCAGCAAAGGGTCTTTTATCTCATTTAAATCACGATACTCTAAACATAAAGTGTTGGATTTTTTTCTTTTTCTCCAAGGGAAAAAGTTGCATGCAGAACATTCTGAGATTTAGATTCTTGATTCAATGAGATCCATGTGTAAATCCCCCCCCCCCTCTCATACTCATGTATACTTTGTTTAAAAAGGTCCGTTATATTTTCATTTATATTTTTTCTACATAATAATGTATCCTAGTTGATAACTCTAACTGTTGGGCAGCCAGTTGATTACTGTTCCATTTTTTGAACGATCAGTACTGTGTGAATGCACATGTTCATATAGGAGTGTCTCTGCAACGCTATCATGAAATCAATGGCCTTTTACTTTCTTTATTCAACATACCTTTGTCTTAAGTAATTGAATGATCACTTTAAAACCAGATATGTATTGTTGTGTATCTCTTTTATTCGGTTTATATAGCAGCCTATCTGTATTAATAAATCAACAGCAAAAATATACATCGATGCACCTCATGCAGGACATACCACACACAATAGTTTATGGTAATAAAAAATAATGAACAACACCTTCTTCGAGTACGAACTGGGTATCCCATCAGAATCATAAGCTTGTGGAAAAAATCCACTCAACAGATCTATACCTTTATTATATAAAATTAATAATAAATAATGGTTAAATATCTAATGGAGGACTCTTCTGCATGGTCTATGAAATGGAAGCCTTACTGTAATAGTATCTACCGATACACAACACAGCTTGCATGGAGTAACAGCAAATATCCTGCACAAATCTACTTGATTTGTTTTACTACAAATGATCCTTCTGTCAACAGATAAGGAGTCGTCCGTGACGGCCGACTTCAGCAATGACGTTTACTCTAGGTAAACTATATTAATACCATACAAGTAATAAGTTAATGGTAAATTAAGTACTGATAAAAGAAACTCGTCTAAAATAACTCACTTGGAACAACCCCTGCTTCTAGCGGTCAACATCGACTAGACCTTGGTCTGGAAATACTATAGCAGCGCCGATATGTAAAACCGGGCGCTCATTATTATTAGTTACAAAATGAGACTCTATGATTGAAATGTTGTGTTCAGTACTACCCGTGCATCATTGTAACCTGGTCATCAAAAGGGGACTGTGTCCCCAAAAACATGACTAAACTAATTAACGTTATAACAAAATGCATAACTTTTTAGTACCAGCTAGGATATGAGTAAATATTTACCTTGACTCGCCGAGATTATTGTTCCCTAGTCATACAGTTCTTGATCAATGTTTTAAGTACATCAACTTTAAAATGAAACATCACACTACCTGCTTTTCTAACCTCAAGCAAGACTTTCGCCAATATTTTCCAAACGTCCAGCAACATCTGGTATATAGATATATCATTATGCTAAGCGGCTCTATATAGCAAACTGCTGTATCACATACACTGGAAGCATTTAAGTCCTCTATGAGGACGTCAACTATCTAACACAGTATCAAAAAGGTCAACAAATTGCTTAGGTCACATACACATTTGTCTTACAGACCCTCGTACTCACAACACTAACGGAGACAATGATTATCATTTTTCCTTTTAAAGTTGCTAGGCAACGTTTGTCGATCGATTGATGGTATTCACATGATATCAATGTTTGTTTTATTCAGTTTTCGGAGGGGGGAACTTGGGGAACTCTCCGTACTTGGCGTGCACCTTCAGGTGGTTCTTTAGGATGGAGGTGCGCGAGAAGCTCTTATAACAAATGGGACACGAGTAGGGCTTCTCGCCGGTGTGTCTCCGGATGTGTAACTGCGCGTTCTGCTTGGCGGCGAAGGTGGCCCCGCAGGCCAGACACTTCCAGCGGGAGTCCTCACTCTTGGTCACCAGGTGGTCCCAGAGGCCCGGGCTCGTGCCCACGACCCCAACAACACCACCTCCACCACCATCACAGAAGCCCGTCAGCCGCGCCGCCTGCGCCGCCCACGCGCTCACGCTGAGGTCGAGCGCGTGATTTTGGGGGGTCAATGGGGCTTGGAGAGTGTCCTCCCGTTTAACTGTTTCCGGGCTGGTGGGACCCTCCTTCACCTGCAACGATAGCGTCACTTTACTAACAGCATCGTTATCAGGTGCGTTGTGCTTGCGGGGCGGAGTGGAAGGGCAACAGTTTACTAGATATGTATGATTTAGAAATCTAACAGATCACCACCTATCAGGGCACATGCTCTCGACTCTACCAGGCCTTTTAGTTACTATTACTCAGGTGCTGCATATGTCAACTTACAAACAATTACAGCACCTCAGGTTGGAATTGGTCTTGTTTAAAGTAGCCATGTCTACAACTACCATAGGTCTAAACTAGTTATAGTGCGCGAAGGAAAACAAGTCTAAAACACTGCACTTAGAAACTCACATCGGGTAAGGGATGTGCCTCGGTAGACCTATCTACTTGCGGGCACTGTCATTCATTAGCGGTTTCTTCTTCTCTCTCTTCGCGTTCGGCATTCTGACGGCTATGTGCGAGAGCAAGGTACATTTTTCTATGGACTTCTAAGTGTCTTTTTAGGGTTGACTTTTGGGCGAAGGATTTGATACAGAAAGGACATTTGAAGGGCCTCTCCCCCGTGTGCCTCCTCATGTGAACCTGGAGGTTTTGCTTGGCTGCAAAAGTGTCTCCGCAGGTCACACACTGCCACCGCGCGTCTTCCGCCCTCCGGCAAATATCCCAGTTTCGGAGGAAGAGGGGGTGAACTGGGTAAAACCTTGAGAGAGACGCAATCTTCTCCCTACTGTGGGTTGTAGCAACCTGAAATAATAACCTTGACTTAGATTCTATCTCAGGGCATGTTGCGGTAAAAGTCAGAACATACAACCATCAGCGGCAGGAGGCAGTGGGAGGCAAGCTGGCTAGGTATGTACGAGAATATAGCGGACTAGGACAGGCAGCAGACTTGGAACAACTAGCTCAGGTCCAGTGAAAAATACCCTGCGGATAGTGACATCTCACAGGGCATCTTGTGGAAAAAGAAAACTGTCTAATTCGTAATATATGTTGCAGCATTTAATGGGGAGGTGTTCAGACGAAAGGATATAAATCATAGAGATTATCAAAAAATGTACTGAGGAATATTATATTATCGTCTCTGTCGTTTTCATTCAAATGAGTACGGTAGTATATTTTTGCTACAATAAAATGTCTTATCTAAATATTTTTTTTCCAAAAAGTCCAGATATGCGTGGATTATTATTCCACAAAAGAGGAGATTTTTTTTTTTTTTTTTTTATTTCAACTTCAGTTATCTGCATTTAGAACTAAACTGGGAATTAAAGTTTGAACTAGTAGACTGGCCAATTGCCCTTTACTGCGCCTAAACATTTAGATCTAGTCCGTTTTTCTCTAATGTTGTCTCCATTTGCAATTGATTGATGCATCTCAATTTGACGAATCATCAATTTTCAGTGCATGTACTGCATTAAAATATTTCTTTCACTATGAGTGCCCATAATGTGGGCCTTAGGTTGTGTTTCTTGGTCAGGGAACGCCACTGAGTCAACTTGGGTCTTCTCGGTTGTCCAACGTTTAATCTTCTTCGAGTGCCGACTGGACCTGGGCGTTTTACTGTTGATTCTTTCTATTGATTCACCATCTGGTCACAATCCCTTATGTTCTAAATCTGTTCTCCGTTTGGCTATCTCAGCTGAGAGATGGGTTTTTCATTGTCTGATCTGATAGTATGATGTCCTTCCAACATGCGGAAATCACTATCACATTGTCGTTCGAGAACTCGTCAGTTTTACTAAGTATATAACAAGCAACATTGCAGTTTTACTGAGTACTATAACAAGCAATCATTGCTCACTTGAGCAAGATAAATTCGCGTCTCCTTGTAGGTTACTCAGATGTCCATTTTAGCAGGAATCTTCTCATTTTAGTTTATGTTTCATCATAATAATTTTTAAAATCCTCGTTTTGTCAAATTATTAGTAGCTCTATGTCATATATCCAAATACATCCCCAGTATACTGTACTAGCAAGTGAAGCATGCAAAGGAAAGTTCTACGTATATCATGAATGGGGTTTCAGTGGGGAAATGAGGTGAAAATAAACAAAGTGACGCTACGGAAAAAAGAAAGATGTAGGTGATAATACAATATGGAAGCATCAACGTATGGATATCATAATCACCTCGTCAATGGGTCTAGGTTTAGATAATAAATGACGTCTTACTATCTATTAGAGAAAAATAAAACGATATCATTTATCTTTGATGGATCATTTGATGGAATATATATTTGTAAAATATGTTATGTGTATAGAGAATTTATTTGTATCACTCTATCAGAAAATAAACTATCGAGATTCATATGAGCTATCAATTAATAACAAGTGGTCAATCTTATCTAAGCGGCTCGAGGGCCAAGCTGCCTAATCTTATAGTATCCTTGGTCGATGCCATGATCCTCCTGAAACAGAAACCTGACTCATCTTATGTTCCCTGACTACAGTAGTACGTACATGATTTAGACTTTTCATACAGCAACAACGAAAAATACTTACCTGATCCCACAAGGAAAGGTCCTCCTAGCACTCCATCTACTTTGCTATAGCTAGACATCTTGATTCTCGCAATTCTAATTTCTAAAACCGGCTAGGATAAAGTTTACAATGATTTTTGCGGATTTATTTCAAACGAAACGGATAATAATGAATGTATCTAGTTAATCCACGAATATAAAATTTAACAAATCCGATTTCATGTGCTACATTAACAAAATAACATTGCGAGTGATGCCATGATGTCTAGCTTTAACATCAGCATACATGGGGGGAAAGTACAATATGCCTAATTGAGATGAGACTAATATCGACGTAGACATTCCTCGATAGCAAAATTTATCAATTCCTGATACAAACTGTTCTATCCAATTGTAATATATTTTTTCATGTAAAGTTATAATTATACAGTGTCCGAAGAGTGCACCCTGCACCCGAGATGCACGTTTATGCAGCAGGGTGCATGATTTTTAAAAGTGTGCACCCGGCCGGGCAGATACACAAATTTTTGATAGAAGAAATAGCCTAAGCCCTTATATTAGTGAGGATGCACTGGAAGGCTCCCGGGTACATAGCTTTGAATTGGACACTGATTATATTACCAAGGAATTCATTTTTAGTGTCACAGACCACAAGTTTCGAGGTGTGAAAAAGTGAACATCTTTTTAAAACCAATTGGACATTTATTTTCTAGATAACAGGTTTTGGTAGATACTTATAACTTTGTTCCAAAATGCAATTCCAATAGTAAAACAGAACTCTACGTCGATGACAGACTGGATCTCACAAAGGCTGAACAGGGCTTGCCAAATTGGCCTATCTTAAATAACCGAAGTACAGGTATACATGTGGTTAACTCTATGATCTGACAAGAATCAACACTGACTGGCATAGACTATTTGGTAAAATTGTCTACAATCTTTAAGTTTAAAACCATTCAATATAGCACTTTGCATTATTTGCTATGTTTTGACTTAAGTTCCGAAAAACTTCATTTGATGGCATCAAATAATTTACAGGAAATTATATCATGTGTTGATTTTTCTCAAAGGCTTTGCACAAGTGATGCCAAGAGGAAAGCCGCACACAAAAACAAATGATTTGAAAACAAAGAGTTGTAATTCTAACTATATTACGGGTCGTATTTACAATGTTCCGTACGGTTCTTTTCATCACAATTCATTTCTGTTTATTCAGTTAGCCAGTATAATTTTGACGTTTCTGATTTTCATATTTATTATAGTTAAAATCATTCTCTTTCAAGACTCTCTGAGTCACTACTCTTTATTTCCAACCACTTGCCATCACTTGAGCTCTAAATGTTACTTTTTAAACTATAGAAACACTTTCATAAACCAATGCTTTACGTATGTAATTTCAAATATTGTACAGAAGGAATAGGTTATATTACAGTGGCATAAATTTTATTTCAAGTTTTGCCCTCTATTTCAATTTCAAGCGTGACTCATTATTCCCATGATACATACCACAACAGGAAACTTGATTTACATGTAAGCAGCCGCATGTAAGGTAAACTCAATAAAACGAATATGATTCTATAGTGTTAAATTAAGGATTCAAAAATTCCATCTGACGATAGTGTAATTTCTATTCATATTTGGAACATCGAAACTTGTTACATATTTTAAATCCTGTGTGGTAGACAAGGGCAATTTCACCAGAGGACGTGTATAACGGAGTACTTTAATGATAATAAAAAAATTATTCCTTGCGAATATATGATAACTTCACTCTAAAAACGTAAAAAAAAAATCAAAATAAGTGTTTTGGATCATAAATTTCGTCTCGATGATCTTTTTACACTCTGATGCTGATAAAATCTAGCCCAGGAAAATCCGAGTTGCTGTCCTACATCCCCTTCGTGTGCTTTCACCCAGCTAAAATTGTGATGACTGACCAACATTTTTGCTTTGAAATATGTTCCCCTGATAGCAAATTCAGGTAGGCCTTCTCAGATATATGATTATCAGTGACTGACATCTCTTAGGCTTAAACTTAATAAAGTGGAACTTAGGAAACATGTTACATAACAGGCTACGAAAATTCGTCCGATTTTTCCGCCAATCAGAATAAGATGGAAGAGTGAAAATCTAGTTGTGGTACGCAGTGTTAGGCTGTCCACACTATTATCTTAAGAAAACTATGAGAAAAAACAACAACATAATTTACATGTGTTGTTGTTGTTGTTGCTGTGGGGGGGGGGGGGGCAAAATTATTACACTATTGTATGTCTGTCCGTCCCCGCAATTTTTCCCGTACTTTTTCCTATAGCCAAATTTCTAGTGGTCGAATACACGCAGACTCGCAAATTTGAATATGCTTACATTGACCACACTCTACCTTTTTCAAAGACGTTTTTGCAGTGGTTATGCCTATTCTACGTTTATACAGTCCTATGTCAAACCGGTTTTCTTTTGCTCAGATTGAGCTTCTCATAACATCAGGGTCGGCAGTAAGGTCCCCTGAGACCAGATTAATTCTGGGGCTCTCTACCCTAACCTTTACTAATGATTATAAAAACAGGCCTTGCAGGCTATATAAACAGGCCTGCACACTGTGTATTCATTGTCTAACTACTGGAATGAGTAGTTGAGAGCCCCAAACCCAGTATCAGATTTCTATAACAACCAAGTGGTCGGTCCAGCCTTATGTAATACACTAGGGAATGAATCGGTTTGACATAGGACTGTATACATGGACTAGAAGTATCAGTCATCCTTTTTTACAAGGGCATTAGTTATTAGAATTCTCATTGTTTCAATTACTGGTGATAATATAAATATGCAAGTAAACTTGATTTACGTTAGTTAAACCGACACTTTTTTTTTCAGTGAACTACAGAATATTACTGACATGGGTTACTCTTTTTAACACATCCTCTGGTGAAACAAATGCAGTCTGACTTTACCTTTTCATAGCAAAACAATCTTACTGGTTATCAAGGTTAGGGAAAGAAACAAAGAGCTTCAAATTAATTGTCCCTTTCCCCTATTTCCTTTTATGAATACATCGATTACTGAACATAGTTTCAAAAATATGGTTTTCATCACCAATGTTTATAAAACTTTCAGGCAAATTAGCCGATGAATATTCTTCAAATAAATTATGTTTGCTCAAAACTACGTCGATAATAAAATAAAGGTAAACTACCATTAAGTTTATTCTGTCTTGGAATTTGCAAGGGTATGTTAACATGACCTTGAGTTTTCAGTTTTCTTTGGACAGTTAAAGATAAACCTTGATTGGACCTAGCTATGAGTATAAAAAGGCACTGTCATTCTGCAAAGAAGGGAAAAAGAATAAAGACACCTACCGGATCTGATGGTCCACGTCCAGGTGTGGACCATGAGGAGCAGCCTGGTTGGGACCCATCTGTCATGGACATTTGGCTGTTATCAGAGTCTTGTTGGAATGACTGTTGTTGGGAGGGATCAAAACCGGGCACACTGGCTATGCTGGGCCAGGGTGTCCCTCCTGGATCCTCGTTGTCGTGTGGCATATAGTCATCGTCTACTTGGCCCTCTGTTTTCCTCTTGGACGGCGGCTCCCCCATCTGGCCATATTGTGAGTCGTCAAGTCCATCACCACCTACACCATATGGACTGGATAGGTTATTGTCATCGGCATATTGGTCACTATGTTGCCCTGTACTACCAGCCATAAGGCTGCCATGTGAAGTCCGTTTTACTGCTCTCCTTTGTCCAGCAATGAGTTGTGCAGGACTAACAATACCTTCTAATTTGATACTCGGGTCTTCAACTATTAAACACTCTTCCTCTGTTTCCAATACTTCTGTTTTAATTCTAGTTTGCTCTTCTTGAGCTTTATCACTGAGTTTTTGGTGCCGTGCATTAATGCTTTCTGTTGCATGATCTGCAACACGAGATTCCTCATCTTGACTGTCTGTTGCATCATGTGTGACGGCAGCACCATCGGACGGACTGTTTGTAAACTCCTTACTAATGTGAACAAAGAAGACATCCTTCTTGTCCACTGAAACACCTAGGAGTCCTTCTACATGCAGCTCATCTTTGAACTGCACACTGTTTTTACACAGTAAAGTCACTGTGTCAATTAGGAGGTTTCGAACTCGTTCTTGATCAGGACGCATTTTGTAGCTGCACAGGAATGGGCTACTGCAGGTAAGTAAGTTGCACTCTTCTGTTGAGATCTGCTGTCTTCTATCAGCTGGCGTTGGAATGTTTTAACACCTGTGGAAGAAAATAATAATTTAAGTATTGTTTTTGTTTTTTTTAAATGTTTTACATGTGGATTCTATTGGCCTTAAAGTAATATTTTGCAACTTTGTATTCATCAAAAGTTGTAGATGGTTTAATATCGGCAATTTGCAGTCTCAAAGAGTACAGTGCCCCAAGCTTGTCCGGAGGATTTGAAGGCCAACAAAAGAAACCAAAAAAAAGTATTATTTCTGGTTGAATTCTTTCACAACATAAGTCTACAAGGATGGACATAACCAGGGGCCCGGGGGTCAGAGGCCCTTAAAAAGCAGGTCGGACCCCTAGATTTTCTGGGCTAGGGGCCCGACTGGCCCCTAGAATATCATGAATAACAGACAAAAACTAATATATGTCAGGGGCCCTAGATTTAGGTGAGGGCCCCTAGATTTCGAAAGCTAGGGGCGGGCTAGCTCTAAAACTCTAGCACAGCTTAACAGACTGTGTAGACTCTATAGAGTTCTAAATCACTCCTACCAGTAAAGTCTCAAATCATTGCATACACAAAATAGAGGGGGTCTAGCCCTACTTTATGACTGTATACATGTTGTACTAATGGCTTAGTACTTTTAATACATTGTCATAATATATAATCCAACAAGGATCAGGCTTAGCAAGTCTACTTCTAGTCTACTCCTAGGAGAAATATCTTACGCTCCTAGCGCCACCTGTTAACCAGTATAAAAGGCGCTGCAAGGTAGGGAGCGAGCAGTTAGTGAAAAGTTCGTGAGTTAGTTGGTTGGAAGAAACATGTTTAACCAAGGAGTTATACCTGGAGTAAGTACATCGACTCCGTGTAACAGACTGGAGTTTACCAATACCCACTACCTCGGACATAGGATTGTGTTAGAGCTAAATGCTAGAATGGTCTAGAAGGCGTTGGAGCAACTCGTGTTCTAAATGTGGTTGATTGCTGATAGGAGATGGGAGGTGGACTGATGAAGACTTATACATGGTGGCTTTGACTCGGGATGAGATGTTTATTGAATAAAAACCCTTTCATATTAAGAAGTTCCCTCATCGTTCATTTCTTTTGAACTATTGGGAAGTGAATGGACAAACTTTAAACGCGGTCTGAATTACTCAGACATTCTGGAAAGCAACTTACGAAGACTTGGATATACACGAATCTTACGCAGTCTTAAATCAAACATTAACAATAGTTCAATGTACTTACATATCCCTAAATGCGTAGTAGTTTATCCATTGCGCGTAGTAATGCCCCACAATTATGTTATGAACAAAAGTTTCAATGCACATTTGCCAAGGCGACACAGCCATTCTTTAAATTCGACAGGTGACATAAGGACGACTGACCAATCAGATAGGGCAAAAGTGTTCCCCTGACCCCTCTGGGTTGCTAAGTGACCTTAGCTGGAAACCCCCCCCCCCTCCCATACCCTGTCTTTGAGAATCAATTTCTATATCTAGACTAGTACCATTGGGTTAATGCTCTGCTCATGTATCAATATCACTATCACTATTAGTATTCAGGCGGCTGGGCTAAAATAATCTATAAAAGTGCAACCGCCAGGCACCGGGAGCGACATACAATAAGACCTTAATTTCGCTCACATAATGACATATGGCCGCAACACGCCCGCCCCTGCCGTGTTACTGCCATGCAGTCCAACCCCAAACACTGTCACTCAGTGTCAGTGTGCACGGCCCACCCCCAACACTGTGCGGCAGGTGCGCGCCGCCCGACTCCAGCTGCAGCGCCGCCACCCGCCGCGACGGGGAGGGCTTCGGTATTTCTATTTGATAAAATGGCAAATTGTTTCACCACAATATGTCGCTGATGGAGACAGTAGAGATGGAATTAAAAACGTGTTACAATTACTCGCACCCTTATTATGACACACTGGAACTACATATATTTTGGTTTGGTAAAAAGCGTGCGTTATTCCGATGTAAATCGGCCCTGCTCGAAATCTGACCGACCTCAAAACTCACCGTCGGGAGATGACCTACTTTCAAATCCACTAACGATTTGGGATACAATTATCTATAATATATGACGCACTACCCATCATTTCGTCGTGTTTTTCCATGTTATTAGCTACACCAAATAGTCAAGAACATGGCTGTACTGATATAGTCATACACAGCTGCTTGACTACTCTACAAATGGCAATTTTATAAAACGTTCCTTTGTGTGATCGAGACGAATGTGAAGGAGGAAGCCATCTTTGCGCAAAATGCTGTGGAATCTGCACCCTCACCGGCACCGCTTAATTGGCTAATATTCCGCCCCTAAACACACGGCGCATCCGTCATAACATTGTTGGTATTCTGTCCTACAACTGTGTATGTTTATATTTGATCATTTACGTACCGAGTATGATGTTTCCTCCTTTTAAAGTTAAGCGTCCTCTTCTTTAACGCTTCTCGTCTTCATCTTCATTATCATATAACCCGTGGCGCCACCTGGACGCGAAGAGGAGATGCCAGGGAGCGGTTCGTATTCGAATGGTTACGCGCCATGCAGGTGCGCGCCATGTCTCGTAATATCGTGGGATGGATCGGTTGAGGATAACACAAAAACAACAACAACAACTGTAGGTAGCTGCCTTGGCACTTGCGTTTGTTTTATTTTCATATTTGTTTTGGCTCATTGTTGGGTTATTTAATTTGGACAACAAAATATTTTCGCACATACCAGCATTTCCTATCCAATCATTATAATAGAATTTTAGATACGAGATATTATATCCCTTGTGTTCCCACATCCTATCAAGCTAAGTACAGGGGATATCAAAGAATAGTTCCAATGTAAATAGACATATATTAAACCTTTAACCCGTTTTTTTATCATTATAAAATTATCATAATTCATATTTTCTTACCATTCTTACTAAAATGCGCGATATAAGACATAATTATGTTATCCAAGATATAAGCCTGATATGATCTACCCCCAGCAGAAACATCTAATATGGTTTCATATGAAAAAGTAAAATTGGGGATCACCTGTAGAATTCTATGAGATATCATATTAACAATGGCTGTTTGCCATATCTGAATGGTCTTTATTTAAAATAGATCTACTAGTGGGCACAAATGGTTGTATTGACGTCATTATGGCATTGAAGTCTGACGTTGTTTCAATGTTGTGACATTGGTTTTATGTTGAAATAATGTGGATTTGCAAAGATTTCTGACGTATTTTGCTTGAAATCCTGATATTCTTTGCTTTTAGTGACAGACTTATAAAAACAATTTCTAGGCCTATGTTCCTATTATAACTTTTTGACTTCAAATATCAAAAATAAAACCATTTAACAAGAGACCTTATACCCAATTTTGAATAGATGTCATAAATTTCAATGTCTAACGAACATTAGCATTTCAACCATGGGTTGAATTTAGGTTGTATTTTGGTTGTCTGACTTCATAACCAATATCCCCATAATATCAACCATGGAATAACATTGAAATTAGGTTGTGTGCCAGCTGCACAATGTGCATATGGACCGTGAGCCCACATAAAACAATGTTTTTGAGAGCTTTTCATGTTTGCCTTTATTTTATTTTATTTCATCTATAATATTATAATGCACATTATTAGGCATGGTAAATACGCGATATTAGCCTGATATGCGCGATATAAAGCCTAAAATTGATGTATTATATTACAGGTCCGTAGAAAATAAAGATTAAAGCTAGAGACAAAAAGTTGATATCAACAAAACGCCTTATGGGGCTGTGAACATATTCCGACAGTTTCGGAACAAGAAAGCGAAAATAGATTTAATTTCATATACGAATGCATTGACCTTCTAACCCAATATTTTGATGCCTAGCTTAAAATGGTTGATAATCACCTATTTTCATACATGAAAGAATGCACAATAATCAGTATCCATAGTATAGAATTGTATTGCGCATGTTGTTGCTATATCGTGCATTAATCAAGCTGATTTACATGCATGCATTAAAAGGGACCAAAAGAGAAAACGATGCAATATTTTTCTGCCTGTTGACAAATACAAGCAAATGAGCTCGTAGCTCTATTATTATTTGTAAAAAAAAAAGAATGAGTAAAAAATATCATGAGTCATCATAGATCTATTTCTAGACTGAAAAATGTAAAGAGCTATTTAATATTTTCATATAATTGAACGCAAGAAAAACATGTAAAAAAACACACACCCAATTTTGATGATTTTCCCGAATACTTTCTTTTAAAAGAAATCAGAATATCGACTGAAAATAAGGCAAACAAAAAATCGTGTTCAGGTTTCATAGGCCCAAAAAATGAGGGTAGGTAGGTCGATTTTTTTTCATGTTTTTCTTTAACATCAATCAAAGACTTTCCTTCATTTACCCTCTTCAACGCTTGTAACCCTCGAGATTGAGTTTTCTTATTATAAAACATGTAATTTCCTGGCTGACAAGTAATTTTTATTGTATTGCAGTAAAATACTGAAAAAAATCTCCAGTCACAAATTTTAGAGTAGGGCCAACAAAATTAGGGTCAGACGGGATACATGAACACAACTATTTTATTTTTTTGGCATAAGGGTAGGTAGGGATCGATACTGGAACTCAACCATTTATTTTTTGATCTAGTAGTTCCACTCAAGCAAATCTATCATTTTTTAAAATATTATTTCAAATTTCTTCATTTTAGAAATAGACCTAGACGAAATAGATAAGCCCAAGACAAAGGGTAACAAAATGTTGGGGCCTATAACCATCCCAGCTTGTAAATGACGTGATTTCAACATTATAATATTCTAAGGTTGATATTTGGTTCAGACGTCAGGTAACCAAAGTACAATCTCAATAAATTCAACCAAGCATGTATTTATAATTAAGTTGACATGCTGACGTTGGTTGACGTTGAAAATTATGAAATTCTTTCGAAAACTGTTATTTTGGTCAAAGGTTTCATATTTGCTATTTGAAGTCAAAAATTGTAAGGAGGTCAGAATTTCAAATAAAATACAACGTCAGAAAACTTTGCAAATGCAACCTATAATTTCAACCTAGATCTAGCTATTATTAGATAGGTCTTTCGGGTTCTTTTCATTACGAATAGGCCTAGGGGTAGATCTACATAATTATTTTTGTGAATTCCATATTTGAAATTTTCCCTGATCAGCCTAATCAGTTACGAAGATATGGGCCCAGATGTTTAGAGGATCTATTAAAGATGATTAAAACGTTTTTAGAGGATATTTTTAGGAATATTTTTCCATTTTCAACACTACCGGTACCCGTAGGTCTCTTTGGTGCGTTAAGAAAAAAAGCCCCCCCCCCCCCGCAAAAAAAACCAAAAACTATTTCGACCTACCTATAGCCTAATTTTTTCGCCTTAGATCTATGTTGGTTATGTTACTGAACACAATTTTTTTTTTTTTTTTTTTTTTTTTTTTGTGTGTGGGGGGGGGGGGGGGGGGGGAATGCTGGTTGAAAATTCGCGCAGAAGGTGCGCAAAAATACCCGATTCCCCCTATGTCATAAAAACAGCAAATACAATGTTGAAACGAAGATAATCACCTCGAAACATGCAGGAATAAGCTTGGTCTAAGCAAACAATCCAATCCATTCTAAATCCATTCATCCCCCAAACTGGAAAATCGTTCCCTGAGCTGCTGAGAGGCCCTGAGAGCGCCGCGCCATCTATCGGGGAAATATAACAGTTTTTTTTCCTTCTGATAGGTGGCGCTTCACTCATTTAGCGCATGATGGTCGCCGCACTTGGTCGAGGTGCGAGAGTTGTTGAAAGATTTCTCGGGAACGCAAGGTAAATAATGAGAAATCGGGAACTGTAACGGTTTCTTATATTGAATAACATTATACATTTTCATAATAACTTACAATTGCCGTATAATATCTCGTTTGAACTATGCAATTGTCATTCTTGTTTACCCGATTGGAGTGAGATGATTGTGCCGGTGACCTCCTGTTTGGCTTCCCTTTGGAAGGGAGCGGTTAGTTCTCAATGTCGAGTTACGATTTCTACTTGTGTTCTGAAAGTAAAAGTAAAAACTCGTTGGGTGACGAAATACTGGTTTTTCTTCGAGATCTTATTAAATTTAGATTAAGCCGTGTGCATATACAGCCCGTAGTAAATGCTTTCTATATGTTTATTTATTTCTTAACCCAAGAACTTCTAAATGCACATCCAGTTTAACGTGACCTAATTAGCTTTCAACGGCGCCATATTGGATTTGAAGCTGACACTAGCATAGCATGAACCTGGTAATGCTACTGCTAAATTTAAGGATAGATAAGGGGGGATGGAGCGTAATTCATTCTAGATCACTAATTAATGGTTTCAAACTTCAGCTCTAAATTAACATAGATGTATTGTATGGAATTAAAAAGTAGAGTTTAAGCGTTTTCTGGGCTACTAAGTATTTGTGAAGGAGATGAAAATTCACTAAAATAGAGGTTGGTACAAACAAAGATTACATTTTTTGTGATACATTTTTGAACATTGATATCTCAATCTACTATCAGAGATAAAACCTTGAAATTTTCAATGCATCTTCTTAAGATTCTTCCCAATGTAAGCATGTCTCAGAAGTTTGATATATTTTCTATTTTTAATTTTGTGATATATGTAAAAAATATTGTTTGAATAACTTACAAAAAGTTAGATGTACCCTTTTCTGTCATAAAATAAAAACTAAGACATTTATTCACAATTTGAGACATGCTTCCCTTAATTAGGAAGAATGGTAAGACCACACATTCAAAATTTCAGTTCAATACCTTGAATAGATAAGGAGAAATCAATGTTAAAAAAAAATAGATTAAAAAGTTATAATTTCTGAAATTCCCAGCCGATTATTTTGATGAATATATCATAATGTAGAGACAAATTATTCCTTTCATGTGATGTATAACATGTCATCATAAGTGTCCCCTTCAGAAAAGTATGTGCCTGAATGCAGCGCACCACCACCCTTATCCTGGGGCAGATCCAGCCCCCCCCCCCCCCCCCCCCCCCCCCTGGATCCGCCACTGCCTTAATGATTCCAGACTTTATTAACTTTATCAACCAGCCCCAGTTCATTTGTATATTGGAAAGTTCAACATAAACTATACATAGATCTTTGGAAATGTGCATAAAAGAAGTCTCAACTGGATCTGGATTACTAATTATGGAGCGCCTAGTACCAGATTGTCATGTTTACACGTATTAATATATACAATTTTATAATATTTTTGGGAAATGAAATAACTTTTTCACTATAAGTGAATCTGCCATGGGCACTCACTTCATACACTTATAGATCTACAGGCAGAATTGTTGCATCTTGTCCATTCTTGTTAGTCTATTTCCCGTGATCATAACCTTTTGTAGATCTACCACAGGAATAATTTTTACAATAATTTATCAATGGTAGGTCTTCAAATAAAGATTGTTTCTTGTTTCCCATTGAATAACGAAATACGATTTAAATCTAACCTTTACCTTTAATTGTTTCTATTCTAGGCTATATTGGTACTTTTGCTAGATACAGAGAAACGTGTGGAATTTTGGACCGTTATCTACAGTTGGGTATTCCTTCATTTAACAATCATGCGTCCCGAGCAGGAACGAGTAAGAAACCTCCTGATTGACACAGTGACTCTACTGTGTAAAAACAGTGTGCAGTTCAAAGATGAGCTGCATGTAGAAGGACTCCTAGGTGTTTCAGTGGACAAGAAGGATGTCTTCTTTGTTCACATTAGTAAGGAGTTCACAAACAGTCCGTCCGATGGTGCTGCTGTCACACAAGACAGCACAGACAGTCAAAATGAGGAATCTCTACGAACAGATGAGCCAAGAGAAACACATGAACGCCTTCCTGATACAGACAACTATGAGGCAGTCAAGATTAAGTCAGAGAAAGTAGAGCAAACTGACCTAGAGGATGAGTGTTTAATAGTAGAAGATCCCAATGTAAAGCTAGAAGGTATCGTCAGTCCAGCACAGATGGTAGCAGGACAAAGACGTGCAACAAAACGGACTTCCCACAATAGTCAGCATTATGCTGACAGTAGTGACTATAGTAGTGCAGGATATGCCATGGACAGCAACACAGGATATGGACCATCAGGGGAGCCCCTCTCAAAACGGAGGGCAGACAACCAGGCAGATGACAGTTACACACAAGACAATGGTGACTCTGGTGGAACAGGGTGGCCAACAATTGCAGCCATGTCCAGCTTTGACCTCTCTCAGCAACACTCATTCCAACAAGACTCTGATAACAGCCAAATGTCAATGCCTGATGGCTCCCAACCAGGCTGCTCGTCATGGTCCGCGGGACCATCTGAATCGGTAGGTCCTCTCATCTTAACACTTCCAGAGGTTATTGTCCAATTCATATTACGGGGAGTTAACTCCATCACCAGGTATCCTCTAATAAGATACTGTAGTTTGATTCAAGTTACATACATTTTTAATAACCTTTTCATATTTCACATGAAACATATTTGTCAATTCCGATCTTTGAGATTCCAAACTATGCAAAGCATGAAAACTTTTTATTTTTGAACGACTATAACTTGTGTTACCAGGGGCATGGAGCATTGTGGTTACTAAATAGTGAACAGAAGAAACGTCGAAATTGAAAGCATCATCAATGGATTCGGTTAATTGAATGCTCTAAACCCTAAATTAACGTGTTATCTTGGAATGCCTGGGGACTGAATTTTTCTTAATTTGATTGGACAAAATCCTCATCCGATTCGGATTAAATATCATATGCAAGTCAGCAAAAATGATAAGTAGGGCGTTTCAACGACCAACTTCTCCATGGTAAAATCAAGTGAGATATTATTTAGTGCCAACACAGTTAGTTGTGCCATCATGATAAGAAAGTTCACACGTTGGTATATGTATACTCTTGTCAAAGCAAAGATAGTCTTACTTTGGCCTGCACGATTGTGTATCACTTCCCTGTAATTTACAGCAAGCTTGAAAATTCACTGACTTAGCTTTTTGATCCTCAATAACTGACTTGCATATGGTATTCTTTTCTCTTTTATTAACTTCAAATGCAGGATAAAAATATATCTATTACACGAAAAAACTAATAGTTAAAAGCCCGAGAAATCTTTAAACAAAGGTACCATAAGTACTTATATATTTTCATTGATAGTCTTACTTTACTGTAATATGTAAAATAGAAATTATATTTGATATATTGTTTTCATTTATCTGTTCAAAATGCTTTGTTAAGTTTCAAAGAACCCACAGCATAAATGCAAACCCCTGTGTTTTCTCTAACTTTGGCATGGCGAAAGCAGTACTTCATGTCAGTTTCCCCAGAGCCGTATAGAAATACTATGAAATATGTTCTAAGGAGCATTATGATCTATTATTTTCTAATTTGAATTGACATAGAAAAAATAATATTACTAGTTTATTTTTACTGAAATTTATTATGAATTCATGCGATTTTAACTCTTGGGGCCCTTTAAAAAGTGTTGTTGAGGTAATATCCGTCGAAACAAATAGGGTAGGTACCGGGTAGGTCGGAATTTGAAAAACAAAAGTCCTTTTATAGATTCAGTCAGTGTAGAAATTATAACGGAATTCACTCCTTGGAAACACACTGTACATCATTTTCTGGCATCTCAAATATGATTTATTATCAAACATACATATCAATTCATGTCCCTGAGTCATTTTTATTGGATTTTAGTTTTACTGTATATTTTGAAAAGTGACTTTCATAAAAAGAAAGGTTAGGGTTCAAACATTTTATGGTTGGTCGGGTTACCTGAACATCACTAATTTTTTGTAAGTCTTACTGGCAAATACTTCTTTGGCCATCTCATTTCGTCTTTCCAAATAAGATCTGTATTGTCTATTATACTAAGGATGAACAAGGTACACGCCCAGAATTTACTAGTAAATCATTTGAATAAGTCTTCTTTTTGTTATTGGCCTTACAAAAGTGATGTCTATTTATTCATAACTATTAAGAGAATGTACACCACTCGACCGTCTGACATTTTTTTTACTGAAAGAATATAACGCATGTGCGAAAATATTTGTACTTTGTTGATCCTTACATCTTGCAGCTACTTACTCTTAATTCAGTAAAAGTAGCTCGAATGAACCGGACTGTATCATATATGTTTGGTAGGTTTTGAACATGGAACCGACATTGTAATTGTTGCCCGAGATTTGTAACAGACATGTGTTGTATTCAAATGGCTCATTTACAATTTCCAAGTGACTTTCTCTTCACAAATTTAAAGTTGTCAGATACATTTAGTCGTACATCCGTTCTTTGTTCAAAACCTATTTGTTGTCCTAAATGTGTCATCTATATATATATATGATTGTTCATCTGACAATCAGTGTTTCAATAATGCTAGCATTTTCCGAAAATTTCGAATATATAATTCTTGAATACTATATGCATCGCATGAAAATAAATGAAACGTGCTAAAATACATTAAGATAATTTTTCGTTGAAAGAGAAGATCCTCGTGTATAAAGATGTCTCTCCATGTATGTAAATGACGCAAAGAATGGAATGTGTACATAAAATCACCTATGCTACGACTCAATCTGTAGTGCTTCGCTTGGTAATACCCCTCCTTAAGTCTTAGATCATCAAAAGATGAGTATCAGTTAACGATAAAATTAATGTGACGATATTTTTTCTCAGTCAAAAATATACTGACAGTGATAGAAATGCCATACAATAAAAACCCGAATATAAGTTAGAAAACTTTTTGTGGAAGAACTACTCATTGATTAAGTCGTAGCATTGCAAATACATTTTGTAGCAGTGTAGTGACCGACAGGTAGGTATAGTTTTCTATGTCATATACTTCACATGCATAACAGTCTGTGAAACCTTACAACACTTTAAAAGAGTACGTTATTAAATTGGCTACTTTAGATAGGGTTTGCAGTGAGCCAGGGTTTTGTTTCAGAGTGACCGTAAAAGCTAGAATTATGTTATGTAGGAGACACTGAAATATATAATTATGATGATAAGTTTATATGATGATAAGTTTCACCGCGAATATGACCCAAATACCGTTATTTATTGGTAGTCTTTAACAAAAGGAAGGAAAGACGAATAGAAGCTTACCAGAGTGAGAGATGATATTGACTCAGATTGACTAACCGACGACCCATTCAAGCTGTCATGGCGTCCCTGCAAGTCTTCGCAGATCAAATGCATTTCTATGGCTTAAAGATTTGACTATTCCTGAGGCAGAAATATTGAAAGGTTAATAGTTAAATTTGAAATGAAACGAAACTAGATTTAGATTTTCAAAGGCTTGATGTCAGATCTCACTAGATCTTAAGGTTTTAGATTTTAGCCTGTGTTTAGTGTTTTAATCAGCCTCAGTTTGTACTTAAGTCTCTAAAGCGTGGGACTCTTTGGGTAGAAAACAAAGTTTCGATGAGGTGGAAAACGTATGGTAGATAACAAAATAAGATTCATATTTTATTTTATTTTATTGTCATGTAATCAGAAAGCTTGATAAGCCATATCAATTTTACCAGATCACCCCGAGCCTGGCACGACTGTCCCGTTGTCATGATTATGGCCATTGTTGAAGATAACAACTTTTTCCACTAGGAGGTTGAGAAAAGATCCAAGTCCACAGAAGACTTACTATGTTAGTATAAGTCAACCATGATCTGCAGTCAGGAATTGAGATTAGATTATGCGTCCCACTACTACATTTTATGCCTATAGACATGATTCGTGAACGGTTACCAACATCTTGTCTCTAAACATCTTGTCACCCATCTACATTGTACAGATAATCAGATTATCTGATCACACTGATCAACAGAATCCCGGCATCTTCATTGGTCCATGGGTATGTGAAAAGTCAACCATGACCTACCCATCTGCGGCTCTTTATAGCCCTGTCCCGTTGTAAAGGTTCGCGGTGTACAAACTTTGCTTGATCCATGAAATTAAAAGCATCGAATGTATGTGCTATACTTTACAAATAAATTTTTTTCTGGCAGTTTCAGCGAAATGTATGCATTCCAAGCAGAGCACTTGTCCTAGGCTATTGTGACAGAATGTGAATAACGGTGACCAAATAAGCTTGAATGGACTGCATTGATTGTTTAAGCAAATGTTTTGAAAATGTACTGGTGTTTTTATCCTTGCTAATAACTATATGCTCTATGTTATGGGCAATATTAATATATTGGGAGGTCCGTGCCATCGGTATATTGAAGGGAAATGCCATTTTATAAAAACGAAAATGCTTTTCACTTCTATCTGCTGTCCAGGAAAACATGCCTTTTGTAGCTTTCGATGAGTTGTTAGTGACGGCTATAGGCTTTCACGCCACATTATGAACATCATTTCTGTTATTATATTTGCAGACAATAACTATTCGGGGTACACAATACAGCCTATGTGGAAACCCACCCTCTGGAAAAAGAACTTGTGAAGTGTGTGGCCGTCAATTCTATGACAGCAGCACATTAAATAGACACATGCGAACCCACACAGGGGTAAAACCCTACTGCTGCCATCTCTGCCAGAAATATTTCACACGAAAGCCCAATCTTGAGCGGCATATGCAACAGCATTACGCTAAAACAAAGGGCGGGGACAGTATGTTGGTTTTCGCAAATGTGGAGCCAGAAGAACAGTATGGCGTAAAATGATGTTTAAACAGCATACACAAAAACTTGTATAGAAGGAGTCTTTTTGTTAGTTACTAATCTGACCAAGCTGAGACCTACCTGATCAAGGTCATCTGAATGCTTAAATTATAGGAAATTAACCCCATTTCACATATTCATAGGGCATTTAAGTTTATCTCTAGTAAAGAAGCCCAACACAAAGGTGTCTTCTCACTCTCTTGTGGAAATGGTATACCGAGGCCGAGCAGGTAGAGAAGGGGCATATGTCCTCCTCTAGCGGTAACCACTATTGACTGAGTCGGTGCGCAGGTAGGTCAAGCGATGAGGCCGGTTCCAGCCTCTATTTGCCACCCAACTGCTAGAACACCCTGACTGTCCAGTCGCCGCTCGTTGCTTGTAAGGATAGTGCTGTAAGACCCTCCGCAACACCACCCATCCTGTGTATATCCCCTAGTCCCACCCTAGGCGCCTTGAGGTTAGGTTAAAGACGGGGGCTCATGTCCCTCATGTGAGCCCGTGTACACGAGGACGGTGTTTGGTGCTGTTTCAGACCAGTGGACGGAGGCGGGCGGTCGGCGGTCAGAGGAGGAGGCCCGGTGGGGGGCAGGGGGAGGGGCCCGAGCTGGCCCCCATGTCCTATACCTGCTGTTTCTGTAGTCGCAGGTTCCCCCACAAAGGCAACTACTTAGCACACCTGCGCTCCCACAGCGGGGAGAGGCTGTTTCAGTGCCCCACCTGTCAGATGAGTTTCCCCAGTAAGCGGAACATGCTTCACCATGCACGGTGTCACCCGGCAGCTGCAAGCGCCAAGACCTGAGTTAGTGGATCAATACTTCAGTATGTGTACTACTCGAAGGTATCATATATAATAAAGAAAGTTTGAAACATTCAATATAGATTTGTAATATAACGTTCTTCATAATGTGAAAGTGTATGATAATTATTATTAACACCGGTGTATGGGCCTGAGTGAGATAACCCCGTTACTATTTTATCACAACATGTGATCCAGTAGACAGATCATTCCTTGTGAAGCTCACTTTTCTGACGTTTCATCTTAGCTAGATATGAATCAATGAAATAATGATATCATTTGTAAAGACATTTGTGAAAATATGCATCGTTTGTTTACATATCAAAATTAGAAAATACTTATATGAAATTATGATTCCCATTACCAATTGATATTGCGGGATTTACAACAATCATGTTTGTTTAGATATATAAATATATCATCGCTAGCCATTATTACAATATATTATTGTGGTAAGTTAATGTATAATGATAATTTATATACCCAAAGTCTCGACCATGACAGTGGAAGAATCTTTAAAACTTACCATTAATGGGTATCATTCTCAGAAATAAAAAGGATATTTTCTGTGTTTATTGTGTTTATAAGTCTTCAACCTTTAGTTTGTATGCACATTAGACAACTACACATTTTCTTTGGCCTCGTTTAGATGAGTTTAGTTACGTCATTCAGTTTGCCCAGTCAACACCTGCTTAGTTATATCCGGCCATTTTATGGAGTCTTGTTTAGTAGTCATTCCCAAATATGAAACCCCTAGACACGGTCCGTGGCATGACCTCGTTCCAGCGCCATTAACAGTAAACCAGGACCCCTAAATAAGGCAACACTTCAAAGATACACTTTTGCTAATATTCCAGATAATTTGGCAGATTTCGCCTGGCCCCAGGGCTTCCCACCCAGGTAAAACTGGCCCTCGTCAGCCCAAAAAGTCCGGCAGCGATTGTGACCTTTGCGGCAAAGTGTTTCCTGATAGGGCTCAGCTGGCCCGGCACCAACGGACCCACACGGGCGAGCGGCCCTTTGCCTGCACCTTCTGTGACGGGCGGTTCAAACAAAAAGCCCACCTGAAGAGTCACATTGAGAAGGCACATAATGCTTTCGGATTTGCTGGGAAAAGTAGGCACCCCATCGGAAGATACCGAAACTGAACTCGTATAAGAACTTGTTGTGTACCACACACTACCGATGCATTGCCTAAACAAAGAGATCCCAAAGAAAACACTAACATTCGATAATTTACCCCCGAACCGAAACTGTATGTATAACTTTCGCCATGTTCCAGGTGCCATTGAATAATTCCTCTGGCGTCACGGCAGGCAGAGCCACTCACGGTGCGGCACCTCAGTCCCATCAAAACACCTGCGAGGTGTGCGGCAAGCAATTCCTCCGCAAAGCGGACCTCATGCGCCATAGAAGAATCCACACCGGGGAGCGGCCCTTTGTCTGTGTGCTGTGCGACATGGCCTTTAGACAGAAAGCCCATTTAAAGACTCATAGGATTAGAACACACAAAGACACGTAGACATTTGATTTGGAACGAACTGCTATGGTAATTGTATGTATGGGTTACATGTTAAGGCTTTTAACTGATTCACTAACATTATTTCAATGGAAAGGGGTTAGGCTTCCTAGAATGTTGTGATCACAAAACTGAAAGTAGAAACACTGTCGCGGAATGCGATGTGCTGTTTAGACCACGACCGCCATGCACGAACACAAAATTAAAAATAAGTTTTGAGATCTGGTCCTCTTTGACTGAACACGGTTTGGCGTACATGGTAGATTTCAGATCTTTAATGTGCACATAGGAGCACACGTCAGTATAGTTTTCCTGACATTGCAGGTGCTTAGGCAGTACACCTGTGGATTAAGGCCTGCCCAGCCCGGTCACGTCATGACTGGTCAACACCAAGCACTGAACAAGACGCACAAATGCGACTTTTGTGGGAAAATATTCTACAGAAAGAGCAATCTGGTGCAACATATCCGAATCCACACTGGAGAACGTCCCTTCGCTTGTTTACTATGCCACATGCGCTTTACCCAAAAGGCACATTTGAAAACCCATAATCGCACAGCACACAAAGATGTGACACTACTGGACAAGTAGGGATTGTTGTTTTGTATTAACACGTGGTGCATGTACACTGAGAGGATTGACCGATTAAGGTTTACACGTCCTTATGTTCTGGGGGAGGGGTAATAGTGTTAGTACTAATGACTATTTGTTTCCCAACAACAGTTGGTTGATTTCTGTATTCAACTGAAATTCTGTGCAAACCCTTGATTTTCCTGATATTACAGGTGATAAGGCAGTTAGCACGTGGCTTCACGTCAGACCAGAGTAGGCATGGCCTCCACGGTGCACGCCAGTCAGTGCAGAAGAAGCACATTTGCCAACATTGCGCCAAAGACTTCAGTAAAAAGTGTAACCTAGATCAGCACATGAGGACGCATACTGGCGAAAGGCCGTTTGTCTGTTTGGTGTGCAACGTGAGTTTCAGACAGAGCCAGCATCTGAAGAAGCACTGCCGGATTACACACAGAGACATTGTAGGGTAGTAAAAAGCAATAAAAACAGAGGATTGGATGTTTCGTTTTAACAGGTTTCAACATGACTCAAATTTTTTCATTTTTTCATTTTTCCTTATCCTACACGTCCTACATTTGCTTATAGATATGTGAAAGGTACTGCGACGAATTGATACTTCCATCATTTGGGATTCACTCGATCAGAAATATTTGATATTCTTGATTTAAAGAATTATCTGTATGTGTTTCATAGAAACTACTTCTAGTTAACCCAGTTGGAAAGACCAATTTACTGCCGCTCAGGACACTTTATGAGAAATCAGACTTGTTATTTCTGATCATTTATTTCAGAATATGCATGATTGTAATATTTGATGTTTTAAATCACTAAGGTCTGAATCAAACGTTTCTTGCCAAAATGACGAGTTTTTTTAATTGGGAAAGATGATCGACAATTTGATTATTTTGCAGTGTCCTGTTTGATTGTACAAATTGTCAGCAAAAGAATGAATAAATCATTGAAACACACTTTAAATATTTCTATATTGAAACTCTTGTTTCCGTTTTTACTTAATAAAAATATCCTTATCATATTGATGGTATTCTAATTGTACATACATGTATATATTTTTGACCCACCGTAGACTCCCGAAAATATCTTGATTAGGAAATGTGACTGGTTTAGACCAAAAAGAACTTATCATCTGTTTTGTAAAGGTCTAAAGCAAGTGAAACATGTCCCACTTCTCAAAGCCCGAACGACCTCAATAATATATGCTATAGTAACAATTTACATAGATGATAGAACACAGATTTCCTGATATTGCAGGTACTTGAACTTCGCGGAATCATACCAATACAGTCAAGTCATGGTCAGTGCAGTCAGTTCAAGTCGACACTAAGGAAACATAGTTGTGACTTTTGCGGGAAACAGTTTATAAAAAAGTGTAATCTGATTCAACATATAAGGACCCACACAGGCGAGCGGCCCTTTGGGTGTCCCGAATGCGGTGCAAAGTTTACCCAGAAGCATAGCGTGAATGCTCATATAGCTAGGATGCATAAATAATTCATGCGGGAACAACTATCCTATAGGAGCAACAGACCCATCATCATGGTCCCTCAAAATAATGACTCAGATGAAGATTCAGCAGTTACAATTAGCAGTCAAACGCCGCACTGTGTCACGGGGACATCGTTAGTTTAATCCTGTATATGCCTATAACTACCCACGGAAGTTCTACATTTCCAGGTTAGGGATTGTATGCATAGTGTTAAAATCTTATAATCAGAGATATTCTTTTAACAGGCCAGCCTCTGTAAATATGATACTCACCCGTGCACACTGACATAACGTTCTCTAAGTCCCGATGATGGAGTAGATGGATGTGTAACAAAACACTTTTCTGACATTGCAGGTCCCTTGTCAGTATTCACGGGGCCTCAAACCTTCCCCCACAAGTGCTGGCCAGGATGACCAGTTTCAACATTGCCAAAAGAAACATAAATGTGAGTTTTGTGGCAAAGGCTTCTCACGAAAACGCGACTTGGTTCGTCACATCAGAATACACACAGGCGAACGTCCTTTTCCATGTCTTCTCTGCAATGCACGGTTCAACCAGAAGGAGACTTTAAAGTCACACAATCGTAGAGTTCATAAGATATCAACGTAGGGACAATTCATTCATGTTGTAAAGCTTGCCAAAATTAATGACTGGTTTACCCTGACCTGTAATGTTTTCCTGACATTGCAGGTGCTTTACAGCCAAGTAAAAAGCTCCACCCACATCCAGACAAGTCTCGACCTGGATAACTCTTTTAATTCGAAGTCAGCAAAACACCAATGCTCAATTTGTGGCAAACAGTTCCTTCACAAACGAGATCTGACGCGTCATATCTTGATCCACACAGGAGAGCGCCCATATGGGTGTCGGTTTTGTGACATGAGATTTAGACAAACGGCACATCTACACACGCATACTCACAGAGTCCACGTGAGAGAGCTACAGACTATAACTCAAATAGAATAGGTTTTGACAATGATAGTTCAAAAAAGACATTGTGAACACTGGTCTACAAATTCATAGTATACGTGGGCATATATGTATGGCAGCATGTATGCTGCGTATTGGTGGCATGTTTTATGCATCTAGAACAGAAGTACAGCCTGGTAGACCACTTGTTTCTCCTGAATGAATATCTCATGAATATACACAGCTCATACTAGCAACAAAGGGACTTACTAATATATTAACATGTTTGGATGAAAAACATACGTAAGCAAAAAAAATAGAGCACAACATAATATTATCATAAGTCAAAAAATCATTTTGATAAGATCAGATCCATGAAAGGTAGTCCTGAGTTTGTTCTTTCTATTCTTGACAGAATTTAAATGAACAAAATTTGTTCCACAAATGAGGCAATAATTCCGTTAAATGGTCGTGAATATCTTTATTGATTGGCAACGCTGCGGTAACGCTGCCAAAAGACAAGGATAGCTTAAGCTTCATTCCACGCGAGACAAACCAAACCAAGAACAGTATCTATTCAAACCTAAACCTTTAAGGAAAAATATACAAAATATCTTTCTCCCTGGAAAACATTTTGTCTCCATTCATTTTACACAATCTACTTAAACTGTTCCCTGGCACTGCGGCATTGAAAAAGGACAGTCATTTCTTGTCCCATTCTTGGCCAATGTTAAGTCTTAACCTGGAGAAATGTCTGAAAGAATACGTTTTTACTACAAATATACCCAATATTATATGTAAATGAAGTCAGTGATATAATTGTTCTAACATTGCAGGTAAGCTTTGTCTACCCTACACAGACAAGGCTTCCTCTAGTCTAAAGTCTGAGTTTAAGAAATACCCATGTTGTGGCAAAGGATTTCTTCACATGAGCGACCTACTTCATCATAATTATTGTGATACATACATGCGTACACATGTCTGTCCTTTGTGTGATAAAAACTTCAGGCAGAAAGGACACTTAAAAAGGCACAGTCACAAAGTACATAAAAGTACACAGGGCACATGCAGAATAAGAGATGAGTACAGGAGGTCTCTCACCTGCATGTGAAGTCTGTAATAAGCCAAATAACAAACTGAAGTGAATTCTACAATCAGAGAGAAAAAAGAGTATACATTACAAGGTTACACAATCTATTTAGACAAACTCAGGCAAATTATTTTGTTCCCATTTCTTGTACTCATTCTTAGTAAATCTCCTTGGCCGTGTGCCATCAAACTAGTTTTAGGAGAACCCTAATTCCCTATCCAGAACACATGACTGGTATTTCATCATTTGATCTCTTTTGTTAGAAGCATCTTCAAAATATCCCTTTTATCCATACCCACTATTTTGTGTATCTAAAATCTGTGACATGATTTTCCTAACATTGCAGGTTGCATACGGTAATAGAGCCATCATTACACCTACCCAGAGAAGTCTTCCTCTGGAGGGCCTTTCTGAGTCAATATTGGAGAGACACCAATGCCATACTTGTGGCAAAAGATTTCTTCACAAGAGAGACCTTACTCGTCATATTATGACACATACAGGCGAACGTCCATATGTCTGTCATTTGTGTAATAAAAGCTTCAGTCAGAAGGGACACCTAAAAAGGCACATTGACAGAGTACATAAAGTACATAGGGTACATACAGAAGAAGAGATGAATGCAGGAGGTCTTTTGCCTGAGTGTGAAGTCCTTAATAATCCAAATAACAGACTTCCCTTGGTGTGAAGTGAATTCCACAATCAGAGAAAAAAGAGTATGTGTTGCAAGACAAACTCAGGCAAATTATTTTCCGCCCATTCAGTGTTCGAGACTAACGTTGGCCAATGGCCAACAATATTGGATCAGGGCTGACAAAAATTCGAGAAAACATTGCTTAATTGGCCCGGATGGCCGACGACTTTTTATGGCTATTTTTGGCCGTCAATTTTAATTTCTTAGTCGACTTATTCGGCTGTGATTTATGCTATTTTGACCGTGATTTATGCAACTTTTTGGCTGTGATTTATGCAGCTTTTCAGCCCTCATTTATGCAACTTTTCGGCCCTCATTTACACTTATTTTCTGGGCTGACTGATATCTATCAGGGCCAACAATTTTTTGACACTGTCGGCCCTGATGGCCAAGAACCGAAAAAGTTAGTCTCGGACACTGCCATTTCTTGTTGTACTTCTGTTTGCTCCTTGGCTGTGTGCCACCAAACTAGTTCAAGGAGAACCGTCATTTCCTATCCAGAATGGATGACATGTTTTTTTTAAGCATCTTGAAAATATACCTTTCAAAGTAAACATACCTAATAGTGTGTGTATCTCAAATCTGTGACATGATTTTCCTAACATTGCAGGTTGCATACACCAAGAAAACCAGCTTTGCATCTACCCAGAGAAGTTTTCCTCTGGAGGGCCTTTCTGGGTCAATGTTGAGGAGACACCCTTGCCAAACTTGTGGCAAAAGATTTCTTCACAAGAGAGACCTAAATCGTCATGTTATGACACATACAGGCATGCGTCCATACGCCTGTCCATTGTGTAATAAGAGCTTCAGCCAAAAGAGTACCTTAAAAAGGCACAGTGACAAAGTACATAAAGTTCATAGGACACATGTAGAAGAAAAGACAGATACAGGAGGGTGTACTTTTTCTCCCTGAGTGGGAAGTCTATTGTTAGGTTTTGCATTTTTCAGGTAGACTTATTTTGTTCCCATAAGTTGTTCTGTGGCAGCATAACATCAAACAAGTTCAAGGAGAACAATCATTTTTGGTCCAGAATGTATGACTTGTGATTTGACCATTTTGTTAGAAGCATCTTTGACCTTTCTCTTTCACAGCATACATGCAAAATATTGTGTGTATCTAAAATCAGTGATATGGTTTTCCTAACATTGCAGGTTGCATACACTAATAGAGCCAGCTTTGCGCCTTCCCAGAGAAGTCTTCCTCTGGAGGCCCTTTCTGAGTCAATGTGGAGGAGACACCCGTGCCCAACTTGTGGCAAAAGATTTCATCATAAGAGAGACTTAACTCGTCATATTAGAACACATACAGGCGAGCGTCCATATGTCTGTCCTTTGTGTAATCAGAGCTTCAGCCGAAAGAGTGCCTTACAAAGGCACAGTGACAGAGTACATAAAAGTACATAGGACACATGCAGAATTAGAGACAAAATTTTTTTCTTCTTTTTTCTCCCTGAGTGGGAAGACTTTTGTTAGGTTTTGCATTTTTCAAACAAAGTCAGGTAAATTATTTTGTTCACATATCTTGTAAGGCTTACTTCTGATAAACTGGTCTGTAGCATCATGACATTAAACAGGTTTAAGGAGAAGTCATTTCCTATCCAGAATTAATGACTTGTGTTTGTCTTCTTTTTTTACCATTTTGTTAGAAGAATCTTGAACTATTACCTTTTAGAGCATACATGCCCAATATTGTGTGTATCTCAAATCTGTGACATGATTTTCCTAACATTGCAGATCGCATACAGTAATGGAACCAGCTTTGTGCCTACCCAGAGAAGTCTGCCTCTGGAAGGTCTCTCTGGGTCAAAGATGAGGAGACACTCATGCCCAACTTGTGGCAAAAGATTTCTTACAAAGACAGATCTAACACGTCATATTAGAACACATACAGGCGAGCGTCCACATGCCTGTCCGTTGTGTGATAAGAGCTTCAGCCAAAAGGGTTCCTTACAAAGGCACAGTGACACAGTGCATAAAAGCACATAGGACACACCTAGAATTAGAGACAATGACAGGTTTTTCTTTTTCTCCCTGAGTGGGAAGTCTATTGTTAGGTTTTGCAGGCAGGTGAATTATTTTGTTCCAATTTATTGTAGAGCTCACTGCTGATAAACTGTTCTGTGACAATGTGACATTACACAGTTTTTAAGGAGAACCCTCATCTTTCCAGACTGCATGACTTGCGTTTGGTCATTTGACCTCTTTAGTTTGAAGTATTCTCAAAACATTGCTTTCACAGCATATATGACCAATATTTAGTGTGTGTCTCAAAACTGTGACATGATTTTCCTAACATTGCAGGTTGCATACAGTAATAAAGCCAGCTTTGGGCCTACCCAGAGAAGTCTTCCTCTGGAGGGTGTTTCTGAGTCAATGTGGAGGAGGCACCTCTGCCAAACTTGTGGCAAAAGATTTCTTCACAAGAGAGACCTAACTCGTCATATTAGGACGCATACAGGCGAGCGGCCACATGCCTGTCCTTTATGTGATAAAAACTTCAGCCAAAAGAGTAACTTAAAAAGGCACAGTGACAGCATACATAAAAGTACATAGGACACATGCAGAATTAAGAATGATTGCGTGAGGTATTTCTTTTTCTCCCTGAGTGAGACGTATATTGTTAGGTTTTGCATTTTTCCAACAAAGTCGGGTAGATTATTTTATTCCCATATCTTGTAAAGGCTACTTTTGATAAACTGCTCTGTAGGAGCATGACAATAAACAAGTTGGAGGAGATCAGTCATTTCTTATCCATTATGCATGACTTGTGTTTGGTTATTTTACCATTTTGTAAGAAGAATCTTCAATGTTTACCTTTAAGAGCATACATTTCCAATATTGTGTGTATCTAAACTATGTGAAATGATTTTCCCAACATTCCAGGTTGCATATGGTAATAGAACCAGCTTGATGCGTACCCAAAGAAATCTTCCTCCTGAGGGCCTTTCTGAGTCAGAGATGAAGAGACACCCTTGCCCAACATGTGGCCAAAGATTTCATCATAAGAGAGACTTATCCCGTCATATTATGACACATACAGGCGAGCGTCCATATGTCTGTCCTTTATGTAATCAGAGCTTCAGCCGAAAGAGTACTTTAAAAAAGCACAGTGACAGAGTACATAAAAGTACATAGGACGCATCGTAATTAAAACCAATTGCAGGGGGTCTTTTTCTCCCTGAGTGGGAAGTGTATTGGTAGGTTTTGCATTTTTTAAGACAAGTCAGGTAGATTATTTTGTTTCCATATCTTGTAAAGCCTACTTTTGATAAACTGCTCTGTGGGAGCATGACGTTAAACAAGTTGGAGGAGAACAGCCATTTCCTATCCAGAGTGCATGACCTGTGTTTGTTTATTTGACCATTTTGTTAGAAGTATCTTCGACCTTTAACTTAAGAGCATACATTTCCAATATTGTGTGTATCTAAATCTGTGAAATGATCTTCCCAACATTAGAAACAGAAATCAGAAATAGAGCCAGCTTTGTGCCTACCCAGAGAAGTCTTCCCCTAGAGGACCTTTCTGAGTCAAAGATGAAGAGAGCCCCATACCCAACTTGTGGCATAAGATTTCTGCGAAGGGCAAACCTAACTCATCATATTATGACACATACAGGTGAGCGTCAATATGTCTGTCCTTTGTGTAAAGAGTACCTTACAAAGGCACAGTGAGGGAGTATGTTAAAGACTTAAGTACATAGGACACAAGCAGAATTCGAGACAATAACAGGAGGTCTTTCTTTTTCTCCCTGACTGGGAAGTCTGTTGTTAGGTTTTACATTTTTCAAACAAACTCAGGTAAAAAAAAAAATTCCTTTATTTTCAAAGCTTACTTCTGATCAATTGTTCTGTGGGAGCATGACATTAAACAAGTTTGAGGAGAAGAGCAATTTCCTATCCAGAATGCATAACTTGTTCAAGGCATCCTGAACATTTTTATTTCACAGCATACATGCCCAATATTGTGTGTAACTAAAATCTGTGACATGGTTTTCCTAACATTGCAGGTTACATACAGAAATAAGACCAGCTTTGCACCCACCCAGAGGAGCCTGCCTCTGGAGGGCCTCTCTGAGACAAAGTTGAGGAGATACCCATGCCCAACTTGTGGCAAAAGATTTCTTCAGAAGGCAGACCTCACTCGACATATTATGACACATACAGGCGAACGTCCCCACGTTTGTTCTTTGTGCAGTAAAACCTTTAGATTGAAAGCACACCTAAAAGGTCATTATCTAAAAATCCATAGAAATAACCTGCAATGCTAGAAGGATGTGTAATTACCTTAAACAGCTATTAGTCATGAAAAACCTCAAGGGAGCCATATCGTTCTGCAGTATTGTGTTCACCTAGGCTACTTGGGAAGTTCATTCGTCACATAATGGAAATATTCGGGAAATTATTTGATATAGATATGTTGGTATGTATACAAAATATGTATAGTCAAAGATGTTCTGATGTATGATCCCAGTTATATTGTGTTTGATATGACCGTATTAAGCAACTTAACTAATGAAAGTGTTTGACTTGTTTATACGAGATCTGGAAAGGAAGTGTCGTTTCAGTTGGCCAGCGCGTATGCCAATCTATTTCTGTAGTTCAAAGGTTTATTTTAAGGCAAAAGCGTGAATTTCAAGGAGGTGTACAATACAGTACATGTGCATTACAATACGTTGAGGAGCACAAGTTATGTTGCAACGTCATTCCCACTGTAATAAAGCCTTTTGTCCGCAAAATTATTGTTTTCTATTTGTTGGGGATTGTTTAGAACTAAGGCCATCAATTCCAAACATCATATATTAACAATACATGTTCAGAGGCATACATTAAAGATACTTCCAACCTATCCCAACACTGCCACCTGGTGCATACCTGTTGAACCCTCTATGTGCTATTGTAATACTGCTGCTACACACAAACAGTGTGTCAGTTATTACTATAGGGATGATAGAGAAGTCTATGATCAAAACGGTAAAACCCTTTGATTTTTGTACAGGATATCAATAAGATCAAGACTTAAAATCTGTAGGAATTTCAAGAAAAAAACACTACAACATTTTTTTCTGAGATTTTTGAAATTTAGAAACTCAGGTATTTCCCATAGAAACCTATAGTAAATACCTCAAATGTTTACAATCCCCTAACTGAAAAACCGAACGGTAAAACTTGTTTTCCCTCTGGCTATGTATTCCTGATGTACTAATGAAAATTCTGAGGAGGTATGGAGAAAATATCACTACAAGTTAAAATCCTACTGAATAGGTACAAGTACCTTTAAGTAAGGGCCACACCAACCACCCTGGCTTGATAAATTGAAAATGGCTTCGAGTTGTAGTAAAAATTGGACACCAATTTACTCAGGGAATATCCTCAAAAGACGCCAATGATAGCATTAAGTTTTAGACCAATAACAAGCTAAAAACATGAATAGAAATAATTATTTTCCAAATGGCAATAGAGCTGAATATGGACCATTTCAGTGTTTTTACCCTACAAGATCTAAAATGATGTCCTTTCGCATGTTACAGTCTACGCACTTCTACTTACTTTAGGCCACACCAAGAAACAGCGAAATAAGCTGTTACAAGCCAGTCAATTTAGTTGCTGATTTGTTAAGCAGCTTTTTCAAGGACCCTTTGGAACCAGCAAATTGGGTCATGACCCCATTATTTAGTTCCCCTCTCATCCTCTATGTGGCTTCATAGTGTAAGGGTTAGCAACCCCCTCCAAATACCTATGTTGTGGGTTTGAATCCTGGAGGGACTTGTAAGACAAAAAATGAGTTTCATAGCTTATAAATTGGGAATCAAATTCACAATTCTGATAAATGAGCTGCAATGCAGGCATCAATGAATGGTGTTGCCGGAGAGATCCTGGCGTCCTTAAAGGGTTAAAAAAAACTCTGGTACAACGCAAATCTTATAGATCCTTTAAATGATCTTTCAAACGTAAAATATACTGTATGGATCATAAATATTGTACTTTCATACGTGTTAGCACTTGGGTCGATCTTATTCTGCTGCTATAAGTAACTCTTTAAGAACTTTGTTTTAAAAAACTGTCTATAGCATATATTTAATCAAGAGTGAACAATCCAAAAATAAACATTCAGAAAATGCCAAATTAGGGCAAGGTCAATAGGTACATAACTGACCAACTAAGCTAAATGATATCTAGCAATTGAATATATTTAGTATGTTCAATTCGATTTCTAATCCCTATCTCATTCAGTTTTCTTGCTCAGCTGCTATCCTTGAGTTCCATTGATACTCCGCAAAAGAAATAAAGGCACCGCAGACATTTAAGGAAATAACCATCTAACCTTTTGAATCGTTGAGGTTTGTTGAATTGTATGGAGATTTTTTTTTTTAGTTTTACACCGTCACAGTTTTTTATGCATGGAATATCTCATTGATCCGCTGCATACTTTTTTAGATTAAAGTTTAGATGGGTCTTAGAACATGGTTTTCCTAACATTGCAGGTGCTTAACGAGTACGCTCCTCCCTTCACACCACCCCACCCAAGTCAAAACCAGGGCAGCCAACTCCAGTCAAAACTCAAGAAATTCCATTGTGAAACGTGCGGCAAATCGTTTACAAACAGACGTGACCTGTTACGTCACACTCGGACACACACAGGAGAACGTCCATTCAAATGTGAACTGTGCAGTATGTTCTTTGCCAGAAAGTCACATTTAACAAGGCACTGCAAGACAGTACATAAAGACATAATGCTTGCATGAGTCATAGAAGCTTCCCTTTTTAAACTGCTCAAGACTCTGGGATGCCTTAACTTGTGTTTTTGTTCAGTTTTGTATAACTAGAACTTATTTAGATGTCTTACTGATGCTATAGTCTGGAATGTGTTTCCTGCATGTATTTTAAGAGGGCAGAAAGAAGACACGGATTTGTATAAAAACAGTGACGGAACATAATTTTCCTGACATTGCAGATACTTAATCAGGACGCGAGTGGCATCATGTCTTCCAAGAAGGGTCATGTCCAGAACAGCTATCACCTGTCAAAAACCAAGAATTTCTTTTGTGAAACATGTGGCAAGACTTTTAGAAATAAACAAGACCTCACACGCCACATTAGGACACATACCGGAGAACGTCCATTCCAATGTGACTTCTGCAGTATGTCCTTTGCAAGGAAGACACATATGACAAGGCACTGCAAGACTGTACATAAAGACATAATGCTTGCATAAATCGCTGAAGCATGGGGTTGTTTCCCTTTTAATACTACCCAAGGTCTTGAGACTTTTTAATTTTGTAATTCCTTTCATCAGTCTTGATAAATGGTTGTTTGGTAACAGGAGGAGGATTATAGATACACCCAGGTTAAACTGCTTAATATGCTTTCAGAGTAAAGTGTTGTCGAGTAAAGGTCGTCCATGGCATCTAAGGAGTTTAGGTTAAGACCAGGGCTTTGACAGATATCTCTTGACTAAAGAAAAACACTCGGTTATTCCGGAAGATATCTCTTATATTATTTCCTTATAGAACCCCCTCCCCTCCCAGGTAGTTTAAATTGAAACTTCTGCTCGGATACTGTGTTTTTTCATTTTAAGCTGACATTCACGTAGATCAGTTGGTTCAGGTAGCTATACATACACATTACCAGACGAAATTAGTTTCTTTTCTCATGCAACATCAAAAAGCAGTGATGAAAAATGATTTTCCTAACATTGCAGATGCTTAATCAGTATACACATGGAGGCTTTGCACGCAAGACCAGTCCAAAAGGGAACATCCATCTTCAGTCAAAGCTGAGAAAGTTCCTCTGTAAGGAATGCGGCAAGTGCTTTTCATCTGGATGTGACCTGTCTCGTCATATACGGACTCACACAGGGGAACGTCCGTTCAAGTGTCCACTTTGTACCGCAAGTTTTGCACAGAAAAGTACTTTGAGGAGACACAACAAAACTTTACACCAAGACGTGCTTGGAGGAGCCATGGAAAAGTGAATTGAAATTGAAAGCTTAATCTGGAGCTAATTAAATCGCAAAAGAATCGTGAAACAACACAAATACGTGCGCGTGTTCAATAAAGACTATATTCTTGGAATGCTGATGGTGCACTCTGAAAACGGAGGAAACGATAGCTACTTAAAAGCATATTTAGGATAAATCAGCGCAGGACGTCGACGGTTGTGAAAAGTTACATTGAAACGAATTTCATGAGAAATTGATAAACTATTTTAATTTTATGATATCATTCTGTGTACTTGCTAATAAGTTACGATATTGATATACGCTGATGCTGTTTCCTAAAAAACAGAAACTGTCGAACATCTTTTTCTAACTTGGCTGGCATTCTTGCGCAATCTCCCCCACATCTTTCTCTCATATTCAATAGCAGAGCTATAGATAGGTGAAATTACATCGTGGCTGTTTTTGCCACACACACTAAAAAAAACTTTACATTGTTTCTAACCGCCAAAAAGTGCTGCAGTTATATATTTATAATGCTTCGACCAATAGAGTTATCACTACCCATCCAATAAAGGTACAACCCTCGACATCATAGACACTTTACGTAAACACATTTTATCTTTGAACCTACGGACAATAACACCCCTTTAAAAGGCATTGCTACTTAAGTTAGTATCTGTACTCGATGGAGTAGAAACTCTAATCAGCTCCATGACATTTAACATTCTGATCTAATGCATATTTCAAGAACTTTTTGATATTCAAAATCTGACTTAAAAAGTTGACTTTATGTGTGTCTCGGCAATAATGCCTAAATTACTGCCGAGAAAATGTATCATATTTATTGCACATGTTTTTGAAGCGTGTTAGACGCCAGTGGTATATAATTATCATTTCTAGCTGTAGGTTATTTCTGAATAGATAACAATGACTTCGGTCAGGATGTGTTTAGTTTTCATTATGTTTTCAACTGGAGATATAATCGGTAGTGAAATCCGTCTTGAAGGAAAGTTTCCATAGGGATTAACCATGTTGCATTAGTTTGCATCATGGTTTACAAAAAAAATGAAGAAACATAGGATTAGGTTTTCAGTAACGATAGCATTCGCTTTGAAGTTAAGTCCAAGAGTTTTTAATTCTCCGTACAAGATATGTGTCTTGGTTCATGGCACGTTGGTTACACCTACACTTCTCATGTGGTCGACCGTTTACAGTCCAATCGATTCAATTATAGTACTTACTCAATAACATGGTAATTGCCGAAGACGCAGAACAAAAGAGGAAAACGCTACAATAGTAATCGTCTTACCTTTCTCGTGAATTGTATTGCTGCTGTTATCAACTTGGAATGTTAGTATGGGATATCTGTTACACAAATATACTGTCATAAAATTTTTGCGGCTGTAATGATCTAATAAATCTTCAGTTGTCCCAATTGTGTACGTACATGGTGCATATTTGTCTTTTTGTCCATAAATTATGGATTCCCTGTTATGATTCTGTTTAAAAACATGTCTGCAGAACAAAGATTTAAATAGTAGGCCCACAATACTATTGTTACATCATTTTCGTAGGTATAAAAGTAGCATTGCAAAGTAGTTGATAACATTTTGAATGTTCTAGCTGTAGAGTTGTATTTAACTGAATATCCTGTTTGTATGCTCAACAGGAATGACTTAGGGAAGATTTTTTCCTTCTCTTAAAGGATTTCCTACTGTTTTTGAAGATTTTGGATTTTACAAACTACTTTTCCTGCATCACTTTATGGTCTCTTTCACGTTTCTTTTAGTTTTAGGCTATTTAAGCGTATCATTAATGTCAGAACTCTATTCCTTAAGGTTCCTATCCTCCTAGTTAATCGTAGTTAAAAGTAGGAAAAGTGTTCACTACCTTTCCTGCTTTTTCAGTAGTCCGGAGTCCTATATATACCTCTGTAGTCGTGACGTTTTTACTCCCCAATCCCATCTATGTAATACAACCCCTTGTTAAAGAGCCCGCCCGTCTGAGGGAATGGTTTGTGAATCTGCTAAGCCAAAACTAATTCACTGTTTAAGTATATATATATGGAAGTAAAAATTATAAGAAAATTTACGACCCACCCACCCCAAACCCCCCCAAAAAATTATGGAAACCATCTAACGTTGCAGGTACCTAACCAGTCCCCGCATGGAACCATAACAAGCCAGACAAGTCAAAACCAGAGCAGCTATCTTCGGTCAATGCTGGAGAACTTTGTTTGTGACAAATGTGGCAAATCCTTTCCATCTCACTGTGACCTATCCCGTCACATACGGACACACGTGCCAGGGCTTAGTTCGGCACAACAAGACACACTCCTATATCAGATGTTATTAGAGTAGTCCGCTAACTGTGATGAAGTATGAAAAGTTAGTTGTGGCTGATTAGGAGAAACACTCCCAATGCCCCTTAAAACTGCTTGCCTTTCTTGGGGAAGTATATACCGAGGCAAACAGGCGATACTACTTTCAGTTTGGAAAGCACAACGCAGGTTTTTTGAGTTGTTTGAGGGATTAATCAATTAAAGACAATACTATTTCTTCGCCGATTTGGAGAAATTGTATGTATGATTGTGACAGGTGTTTCCTTTTACACCTTGACGTGCCGTCCATTAAAATATTCTGCAGATTTAAGCCAAGAAAAACATTTACAACTAATGTTTACAAGAATGTTTGTAATCATTTACACACAATGCGTACCGATACTTTTTCCAATTCATGACATCATTCATCCATTATTTTAAATCGCCACCAGTGCCATTATGAGGAACGTTGAACCATGTCCAAAATTGTATAATCTTCGGGTAAACAATATAGTTTATTGTTACCCACGTATTGAGTTGAAACTTAGGAATATAAACAAAAACAACAAAAATCAGAGACGTATTCACCAAGACTGTGATGTATTTTGTCCATGAGGTCCGACGGTTTGATTGCGTAAACTTTGTTTTTAGGAAGTTATCGGAGGAGGGAGGGAATATTTATTCTTACATGTACGTTTTCATTTAGTCTTTTTTTAAAGAATATTTTTCACAATGTTATTTTAGAGAGGCTTTTCATTTACTTACAATTAATCTAGTCTTGGTCTCTGTGATTGAAATGAAATATTCATGTAGCGTATTATTCTCATAACCTCTTTCATGTCGGATGATAATTAAACCGTATCATAGGTAGATCGTCTTTTGCGTTGGAAATTTAGATGATAATCGTATAATCAGATGAACTACTTCTGTGTTGGAATTGTAAGTGTATACTTCAACTGTTTGATTTGTAGTCTTCTTCCTTGTAACCCTTTGAATGTGAGTTGTTAAATTCAGTATCTGAATAGATGTTTAAATCTATACTTAATAGTATAATAGTTATAATTAGTAGTGGACACTATACTCCCTATTTTATTACCTTTTCAAATGTGTTTAGACAGACTTTGATATTGCGGACAACAGAACAATAAACTCTTCCTACCAGCAAGAAATGTTGGTTCCATAGAATGATGGTAAAATAAAATATAGTGCGTCGTCTGACTTGCAGTCGTAAGCAGCATTGAGAACGACAGCTTGTTATGGTAATGTTTGATTACCAACCAAGCAAAAAGTTGAAATAAAAACGACGTATGCATGTTAACGCTCAGTCATTTTGCTATCAGCAATTTTCAAGTTCTTAGGGGTAACTTTCAGACATTCTGAGAATTATAAATTAAGACGAGTTTCTTTCACGAACTTTCAGATGAGGGCACCATATACTGAAAACTACGAACCAAACCAATCACTTCATGGTCGTCCACACTCAGAACAAAGGAAATACAAGTGTGACGTTTGCCCCTGGTCTTTTTTCCAAAAGACTGATCTAGAACGCCATCTGAGGTTGCATACAGGGGAAAAACCATTTCAGTGTCCTGTCTGCTTCGCTCGTTTCACACGTAAAGGGGGCCTGACGCACCACATGAAGTATTCAAAGAGGCAGTGTTCAGCCAGGGTCGACACAGATGCCAATCAGTGAAAGTCTTGCTGGCTCAAGACTTAAAGTAATAATGTTTATCACATCACATCTCCTGGTGCAACTCGCTTAATCCCCACGTCTTGCCGTCAGTGAGGAACTGAAAGAAGACGAGCCAGTCATGGAGTTAGGCTGGCAGTGCAGAACACGTTTTTTGTCTGTCCATGTATGTCCTGAACTAGGTCTGTTCTGTTTCACAACAATTGTACAGAGTTAGTCTATCGTTGTTACGCCTATATACAGACGTTGTGTAACATTATATTAGCGTAGCTTGTTTCCATTCCTTCTCATCAGGCTTGTAATGGTCTACTTCAATACAGAACAGACTTTTTGCTGACATTGCAGGTGCTTAACCAGTGTACCCCTGGCTTCAGCGTGGACCAGACATACACTGGCTTTCTGCAGCCCAAACCGAAGAAATATCCTTGTAGCATTTGCGACCGAGGCTTTACGCAAAAGAATGACTTGGCCCGTCATATTCGGACGCACACGGGCGAGCGCCCATTTCCCTGTCTGGTATGCTCCTCGAGCTTCAGACGTAGAGAACACCTGCGGAATCACGTTAGGACCAACCACGCGGACCGAGGGCCCCTCTAGGTACCAAGGTCCCACACACAGACCCAGGGTCCCTCTAGCTTCCAAGGGCTCACGCACGGACCGAGGTCCCCCCTGGGTACCAAGGTCCCTCTAGGTCCCACACATATGGCTGGCCCGATTAGGCTTCTACACTGACGTATCTGTCATACTTTTTTTTGTCATTAGTGAGAAGTTTGATGTTCTTCCAAACGTTGTTCAACAGTATTCAGGAAAGACACGGAACTGAATAGATGTGAATCATTCTTTTCAATTATCCTGATTGTCAACCGGGATTTTCTTTTTTAGAATCGGATTATTGGTTAGGTAATTCAGAAATTAACGGCCTTCAGGATAATGAGCAGCCATCTTGAATGGCAAGAAACACGTAAACCATTTCATGTAAATGCCCTTTGAAATACTTCTGATCTTGACCGCCACGTTAGATCACATACTACTCCTTATTGTTATCACCTATGTGAAGCCAGATTCAAGCAGTTTTCATCTATGATAATACTTATAAGATATCGTTCATAACACTTTTATTACAGTGGACGCTTCACTCTGACTTAAGCAGGAATCTAAATATCAAAAATATTATTTTCATGATGTTGCAGGTATCGAAGGTTGCCTCCTACTCGTTTCCAATGCGAACAGTCACTGTGACAGGAAGACAGCAGCTGTCTAGTGCGCCAACCCATTTCTGTACTTTCTGTGGCAAGGCCTTTTGGCACAATTATGACCTTGTCCGCCATGTCAGGTCACACACTGGTGAGCGACCATTTGGGTGTCACATGTGTGAAGCCAAATTCAAACAGAAGGTTCACCTGACGGGCCACCTCCGTAGTGTCCACCATAAGTTTGATACATAGCTGCTGAACCTAATTAGTTAAGAGGAAAAGTTCATCTTGATCTTTTTTAACCCGCATTATCAAGTTTAAAACTATCCAAATATGATTTTCACAATATTGCAGGTGTCCAAGATTAACTCCTATGGACGGACAATTCAACCTATATGTGTCCCAGAGAACCAGCTTCCAAGTAATGGGAACAAAGATGTCTGTACTTTTTGTGGCAAGGCCTTTTCACGTAAATCTCAACTCATACAACATATCCGGATACATACTGGTGAGCGACCATTTGGTTGTCACCTGTGTGAAGCCAAATTCAAACAGAAGGGTCATCTAACAGGCCACCTCCGTAGTGTCCACCATAAGGTTGATACATAGCTGCCAAACCTAATTAGTTAAGAAGCAAGTTCATCTTGATCTTTTATAACCTGCATTATCAAGTGTAAAACTATCCAAATATGATTTTCACAATATTGCAGGTGTCCAAGATTTACTCCTATGGACGGACAACTCAACCAATATGTATCCCAGAGAGCCAGCATCCAAGTAATAGGAACAAAGATGTCTGTACACTTTGTGGCAAGAACTTTTTGCGTAAATCTGATCTCATACGACATATCCGGATACATACTGGTGAGCGACCATTTGGTTGTCACCTGTGTGAAGCCAAATTCAAACGAAAGGGTCATCTGACAGGCCACCTCCGTAGTGTCCACCATAAGGTTGATACATAGCTGCTGAACCTAATTAGTTAAGAAGGAAAGTTCATCTTGATCTTTTATAACCTGCATTATCAAGTGCAAAACTATCCAAATATGATTTTCACAATATTGCAGGTGTCCAAGATTTACTCCTACGGATGGACAACTCAACCTATATGTGTCCCTGAGAACCAGCATCCAAGTAATTGGAACAAAGATGTCTGTACATTTTGTGGCAAGGCCTTTTTGTGTAAATCCCAACTCATACAACATATCCGGATACATACTGGTGAGCGACCATTTGCTTGTCACCTGTGTGAAGCCAAATTCAAACAGAAGGGTCATCTGAGAGGCCACCTCTGTACGATTCACAGCATACGTTCTACACCTAGCTGCTGAACCTAATTTGTTAAAAAGCGAAGTTTAAACTAATCTTTTATAGCCTGGATTATCAAATGTAAAGTTACCCAAATGTTTTTTCACTATTGCATCCAAGTAATGGGAACAAACGTGTGTGTATTTTGTGGCAATGCCTTTTTGTGTGATTCTAAACTTGGACACGTGAAGAACAGCGACAATTGGTTGTCATCTGTATAAAGGCAAGATCAAGCAGAAAGTTCATCTACTGATTGATTTTAGTTTCAATCATAAGGGACAGCATGAATACTGCTTTTAATAAGTGAGTCACATCACAAAAGGCTTAATGACATCGCCTTAGCCAGTGATTTTTAAAACTGACTGTTCAATATAAACCGATAATCCATGTCAAATAAACAGAAAAGTTCTTAATCTATCCAACAAGACATTATTCCAATTAAAGGCACGTTATGTCTTTGCAGATCGTCTCCAGACACACATCAAAGAGAGTTAGCCTTGAGCCCAAAACAAATGAGATAGTTTGTCACGTGTGCGGAAAGCCATTCGGTGTGCGGAAGAGGGACTTCTTGATCCACTTGAGAACACACACAGGAGAGAAACCTTTCTGTTGTGACTTGTGTGGGCTTTCATTTAACGACCCCCGAAATATGAAGCGCCATAGGAAGATGTGTAAAACACGTCAGGGCGCATTGCAGGGATCCCAAGGTTTACCAGAACAGCAGACCTTCTGGGACAGCACTCAGTTCGGCAGTAGGTGAGACTGACTGAAAAGCACGTTAGGTCCCCTCGTGGGAACCCGCTGTACAGGGACCCCGTGGTCTAACAGAACAGCAGACCTTCTGGGATAGCACCCAACTTGGTAGTAAGACTGATTACGAAGATATGTATATAAGCAGGATGTTAATGATCGTTCACCCTAGAGGAACGGACGGATGTTCAGCAGGACTTTTATGCTTTGAACGTCGATGGCAATGCAGCGTTTTATTCCGTGATTGTTCTCGAATGTAACCATTTTGTATCTCTACACAATCATACAGAAGGAGTAATCTGGTTTTTACAAAGTTGAATAAAGGAAAGTTTAGATTGTCAAGTTCTGTATTTGCGAAAAGTATTTTGGTTGTCAGGTCGCGTTGCACTCAGTGTACATCATTTTATGATGCAAAAATAAAAGCTGATGTCCAAAGAAATTGCATTCTTGAACGAGCTTTGTTATTCGATCCTTGAAAATGATATTGTTCTTTGTTGTTATGATCAATATATTGAGATTGAGAACATGTAACCACTAGAAATTTTGTAACTGAAGGTATAATTTTAGGAATTAAATTATCAACAACGTATGCCAGATCGATAGATAATCATGCCATCTTTATATTTGAATTATATTATTATAACTGCAGACTTAAAATGAAAGTTAATTATTTGAAAGTTTCTAAATTAAGATTTTCTAGCAAGTAAATGGTCAGGGAGTAGTCACAATTTAACAGGATCAGTAGCTTTTCTTATTTGCTTTGTCAACCTTTAACCACAGCAAACTGACTTTTGACTTCATACATATGTTTCAACCTTAAATAAGAAGATAGATCATAATCCTACCCTCTTCTTTGTTATCAGTAGTTTTACCGTTCTCATACTTTAATGGAAAATTACTGCCCATTGGATGTGGGGCCAGTGACTGGCTATAACCGTGGCCGACTGACCAGCTTATGATGGAAACCCCCTGTCTGCTCGTTGCAGGTGGTGAGTAGTGTGGTGAGCGGCGACCGGGCCCTGCTGACCTGGGCGCCGGGCCTGGTCACCGCGCCCTCCTCCACCCAGTGGGCACAGCGCAACCTGCTCGAGTGTCACGTCTGTGGGAAAACCTTCCCCGCGCAGAGAAAGCGCGACTTCAACTGTCACGTCAGGAGCCACACGGGCGAGAAGCCCTACGAGTGTAACTTCTGTCGGCAGAGGTTCTCCGACCCACGCAGCATGAGCAGGCACCGCAAGAGCCAACATTTAAAGTTCATGGTGCAGGAGAAAGCCACGTGAAACACGGGGATCCTTTCGCTGGTTGGAAGGCTTATTCATAGCCCTTAGGCTCTTTTTACTTACCGAAGAAAAGGCCCTCGTTGATACCGACTACAGACATATCTTCGATGCTCAGCTGTTCTAAAACATTGGTATTTTTCTATGGACAGAAACCTGCGCATGATATTGACGAGAGTTTGATATAAATTCTACAGTAAAGGAGGTCAGACAGCGCCATGGGTAATACGAGCATGGGCTTTTCGTGTGTGAGAGGGGAGTTGGGTCGAGTTAGATGTTGTCAGTCTGCGCATTCCTGAATCAAACTACAATAACTGTCCAGGTACATTTTGGCCTTTTCTTTGTTCCAGGTTCTCAGAAATCCGTCAGGCTTGCGGCGGCCAGCTACAAATAAACTGTTCACGTGTCAGTTTTGTGGGAAGATTTGTTCAGATTTGTGGAAAATACAGACCCACCTCCGAACTCACACTGGAGAAAAGCCCTTCAAATGCCCCATGTGTCCCCATGCCGCTTCTACTAAGGGCAACTTGAAGGCGCATGTCTTAAGGCACTATCAGTCTAAAACCAATCCCAACACAACGGATGGTCCCCCACGAGCATCTTCTCAAGTCAAGGCCCCTGACAGTGATAGCGGCAGGGTGCCTGGTTCACTAGGCATAGACTCTTAGCAACATTCTAGACCAACGACCGATGCGAACAGTCAGAATATATGTTTGATTACAGAAGATATGCTAACACGTTGTTCTAACACATGAAGTTTTCCCGTATGGAATGCTCATGGGGCTCTGGCGTTTTTCATTGCAGGCGACACGTGTCCCAATAGGCAGCGTAGACTCCGTACAGGAGGGGCCAGATCGGAGCTGCTCTTATTGCGGCAAAGTCTTTGCAACTCGATGGGCGCTTAAAAGACACTTCAGAATCCACACCGGGGAGAAACCCTTCAATTGCCCCATCTGTAACTTTTCCTCTAACCAAAAGGTGGTGGTTCAGACACATATTGCAAACAGACACAAAAAGTAACCAGTCGTAAGAGGGAGGCAGTCTTCCTTTACGATGAAGAAAGCTGAACTTAGATGTGTTGTTTCATTTCACGTTTTCGTTTTAATCAAGGCGTTATGTATAGATAAGACTATGTTTTTTTGCCATTATTCATTGATTGTATTATCTCCGGGAGTCGACCGTTTAATGTATAGGATAAAACCTATGTTTGTAGCATCTTAATTTGAGATTATGTCATTGCTAGTAAGGATAATCAATAGAACTAAAAGGACGGCAACTGTGGTTACAAACTTATTTTGCACCAAGTAAGAAAGAAGCAATTCGATATAAGAGGGTTGTTCATACAATATTGGTTATTTTTACATTGTGGTTTAGGAGGACGTTTGAGATAGATAAGCAGATCACATTTATCGGACTCTTTTTAAGTATCGAATAAACGATTAACTTGATTGTATTTAGTTCAAAATGGGAAATAAAGAGAAAAAGCGCTCAAGATATTTGCCCCCTGCCTTTATTTAGTTCCATCGTGTAAGTCGAAGTGGTAGGTACAGTTTTAAAGTGCAGTTTAAAGTGTGTGGTTGCATAAGAAAATCAAAGGAAAAAAGACTAATAAAACGAATTTCTCCTTTTCATAAATTTGAGTGTCATTACAGTATTTTCTTATTTAAATAAAACACGATTTTATAGTCTTGAGATTTAAGTTTTATTTCGGCTCAGAATGGAAAAAAACTTGTTCTTGCGTATCCAGAGGGCAAAGTTAGATTGAAGGTCTCATAGCAATGACTCCGCTCCTTACAGCACCGGTAACGAGAATTTAGGATAATGTTCACACCATATTACGACCGACAAAGGAAATCGAGACGTGAGCCGGCCTTGATATGAATTATATCGAACTTCGAAACTTATTTCAGGATCATAGTTAAGAAACTCACAAATGCCAGATCCCAACAATCATGCAGGTTCGCAAATCTATTTGACGGAATGTGTGCCACGCAAGCGTTTTAATACTCCGCCATTTTCTGTGTATGTTGCAGGTACCAGAAGAAGTAAATGGAACACCTGGCAATCCCAGGACTTTATCTAACCAAAACCAAAAACATGTCTGTGAGGTTTGTGGCTTGAACTTCGAGTACCAGTCTGCACTAAAAACCCACCGGATGATCCACTCGGGATGGAAACCGTTCAAATGCCCGCTGTGCACATATGCCTCCAACAGAAACTACTCTGTGACTCGGCACATGAGGCACTGCCACGGCACGGGTAATACGGACCTTTCAGTTGACCCCAGTGTGGGTGTGAGGTTTGGAAAACCCGCAAACAATACCTAGATGTGAGAGGCAGTATTTGTAACATCCCTGCTGTGTAGTCTGATAGAGGAATAATCACAGATTACCTGCCTGTAGGCTGGAGTCAAACCACGTGACTTGTGAACAACCACGTGTTCTTGCTGGTACCCGTCGTTCATAGTCTGTGCATGGTTGATTGAACCATGCAATTTGGCCATTCACTACGGTGATAAAAGATATGAAAGTTCTATGGGTATAAACGTATCGGCCATGAGAGGTGTAGGTCTTGGTTGTACTTGTAGCTAGAGTAGTGTAGACCTGAGGCAGCGAGACATACAGGGAACATGCTGTACTAGTAGGTATTGCATGTCAAGTGTCAGGGACATCTGAGATATCAACTTGTACCCACTTTATATCCAAACGAATCTTTTGGATATGGAGAGATATTCATAAAGAAGCAAGCCACTCACTTCAGCTCTTACTGGCCCTTGAGTTATGAACATGCACCGGACTATTCAACCGGTAATCGGGATACTCCTCTTCGGTTTTCCAACAGGGAAACAAAATATTCGAACCTAGTAATTCTAAATCCACTAGCTATTTGCTTTTATGTAGCCACAGAAAACTGATTCCAGTATTTTCTTCATTACAGATGTTTGCCCTTTCTGAAACATTATCAAAGAGGAATACCCCATCGATATGTTCAGTTTGTGGTCTCCAGTGCCGTTCTGCAGCAGTTCTCCACACCCATATGATGATCCATACAGGGGAGAAACCCTTCAAATGCCCCTTTTGCACATATGCCTCCAACAGAAAGTACTGTGTCACTCGGCACATGAAGCACTGCCACGGCCCGGGCAGTGGGGACTTGACAGGTGACCCGGGTGACCCGGGTGTGGGCCTGCGGGTGGGAAAGGATCCCAGAAAAGATACGTAGTCACAGGTGGCACGAGTAACATAGCTATATATTGGCCATGCAGTTCTTATGAACAGAGTTAAGTTTGAGTCTGTCCCAAATGGATGAAGTGCAGAAATTTGATAGCCCGTCTAAAGGTGGTCTGGGCGAGGTCTTATATGACTGATTCGGACTGGTTTTGTCTTGCAGGGAGCTGCAATGAACCTAGGCCCCCAAAAGAAGGTCAATCGGCAGGCTGCCCCGATTCCTTGCCCAGTGTGTGGCAAGTCATGTGCAGGACAGGCTGCCCTCAACACCCACCATATGACTCACACCGGGGAGAAGCCATTTAGCTGTCCCTATTGTCCGTTCAAATCTGCAAGGAATTATGCTGTGACGACGCACATCAAAAGAATGCACAAAGATAATAAGTAGTTAACCGAAACGGTAGGCTGTATATCCAGCTCCTATTTCGCATCACAGCTTCTGGCTGCTTTGACTAACATAAATACCAAATTTACGCCTTAAAGGAAAATATTGTTTTACTATTCTTGAAATAAATCAGAGATACATTGGTATACTTATCATAAATAATCTAGACTTTTAAACAGGAACATACTTCTGTGGTTATTATTCAGATTGTAGTTTTTCGAAAAGGATTTTTTTGTTATATAAGAGTAGTCCAAAAATGTATGGTTGGTGATGTAATCCAGTGTTTCGGAATGAAAATAAATGTAGAGAGATAGTAACATTTTAACGTGTTATACCTGAAATTGTCGTTATGTTATTTATTTTGAGAAGTGACAATAGAGGATCGCATAGTTGGTACACAATCAACCAAATGCTACTTTCACCAGGAAGATTTCAGTTTTGATGATTTCTAACACCCCAATAAATCTACCGATGATGCTCCCAGACTGGAAGAGCTGTGACTACAAGATCCAGTACCTGAATATCACACGCACTGACAACCACACCTACCGAATCGGCTCTCTGCTCCTGCTTTCTAACAGTTCAGTCTGAAATATCCCATCTGTTTGACCAATATCTATAGCTGCCAGAGTACATACCGTTCCACTATACTGATTCCAGTATTTTCTTCCTTACAGATGTTTGCCCTTTCTGAAACAATATCAAAGAGGAAAGCCCGATCGGTATGTTCAGTGTGTGGTCTTCAGTGTCGAGCTCCGGCGGTTCTCCACACCCATATGATGATCCATACAGGGCAGAAACCGTTTAAATGTGCATTTTGTAGCTACGGCTCGACCCGGAAACGCGATACAATCAGGCATGCTAGTGTGAGACACAAAGAGAGCATTCAGGACCTAGACCCGGGCGACTGGGTGGTCATGGATTTAGAATAAGCTACATGAGACACTGTTACTAAGTCTGACAGAAAACCTGCTTCAGACTCGCTTGAAATATTTCTGTTATATGTACATGGGATGAGGATATTCAAGGAACTCAATACTTATTCTGCTGTTGTATGTTAAGGATGTATTGAAATAGCCTGGAGAAAATAATACCTAAGGGCATCGAGGCAATAGATTCAATATTATGAGAAACCCATAGGCATACGTATTTTTATCTTGATATTTATTGACGGTTCAATACGATATTAAATTGTTTGTTAAATAAATGTTACACAGTATTAAAGTTCAATCTTTGTTTTAATCATTAGAGTTAAATCTAAAGTAAGCCAGATGATCTCTGAGATTAAACAATAAACCAGCTATCATTAGAAATATGAGATATCTTAAAGTGATAAAATGGTTAGTATAAGTGATAATAAAAGTGAGAGATTTGAAGCAGACAAGCCGTTACACAATGGCAGATTGTGTTTGCACATACTTTCATTGAAAATCATATGTGCGAATGTAACTACATTCCTATTGGCTTACCCCTCAATGGTCTTGTAGAAAAAAATACCAGAAAGAAAGCCAACAGAAAAACAGGATCCGCGTCCGTCACAATTCAATTTCACGGTGCCAGTGGTTATAAGGCCTACTTACATGGATAAATCTTGATGTCCTTTTGCTCCGAAATCCAAATAGGAATCTTTTTCCAACGTGAAGTCCCTTATTCTCAGGTCTCTATTGAAAGACGAGAAACCAGCCTATCAAGGCCTTGGCATCGGTAAGAAAGGTAAGAAGAGTACGAACTCCGCCATCACTTAGAATCATGAGCAGCAAACTCTGCCGAGATTGAAGACATACAAGACCCTTACACGAGTTTACCTCCTCATTTGAGATCCAACCTTTCTTGTTAGACCGAATCACACATGCAGATGATACTGCTTACGTCATTGCAAGATATACAATGGATTGCAACATGACTAAAAACGTACTGTGGCATAGAAGTCATAGGGCGCGAGCATGAGTAGTGACTCAATTCATCCGGAGAGTTGAGCAGCTCTCGTTCTCTCTTGGTATGACTTGACCTTAAGAAGAAGACTTTAGCAGGATTTGATGGAATTTTACTCCTGACTAAATCCTAATAGGTTTGATTCTGTTATATTCGACCCTTTACCTCCTAATACTGTGATAAATAACGAGTAAATTTATTGACGAAGAAAAACGTCTTTTTGTCTTGCAGATGTATGCAATTGCAAGCTCAACCAATACAACAGGAACTATGGAAAAGTTGTACCCCTGCTCAATGTGTTCCACCGTGTGCTCCCGCCCCGCCAGCCTCCAGGTGCACATGATGGTGCACACAGGAGAAAAGCCCTTTTCTTGTCCACTTTGCCCATACTCCTCGTCGCGCAGGTTCAATCGGGATGAACACATGCGAAGACGACACAAAGATTACGTAGCCAAACATGGAACGAAAAGTTAGATACTTCTTCATCGAGCATGAACCAAAAAGGTTTAATCTTATTTGAAAGGACCCCCTCCAAACGATGGTTGTCTTTATTAGGTGCCCACTTTCAGCAAGCACCTGCTGGCCTAGACCGACCAAGCCGTGGTGGGTCAACTGGTAGCGGGTTTCTTTGTGTTTCTGAAACCCGGATACCGTATTGGGGACAACAGATGTTGTTTTTTTCTATATTTGTGTCAGTAAATGCGCCCAATGTCAAAAAAGTATGATTATTTCAGTGAAGTGACTGCCTATTGTCTGTACTCAAAGAGTTAGGTGTACTTAAGTAATTAGCAGATTAGTTAAAGAGAAAATCTTGACTAAGAAGTAAGAGCAGACGTTTTCTGACGCAATATACCAGTTATAATTATCCCTGAAGACAGGACATCTTTCGATAAAATTTATTCTCAAAAAACATTTCCTTCATGAGAACTGTTTTAGTTAGACTTTGCATAAATTCAAGTTTCATTTGAGTTACGTTCTTTAAAGTTTAAGCGGGATTATCATTATGAGACATATATGTTTAAGTTGAAATGGTTCAGAGCCCGACAGAACTCCTGCCATGGAGCCCCGGTTTTGTCTGATTCCAACTTCGATTTCAAGGTGGTAGGGAAAAAGTCTGACCGTTGCATATTAGTAATAATATTAGGACTTAACCTTGCAGGTATAACCACACGATCATACAGACAACTGTCGAGAGACTATCACACAGACATACCCATGCCGATGAGTCCTTGCCTAATGGTGGACTGTTTGCGTTGCTTGCAGGTGGCGGTGTGTGTTGGCGGCGGCTGGCCTGGAGACGGCCCGCCCATGGGCCGCTCAGCCAAGCCCAACTGTCCAATATGCGGGAAAACTTTCAGGGGTAACTACGAACTGGAGAGACATAAGAGGATACACACTGGAGAAAAGCCCTATGAATGTTTGGTCTGCGGGGCCAGGTTTAACCAAAGGTCTAATCTGCTTGGTCATACCCGGAGGCATCAGGCCATGGACGACACATAGAAAGGAATGCTGGATTAAATACTTACGGCTTTCGTCCTATTATCATATGGCATTGCAGAGTTCGCATCCTGTACATTTTCTGAATCTTAATTGGTTAAACGAAATAAAGTCAGTTTATACGTTCAAACGTGAACCTAGTAACAGTCCTTGTCAGAATATCTTTTTAAAATCTATGATTAACAACTGATTATGTGTTGGTAATTGTAGTTATTACCCTAGGATATCGTGGACAGACACTTGGATGGATCGTTGTGCCTTTTCAAATAAAAGAACCGTCAACATACATAGTTTATCGCTATCAAGTAATAGTTTCTATCTAATAAACTTCGATTCTGCTCAACAAAAGTTAGAGGTTTGTTTGTTTATTTGTTTCTCATTTGATTCATTTTAGTAAAATATAGGTGATTTAGTAATGGCTAGTAATGATGAAAACATTTACTGAATCTTCGATTCGGCTTGATTGATGTTTATATTGATTGGCAATCCTCTGGGGGCCAGTTAGTGGACATTGAGAACTGATCAACCTGTATGGCTGGTTTATCATTGGACAGTTTTTTCTGAACAATATCTCTGTTAGCTATCGCGCGCGAGTAACATCTCAACCTTTCCCGTTAGGCATACTCGAGTTCTAGTATTTAATGGAGGAGAGTATATTCACGCTTATTTGGGATTGTAGTTATAGGTGAGAACGGTTTAGATTAGTTGAGTTAGGTAGACAAACAATGTGTTTTCCAGCCCCTTGTATCCCACACTGCATGTTTTAGGCGCTTAAAACAGGACCTAATTGTCTTGATCTGAGCACCAAATACGTGGCAGTGAAGGACCCAACCTGAAAACGACAGAAATGTAAGGAAATTTAGTCAAGAACATGGAACAGAAATGTGAGGAATTTCCATCCCGTTTTCATTCGTTATTTTTCCGTAGATCCAAAAGGATGAAAAGGTAGACATTTGAGTTGTGTGTTGCGACATTACGGTTTGATTGGCATTGTATCTTGTGCTATTTTTTAACGGCAACCAGTATGTACATTTTGTTGGAGTGGTCAATCCATATTCAAATGACGGGGGAATACACAGTGCTCTGATGTATGGCTACTGATAAAGTAAAAATGAGGTACCGATGTGGATAGTCCTTTTGAAACTCCAGAACCTTCAAACTGTGATTCATCTCAAATAGACAGTGCCTCGTACGTGTGCGTTGTCACCAAGAGTTGCTGCACCCGAAAAAAAAACTACTGCACCGAATAAGCCAGATTTCCGTGAAACTCTGCTGTGCACAAAATGTGGTGCTACAGTTAAACAAAGCGCGAATTTTGATGCCTCACAGAAAAGATGCCCAGAAGATTTGTTTGCTGGTGAATTCTTTTTCCTAACTTTTAGATATAATATGGATTCAAAGTTTGTTATGACTCTATTTCATGAAATATTAAAGGGACCCACCGCTACGAAGCCCTTCGACAGAGTGGACCACAAGTCTGACAAATCACTATGAAAATTGTGCAAGAGATGTTATCTAAGAGTGATGTAGGGCATAACATAGTTAGGGCTATAAATGAGGATCTAATCATCGTTCCCATCTTCTGATTGCAGATGGCATCGGGGATTTTTCCTTTTTGGAAAGTTAGAAACCAGCATCGGAGGAGGCCTGCCAATGTCCTTTGCGATGTATGCAACAAGGGCTTTTGCACAAAATACGACATGGAGAAACATAAAAGAAGCCACACTGGAGAGAAACCTTACGAATGCTCCCTTTGTGGAGCACGGTTTACACAGAATTCTAATTTATACAGCCATACCAGAAAGTATCACGCTGAATCATGTGTCTCTTAGTCTCAGAAGCCGGCCACCCAATGGCCCAGTTTATCTAACCTAATGTCAGATTTGCCACAAGAGATATGAACTTTTGCAAATATTATTGATATTTGAATTTGGCTGGAGTTGTCTATCTAGGTGTGTGACGGTATTACTTCCCATAAAAAGTGTATGCTGAGAGGAACACCGGTAGGCCTATATTGCGTTTATCTGGAATTATCAGAGAGTTTCCATCTCAACAATTATGAATTATTTCAATCTAATGTAATCAAAAATACTCTTCTATTCCAACTTTATAAGGATATACTTATTGGCACTGGTAAAGAATCATGATTTTCCCGCAGAAATTTTTTTTTTTTTTGGAGGACGTAACTATTATATAGAACCCCTTTGAATGAATTTACATGATAGTACCTCTAGAGGTAACCGATGGTTAAACATGTGATAGGTTATATTGAAACAACGTTAGGTTATTAACTGGAGTCGCACATTACCAGAAATGGTCATTACGGTCGGCATTCCATGGAGCATGAACATGACACGGAACAACCTTTATTACGAGTACGGTTTCAACAGAAAAAACGGAATAATAATTGAATACCTGATGGCTTTTGTAGTCTAATGGGACTAGGAGGACTTCCGATGACTCCCAGACTGTGAGTGCTGGTTGACAAAAGAATATGATGATCATTTTTATTTTCTCCTTGCAGATGACATTTGGTGGTTTTCCTCAGGGGCACATCGGTGACCAACTGTCTTTTAGACATCCAGCTAAGGAATTACCCTGCGCAGTGTGTGCTAAAATCTTTAAAAAGAATAGCGAATTGAAGAAACATATGAGAACACACACTGGGGAAAAACCATACCAATGCAATATGTGTCATACCAGATTCACTCAAAGTTCGAACTTGTTCAAGCATATAAGGAAACATCATCGGCCATCTGGTGAAAACCCAAGAAAAATGGAAACTAAACAGACGCAGGACCCAAAGGAAGCGTAAAGTGGAAAAGACGCAGGACTGGTAGTGGCTGAAATTCCCATAACAGTATTAAAGAAACTAGAATAAAGTGATTTTTGGCTCTACTTGCATTTTCATCGAATGAGAATTGAAACACTCACATTTCATTGTAGATGACATTCACGAAACTACATTTACACAGACTTGGCCTGCTTTTGTTGTTAGTGTATCTGGAATTGTTCCGTTGTTACCAGTGAAGATACGACACGAAAATAGTCACTTGAAAACCAAGAACATTCACCTGATATAAATCCACGATGTTTTTCATAGTAAAATATGTTTAACAGTGAATTCCATGTGTCACTGAATATCGCATAGTAGTATACTGTTGAGAGATTCTTTCCGTGGACCTATCGTAATAGATAGGCCTAGATGTTCCGTTCAGTTGTTTATTTCAAAGAGGCTGCGGTTTCAGAAATACAAACACCCATGTTGCATGTTGAGTCCGAGAATACCCCAATCCGACCTAAATTCAGGTCATCACAAATCAATATAATGTATACACATGTATATTGAATTAAAATTTTAAATCAGTTCCCATTTTTGTGCGACAGGAGTACAGTGCTACTCAAATTTAGCTTGTTTTTACAATTCTTTAAGTACAAACCAACACCAAATCCAAGAATCCAAGGTACATACTCAGCGAAAGCCATATTTCATGGATTATTTGCGGAAAATGTGGTCAAAGAATTAGCAGATTGAAATGCAGGCCCGTATCCAGAACTTTTCATAGGGGGGTGACCATTTCCAAAAAGTGAACTTTCTAGAGGTAAAATAGCTTAAAGCCAGGGTATCGTCCATGTATAGTGAAGGTTAACTAGGGGCTCCACCCCTTATAGTGTAGCAACATAAAAACTGAGGATTGGCAGGGGTAATAGGGGTTTTACGGGGGTAGCAGAGGGTCAGGAAGAGGGGAGGAGGGAAAACTAAAACATTGTTTTTCCAAAAGTGGACCTGGCCCAGCTCGGGGGGATGACCCATACCCCACGTCACCCCCCCCCCCCCCCCCCCCCGGTTCGGGAACCAAACACTTTCAGTATGAGTATACTTTCAGTACATATGAATTGAGACCTTATGAATCGTGCTTTTTAAAGAAATTAACACATTTCTATTAACCAATTATACTTAATTGTTAGACTGGACTAGGGTAAGCGTGGGACACAAGATAACACAAAATTGTTATTTTGCCAAAGACAAACGAACCCCTCGACCCTCAAATAACCCAGAGACTACGTCAGCCCATAGAAGCAATACTTAAAGTCTGCCCCACTATACCGTTTGACCTTATTAGTGAGCCATTACTCTATAGACATTGCATTTTATTAATTACTATTGACCAGTAAATGTTTATTCGCCATGGAACGTCTACTTTAAAAACGCCTTTAATACGGGATCTTGAAACGTGATAGTACTAATGACACTCAGAAGCTAACAATGATTCGCCCTTGCCGCTCAGGAAAAAAATCAATAATTTTCCTATATAATTATTCTCCAAAGAGCACTTCGAAGGGTAATCGGCCTACAATGATGCCATGTATATATATTATATATAAAAAAAGGTGCGAACCATACCTATTGATAAATACCTCGAAACGATGGAGTAGAGAATCTATAACTTCGTCTGATGTTGAAGAGATTTCTTTGCAATTAATCATGTACTTTAAGGCCATATTCCTCTATGCGGTGAGGGGGTCACTTGCGGTGGAACAACACCAATAAAACCCCAAGTAATGTCTAACTTCCACCTTGCGGTGCCCAGTTTTACTAGCGGTGAGGTCAAACGCCACTTGTTAATTACCCACCGCGAGCAAATCATCGCATGGTGGAATATGGCCTTTAGTCAATTTCTGGATTCTAACGTATAGTGAATAGAATTAAAATCTAAGCAGACGTGATAATTCAGCTTGCATCAGAGAGTAGCTTTAATAATGACAATTACGAAAGTTATTTCCGTAATATTAGCGTGTAGGAGATATGGATAACAAGTTGGGTCACTCTCCTGAAAAGTGCGCAGTTCCCTAAAATTTTAGGTCAAAAATAAGATGCTGATGATAGGATTTATTTTTTCATTTTCCTTTTGTAGAGTATCTCGGCATTCTTATTCTAGAAAAAGGGAATTCCCATCGTTTTTCAATTTCTCATATTTTTCGTTTTTAGTTATGGACTTTAAAATTTTTGCAATGATGTACGTTCAGAACCAAGGTTGTCAATCTTATCATTAAAGTGCTAGGATATTCATAAAGTATGAATTATTCTCTTTTTTGAACCTATTTATGCATTTTCATATGTTTTCCAAGCATATGAAACAATGATTTTAATAAGAAGAATTATTCTTATACTTCAAATTGTACTTTGATTTTTCAATCATTTTGAAAACTTATCATTTTTCAAAGTTTTTGGTCAAATTTTGGCTTAACATAGCTTTAAAATATTTAAGTGTAAAATAATATGCAGTATGGCCATCTATTTTTATTCTTTAACATGTTATGCAAATGATTTAAAGGAAAGTGTACTGGTTGAATGTATATTCTAAGTGTTGTGGAGTTAAGTATAAAAAAAGCTTGGTTCTGAACGTACATATCTTGGTTCTGAACGTACATATCTTGGTTCTGAACGTACATATCTTGGTTCTGAACGTACATATCTTGGTTCTGAACGTACATGCATATCTAGATTTGAGTGTACATATCTTGCTTCTTAAAGCAAAATTTCATGACAAAGTATACATTTCTTTTTATGAGAAGACTCTTGAAAGAAATCCTGTAAGGTAAAATATCAATATATATATTGGGGCATGGATATACCGCGCATAGTTCAGAAAAACTATAAATGTACGTTCAGAACCAAGGTATGTACGTTCAGAACCAAGGTATGTACGTTCAGAACCAAGGTATGTACGTTCAGAACCAAGCTTATTTATCATGTGGGCCAATTGGGAAATGAAATAAGGTAAGATATCAACTTAAACAGTGTGGCATAGGATATATTAGTCACAAAAAATTGAATATTTTCTCAGAAATGTGGCTATGTCTTTAAGGGCTGCATAGAGAAAAAGCTTGGTTCTGAACGTACATAGCTTGGTTCTGAACGTACATAGCTTGGTTCTGAACGTACATAGCTTGGTTCTGAACGTACATAGCTTGGTTCTGAACGTACATACCTTGGTTCTGAACGTACATATGTTGGTCACATTTCAGATAAGTTCTCTTGACAATGAAATATTTCTGACCAAAGTACTTGACCATAATCTGAATAGAGCATTCAAGAATCAAAGGTCTATTTTATGAGTATTACTCTTCATACAATGGCACTTCATAAACCGTGAATGTACGTTCAGAACCAAGCTTTGTACGTTCAGAACCAAGCTTTGTACGTTCAGAACCAAGCTTTGTACGTTCAGAACCAAGCTTTGTACGTTCAGAACCAAGGTTTCCACCAATGAAAGTGGCATTTAAAGACAGAAAATGAATATCATGTGGAAACATGTGATAAGGCATATCATTTCTGGATGGCTTGCAAAGGAAAACATTCAGAGTTACATCTTATATCATCTCTGAGAATAGAAAGACAAAAAAGCTTGGTTCTGAACGTACATATATGTACGTTCAGAACCAAGCTTTGTACGTTCAGAACCAAGCTCTTTCCTTTATATTCCACTATTTATATAGGAATAATTTGGTGTATGATGACATAATACCCTCCGGTAGGGTTTTTCTTACATCTCCAAATAAGCATTAACAAATGTATGCATATTTTATGGGGAAAAAACATGAAAATGTTAAAACCTTGGTTCTGAACGTACATTTTAACTTTTTTGGCATGCCCAATAAAAATAAACAAACTTTTATTTCTAGTATACTTCTTTTTTTCCTATGATTTTCACTTAGGGCTGAATAATACATTATTATGGTGTTTTTCATGCTAGTAACTCAAAATTTATATAATCCTATTTTATATGTACTTTTTTGTTCTTCAAAGCTTGGTTCTGAACATACATTTGTGAATTTGAAAAAACTAAGAACTTCAATAAAAATCAGAAAATCATTAAATCGGGGGAAAATATTGTTTTATTCAGTTTGCCTCAACTCAAATTAACTCTCAAACAAATATTATAGTTCAAAAACTGAAATTCTGGTGTTTATTGGAAAAAAAGAGATGAAAAAAAACTCTTACCTCTCAATTTTTGGCTATTTCCTTCAATTTAGGGTAAAATTTCTAAAAATCTGAAGAAATTGATTAACTTTAATATTGATTTTCTCGGATTTATAAGTCTTTTCAGCACATTTAGGCTAAAATATATAAAAGTTTAAATTAATTAAAGGTTCCACAGTCATCTGAAGAAAAAAACCACTGATTTTGCCAATTGAGGAAATTTCTGGAGAGTGACCCAGTTAGGGAGCTGATTATTGCCACCATATGAAAGCACCCTTCGCCCGTTATTATATAGCCTGAACCAGTGGATAAATGAATCTATAAATTTGTAATTGCTATTCATTTTATTTTTTACAGATAACATTTGGCGGCTTCAATCAATCGCTAGTTGAAAAAGGACCAACATGGCCCTTGCATACAAATCCCAAACACCAATGTGATATTTGTGGCAGAGGCTTCAAACAAAAATGCGATATGCACAAACATAGGAGAATACACACTGGGGAGAAACCATACGCATGTCCTGTATGTGGTGTTAGATTTACAGAGAACTCTAACATGCAAAAACATGCCAGAAGGCATAATAGATAAAACCTTAATTTTCCATAAAGTAGGTTAGACAATGTATATGTCATGCAGTACAGACCATCCGCTGCAACTTTTGACTAATCGTTTTAGTTCATTGCCACTTCCTACAAGAACAGTCTAATCTTCAACAGTTCAAGTGGTTATATATATTATTTTCAGACAAACGAGTGTTACAATACAATCAATTGAACTAAAGAAAAGAAGTGTTGAGTTATTGAATAACTTCAGAAGTTAAACCAAACCCTAGAAGTGGTGGACCATTATAGTTATTGTTGGGTAGTCATAGGTTTTTAATCAACATGTTTCGAATGGTTAAGTGCTTCATTAGGATTGGGTAAATTGACGATTCTGGGGTAGGTATATCAGTTTTTAACAATGCTAAAAAAGGGAGTTATTGTTCTACTGATTACAGTGGTTGAAAGCCGATGCTTGGTTACTCAACATTTAATAAATAGTCATAAATAAGAGGCCTTCTGTGTTTTTACTCTTTCGTTCTTTAGATTATTATTATAAGTCTTTTGAAGTTTAAATAGGCTATTCCGTGGGGGTAATATTATCATGTAATTATAACAACATATTATTATTTGCATAGTTCCTTAAATTACTTCTTGAATGTTGCTAGCCCAAGTCATGATCCACCATCCTGTAGATCATGTTCAGCTCCCAACATAGTTCTGGTTGCCAAGAGTTGACAAAACACTTGCATGAAAGGATAACGTTTATTAAAGTCCCAAACATGAGTTGCTGTTGTCAGTGGTCACTGCGTTGAGATCATTTTCGCCGTTGATGTCCAAGGTAGAATCAGCCTTGTGTGAATTGAACTAAAGTTGTTGAAAGAATGAAATCTGATGCGATGAAGAAATATTAGGCATTTGTGAATACGAATATCATCATCTTGGTCAGGCAATTTCAAGGGTCAGATTATGAAAAGCCCGGGATGAAGAGAGAAACCCTGGCCCCTGTCTAAATAATTCTTGAGAGAAAAAACCTTTTATGTCAATACAAATTTTTCCTCAGGCATGAAATTTGGTGGTTATTTCTTTTTTGAACGTGACAATCGTTTTAATTTTGATCCAATTTGTAACAATTATGTCTTGGAACTGGTACTGGCCTTGGGTCTTGATAATCACTGGTACTACCAGACAAAATTAATGCTGTTGTCCCATTGGCTGTCTACCATCGGGGTCAGTAGCACCAGGGCCTGTGGGCAGGGCCTATGTATACCAATTGACCAGTGCCCCCCTCCCATCCCTACTTGTTACCTACGGTTCCTTGCAGTAGCAATATGCATGCGATGAGAAGCCAGGTACTCAGATTGACAAGTGCTTTATTTTACAACTACCTGTCTGTTGTGGTGGTCATTTCAGCTGCCAACAGAGTCCTTGGAATCAGTCTGATACACCAATATGATTTGTGTGGCAGAAGGTTCAAACAGGTCTGAAGCTATTAAACATAATTATATATGAGACTAAACCATGGAGAGCAACTATGTCAATGTACCCTTTTAAAACACGCCAGGAAGCATGATAGATGGGATAGCCTCATTGTTTGGGGAACATTATTAAGCCAAAATAATGGTTTTGTACATTGTTTTGACATAATTATTCTTAATCCTACAGTAGAGTTCCATTCTCATTGGCCCAATCCCACGCCTATATAGGTTGGAATCTGAAGATATGGCAAACCCCTGTTAAGGTTAGCCCCTGTCACTTTTGAAATAGAATGATGTGGACGTTTCGAAAGCATTGTATCTTTTGAGGCATCCCAGGTCACTTTTGTAAATCCTCTCGTCAGGAAAATCTCTGTTTTTATTGAGGAATGCAGTAGTCTAATGGAACAAACAAAACATGATACCAAGTATGACATATGTTTTTAACGTCTTTGTCTATCTCCAGACAACCCCAGAAAGACCAGTGGTTGGCTTATCTGCATATATAAGTGTGTAATATAAATTCTTTTTATTTTCTTTTTTCCAGATGACATTTGGTGGCTTTGCTCAGTGGCAAGCTGAAAGGCATCCTGCAGAGCCCATGAATTCAAATTTGAAACACAAATGTGACCTTTGTGGCAGAGGCTTCAAAAAGAAATGTGATGTGGTTAAACATAGGAGAACCCACACAGGAGAGAAACCATACTCATGCCCTGTATGTGGTGCCAGATTTACAGTGAGCTCAAATATGTTAAAACATGCTAGGAAGCATAACATATGAAAACCCAATTCCCAATGGAATTCTCTGATGGCCTTTTCGTAAAAGGTCGATGGACTGCTTTTCAATGAAGCAATACACAAATAATTCTGTAAATACATATTATGCATGATATGATACATATTATACTTCTGTAAAATATCCGTCTTTAGAAAGAGGCAACTGCTAGCAAGACTAATCTTTCAATAAACAATAACCATTTTACTGAAACCTACAGTCAGCCATGGGCTTAGGATGGACTTAGTCTTGATGATGCAGGTGGTATAACCATACATCTCAAAAGTCAATATGGCAATACCTGTAGATAAAATATTTGCTTGAATAAAGTAGATCGATTATCTCTATAGGGTGTGTCTGTTTTACTCCTTTGTCCCTCCCAATCCATTTTTTCAAAGCAAAACATTTTTCATTTAGATTTTCCCCATTTTATCAGTATAGCTCTTAACAATGTTTTGTTAACGTCAGCAGGTTAAAATCCTTAATCCTTTTGCCGACAGAGAAATATTATTCTAGGTAATCTTCATAATATACATCTTGAAGGAATCCTACTTCTGTTTGACTTCTGTTATGAACAACGTAATTATGAAGGCTTCATATTTCTATGACCAAAAAAGTACTATTGATGGGATAATACATCAGACAGGGGGAAGGTAACTATGTTTCCCTATTCAGTGACATGGGTAAACGGAACATTGAATTCGATGCCCAAATGTGGTTAACTAAAAACTAATTTCTCACTGTTATTATCTTAATGAGGATTTCTTGCTTAATTGTATTACTAATATAAAAATTGTTGTATGATTACTTCTCCACGTGTCATAAAACTTATCAATTGAAATAAATCATATTATGCAGCACGGTTTCCATATGTATGTTGGCTACGTGCTAAAACAATTCCATGGTAGTCCACAAAGTAGTTTCGGGAAATATGTAAATTACATTAATGTGAGCTCTACAGAATGTAAATTACATTAATGTGAGCTCTACAGAACTGCCGCTTATCACCTCTGTCGACATTGAAACCAAATAGCTTGCTGGCGTCAACAGGCAAACTTTCAGTCACTAACTCACACAAAGACACTAGGTTGGTTGGTTATTGGGGTTTTACGCCGTATCAACATCTAAGGTTATATCACGGCGAGAACATGATTTTGACAATCCTGTCCTTGATGATCGTATCTATGGAATGATCAAATCTATGAGAAGATTAAGACCATACCACTACACTTTTACCGAGGCAGGTGTTCTTTAATGTGCAGGGTCCCATAGGCAGGGCCCTACACACAACAGCCGGTGGTCTACAAGAGACCTTTGATAACCCAGTTGTTGCCACTGGGAGACATGTAGAGAGGGGTAGCAGCCAGCTCACCCCAGCCCAGAATTGAACCCGGGCCGCCCACGCAACAGACGGACACTCTAACCACTACTCCACCCCACACGCCTCAAAGACACTAGGTGTTAAATTACCTTTTGTATTACTTAATACCAACCTCAAGTCATGGGGTGCCGGTAACTAAACCCCGAGTAATCCCCCTTGGGGCACTCGACTGTCGGCCCTCTCCTGGGACGGAGCCCATGAGGGTGACGTCCAACAGTTGCATTTTGAACTTAAGAATATGCATAATATATATAATATTATATATAAAAAAACAGTGACTAGGTATGAATCCTAAAGAACTATCAGAAGACGGGGATATATATTTAGTTTAGTCCCCATTACAAACTGTGGAAAATAGTGACTAGGAATAGGGATGACTTAGCCTTTTAGGTATGAATCTCAAATAACTATCAGAAGAAAGGGATATAATTATATTTAGTTTAGTCCCCAATATTAAAAACTATGAAAAATAGTTCCATAGTTACCTTCCTATGTTGCCTGGGAATTAGACAACATTGGTCGTCGTGGATTTTTGTGAACTAGTTGTCCAAGTGAGGACCCGGCTTTATACTGGATCCCCACAAGGTGACTAGTTGCACTTGGTCGTCAACGATGAAGCATTCATCAGGCAACTAAACCCCCGTCCCCACGGGCGATAGCACTGTGACAATTTTGTCGGCCGACGAAGGACTGGGGGAAGCCAACGTCCAGTAGACAGGCTGGCACCAAGTAATAAAGGAAGCCACACGTTTTCCGACGAGAAACAAGGATGACAAAGAGTAACCCTTTGTCGTTGATGATATACATATTAAACAGGCCTAATATTTCGGTGGAAAAGATCGCCAATAAGGGTATTTATCGTCCGCCAGCCTGGTGCCTTTTTATGAGACGATTAACACCTCTTCATCGTCCAAAATTCCTCGTCCATTGCGTCCCCACGAGTTTGTACATTTTATTTTGATTTTTTCATGGTCAACGACGGCATTTTCGGACGATAAACACGCTGTTTATTGTCGGCCGATAAACATTTTCGATTGTTTTTTTGAAAGTCGGCCGATAACGCATTTATCGTTGGTCAAATGTTCCATCGTGGGGACGGGGCTTGAAGGTGAGCCCAATGACTAAAAATTTAGTCGGCCGACCAATACAGCTCGTCGTCCGCAAAATATCAGATATGTCCAATTTTTGTCAGCCATTTTGTCGACGATTGGTGTGCTAAATCGCCCACCAGCACGGTGCCAGTGTGTTTCACCATCGTCGTCGATAATTAGTTGCAACTGATCACCCTGTGGGAATCCAGTATGAGGCACACATAATATCAAGTGAAAGGGCAAGTAACGTAGAGAATTTGATGTCTCTGATGTCTCTAATCATAAGGGTATAACAAGACAGATGATACAAAGTTCATGTGTTCGATGTTATACATGTTGAGCAAGTCAACTACCACCATATACCTCTATACTGGAGACGAGGAGTATATATGCACATAATGGGACAATAGGCAATGGTTACTTTGACACCGGGTTCAACACACGGATCATGGAATGACCTTGATTCACCATAGACTATGGAGTATTTCTAGGAGAATGAGCTATGGTATTGAGATGGCCCGACTTGTCAACCTGTTAAGGAGCGAAGAGATCAAAGGGAAACTTTAAAATGGGGCCTTTGGAAACCTCCTTATCAGTGGATTAACCCAGACTACTCACAGAGAATTCGTTTTGTTTTAGTGGTGTAATACTGCCCACTGTGTTCCCACAAGGCCCCCTGGAACAAATGGATAGGTTGGTCTTTGAATTGGAGTCTAGTGAAGGAGGGCAGTGGACCATGTAATTGTTTAATTACTTGGCCCCACCCCAGTAGTAATCTCAATGGTCCTACCTGAATGTCAATCAGCCTCTGTAGCCACACCCCAGCAGGGACAGGCCAGGTGTGGGGAGGGAAGGGGGTAGGGGGGGATGGTCCAAGTATGGACCCTGATTGGTCAAGTCAGTCCCGTCGTAGCAAGTGTCAGGGTTGATTACCCATGGTTGAGAGTTGAGGGTAGTGTGGGGATGTTAGCTGTGAATACTCCCTCACCCCCCTCCTCACCCCCACTGATTTGGGCCCAGATCTTGATAGGGAGGGGTCCTGGCTGGGTAGGCAGCACCCTTATCCGTCCTTGACCTACTTAGCTTTTACATAATAGTTTGAACAACTGGCAGATTTGGACATAGTTAGATTCTAGGAGTGCCTGTGCTGGATGGGGAAGGGGGATCTGGGGATGTGTGATGACAGGTTAGTTTGGGGAGGAGGTGGGGAGAGAAGAGATTGGTGTTTGAAGAGCCCCCCACTGAAACTTTGGCCAGGTCACCGGTCGAAAATCCTCAGATGTCTAATTGAATACAGTCAGAACACATTAAGGCATCAATAAATGGCAGATCTCAAAAACGATATGGAAGCCACATACAGCGCACATGAACACTGATTGTAGCAGTTATCATCTCGTATACATCATTATCAGGTTTCCAGTTTCCAACAGAGTGAAATAGGAAGTTATCCTTTTTATTTTGTAGCCTATTTTACCTGATATTGACCTTCAGAAATCAACAACTAGATCAATTTGCTGACAACCTTAGTTACAGGAGTAAGTTGTGAGAATATAATATGCAAGGGGTAATGCAAAGCATTAAATCCATAAAAGTAAACAATCTACATACATCAGATGTAGATATATATAGGTAAGTGCATATGAAGTCTGAATGTTGCACTGGGCATTCAGTATCACTTCCTAAATCAGGGCAGACATGCGGTGGCTACAGATGATTGTGATCACTCGCATTGTCTTCTGCCACATCCAATGGACCAAGAACAGCTCCAGTCTTTAGCATGATTGCACACCCTATTCTGAGTAGGAGCAGCTTCTCCTTTTCTTCAAATGTAAAGGAGAATTTTAAAAGCACCGGCCACTATAAACATCCAGGATACTTCAAGCAGACCCCTTTCGACGGGAGTTGACAACAGGAAGATTCAACGTAGGATTGAATATGTGAGTATCATTAGCCATCCAACTCGTCTATTGTTATACTCAAATTTACTAAACGGATTGATTGGGACTACCACAGGGTACTCAGTGTAATAAAATTAATATTCCAGAATCCCCTGGCTCCTTAAAACGATACTTACATTCATCCTTTTAACAGGCTATACAAATATTATATCATATTGCAAATACATTGTTGGGGATACTTTTATTTCTGGCAGTACAAGTGGCTAGATAATTTGCTCTTTCACAACGTGCAGTTTCTACTCTGAAAATAGCTTTAAAGATATTTATTTTAAATCCTTAGAACAGTAATATTAGTAAAGTTTAGTGTCTCCTCTTACTTTTGGTGTGTCAGTTTTCCTGTTCCTCTGACAAATCTTGAAGATATGTAATATGTTGTGAAAACAGTGGAAACAAAACGTTTCCAATGTTGTGTTTTGCTGCCTAGAGCACCATACGGCCGCCACTGACCGCCTCTGACAGTAAAGGCAGCAGGGGGTTGCTGGTGAGCAGGACTAAAGAAAGTGTGTTTGGGCCTTTTTGAGAATTGTGAGGAACCCGTACTGTATTCCACACCTAGCGTGCAACATTAAATCTATTAATAGTACTGCACACAGTATTACAGTCGAAGCTACATTGTACTTAAGTACAGTTAAATTAAAGAGGCCCTAAGTCACAAAACTATGCAAGATAGTGCCATTTTGTAAATTAGTGCCCCCTCAAGACCTTTAGTCACCAACCCATGCTTAATTGGTGAAGGCACTGAATGTCAAAGTCACGTTTTTTGACTTAGGGACACCTGTTAAGGCACTAAGTCACAAAAAGGGCATCGAATCACAAATCTCTTGTTTTTATTATCATTGATAAAAATGCACTTTGATAACAGCCTGTCCTGAAAAAAACCGGACACTCATGTAAAATTGTAAAGACGATACGATTTGTAAAAGAAACTTGTGTTTCTGTAAACAGCATTAATTTTATTCAAAATCAACACATTGAGATAAACCTTACGCAGCCAACGATTACATCGTTGTTATACCACACTTTTACAATTTTGAATGAAATAAAATCAATATGGAATTATTATTTTTTTGAGGGGGGGGATTATTAACTTCTTCACGCGTAACACATGATCTTCCAGAGGTTAGATGAATAATGATACAATATAGTATAGTAACATAAGATGAATTTTACATGATTGATGAGCAATGAATAAGTTACAAATTCTTGTTGCTACTTTCTTTCTAATAAGAATTAGGTATTACAACACTCAAACATAACTTAGCGACCATTTTCACTCTCGGAAAACAGTTTCTCCTCATAATTATGGCTACAATTTGTATGATTAATTGTTCAACATCAATCATCACAATAATGTCATAATTTAGCAAACAGATATAAGGGAAGGTCGAACTTATCTTAAAAACAAAGCCTAGAATTAAGCTAACCAAAGACAGACATTTAAAAAATGCCCTGCCCTCAAGCTTAGCCGCAATCTAAAGGATTGGTTGGTAGCCTTAAGGTTAGCTTAGGTTAGCTTAGTTGGGTATTGTCGGCCTCAGCTTGCAATTAAAACTAAAAGATAATTCAAGTTGTAAGGTTCAGACTAAATTTTGTTACACTGCCCCAGCGTACCCTGAAATAAATCCCAATTTTCATGTCTCATGTGGTTTCAAAATAGACAAATTCGCCTATAAATATTTACTTATAAAGAAATATTAAAATTCAAGATTTTCCACTTTCTTTTGAATTGATCGTAAATGATTTCTAGATGATTATTTTTAGGCAGTGAGGACAATTACTTAACTATAGGCAATTACCTATAAGCCCTTTAAGATCATTCTGTTTGTCAAAAAGGAAAAGAAAAGTGAGAACAATGGTTTTAGATTCTCAATTTTGCTATTCAAATACAAACGTCTAGATAGAGAAAAGTAATCACTCTAATGATTATGATATAGCGTATTGTGTGATTGTGTAGCAAGCCTAGCAAGGACGAAAAGTTGGGTAGCGGAAGTCATGCCTTTCCTCCTCTGGTATATCATTATGCTGTTCTTCGCATCGAATGTACTTTTCTCGAAGCTTTTGAAATTTTAAAGCAGGTTTAATTCACTTGAGGGGTCACTAGTTTTGTGAAGAACGTCATGAAATCTCAAAAGTAGTATCTGAGTTATTTAAATTGTGGTATAGAGTTAGGGTTTGCAGGTGTTAAACTTCTACAATTGGTATGAATTAGGGGGATATGTTTTAGTGAATAATTGTACATACATGAGGTTCATATGAGTATATATGGGGTCTAGTTATACAGGGAAGTCCTATCATAAATCAATGCTAGGTTACTAATGACTATGAAGACAGTTTAAGATTCAATAATCGATGTTGGTCTTTGGCAAAGTCATTCATCGGAACACAGAATTAGTCGGTTAAACGACTGTAAATGACAGCAAACGCCTGTATACAACCGCAAAATCCCAGCAATTCAGGGACAACAAAATATCTAATATGTTAGGTTTTGTTTTTATGTCTAAACCCAAGGATTTCTTCTAAAAGCAATTAAGTCCACTTTTCCCTAAGATTTCTGCATCTAGCCATTGTAAAAGGTTGTCCATAATGTCCCTGCATTATTCAGACATCTTTATTTCAGTTTTTCAAGTAAACTTCTATGAGGAAAATTAGATATGCATGAAAATAACTTGCCACCCAATCCCCTTTATCATCTTCTATCTTTACCCCAAACCAGATTATGCTTATCTTAAGCCAGACAGCAAGACATTGTACTATTTTTCCATGTTTTTGTGGTGGTTTCCTCCTTTAATTTCACCAACCATCGTGGCCATATCTTCTACAGCACTTCTTTGTTCTCCATTTTACAAATCAATGACACCATTGAACATAAATTTGTATGGTCATGGCTTTGGTTATAACAATTTTTTAAAGAAAGTTATTTTACCTAAATGGCATATAGAAGACCCCTTTTGTGTAAATTTGACATCTACTAACGGTAAACCTTACTGCTTTTGTAATATCAGATGGGGCACCTGGGACATTTTAATGAAGGGGTAGGTCCAGTCAAACTCAATACCTGTAAGCAGCCAGAATGAAATGAATATCTTTGCAAATTGCTGCTTAATAATAATAATTGCTATATTTTAATTGCAGTATTCTTCAACACCCTTGGTTTGTCCTGTTAACCCTCGAACGACTAATGATGATATCCTATCTCAACTCATTGATGAGCTGCCACCGCCAGAAGATAAAGAAGTTGAAAAAGTATGTATAGCATCAGCAAGTTTAAAATCTCAATAATATATTAGGGCTGGTCTTATTGAAAAAAATCCTAACCACTTAGGAAAGACACAAATAGTCTAGACAAGGGTTCCAAATGGCATCAGAAATCTGCCTAAAGCTTACTCAAGTGAAATCAGATAATGTTAGCGAAACTATACATTTCCATGCCTGTGTATGCACTACAGATCCATGATGAGGGAACTATTTGCCATGTCATTAAAAAGAAATGAAAATAAATCAATATGATCAGGTGTTAGGAGAAAGGGCCGTAAACAATGTCGCAAATATAATTGAAGTAAAGTTCTAAAAAGGTACATTTTGCTACCCCAACAAGTTACAGATAGACAAGAGACAGAACATGTCTATATACTTTAATGTCGGTATTCCAAATTGAATGAGTCATTTTTGTCCTAGAATTGTAAAAACTGTTCACACAAGGAAAAATTTTTGCTGAATGAAATTTGATTGTTGCCACCTACACTTAAATTAGGCATGATTGGAAAGATCAATGGTTAAGGTAAGTAGACTGAGGTCACCATAGAAGGTAGATATCTAGGTAGTGTTAGTTGTAGTATTAGGTCAGGTGACGCTCTGGTTACCTAGGAAGGACAATTTGTCACCAGGGGTTCAGCTGTGGGACTGAGGTTAAGGTGAAACTTGAGATGTGGTTTAGGGTAAGGTCAATGGGTTACCCATTAATTAACCACTTAACAGCTGCTCCCGAGTATACTCGGGAGCAGGATCCTTTTTTGAGCAATTCTAGTGAAAAATAGACCAAAAATCATTGATAAGTTTGCATTTTGACATATTATGAAAAGTTAGGGGTGTAAGGTATCATTGGAAAGGTCATTCCTTTGGCTGCAAGGTTCTCATGCTTATTTTTTTTAACAACCAATCATTCTGTATGGTAACCATGGCAACACTTTCCTTAGCAACCAATTTCAAAATTTCAAAAAATCCAGGAAAATTGCAAAGAACATGCCAAAATTTTCAAAATCAATTGAATGGTCAAATTCTAGATCATTTTCCAATTTGTTCTGGAAAAGAAATAATTTGGTGCACTAAAATTATTGGTTGCCATGGAAACTATAATAAATATACCTTATTTTAGGGTAAAAAGTCAATTAAATTCAAGAAAAATATGAAATGGCTTGGTTACCATGGTAACGGTGTTCTAAAAACTTTATTATAGCTCAAAATTCTAGAACAACCTATAAAAAACTAAAATATATAGAAATATAGCTAATTATTAAGAAATAATTGTTGCTATGGAAACGGTTTGATTACATGGTCAAATTCCCTAATTTTGTGCATTTTTATGCATTATTCTAGAAAAATACTTGCATTATTTGATATGTAATATCTTTTGACGTAAAGTAGCTATTGAGGCACTTAATGTGTCAAAATTTAGAGAATTTCATATAGTTCTTAATTCAAGTGTTCATGATGTTTTTATAATGATTTTGAAAATTTGGCCAAACATTATATGATCACTTTAAGAATTTAAAATAATATAAAGAAAAATCAGCAAAATGTTTGCCATGGCAACCGAAAATTCAAATTTTTGCGGTTTCCTAAATTTTCAGGTCATGAGCTAAAGAATGATATAACATAACATGCCCATCTGTGAAAAAGTATGAAAAATGTGATTGATCAAAAGTACATCCATTTTGCCTAAAATTCCCCCAAGGAGCATGGCAGTTAAGTGGTTTTAAAGACCAAATGCTAGGATTAGGGTAATGCATCTAGAGTCACCTTGGATGGTCAAGATGTTACTTTGGGTTATGGTAGGTTGACTGAGGTGATCATATGAATAGGATTAACTAAAGGCAGGTTTACCATGGTCAAGATACTTAATTGGACTAAGGGTGGTCGCCAATGGGGAGAAGCCGGTTTGCAAATTGGCAGGAAGGAGGGATAAGCGAGAAGTGCATACAGTCACTTTTGGAGCTAAGTAATACAGTAGAGCAGTACTCATTCGTGACTGTTACTGAAAGTTTGATGACAAAGCAGGCCTGGTCGTGGCCTGGGAGTTTAGGTGTGATGATGATTGCTAAGAATAATTAAAAACTGTGCACCACTTTTGCACTACTGTAAATTTACACCTTGTCAAGTGTTTTTCGTGTGAATTTCCACACCCTTTCTTAAATCGTGCCCACCAAGAGCTGTTACTGTTTAAATTTGTGGTAGGAGCAGATAAAAAGCGTGTGCTAAGAGAAGATAATAAAAACTAGTAGTTGTAGTTTATGCCCAGAAGGGTAAGAGTATGAGAAGGGTTTTCTCTGGGGAAGGGAGTGTTCTGACATAGCGTTCTGCATATCTACCGTACTTTACGTTACAATGACAAGAAAGATGTAGAATGACTATTTATTTAACATTCAAGAAATAGTGCATACCGGGCATCAGACTAATGAGCTAAATTTAATCCTGTTGTTTTAGGCGCCGGTTGTCGGCCACCCTTCCTAATTGGGGTCCATCAGGGGCGTCCTGCCGTGCTCCCCTTACACAGTTTTTGATAATGGGGAAGAAACTAAATATATATCCCTCTCTTCTGATAGATCTTTAGGATTCATACCTAAAAGGTTAACTGGTCCCTTTTCCACAGTTTGTAAGGGGGCCCCTCCCTTTAAGGAAATATATATATATATAATATTAACCAGGTTAATATATTGTATATATTTCCTCAAATTCAACATGTGACTGTTGGACCTCACCATTGAGACCTCACCAAGGGAGGGCTTATGATCAAGCGTCCTTAATTAAACATGGGGGGATTAGCATTGTGCAGATGCCGGCACCCCAAAATAGTTGGTAATCTTGTGGGAATTTGTATCTTTAATTAAATATCAAGTGTATTGTTATCACACAATTCTCTCTTTTATCTCTTATTTTGCTCTCAAACTTAAATCTCGAACTTTATGTGATATCATTATCAGCCAAAAACATCATACCTGGAAAAAAAAATTGACCGATATGAGAACAAATCTTTTTGTTTCAGACTCCTGAACAAAATATTCAGCACCAAAATGCAGCCAGCAAGGCCAATACTGAACAACAAGGTCATTCCTCGGATTCTAAAACCGGTGGAAAACCTAAGGTATGTTGAAAAATCTGTTTTACTCAAGTAATCACATCAAACAGGCAGATCCCTGAGATCATTAATCCCTGTATGGAATTGAAAAAGATATCCTAGGAAAACCTAAGGTATGGCCTAATTTCTTGGATTTTCACTCGAGCCGAACTAGAAATTAAATGTATGAAGTTGCTGATTTCAAAATAATGTGCTACTCACTGATATAGCTACAGGCAGATATACATGGAGCGTTAAGTTTATGAGCCTATAGGACCAATTTTTCCTAAGTTATTTTGTGGAAGGTATTGCATTGGTTGTATAGGACCCTTCCAAATTACTCACACAATTCATTCCAAATTTCTCACACAATTCATTCATTATATTCTTTTTTGGAATGTGAAGGGAAGGTTTGAACTGGGATCGAAGGCGGGTTTTCACAGGACGACAAGCGTCTTGATCTCCCAAACCACCCAGCAACCAAAACCTATATCCTTCCTATGGTCTTTCTTTAGTAGTCATGGTCTGCCAGAAACAAAATAGTATGATTATTACCTGAGGTTCTTCACTCAAAATTCCATCATTGCTTAGGTTATTTAATTATGTTCGTCCACTGTAGATTGACATAACATTGATTATATTTATTATACTTTCGTCTATTTCAGATTAAGCGGGAGCGATCGTTAATCTTCAGCCCTGAGGATTATTCCCTGGCGATAAGTCTGATGAGCAGAAAGGACACCATATCCGTGAAGGATCGGACCAAAGAAGAATCAAAGATTTATCAAAAGATTTCTAGATATCATCTGACGATGAAAGAAGTATGTGACCCTCTGATAGGTAAAAGTGTAAAACGTCTTTTTAAGGGTACCCAAATTATTTTGCCTCAGAATGAAATAAGCAGCTGTATTGATAAAGTAATTGAAACGTCGAAAGGAGAAGGGGCAAAGAAATTAAAGAAAAAGATTAGTGTAGATTACTTTGGCATTGGTGTGAAAACCATACAACATCATCTCAACAAAGATGAAAGACTACGACTGAGAAAACCAAAGTCTTTAAACAATGCACCAGTATAAACTGTAAAAGCTACAACAAGGACCATGGACAGACATCAGATTGATTTGGTAGATCTATCATTAAAAAAGGAAAAGAACGCAAAACAGGTGGAGCCACGATTTTGAACCTGAAAGACTTCGAGTCTTTAAGAGAATGATAAAAGGTTCTATCTAATTGATATGAGATTTAGGAAGGGCATTGATATTTTCCAGCTGGCATTGTGTGCACTACCCTTTACCATACTATTCCTGACTCCATTAGTAAAAGGTTCTTGAAGAAAAACTACGTTGGAAAGGTATTAGAGTCCTTACATTTCTTGGATGAACAGGATGCGAAGATCTGCTATGATTATATGCATTTTGACCTAAGAGGATATGAGAATAAAGATGATATTGTGAAAGAGATATACAATAGGAGGTAGAGGATAATGTGGGTCACTTCTCTTTTCCCATCAAAGATCGCTCCAAATTTCAATAGGAGTTGGAGTGGAAACGGGATGTGGCACGGAAAAGAGATGCCAAGTATAAGCATGCAAATGTTTTGACGGGGAAGGAGGCTGGACTGGGGAGGTACGGGCCGGGGAAAAGGGGAAGGATAATGTGCACAATGTGTATAAGAGCTTGAAATAGTAATATACTTCCTGTGGTTACGATATCAGTCACATTGTTACTCTGTTTGTCGCATTGTAACATTGTAGTAATGATGTTTATCACATTGTAACAATGTGTATTACATTGTAATGATGTTTGTTCCTACCTCAATTAGTGTTAGGTTAAGGTAGGGTCGGATAAGCGTTGAGGGTCAGTGTTTAGGTTACTTTTAAACCATGGACATAGTTGTCTACACCATAGATATGGTAGTTTAGACAATAGTGTGAACCAACAGCATTGATCAGTTGAACAATATGAATAGACAAATAAGGGTCACAGAATAATTATGTCATCTTACGCAATGTTCCATGTTTTTCTAGTATCCGGATAACTGGGAATAATTAGGGGTCGTAGAGCTTAAATCACGTAATTATGAATTGTTTTTACTCATCAGCTATACATGAAATAACAAAGATGTTTATTATTCTTTTAGCATATTTGTAAAGAAAAAGGTAGTGTATAGATGTGTTTACTTGTCCGCATTAGATATTGACATGCATGGTTATTCCAATCATGTCACTATGTCACAACAGGCATTATGATAGTAAACAATATTAAGCAAGAAAATTTGAACTCAATTGCCTACAGTGTAGTTTAAATGACTTGTTTAATTGCATGTACTGTGTAATAAAAACTTACTTTAATGAAAAGTGTTACTGAAAATGTTATTTATCAAATATTTAAGTGAACAAATAAACGTATTATAGTTTACATTTAGTATCAGTGTGAGAAGAATGGGTCACACAAATAATTTTGCACAAGCAAATTTTATCTTTGAATTTGTAACACTTATTGGACTGACACTGAAATATTACAGTAATCCCAATCGAAGGCCACGGCTTATAAGAGAGATTTGATGGTAGTTGGTACTAGACAACCTAAGCTTCTACATGGTGTATACCATGATCATGTATATTAGATCAAAATGGACAGTTTTTCTAAGCGTTTAATTCAGATAAGAAAACCAGTTTGACCAGTTTTTGTTGTGAACCAGTGGTAGATCACGCCTAAACACATCACACTTAGATACTACAGATAGTACAAAAGGATTAATAGCTAGATCTTCTTGCTATTCATAAACGCGTTTTCAATAAAGCTGGGTGACTTTAAGCCGCACAATTTTGTGACTTAGTGTTTTTTCTGACATAGTGTCTTAACAAACGCCCCACTACCAACCATTCAAGGCAATATAATGCTTTACTGTGCTTCATTCGTAGGGAAGAAATGGGCATTCTTAAACGTACTGTGACTGAATAGACCTCCGATGTAACAGATTACGATTGATCAATGGAATTTATGTGTAAGGCGGATATAAATAGCAGAGGGTGACTCCCCCGGCCTGTTTTTTTTTAAATGTTTATCAATACTACAGACCGTAAGATACTGAATTATAACTGGGAATCTTTTGGGGATAATCCATGTCAAATACCTAATTCTAGAAGATTTCTATTTTTGTGAATTAATGAAAAACAAAAGTGAATTCCCCCACAGACCAGACAGTCCCGTGGTTTCTGTCAGACATTGCACTCGTACTTATATTATTCATTAAATCATAGAAAATCAGAAATTGTATAGATCAGATATTTGACACATGGGTCAACTTCACAAGGTTCTAAACTACATTTTACTTACTTATATTGAGTGATTCAACAAAATTTAATATTTAAAAGGTTATGATTAGAAATGCAATGAAGAGTCCCGTGGTTTATGTTAGATAACACCCTCCGAGGCTCGTGAGTTTGGTCACTTGGAATATCCACTAGGCGTCAGCTGAGCAGGTTATTCTGCGTAACCCACCTCACTCGTGTCCAATCTACTACAAAACCACGGGACCTTGTTGCTCATAACGTTTTAAACAGGTAAACGATAGATATGTGACCCAACGAGGGGAAAGGATGCTCCAAGGTTTCTGTATTTCCTATCATAAGACTAATATTTAAGGAGATATGAGCAGTTTTGTGAAAAATAGTGAAAATATTTCATTAGACCATCTTTTTGTGTAGAATTCATTGATCCTACTCAAAACATTCAATCTAAATGGAATATTCCCTTATTTGGAATCCCAATGGAATGTTTTAATTTTGAAAATTCACATTATTCTTTCTATTGGTTTCCATGGTATCTAGATCTTAGAAAATTGAAATATAATAGAGTCACACATTGGAAACTATTCCTTTAGCATTGTTACATTGAGAACAGAATGGAAATATCATTTCTAGATCAAAATTGATCATTATAATTGTATTTCTGACAATTTGTTTCATAATTATCATAATTTATTATAGTCACTATGATTTGTCAATAAACAATGGATATTAGGAATTTTGCTCATTTTAGTATATTATGACAATGACATGTTTCAGGAGATATGACTTCCTTAATAATTATCATATTTGGACATGCTTAGTATCTTAGAAAGCTAAGAACATGCTCTACAGGAACGAATTTAAAGGAAATCCTGCACGGAGCATCCTTTACCCTTGCCTGGTCACATATGTGTATCGAATCATTTATTTATAAAATTCCCTATTTTTTATGAAATTTTAATGAAGAATAGAAGTAATGGGACGGATTCACTTTTATTTTTCAATTATTGTCAGATAATGCCCTCGTGAGTTGGGTTACTTGAAATACCCACTCGGTTATTATTAGTTATTTATTTTGGAGAATAGAATCACACAAAATACCTTTCGATTTCTCTGGATAATCAAAAACTAGGAGCTCTTGAGATGGGAACTAAAAGAAAAAATATTGCATAATAAACATGAAGTAACAAATATATAATGATCTATATCGTACAGTTTGATTTACATTCAACTGAAATTATCATACTTGTTAGTGCTATATAAACAAGCTAGTTAGCTTCATAACATGAATCTACGTGACTCGTTTTTCTCAGCAAGTTATGCATAGATTAAACACAAGGAATTTAATGAACCCTGTCCTAAAATGACTACCAATAGTAGGAACAAAACTGTACATTTGTAACGTAATTTGATTTGATGTTAAATAGGAAGTTGTCATTTCCATAATTATTAGTATCAGATTATTGTTTATCAGTGTATAAGGTGCCATTATCCGGAATATTCCTCAATTTTTCATTAAAAGACTCCTAAAAATCAAACTTTATGCATTTTCTGGTTATAGTAGGGTGCCCACCCAAGTCTTAAAAGGTCTTAGTTGGACTTTTTCAAATTCAAGGGCTTAAAAAGGTAATAAATTTTACATTTCTATTGCAAGAGGTCTTAAAAAGGTCTTCAATTGGATCTGATTGAGAAATGTAATTAAAATGATAGGACAGGTAAAATTGCTGCATTTTGCAGACAGTCAATACATCAAACCTGCATGCGATCAAATTTTACTTAAACTGTGGCAAATTTGTCTTAAATTTACCAAACTTGGGTCTTAAATAGGGCTTAGAAAGGTCTTAAATTGATTTTTGAAAAAGCGTGGGCACCCTGTATAGTCCGAAAGACATACAAATCTGTTATCAATATCATCGTCGGAACTTTTTAAGTTTTGTCAACTGTATACACCTTTCCCACGAACCTGCGCAGTGAGTCCTCCCATAGATGCCTTGTGCCAAACGGTTTGAGCCTGGTCCCATAGGAAACCATACCCCAACCATTTGGTTCGGGTCTATCCAGTAGTAGGGCGCCACACTATTGAAAAAGATGTTTAGACATATCTACGTTCATATGGCTCGTTTTAGTTAACTCCTTAGTTGAATGCATTATTTTTGGGAATTCATTGTCCTAGGATTCGACAGTTGTTATTGTAGGAAACGCCAGGTGGCCTACCATGTTCAGCGTTGTCTGGCCAGATCTTTTCTTTAAAACGATCCATTACCGTGAATCTTGAAACGGATAAATTGGTCGATTTTTTAATTTCTATCTGCCTTGCAATAGATAATTATGTTGTTAGTTCAGCATTATGTGCTAAAAGAACCTAATCAGAGTCATTGTCTCTTCTACTTACAGATGACAGTGGGTGTTGAATGGCAAATAGGTTTGAATGACCAAGGACCCATGAGACCGACGAACCATAGGCCACTTAAGACTCAAGCTTGTCCTCTTTGCGACCGAGTCTTCCGCTGCAAATCTGAACTTGATAGGCACAAAAGAATACACACCGGAGAGAAGCCATTTGTCTGCACTGTATGCGGGGCCAAATTTGCACAGTCCTCAAACCTGTACGGGCATACCAGGAAGTGGCATTCCTGAGTTCTGACAGACATTAAATCTAGGTAAATATCAGAAAATTTAATGGTGTAGTTTGGATCATTTTTCATCATTAATTTGCGAACGAAAATACATAGACCAACGACCAGGGATTTCGCATTGGAACAACATGCCCTTTTATGAAGGTTAAATCTAAAGATACATATGATAGACGCATTGCAATACCAATATTCTATAATCTCAGAGTCTTATGACACTTACCCCAGTCTATGTGAGGACTGGCATCTTTTATGTTCGACTAGGATTTCTTTGTTGGGTGACATAGCTTCGGAAACAGTGTTGCACTCGGTATATTTTTTGAACTACTTATGTCCATTAGGAACAAACCATGATTTAAATAAGAATGTGTTGGCTGTTGTCAGTTGTTGATTGTGTTGGGAATATTCATACCCTTTACAGACTGGGCTCAGAATGCGCATTCTGTCTGTATTGAACTGTCATTATAAGGGCATTTTGAGGCCAGTCTGTAAAGGGTATTAAACAACTCTGTTCCTTTCCTTCGGATCATGCTCCATTCTCTTTCATTAACGGCATATATTATGTAAAAGTTATCTAGGGGCTGTTCGGCCACTAAGTACGCTGGTAACTGTTGCAGAACAACTTGTCAAGGGTGCTTGCCTTTTACTTAGAGATGAAATTAAGTAATATTATTCCATCAGCCAAGTTTATCACATCCTACATTTTAGAGCGAAACCTTTCAATGATTGTAGGTATTAAGGACACTGTTATTAAAATGCCTGTTTATTATGTTATTATCTAAATTGTAATTCAATTAAGACAGATATAGCGTATTATCTATTGTATCTTGTATTTATCTATTTCTTTTTTTCAAATTACAGACGGTGATAAGTACGCTAGCTCGATGGACTGGCGATCAGGAACTGTCTAAGCCTAGAGACACAAAGCAACATGTCAGGTTTGAGTGCGATGTTTGTGGAAAGGTCTGCAAGAAGAAATCTGAACTTGAAAGGCATGTACGAACCCACACCGGAGAGAGACCATACAGATGTACCGTGTGCACGGCAGCCTTCACTCAGAGTTCTAGTTTATATGTTCACATTAGAAGGGTTCATGGGAAAAAGTGTTAGGTCTGAATGAGCCTAACTCATTGATGGATAAGGACAAAGAATGAAGACTGTTTTGTAATAGTTCTATATGATTCATCTACAATCAGTGGGAAAAGTGCGTCCATCGGGTACCATCTTCTGTGACAGATTTCTATATGATACAAAGAATTAGGATGTTATTATGGCGTTTGGAATACAAAGGAAACTTTAAAATATATAGATGTATTCGAAAGAATATTCTTGTTGAATTAAGTAATCTGACAGGTTAATGATTCACTATTGCCCTTATAAATATCTGCTCTGATACACTAAACATTATGTAGGTACGCAAGATTTTGTGTTTTAAAGAAAAGTTGGTTTGTCTAATACGTTTTAAATACTTGAAGCTTCTTTGAATAAAAGACTTTGATGATAAATACGAGTTGCAAATTTGCAATTTCCATTGCTTAATGATAATGCCCAGAAAAACTGGTGCTCCCTCATGTCCAAACCTGTAAAATGCCCCTTGTAACTTTATTAGAAAGTGATATGACGAACATGATGGTTGGAGTTTACCGTCCAATAAAACTGTCAAAGTTATATCAGTAAACTATAAAGGGTTAACATACGAGCTCAACGCTCCTTAATTACAGATATTAGCTCTTAATAAACAAGTATGGTTTTAATCTCGACTTAATCTCCATTTTCAATCATTCATTCTTATAGTTCAATTGAACAAAATGATGGTGAGCCAAAATGAGAGGATTTTCTCTATTAACCCTTTCACTGCCAGATATATCACAATATAACTGATATTTACTGAAATATTGCCCAAAATACTAAAATTAGTGGATAAATTCCCTAAAACTCAAATTTATTGTAGATTCTTCAGATGAAAAGCTTTTTTCAATAATGTTGGTAAAAACGTTCCAAATGTTGGCACTGTGCCAATATTTAAGGACTAAGTGTTCATACGATTGTACTTTGCAGGTTGCCAAGGTAACCAATAATTCATGAAATAACTATCGCACTCGTTATAAATATAACATGAAAACATGATCTTTTTTGCACAAAAGACAGTTTGTAATTATCATAATTGAAAGAAAAATTAGTGCAAATTGAAAATCATGTCATTCACATAAATTTACCCAATTTCCATGATTTTTTAATTAGTATGGCAAATTCAAATGTAAATACATTGTTTATAGTTTCTAGAATAGCAATTCTAATATTTTTGGTTGATTTGATAGTCTGCTGTTCAAATATCTGTATCTCTGGTTCTAATTGGAATATCTGAAAACTTCTTTCAGATTCTGAAAGCATAATTTGCATTCCTTCAATGGTGTTCCTATGGGATTTTACTATAGGGCCCCATATGAGGCATGTGGCAGTGTAAGGGTTAAATCCAAGGGGTGACAGCAATTGCATCACTTGAGTAATCTCATCGGATGGTCTACATCCTCTCGATACAGTAACGTCAGACTCCTCGGACATTCGCTAACATGGTTGGTTCTTATTCATATACGTTACTGGTTACAGAACATGCTTGCACCAAAATGTCTATATATTGAAGACTTCATGGAAAGACCTCAATATTCTCGGAGTACCCAGACATGTGCATACCTTTCTACTTATCTGGAACAGCCTGAGATTACCTCACCTTCCAGGAATAGTATACTTTGCCGTTTGTATGATTATTAGTTGTTTCATGGTAGCGAGGGTAATAATTATGCAAGCATAAGTTAACATAATGGCCAAAGCACTATGAACAGACTGACTTGGTTCCTGGCCCTTATCACAACAATTAGAGGCCCCTTATCATGAGAAAGGGTAAACCACATCCCATTGGGAAAAGAGTGGATTATGGCCATAATTATAAATCAGTCTTTTCTTGACCTTTGATTCGTTAGTTTAGGGTGGCCATGAACCAAACTGTTTAACATGGAAGCAATATATAGATGCCAAAAGCTCAAGCTGTGAAGTCAACGCTGCAGGTCTCTGTTCCGACGCCAGAGGACTGTGCGTGAGGAAGGTTACCTGCTAAGTGGCGCCGTCTGGTAACACACTAGTCCCTCGCCCATGGCATGACACTACATTGCTGATTCTGATTATGAAGAACTGTATTTCTATTTGATGCTACGGTCTCAATATGTCAAGGATTTACCGATTTTTTGTCACGAGTGAATTGATCAGAAAGGGTTATATTCTGACCAGTCATGCTTTGCAATGAAATACAGCGGTCGCTCCCATCACCTTATGCAATTGAAACATTTTTCCCAGCCAAAGTGTTTCAATGAAGTTACCTAGATTTTCAACACAAAGGCCTAATTATACCCATTATAGGGCATCGTTAAACAAATGGTTTCATAGGTGAACTTTCTTCTTTAATCAGTAATCCAGTGTGACTGTTCTATGTCTACTTGTTCCTTAGCCAGATGAACCTTCAAACCCAAGCTTACCCGTCCGTTCTCCCTTCTGAACTAAGTAAAGAAGAGGGATGATGACCCGACCGTCTCTTATCTATAATGTCTTTGAAACCAGTCCCCGACGTCGGACGGATTGTTCACAATCACTGTCTATTCGCGAAGATTGTATAGCACGCGTGAGTAAAAGGTTGGTTCCCGGATGAGCTTAATCAATTTACGCCAAAGAAGCTAAGGTTTTAGTTGATAAGCCACTGGCCTACATCCATCGTCTCTCCTCTCAGGCGTGTTGTGTTTTAGCAATTCAGTTTTTGAGCCAGATGGCCCTTTTATGGGCCTAAAGCTGACTATTGAAATAGCGTAACCATAATTTCTTGCTGGGCGTTCTACCTGCTGAAATGCGCTACTGTGTTATCGTCGTCTTTATTGATAAAATCGATAATGTCCTTCGAATTTCGTCAGAATTATATTTTGGGTTGCCTCGCATATTGTATTCCACAGTTCCTGCTGGTAATTGTGTATATTAGATCAGAACGTAGCAGTTTTTTTATTTCAGTAATTCATACTTTCTGCTGTGGTGTGAGAGACTGGTCAATGTGTTCTACTCGAGGCCCTCGCTATCTGGTTTGCCAAATTATTGCTTTTTCTCTGTCCAGACACTAATTAGTCATCTTTAAGCGAGCTTTCGTTTTGAAGTACATTCTCCGAGAAATGGCCATTTTTAAAATTTATTTTATTATATATCTTTGATTTGGGGATTGGTGGGATTATGTAGGCCTATTGTGTCTAGAAAAGAGGTCGTACCACAAGTCTATCCGTAAATCGAAGGCATACCTAAAGTAGCCTGTAAGGGAGAACTGAACACCTATAATTAGCACAAGGTCTAGGACACAGACAAGAGGTACAAGGTGAGAAGTATCCTTCAGATGTGGGCACCACCAGACAGGTGCCTCATGGCAGACCGTGTCACATTATATGCCCTGTTTCCACCAAAATATTTTTCTTAAAACGATTTAAAAAAAACATAAAAATCATCCAGATTTGTAAATCCTGACAAATGTTTTAAATAAATCTGTTGGTGGAAACAAAAGAAACTGTTTAAACGACATATTTCAATGGATGATTTTTGACCTTGTCAGCTCACAAACATGCCCCACGGACGACAGACAAATTATTTGACATGTCAAATATTTTTGGACGATTTTGGCTCCTTGGACGATTTTGTTAGACAAAATTAATGTCGCATTCATTTTAAAATTGGTGGAAACAGGATATCTTTGGATGATTCAGTTAATAAAAAATATATAATGAAATAAAATGAATATCAGATGAAAAATAAAAATGGTATATGCTATCATAATGAATTAAACCATCTTTGTTAAATGAAAATATTGTTTAATTTCAAGAATCGTTGGTAAAATCGTTGGTGAAATCGTTGGTAAAATAGTCTTTCAAATCATTTGATGGTCAATTGATGGAAACAGAAAATCGTCCAAGTCAACCAAGGAGTTTTTGTACTCTAAAAAAAAAGGTTTATTGGTCGTCCCTTGAAGTTGGTTCTAAAAATCATTCATTTTTTATTTGAGGTGAGACGTCTGCTTCAGATGTGGGCACCACCAGACAGGTGCCTCGTAGCAGACCCTGTTACATATAAAACACAAGGTCTAGGACACAGACAAGCGTTACAAGGTAAGAAGTATACTGCAGGTGTGGGCACCAGCAGACGGCCAACTCAGAGTAGGCCTCATGATCTATAACTAACACAAGGTCTAGGACACAGCCAGGTGTAACAAGGTGAGAGGTGTGCTCCAGGTGTGTGTATCACCAGACGGCCGACTCACAGCAGGCCCCGTCGGCCAAGACTCCCCCTGTGTCTGCGTCTGGGCCACCCCCTTATACAGGTATACCTGGTAAGGGTATTGACCGCCACCATCGATCTGCACGCACCTACCTGCTCACCACGCCGCGTATAGACTACCGACACCAATTAGGCACATAAAGCCTGATAGGGTTATAAGGATTCAGTAGGTCGTGTGTGGTTATTTAATTTCATATCGACGAGGTAAGCGTTGCACGGTTTCCTTTTTATAATCAATATACTTCGGTGGCTTATCTTGTAAGCATGTCCAATAAATTCAATCCATCTTCCTTGTATGCCTTTAGAACTAGACCAAAACAACACACTATCGCATCAAAATAAATCATATGATATTGTATTACCTATCAATTTAAGCAAAAGCTTTATTCAATCGTACACAGGTCGCCATTCCCGAAAAGAACAAGTGTAAGCCGATGAGCGTAAGCAATTGTCTAATTGACAATAGCAACAAAACGAGAGAACGTGATTACGTTTGGTGATTGTTGATATAATTATTGATAAGCCGTGAACCACATAATTTATGGGACATTTATTTTTACTAACAACTTAATAGAACACTTTCCGATTCACCTACGTAAAATTCATGTTTTTATAGCTTCACAAAGACAGAAAGTTTGCCCCAAATCCATGAAGTAACGGCTACTGAAGGCTTTATAATTATGTGCGGGCGAGAAGACCGTATTTGTCTCAGTCCTCCTACCCTTGTCGTTATTAATTCGGTCGTTATTTCTGTGGCGTCAAGTCAAGCGGCCAGAAGCAAGGATTACCAGGAAGACAGCCGAGGGCCGGGGATAACATCAGGCGGAAATCAGCCAAGAAGGACGCTATTGATTCAGGGCAGTCGGACTTAACACTGCCCCTTAATGAACACTGGCGCCGCCGCCTGGAAATATCGGCCGCGGACGTTCACCTGCAATCTGGAAGCTTCTCCATTCGTTAAAGTAAATACCCATTTGAATTACATGCATGCTTATTATTCGCGCATCAAAACGTTTAAAAATAACCCATTTTTAATCATGCCCACTATTGAAAAGTCTCCGTGCACTATTAAAATTCTCCATTGTAAGAGGAACGTAAGCTGGTCATTTACTGAAAAGAGTAAGTTGGCAATTTGATATTAAAATTCTCTCCTTGGAGTTCTACAAATTTAGTGGATTGACCTCCTTTAAACAAGATTGCTGACATAAGCCGGCAAAGCTTGCTACCATATCCTCGTTCGCGTCGACTCTTTGTTATAAATCCTGAGTTACATTTCAGTCATGTAAGTAGTATATGAAAAGTGGGTTTGGAACAGGTAATTTAGCATTTGAAAAAAATACTCAAGTCAATGAGAAAAGAGATCTGTGGAACACTATCGTGCTCCTCTTATTTTGACATGTCTAAAAGGCCGTCGCATGTTGATCAATTTAATCCGCTGTCTTTCTTTAATCATAATGGTAAACCAATATTTAGGATTGAGAGGATTTTGAATATATTCTGTTCTTTTTCGCAACCAGATAACATAAGACGTTTCGCAAGTGTTCTATTCAATTTACAATGGTTGTACTGTTGGAGTAATATCAGTGTGAATACCAACGAGTCAGTTTGATGAATCCTCCGATCGTAACTTGTGTAGAAGGATACAGTTAATTGCTATCCCTATATCCGATAGAGGTATTATATGCACATGCGATTCAAAGTGAAAATTTCTTGTCCATCATTCCTTTCATCCCGTTTGAGTCAATATATAAGGGCTCGCGTTTTTAATGTCAGTTCAGAAAAAGAAAAAAGAGTACATGCACACAATTTGCAATCCCCACACTTGTAAAAACAAAAAGACACACTCTCGTCTTTGTCTAATCTATCTTTTTTGTACAATTTTTCTAATATTGGTATGGATATCAGTAGATGTATAAACTTGGATATTTGGACTATAAGACTTAATGCGACATTTCCCGCAGGGATCAACACAAATATTTCTGTGGGATGACAAGAAAAAGACAATGCTTAAATGCCTCACGAGGACCTCTCACTCGTACCCACCTAGGAATAACGGTTAAGGGTATATATGTTTATACTTTTACATCCGGACAATAATTCGGCTAAATACTTTTTGGGATCACAACAAACATATATGTATGGGCTGAAAAGGATTGGAATTTGTCCAAAATAAAACGGCAGGGGAGTCAGTCATTTGAAGGAAATAGTCTTGGTGTGTGGGCAATTATTGGTGTCAGGCTAAAAGAAATGGGCAGCTGTGTCACCTGAGGCGGGAGGGCGTGCAGGCATTGGACAGAGATGAGATCCCCTCTGGGATTAAATTCGCTAGTGATGGGGTCGGGTTTCAATCAGTTTGATAATTGGTTTGAAAGACCAGCAGAGGGTGCTACTATTTCAATATTAATAGCATTGACTATGCCTTTTCGGGGAAATAGAAATCGTCAAGTAAAGATTTCTTTTCAGCTTTCTAAGCGTTTATTTTAGAAGCCTGGGGGAGATAACTGTAGTTGACCTTCATGTTATGTTTTTTATGGTTTCTCATATCCAGTATTATATTGTATTTAATGCTTACCATAATTAAATCAATTAATAGCAACATCAGCAATGTTTTCCCGTTATACCCTTACATCGAAACTATAGACAAGAAGAAAATAAGGCACACTAAATGCAAGGGTACTCTATTTAGCTGCCTATAATGGTCTAGAGTCAATTCGGACTTTTAAGAAGAAAGAAGTGAGATAGTATCTGATGGATTCGTGCCGTTTGTATGTTGTTTTCCCACGCATTGATTTAGTTCCACTAGCAGTATGACCAGTGAGTATGAATATCAACATGACAGTCATAGTGAAAAAGGATTATCTGTCATGCTGGTCTTGGAGGCCTCCAAGGAATTATGGCAATGTCAACAAACATGTATGTTTTCTTAAGGCATGCCATTGATTTCCAATTAGGATCATGTTCCCATGTTGTAGGTTTTGTCTCGGGGATATTCCTCTTGGCCATCGTGTATAACTGGCAGTATCTTTGCGGGGCCCGTACCCGGCATGTCATTCAGATATGCACTACAGCACGATTAGGGTAGATGCTCTATTCGTTTTATGACAATTGATGAGGACGACGGTAACTCATGAATGAAAGAAAATAATAAATTGGTCCTACTTATTAATATGATAACCTGCCAATGTTGTTCCCAGTGTGTTGTTTTTATTGGTGAAGTCATAAGACGACAATGATATGCAAAGCATTTTATTTTCATTCAACAACTTGTTGATCATCCTTATCTAGAACAATCCCTTTACATGAGAAAAAAATCACTACATCGCCCTAAAACTCCATTCTATGTAATTGTCAGATATAAAAAATATCGCACAACCTACATAATTGTAATCATGACATATGATAACAGGACATTGCAGAATAAGCACCGTAGAACGCATGGTCTCTTTTATGATCAGTGGCTTCTGAGAAAGCAACAAAGCTCCACAACTTTCAATAAATAGCTGATATAAGGCATACGCAATTAAATCCTTGAGGGAATACGAAAAAATGCATTCAAATAATGTCGATTAGTTCTATCGCATTTAAACTTCAATAGACTTCCATTTGACAATAGGTTGGCTTAAGATTAAGGATATATAAAATGGAAAGAAAAGATGTAATATAAAAATGATCTGTGGTAGCTAAGTTTGTCAACAAACACATCCAATGGACTCTGGTAAATCGGGACCATAATTATCATGAACATGGGTCCTATTAAGTTGAAATCCATGTTACTTTCGAAATGATTGATCAGTTGATACTCAATATTTTTGGAGGCAGTCGTCACCTCATTAGCAGAACTATACTGGTTGACAGTATGATATGATTTTGTTACACTATTTCCTGACCGGTCTACAGGGCTTGGTAAAATGCAATTCATACAATTGCCTATGCGTCGATATTATAAAAAGAAAGCCGACCAAGCTAGAAAAGTAACAGCACGTTTGACTTGTTAAAGGAATTGAATAACAGAAGTGAATCTACATCGTCCGTGGGGTGTGTTTTGGTTGGGTGTGTGTGTCTTAATGCCACTTTATGATGCACACTCTAACTTAATCATCATCAATCTCATTACCTTTTATTAGATTTCTACAATTGAACATCTGGATTATTTGACAAACTTTGGAGAATCCACCTCCACCTCCACTGTTACTTCCATATAAACAGTTCCTGCGTGACAATTTTTCCTGACCTCAAGTTAATGTTTATAAGATATTACGTCTTTGGCGTTTTACTTTGACATCTCGATATTTTCACTTTTTTCACTTGACCCTGTCCAACAGTAATTTAGTTTTCCTACATTAGTGATCATTTTCGATGTCTCGATCTCCCTGCATTCTAGTTTACGGCACATAAAGTAACAGTTTTATAGCAGAATAGCCACCTCCTCAACCTGTATCCGGACTGTCAAGGCTATGTTTATAGTATCTATCGAACACAGTGGTGGCCCAAGGCCGGTCTTTGCGTCGGGCCGCCAGTTCGGCCGCCGTTGTAATAAACACGTTATCGTTGAGAATGTCCGAGGAGGTCTCGGAGGGAGTCTCTGTGAGTTGGTCGTCCGACATGGGCAGAGAGCCGATGTTGACCAGCGTGTAGGCGGCCCACCGACTGACCCGCTCCCGGTCGTACGTCGACCCGTACCCGGGGTACGACTGTAGGTCCAGAGTCCGTCGGTCATCACAGTTATTGTCCAGGTCGTCCTCAAAGATGAGCTCCAGCTTCAGGTCCAGCTCCCGCTCGTACACGCCGCAGTAGTCCGAGTCGGGGCTGGGCGAGCAAGGCGAGCAGTGGGCGTGGTGCTGCTGGGGGTGGTGGTGGGTGAGCAGCTCCAGCCGGGGTCCCTGGCTGTGGTGGTGGTTGTCGTCCTCCAGGGCGGGCAGGTCGCGGACCACCAGGCGGCCACCGGTCTGTCGGTTGTCACACTGCCCCAGGTAAGGGCCCGTCGTCTTGCCTAGGTCCACCTGAGTGGTGCTGTCCACCATGTCGGACCGTTTGGTCGTATGGCGGTGCTGTTTTCGTTGTTTCTCCCGTTTGTTGTTCAGTGTATTCCCATTGCCGCTCTCAGCACTGTTGCCGATGCCACTGCTGTTACTAGTCCTTGGGGAGTGGGCCTTGCTGCCACTAGAAGTCCGCGGTGAGCGTGAGTTATTGCTGCCCGACTTAGAGGGTGTCCTGCAGGTGGTGATGGGCACGTTCTCATAGATGGCAAGGTCTACCTTCCTCCTGTTCCCCCCGTGCACAGGGGTGTGGTATACAGAGTCCTTCCTCTGACACAAACTGCCTGGCGTACAGATTATGATGTCGTCCTTTTTGGGGGTGCCAAAGATCGTATCCATTTTGGCGTTGGTCAGGTTATGAGCGTGGCAGACAAATTGCTCTTCCTTTCTGTTGCGCATGGCAACCGAACTCGAGTTGGAGTGGCGCGGCGAATCGGACATCTTGGACGTAAAGTCCAGCGCCGGGGCGTGGAAGATCCAGTCCTTGTTTGGCCTGAGCACGTCGAAGGGCTGGGACAGAGAGTGGCGCACGAAGGCGGGCACGTCCCTCTTGGGGGTGCCCGTCTCGAGCAGGGAGGCTGACCGGCGACGTTTGTCCACCTTGCACACCTCCATGCTGGCCCGCACCTCGGACCCGTACTCCTCGTCGATCTTGCTCGTCACCACGTCGATCTGGTTGACGAGCACGCGCAGGTCGCCCACCACCGTCTTCAGCTCGCCCAGCACGTTCTCCAGGTCCCCTACCACCGCCTTCACCTGTTCCTTGACCACTACCTGCTCGCCGCTGGCCTCACTGCTGCCCTTACTGCTTCCCTCACTGCTGCCCCTCCCACTGCCCCTACTGCCGCCGTCAACACTGCCTTTACTTTTTACACTGCCTGCCTGGTGGCCAGTGGGGCTACTGCAGTCCATTTTCGGAGAAGACTCCATTTCGAAAAATGCTCAATATTTCACAAAATGCTCATGATAATTCAATAGACGAGCTTACGAGGTTCAGAATTCGCATTTCCAATTTTGCCATGTCCTGTGCTGGTGGAATAATAATGTTGATCAACGATGCAACGATTTTCGATAACATTATTCAACTTGTGTAAGAAATGTAATGTCGGCGGAAATAAATCGCTAGTGAGTTACAGGCGTTGAGGATTCACAGAATCATTAAGACATAGCCTCTATGTCCTTATATGTTGTCTTAGTATACTCGTTAAAGCATAGAGAGGAACTCTCCAAATGCCACGGCACTTCGAGCTGACGTTAGCGGAGTCCCAAGGCATTCGTAGCTATGATGCTTTAGCAGCAATCTGCGAAAGACGGCGTTACAATTCTACTTTTCTTCTGATCCTAGTTTTGGGGTACACGACGGAATCATTGCACTCCAGACCCGACGAGCCTAGTTCCCAGAAAAGCAGTCATTTGGAATGAGAAGTTTGTCCTACTTCTTTCCTAGATAATTACTGTCGACGTTGGGACACTAGTATGCCTGACTGCCCCTCGGTGTGTAATTTCTCATTAAAGGTTAGCAGGCCCTGCTCCTAAGGTTGGCCCGGGCGGGCCGTGCACGGCCTACGTGGGCGGGTCGTGGGCGGGGGGTGAGTGGGTCGTGGGTGGGTCATGATTGGGTCGTGGGGGCACCTGCGGGGACGCTCAGAGACCACCTGTCCCAAGGTCGGAGGTTCCCAGTCGGCCGCATGCCGCCGCCACCTGTTCAGTTCACGTTGTGGACTAACCAGGAAGCTTCTCCTCCCGCCGTAACACCTCAGGGTCGGTCATCTGGGGCTCGCAGAGGGACTGTTGCCGTCACCCTGCAAACAAAAGAAAGGAACATGTTCAGTATGTTGCTGAGATATCAATATGACTAGAAGTCTTATTGACAGCCAGAGCAGGGAATAGGAATTCAAATGTAAGGTCAATGATGGTTCAAAAGTACTCATGTATATCTAATAATGTGAATTATCCATTTGTTGTATAAGAGGAATATCTGCTACATTGCATTGCAGCCTCAATGTAACACAATACTCCTGATTAGGCTGAATAATATATTATTACATGAAGATGAAGGGAAAATTGAATTAGACAATCGAAAAACATTTTTTGGCTGTAATCAGTTCGTTGGGTAATCATTAGGGGATACCGTTTGCAGTATCACTATGTAGTAGTCCAATATGTTTGACCTCACAAGCTGCTGACTAATCTTATAGGCCTATCAATCATATAATCATGACTATAACCTCGTTATACAATAGGTTGCCTACATGACATAAACCTACTCTAACTTCGACCATTTCTCACGTAGAGCATTGACGGAGAGGAAAGATTAATGGCACACTGGAAGCAGAGTCCCTCCCACAGAATATGCCTTCTTGCTTTTCTCCCAATCTTTAAACTAACCAATGGTCTATTTGTTAGTTGATGATAACTGCATATGTGATGTGATTACTATATGAAGCTTCCGATGACGCCCGTACACAATGTATCCCATGCATGATGTTATGCAAAGGGCATGAGGTTAATAGCACGAGAGGGTGAATACCATGTCACCAGTAAGCAGGGTCACTCGTGTTACGCCATCTCAGCTCAGGCTTCCGGCATTTGGTATGATCCAATATTACCATACCGTGTTGTGTCTGACAAGCCTTGTCCTAAAGCCTCCTAGAGCCTGTCTCTACCAGAGCCCTTTCCCCCTTCCCTAAATGTCGGCCCCCTAGAGTGGCGCCCACTGGCGGAGCAGTTGATGAATGGGGCCCGAGCACGTGCAGGTCAGGAGGGCCCCTGGTGCCGGCTGAGCCCCGCGTGCAGCCCTAAACATACATGACCACGCCGACTAAACACCACGGGCCGACCTAAGTATGTGTAGATTATGATTCGGGGCGGGAGAGGTCCCTCCATGGGGACCCCAGCAAAGAAAACGCGATAACAGTCCCGGGCCTTCGGAGCTGGATTCAGAGCGGCTTTGAGGCTATCTCCAAGGACTCAGAGCGAGGCAGTCAAACTTCTCTCGCGCACTCTGGTGCCAGCTCTCCGGTCTCGGTCACGTGACCTCACGTTGCCGTATCACCCCGAGCAGCGGGAGCTCTGTCCAAGGTGGCCGACCAAATTGAATTCGCCCCCAGTGCGGAGGGTTGACGGCCATGACCGGGGCTGTCCGGGGTGTCCGGGGACGTCCGGGGGCCCACGTCCGTCCTCGGAGAAAGCTATCGGCATGTCAGGCGGAAGTCCCGTCATTTCCCGCATTACCACGCGAGACCCCGCACAAGTCATCTGACCTGAGGGACACTGATGTCAGCACAAGACGCACTTATTCAGACGCCCTTTGGTCCCCAGAACTGGCCATAACCACATTTTCCTTGTCGATATAAAAGGAGAATGATGTATCCTTTGATGTGTAAATACATCGCCCCAAATGTAATATAGGCCTAGACCTAGGGTCTTGAATTTTGATATTCACTAGACACTCTTTACAGACACAGGGAAATAGTTCTGAGATTTGAAATGACTGAGTTCATATGACGCACAAACTTGAGGTTTTTTTCCAACCCAGCAAATCTTAAGACTTGAGTGAACATTAACATTAATGAGGTATTCTTTTAGAAGGGGAAAGGACGGGAACCTAGCCAGTTTTCTTTGACTGCATGCCTTTGTAAGCCTGTCCATTCATCCTTCCTTTCCCCTTCCATCATGCATTTCATCCTTTCCATTGAAAAGGAGTAGCTCCCTGTTTAGGACTTCGCTCTATCAGGATTGCTGCGATTTGCTCTGTGACCTACTATAACTCGGCCCTACGAGATAGCCACCAATGCTAGATAGGCTATCCACTTGCCCCAATGTCATCGACTGGCTAAGGCAGGGTCACCTGGCGACGGCAGCCCTTCCGGAAGAACCGCTAATATACCGGAAATGGATCTATAGTATGAAAGAGTTGATAACATCGGTGGAATATATGTCTGACAGCCTTGAAGGGTACCATATAGAATATTGTATTCTGTTATTAGCGAGGCAAGCCCTTTATGGATTGGCGGAAATGTAATATCACTCGGGCACCTGCAGATCTGACCCTTGTGATAGTGGGATTTATACCAAATAGGAGATGATAGACATAAAGGGGGTAATCAGTAGCTCCCTTGTTGCCTCATATCTAGGAGGAGCATCTATCACATCAAAAGACTTATCCTAGCAGAGATCCCAGCGAAATGGTCCCTTTCAGGTTGTGATTTAGGAAAGGTAGAGAGATTATTATTATTAACCTCCATGTAAAGTGATACCTAGGTATTGTTGCATTATTCCTAATTCGTGTTTTTCATATCATAGCATAGAGGATTCAACCAATGCAAAAACTAACATTTTCCAGAAACAAATATCCTAAAGAACAATTTTCTATGAACAATCACAGAACACCTAAAAACACAGAAATATACAGTAGTAGACCTTTGAAACCTTTAACTGTCATATATTTTAAGAGATTTCATGGAACATTGGGAGTATCATGGGAAACTCGAGCATGTATCGAAACTATGGGTTCTAAAGGGTCAAATGATATATCTATTAAGAGACTTTCGTCCTGGCGATTGCAATCACCAGAAGTATTTAAAAGAAAAGCATTCTCATCTAAAAGAAATAGAACAAGGAGCTGCCTTAGTAGCCCAATTGCGAGGTATCCCACAAGGTACTTTTTAGGCTACCTAACCAGAAGCCATGCAAACAACGGATACTCCGTGCGATCTGTCAGCGAAGCCACAAAACACATTTCAACCCCCTTTTCTACTGAATCTGACCTTATCAGGATGGTACCCAAGAGCTATTCTTGTGTAAAGGGTCCGCGATTATCAGGCAGACAGATAAATGGCATAGTGTGCATTACAATTTCATAGAAAGAAGCATTTTCTGTCTTCTCTTGGCCTCTATCTCTGGTGAGAAACATCCACTGAAGAAAGACAGGGGCTCCTTTAGGGAGGGGGTAACGAGTCGGATTCTATTACCACCAATCAGGGCGATCGTTACATGTGAACAAGTGGAGCACTGCAACCAATCTGAACAGGGGTAGCAATGCTGAACAAGGAAAGGGGCAATCCCTGCGGCACTTCATGCGAGCACACACCGCCTAAAAGACGTGCCTGGATTCGACGGGTAAATCTAATGGGTGTTTGGCAAACAGCTGTGCTCCTGATGACTAATAGATGACTCGTTTCCACTTATATATTATATATTTATATTCCACTCAGATAGAAATAAGCCAAAACAAGACTTTCTCATGCTGATATCTCGGGACTGATCATTATAATGCCCCAGCATAATGCAGGTGATCGTGAGAGCAGTAGTAATAACAACAAGTTATGTACCATGGTTCGTTAATTTTTAAAAGACAGAATAAAAACATTAATATTGGCAAGCATTTAGACCCATCTTAAGTAATATTAGGCCTGAACACCACACTGATGGTGTTCCAACCAAATAGAAAAGCTGAATTCGTACTGTACTTGTCAAAACATTAAGAAGCTGCATGGGAGCCCTGGACCTTTTTAATGCGGGCAATAGCAAAATTCGTTATGTTGATCAATATTTGAACTAAGGAATTACATTTGATCATGAACCATCTAACAGTGTGGTTTTTAATATTGTTAACGTATCGTAAACTGGTAAAAGATATGTTAATCCAATTTTTCTACAAAGGTACATTATTAACTTGATCAGCAGTCAAAGCAATCTGTATGAGATCTGTTAAAGATAAGTACCGTGCATATGAAGATCGATAGAAGAAGTCCTTTACATAGTAGCTCTTATATCTTTAGTGGGTATGTTGTGCGGTAATATATTGTTTAAAAGTCCGTTCAGCCTGTATTAAATGTTATTTGTATGCGTCAATAATCCGTGTTCCCTTTGTATATTTTCATAGCGTTTGTAATACTGTTGAAAACCAAGGGTAACCCTGAAGTATATTACTGATTACATTCCTAATTTCTTAATTTAGAAGACTTCCACCTCCCCTAGACAAATATGCACTCTGAACGGCTTTACATATGCATTCACTTACTCTTTTATAGACTATATCATAGACTTTCTAGATAATCACATATGATTATCTATATATAAGTTCCCTGTTGAAAAGCGTCCCAGATGCCCATACTGTAAAGACAGTCTAGCAAAGCCATCGCAACTAATTTTCTCTTGAAATGTTTTTCAGGTCAGGAAGAAGACTACCAGCGGAGATCCCTATGCTAACATGGCCCCGTGGGTGGCGTGTCTGATCGGGACTTTAGTAGGGATCAAAGTGCACAAAGCGGCTAAGTCTACACGGAGGGAGGTCCGGTCGCCGGATGGGGCCCAATCAGCAGATAGACGACTGATTTGTGCGGCGGTCTGCGGCAGCTGGGGCCGGCGGCTACCGGCCCCGGGCGGGGGGCGACGTGAGCGGCATGGACGTCGTCTAACGTGTCTATGACCCGCTGAAAATAGGGGTGTCAGACGCGCCAACCACTTGTGGTAGAATGCTTGAGTAGGTTGATAAAAGGATGACTGGGAGAGGAATGAATAAATGTTTAAATGAAGAGGCCCCTAATGAATGTTCGAATAAATGAATAACTGGAAGGGAAAATATATTGGTCGATTTAACAATGTATTAATTAATTAACTATTTAAATGAGGAAATCGAAACGATATGACGTTGTTTGTTTGATTCAATACATTGTCGGCCTACAGTAAACGATATAACTTCTTTAACATTATGTAGACAATAAAGATAATAAACAAAATAATCTAATCAATACTCAGCTGATCATAGCAAGTCGTTACTCATATAAACCAAAACATTGGAATAGACTTGACAATCTAAGATGATTGTGGCGTGGTTGTGCAGCGGGAATAAGGTACTGGGCGGCTGAGAAGACAGGTAGATGGTCTAATGCTTGGGTGAGCAAGAGGAATCAAAGGCGGAATGTCTGGTGCGAGGCGGGATCGTGTAACCTGTGTAAAAGTGGACTGTGGAGTGGGCTGGGTAAGATGTAGGGTCACCCAGGGCATCATGTATTCCAGCCCACCGACCACAGAAGGAGGTTCAGACCGTTCTACTGCTACAGGGGGTGGGGGACCTTCACAGCCAACACCCGTCTGGGGCTGTGAGGGACTTAAGACGGGTACGACAGATACCATTTCATGTGCGGGATGGGGGAGTATATGGGAAATAATCAGTGTGGGCTCCAGGTGAATAGAGAGAAGATAGATATGAAATTAAAAAAAACAAACATGGTAAGGTCTCTGGGCACTTTCTGCTGATATCCAGAGAGAGGTCTCCTTTCTAGAACCACGTGCCGTGCAGGCAAGCCTAACAAGAGGCCCATTCACTAAAAGAATTCTATGTACCTTGTAACACTGCTATAGAGGGTCACCGACAGTGAATCTACTACTTAAGTTATGTAGATAAAAAGTCAATTAGCAGGTTGCTTACTCTTATAGTCCCATCATCTTTCAAGCCACTTTCATACTGTTAGCGCTCTGACATTAGCCCGACAAGGGTGTCTGTATGACAAACATCGTTCCAGTATATGTCAAGTGCATCAATAATGTATGGGAATAAAGGTCGGCAACGGGTGTTCGTGACATCTGTCGATGGATGCGATAGACCTCCCCCCCCCTCCCGGTAGGTTCTACGTCCTAGCCTATATATATATAAATACCACCGGTTTGATATGGCTCCACCTACCCCAGCCCTCGACTCTGATAGCAACCTGCAGAAAAAAAGAACACATTTCTCTCCACGTTCTACTTACAGAGGAGGTGCCCACCCAGAAAATTCTACTCCCTCCGCAAAGGTTGGGGCTAATCCTCGGCTATCAGTGGCCTAAAGCACAGCAGTACACGGATTTACTCCCCCATTCCAGAGAGCGCCCCATCTGCTAATCTATCCCGTCGATACCGCTCCATCCTACCCACAGCTCCCCTTACTAATCACCTACTTTCTCCGTCTACTACATAGAATTATGACTTCTATATATCCCCATCGCCACTAGCGCGCCTTCTCTTAATGCCATTGGCTTGGCTCGTGCGGGCAGAAGCATTATTGAATTCCAGAAGGATGATTGCTTTTCTAATTGCACTGAGACGATTGCTTCTCTCTATGCGAAGGGCCGGCATGCCGATCACTCTCCCCTGTCGGGGTTTACCCCTTTGTGAGCCGGGCTGCAGGCAGAGGATGGCTTACACTTGTGGGAATTCATTTTGGTCCCTGGGGGTCTGGGGGTGGAGTCGGACGACCGGGCGGTTTGACGATTGGCGACATTTCCTAACCAGTGCCGGCGTTGGAGGTGACTGATCTCAGTGACACAAATCACGCCGGTTATCTGCTGTCCCCAGCCCCCGACCCCCCGGCCCCCAGTCCTCGGTCCGAGCTGCTCGCGTCAATTGCTCAGGCCTGCTCACTGCAGTAAAGCCCTTCTCGATGGCCATTCAGGGGCCACGTACAGCCACCAAAACTCCTATTCCCATTTCGCTTCCCATATTGCCCCGACCATAAAGCCATACTTATGGTGGCGTTGCTGAATGGTAAGGGAAAGACAAAAGCGGTGTGCTAAATGCAATAGCAACCACAAGGTCCGCTGAGATAAACGAAAATGGCACCATAAAAGACATGGAGTCTCTATGTGATCAAAATGGAAATGAAATCAATCCACCGAAATTCATGAGAGAAAACGATAAATGTGAATTCATGGTTATCTCTAGATATATTTTATAGCTTACAAGTGTCCGTCAGGTTTACTCTTTTTCCTTGGTACTTTTGTTTGGCTGATAAAGCTCTCACAATATATCAGTACATAACGAGCGTGTAGAGTGTCTCTCTATTAAACCCTCACCTACCTTTGAGTATATCCCCTCCTCCTGTTAGCAGCCGCCATCTCCTCTCTCCTGTAGGTGTGAGTAGGTAGGAGCTGGTGGGCCGCAGTAATGAAAGCCACTCCCGGCGTGGACTTTACCGCCGACCCAATGAGGTGGTGGCGGCCGGGAGCTGGCCTCATATTGAGTGTGCAGTCAATGCTTCACGACACATCCCTCCTCATTTAGGGTAATGAGCATGAGGTGTGGCCGGCCCCATCTAAACCAACCAACCACCACACACACCGCCCATCTCCCCAAGAGATGCTCACCACCCAGAGAGTAGCTCACCGACTGGCGAGTGCAGCCTGCCAGTGCCTGTTAGTTTTCATCAAGCCTGCTCAGTGTGGAGCTGACAATACATCTCCGACATCTTAAAAAGGGCTGCCCAGGGAGATGATAAAAACACGCTTTCAGTTTAATTTCTATATCCAATGTTTTGGTTAATCTTTTTGTAACCGCTTTGCTACGATGGCCATTGCTTTTTTGGTAAACTGTATAGACTTAGAACGTAGTAATGCGGACTATTTTGCTTTGGTAATAGAGTTAAGAACATGATTGTGTATCTAGAAGATTATGGCTAAAAGTTATAAGGATCGTGTAATGGTAACTATTGCATCGAAAAATAAACATGCTGCCTGGCCTCTGATGGAACGTTACTACATTCGGCATTATGGTAATTGCATTTAATCCTGCAAATAAAAACTGTGAAATTAAACATGTGAAATTAAATCATTTATATCCTATACTGAATATCTAACACAATACAAAAACTAAATTTGCCATGCTACCACACAAGCTGCCAATATTTTATTACCAGTACACGTTTTCTCCTCTTGGCATTGAACAGACACGAGTGTGTATTTATATTTCAGAGAGGTGCCCTGGAGGGTCAGTCTCAACCGGTGCTTAGCATGCAATGGACCAGTGCAAACCCCTATAAAAAGCAATAGGCCTAGTACTTTTTCAATCACTTAAGTACGGTAACTCACAAGCAATATGCCCGCTATTGACCTCTTGAGGGCCTAACTACCTGGTATTTGGAACACGTGTAAGGACACGGGGGTAAGTTCTTATGTCTAATGGCAGTCATCCAACTCAACAGTACGATGTAGCGCCAACAAAGTCTTCCGAATTCAGAGTTGGAGCCTACGAAACGAAACGTCTACGTGTTGCAAATACACAACTCCGGAGAATCACTGTCTGGTGTGCTTGAGAATGGTAATACCTGGTGAATATATAAAACATGAGGAACCTAATACCTAACCAGCTGACGGTAATATTTGAGGATACCCCTACCACATTGTACAAAAACATGTACTTTATAGTAAGGATATGCCAATAATTATTCATAATAATTTTAGTTGACCTATAAGGGCAATGCATGTACCAAAACCTTATGAGAAAATGATTCATTCTTTAATTAGGTGAATAGCTTAACGATATGCATACTCTTTAATTAGAATTTTGAATGTTGGTACGGCCTGGCTTAACCCAATTCTAAGTACATGCATGGCCGCGGCTTCAGGCCTTGTATTTGAGCCACAGACCATGAGATTTAATGAGGACCCTTAGTTCAGCTCTTCGCCACCAGGTAACTAAGTCTGACAGCTTGCCTGAGCCATCTCCTAAAAACGCGGGCTCCAACCAATGAAGACATAAAACTGCAAGGACAAGTTAATGCATCGAGGACGTTCGCAATCAGACATTCATCTAAAACTGATTTAGGAAAAGTTAGAGAGGATTATCTTCTTTTCTCAACCTGAATAAGGATGCAGGTCCACTCTGTCTATGAGACAATTAATCTCCCTGATTAATAAAGGTCCAACATGCACGCGGCCCGCAATTAAAGAAAAACAGGCAGACGGGTTTTGTGAGGGTTCCTAACAAAGTTATCTTCCGCACAAGTATTTCATTTTGCCATCGACAAATTAGGAAGTCGCATTTCAGCTATTCTTCGTGGTGTAACCGAACATGCATAATTTCCACCAAAGGTTAGGCCATGCATGGCATCGTGCTCCCAGATATTGTACTCAACAGCTACATGTATACTTTGTAGATCGTAGTGTTAGACATGCAGTTCTTAGTTAATCCCAAACATTATCTATGATAAGATCTCAAAAGGATGGTAATTATCTGCGTATTCTTGGTGTCTCTACAATCTCTTCTAGATCTTGATGAAGTTCTTTTATCTAAGTTTACATTGGCTTACATCTTTGAGATATTTTATATGCCATTCTGGCCAGATGCAACAAAACAAATGAATTTTTATTTCGTTTATCAAAAGAAACATGTCAAGCTGATGAATGTTTGCAGGGGCGAATCCAAGGTATTTCGAAATGGGGAAGCGTGTAAAAATGCCCCTCGTTTGGTGGTATTAACCGCTTCTTTGGTATTAAAGTAACCACAACATGTATAAATGATTATGAACACCGACGAATATTGATAATGATGAGTTGAAAAGGTAATTGCATCATTTCCTTAACCATTAAGCACAGAGTAGACGCTACGCCAATTAACAAATAACTACCGAGGTTGATGTGTAGATACGCCTGAATAAAAGTACACTTTCATATACTACTACTTGAAGGAAATATGTATGGTGGTATTCTTCAACTCGTTAGCCAGTCTGGCTCCGACTCGGAATTAAGAGCGGCGCCTTCCTACTACATCGTGCACTCACAGCCATAACACATCATGGCAAGTTGTCTCCCATCTAGGAGGTTTGAAAAACGACTCCTACAAAGAGATATGTCCTGTAGTGGTCCATTCTAATCAGGCATATAGCTTGATGTTTGATGGTAGAGAGCTGCAATAATCTGATCTAATCTTCCTTCGTTCAGTTTTTCAACTGTCAGTAGCTCAGACAACATAAAAATGTAGGTACGCTGTAAGAGTCATCAGATGGAGTAGGCAAAAACAATGACTGCACATCAGCTTATCTCACGTGATACAGAGTAAAGTAATGGGTCTCGATGTATGTGTTCCCTTATACTTCGTCTACTACAATGTTTAAGAAGTCCCGATGTGTACTGGATAAAGAGACCCTTCTCTTCAATCTAATGCATTTGGAGTACAGATGGGAAAGTTTAATAAGGAACAAACATTAATGTTCTTTCATTTGATCGGCCATTATAATAACACAAAGAAGAAGCATGATAAATATGCAAAACCAACCATAGCTTAAATTGACTGGATATCAAAGTTTCAAGAAACTGCTAGCCGCTGTGGTGCGGGGATTGCCATTATTGATATGACATTGTAATGCAGGGTGATAGATTTTCAATCTTTGTTTGAAGGGGGAAGAGAAAAGTATACAAGAGTACGTGGTATATCTTACAAAGTTCTGAGAGTTCTAAAGAAATACACTCGGCACACTTGACATTCCCTGGACTTTTGAATACTGAGGTTTCATTATTCTGTACCTTTTCATCCACAGCTTATTTTGTACCATTTCAATACTCCTATAAACAATGATGAAACAGGATATTGTACAAACAAGTGGATTCAGCTTGATAAACATCCGGCGATTTAAATCACTGCTGCATTATGTGTATCTTATTACAACTTGCTCCTTTGGCCTCTAGACAAGGGATCCATATTACATGTCTCATCCTATTGCGATGCCCACAGAAGCATTTAATTCAGCAGCAAATGATATGGAGACCATCTATTGGAGGCAATTTACACTAATCATAACACAGTTCTAGCTAATGGGAACAATCCAATTGCCCATTTTCCTGGAGAGTACCCCTCGCCTAATTACATTACGCCCTTAGATGTAGTGTGGGGTGCCCATAACGAGGGAATATCATCATTACACTGCAGAGAGGCCCCACTGTCGTCGCCACCGGAAGAAGATTAAAGCCTTAGTGATAACAGCGCATCATGGGAAGGTTCCTTTGATGTGTGACATGCGCAGTAATAAGAGATTTGTAGACTCATCAGGGGGTCAGCGTCCTTTGAAAGAAGACAACAAAAATAGCAGCGCTATTCTTCCCCATCTCACAGACGTACAGCCTCTAATTGAAATCTCAAATCGCATTTTGTCTCTTATGTTTTAGAGTAAAGGAAGTGACGTCATTAACAGCTTACCCAGCATTGCCCTCTACTAGAGGAAAGAAAAGAACTGGCTGTCTTTCTTTTTCCTACAGGGGACTTTATGTTACAAAGTTAGTCCTCTTAGATTGCCTGGGACTAGAAATAACGAGGATTAGTTTCTTTTTTGTATAACACAATGTTCTAAGGTGACTGTTTTTTGAGAGGTGCGTTGCAATGTGTGGACTGTTTTGTTTCCTTCTGTGTATGGATCCAGCATCGCTCATTAGAATGTCAAAATGCTGGTTATTTCTGTTCCCTTTAAATGAGTAGATGGGATAACACAGGATCAAAGTGTAACATAGGTCCTGGGACTGTAATTGGATTGAGCCTTCCAGTTGGCTTAGACTGGGCTGATTCGAATTAATATGCTTTTATAGCAGCTAGTAGCTGTTTGGGTAAAATATAAGAACCCATGAATATAGATATTCTATAAGATGAATGTGTTTCGTTTATGTATGTTTTCATTCTGCTATTGCGGAATAACCTGTTACAACTTTTAAAAAGCGAGCATATCAAAACATTCCAACATATTAAAATGTCTTCTCAGCCGAGAGCCAGACAAAATAAGATCCTCTTTAAATTGCCAATTCTACTCATCTGCGTATATATATATAATATGATAATGCTGTTCTCAGAGTTCTCCATTTAACGTATTTGCTCTCCGTGACCTCCCTATACCTAAAACCTGCCGTGGTTCTTTGTAATACCTGAAACGAAGTACCCTCCAAGGAGGAAAAGTATTGACTTCCTGCGAAGATTACCCAAGGGTCGTCGCTTTATTTCCCTATCTGCCTGCCACAAACGGATATCTCCTTACCGAGGGCGGCCTTTTAATTAAAACCAAGCCTTGGTCTGGCCTGTGCTGTCTCACGAAGGTCCCATGTCAATAAAGATTGGGCCACTTCACAGAGGACGGCCCACTTCAGTCCCCGGCCCCGCCTCGACTCGGCAGGTACGGGTGGGGGAGGGGCGGGCGGTGCGGTGAGCAGATTAATGCGTGTTTTTCTCTTCCGACTGCCTTTGAAGTCAACTGTGGTAAATAAATATATGACATATAGGTACACATAGAGCACTTCAGATGTCCGTGAGCTGCTGCAAGCACACCGACAAAACGCGAACAAAGTTCCCATTCCGGTTTTGCCTTAAATGTAGATGATCTACACTTAATTCATTGAGCATAGGAGAACAGCCCTACCATTAGTAAAGGAAAATGAAGGGCCCGTTATTTAAGCCACAGTTAAAAGGCCCAAATCCACACAAGGACACGCTCTTACACCCTGAGTGCGGAGCGGACTTGTTGTTCTCCCCCACAACACCCCTGGACTATTGATCAGGGACAGTAGCAGGCGTCTGGGGCTATTACTGGCGACTGCAAGTGCCCCCCGCCGCCCCGACCCACCCAGCCTGCTGGCCGAGCTGCTCACCGCGGGCAACGAGCTGCTCGCTAAGACCCAGTCTCCTGTGTAATGCCGGTGACAATGCGCCCAAAGCCGGCCTTACCCAGACGGCGGCCGGCCGGGGGTAGTAGACACCGGGAGGGAATAGGGCAGGGATTAAGGGGGTTAGGTAAGGTTGTGAGCCGGCCCGGGTTATGGACTGGTTAAAAGTTGGCTGCTGAATGAATATTGGTAAGTAGGATCTGTTGGCATTTCAAAGTAGAGGGTAGACCATCAATCTCGAAAGTTCCACCGATTAGGGCAGACGTTTTCACTCATACTATATAAATAGAACTAGTAGATCCAGGAGTATTCACAAAAACATTATCTGCCACGTGAAAGCTAACAAAAGGTGCCATATTCTTTTTCCTATACCTCTTATGATTATATACCTATAGCCTAATAGAGTAATGTTCTGAGGTAATTTAGACTATTGGCAAGGTGTCTGAAGTGAAACAGTGCACACAAGAATGTAAAAGATACCCAGTCCCAGTATTAAGATGACCGATGATGTGCCGGGGCTAAGCATACACAGATAAGTGGCCTGGGAGGAGGGGCAGTACGGCCGTGTGAGGCAGGAGTGGGCTGCACTCGGGACAGAGCGGACGGGCGGGGTTAGGTTGAAGGATCGTGATTGTGCATCCACCCCAATAGACCCCCTGCAGCCCGCCGTACACCATGCAGACCCGTCAGGGCCGACAGCAGCCATTCATCATCTAAAGAGAACACTCCCTAAAAACGTCTCCTTCTTTATTGATAGGGTCAGACCAAGGTGCCTGAGGGTGACGGCCGAGGGTACACATACATGATCCTCTCCTCTACTCCCCGACCTTGTTGGACCTATATGGTCTGCCGGCTTTCAATATATTGACCACTCGTACCTGACGTCCTATCCGGGGACCACTCTCATAGCACAGGCGACCGTTAGACCGTGATCTAACAGTGGAGATCAGGCACCTTTTAGGTCTGCAATAAGCTATATATCATGAAGGAAAGGGCCATGGACTGGGTTTGATGTATGACTTACAAATTTGCTGCGACTTATGTCTGGTACTACACTGAAACTATTATACAAGTCTAGTAGCTGGAAGCCACTATGTAAATATAATCCAAACGCAATCTTTATCCAGAGTAAGAGCCCGAGGACCTATTCATCAACATGACTTTGATTACTTTGATAAAACCGCGTTTTCTCTCCTGAGAAAAACGTTTCTTATCGTTAAAGAAGGCTTATTGAGTTTCAGGGATCGTTTTAATACGGATCAGTCTATTGCACGGCAAAAATTGGATGCCAGTAAGCTACTTGAGTTTCAAACGGTAATCTGTCACCAGTTTATGACAGCCTCTTGTGACACATTGTTAGCCTAGAGCGCCTGGCTTGCGGGCGTGTGGGATATCTTGGCCAAAATCGAAGTTTTTTTGGGTCGAACTTAATATAAAAAGCCCTGACTTCAGTAAAGTGGAAAGCATTAAATAGAGAAGTGAGACGTTTTACCCTACATGATTCCGCTGGGAGAATGGGCCACATCTATACCAGCAGCCACTTACTGCCTGCACGCCCCGCTCCCCTCCCAGCACGATGACAGCTCTCCAGATAAAGCGGCCATTTTACAGGACCCAAAAAGCGGAAGTCGTGGACGGGATCTGGAGTAGCTCCTCCCACGTGACAGGAAACCACGAGCATGTCATGTGGTGGGCAGAAAATGGGTGAGACAACTGGAGAGCGAGAGGGGTGGTGTTGGTGGTGGGGGCTGGGGAGTGGTTGCTGATAAGGGGCTGTGGGTGTCGGCACGGGTTGGTAGGGGGTGGACTGACTGATGATAATACTAATACCGGCCTGATAACTACGTTGCTGGCAGGGGAGACTCCGGAATCGCCATTACTCAGCGGACAATTTTGACTCCTGAGGCAAATATGACTAGTCGCAGGGGGCAATCTGGACGAGTAAGTGGAGAACAGTTACAGGATTGCCCTCCAGGGGGAGCGCCACGTCGACTAAACGCCCTATTGAGGTTATTGGTGAGCAGAATCAAGCGGGCATTGTCCTCTGGTACCGGGACTGGAGCAGCTGTTCGGGCTCTTGGCGAGGCTACAATTGCTGTCGGGCAACAGAATGCCCGTTTAGTCTGTCGCAGAGCTTTACATATAGATACATCCTTTTCAGATATGCCCATTGTTACCTGTTTGCAACAGAGAGGACTAGCCTGCTAATTATTTTTCTACTGAATGAGATTACATATAGGCCCTAGTGCACAGTACCTTCCATGTTTATTTTTTCGCATGAATTCGCCTAGACATAGCCTTTACCAGGGACAATTGGTCAAGCATCCGACAAAGGTCTGGGGAAGCTGCCTTCTGTGGCATTTTATGGGACTTTTGGACTGGCGTGCCTCCCAATAAATATTGGATTCCTCCCAAAACCGAATGACAAGGCTGACGCGGCGGTGGGGGTGGTGACGGCAGCAGCGGCCGGGCGCAAATGGTGGCATCGGCGGTAGTCAGCGGTCGGCATGGGGCGCGTTGCAATGACTACTATAGAGAACCGATCGATATGTCGGCCAGAGACCTACATATATAGGGCTCGAGCGGGGAGCCAGGAATGCCAGGGAGCCCTAGTTCACAGATGGTTTGTGTGGGGGAGACAAGCCAATAGTAATCTTTCTTAGTATTGTCCCACGCAGATATGCTTGGTACTGAGCACGTAGTTTGGACTCGAAGCAAAAGAATTGTTATGATTTTTTTGGTCTCGAAAAGTAACTGCTGCTTTATCCAACTATGATGTATTAATCACAGTACACTGTGTCAGTGTATATTTACTAGTTCACATGCTTGTGTAGATAATGTACGTGGTGGTTACATATTGCAACGTAGATTTGTAAAGAGAGTATAGTCAAAACGTTCTTAAATTATTTTCTAGAAATAAAAGTGAGAAAATGCACCACTAAGGGGTTATCTTTAAAACATCCCGTCATAGCATTTTAGGCAGACAGTATATAGGTAACCATAAGGATAGAAACAGAATCAGATTCTGTTTCTATCCTTATGATTACCTATATACCTTCACCTTTGGGCCGTGAAATAGACAATGGGGTTCAAGTGTGAATCTTCCAAACCGGCAGATGAAGCATATTATTGCCACACATATTGAAATTGGCAACGCAACTGCAATTTGATTTAGTAATTTCCTTTTGTTGGTTTATGTTTACCAATAAACCTGGGAGAAATTATGTCATTTGCAGTTGCGTTGCCAATTTCAATATGTGTGGCAATAATATGCTTCATCTGCCGGTTTGGAAGATTCACACTTGAACCCCATTGTCTATTTCACGGCCCAAAGGTGCCGCGTCCATTGTGTAAGGCCATTGTACATACTCGCTAGGAAAAGGGAATTGTAAATATTAAGGAATTAATCTAGGATGTAAATGTCATAACAATCATTGTTCAAATCACTTAGTTGTGGAATTATGTCTTACGTCACAAAGACGCAACTTAACAAAAACTCAACCCAAGTGCTCCGTGAAGAGACTGACACATATAAATCAGTATTTCCGTCAATAAAGTCATCCCGGTCAAACTCGAGCCTGGAGGAGCCGGGTAGTACCGACTGACCACTGGTCAGCATGCCAGGTCACACATGCTGGGTCAGCTCTATAGTCCGACCCCGGTGAGCCCCTTACAACCACCCCCGCCCCGTGTGCCCTGGGTTTCCTGGCCGCCCCGCCCCGGGCAGTTGGTGCCGATGTTACCCCGGGGACGGGCCCACTGTCTCCAGCGCCGTGTAAACATCCCAATAAAAACGGGCCAACTCACATAGTCTGCTTCCAACGCGACCACTGCTTATGAGGTCGTAGGCAAAACGGATTCTGCTCTTGAAAGGTTAAACGTTATGGAAGAGACAATAACAAGTATTATTTAATAAATATATACATATACACCTGTAGAAAAAGAACAAGCTATACGGAAGAGATCGAAGGAACAGTTGAACTTTTAAATTCTCTCCTTTCTATGGCTAATCCGTATAGTGCGCCAAAGGCTTTTGGCGAATGTCATTTGATAATTGCAGTGCCGTGCAGCATTAAACGCCTCTCTCTCTATGTAAAGCCGTGCATGAGTACACCAATTCTAACTTCTAAAGCATGCCAATCTATATCAACTGCTCCTCTCAACGTTTAAGTGCGCGAGAAGGACGTAGGGTAATTTGAGTGACTTTACTACACATCTCGGCTTGGACGCGTCACCCTGGAGAAAGCCCGTGGACAATTATGCCTGTATTGATTGTAGTCCCAATACTCCTCCATGGCGGGCGTGGGAGCCTGGCCTGGCCACAGGAGGAAGCATGTCCTCCGTCCCCACTCCCTACACGCCTTCGTCTGCCGGGACTGGCAGTGATTTCTCTTTAAATAGGGACGTTGGCCAGAAGGGAAATCGAAGGAATGGAGAACGGTGTACGCCATGGGCGCAGGGAAAATCGGGTCTGAAAGGTTGCTGTCACGTCCTACATTATTGCCTAAGCTGGGGAGGTTTTACAGGAAATAGCCTGCCAACATAATATTTCTATATATACAATCTGTACACAGGTAGTGGACATGCCTTCAAACATCGAAAAGTAACAAGCAATAGTATCATACGTACAAGGATTTTCGAAGATTGAGACACCCTTTAAATTTAGGCTGTTTGTGTTACAATATATCCAGACAATACGTATCAATAAATGTTGTCCCTTTTGTTGGTGTGAAATATAACTTCATCTCTCCCTATTATTTCAGTTCTCGTAAGCTGACTACAGAAGGACGTTTGACGAGCGTTAACATCGTTTTTAATCTGCAATCCATCATTTACATCGTTGGCCTATAATAAATCCTAGCATGCTGTTCCATCTACATCATTCAGCTTAAGCTTTTCGTTTATTATTTTCTTAACGACTTTGTTTATTTCACCGTCAACCACTCTCCACCTTTAAACTTCACCAATTGCCAAGACTATGAGCAGGAAGCTTAATAGGAAGTAGCCATTCCCAAACTTTGGGAGAGAGGGAAAGTAATGACAGATACAATCTCAATCAGCGTCGAAGTTGGAATCGGAGTCGAACAAAATACATGATGCTAATAAACATGTAAGCCGACCCTCTTATCGCTTAGATAAGGTGTCCTCGATTCCTTTCCAACTGAATTCCCATGCATACTGGTCATGCTGAGCCCATTTTGCATTCCACCGAAATCCGGCCGAAAGCTCCTGTATTTTCTAGGGCTTACCAACCACTGCCACATTCTGATGTTTTTGATTGTGAAAATACACGTCTTAAAGCAGAAGTTACTACAAAGGGCCTTCGAAATGCTGTTGCGGAAGCGTAGATATAGTTTGAATTGACGAAGTATACAAGCATGTAATAATTATTGTGTAAGTAGTATACGGAAATTGGACATTTCCTCTGGTATTCACGTAAACAATTACTATATGGGTAGCTGGAAAATAAGACAGCTAGGGTAGAAAACAAAAATAGTAAAGAATATGAAATATGATGGTTAGGCCTACCTAAATTTATTAATAATTTATGAAATAACAATTTTATATTATGTTAAGTAGTAAACAAAAAGTGACCATATAATCTGGGATTGCATAATTATCTAATATTTGTTTATCGCTTTTGTTATGAAGTGCACACGTGCTGGAAGAACATGTTGGGATGTTGAATGCAGTAAATGTCAATCAACGTTGTAAAAGCCATTGAAACGGCACTATTGTTGATAATGTTTCTTTTGTCAGTCGCTGCCGAATACCACTGCAATCTGTTGGTTTCGGGAACAACAGCACGCATTGATCCAGTTAGCTTAGTTGGCAATAAATCAAGTTCCCTGGCCGCCTGTTAAACCCTAAACCGTGTCAAGCTTGTTTCGCCGTGTTACTGTTTTTCTTTCATCAACGAGTGAGAGATTTAATTAATCTGTCCCCTGCCCCTGTCCCATTTCCCCGGTCCACGCCCCGCCCTGTCCCGTCCAAAACGGGTGTTGATAACCGGGGGCGGGGATCGATACGATATGAGCCAGTGACACGACGGGATCAGCCGATAACCACCCGTCTAATTGAGGCTGGATTAGTGGCCGGATTAGGGCTGAGGTGGATTATCTCATGACAAACACCGCCACACCAAACATCAGACCCTGACGATGCTGGGCTTTGAGATCTGTTATGATATCACAGCAGACCGCGGCGCCCAATAATCAGTACCGAACCACTTCCACTTTCATCAGGACCATTGTCACAAACACCTACATATACATAAGCCTAATCCAGATACATATCCATTACTATGCGGAACAATAATTTATTGTTACCTATAATGTCAAATTGATACCACGAACATGCCCCTATGGTTAGACCTCGTCATTCTATTTCGCTGTTGAAGTATTTCTGAAATGGGCAGTTACGCTTGACGTCGATACGTACATATAGCTATTCACCTGATTAAACAGTCACAACACTACCCTGTGTTTTCAGATTTAAACAATCATTTTCAATTATTCGAGAATTCATTAAAAGAAAGAAGCAATGTATACATGAATACATGAATCCCCTATAGATATCCTGTCATAACGGGTAGAGCCTACTAAAACTTCGGCCAATATTTGAACCACGTACCAAATAAACCTCCATTTGGGACTTGTCCATTCTACTATTAGAGTAAATACATGCTAGAGACTATTGACTCCATTTCCAAGCCCGCAACATATCCCTGTATCCAGTCGCACAACACCATGCATACACCACACACCATCCTCCGGCGGCTTATCCTGACCGGTTAGTCCCGCCCTCCACGCATGGCAGCTCGGCGGCCGAATCAATGGTCTGTCCCTCTAAATGCCATCAGGAGAAATGAACGCTCCCGGAGGGCATGGTGGGCCGGACCAGCGCCCAGATCTGTTTTGATGATTGAGTGTGGGGCGCGGAGCACTACATTTCCCATCTAAGTGGTCGGTTATGCCGCTCTATGGAGCGAGTTGCCCCGGGTCGCATCCGCTGGTGCTTGTAGAATAATGCACATATTATCGCCCCTGGCCCTATTTAGAGGCTGTATGTTGTTGGGGACAAAAAGGAGGCTTTTGTGGGCTGCTGAACGCCCACACCTCATCGGTCATCATCAGCTCCCTTTCGTTTATGAGTTTAAACACTTCCGAGTACATCATTAATTGATAATACTTAATTGTACAGTCAATGCTGGTGTAGACACCAACCAGCCAGTAGATTTCGCAAGATGACTCATTTACACCTGGTTTATAGAAAAAGATATGTTTCTCTTGTACTAGAATAGATGGGCTGTAAAAGAATTATAGGCTACTATCCAATTAAATAAAAAGACGTGAGCAATTTGAACGAATAATTTTATGCTATTTACGGCCATATAATTTGAGATGATACGTTGCAAGATAACCGACTTGTTCTGACGGTCGAGATAATAACTAATAAAATGCAAAACTATAGATGCAAACATTACTCTTGATATTAATCTGGGTATTCATTCTTAACTTAGATGGCTAAACATTAAGGGAGATGTCAAATTCATCTGTGGCCATCCCTCATCGTCTTGTTTATTTGAGACAATAATCCCGTTTTATTTGCACATCCTGGCTTTCCATAGACAGCGACATTTAAGTCCCAGGAACTGCGTATGAAAAATAGCTAGTTTAAGAAAAATATGACAATCCCTCCATCAAAATAGAAAGATAAATGAATGAATCTCAATTTCGATTCCATTTCCTTGCGCTCGTCCTTGGCATACTAACTCCGAATGGAGCCTTGCACTGAATAGATAGTGTCTTTAGAAGATAACGAAACTTGGACAGGGAACCTAGCAAGGACTGCCATGCATGTTGTCCTGCGATAAGTCGTAAAAAATGCCAATGTGCTTTTCAATAATGCCCATCCGGTAAGGGAGAATACGGAATGTGCCCTCTGGATAAAGCTCCTGTATTAAAGGCAAACATTGGATCAGGATGACAGTTCATGGCAGTACAACAAATGCGCGCTGACGTTTCTTGGAGAGCTTGTTGGAATGATCTATTTCGTTTGGGATAGATCTATAGAAATGGAAGTTTGATAATGCGTACCCCATCGCACGTGCATGGCGGATGGCCAACCGGTTTAATGGTTGGTTCCTCTTAGAAGGTTCTCTGTAGTGCTTAAAATAGCTGAGCCGAAGTCAGATTTCAATGTTATTTAAAAAAATTCAAATGAAAAAGTAAGATTCCGAAAAATGGCTTTCTTTCATATTTGATAAGCTTGACCAAACAACGATCCAGCGATGTCATTAGTCCCTGATCTATCGAACGTGAATGTCTCAAAAGAACGCATTGTAGCACTAAAACATACCAATATTACACTAAAAATCCGGTGCAGTAAGCCCACATACCAAATCCTCTGACGTCCATAAGAAACAGACCTCACTTGCATTGGCCTTTCGTTTTGACGAGCAATATCGGTCCCTTGAGGACATATATGAAAACGCCAATCGGCTGGGCGGTGGACACTTTGTGCAGAGAAGGCGCGAGTTGGGAAAGTCAACACAACTGCCTGGGTCCATCAGACGCGGTATTGTCCCTTCTTAGGGACATGGTATGCGGGTCGATATTTGTCTGGTCTTTTTAGCGGTCGGCCCTCCTGCCTCACATGCTTTTCACTACGCCAAACGTCGATGTCCGCATACCGTGCTGCTCATGCCAGAAAGAGCAACCTCAGGTCGCGTTTCTGCTTAGATTCCTTCTTAAAGGGACACTTCGATCATACTTCCTTGCTTCTATCCCACCTCACCATGTTAAGTTTCTTTAAAGTGCGATCGCCAATTCGGTAAACCTTCAGTATTGTTCAGCGGGAAAGGATTGTGAGTACCATGAAAAACGATCTGTATTCGAAAATAGTATGCTCGGCTCACGCTTAAGTAGTCATTCAAGGAGTTTCTTTTTAATCGTAATTTGAGTTGTTTGTCGGAAAGCCTCTCGAGCAAAATGATTATGGCACAAGATTAGTGATATGACTGGCTAAGGTGGTCTTTCCGGAACGTTGCGTGTTCCCGCCTGTTGTTGTTTTTTTCGAAGGAGGAGACGACATTCACGGCACGGCGAGTTGACGGTTTGCTGGTGCTCGACATGCTTATGACGAGTGAAGGATGCCACATTAGAGAATACTACAAATGTTAAAGGTTACAACAAGAAAGACATCACGGAAGGGGAATGGTTGTCCTAAACGGCAATGTAAAGCGCGGAAAGTATCGTCCTTTGTTCCAATTGCGGTTGTTTCACATTATTATTGTCCGGAATGAACATCGATTCTAGTCTTGTTGGAATACCCTGACATGTTCATGAGTTTATGTGCACATAATTATGCGATATCAATACCTTGTCTTCCTAATGTGATACAAATTCTAACGTTACATAGTGTATCCAGCCAATGATACTCCTGGCGGGTTGGATTTCATTAATGGGGAATACACCCACGTTGGGCATTTCTAAAACTGTAGAGATCTGTAGAGCTATGGGTCTATAGCAGTTATACAAGCCGATTTACGTCCGTGGCAATTTCTGTTTATTTGGTACCTTTTAACCCAGATGGTCAGCGGATGCTATCCTATGGTCCCAGAACTAAGTGATAAACTCCCTGACTGCGGCTGGGCTGGCCGACAGCTGTCAGATGCACTCAGGGCCTGGTGGGCAGAGGGAGCCGGCCTCTATGGTCGGCCAGGACCCCATGTGCGGCGTGCATCCACATATCTCAGGTTGCTGGGGCCACTAACTCAAGGCACCGTCACAACAGACGACCACTACCCCCCTTCTAAACTAGTAGTTAAAGATGCCAAAGCCCGTTTTGTAAAGGACACTGTGCTGTTGGTTCATACACAGGGGTAAATTTGTTTTAGGTCACAACTTCCGATACGCAACATTAATTTTATGTAACGATCCCCTCTCGTGGATTCCGTTCTCCGATTTGAATAGGTTATCTGCTTATTGATATAAACGATGGAGCAAACCATAGTCGTTTACCATTTTATAGTTATGTAAGGACGTAAATGCCTAAAACACGGCTTTCAAAAGGAAAAATAATCAGATGGCATAACCCAACGTTCTGGGTTGGTATACTGATCCTGGCAATAACCATGTTTGTAATGATTTGCTGCAGCTTGGAGGTGTATGAAGTGGCCCTGCTCCCTAAGACGACATAATTAGGCCCTATGTGCCTTGGGTATCATTTATCACACCACTGCTGGTAATAGCTGTTGAGGTTGTCCAATTGACAGATATATTTAGTAATTCACCACACGTATTACTGCAAGTCAAATGAACAAATATCGGAGAATGACCTGAAATCTCCTCATTTTCCTTCAGCTTCCTCACCGAGCAATTGCGGATGCTTATTAATGTAAGCTGCCTGCAATAGGACATCAGTGTAGGAAATATATCATGTTTACATAGGCCCTGTCCTGGCAGCTGTCTAGCATGCCTAATGGCCAATATCCCTGCCGTATGTTTGCCCTGGGAAGACATATCCGACCAGTGGGGTGGCTGATGTGGTTAGTATTAGTGCATATGGCCTGTCCTTTTCTAATCACGCAGCCATCGCCTCTTCACCGGGGTCTTTACCAACAGCTCATTGCCTGTTCTTTTACGGTCACACTGTCTCCGGAAAGCGGTCGACTTTTCATCATTACCTTTCGAACATGGGTAATAACTGAACAGGCAATTACGATGAAAGTCGAGGCAGTGTTTGAAGGTAATGGACATTCTTGAGAAGTGTATCAAATAAACAGATGTATGCCTTCAAAAAATACATGTAAAACAACCCTCATTATGTCAATTATGTACTATGTGGAAAACTATTTTTTGACAATAAGTATATTTAAAGTGTCTTACAAAAATCAAGAAGCTGCGTTCTCTATATCTAGTATATCTTACTAAAACCGAATTTCATATTGACATTTCGAATACACACTTCTCTATGTATATATTACCCTCAAACGTAAAGAATGTATCGACTCAAGGCATCCATCAAATAGATATAGAAAAGGCCCTTACGTCAGTTGTAGGCCTATATCCACTCAGAAGTCATTGATGCGTTTCGCTTTCATCTGAACAAAAACATGCGTATAAGGCATCGTCATTATTGCTGGATTGTCAGTCTGCCCAAGTCCCTTTGGTTCGGAGCCTTGTGCACGATCCAGATAAGAATTCGGAATGGGGAGTAATAACAATCACTGAGGAAATGGCACGATATTCTGCATTTAGTTATTGAATGAGCCTGTCTGTCCAACCGTTTCTTGGGCTTTGGTAAACAGGGTAATCGTGTATGACAATGCCTTGTCCGTTTAGACCGACGTGAGATCTATTCTTACTGCTGCATACACAGGAGAGGCCTTCCCACACAATGTCTGGAGGCAAATCCCCATCAGTGAATAGAACTACATGTACCTCACTTACATAAGCATATGAGCAAGGGCGATTTTATAGAATAGTACTATTCAGTTTCCTTGGCTATACTGATGATAACGTACAATGCATTTAAGACGTCTGTTGTTCCACTGTGACATCACTAGTTACTAAGTAAAAATACATTAATAAACACTTTTTCCTCTCCTTGAGGTAGTTCTAACAAACTGATTAAAATACTAAACAGCATAATTATTTGATATACATGTACAAAAGTAACAACTTACACCTATAGGCCCACAATAGGGCGGGGCAGGGATATTAATGATGGGTTAATTCTACACAAACAGGATGTCAGGGCCTTAGAGAATTACCGTTATAACAAATTTTCTTACTCCTTACTCCTTTATTACTCCGAGTAGATAGTGTTTACTTGGACGTAATGAAATCAAACTCTGAAGTCTAGAAAAACGCGTTGGTACCCAGCTTTGCTGCTTGAAATAAAAGCATATACTGTAAGACTCAGGTATACAACCGTATAGTCGTTGTAATCGATGGATGGAAGATAAGAAACACAATTAATGTGGTTGGGCCTTAGGTCTGAGAAATGCAAAATGATTGAATGAATACTGTCTACCACTAATTATGATGCGCAAAACATAAAACCATCAATATGAAATGAACCGGAAATTATCAAAGTGATTAAACGTCACACTAATAAATTTCTCAATGACTCAAATTGATTCTCCGGGCCAAACACATAATTATAAGCTTCCTGATTAGACTGCAATATAGCTGTTTGGATTGAATCTATTTTTATTATACTACGTATAGTTTAGTGTAACCAAAGTAATAATGTCAATACTGCGTATCGATTGATGTTGGCCACTTTAATATTTATGAAGACCAATCAAGTGCATAGGTGTAATTATGCATGATGATCCATCCTATCCCTCTAGAGGATGAAGGAACCCATATTATTGTGTGTTTACCCATTTTATCAGTATTTCTTAGGTACATATACTTGCCTACATACATACTATAATACATGCTTGTCGTACGTTAAAGTGATTGTCAGATAGGTCGTCCTCGACGTACATATTTGTTGTCTCCAGCCTGGCAACCTTTAAACTTGTGGGTAGAACGTGTCGATGTGTAGAAAAATACAGATTCAGCTTGGACTTGTTCATTGGTAACAGCCTCCTGTTCAATTACATCTGTGCTGATGACTTTTTTGTTTTCTTCTCATTGTTTTCTTCTGATTGGTCTGACTCGTTGAACTCAATCAGGACAAATCAGATTCCCCCATTTACGCCTTGAGCTATTGGTACTTAAGCGGTCCGAACATCCTTTGAATGGCGATGGGTGCCGCAATCATGTCAGCACGATTAGAGTGTAATGTCCCCCCACATCTGTTAACACGTCTAGATTTACCAACAGTGAACTGATGTCACGTCCTGTTGCCGGTTGTCACTGCCGTTAAGACACACTGTCACCCCTATCGCTGGTAATAAAATAGTCATCATTGTCATACCTTACAACAGAGTATTTTCCGATCTTCTTCCCGCTTGTCCTATAGGGTTTGTCCTCCAGAGACCCCCTGTCCATTTCACTGCGGACATTTGATGTTATGTTATAATGTCAACAGTTTCCACCATGTTAGGGAGTCCCCTCTTTTCAGTCACCATAACCGTTCGTGACGTGATGATCGCCTCTTCACACTTTACACAGCCGACAGATCTTGTTCGTGGTTCTCCCTCACCATGGGCAACATTAATAATCGTCGCAAACAGAAACAGTAGTCCTGCACCGAGGGTGACGTCCACGTCGGCCACGCCTAATGGAATTAGGCGGGAGTCGCACTATCTAAGTCGTCACTTGTCTCTTCTACTCTCTCCCTGAAGGCAGGAAGCATTAGTCTCTGTTTGCGCAAAGCATACATTATTAGGTGAGATTGTCTGCTACACAGAAAAAAGAGAAACGGCTTGGAAGTTGGTCAAATCAGGCTTTTGCGATGTTGAATAAGGGTCATACGTAGCCATTCTATGACTTTGTAGCTCCTCTCTGAAAACATTTTAGCAGCAATTAGTCAAATTAACTAAGTTTCCAACCCAAAGGATGGTCAGAGAGTTATCAGCATGTTACCATGCTAGGTGGTACTGTTTCTCAAAATACCAGAGCAGGCCCGTATAGCCAGCTTTTTTTGGAGGGGGGTTCGTTTTTTGACTAACAGTTTATTTTTCAGGGGGGTCCGTTTTTTGAATTTTGGCCTAAAATATATATTTTTTTAAATTGTAGCTACCACATATGTCACATCTTAAAGGAACTTTCGTCCAAGGGGGGGGGGGGGGGGCGGGGGCTCGTACGAACCCCACGAACCCCTCCTGGCTACAGGCCTGCAGAGCGAGAAAAGAATAATCAAAGAATTTCCGTTTTTATGTCCCATATACTTACTATACGGTACTAAACATCGATTCCGGAAAAGAATTCAAGTCTTCTTAAAATTCTAAATAGGGTTCAATGATAGATACATGGTTTAACTTATGGCTGTAGTCCCTATCGTCGATTCAATCCATTAGAGGATTTGTGGCCGCCTTGACACCTCCGAGGAGGGGCAACTGCAAAGGCAGGGACCTGGCTTCTCTCCTTAAGGTTAGACAACACCTCTCAGCAGCCATTTCGCAGTACTCCCTTTCAACAGACATGTAATTTCTAATAATCACTGCTTAAATAAGGGACTTATGTGATAAAATAGTACTTTAAAAAGCTTATATACTCATATAAATCATATTGTAATATCTGAAAGAATGCCTGTGTGGCTGTACAGGGAATTGGAAAAATACAGTTTTAACTTTTATTTTTTGAACAAGAATATCTCACTTACTACTTCACATAAATACTTGAAATTTTCACAGTACATAGATAACATTCTTTTGGAGGGAAGCGGGTCTAAGATGTTTTATCTAGGTCTTATTTTTTGTTTTATAAAATCTAGAAATTAATGTTGAAAAAAATAACAAAAAGTTTCCCGTTTTTTAACATAAAATGAAAACTAAGACCTAAATAAAGAATCTGAGACACGCTTCCCTCTGAATGGATGTTATGTACATGCTGTAAAAATTCAGGTCTTTACATGAATTTTCAAGGGAGATATCTATGTTCAAAAAATAGAAGTGAAAACATCAGTTTTTCACCTCTAATCTCTTTAATCTCAAAAATATAAAGATGAAACTTATATCATTGGATAGAGAAAAATATATTCTATCTTTTGATGTATACCACATGAATGTACCATTATTGTGGAGAGCGCAATGTAATACTATATTACAGCAAATAGCACGATGAGAGGTGTTGTCTAACCTTAAGGCAATCTCTGTACATTGGGAAGTCCCCTGAGGTAAAGAATGATTTTGTCAAAGAACAAGATTTTACTGCATTCCATGTGCACATATTGTTTCAAGTTATTTAACCAAACGGGCTAGTCAAAATTACCACGGGGTAGTCAAAATGGTTATGCCTTGGTCAGAAAAATGTTTAGAAAGTTCAATTATAGGGACAGCAAAAAAACTAACTTGTTTCCAAAAACTCAGGACTTTATACTGACATTCTAACCCTCTTTTTCAGTTTACTTTACAATCTTGGATTTCTTAAGCATTATATTGCAAATACGTTCGTACAATGGATATCTACATAATTGATATTGCCTCTTTGTTCTGATCTTTAGTTTGACATGCATGATGCACAAAAGCGGGTTCCTTTAGTCCTTTAGTACATGCAAAATAGAAATATTGGATAACTCAGAAATTCCTGTAAAATTATTAATTCTTACTAACCACATGATTCATAAAAAGCGAATTTTTAAGAGTTTGGTTGAAAGCACGGGAGTGACTTTTATGGTCCTTTCGTTGTCTCTTAAAGCTGGAGTGGCTTCCCACTACCCCTGGAAGCCACTCTTTACGACCTGTCTACGTACCAAAGATTCATCATTTTTGTAATGCACCTGCAATCGATACATTAATACCAGAGAAAATGATATGTTTAAGGCGGGATATTATGCTCATTGACCGGCCCTAGTGGTGACTGCTAGGGCGGGCCAGATATGTAATTGGTATTGATTCCTCCTCCTGTAGTTGGGGATATGGCTCTTTGGTCCTCGTCGACGGGCGGTATCCTTTGCTGACATATCCTCCAGCCCCCATTAAGGGAAAGCCACCAAGTAGGGCACTCTAATAACCACTAACACTCCTCATAGATTGTGGTAAAATGTGTCCACCATGTTTTAGTCCCAGTCCGGACTCATTGGCATTGATTAACAGTTAGAGGCTGTGCCGTATCCTAACAGGCTTCGTTATGTGGCATAGCTTTCCAACGCCAGACAGCTATTTGCGACCCCTCCAAAAAGTGTCCCTTACGACCGATCTGCTCCTCTTATGGATGGAGCCTCCATTGAAAGCAGACACGGCCTGCTGGCACGGGCCGAGATAGAGTTTGATAACGGCTCTAACCGGCCGGCCATCCGACCTGACTTAAATGTGAAGTGCCAATTAGGAGATTTCCGAAGAGAATCCGTCTATCACAGTCTCTCAGCATCCTGGCGTATACTAAAGGGGAAAATATGTTTTCCTTCCTAATGAAAACTATGTTTTTCCTAATGACCCTAAAATAAAACTGTGGTTCTATGTAAATGCCCCCATTTGCCCTAGGACAAGCGCTTAAAACTAACGTCGCAAATTTGTCATCAGTCATCAATTTGTAAAGGTATATCAAAGAAATGAGAGCATGGTATGCGGGCAGACATACCGTACCTTGTGATTAATTTCGGGATGAAGGGGCAGGGTTGGAGTGACGTGCACATATTCTCGGAGTTATCATGATGTAAAACTGTACGATTGCTGTCGGGCAAAATATTGGTCAGGACTTATGGATTCCTCAATATTATTAACTCTACAGTCCTGATTATCCCCTTTTGCGTTCCAATGTCAATTCTGCACTAACATTCAACATGTCTTTAGTTAGGAACACCAATGGGAGATTTTGGCCATCTTCCGTTTAGAGAGGATCACTCTGACTGACACGATTAGTAAAATGAAATTTAGTTCCGTTATATTATTATGTTGAATTTTTTTAAATTACTATTCTGTTGATAATAAAATACATAAGCATAAGCATACGGGAGTTAATAACTCCATCGATAAATACAATATAACTGCCTAATAGTATGTATTTACTTTTGTAGTAGCGGGTGTGTATACGTTCGAGTTTATTGTTTACTGCCCAAACTGTGTTGGAGAATGCCCGTATATCTCTAGAGGGGTGTGCCCAGACAGCCGGCCGTCACGACAGGCAGAGTAAAGGATCACCTTAGTCCTAAAGCCGCAACTGGTGAACCCTCCCATCAGGGCCTTAACCTACCGGCCGCCCAACACGGTCAATGGTCACTACTTGAGAGAGTTGTGTGCGCTACTTTTGTGGGATTGAACTAATCAGCCCCAGCTAGCTAGGCCCTATGGCGACGAAGAGATGTCCTCCGCTGCGAAGGTCACACGTACCCTTGTCTCAGAGTAAAAGAGATTAACACCATGCAAGGGCGGATACTGGAATTCTAGAAAGGGGGCGCGCCTATATTAAAAAAAAGTCCAGGTGCCCCCTCCAGGATGACAAGTTTAAGATGAAAAAAAGTAATATTTGACCCCCCCCCCCAAAAAAAAACCCGGGGGGGGGGGGCCGCATGGGCTATTTCAATTGGAAAGTCTGTCTCTTCAGAGGGATCGCTCCCCTTCTCAAATTCCTTCATCCATTGTAAAATGATTGGATTCAACATGCAACCCTGCTAATATAATTTTAGTGAATGGCCAGCTTCAAGAAGCTCGATGGGTTGGAATGGCATCTTTTTCACAAGTACTTATCATCCTTGACATATTTATAACATAATATGACCGCGTAGCTCCAGGGATGGCAGGGAGTGGAGCACGCTGTTTGATTATGACCAGCGTATGGCAGGCGGTCGGCACTATCTCCGTCAACAACCTAATGATTATTCATTAAAACAGAGAGCCCTGCATATCATAAATATAAACAGTTCCGATCTTAACAAGGCCAGACCGTATCAAATCGCAATGAAGCCAGTCAGTGTTACATTGATGAGTGTACTACTTAGAATGAAACCATTGGCTAACAAATGTTTGTAAGCCCTATGGTACATGAGGGGAATTATTACCGTCTTTCGGGGGGGGGGGGGGAGTAGAAGGGTAACATGATATCATAGATAATTGATAAAACGGGCTCTAGTATATGATTAATTTCACTATTATGACATTTAATATTGCTATCTTTTAAAAGTCAACCCGATGTATGCAGTTTCACTAGGAATGCTAATATCAGGCATCTCATTCGGTGACATTCCCTCCCGCCTTTTCAAATATCATCGCATATCTCCTTACGTAAATTGAATGCATCCATCTAACTGCAGCTGCACACGGGTATGGTTAATTAACGAGTATAATCTATACTCGTTGGTTTAATTATTCTATGTTTACGAACACATATCCGGTTATTTCAATGTAAAGTGCCTAGGCATGCGGCCAATTTTTTACGCCCTCTCCAAATCCCCACCCTTCGGCCTGCCTTCCCCGGCTGGATCCACCCACACCCAGGAGGGCCCGGAGACCCAGGAGGCCCGGAGACCCCGTTCATCACGAGGCCTTAAGCCCAGAGCAATCCACCTTCCGGCATTAGGTATCGCACCGGGTGTCTATTCGCCGCGTTAAACTTTCATTACGCAGCGTCGTCCCACCTCGAAGTGTCCGTCTGCAACTTTACCTGTAATTGTTGCCTCAAATGTCACGGAGCGGCAGGGGCAAAACTCTAATGGCCCTTGGGTCGGGCATCCTACTGGGACCTGGTGCCCTGCAGGCATCTGTCACAGCGAAAGATATCATATGATTTCAAATACTATTATGATTAAATCATTTTTTGAAGTCCAAGCATTTCTGCATGGATACCTATAGACGGTACTGATAACGGGATCGATATTAATAATTCAAACAGTTGTCCTCATATGAAAGAGAAGAATGTGCATGTGAAGAATACTTTTTCAAATACCAACCAATTAAAGATTCGACCCAAAAGCGGATATGCCAGTTTGTAAACGCATAATTTGTATCATTATATACTTGAAGCTATTTACTTGTTCCCCACCACTCTAAGGGTGAATAAAAGTAGCATAAGCCTAATTCATATTACAATACTGTTATCTAACTGCGATAGTCATAGACTTTACAAAATCTGACTTATCCATTAGGGAAGGACGAAACATTTCCTTATAGCAGTTTCAAATTACGCATTACTGTGGCGACTAATATCTATCTTGTATGAGATTTAAATCTTAGTTGTATTTATATTGTACCTATGCTACAACGCTGCCAACCGACATACAATGCTTTTGTGCTCTCTCTCAAATTAAAACCTACTCCAATAAGGAAGACATCAATGGAAGCTGATGCAGCACGTCGTTGTTACTCCCCAGTTTACAGCATGGCAGCTCATGCCGCTCTCTACGCTCCCTGATGTTCCAATTACGTATTTTTGTGTGACTGTTGCCATCGCCTACTATACCGTTACAGATAATAATCCCAGCCTACACAGTGTCAACCTTCCATAATACAGGGGCTGTTGTCGAGAGGTGATTACATGCTGCCGGCCTCGGGTATGGTGGAGAAGTTGCCCATGTATTTCATAATTTAAAACTAATCTAAGGATGATGAACGGAACATGTTTGGCGTCAGTGATTACATCTCGTGGGCACCACAAAAGGATCGCCTCGTCTGGTTGATATGGATGGCATTATGTCACATCTTATTAAGGCATATATATGATTGGTGCGACCCAACATACAGTTCGGCCGTATTATCCGACGGGACACAGAGAGATCGTGGCCTTATTACCACGGTTGTCAAACCTGCTCTCCTTTATCATCCCTTTCCCGTTTTCCTATTGCTGTTTCCGGATCTTTATACGTATGTATGGTGCCAATAAATTCTTAACGATAGACATCGAAGCCCAACCCCTAATTGGGGATGCACTAAAAACCGGCCCTAACACAATAAGACGGCAATATATTATAGATTCAATGTCTCGGTGCAAACGAATACCATCTATTAGCATCCATCAATGACACCCAAAATTATTCGTACTCTTAAAGGACAATAAGAAAGAATATACCTTCCATCCAGACAATATAATGTCGATCCATACTACCATTTTTATCGTCGGGTTAATTCATTCAGATGTCGACTCTGGTTGTCAGGTAATTATCATGGTCTACCTAACGACTTTGTGCGGGTGTACAATTCCCAGTCTCCTTCTGCTTATTCCCCTGGAAAAAGGCTTCTCACAGATGTAATGGGACTATCATGTTAGAAAGAGACAGACAAGGGGGTAGGTAGTGGCTTCCTGAGTGTACTTACATGTCAGTGCCTGCCGCCCTGGATGGCCTGCTGGAGGAGGCGCGGCGAGCTACTCCTAAAACCCCGAGCTGCTCCTCCTTCTCCTCCTGGTGCTAATGTTCTCCAGGTCATCATTTGCCTGCTGAGGCCCACCTTCAAAGGCCTGACCGGTGTATGTGTATGGGCCGTAGGTAGATGCCTCCTTCCCCTGTCCGGCCTTGTCTGACCCTGGAGTATTGTGCTCTCGGCCACGTGATACGGCTACTCACCATACGGTCTCCTCCTGTGCTCTCGTCACCCCCTGTAGACTCTACTCCTCGTGTATACATACTCACTGACTCGGTACATGGGTAAGGCATCAGGTGAACATGTTGCGTCCCCAACGAGTTAACGGAGAGCAGGCGTCAGGCACGGGCTATATGTGGGAGGACAGTGTCTATCAGTGAGCCACAAGCTGGATACCGCCGTGTAAACACGTGCATCACTCCGAGGCACAATGGGGAGTGCACACGGCGTAAAACCTTTCTGATTACGTCCAGGTAGCCTTCTGAAACCGGCCCCCTGGTTGTCACTTAGGCTCGTTAAACTGTGGAAAGCGTTGCCTCTCTGCTAAACACTCAGCGTCCACCCCGGAGGAGAATACAAATGCAGAGGAGACAGATCCCAAAGCCGCCCTCCCTCGGCGTTGAATCTCTCGGCCGACGAGCAGTTCCCTCGTCAGGAGTAGCTCGGCCCCGCGCCCCCGCCGCTCCTCGGAGATGAATGGAATTTGTCACAGAAACACACAGCCAGCGTCGGCCCCGTCGTCAGCAGCGTCATCGTGACGTCGGCGGTGGTGTGGTGAAGTCAGGCCGCCGGGGAAGGCACGTGGTTATCAGTGATGCTTCCCCGGCCATCTTGCATGGCTGCGCCCACTGCTGTCTCTCCCCAGGAGGAGACGGTTGGATTCTGACTCCAGCTGCCTCCTCCAGGCCTTATAGACCTGTCCACCGGTTCACCGCCTGCCACCGTTGTCGTAGGCCGACGCTGCTGCCACCTGGCTACTGTACGAGTAACCACACGCTATCAGAGAACCCTTAACATCATACTGCAAATCTTCCAGAATACTCTCTCCTGTTTTGTTTAACCCACTCAGCCCATGGCTACCGTCTAGTTGTGGGCTGTTGCAACGTTAAACGGTTTCTCATTGATGCATGCCCTAGTCTAGTAGTCACCGCATGGGCGGGGTTATGTGGAAGTGAAGCCTTCTAATCAATAGGATGTGATGCTCTTAAAGCCCCCACGGAGGGGCTGGCTGGGTGTTGGGGCCGGCGGCCAGTCCCCGGGATCCAGTTGTTGGATAATACGACCTGTAGGCGGGCCATAATCTAATCACAGGGCGGCTCAGTGCCAGGGAGAGGGCCCTCATTGTACAACCCCTACACCCGCCCGGATAGGGGTCACAGCGATGTGCAACCCCAGCTATATAGGCTAAACAGGTTAGGGGTACTAGAAACCCCACGGACATGGCAGTTGGCAAATCCAAGGACATTGTGTGGTTGGGCTTGGCTGTGATCAGCTTTAACAATGAACAGACACACAAACCACAATTGTATGTTTACGTTGTCACGCAATGGCTCTGTGATAGGAAAAGGACGTTCGAATAAAAGCAATACCGATGCCTAAGTCTAACTGGCAGCATGCAAGCCAGTCCGTCTGTCTACCATGGGGCCTAGTATTCTGAATGGGCTGAATGGTCAAATTGAAACCTACTTTCTTTAATCAACGTCATACATGTATCAATTTTATCACAATGTCCATTACATTACCTAGAACCAGTGTTCCAACAACTGAGCGTGGACATGGATTCGGCTCCTTGAAAGCTGGCCAAGCTCTCGTAGTACTATAGTACACTAATATATATACAACGGTGAAGGAGCTATATTGCATACCTTTCATTTGGCATAACGCTTTTGATCGAGTAGGATAAGTTATATCTAGTATATATTATCCTCCTGGATCAGATTCTCAAGGGCCAGAGGCAACTGTATCAGAGGCAACTGTATCAAATAAGCGGTAATGACCCTGGTATAGGTCTCCCCCTTCTGCTTCACCCTTTACAAGCCACAATGGCCTCCCGGGAGCAATAACTCGGGGCTCACTATGGCTCTCGTCGTCGTTTATGAGCCCACAAAGGCCCTGGGCGGTCCTCTACACGTATGTCTATCCGATTTGGCCTTGTCATCCCGTCGGCCGTACGTGTCGTGGGCCGTAGCCTGCCTACACTGGTCGATAAGGGAGACACACACAACGCTCGTCCTCCAGGCGGGGAGCAGCTCGTCGCACGCAGCAGCCCGAGGTGGCAAAGCTCCTCCGGCGCTAATTCAGACCGGCAAATCGTGTGAGGGTAATCAGGCAGTTAGACAGATCCCATCCTGCTAATCTGCAGCCTCACAGGGTCCTGATAAGCCCATCACGTCCGGCCGGACGGCCCCGGCCCGAGCTGCTCGCGCGGGACCCACGTAGGATCAGAGCCCCCGACGGTCTCTTTATTACCGACCCCACACCTGGTCATCTAGGGTTCTTTCACATAGAAGTACTCCTGAAGGTTTGCTGTAGTAATCAATGAATAGGTGAATACGTTGTGTTTCTGCTAAATGAATTTTGAGAGGATGACTATTGATGGATGTTTCATGGGATTTTTCAAAGGGCCGACTGTGATCATAGGTGTTACAAATAGGCCTAATTATAATATGTACATCATGTGATACAAAGCACTAATAACAAAATAAATGGTTCCTAATGAAGCACCCGCGAGAAAAGCATCTCAGACTTATGACCATAAATATATCTAAGATGACACTAATGTGATATTAGGAGACATATCTGTTGGAGCAATGCCTATTTGTTTTCTAGAAAACATTACTTTTCTATGTAATTCTGTAGTGAATATAGGCCTATGCATGACCCATTAACTTGACCCACAAATGATTAGTCTAAAGATACATACAATGCTCGTCCTCCAGGCAAAATTCCTAAAACAGAAAAATGCGAGTGTGTAACAGGGTTTATAGTGGTAAAAGTGAAAAATTGTAGAAAAAAATCAAGAAAATTTACTGAGACTGTAGAGCAGGATATTTGTAGTAAATTTTAAAATACAATTATGTGACGTCACATAGCTGTAATGAGGCTTATTATCATAAAATTACCTGAGCAATGGTTAATGTACACATGAAAATGTAATTGCTATTGAAAAAATTGTGATGAAATCCTACACCTGCTCTAGGCAGGTGTAACCTTTGATTATATCACAACTTTCAGCAATTAAGAATAGGTGTTCATACTGCTCGCACGGGACCCACGTAGGATCAGAGCCCCCGATGGTCTCTTTTTTACCAACCCCATACCTGGTCATGTAGGTTTCTTTCACATATATCTGTACCCCTGAAGGTTTGCTGTAGTAATCAGTGAATATGTTGTGTTTCTGCTCAATGAATTTTGAGCGGATGATTATTGATGGATGTTTCAGGGGAAATAATTATATTGTGTACATCAAATGACAAAGCATTAGTAACAAAATAAAATTGGTTCCCTATGAAGTGCGTGGGAGAACAGCTTCTCAGACAAATGACCATAAATATAGCTGAGAAGACACCAATGTGATATCAGGAGACATATCTGTTGGAGCAATGCCTATTTGTCTTCTACAAAACATTAACTTTCTAGGTATAGGCCTAATCCTCTGGTGATCATATGCATGGCCCTGTTAATTAAACTTTACAAATTACCTTGGCCTACATACAATTGGTCTGAAACCATACTCAACTTTGTACACATCTTAATAGACTTACATGATTTTTTTGTACCGAAGTGTGTTTAAGGCCTACATATATATGCATTTTCCATTTTATTCACAAAAAAGGAGTACGTGTATGCAGTATGCTATGATTTCTTTGAATAAGTGAGCTGAAGAGATAGGGATCGAATGTCAAACATCCATCATTCATTTCAACGCTCTTCGGAAGGCGAAGAAGAAACACATATCAGGAGTCAGGGCGGAGATTTTGACCTTCTCATAGGAGTGTAAGATGTCTCAGACTGGCCTCAGTAAACGAGTCTCGGCAGCGGTCTCTGGTGGAGAGGTGACCGTGAAGGGGCCGGACGGTGGGGGTAGAGCAACACCAATCGGATACCTCTCCTGGGTCCCACAACAGCTCGTGTTATGCCCACAACGCTCTCTAAGGTTCCACCAAATCGATAGACTGCCGGTCCCAACACCCTTACACTCTAAGAAGCAATGCTTTTTGTCAGCATGTCCTTCATCAGAAATCCCTCAACCTCCATTATCGTCGTATACTGGTCTTTGGTGTTCTGAAAGGCTTTGGTGACAAAATTGCATGTTTCGTGTTCTTTCATGGGTTTAACCTTGGTCGTGGAAGTTCTTAACGTCAATTTGCCTTGCCAGCGGAGGTCATACGGATGGAAAGAATATTAGATTAAGCCATCATGCAGAGAATATTCTTTGTGGTTGCCTAGCTGTCGTTTATGAACACAGCATAAAGACCAGAGTTAAGGAAAGAATCTGAAATCATATACGCCAACGCACCATGGACACACATGTAAAGAAATATAATATAAAAGAAAAAGTAAAGGCAATTTCATCTTTTCCCTGAAAAGATATATCACTTTTAGTTATTTGCTTTGTTTTTCCAAAACATCAAACCTTTTGCTGGAGAAAAAAGTATGTTAATATAGTATTCGTTTTCCAAAACTATGACACTAATTTCGAGAAGAGTCTTTTGTGTAGCAAGCCCTACATACTTTGAATGAAAGGCAAAATATAATAATATGTGATCCACCCATATTTCAGACGAGAACTCTGAGGACTTTAATTTTCACTGTCAATGTTCCTTTCTTTTATTCGTCTCTCGACTGTCGGAGTTACCCAAGAACATGTACTTCCTGAACTTTGTGTCCAATCAGACAAATGAGCCTGATGGAAGAAATTAGAAAGATGTTTGACTAGTGGGCTCCGCTTTAGAAGAATCCCCCCATTAGCTGTGGTGGCTTCTCGTCAAGGCATAATGAATTTCCATGGCTTCAACAAAGCTCCTCTAAAAGCCCTTACCCATCTTAGTTCTAAAGTTAGAACAAGCAAGTCTCACTGGGTGCTTACCGCCGTTTTTCCTTACAAAGAAAGTAGTCTCTTTACAAAGTCGATTATTTTTTGGCATTGAAGCAAATTTGTAGTCGGAGCATTTATCATCCATCTGTAAGACAGTTGGAGCTTCAGCGCGCGACTCCAAATAAAGGGGTTCACTCTTTTCATATTTTTTCTTTTTTTTTCAACCCACAAATCATCCTAATTCTGATGTTTTGAACAGGATTTTCTTTTATTTCCATGTCAGGGGATTATTCGAAGGACCCATTTAACACTTTTTTAAAATAATAAATGGGGTCCAATCATGGACGTCTGTGGGGGATTTATTGATCAGAAGGCGGGTTCGTCTGGGACTCTTTACTTACAAATTCCCCATTCACACGGTATGCTGGTTCAACCTACGTGCCCTCCAATTAATAGACACAGCTGTACTCTACCACAGAAGATGGGTACATGACTTTCACCCGCAATATTCCAGTTATGTCGTCTTCTGGTGGTAATAAAACACAGGGATATCATTGGTAAAATGGAACACACTCCATCAACCCAAAGCCTCTTATCGATCACCACAAATAACAACGCTTAGGATCCTAAACGAATTCCCTCAATAAAAACTTAATTGGATGTTTGAAGAAATTCAATTGAGGAAATCACCAACATTGTTAGGGTTGGCATTTTTCAGTGCGGGATAGCTATTTGTGTCGTGCCGTCAAGCATCAAGGGGTTAGAAGGCAAAACCTGGGCAAATGCCTCAATTTCCGGCCGACAAATGCGGGGTAAAGCGCATACGTCAATTATCTGCAAGCTGGTCGCCGGCAATTCGGTGGCACGCTACATGCCCCAGGCCGGGGACAAACCCCTCGGCCTGGCTCCGGTCTCAGATGTCCATCAGCCTTTTGACCCCCTGGAGGAACTGTGACAACCAATAGAATGACAGCAGACACAAACATGAGCGCATTCAGATGTAGAGTAATGGGGTGAGTTCATTACACATGCAACTTATTTGTGTAACAAGGTCGTTGACACCATTACATTAGTAGGTACCTAAATAGGGGTTGTCTATTATGACTTTTTTTCGATTTCAATTCTAAAACAGAAGATAGGGTTTTAAACAGTGCAGGATGTGAGATATGATAGGCATCTTGCGTATAATGATTATTTCCCACTGAACATAACAGTCAGGTTGATACTGCCAAGGCTGTAGGTCACTCAATGTGGCTGCGATGGGGTGGTTGACGATCAATGTACGGCCGTTAACACGTGTAAAACTATAGGGCAGTTTGCTGACGTGTAAATATGAGATTTGTCACCTGGTTCATACGCCTGACACATCATCCATCACGCTATGGGGACTCTATCCGACCACCTCTAGAATTGCTAAGCAAAAGTGTCACGTAGCTGCCAGAGGTAGATTTTCATTTGTCCCTATTGATCGAAGGCTCCGCATTTTACAGCTTTGACGCCTATATTTTCTTCCTGTTTCTTATAGAAACGGCGATGTGATGGTTCTTTTTATCAAATCCTCAATGTGTACACCATTTTTGGCTTCTACATCATTTCATCAATTCGGACCTAGGCCTACTTTTATTCACAGTATCTCCTGTATCACCACATCACCATGAAGACACCTCACAAGGTCCCCAACCACCAACTTCGGTCGATCCCAACTACATAAATATGTACTCCTTTAGCCGGATTACAGTCCGTCCTTATTAACTTCCTTCCAGTGAAACTATCATAATGTATTTTCTGGACGTTTTATCAATAGAGTTTCATCGCTTTGTCAGAGTTGATACTTGGAATGTCAACACATCTCCAATCATTTAGTATACACTTGCAGACGATGGACAGACAATAATTGATGCTGCCATGCGCAATCTACAAAGTTGATAGTCATGAACAAGCTATTGAGCTTCTGTTTTCGATTCATCCATGGATTGCTAGAAGAGATTACTTATGTAATGATAAAAAGAAAAAATCTGTTCACCCTCCTTTTCTATGAGTTTGCCATTAGCGTTATGGTGCAGGAAAACATCAGGGGAGTAGACTATTTGGGGTAAAAGTGAAAAGGTTCACAACCTAATAAATGTTATCAATTTGGAGAATATCATTCCCTACTATCCCCTATTCGCGTTGATATAGATCATGCATTTGTATGATTTATCTGTAAATACCGTTTCCTTATTATAAATATTAAATTTTATATTTCAAACCGCACAGCTATGGTCTCTATACGATCCAAGACGTCAATACTCCAGGGTTGTCCTCCTTAGTGCTCTAATAGATGGAGATATGGCCTGTAAAAACGCCCGGGGTTGGGTCGGAATCCCAGGCCATGATATAGGACTAGCCCCACACAGTAGGCGGTTCCTGGTTGGCCCTTGTCAGCAAATACCTCATCCGTCATGGCCAGGGGTCTACTGACAGGGGTAAACAAAGGGAGCAGATCGCCTGGGATGGGAGCAGGGGTGAGCAGTAGCTGCACCCGCCCTTCTGAGTGATGGACACGCGCACCGACCCACTCCATCAGTGTGCAAAGTAGCATCTGATAATGTCAGGCGCAATGATCCGCCGTCGTTCATAACCTAATGCCTCTTGATGGAATAGACAGTGCATCAATGGCGAATAATCCCGGCATTCGTCTTTTCACAAGTCGGACTGCTTGGTGCTAGGTTCTAGGGAGGCACCTAAGCTCTGCCCGAGACCTTACCAGATCTGGGACTAGGAAGAAAAAGTCAGTTATGTCAGACCGGGCTCTATAGTGCTCATGGCAGTCCTATATATATGGTTTTTATTCCATCTCGCCCTCGGCCCCATTAGATCTACAAGATCTTCTCTCCTCCTGGGTTTTATGAGATTATGTCAGATATACAGCGGGCGTCTTTTTTTTATCAGCGTGTTCCAGGGAATTTCCAATTAAGACTCCTGGGCTCTGCCTGCTAAAGGGGGGAAGCCGGAAGGGAAAGAAAAAGGACTGACACAAGCCGCTTTCTTTGACATAAACCCGGGCCTGGCCTTCATTATCACGTGATCCCCTAGGAGGTCACGTGGTCGTTGTGCGCGTGCGTGTTCGTCGTAGGGTTGGGGGCGACGAGATGCGCCCTCTATTTTGTGAACGTGTCCAAACTGGGTTGTGGTGTCCACTGACGCTCACCCACCTTGTGATCATTTGCACCATGGCTTTGAAGGTGCTAACCTTGTCACGTAGGGAGCCGGTGGCAATGCTGATCCTGAAGGTGGTACGCATGTAGTGTTACTTTTTTTGTAGCAGAATTAGGTTGTGTGATTAAAAAAAAGTGCATACTATCGTCTTTTTCACCTCCCAGAAAAAACAAAGACGGGAGAACAGTCTGGTTCTAGAGAAGATAAGGCAACGATTTCTCCCTGAAAGATCTTTTTCCCATCCACTTCAGGGTAACTGCCCTGAAGAATGCTGGACAGCGACATTCTTTTCTACAGATAAGATCTGTAACCCAAACTATATCCTTCATTCCCAAGAAGGTGAGCTATCAAATCAAGATATATCTTATAGGCATATCTTCAAAGAAACAAACTATGAATTTTTCAGTTGAACGGCATAGACCAATAACACTCACATTATAATATATCTAAGGTTGCGTGTATGATATGTATGTCCATAACGTAGAATAGAATAAAGGGGCACGGGTAATCTTTTGCATAACCCTTGCGATCTGTTGCCATGTACATGAAATATAAAGTTGGTATGATAAACCGACTTTATATTTCGTGTTTTAATTATCATTCTAAATATTTCTAATATTTTTTGGTTTAAGGAATATACAGGTCTCTTACAAAAGGACAATAGATTATATGCCCCATATGAACAGTATGATATATATAACGAAACGTAGTCTTGAGAAAGGTCCTTTATAAACGTGAAAGTACGAGTAACTATAAACGTCAAGCATTTATTGAGCATGCCCCAAAGCAGATGCAGTTCAGTTGATTGAGTCTGTGATGAAATCAAGACACACTTGGCTGTAATGGACCGACCGTTAATGTAACGGATATCATGATCATTAAGGCGCCATTCAAACCCCATCCAATCGCCCCCTGGAAGATGAGGTGGCGAAAAGCAATTGTATAGCTTTACCTCATACATACATTAAAGCCAATCCTGATCGAATGCATCTCGTTACGTTTTCGCTCATGTTTATATATTCATAACTTACTCTCCTTTATTAGATTAAGTTCCCTCCCTAATGGCAAGGCTTGGGGTTAAGTATAAATGGGCAGCGTGAAAAGCTCGGGAATTAGACCAGTCCAAATGGTAGGGTTGGTCTCTCCCACTAAGGCCTATGCTGCCCTAACCCCCTGAGCACTTCCCCCGTAAACACCCGCTTGATCCGATCACGTTATGAAAATTGTCAAGTCGAAAATTTCCATGAGAAGGTAATCGAGTGAGACTAGGCTGTTTTGTGCTCAGGGACACTTTGTCGGGTGGCCATTGGCGCGGTAGGACGTGGTTAGCTTTTTTCTCTTCGTTTTTAAAGGCGAATCCTTACTTGAGTGTCTGTTCTTGAGAGGGAGGTCTTTAGTTTCATCAGTACCACTCTGAGTGTCTGTCGGAGGCAAGGCTGTCTTGCGCCCCCTCTGGATAGAAATAAAACCAACCGAAAAATTCCATAAAATAAGAAACTGAATATTTACGGATGAGCTATACTTCGTAATACTTAGGCCTACACTTTATATTCGGATCCTATTCAATATTTTCTTTGCGATGGACTCATTTTCATTTGGAAACGCTGAAAGGCACTGGGAGCTCCGAGCGGAACCAACTGGCATTGCCACACAAGATTGCATTTCGAGGGCAGAACTCATGGGATATCGTTTTTCAGAGAGAATCCCCTGGGGATGTTTGAGGATGCCCCCCGGACGGCTGTAATTGAACTCTGTTATTGGTTCTGATCACAAACCCCGGCCCCCGAGACACCACGTGATCCCTGTGGACGTCACGTGATGACGCAATCCAACCCGAGGCTCTCTGATCCCAGCCTGGCAACCCTTTGAAGTCGGTTGAGGCGCATTGCTCTAGCGGGAAAGACATACCTTTATTGTTATATCGCACTAGGCCATACAGTTTCCTCATTCCGTTTGGAAGGGGCTGAGCTCTTTGAAATGCGCCACGACATATTGGGCTGCAGATTTCTTTTAGCATTCTTTTGATGTCTTGGAACATCCCTAGGCTGTATTTAGGCCTATCATCGGCCCAAGGAACAGCTCTCGATGTTTCTGACTTTTAAATGGCTGTACGTCTAAAAGAAAAATACCGTCTCCAACTGTCCATACTGTCAATACCTACAATGATGAAGAGGCAAGGTCCGACAACTTTATAATAAGTCCGTCCGACTTTACTACGTATGTGCTATTGAAGTTAGACAATTTATTTCCAAGATTTATATACAAACTCAGTAAGATAAAATAAAAGGGACTGGTTCCTCTGCCAATGTTCGCCCTTGCATATGAACTCTATGAAACATCAACACACATTTCAACTTATTTCTAATAACGAACAGTGCTTTTGTTCCTCGTTTCCAGTAGTGTTATTGGATTTAACTAAATAAGGGCAGTCTTTCTTCTACCAACCATTTCAATTGCGGAGACTGCCGTGCGTTGTTCATGGCATGTCGTATTTTTGTATAATTTTGATTTTGACAAATCTTATTGGCATAAGATTTTTATAGAGAATGCTACAGAACGTGTTTAATGCGTCCATCTCTGAGAATAGCGTCAACAGTAGTAACCACCGGTAACGGTGCAACATTGCTATCGTGCTTCAGAGGGAAGGTCAAATGGTGGCTAGCCGAAAGTAGTCCCAAGTTTCTTTTTGTATGTGTGTGACTTCTGTCCGGTTGTCTGCCAGCCTAGATCTATGAAGCGGGGAAGCTCGGTGCAAAGGGAACCGGAAGCAGTAAACCACAGGTTCCGGAAGATGGACGTGGGTGTCGAGGTGAAGGTGCTGGTCACTTCCGGCATGTAGACCAGAATGATAGAAGCACCAGTCCCTGGGTCAGAATAGAGGCTTACAAAGACAACGTCCAACGGTACATTATTGAAGGTGGGTCCCTGGATAATGATAACTAACTCAAGTGAAAGGATCTGCCTCTATTTGCTTATCCCGTTTGCTTACATATTTGCAATTTTGATACATCATTATATCCACTGGAAAGAAAAAAATACGTTTCCCCCCACACAATGATCCACATCTTATCATAACACATTCAGATTGATTCAAGTACTGCGCTGTTTCAAGAAAAAAACTGTTGATATCAGAAAACCCGTTTACTCGAATAAGTTAACGTTGGTACGACTGGGTAATGGCCCTATTTAGTACGAAGCCATGGAGCCATGTCGAAGGCCCAAAGGGGACAAGAAAGTGTAGCGAAAGAGGCAAACTGTTACTAAACCTGTGTGACAAGGTGGTTAGACCCGGCAGCAAACACCTGATCCTCACCCCACGAGACACCCCTCGTCAATCCACGGACTGCTACCCATCAACTCCAGAGACTACAGTTACTAAATCGTTTTACTTTTAGAGCTGCCAAAGGTTGGTGCAGCAGGACAAGGAGCAAAGTAAGTTGCGATAGGGCTAAACGAGTTAGTTTACCTTATATTTGTGACGGTGATCCTCATTACCATAACTTCCATCATAATTGAACAAAAATGAAATGTTATGGCAATGAGTCTTCTTCGTTTTCCATAATTTGCTGTTTTTTTCCCGAGCTCTCATATAATTATACAAGTCCAAAACCTAGACGTGTACACAACCATGGGTACAGGTGGCGATGTACCTTGGCTTTCACCTGCTCCCAGTTCCCAAGCGGCCGCCACAAGGCCAACATTGGCGTAGCACATGTAATAGCCGTCAGAGATAAATTCGACCTTTTTGTGCCCTGTTAGGAATATAGAGGTTAAAAAACACAGAAAGCAAAAGACTTCTGATATTCCAAAGGCTTTTCATATACGCCACTGTTCTATGGGTGATTTAGAATACAAGGACCTATATAAAGAAAATAAGACAAGGTTCCATGTTGATACACGCTGACTTCTATAATAAGTGCCGAAAACGGTTGCTAATCACACTAGTCTGTCGTCAATTCTGTCATGAAAAGGACTGTGATGGGAAAGTATGATGTAGGTGTTGTGTTCACATCGAACTTCATAGAAGCCAACTCGGAAGCCATCACGAAAGCTCTGTGTTTAAATTATGTTTAAAAAATGGTAGGGTCCTTGGCCTCCGCAGCCAAAGCCTTAAAATAACTGTGAGAGGGCCTTATTTTCGTGTTTGCGTCGCGTGCATGCAGTCATGATGTCTGGTCAAACTAAGTGGTTATTTTATGCCGACTATTACGTCTAGACTCCGGCTCCAGCCCGTCACTGCTTGTTAGATATGCCACCAAGTGTCTGACCAGGTCCCCTGACTCCCGCCTTACCGCGTCGTCAATAAGCGTTCGTCACCTGTTGTCATAACGCTGAAGTATGGTCAGAATCTTCAAATAAAAGGAGAAACTTTATACTTGCCAACCTAAGTACTCTATCAACAAATTAGCCACAGAAGTTATTTTCCATTCATGGAGAATGTCACATCATAAAATGCACTAGGCTATTTCATCACACATCTGACATAGGACAATTATTTTGTTATGTTCTAGAAGGCACCATTTTGTGACTCTTTTCGACTTCTTGGATCCTATCCCTTTAATTGAGAGCCTCTCACGCGGACCCCCGCTGAAGCCCTTGTGCGATGAATCCAGAGACGTGACAAGTGTAGTAAGAAAAGAGGAGGACTAGGTAAAAAGAGACCACCTTGAAATTAGATTTACATTGCATAATGAGTGAGCGAGAAGTGGAGCGATGGCCTAATGCACCTGGCTTGGGGCGAGGTCGGCCGGTCGGTACGGTCTGCGGGAGAGAGGCAGAGAGCTTTAGCACGAGGCTTAGCAGGGACCACGGTGGTTATGTATTGGGAGACTTGTCAGGCAGAAACAGGAAGGCAGGTCTGGAACCGCACAAGTAGCTTACAACTAACTTAAACCATGACAATTATTTTATCATCAGGAACTAATTCGAATGTTATTATTCGCCTACGAGATGTTCCTTATGATCTTTTTGCTTTTTCTTGCACCATAAGTTAAATAAAATGCCGATTTTTACAGGTAGACTGATGACATGGACCATTAGATTTATGAACAACATGAGCTAGCGCCAATTAGGCTATTGATGAATTGACCATCCTGTTTAACAATATAATGCAACCAAAAGCTTTATTCATCCTCATGGTCCTTTACGGCCACTCGTCGACGAAAGGTGCGTGAAAAGATAACTTTATACTGAATATTTACCAGATTTTACCAGAACAGGCACGTCATGGAGGTGAATTAATGTTTCGTATTTCAAATACCGTTTGGTCTGAAGTGATGTCCTGACTTCGCTTGTATCATTGTACACTTGTTACCAAGTAGACTGACAGTGTCCGCCTACGGGTATCATCCCGAAACCGACGGTATATATGCGCCTATAGATAAGGGCTGTCTTTCAAAGACAATCCTCCTCTTTCCTACTAGAAAAGTAGACTTAAATATATCGGCCAATACTCTTTATATAATTAATCTATATTCTTTACATCAAATATGGTATTTGTTCTGTATAATATCAAGCATTTGCAGTCACTTGATTGATCATTATCGGAATAACTGTGTTAAGTCTCATCCCATGCAAAATTAAAATTAGTGCAAGTCAAGCGGTTTTCATTACAAATCCTGGGGTCTAAGAACTGGCTGACCATATGTCTTCAGCTATAACCATTCGAACTTACCTTTTAATATGGATGAGAGTCGATGATGTCAAAGGTTTTCTAGGAAGGGTTCGTTGATCCATTCTAGTGTCGAACTGCAAGGAACAACGTTTGAAAGTTTAAATTTTGAGTTAAACAAAGTTATATTTCAGACGAGGAAAACACCTTATTGGTACACACTTTGAATTATTTGATTGGATTCAGGTTGGAAGATCTATATGGACAGCGCTTGGTGTAATGCCCTAAAGTCATGGTATTATCTTGTCGATCGGATAAAAATGCATATATGTGTCTGTTAGTTTGGCGCACACAGAAGTAGTATATAAGAAGTTATCATTGCACATGGTAACTAATTGGAAATCTCAAGATTTGCCTTCGTGCCTCAATGATCCTCTGATCATGAATAGCTGTAATTAGAATCTTAATTATAGCATTATGACACTTTTACTGTAATAACATAGTTTGTATCCTAAGATTTGGTGCAAAAATGTTTGATTACATCATATTTATACCAGTAAATTTGGAAGAAAGATTTTATACCAACAATGGCTAATTTTCTACCAGACTTCGGCTTCTGGCAAGCCAATGGCCCTCTAACTGTGGATACAAAACACAACTCGAGTTACTCGCGAGTCATTAATACCAAAAACAGCTGAAGACAACCTTCCGTAATGTGAGACCTGAAGTCTTGCAAAAAGACCTGGACCATCATTAACTCCGGTTGGAAAGTCTGCTGGTTGGAAAAGTTAGAGGGGTTTCATTCTCACTTTTAATGTCGGGACGCCATGAAATCTGTTAAACATGATTATTTTGATGTCAGCAAAATAGGTGACTTAGGCTATATGTGTATGGCACGTGTAGGATAGGTCGTAGATAATTTAGTTCTGTTGGTAGCCAGATGTTGGATGGTGATATTTACATAGGACCTGACATTAACAGCTGCTTAGAAACATGAATAGTTACGGACTCCCAATGTATCTATTGTACTGACGCAGGTGTCAGTCTTATTGCGTAGCTGATATCTTAGCTAGCTGCAGTTAGAAGCTAGACCCGTACTCAGATAGGCTCTCTTACTGTACGTACATGATTGGAGAGCGTAGAGATGACGTCATATGGATGAGGCAAATAAGATACATAGTTTGTGTCCATGCTCCTTAGAGTGAGCTAGATAGTTGTAAGACATATCCGAAATGTGAGGGCTTAGCGAGCTCAGATAACATCTGGTTGAGTGAGCGGAGCCGGTTAGGGTGGCGCACTAGGAGTATTGGTTGTATGGAGTAGAATGGACCATCTCTCGCACTTGGCACTAGTCAATGGAAACTCAGTGACGTATATAACATGCATTGGGATTAATAAATACTATCCTTTCATGCAAGTATTCACTGTCCTCCCTGAATTACAAACTAGGTTCTAGGGCGATTAATGATTGAGAGAGAAGATGGAAGACTGCGATCAATGGCTAGTTTATTAGAACCAAACACATGGAAAGCTAACAAGAGGTAGACTTATGATTAGCGAGAAAAGTAAACCCTATATTTCACTATTTTATTGGAAAGGGTAAACATTCAGTCTTTTCAGCTTATGGGAGAAGTAATATCATTTAAGATACAGCAAATTAGCGTTGTTGTCAATTATCACAGTCCCTGTTTAGTGATTTTCATCATAAGGATACACATTTAAACCAGTAGGCCCCACATGTTTTTCACATTACTATTACAAGTTATTTTTAGTCTCCAAGTCATTTTTAGTCTCTGAATGTAAATGATATTTGCTATATCAAGTTACAGATCTAGATGGACAAGCGTATTGTGCAGCACACGTAAATCTGAATGAGAAGTATTGGATTGGTCTCATACAAATTGACGTCATTCTAAACGACGATACCTAGGGAATTTTTGTCATTCCATATAACTGTATGCCCAATCAGGTATCCTACTTTGGGAAGGGTGGATTTTATCATTATCGTCAGATTGCTATTCCCCGAGCGCTCCTAAGGCGTGGATTTAAGGGGCCGAATTTTTGCCAAAATGTTTAATTGTTCGATTTTAAGTCCATGCTTTTGATCTAACCAAAGCATCCCCCAACCCTGTCTATGACATACCCCCGCAGTCCCCTTATAGCCTATTACATCTTTTCCAAAAGCTGAGGCGCTCATGCATATGCGCCCCCCCCCCCCCCCCCCCCTCACACCCACCATCTCAGATGACTTGGACCGAGTGTGTATTTTGATATTCCCGGGCATATCCCTACTAATGGGGGAAGTTGGCCGAAGCGGAAGTGGGATGCAGTATGACGGATGACGGGATCACTATGGGTCCAGAGGCCAGGTGGCTCCCCCGTGCGGCTTAGCGGCGAATCACGTTGGTCAGGACGACTGGTGCAGTGTCCACTGGCCCTGATCTGTCAGGGCCTGTGGGCGAACGATGACAGCCGGCAAGGCGATCCCCAGCGGCCGGAACACCCTGACGGCTTCGGCGGCCGAGCCCAGGTTCACATGGTGAGGTCAGAGTTTTATCAGTAAAGCTAACATCACCGTCCGTGTGGGTGTGTGGGTGGCAGGCACCTGATTACCTGCCACTACAGCCGCCAGGTTCGCTACGGTCTCCAGGACATGTGAGCCGTGGTAATACGTGTTTCTCCCACTGGTTTGTGGCACCATCTGATCATGCCTTTGATTAAGGTTTCAAGGGGCAGAAGCAAAAGACTACGAGGAGAAGGTAAAAAGAGCCTCCCACGATTATCAGTGGAATAAAGGAGGCCTTATCCCTGTGTAAGGTATCTCCAGCCGTCTGGTTACCGTGCACCCATCGATCCGGGCCCGGATATAGCCTGGTCGGTAGGGCGCCTGGCGCCACGGCCTTTTTCATGCACTACTTAGCGGCGAACGGCTCTGTATGGAGGCGTTCACGCTCGCACTAATTAGGTATCCACCGAGTGGTAGATGCACCCACAAATTGCCCCCTCCCGGCCGACCCGGAGCGGCGGGCGGCCGGGGCGCCGTAAGGGGAGCGGGGCGCGCCGACCCGGGGCTGGCCCGTCCTTGTCGGGTACGGCCACACCCAATCATTAGGACGGGTTGTTAGCGCAGAAAAGGTGGTCCGAGGGCATTCTCCGTTCACCTGCTCACATATTGATGGATTCCCCGAAAGAGGCCCGCTAACCAGTCGTACCTTAATGCCTGGACCTACTAGCCTCATATATATACACTGGTGCCGTATACATCCTACACGCTGACATGCACATCGATAGTCCCATCTCTCTGAATGTAAACGTTACTGACTCGTTTGGTATTTCAAGATTTAGATCTAGAGCCTTTGGAATAATGGAAAGGTATAAAGGATCTGAAGAGGCTTTTCTTAAAGCATACTGGGGCTGCTGGGCTTATAGCCCTAAAGTTCCACCAAATTTATCAATGCTACTGCAGTCCAGGATGCGAACAACATTCTGCTGAACAACGTCTCTGTAATCTGTAAATTTAGTAAATGTCACAGTTATTGATTAATATTATCTTGACTTTTAGGACGGCATGTTGTGAAAGGTAAACATTAAATTTATGTAGTGTAACAATATAGCTTCTGTCCCTTCTGCAGGCTAAAACTATGAGTACTATATGAATCGCTTCCTTTCAATAATTGCACCTTCCAAAAGCGCTGGTCTCATCTTTTGTGGAAGAACATCTGTTGTGTGGGTTCCTTCAGACCATACCCCAAGAGTTCTAACGTATCCAGAAATGCCAACGTCTAGGTGAGATAAAGGGGGCACTTCAGTTCTGTCTGCGATTGTATTTCATATCAGTCAAGGTGTACAGCACTGTATAGGTGTACTGTGACTGTACATTGACCGTATTCTATTTAAAACTTTCAGTATCTGTCACTACTAAATATTGTTCTATGGATAATTGTACAGGTGTACCATCCCGAAGGGTATCTATCTCCGATGGGTACTGGGTCAAGTTGGGCGAACTGTGGATGCGCATTGGGTCAGAAGATAAAAGCCTCAACAGGTATCCCCTCCACAAACTGAGGAGTAGGGACGAGTTAGCCTTTTAGGTATGGATCCTAGTGATGTAAAAGATGTGAGGGATATATTAAGATTGCTACCCATTACAACTTTTACTGGAATGATTGATGAGACATGCCTTTAGACTAGAACCCACCCCAATGCGCATGCGCAGTTCGTCCACCTTGACCCAGCACCCATCTGAGATAGGTTACCCGTTCGGGATGCGACACCAGCATGTATTCCTTATACATTCAGATTTGGTGGTAATAATTATGAAGTGGATGTGTGACTGACTGCGAACACAAACATATCATGACTCTCATATTGCATTAACAGTGTTTCGAATGTTTAGCATTGTAAACGGACATCGAATGGCTCAAAGACCAAAAGAGACACAAGCGGTTCTGCAAAAATAAGATTAAGTGTTGCGGAGTGTCCAATTAAAAGGTTGCGGTAGTGTTTTTAGCTAGTGTTGTGACCTTTAGTTTTTCCAATATTGCTGCTCAATCTTTGGTCTACCCACATTTTGCAAACGCCTCACAGTAAGATGGCGGCAATTAATGATCTGTTTATTTACTATATTTTTAAAATGAAAGGCAATAGGCCTTAATTAAGAAGAAGGCGATGGCCGTCTTCGCCCCGTATTAAGCGCATTTTAGAGCAGTTGTTTTAGAGATCGCTTACATTGTGTAATTGTGTGCGAATAATGATGTAATGAACTAAACAACTAATCCCCAGGAAACGACTTAGGCCCATCTAAACCAGGAATTGTGGTCACAAGACGGAGAAAAGGTTATAATGTTTAGCCTCTAGGGAGAAGTAACATTATATATAATTACATTGGTATTTATTATTCAGTGTTCACTCCAATGGCCTACATTGAGGGTCGTTATGATCATACAGATATGGGACAACATCTCTGGTACCTTGGAGAAAGGCTTGGGACGAGAGATGTGATAATAGTATAATTATACACCTAGCAAAGCCGGAAAAATGGAACATTTCAGCTCATTTTGAATGACTTTTTAACCATTTCAAATAATTTAGACTGTTTCTTTAGACACGTAAACCGTCACCTTGAATCTTAAGATGAGATGTTTTCTACATCCATTATTCTTAATCATACTTACTACATAACTAACATCAGAAACACCTCCTATATCTTAAAAATACTAAGCTTTAAAATGGTTCCAAGATGCTCTAAATTGATCACAAATTCCCCAGGCAAAACTGTAATGTTATTATAATGTTGCAGTGACGTTCTTTTTGGTTCAGGTTTTTGTTCTTGTAACATTATTTTGATGGCACCAAATAACGTCTTTAGAACCTAACATTGTGACATTCCACTGTGACGTTATCATAACATTCTGATTATGTTATTTCTCATGAAAATAATGTTATTACAACATTCTGTATTGGTAATGTCACAACTTCACCCGAATATAACAATGTCATTATTATACCACTCTATCTTGGAAAATCTCAACCTAACACAACGAAATGTTACATAACTGTTAAATTTGTCTTTGGATTTATCAAAATTGGCATATATATATTTAATGCACATGTATGTAAGAACTGGTTTCGTTAACATAAGGGTAGAATTTTGAATATAATACCTCTTCTGTTGCTCCCCGCAGGCCTCATAATGTCCCCACACCAAGGTTTGGCCAGCAGTACTACAACCACCTTAAGTGGCGCGCTGATGGATGAGGTTAGATCAGGGGCTTCCCAATGATAAATCTCTCTATTAGACGGGCCCACGCAGCTCCTGCCTACCGCTGGTGCATAAGAAGCCTCTCATTTTTGGTGGGCTTGAGAGTATTACTTCTCCATTAGGCCTTAAAAAGAGGCTAAGTATGGGGCCCCATTCATCTTCTTAGGGATCCCTTCTACCCAACAAAGCCCGCTTCATCCCCTTGGCATGAGCACATAAAGAATGGTCTGTGTCAGTTTGGTGGCAAGTGCCCCAATAGGTCACACCTTCTAGTGTCATATCGAGTTGATGTCACTCAGCCTCTTTGACATTGTGTTTTTGATTTTTACCACGGTCGTCAATCTCTCTCCCGCCTGGTTTATGTTTCAATTCATTGTGTTTTCATTTGTGTTTGGCGATAAATCAGTTGATGTGGTGGGAGTTAAACAGATCCCGGTCTGTGTTAGGGGAACTATAATTTCCGAGTGAATTGCAAGGAGTTGTCAATGGATACAAACAAGTATGGATTCAATCTAAGGTTTTACCGTGCAAACGACATAAAGGGTGCTTCGCGATACCACCAAATAAGTGAATATATCTGATAAATATTTGACACGAGTTCGACATACAAAGAACGGTTTATCCTCCTGCAATGTTGTGGTTTAAAGGGTACCAAGGACAAAATAATGTTTAAAGGTATCAAGAGTGTGCAAACTCAAAAACTACTGTTATGTATTCAAGTGTCAAAATTAAGCTAGTGGTAAAAGTATTTGCTGTGAAATCTAGCCTTAACTTTATTGGACTGCCATAATTCCATGATTTCTATAAACGACTTGGTATGTCTGCAGATTCATATTAATTGAAGTTGGCAACAATAAAGGTGTTTGTTCGATGTTTATGCTAATTCTCATTGGACATTACTGTCGGCTTTTTTTTTATCAGCGCTCAATAAATGACACTCCTCCTGGATACTTTCGTACTTCGAAATAGCGATTGGTTTTACAACCTGATAAGAATTAAACTCAATTCATTCATTCAATGTCAGAATAATTACGTGCAAACATTTCCTAACCATTATCACGATTTCCTTTTAAACATAATGTCTAATGTGAAATTGTGATATCATAGTGTATGTGCATACATAATGTATATTCCATCCCCATGCATCTAAACGCGGGCCCCATCTACTCGGGTATTTTTTACGTCAAGAAGCTGTATAATTATATTTTCCTTTCATCTAACTAACCCTATAACAATGGCATGACCCAGAGCGTGAGTGCCGGGATGGGTCATAAAACCACCGACATGGCAACTAGCTCCCCTGGCGGACCGAGTACATCGATGGCCCGTTAACTTTACGAGGGCGGTGGGGGTTATTCAGTCTCCTGGAAGCTTACATGAACCTACATACACATAGAGGTAAAGATATATCCGTAGCCCGAGTTCTGCCCATTTCCCACTGTACTCGGCCTCCCCCCGACCCCTTTGTTAACGGACCATCTCCCGCGGATACCAGCCGGGAATTCTAATCAGCATCCCTCTGTAGGCGGCCTATTGAAGGCTTCTAGGATTCCGGGAACTAATCACCCCGCGTGTGTGATGGGCAGAGGCAGGTTCAGACAGCTGACTTCACTTTCAGACGAATTTAGACTCCACCTAGTTCCTGAAGAAACTAATCGTTCAGAATGATGCTGTTAATGCTGACCAATGCACTCAGCAGTTTCTAGTATATTTCGAACATGCTCATACCAACGTGAGTTTCCCTTGTGCCTGATAATCATTGGTCCTGTTCTTGGGACATTGAGTGGTACAGATGAGTGTAGAATGTTGGTATTTGGTCTATACTATATTCGGATTGTGCTGTGACTTCTGACGTGCATGAATCGAGCACTCTAATCACATCTTTACCCGTTTTGGCAAATGACTAACTTACCGAATCAAAGCAAATCTCATAGGACCACTTCAAAATTAAAGTGGGTTTCCTATTTAAGAAGTGATCCCAAGTTACCACGTGGCAACAATACACTGACTCTTGAATGCTCTTCCATTTGTGGGATTCTGTAACTAATCCTCTGAGAAAAAAACAGGAGAAGTAGCCGTAATATTGTATGCACAACTCAGTTACTACACTATCCAGTTTCAGGGACAGCCAAGGTATATCAGTTCAATTACAGGTAGGCCTATGTAACAAAGAATCTATATTTAATAAGCCGTTGGTCGCATTATGCAACTTCGACTGACGTTTTAGATGATCATCATTACATAAATACACCCTCAACCAACTTCTTCGAGGTGTTGCCATTCAATAAAAAGATGAACACTGAAAAAGGCTTTTCTCTTAAATCAGTGTGTTAAGAACACGCCCAGATAGCCCATGCAGTCAACTTAGAATTTGATGCTGGTGTTGGACAGAGCAAAATATCACAATATTTACTTTAAGTTCATGGAAAGCGATCGAGTACATTTCGATGCCAATGTGATCTTCCAGTGGTGTGCATTTCTAATCTACGACATTAGGTTCTAACAGCTGGAGGACGGCCCCAAACTGAGAATACCCCTCCCGCAATCTGTAGATAGGCACAGCACAATGATGAGTAATTAAGAAACGCCAGCCGCGGGATTCCCGTAAATCGCGCAGCTGGTGAACATCCAAAAATAATAACCCACTATGCCGTAGATTAATTTGACTTTCCCCTCGCCGCCCTGTTTCCATGACTACAAGCAGGTGAGGCCTCTAAGTGACAGCTCCCTCTGGTGTCAGATTGTAATGGAAAAAATACCAGAGTCCAGACTGTTTCCAGCTTCAGCCTCGTCTGTTTGTTCACCCTGGGTTATAAAGGTCTCCGACTCCGGTAACCTGAATACCTCCACACGATGTGGGCCTGCACCGACCAGCGAGTAAACCCTGCAGGGACCTGTATTCCATCGGCTATTTCGAAGAGGTTTTAAATATGTCTTGATGATATTATGCCTAAATTTCTGGATTAACAAAATTCAGTTGTTTGTAAATGAGTTAGTCTTTTGGGCTACATTTGTTAAATAAACATGATAATTTGAGATCATTTACATAAACGATTAACAAGGCCAACCTTTTTTCTTTGTGTGGGTGTCTGTGGGTGGGTGGGGCAGGTGATTTTATTTTGCACTGCAATGTCCCATTACAATTGCAATCGAGCTTTGTCAAACAAAACAGCGAGCTCATCGAGCTCGTGAGCCCCTAGACATTAACATGTTCTGGTTTATGCTCTTGTCAGTATTCTATATGAAGGGTTTTTTCTGCCAGGTTCAAGTCGGAATAATTTTGCAGCCAACTCTATAGGCAGAAGCCCATCTGTTAGACCGAAAGTCACGTGTCCTGACATGCGCAATGGGACGTGAAACAAGCAGGCTCTGGGGGAAGAACCACTAAATGTCAGGTCAGTCTGAAAAAAAGAGGCTGCACCCTTCCCCTCGGCCCCTGCGCCCCAAAGTGCTGCCATAGCTATTTCCACCGACGTCCACTTCCAAGCGAAAAGACAGAAGAGGACTGGTACCGGCCTCTTAATTGGGGGCTATTCTCTCTTTTTGATTTAAACAAAAATTGATTCTATAGAATGTTCATTGTAAAGATATTGGGAATAATTTAATTTATGATAACATTCATAACTAACAGAGTGCTTATGTAGACCATAGTTTGTGTTATTAATAAGACAGCTATCAATCTTTAAGTCGCCATTCGTAGTAAGTCAAAAGGGGTCTAGAAACAACCAGTTTATCCCAATGATATATCAAAAATACAAAATTGCAACAGCAGACCTAAAGCATTAGGTCAAGAAAAAAGGTTAACATCAACTTTCCATCACATCTTTCAACGCGTGATTCATTGGGTGACATTAACTGATTAATGCGATGTCTTTTTTATACCACGACAACTGGGTACAATAATTATAATGTCAAACAATGTGTCACGCCTGCAGAGCCCACGTTGATTCCGAGTAGTTAACTGTACTTCAGATAATGTTGGACGAGGGGCCGTCTCTGAGGGCCTTACATGTGAACGATGAGCAGCCCCACACTGGTCCATCTGGGACTTGTTATCGCCGACAAATTGATACAATCAGCCCATGATGTACGACTAGGGCCGACGAGCTGATCCGCGTGTGGGCGAGCAGCTCTGCCGGCAGTGAGCAGGTCAACCGCCATGGGGGTGGTTGGCCTAAACAAGGCCCACTACCACCACTCACACTGCCGGGGCCACGTCTCCGCCATGCCTCTTGAGGTTAAACGGCGCTGCCCCTCATGACCCTCAGTGCTGAGTTAATCACTGAGCAGATCCAGAGCTGCTCCAGATATGATGAGCTTCTCCTGCCTCCCTGGGATATAGATTGGCAATCGCCTGGCGCTCAGGCTCTGTGCTGAGGGTGTGTGTTAATCACTCTCTACTCCCTATACCCGGTAAGCCTGTTGCGTCCACCCCGACCTGCTCGGGTTGGGTTTGATGCATGCCGTGGATCTGTATCTGCATCCCCCGGTGTGTGCGGGGGTAACAAGGTGGGCGGGGATCTAGCTGGGTAGTCATGCACGTAATTAGGCCGGGAGATTGGTGGGGAATAGGGCTCCGGGTGGCTGGTGCGGGCTGGTACATATAGGCCTACGCTGAAAGATTCGGAGGAAGCGGGCCAAATATTTAAAGGAACCTGTCCATCGAGTAGCATTTCTACAGGGCATTGCTACTCTGACTATTGTAGCAGTGGAAATGGTCATTCGTTGAATCAACTGTAAAATGTTATTCTGGGGCTTGATGTTAAATTTTGGGTTTAAATGAGGGTGTTATGACTCAAAACTAGGTCAATAAACTGTTGCACACGAAACGTACTTCTTTTTGCATTGACCAAGGTACTAGGATCTGTGAGTAACCTTCACGAATGTAAAAACTGAAGTTGTGAACTTTATACACTCTGATACAATTTGTTTGGCATTTTCATTGAAGAGGCCTCGATCAAAATCGGCTTATCAAATCAAACAATCTTAAATTGAATGCATTTCAAAACTTTATAGTTGAATTGGTCGCTCAAAGCTACGATTGGGAGATCTGATAAGAAACGTATTCCTTTTTCCCCAACGAACTTTAAATTGATTTGGGGCATTTCTTTCGTTGTTTCATTTCGTAAATCAGGTTCATGTGATTATTCAACCCATCCCGGGGGGACCGCTATCGGAGATATTTTGCTCAATGTTATTTGATCAGACTAATATCTAATGAATTGACATGGGCGGAGCTGACAACTGAAATCTCCTTCAAAAAGTATGGCTCCTCCCCTTTTATTGAAATGTATCTCCTGTGATGGGTCGGTCAAGCCAAAAAAAATTACTCTTTTAAATTGTGTCATAATTACTCATAATCGGATTATTTTCATTTGATGGAAGGAAAATCCCTTCTGCCTTTTTATCTGTAGCAGAGTTATGAATCTAGTTTTCGTTTGTTATTTCATATTTTCGAGGGATTGGTTATTGGCATCAGCAGATGGTACCTGTCAGAAGTATACAGTACCTTTTAACTTTGACCGGCTTTTTCCATTTTGCCCCATGCTACTGTTCGATAGACTGCCAAATTAATCTGTTGCAAATTTGGGTCAGTAATCATAAACCATATATGTAGCATATATGAAATTACCTGACTATTGTTCAAGGATATTCATTTCCATTCGTTTCTCTTCTCTCATCCCTGTTATGAGGAGATTCTTACGTTGTTCACATTGCATTTCGGGCTTTGGTTCGTTTGTCTCATTTCCTCCTTTGTTTCTTTTTGGGTTTTCTTGCAATCACGAAGTTCTTGCTTCAACTTTTACGTTTGTACTATGCGGCCATTGCAAGTAGAAGACTTTATAGGATTGATGCCATTGTCATGAATGTCTATTCATCAGGTGTCAAAGTGAGAATGTGAAAGATGAAAAGATGCGATAGATTTAAGTACACTTTGTAACGGGACTGAAACCCGAAACCCTAAACCCGAAACCCGAGAAATAATGTAAACCGGAAATGACTTCAGTATGACCATGTGACGTCAATATGACCACGTGACATGAAATAGCCAATCAGAGTTGACCGCTAAGGTATAAAAGGGGCGGTGAGGCCCGAAAATAAAGAGTTCCTTCGTAGTACTCCTGGTGTTCACACGTGTCTTCTTCCTTAACCCTTTAGACCCCACAGTTTCTATTCATCAATTGCTTGATTTCCCCGAGATTTCGATGGATTTCCCTCTGGAATTCCCTAAATTCCTTTTAATTGAGAAAGTTCAAACACTTACCAACCCCTAGCGATAAATGTCATAAACATGGGGTTTGTAGCATTGGATAGGAAATTAAATCAGCTTTTGAACGATATATGGGCCAATTTTGTATCTTGAATATTCACAAAAGTGTACACCTTGGAAAAATAAGGAAAAATTACGGAAAAATCGTCATTTTTCCGGGCGGCTATGGCCGGATTGGGGAGTACACCCTCGGGCGGCCATGGCCGGATTGGGGTCTAAAGGGTTAAGCAGCTCCTTAAGAGGGTTTCCAGTCGATAAGATGGTCCAATATGGACTAAATAGCCGGAAAGTAGAAGTAATATTAGTAAAGTTATAGGAAACTTGGACGTAAAATAGTACGGGGTCCGAAGGCCCGAAAGACCGAAAATCATGGCCCGAAGGCCCGAAAATACCCGACCGACGGCCCGAGGAAGGAAGACCGGCCAGGTGCAGAAGTCCGAAATAGCAAGCGGCAGTCCCATGACCTGAGGCATCAAGGCACAACCGGCTCAGCGCCATGCTACCAAAACATAGGCGACCGTTGGCCCGAGACTTCCGGCCAGGGGATGAAGACGTAGAGCCTCCCTAGCTGGCCTGAGAGGGACGTAGAAGAGACGACCCAGACCCTACCACAACACACTTTTGCCCTCCGCCATCCTCCATGCTTGATGGCTGCAACCCCTCGGCCCGGCCTGACCAACACACCCTCCCCCCTTCAACGAATACCGATCCCCCGACCGACCCATTCAGCCCCCCCTCGTGCGCGAGGCACGACTCTTGATCTCAAATCTCGGCTTCTTGTTCGGCCTCCATGCCCAGCTGAGAACCGAAATAACCCCCACGTCCCTCGGCGGTAGAAACCGGAAACCCCGAACTACCGAGGAACGTCACACTATAATTGTGCATTGAACTGGAAGAATCAAATTGGTGACATCAGAGATGGGCCTTGTAATTTCTCTGGTGACATGCAACCAGTAGGATGATTGTGTACTTGCAAATTTGAAATTATGACAATTTCCTATAAGCGTATTTGTGAATTGTAAAAATAATTCTTGCGATTCTCATACACGAGTAAAACGTAGACCATTTTGATAATAATAGCAATACCGAAAATTGCCAAATTGTCAGACCAAATCAATAGGACATCATTGTACAGTATTGTACGTTTGTTGTGCCTCGTGTGTATGTTGGCAACAGTAGGTTAGAACTATTAAATAGATCATCTGCAGCACCCAGAAAATAAACACTGTTTTACTGTAAATCTGTCTGTTGCAGTCTGACTAGTTGGGTCTCGACAAGTCTTCGGCACGAAAGAAGGTGGCTGCAGACTGTGTTATATGAATTAGCTCCACTGATGCACGGACACTCTTGGACATGATGATCCCTGAGTGAACACCTAATGTCTCAGTTTAGGTTTAAGCTGCTGAGGCCGGGTTTATACTTTGTAAACGATTCCATCAATTACGATAAGGGCTACTACATAGACCTATTCGGAATAAATACAACACTCAATTTGGTTCTAATTGTACCCACGAAACACCTCCGACTGAGATAACAGAAATCTCGCCGTATACTTGCATGTCAAATTTAGACCACTGTCATCTGGCCATGTAAACTTAATTTTCTGAAATCCTATACTATGATCTATGAGAGTCCTTTCAACTGTTACCACCCTTGTCGTAAGGGAGAATCTTAAGGTTTATACCAGGTTTAAGACCAAGGGAGTTAATATTCATGAATGCCATTCACTATTGATGAGCAGGCATGGGTCAGCATATTGAACTAGCAACATGAGAAAGAAAGCCGGTTAAAGTTATTTTTATCGTTAGATTATTAGTTTTGCCCGTATTGAGTGCCTCTCCAGATAGACTACGGTACCCATTATAATTCGAGTAAATACTGAAGTACAATTGCAATAAGAGACAAATTATACAATTTTCTGATAATAATTATAGTTTGTATTATTTAGAAAATGTCGTTTTACTGGAGAGTGCCCTGAGTTTTCCCTCCTACTATATGCATACCATGAAACACTTTACGCTTGCATATCATTTTCATTGTAGCAAAATATGCGCTTCCCATGGGCGCCTGAAGTCTGAAATATGTTTATGTTCTGTTCACTGAAAGGTGTTCTCTCGATAAAATGATCTCACGTTAAGATGGATGGAGAGTGTCTAGCTTTGTCCAGTAAAAAAATAAGGCAATTCCGAGCAAGCCCTGTGGACCTTTCTTTCAAGGGAGATTGGATGAAGTCAAGGTCCCTGGACATAGATCGGGGATTCAGTGCCATCGTTATAGCTGTCGTTAGAAGTATTCAAGGTATTACATAACTAAACGTCAGAATTAATTGCATATCCAGTGTCCGTAAGCCCAGTTAAAAAAAAGCACTTTTTCATCTAATACCAAAGCATACTGTTAAACTCTCGACCGTCTTAAAATTACACAGGGGTCATTGGTTATGACCAAAATCTTAGGTTCCATCGATACTCCTTCTGATGTGGTTCAAGACTGTGTTTATTTATGATCCCGTCTCCTGAGACCAAGATTACCCACATTTCTATCAGAATTGACAAAAAAAATAAGTGCACTTAATGAATTATGGTCACACACCCTCTATAATGGTATATAATATTATCATAATCCATTCATAAAAAATAATTATAGTATATGGCTCCATTGCATAAAAGAACGACGATGAAGCACACAAGGTCATAAAGTGAATCTGGCAATCATGCTCTAATGGCCGATGGGGTCGGCAAGTCATTCCCAGTCAATTTTGGGATTACGTGTAAATCTCTCACTGGTGTGTCCTCTATTTTCTCTTTATTTTAGTGGCGCCAAGACATCAGCTCTAATGCCTCTTTACTTCCACTTCGGCCTATGAATTATGATGTAATAACGTTAGACGAGAAAGCTACTTGGCGTTTAGGACCCTGGTCGTACAATAGAAAACCATTTATAATGCTCTGGGTTCAGAGTCAGAGGACCTTGCTCTTGGTACTACTGGTCGTTTGGTCTGATAGTTTACATTCCGTGACGTCACAAACCGCACGCACGAGCCGCCATGACATAACGCGTCAGTAAGCCGCTGGTTGCCGCAGTCATCCGAGCGTCTTATGTTATAGCTGATAAATCAGGCCGACAACCATCGGTCGACAAAGCTGGAATGGGGAAGCAAGGAGATAGAAAATGTTAGGGGCTAGAGAAAGGTCAAATCAGTTCACCCCTGTGGGAGTTCTACAGCATTAGACCCACGCCCTCCCCTATCTCTAGAATACGACAACATGGAGGTGTTTTCATAACATGTACCCAGCTGAAGCAGGGCTGACGTTACCTTAGAGCATCGGACTCTACTTGTGACTCATGGTAGATCTATGATAACAACTCGACTCAGATCATAGCTTTTAACTTGCAACTATTATAAGAAGCTAGCCTTGCAATCGCCCGAGTAATTGTCACTGTAATATACATGTAATATTATCTTAGCCAACTGCAAATACAAAATGTGGGAATATATAAGAGAATATTGTAGTGTTGTATTTCATATCAGTAATTCTCGTATAGAAACATAGGTATAACGTATTCAAACGCATGCTCTTGATTAGATGTAGCATTCTGAAACTAGAATCGCCTGAATCAAATAAGCACATGTATCATATTGTCAAATCTGTAATTTCCTCCAATCTTTAGTATTGCCTCTCATCGTGTGAGTATTTCAAACTACAGTAAAACTCGTTACCCGAGTTAGTTCATTTAAAACCATAATAAAAACAAGGAAATTGCACTTCTCTCCTAAATTCACAGCACGGTTCCACTTTTTAGATGAAACGTTTAAACCTGATTAGGCTGAACATCATAGTTTTGATTGCATTTAGTTTGTGAACTGTTCACTGCTTTAGAGGTAATTCCTTGCACTTATTTTTAACTGGCTGAGTGCTTTGGTGCCTGGCTTCGGGCAGTCATCGATTTGCTATTTGCAAGGATTGATGTTCTGTGGGTGTGGTGGGAAAGTGTTTTATGGTCTTTGTATTATCTTTGTCAATATGTGGCCTAGCACTATAATCATGAAACGCCATAAAGCTTTAGTGGAAAGCACACGTTGTCGTTCATTTTAGTATTATAATACCGCGTGCACATTATGTAATCGGAAATTCTTTCCCAAGCGAAATAAATAATAAGAGGTACGGAGGTAATTGACCATCCACATGTCACAATGTTTAGAAGGTACAATGTATACTATTTGCTTTGCAGGTATGTTTAAGAGCCTACTGGTAGTAAAACCATGTACATGCATGTTCGGTCATCGAGGATTTAATATAGGCTACATATGGGAAATCCAGCCAAAGGCACTAATGAGACCAATTTTAAAAGATTGATGATAGCCAATTGGTAAGACCCTTGTAGATTTTGGTACACAGAACAGGAGACAATGTTTTCCTCGGGACTGGCTGATACAACTTATTTAATCCAACCATCTGCAGTGAATGCACATTGAGAATATGTGTCCAGGGCAAATGCAAAGACCACACCAGGGTTTTCTTTCCGTGTATACTATAGCAAGTGTAACATTTTATTCAAGGAAACTATTTTTTCCATTACAAATATTATAATTATAATTCAATCTGTATTTTTTTATCGAATTCTCACCCACCGAATCTTCGTGCCCAGAAATTCTTGATTATCAATAATTCTACCCGATAGTTTGTTATTTCTATTATTTCTTTAGTTTTATGTTGTTGTTTTCTTTTCATTTTCCTAATTTTGGTCTTATCTGTCTTTTTTGCAGATAATTAGACATAAGCAACTAACATGAAATTGAAACCGAAAATGAAAGCATTTATTCTCCCTCCATGACTTAGGCGTACAGGCAAATGGAATATCAGGGATTCAGACAATCTAAATTGGCAATGAAAATATGAAATGAGGAGAAATAATTAATGATGAGTTATGTGGATCAATAATAATGCTAATGTTTAAGAATAGCGAAATTAGAGAAGGCTACAGGTTATAGACTTGATACGGATCATCTGAATTCATTTTTATTTTAATCATCTAGGAACAAAAACTGAATCGGTATAATTTCATTCAAATGTGATCCATGAGATGGACCTTCCATTTCCTTTCTTTTAGAGTATTCTTTTGCCATAGCTTTTTCTGATCTTAGTTTCCTAAAAATATCGGATAGGTTCTATAAACCAATATGAAACTGTTGTCGTTCCAGTTAAAACTTAACCATGCACGGATGGAATAACCACTCATTATTTTACATATAGTCATTCTACGTTCCCACTTTGCCAGCTAAAGGTTGAGAGTTGCCCGTTAACACTGCCCTATCAGAGCCCACGCCCCGCCCCCTGTTGGCCGGGGGGAGGGCGGTGTTGGCCGGCGTGCTGCTGGCACCGTGTCCCGGTCAGGGCACACAGAGAACGGTTTGCTTGGCTTCGCGTCATGTTGGCAGGCACAGCCTCCGCTCTAACCTGATTATGTTGGACTTACAGGTCAACACCTCCCAATGATGTTTTAACATTAAAAACCATGATGAATCACCCTGGGCATGGGAAAGGTACATAACCGTCTCTTCTTCAGTTCAGGTCACATTCACACATTCCGTTTTTACATTCAATGTACTACGCTAAGAGATAAGACCATTTAATGTCTCACATGGCATCTATAGATCATCAAGAGGAAACAGGATTCAAAAGGTATGTATTATACCATGTCATGTTTGGACGCCTACTACTCAGCTTCTTATAGGAACATTTGAGAGCTGTTCTCATTTTTAGGAAGCTTCAAATCTGTCTCTATCCATGCATCGTGTTTGTGTTGTAGTATGTTCATTACAGGTTTATAGCTGGACATTTAAAAATAATCGCATTGGTGATTATTCTTGTTCAATTTACGCTATTACCATCACTATTGCCAAGGCCATTTTGCATCAAACGTTGTCTGTGTATACATAAGATTACAAGTTTACTTTCCATATGAAAGATTAGTCTACATTCCACTAAGTTTCCATGTGAGGTACTCCAATAAAGCCGTTGCCAATCACAGTCTTCCATCTCATTACGATCAGCTATCGTCCTAGAACCTAGTTCCTAATTCAGGGACGACAGAGAACACTCACGTGAAAGGTCAATGTTTATTTAGTCCAAATGCAATAATATGCACCACTGAGCTTCCTTTGACCAATGTCAGTCTGAGAGATTGTCCGCGCTACGCTTAATAAATCAGTACTCCTATTTCAAGTCACCTATCTATCTCTGCCCACACGCCCAAGTGTTATCCCAGCTCTCTAAGCTCACATGTGTCGGAGCTGCCTCAGAGGCCAATTGAATCACTCTAACGAGTACAGGTACCAACCTACGCATCTTATTTGCCTCGTTCCGTGACATCATCTACTGACTCTCCAATCGCATCGCAGATGTGCATAAGTCAGAGTGTCTATCTTAGTATGGGTCTAGATTCTAACAAAACAACTATCTAAGATAACTACTGAGTAATAGGACTGACACCCCTGTCAGTACATAGGCACAAGACCATGACTATAGCATATTGCACAGGGACGGATTTAGAGGGGGGGTATGGGACATGCGCCTACCTTTTTTTGGACGAATTCTAATTTTTTTTAAATGTAAAACTGGCGCTCCTTGAGTGGGCGCCGGGACTATTATAATATAAGTGCCCCTCCCCCTTTCCAAAATTCCTGGATCCGCCCCTGTTGCAATGAGAACCATCGGATTATAGAGAAAAGTGTATACAAAATAAATTCTAGGAATGGGAAATACAAGGCTGCCTGGTGTATACAGCATACCGTCCCATGTTCCGATTACACGCTGTACCTATATATGTATACCTGCTATGTAACAGGATACCAGTAGTATATCTCTGTGGTAAACGACAGTCTACCGTAGACAGGTGTGTCTGGGCTCGGCCCAACACGCAGGTGGGGGCTGGCTGGGATATGTTGTCATCACCTGCACAACTCTACTCCACTTCACTATAGAAATCGCAGAGTGTAAACCCATGGAGCCGTCAACGATTTCTGTCTTATTTGAATGCTGCTTTTTCATTATTACCTAAAATTATCTAAAACTTAGAAGGTGACCTCGCTTATAACACGTCAACTCCCTACGTTTTCATTGGTTGACAACGTGTGTAAATGTATTATTGCTTGTGGGCGTCTCCTATTATTGTTTCAAGTAACTGCGAACACTATTGTTATTCAGGGTTTGGTCTATTTGAGTCAAGAATGATACATAATATTTATATTCAAGTCTCATTTTGCAGTGGCATAATTATATATATGATGTCCACATCTTGGTTCCCTTCCACTGCAATATTACTGTTAAACTAGTGTAATGAACATCTTGTCCAATTAGCAAAACCATAATGTTTCATCTGTTGCAAATATCTGTATCCTTTTGACCAACTTGAATACCATGCACGTACCAACACTTGAAGTGGACATTAAAATGTTTACATTTTTTAACAGAAGGTGGTATGGAATACACTCGCTGACAAGTGATGCGGGCACATAATTTGTAGTTCTACGGTGAGATGGGCTATGACAACTGCACACATTGTCTAGACGTAGATACATAATGTTGGTGACCCACGACGCGATCTTGGTCCAATTTTGGACCTATATTAGAAATCGGTTTGACAAATAATGATTATTCTTGTAATATATTTCATTCCTCATCAACCATTCCTCAATTGCTACTAGTACACCATGGGAATGTTTACCCTTAAATATATTTCAAAATATGTTGGTGTTTTGTCGCATCGTGGATCACCGGCTTTACATTCCGATCTTTTATACATGAGGTTCGTAACACTCCACTATTACGGTTGACCACTCATTCACCAATGACCTGTGATTTGTAAAGCATGACTAGCCGTGCCTACCTATACTGCACATAGACTGAATAATCATAAAGAGAGGCTTACCTGTGTAACATGACTGGTCCTCCTAGGTAAAATAGCTACTGGTACTACTTAAGCCTTGATTCACGGAGGGTATACCGCTTGGGTGTTTATATATGCTCCAAGTGCGTGGGAAAACTAAAGTCAACTGCTGTCCTTGGTGACTCTGTGGTAAAAGTAAACACTGGTGTCTGGGGAGTCTCTAGACGTGTGTCTGTCCCCTCGACTCCTCACTGTGGTCGGTGGCGGCCTGTTTTATGATGTTGTGTCTCGCCTGTCGTCTCCTCCCTGGCCCCTCATTGTAAGGCTAGGGTCGCATAGGAATCACAAGTAGCTTTCACTTATAGAGGAGCAGGTCCACCGGTGACTTGTACCACTCTCTCCCGCCTTGGGAATCGTGTGGTCTCCCCACTGCCAGGTAGATCCCCTAAGGCATATGAAAACGTGACGGTGACTTGGCTCTTGTTTGTTATTTTTCTCCTCCCAGTACATACATATAAGTACAGGCCCCTTTTATGATATGGCCAGGGCCTGAAGGCTGAGGTCGGTGTTGGTCTTCCAGTCAATGAGCACGGACTATGTGGACCCGCAGTTAAGATCCAACCCCGTCCCACAGCTTTAGCTCATTTTAAATAGCACCTTACTTTCACACCAAACCTTTTGTACCTCAGCTACTTTTATACTCCACATGCGTTCACCTCTTTATTGAAACATCTCTAAGCACATGACAAAGAATGCGTTATGAATGACAATGGCAATGGCCAATGCGTTCTAGTGGCGGCAATATCTTGGAATTATAAATACTTGTGGTCTGTATTGGTTGTGCTAAAGTTACATGATTGTGTAACAAATGGCATGAAGGCCGTTCGCCCTGTAGGTCCGTCATGCCCGTCGCCCGTTGGACGTGAGCCCACCGTCATGAGGCTAAGAAGCCAACTTCACTCTGAGGCCACTCAGTACACTCACGTGCCAGAGAGAGCACAACCCGAGAGGAGCTGCACGCAGAAACTAAAATAACCTCTTGCCACAAGACGAAAGCCAAAACACGAAAAGCCAATGCTGTAATGTAACACTGTCCAGGTACATTTTCTACTGAGAAACCATTGCCACCACTCTCAATATTGGACTCGATGTTTTATCGAAAGTTTCCTGACAATGTCCCATGTGGTAGTCGTGAAAACTTAGTTTTCTGATGTGAATGGAAACATTCACATGCGGTTCATGACGCTGAAGGGGATCCCAGTTTTTAAAGCCGCGTCCTTTTGATCTATTAGTCACATGAAATCCTCGAAAAATTGAGCGTGGATGCTGGAAACGAATCCCAAGACAAAGATCAAAACGAAGAGTAATCCCGGCAAATCCAGGACGAAAGAAAGTCAGATCCCTGTGAAAGCCAGGTTGGCTTTCGTCAGTTTAGTTTTTCAAAGCCGCTGCCATTTGTTGGTCTGTTGACGCAGCTTTGTCCCTTCAGGTCGTGGCCAGATCCCCCTCCTGTGGTGGAGATTGGCAGTGGAGTAGGGTGGGGATGGAGATGGCAGAGATGCTCCTCTGGTGCCTGGCGGGAGAGATATGGTGGAGGAACATCTGCATCTGTCACGCCCAGTACCTGCCCGCCTCCCGCCGTCGGCTGTTGATGTGTACGGCCCTGGACTAATCACATGATCTTCGCTGGTCACATGATCTTCACACAGGCCAGCCTGGTGGCTGTTTTATGCTATGGTAACCTGTGCTTATTTCTCCTCTCCTCTCCCCTACTTTTTACCGTCTTCCACCAAGCCCCTGGAGGAAGGTTATCAGTACAGGTGTCACTCCTCCAGGGTGAGGCTTCCCACACCACACACCCTGCAGACGTAACACCCAGATAGTGTGTTAGGTATAGACAACTTGTACCTCGACAGAGGGACACTTACTCATGTACAAATGAAACCAGCCCCTATCTACACAGACTGAGCAGTTCTGTCTTGTCTGAATCACATTTCTAAATCCTACCCATCTTGCTATTCCGTCTCCATCTTTGTCGATAATCAAATACATGCAATTGGTAAAAGGTGCTTATGAATTAGGATGCTGTGTTTCTATGAACCGAAAACCCGAAAGCAATCCCCGAGACAGGGTCTATTGTCTGTGCTCAGCACAAGTACGTGGTACACACAGAACTAAAAACTATGAGTACCTCTACTAAAATGGGTTAGCACGGGCGGCCGTGATACTTCATTCATATAGCAGCTGATGTCATCAACACTCATATAACAGTGCTACAGACGGGGAAATTGCTAAGATTGATATCGCGTTCAATAAATGAATATTGTTCTATTGTTTATTTGGTCAATTAACATTGGATACATAAATTTCCAGGAGTCGCCCTTGACGACAAACTGTACATAGCTGGAGAGACTAACAAAATAATAATATGATCATGAGAAGTCAGACAAACATAAGCCAAGAACATCATTTCAAGGACAGTACAACTACAGCTGTTTCCAAGTCATATGAACGTTCGCAACGAATAGGGCCTATCTAATTATTAAGCTGGCGAACATTCCATTCCATTACGGTTATTTCTAAATATTATCTGTCATTGTTAGTTTGCTGGATGGCCGGTGTTTTCCCACGCCTTAGTAAGTCGACCTTTTAATGAAAGCTGCGCATTGCCAAGCTCTCCATCTGTCTGATTACCACCAGGCCTGCGTAGTGGTGGCGGCCCGGGCAGCAGGGCCATACTCTGCTGGCAGCATCCTCCCATGTCCATTATTTTCTACCTGATGGTTATATTTTATCCCTAATCATTACGATATTGCACTTGTAAATCATGTTTAAATACAAGTAAGTTATGCTTTTTTGAGGGCCGTTTATTCTATTCAGTGTAAATGGAGTTTTCTTAGTCTTAGCTTGTCTAGAGATTTTGAATAATGCCGTTAAATCATGTATTTAATCTATTTCGTTCCTTAAGATTTCTAAAGGTTATCTGACTCCACTAACTGCAACTATGAGCGAAAGGTCCTGGGTGCCTTTTTAAAGTATTTTGTCTTCTTTTATTAAGCGGAAAGCTTGTACATGTATGGAGAATTATTGGCTAAATGTCCATGCGTAGGATACATTTAGTAAATATTTTTATCATTTCATTATTATAGTCGTATCATATAAATAATCTGAAATAAATTATATATACGTGAGGCACATCTTTTGAGCTCATCCCAAGGATGACCATTATATTATTTTAAAAATAGGTGTACCAAAAGAACTTGGATAAAGTTCGTGGAGCTTCACAAGAGCCGAGTTACAACCTTTTAACTGGCACCAGACCAGTTACCTTCGCCTCCAAATTGGCACCAGGTGCTTATATATAGTACGAGACTCAGTCCTCTGACTTTCAAACCTTTAACGTCTCTAAATCAAAGGCCCTAGCAAGAGTGTTTCAGAGTTATAAACTTTGACTTACGCCAACGTTACGGGTGTAGATCCCTCAAATCGACTGAAACTAAAACTTGGTGACAGCTTAAGGGAATTTCTGGAAGTATGAGGGAGCCATCCAGCCCCAATTGTCCGGCATTCGATATCTGAGAGTGGAACATTCAATGTTTAGCTCTCATGTCACATGCGAGAAGCAATCTAGACCCACGCCCCACAGGAAGCCTGGAGAAAAGTGCCAGAAGCCTGACACAGGAAATGTTATATATAACCGTATAAATGTTGACTCTGGCAGATAGGCCAACAACATTCATCGAGGCGGGTTCACACCACGGCTTATCCTGGCGCTGAGGGCGGTGACAGTATTGTGCCAGGAGGACCGGAGACAGATGACAGGATGTGCCGTGCCCGCCGCCCTCACATGATAAACGTCTGCCGCTAGGTGGCCACCAGAAACACATGGTATGAGTAGTATAGGTTTTGAGGGAGTTCACGTCATCGACCATTTTTAGTGAGGGAGTTCACGTCATCGATAATTTTTAGGGGGGTAGTTCACGTCAAACAATTGCAAATTGCAAATTTTAGAACTGGAAATAGAAATATTCTTGTGATTAATGTTGAAAATATTTTTATGTTATTATTGATAATAAGCTTAAGAAAATGTCAGCTGAAAAATTGGTTATTGCTGATGAAGTATTGCAGTCTATTGCAGATTTGCTTTATTGTGATTGGGAAAGTTTGGCAATATATTTAGAATTAGAGAGCAAAGATTTGCATAGAATTCGAGGTAAAGATAAAAGTACTGTGTTACAGTCTAATATATTACAAATGTTAAATTTATGGTGGGATCGAGTGGATAAAAATGATTATTTGAACGAGTTAATTACAGCTTTATCAAGTTTGTATCGTTATGATTTGATTGAAATTGTTTTAAGTTTTATACCCAAAAATGATAAAAATATATCTGATAATATTATTCAAGTTTTATTTTTACAGTTGGCTGAGCGTTTAGTGATGGATTGGAGAAATTTAGGAATTTATTTGTCTATTTCTTTAACTGAAATAGATAATATTTTTTATGGTTTATATGAACCAAAAGTTCATCGTGCTTATGAAGTTTTAAAGGTTTTTCAATTACAATATGGTTATTTAAATTTAGATAAATTATTTAAAGTTTTGAGGCAAATGAGGAGATTAGATGTGATTGAATTTATTACTAGACATATTAGGCATTAACTTATTTGTTACATTTGGTTTCCCTCTGGTGGGAAGTTATTGTATATTGTGTCTCTCTCTAGTGGGAACGAATTGAACCTTGATGATTTATAGTGTTTGCAGACATGGTACATGACCTCCATATTGGATTGTCGTAACTTTTGAAAGTTTGTTTACATTCTCAGTCTTGATATTTACAACTCCTATTTCTTAGATACTTTACGAGGCTATTGCTTGACGCCTAATTATGAAATAAACACAGGTTAAGAATTTTGCATTTTACAATTATTTAATTTGGTACGATATAGTGGTATGAAAACCGGTTGTGCGTATCTACATGCAGAATGCTGCCTTTTTGCAAGTTTGTTGTAAGAGTGTTGTGTTGCAGAGTGGTCGTTGAGCTAATCTTGAAATTTTTCGACTTTTGGAGAATGAACATAGTTTTTGAGATTAGCTTAGCGGTCATGACGTGGTTTTAGGTGATTCTAGTGTTAATGTACCCCGGTTAAAAGCCTCGGTATGGAGTAAACGCGCACTTCAGAGCAGACCCTTTTCGCGTTGTAACGGTGTGTGCGTATGCAACAGCACACTAATTTGGACATTTTGTCTATGTACGTAGGACGCTCTGGTAGAGAACGCCGAGCGGACACACTTTGTACCGGCTTACTTGATTTACAGCGACGCAGGGCGCTCCGGTAGATAACGCCGCGCTGTCTGCGAGGAATCTAGACCTCCGTGCCTGGTCTAACAATACTCGCTCTCCCGCGAGTGGGCTGGCTACCAGGCTAGTGTTAATGTAGTTTTGTGCGGAGTGACGCGAGGGTTGAGACGTACATTAACCTAGGTGATTCTAGTGTTAATGTAGCTTTGTGCGTTTATGAATATGAAATAATTTTTTTTTTTAAGTTACATTAAAGTATTTGTTTCAGTGTTTATTATAGCTTTAGCTTATTTTACTTTTGATTAGTGTGATATAGCTGTAAATCTAGTAATAGTGTTCTTTCACAAGTTTTATGAAATCAAGCTGTAAATCTAGTAATAAATCTAGTAATAGTGTTCTTTCACAAGTCTTATGAAATCAGTATGTTGGTCTAGGAAATTGATATTTATGGTTTGGGCACAGATCCAGGTAATCTTTTTTGTGTCAGTATGTGTATTGGTTAGAGTAATTTATATAATATTGGTGACGCAGTTGGGGCGTACGTATAGCTTGGAAGAATAAACATAATCGACTATAAGATATATATATACAGTTTTGTAGCATATTAAAGCGCAAGTGTAATAATTGACAAGGTTTAATTTGGGCTATAGCACTTGTCAGTTATTATATTTGACTTTAGTGAAAACAACCACTTTATAATGCATTAATAATTGAAAGCATTTGGCTAAGAATTGTATAAACATATTAAGAATGGTTAGTACATGTACATTAAGGTTCATTTTTAAAGGTAAATAAACAGCAAACTTGAATAAATGTAAATACATTTTGCTCAAACAATAAAGTGTTGTGAACACATTAAAATTGTAGCTTTTATATAAATTGGTTAGCTGAATATTGTAAATACATTGAACTAAACAAAGTGATGCGAATATACTAAAATTGTAGCTTGGATATATAAATTTGGGTAGCTGATAAGCTGTGAACATACTAAAATTGTAGCTTGGATATATATATAAATTTGGGTAGCTGATAAGCTGTTGAGGTCTAATGGTAAGTCTAAATATGATAGTTAATTATTTCTTCTTGTGTGGTAACATACCTTCTTGGTAGAGGTACGAGGAGGGGTTTTGAGATATATATGTATGTATGTTTATTGATTTTTAAGAGTTTGCTAAGACATTTTTGAAATATTTTAAAATGAAAGTTTGTTTTATAATAAATATGCTTCAATGTTTAAAGTTTAAATGATTATATTAAATTAAGAGTGAGAGAAAGTTTATGTATTCCCTTTCAGTACCTTACATGGAAGGTTCTGGATGTTGTGTCTCGTTTCCATGTGGGTATTTTTGCTTTGTACGAGGAGGTACTGAAGGGATAAAAGTTTGAAACGACTTTATAAATTAGCAAATTATTAGATATTCAATTTTATATATTTTCGTTTTGTTTATATAAATGTAGTGAGAAAAGATAGTTTAAGTTAATGCGCGCGTTTTATAATATAAACGTATACTATTTTGGTTTATTATTAAAAATGAAAACCTATAAGCACCTTAAATACTTTCACAATCATAACATAATGTTATTGTCTTGTGATTGGCTGAGACTAATAAAGAGGGTATAAAAGCTTTGTGTTGATCTTTTGCGCGCATTTCTTTGGTGTGGTTAATTGTAGTGTGGTAAAGAGCGCCGTTGGGCCCGCGTTGGGCGCAAGTGCGTGCTTTGTTAGGCGTAAGTGCAAGTTTGTGGAGATTGATATTTTCGGAGGTGGTTGTGGAGATTGACGTTTCTAGAGGTGGTTGGAAATTGCTTTCTTGGTTTGGAGATTGACGTTTTTAGAGGTGGCTGGAAATTGCTTTCTTGGTTTGTGGAGATTGACGTTTTGATTTTAGCTAGCGTTAAGCGCTAGTTGAAATTATTTTTGGTCTGTTTTACTTAAGATAATTTTAGTTAGGTGATTGTTGGTTGTTGCTTTTGCTTTTGTTGAAATTTCAGCTTTATAGTTTTGCGACTTAAAGCTTCAAGATCAAGCTTGGCGTCATTCATCACAGGCACATTATAAACAGGTAAGTGTACTTATTTATTTATTTGTGAGAAATATTGTATTGTATTGTATTTAGTGTGGTACCGAACAGGTAAGTGTATTTTTAGAAATATGAAACAATACGTGTATTGTGATATAATATGTTCTGAAAGTTCAAATTTTAAAAATGTTTCTGAAAGTTCAAATTTTAAAAATGTTTCAGTTAATTCTCAATATTTAGCTTATTATGATTTTTTTGTCAGGTCTAAGTATTTTCAGGTGCAAAGTATAGAAAGGGATAATAATTTGAAACCTATTCGAGTTTGTATATGTATTTTTCAGAATAGTTTGAATAAGTCTGTGGTGTTAAAGGAGCATAATTAAGATGTCGCATGATAAGGTTTATGTTGTTAGGCTTTCTGAAAAGGCTAATCTTCCAAAGAGAAGTTCATTATTTTCAGCAGGATTAGATTTGTATAGTGCTTATGATTATATTTTACCAGCAGGAAAAAAACTTGAAATTAAAACAGATTTACAGTTTGAGTTTCCTGAAAAATGTTATGGAAGAATAGCATCTAGATCTAGTCTTTCTAAATATTATTCTATTGAAGTTGGAGCAGGAGTTATTGATGAAGATTATAGAGGAAATGTTAGTATTATTTTGTATAACTTTGGAAATTTAGATTTTCTTATTAAGGCTGGTGATAGGATTGCTCAAATTATTTTAGAGCGTTATTCAAATGCCAGTGTTTATGAAGTACAAGAGTTAAGCAAAACTGATCGTGGTTGTAAGGGGTTTGGTTCTAGTGGATATTGTTAAAGTGCTAAGGGTTTTATTTTACAAGTTAATAGGAGGTGAGGGAGTAGGAGAAGGTGAGGGAGGAGAAGGTGAGGGAGAAGAAAAAGTTTTAAAAGTAGTCATTTCAATTTCTTCTTGTACTACGCTAATAGATTCAAAGCTTTCAGAGTTTAGAGAATTGAAACTGCTAGTGTATTCAGAAGGTGCTTGTGCTTCATTAACATTAACATTAATATTAAATCGAGATCTCATATGAAGTGTGGTTCGCTGAATAGATCGAATTCTATATTGTTCAAATTTGTTTTGCCAAGTTTTTCTGAAAAGTTTATAAAGAATAAAAGATGTTAATATAATACCAAAAAGAACTAAGAAAGATAAGATTCCTGCTATAATATCAGCTACTGGTACGATATTTTTTGGAGTTGATTTGTCAATAGGTTTAGGTGTAGATGCGAAAGATGCGTTAGGTGTTTTTGGTTCATTTGAAAATGTTGTATTTATAGGTATAGTGACTTGTGGTTGGCTTGAACTGATAAATGTAGAGGTTTGCGCTAGACTTGTAGGATGCGGTTGGCTTGAAGTACTGATAGAGGTTTGCGACAGACTTAAAGTACTGATAGGTGTGGAGGTAGTAGAGGTTTGCGGTAGACTTGAAGTACTGATAGGTGTGGAGGTAGTAGAAGTTTGTAGCCGATTTGAAGTAATAGGTGTGGAGGCTTGCGATAGACTTGAAGTTTTGGGTGAGCTGAAAGTATAAAGTATTTTGCAAATAATAAATTACATACAGATTAATATTTTATAAAACTTTTGTTAGAAGTTAGGTTGGATATGATGCTAGATTTGTTGTTAAAGATATTAGTAGTTTTATAAATCTCTTGAAATTAGTGGACTTAGAGTTTGTTTGAGTTACTTGTGTTGTAGAAATGTTCTTCAGATGAATAAGTCTAATAGTTGACTAGTTTCAGAGCATTCATGAGACTTAGAGGACTTAGAAAATTTCTTAGTTTATAGATATTGCATTGAGATTACCAGACTTATAGATTGGTGACTGGTAAAGTTTCTGAGTTGGGTGACTTTTCACAGAATTCCTTTCTAGTATCTTTGACTTATTTTCTTGTGAGATGGGCTCTAGAATTTTACTACAGAAAATATGAAAAGGTTTATCCATCCACGGTGGAATTAAATCTCTTAAGATTAGTGGACTTAGAGTTTGTTTTAGTTACTTGTGTTGTAGAAATGTTCTTTAGATGAATAAGTTTGATAGTTGAATAGTTTCAGAGCAATTGTGAGATTTGGACTTAGAAAATTTCTCAGTTTGTAGATATTGTATTGAGATTACCAGACTAATAGATTGGTGACTGGTATTAAATTGTGATAGGCTGAATAGGGATTATAAATATTAGTTTAGATAAAGCTATTAAAACATATGTTGCTAGATTTGTTGTTAAAGATATTAGTAGTTTTAAATTATGATAGGCTGAATAGGGATTATAAATTATATATTTACATGGACCAACTTGAAGTACGTGGCTGGCTTGAAGTAATAGGTGTAGAGGCTTGTGACAGACTTGTTGAAGTTTTGGGTGAGCTGAAAGTATAAAGTATTTTATAAATAATAAATTACATATAGATTAATATTTTTGTTAGAAGTTAGGATGGATATAATGCTAGATTTGTTGTTAAAGATATTAGTAGTTTTAAATGAAACTTAAGCAGTTAGCATGAGTGACTTTTACGTAACTATGATGTTTGTTGCTTTGTTTAATATTAAAAGGTTCAACTTAGTTTACCATATAGGAATGTTAGGAGGAAGCATGCTGTTTTATTTTTAGGTTTAGAGTGCATTTTAAGACCAATAACTTACATGGTATTTGGAAATGAAGATGCTGGTTTCATAGATGTAGTGGTTGTACTTAAATCATTAGTTTGAGTCTTTAATGCGTCAGTGAAATCGTGAGTTGTTTTTGTTTCAGTTAAATCAAATAGGGCATTAGTTGTCTTCAAGGCATCAGTTGTTTCAATTGCTGAGCTAAATAAAAAAATTACGATTAGTTTGGTTAATATAGTTAGGACGGTGCAAAGTGAATATTGTTTAAGGTAGAAGTTAGATGTCGCCACTGCTTTTGCAGTTAGCATGTGACTTTCACGAAGACTATGATGTTTAATATTAAAAGGAGGTTTAACTTACGTTTGTCATATAGGAATGTTAGGAGGAAGCATGCAGTTTATTTTTTTAGGTTTAGAGTGCATTTAAGACTAATAACTTACATGGTATTTGGAAATGAAGATGCTGGTTTCATAGATGTAGTGGTTGAACTTAAATCATTAGTTTGAGTCGTCAATGCGTCAGTTGTAGTTAAATCAAATAGGGCAATAGTTGTCTTCAAGGCATCAGTTGGTTCAATTGCTGAGCTAAATAAAATTACGATTAGTTAGGTTAATATGGTTAGGTTGGTGTAAAGTGAATATTGTTTAAGGTAGAAGTTAGACGACGTTACTGCTTTTACAGTTAGCATGAGTGACTTTTACGTAACTATGATGTTTAACTTAGTTTGTCATATAGGAATGTTAGGAGGAAGCATGCTGTTTTATTTTTAGGTTTAGAGTGCACTTAAGACTAATAACTTACATGGTATTTGGAAATGAAGATGTTGGTTTCATAGAAGTTGGTTTTTCTGTTGCTTTTAATCTGAATAAAAATTAATGTTTAGAATTTATTCTTAAATTCAAAAGATTAGAAAACTTTGGATATGAAAGGTATTTATATAATGTTCAGATTTAAGAAACTTGTTAAGCTAAAATTTAAGAAACTTAGAAGGTATTATATTTGAATAATTTTATACTGTTAATATTAAGTGAGTTAAGCCTATACTTACATGCATTTTCCTGCTTCGCATTGAAATGTAATTCCACTTGTTTTGATAACTGCAAGGAATGGGAAGACATCTATGTCGTATTTGATGAATTGTTGCTGTGATGCGGCGGGGGAAATTAGAAAGATTTGCGTAGTTCTTAGCGTTATGTGTGTGAAAGTTGTCGGTAAACAGTAGCAGATAAGCGTGTCCAAGTTGTCGGTTAAGGAGCAGTCGTTTCTGACAGAACAACCTAGAGTTTTCGTCAAAATGGTTAGGAAGAGAAGCAGGAATACTAGTTTGGTCGACATGATGGTTCTGCGCATTTGATTTACTTTAGAGATGAAGTGAGTGTTGGTCGGCGTGTTCTAGATTTAGATTTATCAATAAGTTTAAGGGCATTAATGTAAGAAATAGTTTCCATTGATTACGGGCTGTAACTTAGTCCACACTTATCAAGTATTTTTATGTAGGCTTGGCTTGGAGTAGATAAACTTGTCTGAGGTTCACTTGGTACTAAATAATTTGTGTTGAGAGGTTCCCTCTGGTGGCTAGGCATCAACTATAGACATGTGCTGGAAGGTTCCCTCTGGTGGCTAAGCATTAACTGTAGACAGAATAGAGACTTAGCTTTTACGCTGATTAGCTTTTACGCTGGGCGTTATTTGATTAATGTTTTGACTAGATTTGAGACATACTAGGGTGGGGTCTTTTTTATGCTTGAATTTATAGATTTTTCATTAAGTACCTTCTCGCCTGTGTTTGGTGTTAACCAATTTAGATTATATTGGTTTTTTGCCTAAGTTTAGACAGATGTCTAAAGACGCTGTTAACACCTGTAGTAGAGATGAACAGTGTGACGTTAGGCCTTTAGGCTTAGTTTGGGTAATGTAGTGAGGGTTCCCCAGTGAATGACAACACTGTTCATGTCTTATTACAATAGGTAGCTAATGCCCTCTGGTGGATTGATGTTTAGACGCTTAGATAACTTAGGTATTGTCGTATCGCGTTATTTGTTTTCTGACCGCTTACGCACTTCATATATGTGACCGCAGGCGTCGCCACCTACGTTTTTATAGGCAATACGTTAGGTGGCGCAGCGGCGCTGTTTATCGGTGGATTTTAATGACAGGATCGGAAAGAAGAGATTTTGCCGCTTAGTCAAGCAATGCTTCTAAAAAGGGCAAGTTGCTCAAAATTACCTTATCTCAGCATAGCTACAGTGTTGTGGTGATGGAGCATTGTGCATCAATTGCACTGTGATAATTCTGGTACTTTAGAGAAACAGCCTTGGCAAAATGTGTCATAGATATGTTCAAGTAGTATATTGTGGTTAAGTTATGATATGGGTTAAATTTATATATTTGTGTTAATGTTTATTTTTAAGATATATAAGGCGTTTAAGGTAAGTTTATTTGAATATGCATGAAGCTTTGTGCTTAAATAAGCTTATGATTGTTGTATTTGGTGTTTGCTTTTGCTTAGGAGGTAGGTGTACAGAGGATTAAAGATTGTTTTTAAGGCTTAAGGTTAGTTTACAAATGATTGTTATACATTTTGAGAAAAGTGTTTATGAGCCTTATTGTTCTTGTTACTTTTGTTTAGTTATAAATAAAGTATTAAAGGAAGGTGAAAATATAGGTAAGCTTATTGCTGCATGTCCTAATGGTACATTAATAGATTTTTCTAAAATAGAACAAATCACAGAATTAGTACAGGAATTGAATAGATTTCTTTTTAAATTAAGTTTAAAAAGATTAGTTTTGACATTTATTTTGAATAAATTTCCTAAATTAACACCAGAAGATGTAGATCAGTTAGAGATTCCTGGTATTTTGAAAAAAGATATTACTAATTTTGAGGAAGAGGAATCTAGGCAATTTGATGAAGTTGCAAATACAACAACGTTTGTTTTGTTGATTCGGCATCATGTTGGTTTTCGTGTTAAAATAGAACAAGTATTAGAAATTTTTGATTTTTGAACTTATATACATTGGTAGGTATGAGACGTGTGTTTTATTTTTATAGATATAGGTACGATACAATTAATAAGAAATTTTGTAAATTAGTTTGTTCATGTATAGATTGTCAGTTAATATTGGTTAATTTTCGATACAAGAAAGCATATAAACTGTTTTTTAATTTAAATCAAATTATTACAAGACATGAAATTCATAATTTAAGTGCTAAAATTTGCGAGTATTGCAAAGCTAAACCAGATTTTTATTTAACAATGTCTTCTGATTTTTTATTGGGTTATTCAGAATTTTTAATAAATATAGCTCAGATTTATCTTATTGTAATGAAACACGCCTCCTTTAGATTGGGTTACAAGTATCGATAGTATATATTAATGCAAGTAGATTATAGTGTAAACTTGGTTATTTTTGGTTTAAATTTTACTCCAAATATTCATTTTGATATTCCGTATATTTATAAAAGTATAAAGAATAGTTTTTTATATAGAGGATCATTAACTTGTAAAAATAAATTGTATACTTTGAAGATTACACGTAATGGATTTTGTTCAATTTATTTAAGAAGAAATTTTTCAAGTTTATTACCAAATATTAAGATAATAGCTTTAGAAGTTTATGAGTATATTAGGGACTTTTGTGAACAGGAAATAGTTAGTGTAAATATAACTCCAAAGAACATTCAAATTACCTTTCAACTTGTATTTAAAACAACACCGGATTTTAAGGTTTTTTGTATAAAAATTGCAGATTGTTTTGAAAAAGAATATGAATTTGAAATTAAAGAATCTAATTCTAGTGAATCTATATGGTTGCCTTATGTAAATAATAGTTCATATTTTTCAAGTTTACGTATCAAAATTAAAGGTAAAAGTAAATGTATTTTCACGTTTTTATATTCTTATAAAGGAAGTTGTTTAACTGATAATGTTTTAGATTTTAAAAGAGTTTGTGATAGTTTGAGATTGTGTTATTTAAATAATTTACATTTATGGCCGCCGGAGTGTTAGATAGGTTACTTTTGTTAATTATAGAATTTCTTTTAAGACATAATGAAGAAAATAAATTATTTTGGAATAAAGTTCGGACAGATAATTCACATTTTTTTAGTTTTTGTTTTCAACTTTTAACAGAATGTGAGAATGAAAGGAAAAAAATAAATATTCTTAAAGAAGAATTAAAGGTTGAACTTTTGTCTGCTTTAAGAAATCAAGATATAACGAGAAATTTAGCCTTTAGAATTTTATCTAGTGAAGATGAAACTATTAAGCTGGACTTGCGTTCTTCACAAAGTTCAATTATTCAGTGTCTTGTTGATATTCTTAGAATAAATATAACTGTTTATCGAAGTGATTCTCGATCATTTAATTTTACATGTTGTACAGAATTGTTTCGTATAGGTTCACCTTTTGTTATTCAATGGAGTAAAGTAGAAAATGCTTTTATAGAAGTAGCTTTAGATTATCATATGTCAAAATATAATTCATTAATTGAGTTTCCAAAACATAAAGTGAAAAGCAAAAAGCGTAAGCATGAATATAAAAGTGCTGAGTTTTTATCTTCTACTTCAGATTCAGATTCAGATTGTAAAAAACAAATACATGGTCAAAAAAGTACTTGTACGAAATCTTTAGGTTTTCATACTAAGAAAAAAGCAAGAGTTGAAAATTTTGAGAAAGCTGTAACTAAAGAAAAGGTTAATGATAGTGATTCATCTTTGGCTCGAGATTTGTCACTATCAGAAAGTGAAAATGATGATTATGATGATAAAGCTAAGAAATTGGAATCAGAATTAGAGCTTGAAAAAAGAGATGATTTTATGGGCGAACTAAACAAATTACAGCAATCTAATAATGATATGAAATTTCATAAGAAATCTCAGAAAAAAGATGTTATGGTAAATGTTTCAGAAACAGGAAAACATTTACAGGATTTTTCACCATATTCTGATTTGTATTCTGATAATTTTAATAAGATAGAATGTAATATAGATAAGTTTGTAGAAATAACTGAAAGGTTGAAAAAACACGCCTTAGTTCTTCAAAATAACTTACTGCCAGGAAATATTGAGAATTGCTTGTGTTGTCCTGTTCATTGTGCTCAAGCTTTAGTTAAGGCTACAAAAGATAAGCGAGGACCAAAAAAAAAAAATTAGAATGTTCATATTGTAAGAAAGAGTTTATATCTTTAAGTTTATTGCGTTTACATATTTTGGTTAAGCATTCTAATTATGATCCTAAGAATCATATATTTACACCAGTTCCTTTGAGATCTTCTTTAGTAATATTAAAAAAGTATCATCCTGATTAAATTTATTATATATTTATTTAGGAATTTCAAGTTGATAAAAGTAAGTATTTGAAATGGATACTGCTTGTTCAAAAAGTTTTGCTCGCTTGATGAAAAGGAGCTTGTATTTTTGTGCTTTAGTGTCATTTTATTTTGGTAAGTTAAATTTACCTTTGTTAATTGAAATTCCTAGCCAAGAATTTTTATCTGAAGATGAGTGTTTACAATTAATAGAAATATTAAGTGAAGAACTTACAGATGATGCATGTTTTTTAAAGTTGAAATATTTTTCTTGCGCGAGTCTTTTATTTTTTTCATCGTATTTTCAATGTGATATTGTTTTAGATTTTATTTATTTATCCATGTGGGAAAATGATAAAAAAATAATTGAAGTTTTAAGAAAGTCAATTTATTTTTATGGTTTAAAAGATTGTTTCACAAAGGTAGTTTTGGATTCAGTAGCATCGTATTTGTATATGTCAGTAGATGATGTGATTGATTTAGGACATTTATGGGAAATTAATAATAATAGTAGTCCTAATTGTTCAATGAGGTTGTTAGCTAAAAAGTTAAGAGATACTAGGCGGTGTCGTAGGTTACTTTTTTCTTTTTTTACATTACCTTGTGCTCAATGCCATTCACGAATTATTTTTAATTATAAAGGTTCAGATAATACAGTTTTTTTAAAGTGTTGTAAAAGACCTATTCATATTTCAAGATGTTATGAACATTTTATTTCTTCTAGTTTTGATTTGCAGGTTTATTGTCCCTGCTGTAGAACTCCTTGGCGAAATGCATTACCTCAAATAGAAACAGCTTCGAGGAAAAGGTGTTTAGAAGATTTTCTTATGCATATGAGAGATTATCCTAAACACATAAGAACATATTCTTCTTCAAAATTAATGCGAAATGTGAAAGTTCAAAAGGAAGACTGATGAGGCAAAGTGATTAAATTGTGATGTGATTAGGATTGATATTAGATTTTATAGATTTGTTTTAATAAATATTTAAAATGTTGCAGAACGAAGAACTAGAATCATTCAATTATACAGTAGTTTCAAATGTACCACATTCAGTAAGAGAAAATAAGACAAGTCATTTTTATACTGAAATACCAGCTACACGTGAATGTAAAGGTTACTGGGAAGTAGCCTTATTGGAGATTGATTTTTTGAAATCGTGGTATAATGTACCAGAGCATCCAGAGCAATCTAGAACTTATGTAATTGTGCGAGATATTTTTGATTTAAAAGACCAAACAGTAGAACAAATTAATTCATTAGATGAAGTTGTTCCTAATTCTATAAAAAAAGTAAATAAGGTATTTGCTTTAAAGTTTGGAAATTATGAAATTAAGGATATGATAAGTGAAATGAATGAAAAATTTGCTAAATTAAAAATGGAAGTAAATGAAGCTCAACCTACTTATAAAAATTATAAAAGATATACTAAACTTTATATTGATAATCAAAATTTAATTTGTACTTTATATGTAGGTACAGGAGATGTAGTTATTTTGTCTGAATATATTGCTACGGTTTTACGCTTAAATAATTGTGAAGGAATTAAAAAGTATACTTCAAGAGTTACTGTTAATGGTGAGAAAACATTTACAAATTTTATTGAGTTTAGAGGACCACCTTTATTGAAAAAGCCACCTTCTACTGAAAATGAATTAGATTCTGAAGGAAATCCAATAAGGGATGAAGAAATTTTAATAAAAGGTTTTAATGATGTAATATCTCTTAATAGGAAGGGACCATATAATGAGCTTTTTCAACCACAATATGGAAAAGATTATGTAGGAAATGGAGTTCCAGTTTTTCCAACAGACACTTCAAATATATACATTTATTCTAATATTGTTGATTATGAGTATGTAGGTAACATTCAAACAAAATTACTTAGAACTGTTAGGGCTAGTGGAGTATTTGGTGAACATATTAAGCACACTTATTCCCATCCATTGTATAAGAAATTAGCTTATGATAGGTTGCAGGATATAGAAATACAAATTAAAACTGATGATGGACAGCTTGTTAAATTTGAATATGGAATTGTTGAGTTAATTTTGCGTTTTAGAAGATTAAATAGATAAAAAAATAAAATGAATGAAATAAAGAAAAGAAAAGCTTTTGGTAAACTGTTAAGAAGTTATGATATAGTTCCTTTTCAGCGTGCTATAGATATAGAATTATTTTTTCAACGCAAGTTTAAAGTTTTATTAGAAAAAATTAAGAAAGGTTTATTGAGGCATGGTGGCATAAAATTTCAAATTAGTCTTAATGTTGTATTAGGTAAATATAAATTGGATACATCAAGGTATTATGAAATTAAACCTTGGTTTCAAAGCAATATGACTCAAGTTTTAACATTTTTATCTGTAAAAGAAAAAATGATACAAGCTATAAGAATACTTTTAGCATTTTTTGATGGGTTTATTCAGATGGGTTCAGGTTGGTTTTTAAAACAAATTAATGTTTTACGTTTATCAGTTTATAAATGTAATCCTTTTGGAGGGTGTGCATCTGTTTCATTACCAATTCCTAATAAACATTCTATTCTTAATATACGATGTTCTGATGACAAGTGCTTTTTGTATTCTGTGTTAGCTGCTTTTAAAAAGTGTGTAAATCCTAATAGATTTACATCTTATTTAGATTTAGTAAGTTCTTTAAATTTAAAGGGTCTTTCTTTTCCAACTAAAATAAGTGAGATTCCAAATTTTGAGAAAAATAATAATTTAACGATAAATGTTTTTGGGTTATTTAGTCAAAATGAAATGGGATTTGTAAATAATACTAAATATTTACCGTATCCAATGTATATTTCAACAAGCTTTGATGATAAACATCGCAAACATATTAATTTACTTTTGTACAAAAATCATTATATGTTAATTCGAAATATTAATTCATTCATAACACCATTTTATTGGAAAAAAACAAGGTATTTTTGTAATAAATGTTTAATTTCATTTAGAGATAAAGTTGGTTTACAACTTCATAGTAAAGCAAATTGTACAAATAAAGTTTATACTGGACAAACTTATAAGCTTCCTTTAATAGGTGAAAAAGAAATGTTTCGAAATCTTTCACGACAAATAAAAAATCATTTTATTATTTATGCTGATTTTGAAACATTAAATAAAAATGTAAATAAGTTAAAAGGTAAGTCTATTATGAAAACAAGACATGAATTAAATGCAGTAGGTATTTTATTTTTATCAAAGTATAGTAAGTATTCTAAACCACCTTTTCTTTATATTGGTCCTAATGTTCTTAAAAACTTTTTTGGATATATTTATCAAGTGCGTGCAGAGATATCTTGTATTTTTGAAAATGATAGAAAACCTTTAACTTTAAATTCACAGGATATTTTACATCTCGCTAAGCAAAAAGCTTGTTATCTTTGCGGAGTTTCTTTTGCTAATTTAGGAATTAAAAGAGTTATAGATCATGAGCATTTAGGTAGGGAAGGAAAAGGTAGAGATGTTAATTATGCTTGTAATAGATGTAATTTAGTATGTAGTGCATTGAAATTTACAAATTTTAAAATTCCTATTGTTATGCATAATGCTATGAACTATGATTTACATTTTATTGTTAAAAATATGTACAAGTATTTAAAACAACTTAATGTTCAAGTTATTCCGCGTTCATCAGAAAAGTTTTTAGCTATGTTTTTAGATAATTTTGTTTTTATTGATTCTTTTCAGTTTCTTCCAAATTCATTATCTAATCTTGCTGAATTATTAGTTAAAAAAGATACATTAGATTTAAAAGAAACTAAAAAGCATTTTAAGGAAAAGATGTTACCATATGTTATAAGAAAGGGAGTTATGTGCTATGACTATATAGATTCGTGGGAAAGGCTGGATGAGAAGGAATTACCTTGTCGTGAGGCATTTTTTAATAGTTTAACTAATCAAAGTATTTCTTCTTTAGATTATGATCATGCAATTAAAATGTTTAAAATTTTAAAGTGTAAGAATATAAAAGATTATTTAAGACAATATTTAAAAATAGATGTATTACTATTAGCTGATGTTTTTGAATCATTTAGGGAAAAGTCATTAGATTTTTATGGATTAGATCCAGCTAAATATTTAACAGCTCCATCTTTGAGTTATGATGCTATGATGAAGTTTACAAAGGTTAAGTTTGATTTAATTAATGATATTGACATGTTTAATTTTTTTGAAGATGGTATTCGAGGAGGTATGACACTTGTAGTTCAAAGATTTGCAAAAGTGAGAAAAGAAACTGAGCATATAGTTTATTATGATTGTAATAATTTATATGGATTTGCTATGGTACAACCTTTACCTTACAAAAATTTTGCTTGGGTTGATCCGAGTAAATATGATAGTTTTGATGTAACTAAAGTTCTTGATGATGCTCCTATAGGATATATTTTAGAGGTAACTTTAGAGTATCCTGATTATTTACATGATTTTCATAATATGCTTCCTTTGGCTCCTGAAAAGCTTGCAGTGAATTTTTTTCAATTGTCTCCATATGCTAAAAATATTTTGGAAGGTTTAGGTAAACGCTATACTAAAAGCTGTATGAAATTAATTTCAACTTTATGTCAAAAGGAAAAGTACATTATACATTATAGGAATTTAAAATTGTATTTAAGTTTAGGTTTAAAAATTTCTAAAATTTTTAGGATAGTATCCTTTTCTCAGTCATGTTGGATGAAACCATATATTGATTTTAATAACCAAAAGCGGAAAGAGGCTACTTCAGATTTTGATAGGGAATTTTTTAAACTTATGAATAACTCTACGTTTGGCAAATGTATGGAAAATGTAAAAAGAAGAATTAAAATGGTATTAACAACAAATCAAAAGTCATGTGCCTCTATGATTAAAAAGCCTCTTTTTCATTCTTTACATATTTTTAATTCAAATTTTGTTGGGATACAGTATAAGAAAAATATAGTAGAATTGAATAAACCTATTTATATTGGTTTTACAATATTAGATTTATCGAAAATGCATATGTTCAATTTTCATTATAATGTCATTTTAAAAACATTTGGTTTAAAATCTGTTCAGCTTCTTTATACTGATACTGATTCACTAATATATTATATAGATCATAAACATTTTTATAGATTACTTTATGATATTAGGGATTATTTTGATTTTTCAAATTTAGAAACAAATAATTTATTATATTCTTTAAAAAATAGAAAAGTGTTAGGTAAATTTAAAGATGAAACAGCTGGAGTAGAAATTAAGGAATTTGTTGGTTTAAGACCTAAAATGTATTCTTTTCTGTTAAATTCAGGAAAGAATATAAAAAGAGTTAAAGGAATTAGAAGGAGTTGTGTAGACAAGCTTTTACATTCAGAATTTAAACAAGTTTTAAAAGAAGCATCTGAATCTTTTGCTACCTTTCACTGTATACGCAGTTATAAGCACGATGTGTTTATTTTAAAAGAAACAAAGTTAGCTTTATCGCCTTTTGAAGATAAACGTTGGCTTTGTTCAGATGGAGTGCACTCTTTAGCATATGGAAATTATAAGTTAAGGTCTAAAAAAAGAGTAAAAGAAGAGGAAGATAAAACAATATGTAAAGTTCAAAGGAAAGCATAGGAAATATTCCTGTGATTAGTGATTTTATAGTAGGTAAATAGTAATTTTATAGTAGTTATTAGTTTGTTTATTAAATATAGAATTAATTATGGCTTCAAAGGAGGAAACAATATCACGTTATGTTTTGTCTTTTGGAAGAAAGAAAAGACTAGATTTAACAATATTTAAAGCAGAAGTATATGTTCATTTCAGTGATTTGTTGAAAGATAATAAAAGTTTTACAGTAACTAAGGACGAGTTAGGTGAGTTGTTTGGGTTAAAGAGGAAAATAGCTAGAAGACTAAAGAAATTAGATCATGAGGCAAGAAAGCAGAAGAAACAGAAAAAATTAAATGATTTTTCTACTGATGAGGACAGTGAAATAGAGGAAAAGAAGAAAAGTAAGAAACAAGCTAAAAAACAGAATACAGAGTTGGAAAAAATTGGAGTTTCTAGCGAAGAAGATATGCAAAGTATAAGTTTTTAAATGATTAGGTAGATATATATTAAGCTTAATAGAATAGTATTGCAGCAAAACTAGCTTGTGATTAGCTAAATTTTTGGGATTTAAGCAAGCCTAAAGGTGAGCATTAATGTAAGTTTACATTTTATAAATATTTAAACAGAAATTTTTAAGATGGAGGTGTGTTTTTATTGTGGTAGTGAGGAATCTTTGGTTCAGGGTAAGAAGTACTGTATTTCTTGTGAAGATAGTCTTTTTAAGGAGTGCATAAGATGTCATAAGCCTTATGACCATCCTAGATATTTTCAATTAGACTTAAATAGATGCAATTCGTGCCAAAAGAAATATATAAAGGAAAAGGAAAAAAATTTAATAAAACAGAGTGAAAAGAAGTCTTTAAATGAAGAAAGTGATCAAGAAAGTGATGCAACAGTGCAACTGTTTTCAAAGTTTGATGAAAGTGAAGAAGATATAACTAAGAAAGTTGATGAAGATATTCCAAAAAAGGCTAAGAGAAAGTTTAAGAAGAAGGAAATTCAAAATAATGAGGTTGATGAAGAAAGTGAAGAAGATATAACTAAGAAAGTTGAAGACATTTCAAAAAAAGCTAAGAGAAAGTATAAGAAAAAGGAAATTCAAAATCAAAATGAGGTAAATCAGGATGAGGAAACTGTAGCTAAGAATAATGAAAATGGAGAAACTGTAGCAAAGAAAAAGAAGGTTACAGGAGGTAGAGCTAAAAAAAATATTGAAAATGCTTTTAATATGAAGAATGAAGAAACTACATTTGTGAAGCAAAAAAATTTAAATGCTAAAAATCAACAAAATAAGGATGCAATGGTATATGGATTAATTCCATTAATGGTTATAAGAAATGACAAAAAAGGAAAGAATTTTTTTAATATAATTCAATAAGTAGTTATATTATATTATTATATTATATATTATAATGAATGCACATGAAATAAATGTTTCATGTTCGTTTTTTTGTGGAGGTGTTTTGCTTCTTGGATAACCGAAGCAAAGTGTAAATATGTATAATACATGTCAATATTTATCTTTTTTTATGGCGTTTATTGTATTGCTTGTGCATATGTTTGGAGTCCCGACTTTGCACAGCTTAGAAGATAGACGTTGTAATTTAGGGTAAATGACAGTTGAATAGTATAAATTAGTTAAGCTTAATGAATAGTATAAATTAGTTTAGCTTAAAAATAAACAATGTAATATTATAAATAATTTTGCTTAAGATAAGATTAGAATGTAAAGGTAGATGTGTATTTAAAATGGCAATGAATCAAAGAGATAAGTTAAATGTACTTATATCTATTTATTTTAATTCTAGGCATCCTTCTTCATTTTCTTCTATTAATAAGTTATATAAAGCTGCAAAACGTGTTAATAAAAATATAACTTTAAATGATGTTAAAACTTTTTTACAAAATACAAGAACTTATACTTCTTTTAAACCAATTATAAAAAATTTTTTAAGAAGAAAAATAATAGTAAGAGGTAAAAATGATCAATGGCAATTAGATCTAATAGTTCTTCCAAAGTTGAAACAATACAATGATGGAAACATTTATATATTAGTTGCAATAGATTGTTTTTCGAGATTTGCTTATGTAGAACCAATGAAATTAAAGACTTCTAGCACAACTAAATTAGCATTTGAAAAAATATTAAAAAGAGCTAAAGTGAAACCTAGAATAGTTCAAACAGATTTAGGTTCTGAGTTTAAGGGAATTTTTAGTCGCTTTTTAAAGCAAAATAAAATACATCAATTTTCTACTTTTCAAGATCCCAAATGTGCCATAGTGGAAAGATTTATAAGAACTTATAAAAATAAATTATTTAGATTTTTAAAAGCAAATAAAACTAAAAGATATCTTAAGGCTTTACAACCTATTGTTTCAAGTTACAATTGTACAAAACATCGAACTTTAGGTATAAGTCCTATTGAAGTTAATAAAAATAATCAGCATGACTTATGGTTAAAACAATATAAAGATCATCTTTATTCTAAAAGAATAGATTTAAACTTAAAAATTGGAGATAAAGTAAGATTAAGTAAATATAGAAGGACTTTTAATAGAGGATTTTTATCAAATTGGAGAAAAGAAATATTTAAAATAGCTTTTATATTAAATACAAAACCTGTAACTTATGTTTTACAGGATAGAAATAATGAATTATTACAAGGAGGAGTATATAAAGAAGAAATGTCTAAAGTAAAAGGTTGAATATTAATTCGTGTAAGATTACAAGGAGGAGAGGAGTATATAAAGAAGAAATGTCTAAAGTAAAAGGTTGAATATTAATTCGTGTAAGATTAAGGAAATATTTACAAAATTTAATCCGTGTACAATGGCGTTTGAAGGTCAATTTACTATTTTTGATGCTAGATTAAAAACACCATTTTCATTAATAATAGCTGGACCAAGTAATTGTGGAAAAACTACTTTTGTTATTGATTTGTTAAAAAATGATTCAAGGATAGTTGATAATGAATTTGATTATATTCTATGGTTTTATGGAGAAACTTTTCCACGTGATCCATATTTACAATTAAGAAATGTTCAATTTTATAACGGATTACCGGAGTCTTTTAATAGTTTAATAGATTCTAATAAAAGAGGACTAGCAATTTTTGATGATTTAATGGCTGAATGTGGAAATAATAAGTTAGTTTCAGAATTTTTTACCAAGCGAACACATCATGAAAATGTAAGTGTTATTTTTATTTCGCAAAATTTATTTCATGATGGTAAGGAAAGAAAAAATTTAACTAAAAATGCTACCTATTTATGTATTTTCAATTCGCCATTAGACCAAACTATAGCTTATTCTCTTGCTAGAAAATTAATGCCTAAGAATCAACGCTGCTTTGTTAATATATTTACACATGCTGTTGATAGACCGCACGGCTATTTATTTATAGATGGACATCAACAATCACCTAAAAATGCTATGTTTCGTACAAATATGTTTGGAGATGTTCAACATTGTTTTACTTTGAATAGAAGTTAAATAACAAATACCATTAAGATTATGTACTTGTTGAATAGAAGTTTAATAACAAATACCATTAAGATTATGTACTTGAAAGAAGACAAAAAAAGAAAGCAATTTTATTGTTTGTTTGACAAAGGTATAAAACAAAATTGAAATATTTATTTATTTGTATTATTATTATTAGTTTACATTGAGTCACGATTAATTTTACACACTAAAGAAATGTCTTTAAGATTATGTACATAATAAACTTAAATTATTTAAAGTAAAATGGGTAGGTTAAAAAAGACAAAGAAAGAAAGCTATGCTCATAAGCATAGACATTTTCTTGTTTTAGTATGTGAGGCACATAGCAAAAAGAAGAGAAATAGAATTCTTGATTCAGCTGATGCTGAAGATATTTATGCAATTTGTGATTGTGTCTATAATGTTTTGAAAGGAAATATACCTATAAAGAAGTCACATTATCATAAGTTAAAGAAATTTAAAAAAGTTTTAAGAGAAGTGGTAAAACAAAAAATGCCTTTTAAGAAACGTAAAGAAGTTTTAAAACAGAAAGGAGGATTTTTACCACTTTTACTTCCAATTATAGCTGCATCTGTTGCAGCAGGTATAAGTAATGCATAATATTGATTAATTTTTGTATGATTAACAAGAATTAACTTGAAATTAAAATTACCAAAATGGCTACTTTTAAAGAAAGTATAATAATTCCTTATGCAATGTTTAAAAGCTGTACCTTTAGTGAAGAAGTACCTAGTCATAATGAACTTTATACTTTAAAAAGACAAAAAGATTTAATGCAGGAGCGTATGTTTAATAAAAAGCCTTATTCTGTTCATACAACATATATACCACCTCCTGTAAAACCAGCTTTAACTAAGGATTTAAATTTAGAGGGAAGAAGAACTGAAGATGATAAAAATAATTTAAAGCCAAGTACTTTTAAAATATTAAAAGGAATTTCAGTGTCACAAAGACCAAATGCACAAAGTATTTTAGATAAAATTTTGGAAAATAATGGAACATGGAATGCTGAGGGAGAAATAAATTTACAGGGCAAAGTTATTAAAGGTTCAAATATTTTAAATATAATGAAATTTTTTTCAAAAACAAAACAATTCGAAAAGGAACCTCGAGGTGTTGATCAACTTTGGGAATTTTTACAAACAGTAAAAGTACCAAAATCTTGGTTTAAAAATAAACCTGAAAGTTTTCGAAAAAATAAAGATGATGAATTTCTTACTCCTGCTAAATATCCTCTTGAAGAAACTGAAAGAGAAAAAATTATGGAAACTATTAATAAATCTTTAAGTCAAGATGAAGAGGATAAATTAGATTTTGCTGGTCTTCCAGATCAAGATGATTTTTATACGCCTATTTCAAAAAACCGTGCTAACATTGATATTGGTGAAATAGAAGAAAAGTTACCTTCGCCTACATTTGAAGAAAAGTTACCTTCGCCTACATTTGATCAACCAGAGGTTGACATTTTTGATTCTTTAAAAAAGAAAAAGAAAAAGAAATCTATGAACAAACCATATCAAGACAGGATTTTTTCAGGCAGTAAGAAAACAAAAGATAGTGCAGAGGAAAGATCAAGGTTTGGAAGAAGAATTAAACATACTTCAAAATGGGATGCATGGAAACCAGCTGAAAAGTAAATTACTTTAAGATTAATCTTAAATCTTAAATGAATCAAATGTTAGCGTTTTTAATGTTTATAAAGTTAAAAGTATATAATAATTAAAATGCAAAAATATTGTGGAGAAAATCATGCTTGTGACTATAAGCATTTTTTTGATGAAAATAATTCTCGATTTTTACAAGAGGGTTATGGATATGGAGGATATTCTTTTATTCCTCCATTTATTGGAGTTCAGAATCAAAAAGGATATGGTATAGGAAGTATTTTTTCAGCAATAGCGAAGTCAGTTTTGCGTTTAGCTAAACCTGCAGCTAAATTAATTAAACCAGCTTTAAGAATGGCAAAGCCAGCTTTAAAGAATGTTGCCAAAACAGCTAAGCGTGAAATTATTAAGAGAGGGAAAAAAGCTGGAATGACTGCTGTTAAGAAAATTATTCAGGGTCAAAGTGCTAAAGAAGTTTTGAAAAAAGAGGCAAAGAAACAGTTGGAAGAATTAACAAAAGATTCTGTGGACTATATTTCTGACAAAATAAAGGAAAAAATATCAAATAAACAAAAAAGAAAAAATCAGTCTAGTTTTAAAGAAAATAAAAGAAAAAAGAGGAGAGTAACTTATGATTCTGAAGAAGAAGATATATTTAGCTAAATCTTCTTAAGATAAGATCTAAATCTTCTTAAGATAAGATCTAAAACTAGTTTGATAATTTAATGTATAATTTAAAAAATGGCTATGCATAAAGATTCTTGTCTGTGTGTTGATTCAAGTTATGATTATTTTAATATTCCACCAACAGATGCAACATCTAGAACAAGTTTTTATTCAAAATTATATTCAATTAGTAATGTAAGTCAAGGTGGCCCTTTAGAGTTTGCATTTAAATCAAATAAAGCTGATTTTATAGACTTGTCTCAAACATTTTTACATCTTACTTTAAAAATACTAAAACCAGATGGAACTGCACCTGCAAGACCTCCAGCACAAGGAGCTCATGCAGGTGAAATTCCAAATCCATCAAAAGTATTTCCTGTTAATTATTTGTCTGGAGCCTTATTTAAAGATGTGGAAATTTATATAAGTAATAAGTTAATAACTAGTAGTGATACTCATTATGCATACAAGGCTTATATAGAATATCTTTTAGGTTATAAACGTTCTGTTCTTGAATCTTTTGGAGAACTTTCTGGGTTTTTTTTTAGATGATAAAGATTTTAATGAAGTTGAAGATTTTGATGATACTCATAATACTGGTGCAAAGAAAAGATTTCTTACAACACAATATGGTAAAAGTTTTCAACTTATTTGCAAAATTCATAATGATCTTTTTAATCAACCTAAAAAATTTCCAGGTGATGTAGATATGAAAATAAGATTGATTAGAAATGAGGAAAATTTTGCATTAATGGCACAAAGCGCTACAAGGCAATATAAAATAGAAATAGAAGATGCTGTTTTATTTGTTAAAAGAGTTACTTTAGATGATGTTTTTTTAAATGAATTAGATATGGCACGAGAAAAAAATAAACTTATGAAATTTCCATTTAGAAGAGTTGAGTTAAAGTATTCAACTCAAGGTCCAAATAGATCGATATTGCAAGAAAATAGAATGATTTCAAATGGTGAACTTCCTAAAAGAATAATTGTGGGATTAGTTGATTCACGTGCATGGGATGGGAGTTTAACTCACAATCCATTTAATTTTCAAAATTTTGGGGTTACAGATATTGTTTTGCAAAGGGGGAAAGATATTTCACCTTTTTGTGAAATGTCAAAATTAGATTTCGATGAAGATAATTTCCATGAAGCATACACAGCAATGATGTATGCAACAGGGAGATTATTTTCAAATAACCCTGTGAGTATAACGCCAGATGAATTTAAGAATGGTAATACTTTGTTTTGTTTTGATTTATCTAAAACCGCACCAAATGCAAATAGTTTTGAGTTGACTGAAAGTGGTACAATTAATGTAATTGCAACATTAAAAAATCCTGTTGCTCATGGAATAGTTATGATATTTTATAATGAATATGATAGCATGCTTGCTTTAGGTCCTGCAAATCAGCCTGAAGTAATTTCAAGTTTACTTTAATGTAAAAATGTACGGATATAAAATTGAAAATATTTTGAAAAGTAATTGTGTAACTTCCAGTATTTTTAAAGGTGTGTATTCATCAAATCGATTACCATGTTTAAAAGGTATCAAATATCCTGCAGCATATATTGTTAATACTGATGAAGATTATAAAGCTGGTGAACATTGGGTAGCATTTTTCTTAAAGTCACGCAAAGCCTTACCAGAATACTTTGATTCATATGGGTTAAAACCTTTAAAAAGATATTTTAGAATGTTTATTAAGCAAATAAATAAAACGTATAGGTATAATACACAGGCTTTGCAATCTATATTATCTAAGGTCTGTGGTGAATATACTGTATATTATGTTTTTCATAAAAGTAAGGGAAAAACTTTAAAAGAAATACTTAAAAAATTTTCTGATAATAGATTAAAAAATGATTTACTTGTAAAGCGTTTTGTAAAAAGGCTGCAAAGAAAAAAAGTAGAAGGAAAAAATCAATGTAAAGCTGGTTATTTATGTTCTAAACATATGCAGAAAGTGTTGAAAAAAATAGTAGTCTCATTATGAGGCAATACATAAGGTTATAAATTTTATTAAGATTAATGATTTATTGCATTATATATATATATGTATTGAAATGGAAGCTTTATCCAAAATGGATTTAAAACCTACTCCAACAAAGCTTGGTTTTGGAGGGTTAACTTTAACACTAGTAGTTAGTTTGATTGTTATAGGTTTAGAGTTAAAGAAACCAATATTGCAACCTGAATATGTATTTTTGGATTGTATGATGCTGTCACAAAAAATGAAGGGTAAAATAATTGAAAAATTATTTTTAAGGTGTGAAAATAAAAAACTTATTCAACCTCTATTAGATAAACCGACTGCAAGGAAATATATGTCAAACAAATTAGATACAAATATTTCTACCGTTTGAACATGTATGCAAATATTTTTATGTTTGAAAACTAGCTAAGGTTACAAGAATTTATATAAATTTGCTAAAGACAAGCTTTATATATTCGAATGTAAATAAAAGAAAGTTTACAGGTTAATATTAGTATTAGTAATTTATTTTGTTATAATAAAATAATAATTTGTTATAAGTATGCTCGGCTTGAATTTAAGAAATGTTTTTAATATTATTATTTGATTTAAGTTTTAAATTTTTATATTATTTAAAAATTGTTTGTCTTCAACCTTTTAAAATTTTAAAATGTATTATAATTTTAAATTTGTGTAGTCAACCTGTGATAGTTGACTAAAGTGTAACCTAAACTGTGTGACTAATGAAGTTGTATGTAAAGGTTATCACGATGGAAAGAAGTCTTCCAGCGCGGTTACCATAAGCTTACAACTGGACTGATCAGTAGATGAAAGAAGTAACCTTGACTGGTGGTACCTTGACTGGTGGTCCTGGGGTTGCTATGAGAAGTGACTGGACCTTGGCTCACCAGTAGATGAAAGAAGTAACCTTGACTGGTGGTCCTGGGGTTGCTACGAGAAGTGACTGGACCTTGGCTCGCCGTGAATGAAGTTCGCTTAAAGGTTATTACGATGGTTAGCAGAAGTGCCTTCCAGCGCGATTGCCTTGAGCTCAAGTTTTGGCGACTACAGATGTATGGTTACTTAAACTGAACTAATAAGGACTTAATTGTTTGAAGGATGAAGCCTTGAAACAAATGCCATTATAGTCTTTGGTTAAGTACATTTAAATCTACTGAGTATAAATAAGGTCACATTAAGTTTGGTTACTGATGTTGGAATATTAAATGATGAAATAAAAACTGCTAAGAGTGATTACTGATGTTAAAATATTAAAACTGTTAAGAGTGGTTCGTTACTGATGTTGATTTGATATTGATGTTGAAATATTAAAATTGTTGAAATATTAAAACTGTTAGAATGTAAGTAGATTCAAGCCGAGTTACCTATAACATTTATAAACCTATAACATTTATAAAATAATTAAATTGAATAAATAAACCTGTAAAGTTTCTATAATTTACTTAAAGGTAGATGCGCTTTTTAATAAAAAAGGTTATTACAACAAAAAGGTTATGTTTGTAATACAAAAGAACTTACAACATGTATTGTACTTATGAAATCCATGGAGATGTGATACTTGTGATGAAATCCAAGGAGATGCAATACTTGTGAAAATCCAACGAGATGTGAATGTACAAAAATGAAATTAAGTACTTATGAAATCCAAGGAGATGCAATCAATACTTGTGAAAATCCAAGGAGATGTAAACCAAGGAGATGTGAATGTACAAAAATGAATTAAATATGAACATAACCACAATTTATGATTTATGTTTTTTGTTATTATATAGAAACACCATTTTTAATATACGTTTAATTTCGATATTGAAATAAACTTATATGATATTTAGTAAATACAAGCAAATCTTAACGATTAGATATTTAGTAAATACAAGCAAATTTTAACGATTTAGTAAATACAAGCAAATCTTAACGAGATTAAGACTACACGAAATACACGAAAAGCGATGACGTTTTCTCGTCAACATGAGAGGCTATACAAGCAGGGTTAACAAATTTATTGATTTAGAAGATTTATAAATTAATATAGTATATTTCAATTTATTTTCGATATTGAAATAAACTTATATGATATTTAGTAAATAAGGCTATGCCCTAGATTAAAATAATTTTTCCTTAGCCGTGAGTAGTAAACCCCAAGGTCGAGTTCAACTCGTTGGCGCGAAATGCGCGCATAAATGAGCCCTAGCTAGAGCCGATAAACCCTGCGCATTTCGCGCCACGAGTTGAACTCGACCTTGGGGTTTACTACTGGTATGCCCCAGAATGCCATCTACCCCTCATGGCGACTATAACCACAGCCAAACGGATGTCAGACTGGGACGTCTAAGGTTGCACTTTTTTTATCTGTAGAGTTTCCATAAAAAAGAAGACCCTTATCAGATGAAAAACAAGATGGTGGAATAATGTGAGTGGGAAAAGAACGCAGTGTCTAATAGGATGACCTAAATCTGCGGACAACGACGAGCGGCTCACGACCCGACGCCCTGCCCTCTGTGGAATCGCGTCTTTTTGTTGTGAGGATGTGGGCCGATAGTGAAAGATACACACCAGGCCGGCCTCTGGCCCACAAAGCAACGAGTGAGAAGCTCATCTCCACGTTGATTAGTTTTTACACGAAATAATAACATTGATCGAATAGTGCATCCAATGTTTCCTCGAACCGTTTTAGATAAAATGTTTCCTGCAAAAAAAAGCCGCAAAATTTCAAAGGGTTGAAAGAGAAATCCTTATTTATTTTTGTATCAATTTTATTCATAATCCATCTCAATGAAAAAGGAATCGTTAATAGAGATGTCAGTCACCCCATTCTAAATTAGTTTTAGTCGTGAATTCCCAAAAACTCTCATTTTAGTTTCCAATACAGCACAGCTCGATTTGATAGTCCATGAAAAAAGATAGTCAGGACTATTAGTTTAAAACGTCCGTTCGGAAAGTTCCAAAGTTTCAATCTGTGTCTAATTCCCTACGTTCTGCTAGTTATTGAACTGCATGTAGCCCATGCTTGCTATCATTCCATATTTATTTTTCTATCGTACCAATATCGGAATTGAACAGTCTATGTATACATTTGAAGTATCGATCAGTAATGCCACGACAAAATTCTTACCATACACACTTGAAAAAATTTCCCCATAATTATTACATTTTCGTTTACCCGCAGAAAACAGGGCTTCTATTGCTCACTTCTATGCGTTTTTAATCCAATTTAAATCTTACACAATCTGTGTATGCACAATTCAGTTACTGTAGAAACATATACCCCATCCTATTAATTTTGAAAATTGTCCTCTTCACATGAAATTAACCCCTTAGGCGTTATCCTGTGTACGTCCATGTAGGATATAGACTAAACGTACACGTTGTTGCTCCTGCGGACGTTACTTTCGATGTGTATGGAATATGTGGGTCCCTCTGTTGTATATAACTTGAACTACGACTAGATGAAAAACCACTTACTCAAGGGAGGATTAAGGAATTCGAAATGGATGTCCACACAATTATAGGCTAATTACTCAAACTTAGTTTGTTGCCCCACATGCGAACAGAATTTTGCATCCTGCATGTACACCAATGATTTTGAACACTGAGTTCAAATCGCCCTCTGTGTGCGTCTCGCAAAAATGTACTAGGACTATAGTCCGATGACTGTTACAAGAATTATGTCACGCAAAATATCACTCAGATTAATAGAGACTCCGGGAAAGACACCATTATTTCTCTTTTACATAATTATGGTTCGCTGGTATTTTGAGGTCGCTGGGCCTAAACGTGTAAATCTATCTAGACCAAACGTCCTACATACATGCCTGTTAATTGCTCAGTAGCGCAGAGGGCGCCGCCCCCGACCCTCCCCTGCCCTGTGTTTTGACAAAATCAATATTAATTTTTCAATGTGAAATTCTAGCCTACATTAGGGTGCAAACAGCCCCCCTCCCTACCCAGATGGGAAATCATCGGATCCGCCCCGGATGCTTATCTCAGAAGATCAAGGAAATAAAAAATGATGACTTTGAAAACTATATCCATCTATCAGTCTATACATCACATAATTATGTCGGTATGTCTATGAGTATGTGCAAACACCTCTGTATATCCTTAAAACCTGATAGTTTAGAGACATAAGAAAAAGTTGTTCTGAAGAAATCTACGCAAACGATTTTCAGAAATCTGTGAAAAACGCTTTTATATGTATAGACGGGAGTACCCTTTGGATACCATTATACTTTTCACACTTGGGAAACGCGTTTCTTAGTCTATAGAGATATAAGTTAATACAGTCATGTTGGTTAACCTATTATGATGATGAAGGCGACGGTCTCTATCCTTCTCTATGTCTGGACCCCATAAAAATACCCTTTCTTAATTAATTACATCAGGAAATCTCCTATGCGACTTTTGTACTTAGGCTATGGGTCAAGAATGGTAATTCTTTAACATGCAAAAACGCAATGCAATGCAGCCTTTTTACACAAAGAAGGAATCCGTACATATTGGTGCGACGATGGCGTCTATATGGACATTTCGTTTTCAGACATGTGTATGGAGATTTCTATGGAAACATACACGCATACACGCATACGCGTATAGGTATAGGCCTATATAATAAATACTCCCACACATGCACATGATTATAATATGCATGCATGAGTTAACTTACAGGCAATCAGATGAACGGCTTGCTTTACAAGGAGAATGCAATACTTAGTTATGTTTGCATCACATGTATGTATATTTTCAAATTGTTCATGTCGAATAGTGTAGTAAATGAGGTGCTGTTTACGGCACACAATAACTGATATGTTTCTGGACCCAACTGCCGAGTTTAGCAGAGTTCCCTATGCGTAGGGTACCGCCATCTGGTGGCAATGGACGCATATCGTAGCTATAATATATATCATATATGTCACGGCCATATCAGTAGTAGCAAATAAATAAATTTTACATTGCAAAATAAAACCATCTTGTTTATTTTCTGAAAATAATATATCTTAACGGTCAGGATAAATGACCAATTGCAAACTTTAAGTAAGTTACACTTTAAAAAAAAAAATCAATTATTATAATCTACAAACCTCTTTCTTCTAAACTTGGAATAAGCCATATTTTTCTAAACATGTTAATTCAACTGTATTTTGTATTCAATTTCTAAACACCTGAATCATTAATGCATAAGAGGTACTGGCTTCAAATCCAAGTTTGTTCTAATTCATTAAAGGTACATTACTGACTACCATAATGAAAAGCACTTTTTTGGCATTTGTTCTTTTTGTTTTGTGCATAAATTCTATTCAGTAATAAACATCAGAGTTGGCTCTGTTTTTCAGTTCGTTACAAAAGGAAACAAAAGAGACATAATTATGTAAGATAGTAGGTAATACCAGTGGTCAATAAATTTTACACGAAATATTTCAGCAATTACAATCATGTGTCCAAGAGATCAATATAGTACTTAGTCATCAATTATATAAATTTCATAAATGCATTCAAACTTTCTGAGTTTTGAAGATCAGCACTCAAATCATCCAAATATTCAAGTCCACAGAAAAATTGATTTTTCGCGAATGATTGATGTATTATGGATGGAATTACAAATACATTCCTTTTAAAATTGCCAAGCTAGTTACACAAACAGGAGATTTAATAACATGATTCTTCAAACTATATTTATACATTTGTCTCAAGATTTGTACAATACATCTTTGTTCAAATGAGTTAAATTTACACATGAGGTGAATTTCATCAGAAGTATATCTATCTGTCAACTTAATATTCAAACATAATCAGAGAGCATTATTTTGAAGAATTTGGAGTTCATGTTTTGATTAAGGGTAGAGCATAGGAAAAACATACCATTAGGCCCTATAGTAAAATATGGTAATATTGTTTGCTTATAAACAGAAATAGCAGTGTAAGTGTCAAGATATCGCCTTAGCTTTCTTAATTGAAATAGCTTATTAGATACTACCCTCTTCATAATATTATAATTTTGAGCATATGATAAATCCTTATCGATAATAGTACCTTAGTAACAGTACTAATCTACAGGAAATAGAGAGCAATTACCAGCCTTAAACAAAGGCTTACCATTTAGGCCTATAGCCAGTTTACCGTCACCATTTCCAACACTGCTATTTATAAGTGCGTTATACTTAAAATTGATCCTCTAAAATATTTTGCATAAACTTGATATGACAGTGCCAGTAGTTTAAATGAGCACCTAAGTATAATGGTCAGCATGCCGGCTCCAAACATAAGAGGTAGCATGTTTAAATTCTAAGTGAGTCAAAGTTTACCTTTAAACACAAATAAATCTTACAAACATCTGAATCCTAGACTTGAAAAATGTTAAGCACATTCCTCCTAAAAGAAAATTCAAAGCATCATGGATGTAAGTACAAAAATTATGCTTGGTTTCTAAACACTGTTTCTGCCAATGTACCTTTAGAAAACCTAACCTTTGGGACTTGAAGTCAAGGCGTAAAATCTAGGTATTTGTTTTCATCAAAAAATGGTTTCAACTTTCTGATGTCAAAATGCAAAACTATATGTAGACATTTTGGTTCGACATTGCAGTTTAGAACATTGCTTTGACGTGCCACGTAACTTGCGACTGTAAGTCCTAATAGAAAAGGAGCGTTTTAAAAACACACCTTTTTTATGAGACATTTACAATTGAGGTGTTATTATGTCCGAAAATATCTCTCCCGACATGGAATTCCGTTTTGCTTTTCCGATCAATTTTACAGAGCTTAAAACCGTTAGATTATATCCAACCTTTACCTCACAGCACTCAAGCCGATAACGTGAAAACTAATGCACTTCCTTTGCATGTCCACACAACATTCCAGTGCCAATAACCCGTGTCAAACCACCCCAGTGCAGTCAGCAAAACAGCCGTTTTATCCTAAACCATGTCACTTTTTAGGATGTCGTGATACTAACGATTATTAGATAGAGGATTTAATAAAATTGAATTCTATAAGAAAACAAAATGGACAGCAATGAAAACGAGTCCATTGGCATACCATTGGCCGTTGGCATCTTTTTACCCTGCTGGTGAGAATAAGACCTCAGCATGAGCCTCTCTTTGGGCGCTGAGTCACGTGATCAGCACGGGCTGACGACTCCTGAGGCGCCTGATTGGTCAGATATTGATTTCTAATCAGGGTGACGGGGGAGTTGTTGTGGCTTTGGTGGCAACCACTTTTAGGTAACGAGAAGGTCCCCTTTCAGAGGTGCACACTGGTTGACAGTCACTGACACAGCCAATCCACAGATATCACGCAAAACAGGAAATTACCATTTTTATGAGGGAAACAGACGGACACTTCATTTTTATTTTGTAAAAATCAAAGTTTTGTTCATGCATTCAAGCAGTTTGATGATATTGAGATTGGAAAAAAAAGATACTTTGTTTTTTGTTAAAGAGAGGGGCCAGGGAAATTTCAATTCTGGTTGTTTTACACTTCAGATATATCTTAGATTTAATGCCAATATAAATGTATGTCAGGGTAATAAGCCATTGATTGAATCCATCCTGTGAAAATTGTTATTTAATCTTAAGAAACGTCTGATTCCTGTGATCGTCAGGGAAACATAAGTCTGTGTGTCACATCACATAAAAAAGACGTTATTTTCAAATATTCTCTAAAATACTTTAGATAGCAAATTGTTTGCAGAAATCGATTTATTTGATGATTAAAAATGTTATAGGATTACGTAAAAAACATGAGGATAATCTGAGTGTATTATTTCTGCAGTTGAAAAAGATTGACTAATCTGTTTGTGATGTCACACACAGACAGATGATCTGTCCAAGGTGCATTAGGTGCAGGGAGGGACCAATCTGTAAAGTTTAGTAAAATATTCATAAAACAGAATATATTATAGGTATGGATGTAGAACTTGACATAAACAGTCTCTGAACAGTAAGGATCATGACAATATTGAATATACCCTTTTAAAGTCGCTGGCCCCTCCCTTTAAAAAATCTTTACTTCGTAATGCTCACACCATCCTTTTCAAAGAGGATTGCCTTCTGAAAAAAAGTAAAATTTGTTAAATAGATTCATGTTTTACATTAGAATCTGTGAATATGTTGTAACGTTGAAATTAATATGATGTTTTCTTTATATAGTTTCAAGTAGGTTTCTATAATTACATAGGCCTGTACACTTTCTTGAGAGCAAGTCTATGTACCTGCTTTATATTGTACTTTTTAAATTGACAGTGTTTCCTGTTATATAAGAAGTTCATCCGACAATACTCCTTTCAGTTGCTTTAGACCTAAGAAGAATCTAAAGTTTGTTTGCTTAACCATTAGAACAGGCATTGAGACTTACCATTTTAGGATGAGAAATAGTCTCTCATTTACTTCTTGTTAATTTGATTCTAGTGAGAAGCACTGGAATTGGTACCCAGTCCCCCGTTTTCCCCTCCTCCCCTCCGGCTGTTAGCAGTGCCAGTTGATACTGGAGGCTAATCACCCCTTTGCCCAAAATGTGCATGATTGACAATGCGAATATCTGTTCACCTAGGCGTGAATGCTGTTTGAGGGTGCACTCAAGAGAATCTTTCAAGAAGTAACCTACATGAGTCTATGTACATGCCATTGATCATTCTCAAGCAAATCCTTTGTTCTATTGTCGTTACCGGAATAAGATTGCTAGTTTTAGTAATACAAAGGATTGATCTGTACGTTATCTGGTTATACTCATGTACAGTGTTAATTCCTAGTGTGCCATAGATCTCTTGCACATTAGCTTTTGCTGCGGAGCTATTTAGAACGTCCCGCCGACCTCCCATCATTGTCAGCACCAAGCAAATAGGATTTTCTGGTCTCTTCACCTTAATCATAATTATGTTCATTTTCTTATAATTATGTTGTAGATATAGACCCAGTCTATCTATATCTATTCACATTCTCTCTGGGAATTGATTTCAAGGTACACGATGATCAAAAATTATCTTCCAGCACTGAGCCTGTGAACAGGAAGTCCTAAAGTTGGTCGTTGTCATATGCAATAATTCTCCATGTACAAGGACCCTATATCTTAAAGGTGACACGTTTGAGGTTGCATCATGTCTATTTATCATTAACTTCTGCAGCACTATGCACTCCTGCTTCTTTGGCCTCCCCATCAGAGTATATGTGTCAGGCAGACTATGTAATACCTGCATGTTTTAAGTAGTTTCAAACTACCATTTATAGGTATGGCCAGTACAGGAACCGCAATACAAACTTTATGCTCGGAACATATCGATTGCAATTCTGCCTCGGTCATTGAATAACGGCCTACAAAACATTTTGTTGAGAGCAGTCAATTTCTGATATAGGCTACCCCTACTAGATAACCGACAATGAAAGAAAATGCTGAACTAAACATGCAAATAACCAAACCAAAACATTTTAATAAGTGTTTAGGTAATAACTTACAAGAAACATCAAGGAGCACAAAATGTTGTTAGATTTGGAGTATATTCAAGTGGTTTAAGGTAGTACGGCGCCCGCCAAATTATAGAACGTTTAAGCATACCGGTCTTTGTTGCTAAGGTAAACAGGAGCGGTTGCCATGGCTATGTGAAGTGCGGGTCGGTTTAGAGCGGGCTGTGGGAGTGGGAGTTTACGTGCACAGGGGACCGGATGGTCGAGGGACTGTGAAAATCCCTGCAAAAAGAGACGAAGCGTTTGGAGACATGAGACGTACGGCGTGAACGATGGATTGATTGATGGGACGAGGATAGGATATTAGAACTTGTCTTTTAACATTAATCTGAAAGACATGTCAGACATGGAACTGTTTTATCTACTTGTACACTGAGGAATACCCCTGGGATGATGAATGCCTGCCACATACCACTACATCATACAAATGCCGTGAGCGGTTATTCCCTCGCTTCCCGGAAATAAGCAAAATATCTCCATACAATAGAGATCATAATCAACTTTGGCAGATAGTAAAAAGGTTGCAAAATGTATTTCTAATAGGTTCTATATAAGGAAAAATTCATTTGTTAAGCTTTAGAATAGCGAATACGATTATGAAAAACTGCCCCGCAATCATCTCGGATATTCAACTGCAAAATATTCCTATAGCTTGTGGCAAAATTCATAGAAGGCTTTCTATCGGCACTTCGTCAGTAATAATCAATCGGGAACTAATAGAGTAACCAGGGATCCTATTGACCAGTGGCGGCTCACTGATCCAGATTGAAGGCACGGCTCTACCTGTTCGTTAGTTCCGGGAGACCCTGAATGAAAATGAAACTGTCAACAAAAACGTATATAATTGATCCATGAAATATTAAGCGCGGCAGGATGTTTTATACATGGAGTCAATGCCACGTCAAAATTGTATAATTCGGGACATTCTGGACTCTTTCGGCGTGACAACAATGAGAGCTTCGCAGCCGTTTTGCCCCATACCGACCGTGGACGATCCCATAAGGAGAGAGTATCGGAGAACCGGCAGTGTGCGCACCTCAGCAGATCCCCCTACTTTCCGTACCACTTTACAGGTGTGGGACGTCCTAGGGGCGAGCAGAGCCCGGGCCCCTCGGCAGGCCAGGACTCAGGTGTGAGCAGGTGAGACAGACGCATCGACCCCCTTATTACTGCATGCTTGCGTTGTGTTGGAAAATGCGCATTTCCTATCGCTATTTAAAACCCAATCGTCCGTGTAAACCCCATATCGGGAGGGAATGGGGGAGGGGCAGGCTGTACGGAGTGACTCCATGCCAGACTTCATAATGTTGAAAGTTTACGTCATTTTTCTTTTTAGCTTTAGATGAATAATAGCGTATGAGAAGACTGACATTTTGAGTTATAATCACATAAATGGCGCTGCTCTATCAATTGCATTCTTTCGAATAGAGTGATATGCCTAACCTACGCCATGATGCAGTAAACCAATCATATTCAATCGTCAGAATTTGTACTGGGATAATTTGCCAAAGCAAACAGACACATGCTACAGTATGGTCCTAGTACTAAGCGCTACTACGATACGTCGTTGGTCGTTTGTAGTAGGCTTTAGCCTACTTTATACGGCACGTGTGAGAACCTCCTGTGCTACCATCGATTACCCATGGCCAGTTAACCTCCTCCTGTGTTTGCTGGGGGAGGGGGTGGCAGGGGTCAGGGCGTATAAAGGGAGGCTTCGATTAGACCCTGGAGGTGGTCAGGCGTGGTCATCCATGACCAATATACCATCTGACAGCAGGTCAGCAAACAGATCCCTGGCCGTCAGATGTGTGCAGAGCCGGTCTTGTCTAGCGTAAAGTCTAAAGCCTATAGTGCATTGCACATTAAGGCTAACTATCTAAACGAAAATAATAATAAGTCTGTACAGCTGAGATAGTTGTTTTGCTTAACGAATTTGATGAGCCCAAAACAGAAACCTTTACACTGTTAAAATGGTGTTTAGAATTTAAATGTGTTAAGCATAAACATGTTTATAATCTAAATACATTAAACCATATCTGTTTAAAACCTAAACACTTGTAACTTCTAAACATGTGTTGGGTTAACTATGCTTATAATCTAAACGCTAGCATCAGTTGTGTTTAAAAGCTAAACACTTGTAACCTCTAACCATGTTTTGAATGGGATATGTTTATAATCTAAACACATAATATCAATTGTATACTATGGAAAAGAAAAATGGACACTTTGGGATTAGAACCCACATTCTTTACATTCAAGGTAGAAGCCTAACCAACTGAGCTAACTTGGACTGCATGCAGTGCACACTGGCATAGTCAGCACCAATGAGTAGGATCAGTACTACTATACAGGTATTCGACATCATGTTTGTGTGACAGACAATAGTTCAGCACTCTCATACCCCTGCTTATTCAGTTAAGTAGCAAAGCTGGGCTGTGTCTACCTACAGGCCTCCATAGCTCAGTGGTAGAGCACAGGCTTCATATGTGAGGGGCCCTGGGTTCAAATCTCGGCTACTGAAGTTACCAAATTACTGCTACGAAGTACTTGTACTATTAGTAGTTTGCCACATGCCCTCCATATTTTTGGCCACAAAATAGTTTTTTCATACACTTAGGGATTTGGAACTTTGTGATCAAAAATGTTAGATTTTTAAGTTTTTGTAGCGTCATTAAGATAATCACATTGGCCTGCTATTCTAGGTACGGTCAACCAACCAGAACACCCCTAAAACATTTACAAAATGTTTTAAAACACCTTTTTAGTAGGACCAACATGTAGACACCTTTTTAGTACAAGAACTTTATCAGCTATACCCCTAAAGGTTTTACCCCCAACAATCAAACAATCCATGCAATGCTAAACCAAGAAGGAAGGACATATGTGGTTATTGGCTCAATGATCCTGTAGTGTGATTACAGGAAAAATAAAACTTTCAATGCTGTTAACATTACATCTGGTGTAAACTGTATTGCATAGTACCATAGCAGTGTTTTACATGTAAGATCTACGTGTTTTTTTTACACACTATGGTATATTATTGTTAGATTTAAAATGGTTTTATCCTTAAGAATGAAAGTACACTATTACGGTATATTACTGTTTAACTTAACACCTAACCCTAAACACCTTGAAGACCTAAATGCTTCATAGATAAACACCTAAACATCATAGATTTCTAAACACTTAACAGCTAAACATAAAAAAAATCATAAGTGTTTTGATTCTAAACACCTTGAGGACCAAAACTCTTCATGGTTAAACAGCTAAACATCACACATTTCTAAACACTTAACCCTAAACACCAATAATTCTAAACATGTTTAGGGAAATAAAGTGTTCCAAAACTGGATGCACCGAAGTGTTTAGGAAAGTGTTTAGGTTCTAAACACTTGTTTTAACAGTGTAGAACTTGAGCATGAAACTGAAGAGTACATGTTGCTTAAAGGATTACTTAAGTGAAATGCGGTACTTATTGATTAGTGTCTATTCAGCAGACATACATAATTTATATTGTATGTACTATTATGTGAATCTATCTAACTTTATTGGACACATTGCATCATGGGGTCATTCTGTGTGATCTCTTTCATTGGAACATTCTGACGAAGACTGTAGAATAGTCGAAACATGTTAATCATGCACACCTTTGTTATCTGATTTATCAAATTCAACCATTGTCCACAACACTGTGATCGAGTTCGGTACATGTACAAAATCATCTTTATTTCATCTAGCTGGTATGAACATTTGTGGTAGATGGCTGACCGTTTACTCGACAAAGCATGCACGCCAGATGAACAACGTTGTATGTTGTCTCTTAAAAGACTTGCGTTCAAACCCAGAACAATGGGGGTGTATTCAAAGTTCAACAGCAGGTGTTGCGTTCACATCCAAGCTTGGACTAAATGCTTTTACTCCTCAAATGATCTAATTACAGTTGGCAAGGAAACAATTACAAACGAAATGTATGCAAAATTGTCATGTTAATTCTCAACAAGAGTTCAAGCTGGCTGTGATTAATTTATGGACAGAAAATTTAAATCGAGCAAGTATTTGATTTCAATAACACATAATATCTACGCCAGTGATACCTTTCATTTTTAGACAAAATATTAGAATATACTGAATGAGCATGATCTAGAAGTTATATAGTAGTTTCTCTTTGAATAATTTGTAACAATGACTTAAGGCATTATTTTCTAATAAACAATGCATATTTCAGTTGACATCCCCTCCATAAAAAAAAATTAGATTAAAAATATTTTAAAAATAACTAAACAGGTTGGGAACGCTTGTATTTTGGCCTCAGCCGTGTATGATTCATATACCTCACTTATAAACATGTGTCACAAAACACGGGTCACAAACTCCGGTCGTTACATAATAAGGGTATTTGAATAGCAGTTTCCTATCTAACGCTGCATTTGGCACGCCACATTATTAGGACGAGAAAAACCAATAGACTAAATTTCCGCTTGAATTCGTAACACACATGAGTATATTCTCAACGCTAGCGTGTCTGGATATGGTATGGCCAGAGAGTTTAATTTCTTTCTCGGAGTGGACTGATATGCCTCTCGCCTCCTTGATAACTTATTCCATGGATTTACTTTGACATGGACATAGTTTGTAACAGCATTGGAAGTTTCCTTTCTGGAGCGTCTAGACTAGATAATCCAATTACATTTGTTTCAAGAAAAATAACGAAATTATGACTGGGTGACCAGTGTGCGCTATGGATTGGATACTGGAGCTTCGATGAACGTCAGAAGATCTATAATATGATGTTCTTTACAGGTATGCACAATACACCTCTGGAATCTACACTGGTCCTGCTGCTGTTCCTTGGATTCGGGTCGCTTGAAGGTAAGGGCCCGTTAATAATGATAGACCTACATGTGTTATTATTGTGAGATATTCCAATGCGAACTTGACAATAATGACATTTCATAGTTTATCACGACCAAACACCGGGTAAAGACGTATGGTATACAGACTATCATGTCTGCCCATTATCTTAGACGATAAGGAATTAGCAATAGTTGAAATCTATAGGAAGTACAATCCAATAGATCAAATTGGTCGGTTCTATATAAATCACTTAGATCAAACATCTACAGCTCATTACAGCCCAAATCTGCCAAGTGGGTATGGGGCTTACATTGGAATGCCATAAACAACTACTCAAGTATAGCAAAAACAAATATAATTGTAACAATGGTAATTCCATGATTTTGAAGACCGGGATGCTATTTAAGAAGTTGCTCTGGGGGATGGTATTACATTGTAATATGGTATAGGCCTATTGCGATGTAGGTATAGCTACGTATTCGATATGACGATGTCGCAGACAGGTCACACACATTGTTGGAAATCAAATTCTTTGCTATACATGTGGGAACTACTCTAAATTGTAATATCGCTCCCGGGTATTATTAATTCTCTGTGTGATATCCTGATATCCCGTCGTTATCGTAGCTCATGTTACAAAGGAGTAATATGACCTCTAACAACTTCACCCCCCCCCCCCTCAACCACTCTGTCATGCGAAAACTGGTCCTTCCTTTTCCGTCCAGTGGTGGAGATCGGCAACCCGCCCAGTAACAGCACCAACACCCTCTGGCCCGTCCGCGACATCGCCTTCCTCCTCGTCGACCTCAACCTGACTTCCGGGACGCTGCGGGAGTACCGGATGAACCTCTTCATCGTCGGCGACCCACTTCCGGTCCGCCTGCAGGTGTGGCGCCCGGTGGACGGCCCCAGCTTCACCCTCGTGTCCGACGTCGAGTTCTTGCCCTTTGGAAATGGGACCTACCTGGTGAGTAATAACGGAGTAGTTTCCCTTCTATATGCCCGGCAGCTGCCTTACATGCATTAGCTGACCATAAAATCTTGTCAGGATGAAGCCATCTTGAAACCATCTCCAAAACCCTAATTCTTATACTACTTGCATAATGAAAAACGTCATTTCAACACACACGCCTATGGGAACTTTCTCGTGTTGTCTCCTGAATCCATCCCTATATAATGTGTGCCTTATAGACCCCCCTGCTCCTCCCCAGGTGTACCCAGGCGACGACGTGAGGGTGGAGGCGGGGGACAAGGTGGGCTTCTTGTCGCGGGCCGACCACACGGCTGTGGTGTACGACTTCATGCCCCAGGCGCCCGGCACCCTGCTGTTGGCCCGCTCCTTCCGGGGCCTGCTCGGGGCGCCCGTCCGCGGCCACACCTACACCTTCGACAGCCTCACCTACGACATCTGGCGCTTCTCCCTCGCCGTCAAGGTCGACACAGGTAGGAGGGTGTCCAGTGGACCTTATGGTTAACCATAAACCCAAACGATGAGAAAGAGTAAAATGTGCAAAGAAGAAAAGAAGCGCCGGCCCGTTTTAAATAATTATGATAGCGAGAAGAAATCTTCCGTACTGCAATTCTTCAGAAATATTGTAAGAACGTATTAATATGATAATGCATGACCACACAGTTCTAATGTTGGAATTCCTTTTCATGGAAAGTTCTGGTAAAAACGTAACCCTTCATTGCAATGGTTATAAGCATTAATTTTTGTTTTTTCAATTGTCATAGACTTTAAAAATGATTATATTTTTCACTACGTAATACATCGCTTATCCGTCTTACCTCACAGAATATGGCATCGGAGCACTACCAGGGCCACCTATTACTGCTAAACCAGTCTTACCGGGTAGGTCGTGCATGACACACGTGATTGTGCAATTGAATTTTAAAACTGACAGCACTTACATGTAAATGTGTATTTATTTGATGTAACATGTCTCTAAACGTAAATTTCGAATAACTCAGACGTTGTCTCTTCTATATTAAATAATATGCTTTTATAACTTTCTTGTCTTCGATATTGTAGAAATTGTGGTTTCATGTCTATTTTGTGGTAGAATGGCGTTGTTATATCTCACAATTACTTCATAATAATTATGTTACAGGTAGCTCTATTGTATGGTGCATCTTCAGTTAAATTTCTTACAGGGTAGCATGAGTCCTTGACATAATAGATAGTTAGATATGATATAACAGTGAGAAGAATTTAGACGACTCTATGAGTTTTCATCCTTTCGTAAATTACGTCAGCACTTGTTTTTGAGACTACATTATGCCTCAACCATGTCCCTGGCCATGATATGCATTAAAAATTGTCCAAAGACGCACACAGCTTGTCCATGCCCTTTTAAACCCACCTTCTCTGACGCGTACGTAACAAACGGAAGGCCCATGCATAGACCAATGAATTAAATGTAAATTTTAGCTGAACCAGTTTCCAACTCTATCTCTCTCTTTTTACACAGCTTCTGTTCTGGGCCTATACGTATGCTGGTCCTACTTAGGTGTATAGGTTACTTTCGTTTCTATTTTTAGGGCTTACAAAGCAGGCCAACGGCTCGTCATTACCACAATTTCGGGAGACTATGGGTAAACCAAATTATAACAGTTCAAATCTATTTGTATCACACAATTTTCCCTTTTCAAATTCCAAGTAGTTTTGAGTGATTTTACTAGTGAAGACTGTAAATCTAAAAAGAAAAGTTCATATAGTACAGTTTCATCTGTTTTATGATTAAGTTGTAAGATATCGATTGATAGTAGTGTCCATAGCTGCCGTTCCACTGTCTCTAAGGACATCACATCGCGTATAGCCCATTTACAATGCCTAGTGCTAAAATCAATGGGCTTAAGCCTAATTCAAATCGACCTATGGACGTTCAAACCAATCACTTGTGTCCGTAGATAAACGGTTTGAGCTTCCATCGAAGTGAGGCCGATTGGATGTTGTGTCCTTCATTATAACAACGTTGAATTGCATGTCCTTCTGCGTTTCTTCCTACACTGATTGGCTATACATGTAGGCCTACAAGGCCAGATTAAACCAAACGTACCCTTTAGATTTTAGAAATTATAAACGGAGCTACTGGTTTTACTTTTAATAAGTCCGAACATTGAATATTCACCACGTTATATCCTGCATCGTTATTTCCTGCAATGCAATGATATTTGTTTGTATAGCTTTGTTTTTCTAAGCATTATACTTTCGATTTTTTTTAATTGACAAATATGGTAGTATCATATGGAATATAACTTAGATTATACGAAAATCTAAATGTAGCCTACTTTATAAATGAATGCATTTTATAACAAAAAGTACCATGAGCTGTAACTTAGATTATACAAAAATCTAAATGTATTTTATAAATGAATGCATTTTATAACAATAAGTATCATGAGCAGTAATAATTCTTTAAGTGTCACGATCCCCAAAACCTCTTTTCCGATGGTTCTGTAATTGAAACAATATTGTTTATTGTGTGTTAATGTGATCTAACTTGTCCTACTGACTTTTTCTACCACGCTCTAGGTGGCGGTATAGGGGACTCCCGGTCGTCTCTGTTGTGGCTGGCCATCGTGATCCCCGTGATATACGCCGTCATCACCATCTCGTCCACCGTCTACGCCATTTACCACGTCGTCTGGAAGAACAAAAATGTAAGTTCATCCATACTCACGGGGCTAAGGTTTCTTGCTTTCCTAAGTTCCTGAGACAAAACCCCAAGATAATTTTCGCCGTTTGCTTTCTGTCGGTCCATCCTGCATTAATTTTTTTTATAATTTTCTGTAAGAACTCGGATTGGATGCCCAATGTAAATTTCATGGGGTTTTTAAAGTCTATTTTTTTGCATAGAAATGATTTTTTATTGGGTAATAAGGGATCGGCTTAGCCGACCTTCAGTCCGCTCCCACATGCGTAAGACCATCAGTAATTTTGAAAACAAACAAATAATACTCGTAAGAACAACGTATCCACCATTTCATTCTTATGTTGGGGTTTCTGTTTATTATATATAGATCAACCCTTAAATTCAGTTCACAGTCCGAAAGGACCCATACAACTTCTGTCTACCAACCTTAAACAACTTTGCGCACCATACATTAGGCCGTCACCTATTTTTGTGATCGTAACGTGCTTTTGAGACTTATCCGCTTTCCTGATGAATGATCAGCATCTCTGCATTATTATTCCTCAGCTCTTATCCAATTTCCCCGGTCCTTTTTTTCTGGACATGTACAATGTTTCTTCTGCTTATAAAAGGTGCTATCACAATCCTGTATACTGCTTAACGTTAAAATTAGTCCATACACTGCATATACACCACTTCATATCTATCAATATTACCTTCCCTGCATTCCTACCCACACGTGCACCCTGGACATACATGTCGGTGAGTGAAACCCTTTACCTAAAACTCGTCTGAAGCTGCATATGAACCGTCCTTTTTCACATCACACAACCATATAACACCCATTTCTCAACCTATATTTTGGTCATTGTTTGCCACCCGTTTATTCCGTTCATGAAGATTTTATATAGAAAACGTGCAAAACAAATTTTATTTCAATCATATTGGTTTTACTGTGTGGTTCTCAAACCACATTTATAGGAGGTGGCACATTCCGTACGGACAAGAATACAAAAGATACCATTGCTGGTAATTTAGGATCAGGTATTTTTTGGTGAATGGGATTGAAGGTCTTCCCTTAACGCGTTCTATATGTGTTGCCTCAATCCCTTTTGTGTGTCTGGTCATGTTATAAAAGACTTTGAACAGTTGTCATTGATGTTACAGAGATACAAAACGGATATTGTCACAGTCTGAATCACTGTCAACGCGGGGTAATTGACTAAATCTTTTTCAAATGATGATTTTTGCAAATTACCATGCATTCTTGGCGCCATTTTTATCAATAAAGAAGGTTTTGTTTATCAGTCATTTGGTATATGAAATAATCTTTAATTTTGTTTTCAGGTTGATATAAACCATTCTACTGTTACAACGATCTCATAGGTGAGAATATTTCTGATTTCTTATATGATTCTCTGTTAAATAACAAAGTACAAAAACAGACTCTTAGATAATCATGTCCAAAACTAACTCTATCTTTATCGGTTTATCCAAAGTGTACACCAAATGTATAAGTGTACCTTATTTTTAGGTGGTTCTCACATCGTATGACAACCCCGTCCCAGTGATATCCGAGAGCCATTTACACATCCTGCGTAGAAACATAGTGGTCCATGAACTGATATCAGAAGGACACATAGGAACTATTTACAATGCTGAAGTCTTTGGCTTGGCTGGAAAATCAGGCTGGGTCAATGTCTCTGTGAAAATGCTGGGAGGTAGGTGATTCACATTATCGAGTTTACTAGTTCTAACCCAAATATAATCTGTGAAAATACAATGTAAAATAGAGTAGTTTGAAGCAGTTCAAATAATGTTAAGTTTCTTTAGCTATAGTTTCACCTCATGTTTCGGTGTGCATTGGTTGTGCAGCAAGATATAGGCCTATCACTCTGTTCTGAGGGCACAGACATCCCAATAAGGCTTCTCTTTTTAATCAGTAAGCTTATACACATTCTCCTGTAGGCCTAATACTAACACATTTTATTTATCAATACATGATAGTCTTACAAATGCTAAACATTTTTAAATAACCAACAGCTAACACAAACCGACCTCTTATTTGCATAATGTGACCCTTGAAACATGAAAGTCACGATACATATTTTCGTTTCCTCTCTTGCAAAACTAGAACAATTACAGACGAATTTGAATTCAGCTTCGGCCTCCCCTGAACTCCATAACTGGCACGTTTTGTCTACTACAGGTAGAATTCTTACCATCAAGAAGTGTTAATATTTTGTGTTTGAACATAATTAATAGTTTTAATATTCCTATACCTGGGTCGTTCATTTATGATTATCAGGGAAGCAGTCACGGAGCAACATTGTTATTCTAAGAATACCCATCTTATATGTTCTTTTTCAATACAGTTCATCTTAGAATAATATGTTGTACATGACTAGTCTTATGATCATGCGAGTATATTATACGTTCTTCATTTGTCTCGGTGCTGGGATGGAGATCCAATAAAAGAATGTTGAGCTTACTTGTTCTTCGGCCAGAAACAGCCAGTGATCACTTGAAGTTCAAGTTGCTGAGTGAGATTGAAGCAATGAAGTCGTTGAATCCGCACTCTAACGTTCTACAGCTTCTTGGATACTGTGTTAATGAGGGTAAGTTCAAGAGACACGTGGCGAGAAGAGAAACAGGTCGGAACTAGTCTAAAATGTATCAAATAAGAGTGTGTGTGATGGTTTGAGCCTGATATTAGATGTACCATAATTATAATGGAGTCGTATAACTATTTATGATATTAATAAATAAACATATATGCACATCAATAATCGACCAATCTTTTGAGTGGAGAACTATCTCAACTGGACGATGACGCTGTCCCATGTGTATTGATGAGTAATGAGTAAGAATGAACCCAGAAACAAGTCACCCCCTAGGACACTTACCCCCTGGACCCTTACCCCCTGGGACACTCACCCCCTGGGACACTTACTGACTGGACACTTACCCCCCAATCTTGGAGAACTCAGTCCAATGATGTTTTGACACTTCCCCATCCACTAACTGTTGAGGAGGGACGAGTTAGCCTTTTAGGTATGAATCCTAGACATCTATTAGAAGAGAGGGATATTTATTTAATTTGCTTTCTATTAGAAAGACTAAGTTCTTACCACATAATTTCATCTACATTATAAGCCAATGGGAGGGGGTAATTGTCCTAGGGGGTAAGTGTCCAGGGGGTAATAGTGTCCAGGGGGCAAGTGTCCAGGGGGTCTAAAATTATGTCCTAGAACCAAACAACCACATACAGAAATATACGCATTATGATACAATATTCAAATTATAAACTCTACTGTTGGGCCTGATGTATTCTTGCCCATTCTCTGGTGTGGATGCCAATGTAACTTAGTTTTTCAGATGTTAATATCAATTCTCTTAGATTCCAATGAAATCACAGATGATTTAAGAATCCAAGAATTTATTGTCAACACTATATCCATGCTGGCACCTGAGTGCTATTTCCAGTGACCAGTATGGACATTTCTATATAAAACCAGGGAATGAAACTCATATGTTAACCATTTTACAGTACCCGACCTGACACAGCGCACAGATTCCCTATACTACTAACAAATACTCTTGAAATATTGCTCGCCATTAGACGAGGGAGATTTGTATTTCGAAAAAAGTAATTCTGAAGCCCATCACACGTTGCAGACCAACCCATCCTGGTTGTTGAGTCGGTGCCGTTCGGTAATCTCCGGGACCACCTTCGGGAGGTGAGGGAATCCGGCCTTGACATGAACATCGTGGGCCACAACAACTTCACCCTTACCCTGGACTTGGTGGGCTTCGGGGCACAAGTCGCCAGAGGCATGGCCTATCTTTCCTCCATGAGGGTATGTATTTTGGTCACCCTTAGGTCCAACGTGATATCAACATGAGTTTTAAGTGCTCTCTATTCAGATACTGGTTTTGCTAAAACGTTTTGACTGGCTAAATTAGCCTGTGTGTACAAATATAGACCTGTGCTTTTTAGCCTTAATATCAATCATTGGGCATAGGTTAACTCCTTAAGACCAGTCATGGTTACCTAAATCTATCAGATTTCGATGTATTTAGGCACCCATAACATGATATTAATATCGTGAGCCCATGTATAAGACAAAATTAATAATGGCCCAGATTATGATCACATAAGCTTTCTCTTGATAATATCTTTCAAATTCTCGAGTGGTGTGGATTGAAATATCGACCTGTCACCGCTTCTTATAAACATACGTTACATTATGCTACATGTAATTACATTATAAGTTCATCGCACTTCACTTTCTCGCAGATGTTACATCGTGGTCTGTGTGCCCGCAATGTGTTACTGGCTGAGGGCCGGCTGTGTAAAGTGACGTCATTCAGCTTTATACAGGACGTCATCGAGCACCACGAGTACCAGAGAGTCACTCAGGTGGGCATGACATGTCAAATAAAATCTCTAATATTAACCCTTTCACTGCCAGATATATCACAATGTAACTGATATTTACATAGATATTGCCCAAAATACACAAAATTAGTGCATAAATTCCCTAAAACTCAAATTTAGTTTAGATTCTTCAGATGAAAAGCTTTTTTCAATAATTTTGATATAAACGTTCCAAATGTTGGCACTGTGCCAATAAGGCAAATTTCTTGCGCGGAGTAATTGTTCGTACTATCGTAATTTGCAGGTTACCATGGTAACCGATAATTCATAACATAACTATGACACTCTTTATAAAAATAACATGAAAACATTATCTTTTTTGTGCAAAGGACAGTTTGTGATTATCATAAATGAAAGAAAAGTTAGAGCAAATCAAAAATCATGTAATTTACATAAATTCACCCATTTTTCATTAGTTTTGATTAGTATGGCAAATTCAAATGTAAATATTATGTTTATGCTTTCTCGAATCGCAATTCTAACATTTTTGGTTGACTTGATAGTCTGATGTTCAAATACCTGTATCTCTGGTTCTAATCGAAATATCTGAAAAATTCTTTCAGATTCTGAAAGCATAATTTGCATTCTTTCAATGGTGTTCCTATGGGATTTTACTATAGGGCCCCATATGAGGCCTCTGGCAGTGTAAGGGTTAAATTCAACGCTACCTATGCATTAGTTAATATTTTCTACTTTTTTTCCGCAAAATATAGCTGCACATATTTGTATACGTGCCTGTTAGTGTGCAGGGATTATTCAAAATTGTATTGCGAATGTATGAATTACACAGTCACACGGCATCCCTCTGGTTAAGAAGATTAATTAAATATATATTAGAAATAGTAAAATCCAATTATGTTAAAAACATTCAAACGTGCACTGTTTTCTCTTTTCAATTGCTTTTTTTCGTATACTTGTTAATTGTGACCAGAAAAAGATTGTCCGTCTGCATAACACTGTGTCTTTCTTCGCATGACGCAATGCCCAAATTCTTTATACTACTCATACTGCAATTTTGTATGCTTTTTGGCTAATAGCAGTTTGATTATGTACATTGTAAAGGTAGAAGGGTATTCGCATGAAGATCACAAATGAAGTTGTATTAATTATGTTCTATTTCCTGTCCTGGTTAAATTCAGTCTCCACGACCTATCCGATGGATGGCACCTGAATCACTATCTGACAATATCTATACCAGTAAAAGTGACGTGTTTTCAATGGGTATCCTTCTCTGGGAGATATTTACCTTAGGTAAGTATGGTTACCTCCTGTGTGATTAAAAGAATATTCCGATCCCAAGTCTGTGTTTCCCGCACCCAAATGATATACACTGGAATATATTACCTTTGGCCAGTAGGTGATGTAGGGCATATAACACCAAAACAATTCGATTAATGGCAAGTGACATTACTTTCCTTCATTTACCAGTTTATGGATATCACGAAGAAGTGTCAGAGTGGTATGACACGAAACTATAATCAGTATATCTATACCTGTCCTCCTAATTACAGGAGCAACTCCCTATCCTGACCTTGAAACGACAAAGGTTATCCGAAATGTCAAGAAAGGAATCCGTATGTCGAAGCCACCGCATTGCAACCCAGAATTGTAAGTATTGACCCAAAGGTTTCAAGCCAAACAGGGATTATCATTACCAAATGCAATAAGGCTTTGTACCAAATCAGGGATTTTAAACGTGACGTCTTTTGGGATTGTTTATAAACAGTTTGGTGCGCACCTATACTCGAAGAAATAAAAGAGTTACATATAGTATGTAAATATGTTTACGGTCAGATGCGAGATACTTCTTGCATCTAATGTACATGCCGACACATCCGCCTTGTAATCTTGTTAGGGTAGAATTGATCAGTTAAGATAATCATGACTGTATTATTGAATATCTTAAGTAAAAGACAGTTGTAAAGCATTGCGCCATAGCACATGACACAAATAAATGGAATAATTATTATGCTCGTTGAGTGCCAATTAGTATGATTCGTAAGAACCGAGAAGTAGGACATTATTGTGTAATCTGTCAGAAATGATTATTTGGAATCAGGGCAAATAGCCCGATATTTTAGGTCTAGTCCAGGGAGATTAACGTCAAGCAGAGTCATTCCCGGTATGGGACGATGGGTATAGAATAAGTAATGAACAATACAAATAGTATATTATGGATCAACAAGGCAGACCTGATGGCAGAGTTAGGAAGTAAGATACACATCTGCATTGGATGTAAGAAATACCTGAAACTTGGGATTCAAAGGGAACTCATATTCTTGGCTATATTCCGAGTCCCAAGAAACCCCAGCACAGTCTGCCTACCGCGATATCTGACTATGTCACTTTTTGAATGCCAGTTATACCTGCATGACAGGAAGGTTTTGCAACTTACAATATCAATGTGATCTTGATAAACAATGTGGTGAACTTATACTTAGATCATACAACTGTATGCTTGAATAGAGTAATAAAACCTAGAACTACCTCTTAGAGCGAATGTTTCTTGTGATAGGTGAAGAGCTAGCCTAAGGTTCCACCGGAAACATCTACCTGACTAGCTACCCAAGCCGGAGTCTTTACCATAGTTATCATAATTGACAAGTAGAAACCTTTACACATACAATATGTATCATATTAATAACAAGAAAGCTTAGTATTACCATACTGTTTGAAAGAAAAAAAGATCTAATACAAACAATAATTTTACCCCAACCTCTACTGAAAGAAGAACCAAATTTGAATTTGTTTTATTCATTTTCCCCAGATACAGTATTGTGGAGTCGTGCTGGCACCCCAAAGCCCCCGAGAGGGCGACCTTTGACCAGTTGGCTCGGACTCTGGAGGGCCTGCAGGGTCAGAACACCGACCTTATACAGCTGGAGAAGTACCCGCAGGACGGCTACGACACGCTGCTGGCCGCAGACTGCCCGCTCGAACTCTTATAGCGTTTTTTGTTCATTTTAATAGCAATACAATGACGTTGATTTTCTACTTGTACCAGGGAGTAGCTTAGACGACAGGATTGAGGCATAACACGATTTCATTTTATGTAAAGTAAAGATGTACTTATTCTTAACAGCGGACGCTGCGAAGGTACTGGGCCATGACATTTCTTCTTGGTCAATCTGAATGAGGGGTTGGTCAAATTAAGCATGTCACAAAAATAAGTATCATTTTTGTATCATAAGGATTAGGCATAACCTTTAAAATTGTATTTTAAGAAGCAAATTAATGATGATAAATCCAAATCACCTCTTGACTAACCTTAGCTGCCTTAGGATAGGAAAACTAGTTAATTTGACGAAGGGGTTGTATTATAATAGAAATTATATTATACACATATGCTGATAGAGGAAGATTTGAAAGTTAGAATCTCATTGGCCAACCCAGAATTCCGCTGGGCAAAGCCAGATTTTACTATCTTCCTAACTTTTTACTTTTTTTCAGTGTAGATATGCATGGTTGGTGAGGTGAAGATATCAGATATGTGGAGATTGTAGGCCTTACTACACGAGAGGCATGCAGGGGCGGATACAGGATTTTCGAAAGGGGGGGGGGGGGGGCGGTCAGCATAACGGCTAAGTACTAAAACTCTGTGTAATTGCACATACACGAGGGGCATTTTCCCCTCTTTTTGTAGTTTACTGGTCCACCCCCCAGGACCCCTTGGATCCGCCACGAGAGGGTTGTTTATGTAAGCATGTTCTTAGAATAACTACAGATTATTTAAAACTGTATATATGCTTATTCACGTGTTTTTAGATAAATAAATTACTCTCTTTAAAATATATGACAAATATTCGAACTGTGTACACGGTAACACATGGAAGGCACTGATTGTATGAATAATGGAGGAAATGATATTACCCTTATGCCTATCAAGATGTCATGTTTCATAGAAAAATATAGAGAAAATGGTCAGATTGAACAACTTTTGTGTTTATCTTATGTTTACTGTCAAAGTGTCATGTATTGGGAATAAACAGAGAGTTAGTTGATATGAGATCATCTCATCTGAATTCTGTTCTTATTGATGAGTAACTGTGCAAATGATCAAGTTATGCTAGCCACTATTAACTTTAGGGTAGAGATATTCTTTACTCAGGATGTTCAAGTCCAAATGAAGACACTTTCTCGCAGAGGTACAAATGTTCATAACAATCCTTCAAGGCTGGAGAATACAGCATCCTTCGCTTACATCGTAGTGCATGGCCAACCAACTGGTAAACACCTGTCTGTGTACTTCCTATTTTTGCAGTTTCCAAGAGTTTGGTATCCGGGCGTTTCAATTAAATGTCCCTCTTTGGTTAATTAATGGTGGTGGAGGCATACTTAGTCTTATCCATCTTTCTCATAGATCGGTTAATTAGTTATCCTTCATTTCCTTAGGTCCAAAGGACCAGTGAGGTTATACTTCGCTGTATCGGTGTCATATATGAACGGTATTTTCGGACTTCCAGGAAATTGGACTTTCACCATTTTATGTCATTAGTAGACACTTGTACCCCTTTCAGACTGCATGTTAGAATGCGCATCAAAGCACATCAAATCACTTCAATGTGCTTCCTAATGAGTATCTGAACACATCAGCATTCTAGAATGCGCTTCAATGCGCTTCAGAACCGAATTCTAGAATTCGCATACAGACCTGTACTCTAGAATACAGTTCGGTTCGGTTCTCTTTCCAACTGCTATGTGAAAGGTACAGAAGTGAAGCGAACCGCATTCTTAGTATACAATCCAGGATGTTATCATACGAATACATGCTGTTATCATACGAATACAGGATGTTATCATACAAATACAGGATGTTATTATACAAATACGGGATGTTATTATACGAATCATTCAGTTCAGAACTAGCCGCATTTTGTGGTGCGGTTTGCTTCAGTTCAGTATGCTTCAGTTCGCTTCCCTTCACTTCGCTTTGCCGTGAAGTCTGAAAGGGGTATTACTAGAGAGTTCAGTCCACGTCGTATCTGCGTTTGGAGGCAAGTACTCTAAGTATGGTCACCATGGAAGGCCCCCAGCACCAGTTTACAATCCTACCAGCTTTCAGTTTAGTGTTACTCTCTGACTGTCCTGCCGTTACCATCATTCCCTTTATTGATTTTATACCCTGCACAAGAATCGTGATAATGGTCACATCTCCCCCACCTGCTGCTGCATTCTTCATTATGTTGTTTTGACTTTACCATTATTATCTGATTGATTGTTATTGTGCTAGTAATATAGCCTGGTGATGACCAGCTTTTTCTTTCTATCTCTGCCCCTGACTATCTTTCTGATTCTACCATGATCAGGATTAAAATTAATCATTATATCCATCTAGCTGAAAACCATACTAATCTACAACTAAAGAGTATTTCACTGCCCTCTGCTGAAAAGCAGTGTAACTATTTTGTGTACACCCTTTGTGCATGAGGTAACTGACCTCATTGCAAGATGTTTCTTTCGGGTTTACAACATTGAAGTTTGTATCACCTCTTCTTCTGTGATTAAAAGATTAAAAAATGCTGCCAAAGGTAGAAAATAAGCAAGAAAAAAAAGCATATTGCCTTGGAAACGATTCACATGAGATATCTTTATGCATTATGTCCTGATGGTATTGAGTGCAAATATGATACAAATCAATAGCATGCCTAGAATAGATATGACCAAACATTAATAACAAGAAAATTAAAAGTAAACATAGGCCTGCTTGGAAATCTTAATGCCCGAAAGTAGGTTGTACATTCTTGTATTAAAATAGTAAATCCAGCCATTTAGACAGCAAAAAATGTTCAAAATATTCCGATCAGACGCTGAGATATTATTTAAATGTCATACTACCATGCTCTTGTGAACCCCCCTTACATTGACTCTCTCACTCCACACATTTTATAGCTATCGAAATACATTTGTAGAGTAATATTTAGCAAAAATAATGCTAGGTTTCATTTATATTGTGGGATTCAAGTACTAGCTGTTATTTCTTATTAAATAGTACAGTTTTGATCGCATCTTCATCTTCATTCTTTAACTGTTCGTTTCTATAGTTCAATCAGAACAAATGACAGTGAGCACAAATGAGAGGGCTTACTTGTATAAGATCCAAGGCATGGCAGTTATAACATCACTCAAGCAATCCCATCAGGTGGTAAACACTCCACTCGATAAAGTAACATCAATAGTCACATACAATCACTAACATATTTGTTTACTATTCATAACTGCAGCAGAATACCCTTTCTTCAAGATCCGTTTGCATTGCAGACCTCACAAGATGACCACAATGCTTGCTCTGCTCTATTCACAGAACCACTCACTTCATCTGTATAATTCAATGAGTACCTTATCACATGTATTATTTTATAAATATGTAACGACTAAGATCATGTCATCCACTAAGTGTAGTAATCATTTCCTCTTTCAAGTATAATGCAGAAAAAGTCAATTATGGAGAATGTTCTATTAAACAATACGATATCTAAATAGCACCCTAATCTATAATGGATATTTAACCTCTATAGTTCACATTGTTAATCATTCTTAGTGATTTTCCCTATTGGAACCAATGGTTAAGCCTCAATTTCTCAAAGCTCAACATCTTTTTTCGCAAAAGTTTTTTCTTTTCCATATGAACTCCTTTTAGGTATCAGGGTATAAGATAGGCATAGTAGAGATATCTAAGATAGCGTATTGTTCATTCTAAATAGTTTTGAACAGCGTCGTGTACCTGTTATTGCCATTTACTCTAAATCAGCATTTGGCAGATACGACCTTGTTATTTAGATGACGAAAAATAGTAATACTTGGCCCAAAATTAGGGGGGGGGGCACACGACCTTTTTTTTGGTGGGGGGCGGGGGCAAATATTTAGATCCGTCCCTGCACTCAGTGCTGTTCAGAGATCATACCATTTGGTAACGACATAAGGGGCCATCCATAAGTGACGTCATGCAGCAGGGGAGTGGGGTTCTTGCTCCCATGAACAAACATGACCAGGGCCCATATCTTCGTAACTGATTTTAGTGATTAGGCTAATGATCCAGGGGCGGATCCAGGGGGGGGGGCGGACGGGCCTTGCCCCCCCCCCCCCCCTTGCCCTGTTAAATCATGTTTGATGGGGGGCCCACCCCCCTGTACATTCATGTTTTTGGGCCCCCCCCCCCCCCCCCCCCCCCTCTACAAATTCCTGGGTCCGCCCCTGTAATCGGATGGAATTTGATTAGTGCCTCATGATACCTGATTCCGTCTCTCACCAAAAGAAGTGATGTAATTTCAAAATAACCTTGCAAAGGATTTGCTAAGTGTAGTTACTTTGATTGAAAGATGGAATAAATTTGATTGAGGCACTAATCAAAATTTATCTTGTTAGCCTAATTATTGAAATCAGTTACAAAGATATGTCCCCAGGGGGGAGGTCATGTGATGCATGACGTCATGTTGACAAAAATCAATTTAAAGAATTTCAGAGAAAAAATGTTTGTTGGATAAGGATATTGAATGTTCAAGTTTCTATTTTCAGTCAAGGTCTGCCTCCGATGCAAGAAAATCAATGGGCCCGGCCACATTTTAAAGGTTTTTAGGACCCCCGGCCTCTGTTTTGTCCACCCTTGCTTATACAGTTTCTGCAATTTGAGGGGGTGCATGGGGTGCACTTGATATAATGTCATTTCTAGAGAGGGGTCAGGGATTGAATGACAAAACATGACAAGGGGGGTGGGGGGTCAAAATGGTCATTTATGGACGCCCCTTGATAATAGTTCACGCTGTGTTCTCTCCCTCCAATATTGAATTAGGTAGAGTATTACTTTATATATCAAAAGACAGTTAACCATTTTCTCTACCCGTAAGATAAATATAGTATCATTCACATTAAAACATGAGGCATGATTGTGGATGATATAATATAGTTTCCATTATTTGTGGTCACAACCAGGGTCGCCTGTGCGCACTTCGGCACTTCTGCGACCTCTAGTGTATGTTAAGATCGAATGGAAATTTGTCAGATTGTGCAGTGCTGCCATCTACATAGATTTTCATGCAAAATAAAAAGTGAGCTGGTTACCAATAGTTAAGCATATTCAAAATACTTTCCAAGAGTAAGTTTTAATATTTTATTGAAAGTTAACCATTAAACAGTATACTTTTCCTTCATTGATCACGATCTATTATGCGTCATTTGTTTATATCACTATCTGTAGTTCGTAAGATGGCACTAATTCACATTAGCTACTTTGGCTTCCACAAAATTTCATTTGCTATTTGAAATTATGGACAATTGCGATCAAAGTAAAACGCAAATTGCAGTATGTTGATTATAATCTTTCCTACAGTCTTTGAATGTCATATACTGTGGTGTGATGTGAAGTGACTTTAAGCAAATTGCAGTATGTGTATGGTAAACCCTCTTTATTTACATAATATTTTCCAGTGCATATAACAAAATGTACAAATCTCCTTTGGCATATTGAGCAGTAAGGCATGTTCTTGGAAAATTCATTTTCATTTTAACAAGGCAGAGCATGCATACAAAAGTCCTCGCGGATAACCACTAGCCTAGTAAGGAATATTCAATGTTTACCTGTGTTGATATCAGGTACAAACTGAATGAGACATCGAACGAGTAACATTACCATTTTATGGTTTGTACCGTAACAACTGAAGTCAAATATGTAGACTTGAAAAAAACATACTTTATTAACTTTTCCCTATAATTCGCTTTGTTTAAACAGCATTTTCAACAGGAAATTAACACTCCAAGTGATAGTCTTCGTTCAAGAACATAAAACAAAATCGGAAAATGATTAAGAATTAATTGAAAATAACATGAAAACTGCTTATCCGGTTAAAGAATACTTTGGAATGCTATTGTGGAATCATTTTAAGTATAATCACAAGCTTGTCACACATTGGTATACCAACGTCAAGAAAAAGCCGACAACTCAAATCCATCAAGAAAAACATTACAAATAAAAGATAACTACATGCACCTAATTATACGATAACAACTCAAGAACGCCTGTCGATAAAAAAAGATAGTTACATCACGGTAATTGTTGCCCTAGCGACATACACAACGTCACAAACTAAAAAAAAACACAACTAATAATCAGTCGCCGATAACTCTGTAATGTTAACATACTTTAGAGGATAACGTAAAGTCCGTGAATACATGCAAATAAATTATGGAATGCTCGAAATATATGGCATACGTGGAAGTGGAATGTCTTAGATATGTTTCTAGCTAACCCAATGGCGGTATAAGTTTAAAGAAACCCTCAACCAAGCTGATGGACAGCGAGAACTAAATATTTATATGCTTACAAAAAAACCTCCTGAGGTAACAAGCTGTGATCAGTTACGAAAATATAACTTTCATCGGTAAAATAAGTACAAATCGTGGCGATTAATACAGAGTAAGGTAATAATAGATCAATTGCCAAGTGCTTCAAATCATCCAATATCATTTCATGCATAAAGTATATTTCATTCCCTCGTGGAATTCTGGGAGAAGACAGGAAATTAGGTAATGGAAGGACTTCTCTCAGAAGGTAAATGTCTGAAGGCAGTTTATACACGTAGTCTCTTTTGCATAGTTTATGATAAGGCACTTGTTGTAATAAACCAACCGGATACCTCGTGGAAGCCGCCTCCTTGAACTGAGTTACAACTAAACTACAACTAACTCACTCTGGAATGATGTATAAAAATAGTCTTTTTGCTGGTTCCTCTCATCATGAGTCGAGAGGCTCCGGTTTGATCTGCACCAGCCGGATAATCTGGGCGCTGTGCTGCTTACGCGACTTGGCCTTAACCTCGGCGACAGCCTCTGATGCAGATGTTGACGTGGACGTGGACGTAGACGTGGACGCGGACGTGGACGTGGACGCGGACGTGGACGCGGACGTGGGCGCGGGGGCGGACGTGGACGCGGACGTGGATGCGGACGTAGACGTGGACGCGGACGTAGACGTGGACGCGGAGGTGAATGCTGTGGTGCGGGAGGCGGGGGATGTGGAGGTGGAAGCGACTGCGGGGGAAGAAGTGACCTTGGTAGATGTGGATGTAGGCTTGGAAGAAGAGGGAGAAGACTTGGAAGAGGTGGGGCTAGACTTGGAAGAGGTTGGAGTGGTCTTGGTCTTGGACTGAGTCTTGGTACCGGCAGCAGTCTCCTCCTCCTCCTCCTCCTGCTCCCTGACTGGGGAGGTGGAGCAGCTCTTGGTGGTGGTAGTGGTGGTTGCCGTAGACGTTGACGTGGACGCCTCAGCAGCAGCAGCAGCGGCCACCTTTCTGATGTGGTCGTCGGGGACCTGGTCCTCCTTGGTCAGCTGCCACTCCCCGAGCTGCTCATCCTCCTCCGTCGCCTGGTCCTCGCTGAGCTGCTCCTCGGCCGACTCGCGCGCCGACTGGTCGTCGTCTGTCCCCTCCATGCGCACCTTTCCGTTCACCACCTGGTAGCGCAGCACCACGTTGCCGCTCGACAGCTGCTCGCGAAGTGCTCGGTAGCGGCGGGGTGTCTCACCGTCGGATACGGCCAGCACCTTGCGCGTGCCGGACGAGCTGCTCGAGGCCGACATGGTGTACTCGGCCAGGTCGTTGGTGCTGCACTGCGTCTCGCACTCCACCGTCTTCTTCTCCGGGATGGGCATCATCTTGTGCGTCTTGGCGTGGATGTTCTTGCCGCGCTCCGACATGAAGGTCATGCCGCACTGGTCGCACGTCAGGTGGTGCCCCTTGTGGGCCTCCAGACCGTGCGCGCCCAGCTCCACCTCGCTGTGGAACCGGTCGCCGCACAGGTCACACGCGTAGATGGCGTACGACTTGGAGTGGCCGCGCATGTGGCGGATGAAGTTGTAGCGGCGGTTCGTCTCGTACGTACACATCAGGCACTTGAGGGTCACTTCATTCTCGTTCTCCTTTTCCTTCTTGGGCTTCTTCTTACTGCCACCGCTGCTGGTCACGGATGCTGGGGATGGGGTCTCGATGTTGTTGTTGTTGTGGTTCAGTTTGGGAGTGCCGTTGTTCGCCAGTTTGTGGATCAGAGCCGCGCGCAGTGCTGCCAAAACGCCTTCCTGGAAAGTCAGAAAAATAAAGGTATATGAATTGTATGAATGGTTGTTTTGTTAAACATCTCTTCTGGAAAAGAAATTGGGTTCATGACTATTGGTTAAAGTTTTGGTAAATTGATCGATTGAAATCGAAAAGTATTTACCTATACCGTTGGTGTTCCCTTCCACACGTATAAATTTATTTTTGATTCCTCAATAGGGGTTAATGTTAATTACACAGCATGTTTTTTTTAAATGTTTTAAATCACTTCTTGTAGAATATCACTGATTTAACACCTACGGACGTATGAACACTCTCTATTGCCGGTAAGTAGCTAATTCAATATGTCTAAGCATCTAACCAGAAATGCAATACATTTTGTTATTATATCATTCTTTTTAATTTTGTTAAAATGCTATACACAGCAACATCATAGGAACTATTCATCATTTACAGGACGAGATCCGTAAATCGCTGTACACACTAGAATCACATGATGATATTTAAATATTAAACAAGCACCATGAATCACATGATAATCTGTATGCAAGAATAAATAATGAGAAGTTAACTTTACAGTGAGTATATACATAAAATAAGAACTCGTTTAGCTTACACTAAAAATATTACATTCCAAATGCTTCTTCACTTGTAAATATTTTCAGCAATCTCTCAAAAAAGCCAAGTATGTTTGTCGTCAAAACCATTGCTCGCAATAACAGTTCTTTAGGTTTTCAATTGGAATTTCTACAAATCAAGTTGTTTGTAATTAGTTCGATTTTAGCAAACACCTGGCCAACGTTTAAGTGACATATGAAATGCAGATATTGTTGACACACGTGAGGTAACTATGTCCTAAACTGTTGAAAGAATCTATATTTCTTTAAAATAAATAAGATCATCTAAATGTTTGAATCTCAAGTAGGTATTTGTAAGTGTTCCGAGACAGCACAGTCTTTGGGAGATATTCTCTGTGTCATTCCTATCCGGTTCTTGAACCTGTCCAACCATCCACTGGAGGCTTTGAACTCCGTGTTGCCCATTTCGGCGGCCAGTTGCAGGGCCTGCTGTTGAATTTGGGGTCCTGTGAGACTTATTCCCCTAGATACCTTGTCGAGACACCACTCCCTCATACGTTCATTCAAGTCCGAGTTCTGTCCGTACTCAGTTATACGTTTCCTATCCAGGTTAGGAAGGCTAATCGCCGCAGCCTTTATTTCTTCACTACGCTTTAAGATTTCAAACACCTGTGTCCTCCCTATGTCAAAGATCTTGGCAAGTTGGCGCAAACTTTTGCCTTCTTTTAACTCAATAACACATAGCTTCTCACGGATGGACAATTCACGACGTTTCCGTGGAACCGAAGCGACCGACGCCGAGACCGTCGCCATCGCCGAGGCTGTCGCCATCTCTGCCGTCGCCTGGGAAAGAGGGAAGCCCACATTATAGAGGCTGCTGCGGCAGGGTCAGTAGTCAGGGGTCAAAGGGCACACAGGCTCACTAGCAGCTAGTAGCCGGCTGGTGGCTGCATCCAGGGTCTCCACACGACTAGAGGGCAGTCAGGACGACGAGCACGAACACACGGGCACAGCGGCATGCATGCACGGTTAGACACTAAAACCTAACTTAGGGGGTAGGGCAGTAAGGCATCCAAGTAGTATGGGCATGCACTAGGGTAACGCCATATAAATGAAAATAATAGCTTTCCTCCAGTCCGTATTTTTTAGAATCCGGTAGATTTCTCCTTGGCACTTTTGTTTAGAAAGAGCCGCTACTTCAATTTTTAAACATTGTTTCACTCTCCAGTTTGATTTTTACATCTCCATTTTGTCGGCACCATCGTTATCACATAGTCCATTATCTAATACATTTTCCTTTGATTAGGTTTGCTAATTTGACATGATGAGTTAAGAAACGGTGTAGGCATTAACCATTATAGCGGACAAATGAAACTTAAAACAACTTTTTACAAACAGTACACTTCGAACAACATTTGAAGAAACTTTAACAACATTCCAATACACAACAACAATAGAAGAAGAATATCAACACGATTACATTTTAGTGTTCAGGAGCTTGCATACATTATATTACTTAACTACGACGGCACATGAGGTGCAGAAAGAGAAAATCGTTGGTAACATTTTCATCAGGGTTCAATTGTCCTTAATGTGTGTCCCCTTTTACACTGTACTATCAGTTAAATTCTTAGGCTCTTATTTAACCATGCAGACGTAATGAAGTAGTAAAACTTTCATGCTGACTCTGTTCAATAAGTAAATCTGTAGGCAATTAATTGTTCTAATACCTCCTAATATTTCAATATTATTCAAGTGCAAACCATGCATGATTACACTTGTTAATATTAAAGTTGATTACGCATTCACGGGCTAAACACTTAGTGTATATTACAATCAATTCAAGATTACATGTTGTATTTCACAAGTATCTATCAACAAGCAATTTCGAAAATTCATGCCAACTTAATGTAAGCTACAGGTTTCATTCTCACACGGTTAATTTGTACTTTTGAAAAGTCTACTTAAATAGCTCTCTTTTTACCAATTGTTCAGGCTTGCTAAACTTTAATGTAACTTATTTAGGTATAACTGTATAAGGGCCATATATGAATATTGAACGTCTATAAGTATTGTAACAAGGAGGCTCAATCATTTACTTTGACATCTCCATACTGGGATAAACATCTTAACTTTTTAACCAGTTATTCTACGAATGGTTAGTCTTGATTTGATGAAAGAGGCCGTATTTACCTGTGACTCGGGCTGGTCCTGGTTGTAGCCGGGGCTGTTCTCTTGGTCAGGGGAGTCGAAGTCTGCTTCAGAGCGGACGGCCGAGATGACGCCCAACGCCTTGCCGGCCACGAAGTTGGAAGGTGTGCCGTCGTCGTCCGAGTCGAGCGGCTCCGACTTGACGACCACGTCGCCGAGCGCCTCGGGCAGCGCCGGTGGCGACACGTGCGGGCGTTTGCGCAGAGGCTCGTCCAGGTTGGTGGGGATGCGTACGCGCTTCCCGCGGCCGTAGCGCGACTGGTTGGCGGCTGTCGGGGAGGGCGTGTCCAGTGGGGCGATGTTGATGGCGGCCGGCTGGTGGTTGTCGTTGTGGTCCTTCGCCCCGCTCAGGCTGTAGCCGTGCAGGGGCATCGGCGACCCACTCTCCGAGTTCAGGCTCAGGCCGAAGTTGTTCTGCGCTGCGCCGAGTAGTGCGCTCACCTGTGACAGGTCGTTAGAGTCACTCGACTTGTCTACCGTCTCGCTGATCTTGACGAGGAAGACGTCGCTGCTGTCGACGGTGATGCCGAGCAGCCCGTCGATGTTGACGTGGGACGAGTAGCTCAGGCCGTTACGGCACAGCACCGTCACGGCCTCCGTGAGCAGCTCCTTCATCCGCTCCTGGTCGTCACGACTCATCGTCAACGTCGCCATCTTAGTGTCTATTGTTGTAACTCAGGTTGTGCGGTATTCTGAAAGAACAAAAACACATAGAATTAAGTATGTCTCAGTAAATGTATAAAAAAAGAAGTGTGTTAACGTTGCTCCATTTAGTTGAAAAGACTGATTAGGTAGCAAAGGAGTTAATTGCAACCATTTTAGGAGTTGAGAATATTCGTTGATATATATACATATATATATAGTTGTATTCCTAAAATATTACAAACACGGAAGTGGGAAGTGAACAAGATATCTGATAATTGTACAAAGTGGACGAAAATTGAATATTGGCTATTGTTCACAAGTTTCCATTCGATGTTCGTTTTCTCAGAAACATGGAAAACATAGAAACCGAAAAAATACATTACAAAACTTTAAGTCGTACAGATACAGAAGACACTCAAAATATCTAAGATCCAAGTAGACTATAAGGGATTGGCTAGTCAAATTTTCCTGTTACCCAAGAGACAGAATTAGCAGTGAATCGAGCAACGGGATTTCCCCTTTAAAGTTAAGTTGTTCCTGCTTCGACTCCAGCCCGCCATGTTTTTGTTATTCTATACACAGCAGTGTATTCCTGCGTGTCATCATTGGCCTTGTCTTTTTGGCCGTCTAGACAAGGGTAAAAGGGGATTAGTCTGTCGAACAATACACAATCCACTGAAATTAATACGAAAAGTCGACCAGGGTCATGGCAACCACGTGGGTTAGTTGTAGGTATGCACGCTGACCCCGGCCACACCTGGGGTAGGTGGGACGGCCATGATTAAAGCTGGACACACAATACACACAGCCCCCCACACACGTGGTGCACAAAGCTGGGACGCCGCGAAACACCGACTCCCTCTCCACTCACCGAGTGTCTCACTATCTTAGATTAACTAGACTCTGCTCCTTTCTTATCAGCTGGCGAAAACAGACTCGTATGATAAGGGGTCAGATCCCTATCTATCTCACCTGAGTGTGAGAGCACATGGACAAACAGGATGTCGGGAGTGGGTAGATATTCCTATGACGACTAGTTACTCATACCTGGCAGGCCGGCCCGCTCGTCGCCTCAGGTAATGTCCCCGGTCACGGTTCAGCTGAACAGGGGGACAGTGTGTGTCTACCCGGCTGTCGCGAATGGCGCAGTGCGTTTTGGGGAAGTGTAGGAGAATTCACCCCGGTTCGCTACCTGTTGCCCCCGGTGCCCCCCGTCCGCTTGGCTTGGTCTACACCCCCCCCCCCCCATCACATCCCCGCCCCCTCCCACCCGGCTCTGGTCACCTGAACCCCCCCCCCCCCCCACCCCCATCCCCCATCCCCCGGCGGGCCGTGTCACCTGGCTGCTGGCGGGCTGTGGTGTGTATCGGCAGGCGGGGGGCGCAGCACGCTGCACGTCCACATACTGACGGTCTCCTACCACGTGAGGGGACCGATGACCTAGCCTCCCAAACTCCCTCCATTTCGTCGGCCAAAACACCCGCCCTCCCCCCGACCTACCTATCTAGCCCGCCGCTTTGACAATGAAAATGGCTTCACCAAAGGGCTCGCAGACCGGCGGTCGACTGTCAGCACCCCAAATACACACCATGGTGCTGTGTCAGTCGACCACCAAACCTGTAAAACACTACCCCATAATCAGCATTACGTAACAGCCTACCTGTCCCGGCATGTACCTGGAGTACACCAAATCCGCCGAGTGGCTCTCGCTAGAATGAACTTCTCCGACCACTATGGCCTCCACACCACGACTCCCCGAGTTTGTACTAAAGGTGCGCACTCCCCGCGTGGCGCCGAAAATAACCCAGGTAATGCCTCTCTACCTTTCCGACGGCAGCTTGATAAAGCCGCTGCTGCCTGACCCACATACGGCCGACCTCGTGACAAGCCAGATGGGCCCTCCGACGGCGGCTGTGGTGGCGCCCACCACCACTCGCAATCAGCTCAACTTTTTGTCCTGCGTCACAACTTTTTTGCTTAAACACCGCCAACGAGACCCACCAAACTAACTTAATACAGCATCAGTATATCCTTCCTTTCCCTAGACCCCCTTAAGCCCTCTCACTCCGCCTTACCAGGTAAATACTTCCTAAACCAGACAAACGTGAATACTCACCAAATCCTCACCCCAAAAAAATGAGTATGTCGTTCTCCTCGACCACTGCCCCTCGTGCCTTCACTCCGTATGTCCGTGTGGTCTATGAGAGGTCAGTGTCCCGTCCTACAGATGGGTGTTAGGGGGGTCAGCTACCTGAACTTCAGGTGTGTTCCTACTTTTATCTACCTTCGACCTGTATGGCCGTCGAGCTGCGAGTGACTAGGCGTAGCGAGTGGGTGCGAGCGAGCGGCCGTTACCAGTGTCCCCCGCTTCTCCTCTTGTTATTCACTCCGCGGTGACCCACCTATATTTGGGCGGTTAGCAGTGAGGGGCCAGGTGAGGCGAGCGGGCCGGGCCACTAAAGCCCACCTTAGGTAGGTCGGCCCGCCGCGGGGAGGGAGGGAGGGGGCGTTGACTTAGGCAGGGCGGCGGGGGGTGTGGGGGGAGGGGAGGGCGGTGGTGGCCTACTTCTGAGGCTGAGTGCTCCGTCAGGTGTGACCGCCACAGGTAGGTGGGGAGGTAGGAAGGTCGGGGCGGGCTTGGGGCGGGCGGCGCCGACTGTGTGAGTCTGTCTTTGTGTGAGCCGAGCAGCGGGCCCGCCGCCTCTACACGGCCTGTCACAGGACCCCACAACTCACCTTGAGCCAACAGCGAGACACTCGGTGCCCGGCCCGACCGGCCTGCCGCAACCAACCACACACAAAGCGCTCTTAACTCTTAGCCCGCCGCCTTCCCAACTCAAAAACTACTCCCCTTAAAGCTCAACTCTAATAATTTTAGTACTATAAAGTCTGACATAAGAAGTTTGACGTCCCATGAATCATAAATTACCTGAGGTCATATCTTACACTGACTTTGTGTTTCAATGGGTGTAGATGTGCTCTTACCTGATTAGGACTCTGTCGATCAACAGGTAGTGAAACTCGCCTCTCGTGTCCCAATGTTTATGAGTCCCACTGACCTAGCCTTGTCTCTGTCTGTCTCCACTGGGGCTCTCTGCGTGTTTCACCTGTGGTCCGGGCCGATCGTTTGGTCCACAGGTCGGCCTCCCTCCACCTTTTGTCTCCTGTCGCCGTGGGCCGGGCACCAAGCTGTCGTCGTCAACTGAGAAAGACTCACCTCTGGCTGAGTTGTGATGCTTTCACTCCTACCGCGACCCTCGCACTCCGAGTGGTGGTAGTCGCACTCACACACACTCACACGGAGCAGTATGTAGGTGACATAACTGCTCCTCCAGTCACTCGCTGGAGGATCATTGTTATTCAGAGCTGGTGGTGGTGGTGTGACAGGCTGACATCATCCAGCACACATTTATCTACTGCTCCAGGTGTCATGGCCGCGTCACTCTCTTGCCCTCTGGCATGTTCAGTTTTGGGACGTCTGAATAAAAATAACAGAAAGAGTCTCTTATAGCTTCCTTTTAGGTTCAACTTCTAAATAACTTTCCTATAAGGCATAAGTATGAATTACAAACTTGAAGGTGTGGTGCTTTGAAAACACGCAATTATGAAATATATATGCACAGTAACGATGACATTGTTATATTATTGAAAAATTTACAGACACGTGGTTAATTAGACTAGGTAGTCTGAAACGAGAACCATTAGTGATGTTTTTCCCCGTTGCGCTAAAAGTGCCACATATAAACGAAGGACCCACCGATGAAACTACCTGACCTAATATTTTATTCTATACGCCAGTCCGCTCTTCTTACTTTCTCCTTGTGAGTTTACCCTTGCGTCCGACCCCAGGAACGTCTTTAGAACATAAAACATTCCAGCAAGGACACCTGCGGAAAATTCCAGGATATGTCACGGTCGGGTCCCACAGCCTCAAACTTTGCACAAGGGCCCGAACATATTTAAAAAAGGACTTGGAAAAAAACACGAGAGGACGCCTGCTTAATTAGCCCTCGAGTAATTGACTCTCAGACCTACATATATCTGAAGCTAACTTGTGCGCGATTCACCTGATCCCGAACTACGGCGGAAAATATACGAACGTACCGACGACCGTGTTGACACACAGCATGATCAAGTCGACATCAAGAAGTTAATTATCATATATTTTTAGGTTCTGGCATACACGAACGCCTTACATTAGTTATATTGTTTGCAAGTTAAGCAGAATGCAGATTACTGGGAAACATACAGATGTCTGGGTTGTAAGGTGTTTGGTTTAGATGTTATTTTCACCAGAGGAGTAGACACCTCAAAAAATGTTTAATTTCCCATAATTGAACCCATTTGATATTTTGCAAACTATTTTCGAGGAGGATGGGCAGTTCTATAACATAAAATTCATTTGGCACAATCGTGTACATTTGGTCATTAGGAGGTTTTAAACACAACATAATTTACTACTCCTGCGACGTGAATAAAACAATACTTGGATGATGTACATTTCCTAATGAAAAGGACGATAATTTGTAAAGATACGAATCAATAACGACATGTGAACCACATGCACGCCCACAAAAGCCGTTATACTGGTAACTGGAGCTACCCGCAACGTGCTGACAAAACGTTAATGTATCGACCTGGCCAGGAGCTGCTCTTTCAATCAATAACTCTATTGCCTACACGTATATCTATGTTTCAGTTCTCAGTTTATTTTATTTAGGTCATGTGCACATCTGGCACAAACATTCAGTACCGCAAAACGCATACATTCTTGACTTATCAGTTTCTACATATATTACGGTGATCATAATTCAGATCCAACAATTAGTCTATTGTTCGGAGCAGTCTATTTATGGGGCGTTCTATAACAGTCATGTTTTAATTTTGTCCACATTGGTGACGGCCATGTGCTGTGTCCACTGGTGCGGAACACCTGTTGTGGCAGGAGGGCCGAGTGCTCGCCGAGTGGCAGGCTGTGGGGGCGAGCAGCTCGCACCTGGCCCTGGGGTGGGTGGGGGGAGGGGGAGGGTAACACCTCAGTCCCCCGTGTCACACCTGTCAGCTGCCCACCGCCCCACTGCCCCAGCTTCAAAGGGATGCCACGTCACGGCTTCACCGTGTGAAGGGCCATCCGCCCACCCTTTGTAGTCCCGCATACAATGGGCGGTTTTCACTTACAGATATAGGTCGCTTGGAGCTGGTCTATTCGCTCCTGAAGTCAGCCCTACAGCTGGGTCCAAGCTGTTTATATTTCTTTTGTACTTTGTTATAAGTATTTACTGTAATTTTGTTGTTGAAATGACTTCTAACGGAAGCGAATATCTGTTCACTATTTTTAGTGTGCATGGAAACTACATCAAGGTGTATGTCGGACATACTTCTCCACACAAGCCTTTTAGCACACATTCTGTAACACATGGTACTTGGAAAATCTACGGAAAGGTAGCATAATTAAAGTGTTTTCCATTTTGTATCTCAATATACCTCTAAACTTGGTGTCTTCCTTACAAATAAGTATAAAGCTAATAGATACATACGTCCTACCGGGTTTCTCTCAATATTGTTTATCAAACGATCTAATATTAACCTGCAGGTACAGGAAACACTTGGAAATATTGTATTGCGGCCGGAAGAATCATGTTTCATTCAATTCAACGGTAGTTTTATTTTTTCAGGTTTGGCAAGCCATGGTGGCCTCCCGCCACTTTCTGAGAGACCCCCGCTGATCAGTTGGGTATGCTAATAATATGTTTTGTGCCTTCTCATCCCCAATTCTGTAGTCTCTCAATAACTAAGATAGGAAACACCGGGACACGCTGTAGAGTAGAGTAGAGACACCAGTGTCCCTTACAGAGTTATCATGAACGGCCAAAGTCTAACTTCTAGTTAGGAACATGCCGATGTATCAGTCATCTTTATTTGCCAACCTCACAACGCTTCCTCGCCAGGTGATAATGAGTACTGTCAAGACCTTTCCCGACATCCCGGTACTCGAGTAGTCCCTTACTAGTACTACGCGGGCATTTGTTCCGTAAGTAGTACGATAAATATTCCCTCACTTGTCTCAGTTACGTAACCTCTAGCGCATAGGTTCAATTGTTGAAGTGCACAAAAGATTAAGCCCCAGTCACGCCCAAGCCCCCCACCGCCTCCCCTACTGTCCCTGCCAACTCCCTCTTGGGAGTAATTGGATGGGACTATATTATAACCCTCATTAATGAGTCTACATGAGGGACTATTCGCAACTGACCTAATTATAGTACATACAATTTCTTTAGACAGTGTCGTATAAGAAATGCTGGCTTTTGTATATCCTACTCACAATTCAAAATGCTCGGAAAAGAACTCAGATAATATGAACAAAAAAACGTATGCATGTACAAACTATAACATCAAACTCTTTTGTCACTATTTGCACCTTACGAAGTTTCTAGATGGTGAGTTGCATTTCACCTTGTTTAATTATTTCACACATGTTTTAGCTTTATTGACAAACATTTTTCAATCTTGTTCTGGAAAAACTGAGGGCTGTTTTTCGCAATTCTGGGTGGACAGAACATTAGTTTTTTTCTCCATTTGTGGTTGCGTTGCCTCACTAGTAAGTGCCACGTCGGGTCCTATATCCACAGCTTTAGACTTATATGCTACCTATACAATACTGCTATCTTCCACAATAATAATATTGCAGTAGTTAATGTAACGGTTGGTTTTAGTTTAGTTTTCAAGTTAGCGCTATTGCAAATGCTTCGTAATAAATTGATACCATTAAAACGAAACTGGTAATGAAGATCAGACAAAAAAAATACTTGAAATACGTATATGTCATTGTGATTCATGTTTATAGTCAGGGAAGAAAACATCAAACCTAGGCTAGGGATGTTCACACGGACAGCTGGCCGTCAAAAGGCGACCAAGATCAAAAATATGCCACAGGAATCTCCCCAGAACATATCAAAAGCCGGCTCTCCCCTAAAATATGTAGTAAACATTGCAGGTATTCTGAATACCGCTTGGTGAGCATGCAGGTTCACACTTAAAAAAGATATAACAGGCACTCCTGGAGGACTCTTCAAAATTGTTTTGTTTCATTTACTATAGAGATCTAACATATCCTGGTCGTCTGGGTTACCCGTAAGGCCACCCTTAAAAACAAATTTGTTTCCTGTCCAGCGGGTGGCCAGAAAAAAGGCCAGTCGGGAGGTCGGGAAATCTTTTTTTTTTTTTTTTGGTAAGACTTTAACTAAAATAAATCTTGAAAAAAAAAAAAATCAAAAGAACTGGAAAAAAAGTCTCCAGTCGGCCCTTAAAAAGTCAGTCGGGCGGTGGACAGGAAACAAATTATTTTTTGAGAGTATCGGAATACGACAGGAAAACAGTGTACCTGCAACCAATTCACGATCATATCATGAAAGTAGATAGCCCTAGAAAGTTTGTAAAAGTGTCTGTATTAACGACCTGCAATCCCTCTCTGTAAACTACACATTGGTCGGGAAGCGTTTCTTTTGAATCCGGCTTTGCACGATGAAATAGCCTCTGCTCCACCAGTGGTGGGATAGAGTTCCCTTTGGCTATACAGCGTGTCGGGGGGGAAACTTCAGATGTGAAATGAATTATGATACATGCCCGATTATTAGAATAATTAGTCCGGCTCCCCGTAGAAAAATGCATTATATTTAAGGATAGAAGCGTAGAATTACAAGCTGACAATCAATTCCAGCCAATCGGAGCACCTGAAGATACCTTATCAGCATGATTAATAGTTTGCCAAACCCTCTGGATGAGTAGGGTCCCAATTCAGCCAATCAAAAGATCCGGATTCTGAAACTTGCATGGCAGCCACTACGTATATATATATATATAAATTATTCAGAAAACAAAAGACTAAATTTAATTTGGACAAGTGTTTAAATGTCCTGAAAGAAACCACACCAAAACAGGAAAATTTCAAAGTCAGAACCCAAGGTCAAAATATTTTTAACTGTAATGATAGGCTCAGATAGTGTCCAAAATTAAAAATTTCCCTGAATAACCTTCTTCAACTATTTTTAATATTTGGAAAAAAAAATCCCTGAATTACCTTCTTCAACTATCTTTAACTATCCAAAAGTTGGATTCCTGCTTTGATTTAATTAGGCCAAGGGGAAAAAAATTATTGCGTTCAGGTAACATTGCCCGAAAAAATAGGGTATGTAGGTAGGGATTTTTTTTTATTTGGGAATTGCTTTTGGGTCTGGCCAATATTAAATCTTTAATTAGTGTTTTAAGTAAATGAATGTTCTCATTTCTGTTACCTTAGTGTTATTTTATATGCTATCCAAAGAAATGATGTGTTTAGAAGTATCATCCTATAATACTCAAACAGGGATCATCCAAAAGAATCATTTCACGTATTAAAAGGCTCTTTTGTGAAAATTTGAAGGGAAAGGGCTTGACAAATAGCCTAAAGAAGTGGTTGTCCACTGGGTAATCATCCCCAAAGACTTGGTTGCCCCCTAGAAAAGTTAGTTGCCCAAGAATGTTTTGAAATCTGAAATTAAAAGAACATAATTTATACTGTCTTTTTTACAGTGTCACAATTGACCAAGAAAATTAAAGTGAAACATTGTGTTTACCAAAAATTGTACAGAATCCCATGCCATGGTTGCCCACTGTGCAACTACACTTTGACTCCTGAATGCCAAGCATCTTTTTCTGGTTGTCGCGGGCATCCGGCAACCCCTTTGTCGAGCCCTGCTGGGGCCTTGCAAAAAAAGATACACAGGGAAACAATCAGGACAGGACTGGCCTCTTTGTGATCAATGGGTTGAAATGAGGAAAAAGAATTAAGGTCAGAGAAATTTGACCAGACTTTAGTTTGCCCAGTTTCAGGATTTTTCTAATTTTTAAGATCTTTAGTTTAAGAGATCACACTTTTCTGGTAGACTGCGGAAGCCATGACGTTATTTTGTTGGGAAACCCTTGTTCCAGCCCCCCCCCCCCCCCGGCTCAAAATAGTGCCATGTAGTGATTCAGTACTTGTCTATCCCCTTAAAATACAAATACATGTCAAAAACAGGCAAGACCTTCAGACAGTGCAATTCTAAATAAAAGATATTCTTAAAAAAAATACCCCCAATTTTAGGGTAGGGCCAGAAAATAGGGTACCTGAATGGGGCCTGAATGGGGCCGTCCATAAATGACGTCATGCAGCAGGGGGGGAGGGGGGGTTCATGGTTGCATGACAGGGGCGGACCCAGGAATTTGTAGAGGGGGGGGCCCAAAAACATGAATGTACGGGGGGGTGGGCCCCCCATCAAACATGATTTAACAGGGGAGGGGGGGGGGGGGCCAAGGCCCGTCCGGCCCCCCCCCTGGATCCGCCCCTGCATGACCAAACATGACAAGGGGGGGAGGGGGGGTCATGTGGTGCATGACATCATGTTTAAAAAATGTCAAATTCAAGAATTTCATAGAAAAATCATAGGTGCACTCAGGATATTGGATGCTGAAATTCCTTTTTTCAATTTAAGCCGAACACTTTTTAAGAGCCAGACTCACTTGTAGGCAAGAAATTCAAGGGGCCTAACCTTATTTTAATTGGCCTTGAGGCCCTGGGCCCCTGTTATGTCTTCCCCTGTTTCTGTGATTGGGGGGGGGGGGGTCCTCTTGAAATGACGTCATTTTTAGAGGGGGGGTCTAGGGGCGCATGACAAAACATGACAAGGGGGGGAGGGGGGGTCAAAAAAGGTCAAAAATAACATGACGTCATTTATGGACGGCCCCAATGCAACTAGTTTTTTCCTTGGCCTGACCTGCCAGACAACATAGATAGTTGAACTTATGAGTCCTGTTCACAAATTACGGTGGGAAACTCCAATGGCAATGGCCTATACTTCTACTGTTATCAGGTTATAGACTCTATACATGTACAACTTCCTAATGCCACACGATCATCTGACGGTCAACCGGTGTGATAGGGTAAACTAGGCCTGAATATGCTGAATAATCCGACCGACCGTGCCTGAACATAGTGACAGTCTAAACACAGCTTTCCTGTCGGGCAAGTCAACACACGTCTGACGAGCAGCTCTCGGCCCGGGCAGTCTGACTCACGTACCGCTCGTAGAACAGGCACACCTGTCACCGCTCCTGCTCACGTCAACTCATTTCTAGTTACCGAGCCACAGCTACGGGTTGACAGGAGTCCTATTCCGTAAATCTATTAACCCGTATATCCCTGGTATTGAATCGCCAACTAAGTGCAGTTCTTTGAGTTACCTGCATCTCTTGTTTGGCTGGTCGGCCCCTCGTGTCACCACGACCCGGGAGATGTGGGTTCCTCCCGCGGCTTGCTCGTCCGAATCCCGCTAACTAGGTCAACCACGGGTCAAGTATACGGTGACCAGACTTTCGGGTCGAGCACTCTTTACTCACCGTTTTTCACATGCGGTTCGTTCAAAAAGAGTCCCTTTTAGCTCTTTGCTAAGAATACAATATTTGATTTTAGCGAATGGAAGAATCTGACGATGGATGGAATTTTAGAAAGAGTTGGCCATTTATCAAAAGTAGACACAACAGGAAACAAAAAACTTCAAAAATTTAAAAAAAAAAAGAAAAAAAGAGTACCACATAATTATATAGTAATTTTTGAAAAGAAAATCCGTGGTAGTACTTTGCATAACTTAAGTTTTTTCCTGTTAGAAAGCTAAGTGTCCATCATATAAGACAAATAAGAAAAGGGTTGTCATCTGCATGAATGTCTCATTCTGAAATGCTCAAGTTTGTAATGATATTTTGTTCATAAAAAAAGAAGAAGAAAGAAATAGTCTACTAGTTCCTTTCACAGCCTTGCCCCCAATTTTTTCTTTTATACTTCTATTTCATTTGATCTATTTTAAATAACAATAGTCTACCACTGCATTGATAGATAGATTCAAACAATCCTTCAAAAATCATGGGCGGAACATGGGAGGGACGGGGGGCACGCTCCTCCCTTTTCCTAGAAAACGGGCACCTTTTAAATGTAAAATTCGGCCTGAAATTCATCAAGGATTTTTTTCTAATCCCCCCCCCCCCCCCTTAAAAGAATGATGGATCCAACAGTGAAAATTATTAGACGTATAACAGCGTTGACCTTTCGTTTCGACAAAAAAATTCAGAAATTGCATGTAGCCTTTTGAAATGTGTTGTTTGATTGCAAATGTTTACCACCGAATATGTTATCTAATTATGGTCTATTTTCTTTTGCATTTTCAGAAAAGTAGAAAAGCTGCAATTCATACAATTCATATAAGAATACTTAGCCTATTGCAAAAGCGATGTTGCTGTTGTGACACCAAGGACTGCGCTTAGGCCAAGGTGAAAAAATATTGTGAGTTGAAACGTTAATGAAACTCCACTGCTCGACCTGACAGGTCTGGGCTAGAAGACAAGTGCGCGGTCATCCACATCCGGGCATTGCATTAACTCCTCTTCAACAACAACGCCGGCCCCGGTGCATTGCTGCATCAAAAACGCTCATTCCCACTTAATATAGCGGTGAGTAATTAATATCTTACATTTAGTATTGATCTCATCAACACCGGGAACATTATGCAGTGTAAAATTTATCCGATCACGGTGTAGAAACGCGAAAGTTTGAATTCAGAGTGGTAGTCATTTTCCGAGGGATGCTAACCGTGATGCTTGAGGCGTTTTAGGTGAAAAGTGGCAGCCTTTTCGTGATCTATTGTATTTCAGGGCATCACATGAACACCATTTCATACGGTCTACTGCTGAACCCACAAAGAATGATCGTAAATTGAAAAACTTCTTGTAAATAAAGGATTATTTTGAAGCTTTACTTCGCTAATTATGAAGCCCGACGACGACTGCTGTCGCCGGCAGGGGTTAGTTCTGTGAACTTCCAGAAGGTGGAGTGGTAGTGCGCAGCCCTGCCGCACTTCGCACTGCTGGCCAAGCTGGCATTCAAGCTTCAAGTTCAACTCAGGGGATGCTCTGTAATTTTAAAAGAAATTATTTCCACAAATCCTTAGAGTTGTAGGATCTTCCATGACCATGGTTTAATCTCAGAATAAAAGCTAGTTGATTAATACATATATAGTTAGTATTCAATTAGGCCCACCCCTCAGAAAAATAGTTTTCTGTTTTAATATTGTCCGACTATTAAGGGCCAATTTGTAGACTTCACTTTCAGGAATGTTTTTGAATCCATGGCCGTTAATTTAGCAATCCGCTGGACAGGAAGCATTTTTTACAGGGTTAGGGTACCATCTTTCAAAGTGATCGAGCGTTGCTATATGTTCACTGTAGATGAGGCAAGGAGTCAATAAAAGAAAGATCTAAAGAATTAAGTCTTTATATTAACACATTCAAATTGGCCTCTATATTTCAAAAGAGTTAATCAAAATTTTGGAATGGGAAACATCTTTGAGTAAACACGTGTTCAACCCATGTTTAACACGAGTGCATACCCATGTTATACATGTGTTTCTTCTGAACAGAAAAATCTGTGTTTAACATTGTGTTTTGGCACCACCTGGTGGTATTAACTCACTCCTGCCTGTTGGCCATGTCCGAGAATTTTAAGTCAGGGCTGACAATTTCTGAGGAAAATGTATTAAAATTGGCGTGAATGGCAGACAACTTTTATAATTTAAACACCAATATGTACCAAGTCTGCCCTGATGGCCGATGACCCCCAAAAGTTAGTGTCGAACACTGAGTTTAAAACACAGGATATTCTGTTTACAGATCTAGTGTTAAACACGTGTTTTTGGTTTTGTGTTTAGCTTGTGTCCTGTTTACTTGTATATAATTTATCTACTTTCCATTCACCTGAACAACTATTTTTTATGTTAGCTTTATAACCAGCACCAGACCAATGACGTATTTGGCTTTCTATTTTAGCGTTGACAAGACTTACAAGATGGTACTCAAGGCGGAACGTCAAAGAATCAAGGCCCTCCTGACAGAGGCCATAACCGTTCTATGTAAGAATGGTTTAGGCTACAAATACACGTGCGCAATCGAAGGGTTGCTGGGCATCACACTGGACGACGAGGACGTGTTCCTGGTCAACATCAACGAGACCATCAAGGGGGCAGAGCGGCCGCCGCCCGAGGAAGAAACTGCCAAACAGGACCAGGAGGGGGCGCCCGAGTCGCCGGCGACCACAGCTTCCCCCTCCGGCACGCCCAGGAGGAGACGGCGACGGAGCAACAACGACCAGGGGGACGGTTCGCCGGCCAAACGGGCGGCCTACGGAGAGGACGAGAAGCCGGGACAGAACCCTGACGACGTGATCGTCATCAAAGAGGAGGTGTCCGAGTCGGACTTCTCCAACCAGTTCTATGGGGACACGGGCGGTGGGCCCGAGGACAATGGACAGTATCAGCTACAGCCCGACCAATACGGCGCTGGCTGTTCACAGTGGGACACCTCAGAGACTCAAGGCGGCCAGCCCGGCTGGCCTGCTTTCTCCTCACATCAGCAACAACAGATCTCCCAAGCCGCTTCCTCCGCCATGATGTCTCCAACACAGGTGGGTGTCTTTGGCCTTCCTTCACCCGGCAAAGAGAAGGCGCCAGTCGCGTTGAGTTCCCATCAAAATAATTCCAAATTTGTAAACCGAAAGACTTCTTCATTTTAGTCCAAATTCTAAGAATAGAAAAATATGAAAAGTTGTTTGAAGAAACATAATTACGTAGAGTCTATCTAAACATTTACTGCATTGTATGCATAATTCGGTAATAAGTCTCAGCTTCTCCGCGCCTCTCTCTTTGCCATTCAATTTTTCCTTATACTTACCGATGTTAAAATACCTCGAGGCTGAATCATTATAGTCCAAATCATCTAGTACATAGAAAGCTAAATAATATACTAATTTATTAAAGTTAGATAATTGAGATTCGAGTTGCCATTCGGAAAGAAGTCTGCTGCTTGCAAAATGATATCTAGAATCGTTACTACGGTTAGAACTCGTTTGAAAAGAAGTTACTGTATCAGGGTCCCCACTGCACAGGAAAATGGCAAAAAGGAATTCCCGGGAAGAGAAAACACAGGAAATTTGCAAATTTACCAAATCACAGGGAATTTCGTTTGGCCAGGTTCTGCAATTACTGAATCTCAAATTAGTGTGGTTTTGATTTCTTATTGTTGTCCAAAATTCTTCTGCATGCAAGGCTTTTTAATTTGAACAACTTGCTGGAAATGATTGTGAAAAATCTATGCGGGACAGGAAAATCTCAGGGACTTGGTATATGAAAGTTGGTTGGGGACCCTGCTGTATGAAAGAAAAGAAAGGAAAACACGGATAGTAATATTAGTCTTTGAAGTGTTCTATTAACATCGGTAATCATCATTTAGAAATAACGAAGTATATTGATATGCGGTGATGCCACTTTATAAACTACAACCGACTCCTACATTGAACTTGAAAAATATCTGAACTACGTTTCCAATGTTTCGGACGATGGTACCCTAGAACAAGGTTCCCAGACATATATTAAATGGGCGTGAATCTGGCAAGAGGTAGTAAAAAGGTTTTAGATTGAATTTGAATTGTAAAAGAAAATTGATTGATCCTGATATACTGAACATTGATTGCAGCGAATTGTCTATACATCAATCGTATCTAAAAGTCTTTCTCATCTTGTGGCTGAGGGGGCTTATGTCTTCCTAACCTTTGTCTTGAAAAGGTCTTAAATTGTTTTCTTTTTTAAAGCGTGGGCATCCTGTATTAGGTAATACTTCATTGTTTCAACTGAGACACAATGTTATGCATTTGTAGTGACATTTTCATAGGAATTCACTTTGAATTAAAAGTCATATTTTAAAAAGAAATTTCAAGTGTCAATCTGCAAAATAGAGATCGATGCAGTAAACCAAAAGATATGAACAAAAGCTGTTACATTTGTTATTTGTCACTGTCATAAGAACGATGCTTGACATTTTATCTATACTCATAGTCCTGTTCCAATGTATTTCCTGATTGAATTGTATGTTATGGTTTAGTATACCTGGTTACCTAGCTTGAAAAGTTGGCTACTAACTATCTGGTTTAAGAAACAGTTATTCAGTGTTGAATATTTCCAATGTTACGGTTCATCTTTAAAACGTTCGCACATTCTGATTTGGAAGCCCATCTAATCTATAGATAACTAGCCGACGCAAGCATACACTAACTGAGATTTGATTAAAAATGGCCTAAATAACAAAAAATGATTTTAAGTAAACACTGAATCATTCTTGTCCATAGTGATACACTGGCAGCTGCAGAGAGTTCTGCTTCCACTGTGTGTATTGAGTTATTGATGATAACTATTCTTGCGTTGGACTGTTTAGTTAAGGATTGTTTGATATTATAAAAACTTATAAATTTAACACAAGTGATGTACTTTGGAGTTGGCATCTATTATACTTGTATGTACTGCTAAGTAGCACCGGTAGATGAAATCAGAAATATCAGATTTTAGAACTCATCTCGAGTGAAAAGAGTCCTTCTATACCAGTGGCAACGGTTCCAAAGATGGTTTCATTTTCCATACGCTGAACCCGGAGGAAGATTGAAAGAGTAAGCATTAATTAACATTACATAATGTTTGTTTTCTATGCTTCTGAATTAAATGGACATTAAATTCCTGAGTAAATGTAAGGCATGCGTGATCAGATAGTTCTCAGGAAATTAAAAGAAGAAATGAACCTATATCAGTATGTTGAAACGGAAATTGGTCAGTGAATTGACTTAATTAAAAATGTGTCATTTCGCATTTATCAATTGCAAGTATCAAAGTATTCACCCGTTCTTTTGATACTAAATAAAAGTACTTATATTTAAATACAAGTTATGTTTACTGATAATTGAAGGCGGCTTTAAGTTTTTGACACGCAACCTAACATTTTCTGCGGATGTCTTTATAACGTATATGGAACAATCTAATTTTGCTTATCCGTATGATAACCTTAGGCCATGGTCTTTATGTGTTAATAGAAGAACACTGTATTTGTCATATACCCGTGTAATTATACCTTTTCTTTCAGGTTAAAATAAGCATTTTGGAAGATGAAGAAAACAAACTTATATAATTATGTTATTGTTCATTTGTCATTTCGAAATAACGCATCGCAGGGTTTCGTGCGCCACCACAATTAATACACAGTTTAATTTTGCGTAGTGCATTTCCAGCGAAGACGACGCCTAGTTGGCAAAGCCAAATGTCTTCTACTGAAATAATGAATTGGTGCCATGATATAAAAGACACACTCTTGTTTTCTTTCCACATTTATTATAATATTTCGAATCTTGTATATACAGTACGTATTTTTGATACTTGAAGGGGGGTAACATAAGACATATCTTTAGAAATATATGACGTTTTTCTAGTTAATAAACCGTGCAGCAGTTGGACACGAGTGAATACTGTTTTGTGTGGAAAGAGATTCCGATCATTCGATACAAAACGCTTTTACAAGAGCAGCGCCCCATCCAACCCAACAGAGCAATACAGGCTCAACTATGTATTAAAAAAAATAGATAATGAAAAAAAGAGCACGTGCTAAAAAATTAAGCCACATAAGAAAACGCTCTGAAATAAGGAGGTAACTGAAGACTGTTGCTCTGGTTTCAGCTGGATGGCTCGGCCGCCCTGGCCGACACGGCATGGCCTATCACCAGCTTACAGTCGAGACCAGTGCGCGAGGCGCTCACCGCCAACTTTGTCACGCCGGCCGCACAGGCAGGCTACCAGTTTACGGCCTTCAGAATGAGCTGGTTCAGCAACAGCCGTGAGCAGCTCAACGCGCTGTATACGCAGATACTGAATCTGCGTGAGCAGATGGACAGCCTGGCCAAGACCATCCCGGGCGTGGTGTACATGGTGTCAGCCATCACAGCCACCACCTCGGGCAAAATGAAGGACGGCTTTAGCCCGCGACTTGTGTACCCAGGTGTATCCTACTGGATGGTTTGTAACGACAATATTGACCCAAAGACGTTGTATAAGACAATGCAGAGCAATCAAACAGGTGCTAAAATGAAACTTCTGCTGCAACCCTTCCAGCAGTCCGAGAGTCAGATAAGTACAGCTTTGTACACCACCGTCAAAGACAATGTGTCCGCTGGATGTGTCCGGAAAATTGTCAGTACATCTTCAGCGGCCATGGGTTTAGAAAGGCCTCATCCTATTGTAAAGTTGCGCCTCGTTTCTATGGATGAAAAGACATTGGTGTCGGCCGCTGAGGCAATGGCAGCCGTGAAATTTTACATGGAAATGGAGTAAAACTTGTTAGTATGGTTCTCTCTGGAAATGTGGAGGTGGATTTGATATTTTTCGAAAAGCAAGAGTAATCATGTGGTTTTTCTTTTACCTGTATGTATAGGTTCCTTGATTATATTTTTTTAAGTGAACTCGAAAGGGGAATAAATGTAACACAAACTTAGTGTGTACTCTCTCAGAGTCAGAAGGCATCGGTCAGTATAGATATACAGTCCCATATAATGTTGAGTTTGAAAGTAAAAACCTAGTTGATCTGCCCTTTTGTAACACTGACTATTTCGTCTGTTCTGTAGGTGAAGGGGATGTATGAGTGGGAGGGAACCACCCCAAAAGCGACTCTGACGTCACAAGCTGCTAAGTCAGTCCTAGTGGAATCAGTCATTGCGCCTGTTCTAGAGCGGGGACTTAAAGTGTCGGCAGTGCGCCTCTGTTGGTTTGGTGACGATGTTCAACAGCTGCAGCCGTTCTGGGAGAACATCATGACTCTGAGAGAACAGCTAGACGGGATCTTGAAAGACACCCCAGGCGTGCCCTTCTTTGTGTCCTGCCTAACGGCTACCATATCGGGGAAAAAGAAAAAGCTCACCTTCCCCGGGGTGGCATACTGGATTGCCTCTGAGAAGGAAACTCCCGTGCGGAGTCTCTTCGACAGGATGCAGAACAATGGCCTGGGAGCCAAAATGAAACTGATCCTACAGCCGTACCAGGAGAGCCTGGATCACATCTACCAGTCCATGTACACGGTGGCCAAGGACAGTGTGGATGGAGTGGTCAAGAGGGTCTTTGATCGCCAGACTACCCTCACGCAGTCGGGGTCCGTGGGGATCACCAAGTTGTGTAGCCAGTCAGAGGGAGACAGGCAGTGGCTTGAAAATGTTGCCGAGGAACTGAGAACTGCTAAAATGAATGTGTGTGTGGACATAGCACAGTAACAGAGAGGTAGCACAGTAACAGAGAGGTAGAGTGACTGATCTAAGACGTACTATATGCATATAATACGGTGACTTTAGTCTCTGACATGTAGGTTTACAAAAACAGTGGACAATTTTACAAACGTTAGTTAGACGCTGCGTTTATCACTTCCCCCAGAAATTTCCTTTATATCACCCTTTCAGGCAAAGACGCAAGAACTGTTACCCTTATGCTTCTATTCCAAGCACTCCATCCTAGAAATAAGGACCTTTGCTTACACTGACCTCCTGACTTTCCGTCTGTTCTGTAGGTACAAGGCATGTATGAATGGGAGGGACCCACACCCAAAGTGAGCCTCACCTCCCAAGCCGCTAGGACAGCCCTAGTACAGAACGTAGTTGACCCTACGATCAAGCGCAACCTCAAAGTGTCGGCAGTCCGTTTGTGCTGGTTCGGTGACGACGCCCAGCAGCTGCAGCCCTTTTGGGAGAACATCCTCAGCCTGAGAGATCAGCTGGACGCGATCATGAAGTCCACCCCGGGGGTCACGTATTACATGTCCTGTCTAACGGCCACCATGTCGGGCAAGAAAAAGAAACTCTCCTTTCCGGGAGTCGCCTACTGGATCGCCTCGGAAAAGGACGCCCCTGTTAGAAACCTGTTTGACAACATGCAAAATAACCGCCTGGGGGCCAAAATGAAGCTGATTCTGCAGCCGTACCAGGAGAGCATAGAGCACATCTACCAGTCCATGTACACTGTGGCCAAAGACACTGCTGAGGGAGTGGTCAAACGGGTTCTGGACAGGCAGGCCGCAAGCCTTGGTTCTAACACCCCCTTTGCTATCACCAAACTATTCAGTCAGTTCCCAGCCGATAGGGAATGGTTAGAACATGCAGCCAAACAGCTGAGGGCTGTAAGAATGACTGTCGATGTCGAAGTGAGGGAAAACGTATCTTAAAAAGAGGATATTGAAATATTTACTATAGACCAGTTGTAAGTCTGCTACCATTTAGTTGTATAAGACATATTGTACATAAAGCGAAACCTTACATAATGTTTTTTAATTATTAAAGAATTATCGAATAAAACTTTACAAAGTATAGTCATAATTAGGTGTAGAACACACTAATGTGCATGTTATTGTGCTGTTAACACATGTCATCCAAAATAAACTATTGGTTGCTATGTTGTGAATAGCGGAAAGTATTCGTCTTCTATGGCTGGTAGTTGGATATGTAATTGAAAACTGTGCCACTGGTTGTTCAAATTGTGGGTAAAGGTGATGTGTTCCCATCAGTCGGTCGTTGTTTTATCTAGTTTGCTAAAATAAGTAATTATGTTGGACCCTTTACAGTCTAGATTTGGTTGAAGTTTAATTCGGAATGGAACATTGTCTGCTTAAGGATTCCACCCGAAAATACTACTACCTTCACTGTAAGTCTTCATCTGTTACTAAAAGTGCACACACAAAAAAGGATGTTGAAAACTGAAATGAGAGCATTATAAGAATATGTAAATTTAACTTTTGGTGTCACTGTCAGACTCGACTAGGAGTCGGAGAATGAGAGCGGACACAATTTTTGAGATATATGTATTATATAAGCACGTGGAAATAAGTGCTCAGCAAGGAAGAATTGACGACGGGTTTTGTTTATCTTCAGATGCCGTTGTGCTCACGCCCCTGTGGTAACCTAAAATCCCCCGAGGCACGCGAGGTGCTCCGGCGGCACCTAGTTCTGCCCTTGTTACAGCCCCAGTATACGGTGACCGCTCTGCGCATGAGCTGGTTCAACCGGTCGGTGGACTACCTGAACCAGGTAACGGAGCAGCTCGTCCACCTGCGGGCCCAGCTTGACGAGTACGTCAACGGGCTGAGCGGGGTGCAGCTGGTCGTCTCGGCCGTCACCGCCACCCGGTCAGGCACCAAGAAGGCCGAGGACATGAAGCTGTACCCTGGGGTGGCCTACTGGGTGGTCATGGACGCCGCCTCCTTTGACCAACGCGCCCTCTGCTCCTTCTTACAAACCACCCAGTCCAAGCCCACTCTCAAGTTACTGCTGCAGCCTTACCAGCAGACTGAGAAGGATATAACTACAGCCTTGTCCAGTGTTCTCAAGGACAGCATGGAAGGGGTGGTCAGGAAACTGTTGGACTACAGTGCTCAAAGACAATTAGGCAGCGCCGCCGGCACCTACCCAATAGTCAGAGTGTTCAACCATAATTCCCAGTTTGATGAAATGATAAGAACGGCCAAGGCGAAATTAGACAGACTAGGCTTGTTTTTAGATCTTGCCTAATACTCGTGCAGGCAAATAGAAGATCCCTCAAATATAAACTTTTAGATCAGATTCAGTTCAGTTTGTTTAAGGTCAGAAATGGCAATGGAGGTACTATTGAATAAGTTGCTCTGTTTTATTTCCCCCTTCAGATGTCCTCCAGTAGCCGGTTCCCCAGTGGTAACCTAAAATCCAGCTCGGTGCGTGCCGTCCTCACCCAGTCCGTAGTTGGCCCGTTGCTCCAGTCCAACTACACAGTAGCCGCTGTACGCCTCAGCTGGTTCAACCAGTCGGCTGAGTACCTCGACCGAGTCTCTGAGCAGCTCGTAGGACTACGGGATCAGCTCGATGACTACGTCAAACAACTCAACGGTCTGCACACCTTTTTCTCGGCTGTCACAGCCACCAGGTCGGCGCTGAAGAAGGACCAGTCGGCCAGTGAAATGCGCATCTACCCGGGAGTGTCTTACTGGGCTGTCTTTGACTCGGCAGTGTTTAACCAGCGCGACCTGTGTAACTACCTCCAGGCTACTCAGCTGGGCACCACCATGAAACTGCTGCTGCAGCCCTACCAGCAGAGTGAGAAGGACCTGAAGAACGCCCTGTTTAGTGTGCTGAAGGACTCTCAGGAGGGGGTGGTGAGGAGGCTGGTCGATGTGAGTGCGCAGGTGAACCTGCAGCAGGCGGTAGGCACCTACAACATTGTCAGAGCCTACCTGTCTGACTCAACCCCTTCTGAAGTCAGGCAAATCATGACAGTTGCCAGGGACCAACTAGCCGCAGTTCGTTTCCCCGTTGATTTCATATGAATATGTTAACATGTGAGTGACAGTAAAGATGCTTTTAAGAAAACATGAACAAATAAAATTAATATACACCTAAACCAGATGATCCCGGATTGTTCATAATCCCAGATTAGACCTTTTTCAGGTGGGAATCGAAAGAACTCGAAATTGAAAAAGGCCACTGACGCGCAGGATGCTTTTGTTTCTGCCCCTCAGATGACGGTGCAGACGGGTCGGCTGGCGTCAGATGCCCTCCTCCCGCGCAGCTCGCTGAGGTCGTCGCAGGCCAGAGACTGCCTCAACCGCTACGTGGTGGACCCGTTTATAAGCCCGGGCTACAAGGTGTCCGCCTTCCGCATGACCTGGTTCAACCAGAGTCCGGACTACCTGCAGGGCCTCTGGGACCGCATCGTCCAGCTGAGGGACCAGTTTGACGAGGTGGTCAAGGGCCTGCCGGGTGTCGAGCTGTGTGTGTCGGCCATCACCGCCACCAGCTCGGCCCTGAAGAAGGCACAGGACCCGGGCGAGCGGCGCGTCTACCCGGGGATGGCCTACTGGCTGGTCACCCCGGTGGGCGAGATGAGTGAGCGCCTGTTGTACGACATAGTCAACGAGCACGCGGCCGGCGCCAACATGAAGCTGCTGCTCCAGCCGCACCAGGTGGCCCGCAGGGACGTGTGTAACGCGCTGCACACGGCCGTCAAGGACAGCATGGAGGGCTGTGTGCGCCGACTGGTCGACGCCAGCATGTATCACTGTTACGGTCACCAGGCCGGCCCGGGGGTCATTGTCAAAGTGCACGTGGTCGATGACAGGCACAGAGAGACTCTGGCCAAGGCACAGACCAATCTCGGCCAAGTCCGATTTGACTTCACTCTCGTGTAGAATGTGTCAAGTTCTGACCAGACATTTACAAACCTGTTATATTCCCCACCGCTTACACCACTTCTACATTTTTAGACAGTACAATGAAGGGACAGATCTCTTTACTCAAGTTCATATAAAGTAAGAGAAATAGCGATAAATAATTAAACAACGTGGCACTGTTGCTTGAAATAACTTCAAAACATACAATGATAACCTTTTATGTGGAAATTACTATTTGCCTGACAATTTGTTGCTTTCTGACCGTGTTGTGTTCCTTGTTCATAGATGTATGGGCATGTCTCTCTTTAGTTATGATTCCGGTCAGTTGACAGGGCCTTCAGTTTGTGAAGTCACAAGATCGGGTAGATTCTCATTTTTTGCAGGTTCTCAAGATAGTTCTGTATCCTAAGTGTAAGAAGACTTATTTACCACAAACATAAAACTTGACTATATTGGTGTCTATGACATGTTAATTTTGTATGTTGGAAATATTGATAAGATATATTGTTTCAATTTTAGCAACTGGATTTTTAAAGAAAGAATAGAAAAATGATGAAAACAAATGCCCACTCAGATTGATGAAAACGAGATTATATTTACACATTATGGTGCTGAACACTAAACCACCTTTACACTTATGATATATCGAAGAGACCTCTTTGAGCTCTGATTTATTGCTGACTCCTTAGAATTTTTTTTACCCATGATGTACCTTACGTGGTTGACAGTCGATGTCTTAGTAGATCATTGGTCAGTTTTCCTGTCCTGTTATCTAGAAAAACGGATTTAATCATTACGTTCCTTATTGATGTCTACATTTTCCGTAGACAAAGAATTATAAGACGGCAATAGCTAGATTGCGTGTTATGTTATTTTTGTACGAAGAATTCTGGACTTCTAGAATAATAAATATCTGTCAATACGACCTGGGTCCATTGTTATGTCTTTATCATTACGGTATATTACAACATTGTCAATAGGATTTGAATGGGACAAATACAAATTCGTTCAAACCATTTCAATATTTATAACTACTATGAAAAGCTTAAAGGAATAACGTACTGTTCACACCTGTGCCCCCTGGTGGCATAATTTCAAAATCCTCAAATCTTAAAATTGTAAACCATAAATTGATGACAGCTGACTTAAAATGAAAAATTTAAAGAAAAAATAAAAATTTGGATGATAATTGAAAGGGTAATTGTAAACTGAATCAGGCACACATGCGCCCCCTAGTGACAAAAATGAATTACCTCAAAATTTTAAAATCTCTCATGAGGCATGAGCAAGGGTTGAATTTGAAATAAAATAGATAAATTCTAGTTGTTTCAACAGCAAATTTAGGTAAATAGATAAGATAAATCTATAAGGGATTATACAGAAATAATCACTTATTAAGGTTTTATCAACCTCCAGCAATAAATTTACATCGGTGACCCCCATCTTTTTTGGCTTTAAAATTTTGCTATAGACCTAAGATACATATTCCCTAGATTTGGTAAAGCTGTAATGGATTTTGAATGTTGTAGGGTCAGTTAAATATGACTTAGTGTATTCTCCCCATAGACTTCTATAGTGAAGGGCTTTATCTTTCTTAACCTCTCACTCAGAAATAAGCATGGTGACATGTATTTTTTGTTTTAATGGGGTGTTCTTGCATAGGTCCAACATAGAATTTTGGTTTTGAAACCATGTAATGGATTTAGAATTTTGTTTAAACAGTGCGTTATCCCTTTAAGTAACGGAAACCCTATCTTACTATAGCGTATTCTTTTTAGTCATATTAGTTATAAGCAACGAAGTGCACCGTGCTTCAATCTGATAAGTCTCAGCCATTGAAATTCCTCTCGGACTCTTCTCTTTCATCGACATCGTAGACTCAGCCATCCCTCGAGTAACTCGCATTATTCTGTCTGGTACATCAGGAATGATGCGTTCAGTGATTACATTGATTAAGTATAACCTAAAGCGATTTTAAACTGACAGCAATAGTTTGAAAAGATCCAAGCAATGCCCTGGTGCCATGTAGTCGACAAGTGACCAGCATGACGCAGGCCTTCACCGGCTCTGTTTTCTCTTCCCCACTAGCAGATGTCGGGCGCCACAGGGGAGGCCACCTTACCCTCCCCTTACCTGCAGAATAAAGCGGCTCGCGAGCTGCTCACCCAGCGACTAGTGCCCGGCTTCACGGCCAGGGGCGCCAAGATCCTGGCCCTGAAGACGGTGTGGCTGAACCAGCCGGCGGAGGCCGTGCAGGACACGTGGAACCAGATCCTGCCGCTGAGAGTGGCCATGGACAACATGGTGAAGTCGGTGCCCGGGGTCCAGTTCTTTGTATCCTCCATCACGGCCTCGGCGCCCTCCAAAAAACCCACAGCCGGTACGGCCGGCCCCAAGTACCTCATCAGACCGGCCATTGGATACTGGATGGTGTCCGAAGACCCCAACTTCAGCGGTAGAGACATGTTTAACGTGATGAACAGGAATCCCTACGGGGCCGTCATGAAGCTGGCTCTGCAGCCCTTCCAGACTGACGAGAAGGCCGTGTGTAACGCCCTCTGCAACGTGGCCAAGGACAACTGGGAGGGCCTGGTGCGGCGGATGGTGGCCGCCTCCAGGGCCCATCACCCGACCTACCCGTCCACCGACCAGTTCAGTATACTCAAAGTGTTTGTGGCACAAAACTCGCCTGAGATTGTCAGTTTTGTCTCCGATACCTGTGACAGATTGCGACAAGTAGGGTTTCCACTGACATTAGAAGTATTTTAGAACGCAAAATCGGACTGTATTTGTATCTTTGCATGGAGTTTCAAATGCTCCCAGGCTATATAATTATTTGCCACGAACTCATCATTAAATAACAATCCGAAAACCCTGAGTCGAATATAGGTGCTGCCGGTGTCAAAATCTGGAATTTCGATACACATAAAAATATTTTGTAGTTGATATGTATATAAATCAAGATCTTGATATCATATTCATAGATTTGTAAGAGCATCAATAAATGTCTCCTTAAGGACTGATGAGACTACTATATAAATGCTGGCCACGGGATGAGGAGTTTAAAGCTAGTTTACGAAACGTTGATGGATATTGACATTATTTTGTCGCAGAGGCCAAAATCCAAACGATAGAAACACTCGTAGATGACCTGTTAATTGGCCTAAACTACGGACTGCTGATTTCTAACCTTGTGTTGGGCTTCTGTTAAATCCACCACTCCGGTCCGGACACCGCTTAGAACCTCGAACCCACACACCGACAGTTGTATTTTGAATATTATAACCCAGAGACGTTATCATACCACTTTGTATTACTTGGACACAATTTTAACTCGTTGAAGCGCTGTGGATTTGATTCTAATAATTAATCTAACTTGGAATCGCCTTTATTAGATTTCACCCTCTGAAGTCTAATTCAACTAGTTAATTCTACGTATTATAACGTCTGATAAGCACAAAAAAAGAGTAAAAAAACTAATTGGACATAATTCTTTTATTTCTCCCGTACTCACTCAAATTTTAACATCGTTAAGAATTTTAATAGTGTTAACAATTGATAGACCAAGGACTGAAGGCAAATTTGATGTGATTTTAATCCTGATGAAGATTCGAAAGAATCGAAACATTATGATGTAAAACCACGAATTGATCCTATGATAAAAATAACCTGTCCACAAAAATTTGTGAGTTTGGTTTGATACAGTTTAACCACTTTAAATTATTGACATCATGTATGGTCGTGCCTAGTTACTTGGAGTGTCATATCTAAGTATAATCTCTGTCGATTTGTACATGCGCGGGCTACGGCTCTGCAGCAACTCCAAGGGAGGAAAATGCAGAAAGATATTTGAAAAACAAAGTTAAATGTTTTGTTTTTTTGTCGTGGCCTAACCAACTGTTGACGTCACTTAATATCCCTCTTAGTCTTACTCCTGCTGTACCACTAGAGGTCCTCTATAGCCTCTATCCAGTCGGAGAGGTCTATCTGTTAACTTCACCCAGTTGATCATCCAAACTCGCACTACTAACCTGCAAATAACACCACGAGGCCGCCTAGCTTTCAAGTGTCCGGGACTTTGCATCTATCCAGAATGGAGGAAGATGGCAAAACAACTAGAGTTAAGTATCTCCATACTCCTACACATATACATGAAATAAAGGCCGACGTTTTATTACTTCAGGGTTCCCCTGGAAAGGCGAAGGATATCTTCGAAGAAGAATTAGTGGTACCATTGATGAACATTTCCGTGGAACTAGTGGCATTCCGGCTGAGGTGGCGCCGTAACAATGGAGTTTGTTCGGTGCCCAAATCCTGGAAGTCCGTACTGAGTGATCAGAGTATATTTGACTTACTGCTGGACACTCTGCCTGGCGTGGAGGGCTTTATTTCGGCCACGTCCACCACTGACCCCCTCACACCGGGCATCGCCTCCTTTGTACTCTGCGGCACAGACTTCACCCAGAGAGCCCTTTGTGATACCTTTAAGTCTCACTTCCCAGAAGCCACTGTCCAGTTCTTTTTGCAGCCATTTCAACCAAAATCGGATGTGCTCGCTGCCTTGAGTACAGTAGTTCAGGATAATCACAGTGTGGCTTTTCGGAAAAAGCTCTATGAGACTGTGGCCGACAAGTCCACCAGTAACCCCGAAGCATTTTCTCTGGTACACTTCTCGGCCACCAAAGAGCCTGCGCGCAGCATTCTCCGGCATACTGCATTTAAGCTCAACAACTCAGGTTTTCCCGTTTCCATGTACCAAGGGAAAAATTACGACAATTTTTAAAGAACTAACATGTTAGTGAACAGTGAAGTAGTACTGCTACGAAAAACTAAGTTTAAGCTAAGGTAGTAAGAATACGACAAACTATTATTACAATGTATTACGTATGGGTGTAGCGTAAGATTTGTTATTTGAACATGGCTGGTGGTGTGAGTTGATGATTTACTAATTGAATGTACTTACTGCACGAATTTCGAGCTATGTGCCAAATAAATAGTTATTCAACACAAGAACTCAGTAACTATTGCTATTTAAACAAGTAATACATTAATACAAATTCATGTACTGTGACATCGCTATCACAACAATGTAAGAACATTAGATGATAAGCTTATGGCCAACGACCAATACAAGTGATATTAAAGGGATAAAAGATAATGAACTTGTTCGACTTTTTAGAGGGGGCGGGGGAAGGGCGTCGTATACCATTTGGAATAACAATGGGCTGGACAAATACTTGCTTGGCTTGATTCTACATAGATCTAATTATGCTGTAGAGAAAACCTTTATTGAAGCCTCAATGACGGGGACCCTGGTAACTAAGGGTAGGTGGCAGCTTCTTTATGGGAATATAGAAAAAAGTTGGTTCTGCCAGCACCACCAAACATGGTATAGGCACACGTCAAATGCAACACCGAAGAACTTTCAGAACCGGCGTAGTTCTTTTTTTTTTTCATCCCGGAAAGGTAAAGAATTATTGACTGGTGTTTTATTTGCTTCAGATTACCCATCTGGAGTTACCAGAGAACATGCGCGCCGCGCCCTCTCTGCAGTCTAAGCGGATCCGAGACATTCTGCGGGAGGACCTGATTTTACCCCTGATGGGCAGCCCTTTCCAGCTGCTGGCCCTCCGTCTGGGCTGGATTCACGACTCGGACGACGTGTTCTTACAGAACGCCTGGCAGCGCATTCTGCTCCACCAGGCCCACTTTGACTCGGCCTTACAGTCCATGCCCGGGGTAGTGGGCTTCATCTCGGCAGTCACCGGCACGTCCGTGTTTAAAGCCAAGAAGGGCAGTGCCGGCGCCAAGTACTGGCGAACCTACCCCGGCATAGCCTGCTTTCTCATCTGCCACTCAAACTTCACCCAGAGAGTCCTGTGTGAAACGGCCAAAACTATTTTCCCCGAGTCTACCCTTAAGTTCCTCCTCCAGCCGTTTCAGCGGGAGGAGAATGCCATACTGAGTGCCCTCTGTAACATAGTCAAGGAGAACGTCGAGTGTGGGGTGCGGCGCCTGCTCTATGAGAACCTGAGCGACAGGCCTCCGAACCCTTTCGACTTCTCCATGGTGCACTGCTCGGCCTCCAGAGAGCCGGCCTATAGCATCATCCGACAGATGGCTGCAGATCTCAATACAGCCGGGTTTCCAGTGGACTTGTATGATGAGAAATGCGCACAATAGTGTTAACGATTCCTGTCGTTGTGAGAATCACTTACAAATATTTGAAATAGAGTTGGTAGAGCAGAGCAATGAAGGACATGACCATGTTGGTTGTACTGGAAACTGCTGCCACCTGGTGTTGGTGGCCAACAGTAAACTGTCTTTGACACAATGCTGGATGTGTGTTCTGAGTTTATGCACTCACTACCTCCACTTAATGTTGTGGTTACATAAAGATGTTCAACTTCTTGGTTTTCAGCCAAATTAATCATTTATATACAAGAGTGCGGGATGGAAGAGGGCGTTCATACTTGGGATGGGGAAAATTTTCACTTGTTGTTACAAAATGATGATCGCACATTTAATAGAAGCATTTCACTCGGACCGTTCAGAGAAGGACGGATATAAGATTTCGAAATGCATAACAAAACCTGTAGCTTATCATATGAGCAGGCATGGTATGCTCACGTACAAGTGATGTTGTTTCGTATTTGAATGAGTAGGGAAGTTACTGTAGGGCATGAGAGTCAAGTGATGCACAGTTACTGTTAGGACGACCCGTCCCCCTGGTTGACAGCCTCTTCTTAGCCTCTTGTTTGCCTCTTCAGGTGGGAGGGGACCCTGGCTCGGGGCCCTCGGAGAACACCCTGCCGGCGCCCACCCTGCAGAGCAGGCACCACCAGCAGCTGCTGCGGGCGCACGTCGTTAACCCCATGTTACAGCTCGCCCAGTCCAAGATCATGGCTTTCCGCCTCAGCTGGAACAAGGCCGACCCTTCAATAGTCCAGAGTCTGTGGAACTCGATAGCCAGTGTCCGAGACGCATTCGACCTGACCGTGAAGGAAATGCCTGGCGCAGAGTGTTTCGTGTCGGCGCTCACCGCCACTGCCGTGAAGAACAAGAAAGACGCCAGTGTCAAGTACAACATCTACCCCGGCGTCGGCTACTGGCTAGTGTGCTCGGACCAGCTCAATATGCGCGACCTGTATAACAGTCTAAACCGTAACCTGTACGGCGCCACCATGAAGCTGGTGCTGCAGCCCTACCAGAAGGAGGAGAAGGCCATTCAGAGCGCCCTGTTCAGTGTGGTCAAAGACAACATGGACGGGATGGTGAGGAGGAGCGTAGACGGCGCCGCCACCTCCCAGACCCTGGTCTCCAGGGTACCCATAGTCAGGGCGGTGGCCCTCACCGGGCAGACCGTGGAGATCCTCACCCCAGCCTGCTCTCACCTCAATCAGGCCCGATTTCAGGTGGAGTTTGAGCGATTGGTTTAGCAGGCCCAGGCGTCCAAATACGTTCAGTTAAATGAGCCACAAATATTTTAAAGGCTGTATTTATGTGACTGAGGATAACTGAATAATCTCGTGTATGGCCACTGTATATTTTAAACACGTTAATGACAGTCCTCCTGTTCCCCAAGCGTTATCCTGTGACGTTTTGTCTTGCATCAGGTGAACTCCAACTCGTCCACGCCCTCGGCAGTGCTCCAGTCTCCGATGGCCAAGTCCGTCCTGCGGACCGTCCTGGTGGATCCCCTGCTCGCCGACCGCACCAACCAGGCGCTGTGTCTACGTCTCAGCTGGCTGCTCCCTGAGCCGGGGTCCTCGCAGCGCGTGTGGGACGAGATGGTGAACGTGCGGCGCATGGCCGACCAGCAGGTGACGGCGCTGAGCGGGGTGCGGGTCTGTGTGTCAGCCCTGACGGCCACCAAGACGTCCCGCCGGAAGGGCGAGGACAGCGTGTACCCGGCCATCGGCTACTGGCTGCTGGCCGAGCGCGGGGTCTGTACCCAGCGACACATAGTTACCTGTTTGGGCTCGAGCCCCGTGGGCGGGGCCACGGCCAAGACCCTGCTGCAGCCCTACATGGACAGTACGGACGAGGTGTGTAACGCCCTCTACACGGTTCTCAAGGACAACACGCACGGCTACGTCCGCCGGAAGGTGGACACGAGCGCCGCCTGGAGGACGCGGGCGGGCGGGGAGGGCCAGCACCCACTGGTCATCATCTATGTCTTGGACCCCTCTCTGATGGCCCTCATGGACACTCTCAAACAGCAGCTAGACGATATATCCTTTCACGTCCAGATCGAGAACTTAGCCTTCTAATCTGACAGTCTGGTCTTTACAGAACGTTGTTTAGCGGGTTTAACACTTATTCCAGTGACAGTCATTCCATCAAAAAATGTCGATATACAAGCGAGGTCCTACGTGAAGTAGTCCAGTGAAAGATAGGTCGCACCCAGTTATATGTATTGGAAATTGATAAGCTAATGCCAGAGTTTCCCATGTTTGTGTCACGTGATTGTGATCTAGTTTCTCATGTTCACCCACTGACCTTCTCATCAGAAGCTTACGTTTCATTTTTTAATCAAATTGTGTACCTTTTATTCCTGAGATGTTGCTCTGTCACTTACTATTTAATAAGGATTAGAAACGCGTATGAACTGTTGATTGGTACCGTTGCTATACATAAATAGTTTAATAAACATTTATAATACGAACACACAACGCGGCGGGGCTTGTATCTGTCTATTTGGCTTCTCTCTATAGGTGGGCAGTGGCGGCGGCAGACCAGTGGGCAAGTCGGCCCTGCCCGCGCGTCGACTCTGCTCACGGTCCGTCCAGGAGTGTCTCACGTCGCACCTCGTCCAGCCGGCCCTGGGGCGGGGGTGGCGCGTGGCGGCCGTACGTGTCAGCTGGTTAAAGCAGGACGACGCCACTACCCAGTCGGTGTGGACCCAGATAGTGGACTGGAGGCCCGAGCTGGACGCCATGGTGCGCCAGGTGCCGGGTGTGGTCATGTACGTATCGGCCATCACGGCCACCCAGTCGACCCTCTCCGGGCGGAGTAACCGCAGCGCCGAGTACCGCGTCCACCCGGGCCTCGCCTACTGGGTGCTCGGCGACCCGGCCGTCTTCCAGGAACGCCTGCTCTTTGGTCACATGCAGAAGAACGCCTACGGCGCCACCATGAAGCCGCTGCTGCACCCCTACCAGCAGACGGCCAAGGACATCACTAACGCCATCTACACCGTGGTCAAGGACAACGTGGAGGGGGTGGTAACCCGTATGGTGGCCACCAGCACGGCGCTATGCTGTGGCCCGGACCAACCCATGCACCCGGTGGTCAAACTCCACGTGCTTAGTGAGACCGACAGGGACTTTGGGCAGAACCTGGTGGACCGACTGGCAGAGACCAGTTTTCCCGTGTCACTGGAAATTTAGGTAAAAAGGACCAAAACAGACAGTATTAAACATGATTTAACTCTATTCTGGATTGTAGATTTCAATGGGGTTGGGGGAGCAAATGTTACATGTACAGCAATTTCTTACTAGGAGAAACTAACCACCTGTACTTCCTTATCCAACACGGTGCAAAATACGATGGTGTTGAGAATCGTGTCCCAAGTGTTAAACAGTGCGTTTTCCCCTCTACTCCGCCAGGTGAATTATGACGCGGCCACACCCACCACCAGTATGAAAAACCCGGCAGTGCGACGCATCCTCTCGGAGCAGCTCGTCCACAGGGCGCTCACCAACCACTGGGGCGTGACGGCCACGCGTTTCACCTGGCCCAACAATGACGGCGTGGCCGAGGGGGTGTGGGGCAACATCTCAGCCCTGCGAGCTGCTCTGGACGCCCTGATGTGCCAGTTCCCTGACTGGGTGCTGCTGGTGTCCGGGGTGAGCGGCTCGCTCGGCCCTCAGCGCAAGGTGCGGCCGTCCGTCGGCTACTGGCTGGTGACCCGCGGCCAGGTGGCCGACTGTAAGACAGTCCTGTCCCACATGCAAGCCAACCAGTGCGGCGCCGCGCCCAAACTGCTGCTTCAGCCCTACCAGAAAACAGAGAAGGACTTTAGCCAGGTGCTGTACACCCTGGTGAAGGATAACATGGGTGGGTGTGTGCCGAGGATGGTGCAGGCCAGTCGGCAGCTGCCGGGGGGACTAGCCCAGATGGCCGAGTGGGAGCCGGTGGTCAAAATACACCTCAGGGACAGAGAACTGAAGGCCAGCCTAGACAGAACAGTGGCTCAACTCGGGGAAGCCCGTTTCCCCACTCAGCTCATACTGCATGAACGTTAGGTGCACCTGTCATAGAGAGAGACGAATCTCCATATATTTCAATATTAAGTTTCATTACCACATCTGTCTAGTAGGTGTGGGATTATCTTCATTGGAAAACACTTAGTTTTTTTCTGCCCTTTCACAAAATACTGGATAAGATATCAAATTGAGTGTCGTGAAAGGATGCGTCATACTTAATTGAAGCAAGTTGAAAGGCATGCTGTGAAACTGAAATAACTACTCAAGTTAAAGGTGATTGGTTTATGAAAGAATCTACATGTTGCAGTGACTGTTTATCAGGAAGTGAGGTTTAGAGAATTACTAGCAGGGTGAAAATGTACCGCACAAATTACAGAACATCCAACCAAGTAGTTCATTCTCCATTGTATAAGCCTTACTTGTAATAGGGACTTTTCACTTTACTTTATACCGAAAGATTTGTCGAATGAAACGTTTTTACATGTACTTCGATTCTTCAAAGTTCAGTTTGTATTGATTTCATTACCGGTACAGTCATATCTTTCACGGATGTGCGTGCATTCTTGATCTACTCACACATACTGATACACCTTGATAGAAGATGTATGCCGAGTTCTTTGATATCGTTGAGATTAGCCGGTCAGTTGGGTCTACTTGACTATTGCTAGATGTCTTTCTCTGGAAATCATAGCATTTATGAAAGGAAACGTTGTATTCTTTATGTTAAAGTTCAATAAAATTAATGTTTACAAAATATGGCAATGTTGTTATGAGAACCTCCTTTCTTTTTTTGTCCGTGAAAATGGCCGACATGAACCAATCAGCAAATAACCCAATACAATATTTTCATCAAGTCCACCACAATTCACATTCCTAGCAAATATCAGGAAACACCAAGTTAGTGTTAGGCTGCCATATTTAAAGACCCAGTTTTGGATCTCCACAGGTGTCCAGCGATGCTGTGGTACCAGCGCGCTCTCTCTACAACAAGCCGGTGCGCACGGCGCTGTCGGGCGGCCTGGTGAGTGTGGTCATGGAGCAGGGCTTGGCAGTGACGGCCGTGCGCCTCGGCTGGCCCCGGGACGAGGCCTCCAACCAGCAGGCCTGGCGTCGGCTCGTCCTCCTGCGGGCCGAGCTCGACCAGCTCGCCCGCTCCTTCCCAGACGCCGCCCTCGTCGTGTCGGCCATCACCGGGGCGCTGGGCACACAGAAAAAGGTCTATCCAGGGGTCGGCTTCTGGATCGCCACCCCGAACCCCATCACGGACTGTCGGGTCATCCTAGAACACTTCCACAGGAACAGCTCCGGGGCCACGGCCAAGCTGCTGCTCCAGCCCTACCAGACCCAGGAGAAGGACTACTCCACGGTGCTCTACCACATGGTGAAGGACAACGTGACGGGTTGTGTGCCCCGCCACGTGCAGCAGAGTGTCCAGCTCAACTACGGCGCCGACTCGGACCACTGGGAGCCGGTGGTGAAGATCTACGTAGAGGACCCCGCCCTCAAGGGCCGCTTCAACTCCCTCTCTAGAGAACTGGAGGCCGTCAATTTCCCCATTCCAGTACTGGACTAAAAACAAAAATACCAACGACGTGTAATTGGTACTTCAGGCTTGTTCAAGTCAAATAATAGTTCTCAATATATCGTATGTTTTAAGAGATAAGTAAGATATTATTAGACGGCAAGACTAAGTCTATTGTTGGAAAATGATAGTCCAGTGAGATAACGTCAGCTAGAAACCCTTCTATGTATTTCTAAGCTGCTAGCATTGTGGTTTGATGAGAAACTTTCATTTGGATATGGTTCGTCATATTTATATTCTCAATTTTTCTGAAATAGCAGGTAAAATGACCGAATCTACACTTACAACATGCCAATTCAAAATGCGATCTTATGTCTATTCCCAACCCGAAGTAACCTGTCATGTCCCAGCTCCAGTTACTTTGAAGTGCTTGACAGTTTCCACATACAGTTGTCCCAGCCTTACAAAGTCTACTTCCAGGATTTTCATTCAAACAATGGCAGCGTGGCCTTCCCACCGACTCTACAAAACAGCGACAGAAGAGCTGTCATACAACATAACATTCCTTCTCACGCGTTCATTTTGGATCTCCGCAGGTGGCCAGCGCCGGTGCCCCCTCCAAAGAGGCCGTGTTCCCCGCCCAGTTGCTCTACTCGAAGCCCATCCGCCACGTGCTGTCGGAGCGGCTCGTGCGGCCCGTGTTGGACCACCAGTGGAGCGTGGCCGCCGTGCGCCTCACCTGGCCCAAGGACGGCGCCCACCCACAACACATCTGGCAGCAGATCGTCAAGATCCGACAGTCTATGGACGACTTGGTCAAATGTTTGCCCGTTGACTGCCTGTACTTCGTGTCGTCCATCTCGGCCAGTATGAGCACCCAGAGGCGGGTGTGCTGCCCGGCCCTGGGCTACTGGATAGTGACCCGCTCCCATGACTGGGACTGTAAGGTGCTGCTGGGGCACCTACACACCAACACCTGGGGGGCCACGGCCAAGCTGCTGCTGCAGCCCTACCAGAAAACCCAGAAGGATTACGCCGGCGCCCTGTTCACCATCGTCAAGGACAACGTGTCGGGCTGTGTGCCGCGCCTCATTCAGACCAGTCTCCGCTACTGTTACGGGCAGGACACGGACCTCTGGGAACCGGCCGCCAAGATAGTGGTGTCGGACCAGACTCTGAAAGCCAGTCTCGGCCAGGCGGTTACCGATCTCACGGAAGTCCGATTCCAAACACAGCTGCTAGAATTTTAATGTGAGATTAGAATAAAGACCATAGTTCTTGTGACGAAAAGTTGACATATTTTCTTGACGTTTTGAGTGATGAAAATTGTGTATTTAGCCGTTGATATGAACATAAAAATTATGTATGCCAAAAATGTGAAATTATCAGATGATCTTGATTTTTTCCCAAAACATCCAGTACGCTATTCCCTACTGATATATAGGTTTTTATATGTCTTCTTTTAACGCGAACAGATTCTACTTGATCTTGTTGCCATGGTGGTGTCCAAATTGAGATAGTATAGCTAGACAACAAGGAAGACAGAATTCTGAGATGCACCTTTTTGAATATTGATAGGTTCAGCCAACGGATGCCACAGTTCCCGCTTCTGCCCTGTACTCCAAACCAGTTCGGACTTTGCTCACTGAGCGCCTTGTGCGACCTGCTCTCAGCCACCAGTGGGGCGTGACGGCCGTCCGCTTCAGCTGGGCCCACGATGTACACACCAACAGGACGGCCTGGGAACAGATAGTCCAGTACCGGGAGGACTTGGACCAGGTGGTACGAGGCCTGCCTGACAGCCTCTACTTTGTGTCTGCTGTCTGCGCTACACCTGCTGGTAGTACCAGTGAAGTGCAGGGTGGGTACCCAGGGGTGGGCTACTGGATTGTCTCCTCTACCCCCATGTTAGACTGCAGGCTACTGTTACAACATCTCAATGCCAACCATGTTCACGCCACTCCAAAACTCCTGCTGCAGCCTTACCAGCAGGGGGAGCGGGACTTTAACAACGTGCTCTTTAAGATCCTCAAAGACAACATGACGGGCTGTGTGCCCCGACTGGTGCAGGAGAGCTGGCAGCGCTGTTATGGTTCTCGGTCAGAGAACCAGGTCGAGCCACCTGTCAGGATCTGTATGATTGACCCCTCCATGGAACAAGACCTCGTCACCACAATCTCTAAATTAAGGGCATTGCGCTTTAACACCAAGTTGATCAATATGAAGGATTAACTTCTCAGTTTAACGTTTCGCAGAAAGATAGAGATGCACAGAAACTGCCAAATATCTTCACATGACATCATTCTCATGATATTTTGACATCCGTACTATCCTAAATATAAAGAAAGGAGACTGGTTGATATTTAAAAAAAGGCAAACTTTGAAGAAAAAAATGGACGCAATGATATCTGCTTCTGTCCTGTACCCCAGACCTCTCCTAACGACCCGTGCGAACTGCATTTAGGCACAAGTAGGGTGTGACAGCCGTGCGCTTCAGCTGGGCCAACGATGACCAGGCAGCATGGATCAGTGTTTGGGAATAAATTGAAAACTTTGGTACATGGCAGGCCATATGGCTCCTACTTTCTGTTGGCTGTTGGTGCTTGTTACGGTGTTTTTGATGAATGTTATCTGAATGTTTGATCTTTTAAGAGTTAATAAAGCAAGATCGTAGTGCACGGGAAAATTGTATTAATCTGCCATATCTCTTTTGGAGAACAGTACGTTTAAGATAACGTCACGATTGTTGATCATTTGGTTTAGCTTTGAAGACTTATTAAGGTTTAACTAAAGACCCTCGCCACTCTGATTACAAACTGAAGAATGTTGGGTATTTAATCCCTGCAACTGGAGGCAAAACTGGAACAATGGATTACAGGACAGTTGGTAAATTAGATTGTGTGATTTCTCTTTCTGTCATTGATAGGCTGTGCCGAAAGATGCGAGAGCCCCTGCAAGTGCCCTGCGCCTCGAACCGGTGAAGACTCTGCTCACAGAGCGACTGGTTCGGCCTGCTCTAAGTCAGCAGTGGGGTGTGACAGCTGTGCAGTTTGTATGGCAGCATGATGATCACACCAATCAGATGGCCTGGGGACGGATCGCAGAGTTAAGGGAGAACCTGGACCGGGTGATAAAAGGTGTACCAGACTGTGTGTACTATGTGTCGGCAGTTGGTGCCACTTATCGCTCCAATACTTTAAATAACGGCTACCCTCGGGTTGGCTACTGGATTGTCACCATGTCTCACATGTCAGACTGCAAGCTGCTATTAGATCACCTGAATAATAATGGTGTACGCGCCACCCCAAGGCTCCTGCTACAGCCATACCAGCAGGGGGAGTGCGACTTTAAGAACGTGCTCTTTAAGATTGTCAAGGACAATACGCAGGGCTGTGTGCCCCGTCTGGTGCAGGAGAGCTGGCAACGCTGTCATAACAGTAAAGATATTGCAGACCAGATAGAACCAGCCGTCAGGATCTGTGTAATCGACCCCTCCATGACGAAAGACCTCAGCACTATAGTGTCTCAATTAACAGCTTTACAATTTCCCACAAAGCTCATAAACATGGCATAAGGCGTGGCCCATCTCATCATATCGGGTCAATCTTAAGTGGTAGATGAGTCTTGACTGTAGTGCGTGCACATATTGTGTAAAGAACATCCTGTCCGTTCTTCACTGATTGAAAAGTAATATCATGCAACGGGCTCCAAGAAAAAGTGTGTGGTGCACATCTATAGATTTATATAACATGGTGATCGCAGTTCTGCTTGAATGACTTCATGTGAAATATCCACCCGAAATATTGAACTTATGCTTTAAATGGAAACAGTATGTTTGACTCAGACCACCCCTCGTGTGGGACACGGGCCCCGATCTCTGACTCTAGTTTTAATGTTGACAGGTTCAGACTGATGCCACCATGCCAGCCCACTCGATCCGCTCTAAACCGACTCGTCTCATCCTGTCTGAGCAGCTCATCGGCCCGGCCTTCGAACGTGATTGGGGCGTGACGGCCGTGCGCCTGGGCTGGCCCAGGGACGAGAGCGGCTCACTGCAGCAGCAGCAGGACCTCTGGGACAACATCGTCAGGGTGCGGGCCGGGCTGGACGACCTGATTAAGGACACCTTTGACTGCCTCTTCTTTGTGTCGGCCATCACGGCCACCGTGGACGGCAGGAAGAAGGTGTGTCCGGCCGTGGGGTACTGGATCGTCACCCCGAGCAGGGAGGTGAACACGGCCTACGTGCTGCACCAGCTGCAGAACAACTCTTTCGGGGCCCAGCCCAAGCTGCTGCTACAGCCCTACCAGCGGTCGGAGAAGGACTACAGCACCGTGCTGTCCACCCTGCTCAAGGACAACGTGGGCGGCTGTGTGCCGCGCCACGTGCAGGCCAGTCAGCAGCACTGTTACGGGCCGGACGGCGACCCGCACGAGTCGGCCGTCCACATCGTCGTCAGAGACGTGACGCTCAGACCCATGCTGGAGAAACTAGTCCACGACCTAGCAACAGTGCGCTTTCCCAGCAGAATCTTGTTATAGTCTGTTTAGGACGATGAGGATAGAATATTTATTCATTGATATTTCAAATAATGTTCCCACTCTTATGCCACTTATAAAACTAATTAGAAAATGGGGAGACGTGAGGTCGTTGAAAACACACTTGATGAAGGTCAATTATGTCGTTATTTATGAAACACGTGAACTTGAGATCAGGCACATCTGTGGAACCTTTCGTGAAAAGTTTGATACAAACATAGGGCGTTGTTTCACCTTTTAACGGGTTGTTTTTGCTGGTTTAACCCTTTGCAGACGGGAGCCCAGCCGGACACTGCCCTCCCGCCCCGGACAGTGACCAACGCCAACATCCAGGGCCTGCTGCGCCAACTGGTGACGCCACTGCTGGCGGGCGAGGGGCGGCCGGCCGGGCTGAGCGTGTCGGCCTTCCGCCTCAGCTGGTTCCACAAGGACCAGGCCTACCTGGACAGTACGTGGGCCCAGCTGGGCCAGCTCCGGGAGCAGCTCGACCAGCAGGTGTTGGGGGTCGGCCAGCACGCCCACCTGGTCGTCTCGGCCCTGTCGGCCACGGCGTCGGGCAAACTGAAGGAGCCGGGCCCCGCCTACCGCGTCTACCCGGCCGTCTCCTACTTCGTCCTGGCCTCGGGCGACAGCGACCAGCACAAACGGCTCATGTTCCAGATCCAGAGAGGGTCGCTGGAGGCTAAGCCCAAGCTGCTGCTGCAGCCCTACCAGCAGGAGGAGGGGCACGTCTTTAACGAGCTGCTCCACGTGGTCAAGGACTACAGCACGGAGGGCTATGTGCGCCGACAGATGGACAGCTCCTCGCCGGCCCACCACAACCAGCCTGTCGTCAAGTTCTACCTCATGGACTCGAACCTGCTCGGACTGGCCACTGAAGTAGTAGGCTATCTCCAAAACCAAAAGTTCTCCTGTGAACTCAACCATTGTCCCATAGTTGGGCAGTAATAACCATTGCTACTTTGAATTAATATATTTCCCATCCTTACAGCAAGGCCAACAAAACTTAACCACCTTATGTTCAACAAAGGAGCTATAGAAAAGCATACCTGTTTTGGGGCACAGTATGTGTAAATGATTTAGAGTAAATCTTTTGAATACCGAACATTTATTGTAGTATATATTAGGATCTTTGCACCGTTCATGATTGAATTGCAATTGACAGGCGTATTGGCATGATTATGTGGCGTTTTCATGTATTCAAATATTATAACCTGCAAATGCCATAACAGAGGACATCGATACATTGACCTTGAATTTGCGTTAAACCAACTGGGCTTCTTTCGACTTAGAAAAATACAAGAATCCGTGCAGTTTGCAGAGTAACTGATCTTGGTCAACCCAGCTTATTGTATCATTATCTGATATTTCTATGCCTCCATTGACCCAGCGGTTGACGCCTACTCCCACATCGTCACCAGGTCATACCAATCAGTCCAACCACAAACATGAGGTGGCCGATGATGAGTGACTCCACCCATGTAGGTTAGACTCTGACAGACGATGGGTTCTTACCCCGGTGCTAAGCGTGCTCTTCTCCCTCTCCGCAGGTGGCGCTGGGCGGGGGTGACTCGATGGCTCCCTGCTCCACCCTCAACATACCCCAGGCCCGCACCGTGCTGCTCGACAGGCTGGTGCGGCCGGCCGTGGTCTTGGCGCGGGCGGTGGTGGCCGTGCGCCTCACCTGGCCCAAGGAGGTCGGCCTCATGGAGACCATGTGGCAGCAGGTCGTCCGCTTCAGGCGAGACCTGGACGCCGTGACCCGCCGCCTGCCCGGCTGTCTGTACTTCGTGTCGGCCATCACGGCCGTCAAACAGAACGACCGGCTGAAGCAGACCAGGGTGTGGCCGGCCGTGGGCTACTGGGCCGTGCTGCGTCAGCCGCTGCCCGAGTGTAAGGCCATCATGGACCTGTACAACCAGAACCCGTGCGGGGCCAGCGTCAAGCTGATGCTGCAGCCCTACCAGACCACGGAGAAGGACCTGTCCGGCGTGCTCTTTAACCTGGTCAAGGACAACGTGCGGGGCTGTGTGCCGCGCCTCGTCCAGAACAGCCTCCAGCTGGTGCAGGGTGACCACCAGCCGGGGGCCTGGGAGTCGGTCATGAAGATCTGTGTGCTCGACAGGGCTGTGTTCGGCGAGCTACAGACGGCCGCCCATGCCCTCCAGGAAGTCCGCTTCTACACCGAGCTGGTGGAGATGTTCTCAGATTAGTACACGGCACACGGATTATTTGATGGGTCTTCTCAGAATTCACCCTTGTATAGTACTGCAAATAATTGGGAGTTCTTTTTCTAAGATGGCCCCTGTGCTCTTTTATCTTAACCACTACTTGTATTTCAAAATATCAACTCTACTTACGATTTCAGCGGAAGACATTCATATTTATTTACCTGACCTGGATAAAATTAATGCTATCATTTGGTATTTCACAATACACAGTCATTCCATTCCATCTACTCCCCCGATTACGATATTGTGTTCATGTAGGACCCTAGCAAACAAAACGAATTGCTTGGCAGAGAATTGACCCGTACGTACATGATAATTAACAAAACTGCCAATAAGATAACACCGATGTGTAAGCACCTAGTAATACGACACTTGTTTGTAAGGAAAGTTCATTTGTCAAACCAAGTATTTCATATTTTTTATGATACTCAAAACATTAGGGCGCGTTGTTTCCCTTCTATACATCAATACATAGATCTAAGTTTTACGGGAATAAATACACGCTCGTTTGGAGGTTCGAAACTGCACTTAGAAATGGACGTACATAGGGATGCATGACTTGTCTGAGTAGTACTGCAGAGTGGGATTTGGGAGCTGTCATATGTGAGGAATTGGGTATGGTTTAAATAAAAGCCTCATCAAAGTGAGTGCAAAGATTGCCAGATATCTATATTTGTTAGCATGCGTAAAGTGTGTAAAGAAGGACAGACTGCCACTTCTGTATAGGTGTCCCGTGCTCCAAGGAGTGCGATAAACTGAAGATCAAAGTGGCCATATTGGCACAGAGGTTATTACAGATTGGAAGATTTTGCACAAAGCTTGAATGTCCGTATGAGATGATGATTGTTGAGTTTGCGTTCAGTAAATGTGAATAAAGATATATCGTTTAATAAGAAATGTGTCCTACATTAGAATTCTTTCGCTTATTAAAAAAGAACTTGTCAGTAAGATATATACGCCTTTGATAAGAGAACAGCACCATCTACATCTGTAATAAGAAAACCAGTGCAATGTATCTGTGTATAAAGTTACATTGAGTAAATCGCAAGTACCAGTACCGGTAGTTAATGCGCAATCTATATAAAACAATGTCTGACATAATCCGTAATCTTTCACAAACGACAATTTAAATATAGTTCCAGATTACGTCTACGCTGATATCTATAGTACTTACATTCGGGTTTATGATAGAATAAACATTCTGATCATTTCTTGTGTTAAAAACTGGGGATAAAATAAAGATATTGGACACCGAAATGGTCAGTAATAAAATGATATATGATTATTTACAAAGTTGTTCTAGGCCACGCCACAATCTTGGTGCCAATTACATGATTTATAACTATATCCCGACGAATAAAGAGGAGACATCACGTGGACACAGTTACGACATCGTGCGAGTGATGGGAAGGATTATTGTAAAGAATTAGAAAAAGCTATGTCTTGTTAGTTAGCAGGGGTAGTTACCCGAGGCTCGTATAATCGCATCGTGTATGCAACTTGGAATTCCACGTTTTCCAGCATATGTGCTATCAACTAAAGTTCCGTAGCGACATCCCAAACGTATAAACTTTTGTATAATCATCTATATAAAATACCAGCTCATGGTGGACTGCAGGGTTTCTGACGGGCTTCTATTCCTTGATCTTCCCTAGGGCTCAGGAAGCGGAGGAGCTTTACAAGCCGCATACAAACTCGAGTCCCACCTGGTGCGTCAGATCCTGGAAAGTCGAGTAGTGACGCCCTTGTTAGAGAACCACTGGAGGGCGGTGTCCTTCCGCATGCACTGGAACAAGCAGCCTCCCGATGTGGTGGAGAGCATCTGGAGCAACATAGTCCAGGTGCGAGCTGCTCTGGACGAGCTGATGTGTAAGATCCGAGGCGTGGTGTACTTCACGTCGGCCATTAGCGGTACGAACGGCGTGCACGCGGACGGCCGACGGAAGGTCAGTCCGGGGGTCTACTTCTGGGTGGTCAGCCAGGAGGCGCTCAGCCACAGCCAGCTCAGGGCCCATATGATGGCCAACTCGGTCGGAGCCGACATCAAGATCACCCTGCAGCCCTACCAGAGCTCCCAGAAGGACCTTTGTGGCAGCCTGTTTGGTGGTCTCAAGGACAACATGGGCGGCTGTGTGCGCGCCATGGTGGAGAGGCACCAGACCCTCCGGGGCGACCCCACCAGGGAGCCCATCGTCAAGTTCTATGCCACGAGCAGGAGCCCAAAGGACATGCTGGCCTCAGTCATTTCAGAACTACTCGCGGCACGATTCTATTCTGAATTGCATTTATATGACGACTAAGTACATCGTCCAATGCTGATGTGATGCCGGTCATTGTCCTGTTATAACAGTGTACAACATAATTATTGACAGATTATGATATTCCAGGTAACGTTCAAGACTATGACAGATTATATAACGTGTGTGCGGTTAATGTAAAAAAAAACAAAAAAAAACAAAAAAAAAACCACACACACACACGTTCCAACCACATCTATCCCTAATGTTCTTTTCAACGTAGTCGAGTTTGTACTATGCATTATACGCGCGGGATATTTCCAGAATACTGTGACAGCTTTATTGGTTGATGTTCATGAATTGATGTCGTCCGTGTATAAACAAAGACTGTTAAAAATGGCTCAGTCTGTTTTCAAAAGAAACAACATAATTGACCATAGCAACTTTGAATTAAATATCTATTGACTGTTGTTCATATTTGCTAAACCAGAAATTCAGAAAACAAAAAGTAGGGTGGGATTGGAAATACTTTGGAAAAAGAAGATTAACTTTATGCCAACAGTTTGGTGATGTTTTGTTTTGTCTTGTCTTAAAGATCAAAGAGTTCTCAAAGCCGGACCTTTATAACCTTTTTTTTTGCCCCTGGGACCTTTGAAACCTTTATTTTCTTCTCAGCGACCTTTAATGAACTGTTTTTCATAGTGACTGATAAGTGTAAACATTTGTAAAGGGACAGGAAATTCCACTGGATCGAACACAGGAAATTGTTGTGGGTCTATGAAAAACGATGCATTTAATTGGTGATAAGTCGCATTTAGAATGCAGTTTGTGAGAAACAAAGTTTTTGAAGCGCGGGCTTATTGGTGATCAGGTTTGGGAAAAAAGACAGGTAATTTCTAGGGCCCTACCAAAAAATCCAAGGTGCCGTTCAAACCAACAGAGTGGTTAGACAAGCTGTACTGATCCATCGTTGCCTACAGTCTTGGGCAGGATGCTGTTGATTTCAATCCAAAAGTGAAATTAAATTTGAATCATGTAAAGGTAGTAGCTCGGAGCATAAAGGGACAATGAATCAAGTGGTTTGGGTCTATTTTCATCATGAAATTAGTTAAAACTCTAAATTTTAAATGACCTTTTTTTCTGTATCAGACCTTTATTTTTTTAAATTAAAGTGACATTTTTTTTCAAGATCTCCGCTTGAGGCCTGATCAAAGGATAAGGGATCAATGATAAACGAATACAGAGGAGAAAATATGTAGGCCTAGTGCCAAATGATTAATCATAATGATTGATATAAACGAAACACATTCCAACCACCTAGTCATATGTTTGGACTTCTTTGAGTTCGTACCATACATTATTTCAGTTTGCATTGTTTTCAGATTTTTGGGGGGGGCTGTCACTTGACAGAGATTGCACTATATTCAAAACGTAAACAAAGCTTCGCAAGAGAAAGTAGACTTCACATGTATCACACTGGGAGTAATGTTTCCTCTTCTTCAGGACGCGATGGGCAGAGAATCGACCCAGGCTGCAAAGAGTCTCTGGTCAGCACCAGTCCGCACCATTCTCGCCAAGCAAGTGGTTTCCCCTGTGCTGGAAAACGGGTGGAACGTGTCGGCTTTCCGTATGCACTGGAACAAGCACCCAGAAAGTGCAGTGCCAACTATCTGGAGCCAGATAATCCAAGCAAGAGACCATCTTGACAAGATTGCCTGCCAGCTTGATGGTATTGTGTACTTGATATCTGCCATCAATGCTACCACGAACGCCAGCCCTGGTGGCCAGCGGAAGGTGAAGCCAGGAGTATACTATTGGGTGGTATCCGAGGCCGCCTTGAGCTGTTATGACCTTACCCAACACATGGAAAGCAACTCCATGGGAGCTTCCATCAAGTTACAGCTCCAACCTTTCCAGACCACCGAGAAAGACTTCTGTTCATGTTTGTACAATGCAGTAAAAGACAATATGGGAGGATGTGTCCGACGAATGGTCGAAGAGAGTCAGCCCATCACTAAAACCAAGGAGGCCATTGTCAAATTCTACATGGCAAAAGGAGGACCAAGAGAGCTGCTCAAAGAAGCCATATCTGAGTTGGACAGCGCCCGTTTCTACACTGAACTCTATGAGATATAGGTAGAAAAATACAAGGTGCTTCAGAGCAATAGGAAAATACTATTTTGTGAATGGCAGCGTGGGCTGCTGGTAATTCTATAGTGGCGGCTTGGCTAGGTAGACTTAGCGGAGTGATCTAGACTAATGGTCTCAGTTTATTGCGGCTTGTCTCCACACAAGTTCCTAAACCCGTTTACTACCATTAAGACATAATCAAGTAGAGCATCAGAATACAGTGTGTTAGCATAGGATGTAATAATTATAACATTTGACGGACTTAATATTATAAAAATGAATGGATGTAGATCACACACTTGTGATATGCAACGGGGGAGATGGTAAACAAGGAAATGAAGCCACCTTCAATAGAAATTCGAAGATGTACATATACATTGATGTCATTGTTTCACACCTGAAATATACATAAGCATTTGAAGAGGGCAGATGACAAGTCAACTGTAGTATTTCATTTCCTATTCAAATGTTCTGCAACAGTTAAGATGAGGGGGTCAGGGGACCTGTCAGGTATGCCAACCAGCTGGCTTCCATTAACAAACGCCGGGCTTAGATACACATGTTATTGGCGTCATACCTGTATACAGGCGTCTCCATGACCTCCTCATGAATTTGCATAAACGGATGTTTGGAATAAAGATATTTCAAAGAACAAGGAAACTTGTACAAGTTGAGGTTTTGCTGATCATTTTCAAATTTTCTTTATTTTTCTAAGTATTTCTTGCTATAAAGATAACATTTGCAGTTCCAAATGCATGCCAATTTTTGTGAAATAGTGTTCTGTGTTTTTCTGTATACAGACATTTGCTTTTTAACATCATTTCTAATTTTGAGGAGATAGGAATTATGACTTAGTTTGGAAAGCTGATAACCTAGAGCGGACAAACTGTTAGCAAAGAATTTGTCTATAACCTTAAATGGATGCAAGTAACTTACTCTAAAAACTAGGGCAGTTAATTTGAAAATGGGAAAGTGTTTTTCAATATTTTATACATCAAAAACACATTCTTTGTGAACCAGCTGGTTGATGTGAAAGGAAATCTTTCAAGTACAAGAGAGCTAGTGTTCTCATAGTGTTCCATAGGTGCATCATTAATACATCAAAATAGGTGAGCTGCAACAGTAAAAATTCATTTTGAAAAAAACAACAGATATTTTATGTTTTGATTCTGATCGTGTGATCAAAACCATGATTGTGGTTCTGGTATTTGAAGCTATGCAGACTGCTGTGTAACACAGTAAACCACAGTTAACCATTTTAGCTAATGAATAATCTTGCAGAAGCTATAACGTATAAGCTAATCATGAGCTATTGTCATGTGATTTACAGATCCCGGTATCAACAAGTAAGGCTCTTAAACCTGCAGACAAGCTTCAGTCCCAGCCTGTCTGTGACGTTCTCATCCGTGATATCATTGGACCTGTGATACAGAACAACTGGAATGTCTCATCATTTCGCATGAACTGGTCCAGAAAAGGAATAAGTGAACAGTCCATTTGGGATCAGATAGTGTTGTTTAGAGGAGAACTGGACAACATAGCAAAGACCATCCCTGGAGGCATCTTTATTGTTTCTGCAATAAGTGCTAGTTCGACCCAGTCCAAGACTGGTCAGAAGATAACATACAGAGTACACCCATATGTAATGTATTGGCTAGTCTCTCAGAGAATGACAGCCATTAGAAGCCTCTGTGAAATAATGAACAACAACAGTTGTGGAGCTGAGGTCAAGATTATTCTCCAACCCTACCAGACGACACAACGGGACATCACCAATGCTTTGTTCAATGCTGTCAAAGACAATACATCAGGCTGCGTACGGCGCTTAGTTGAAGATAGCTGTGAATGCTATTATGGCCCCACTAAGCGCTTTCATGAACCGGTGGTTAAGATCTACGCGGAAAAAAACGGTCCAGTGAACATGTTGACACAAGCTGTTGCAAATCTTGCTGCTGTTCGATTCCGTGCAGATCTATCGAAAATAGGTACCTGAGTGCACTAGTTATTCTCTAGGTATGGCATAGAAAGAGCAACTGTGAGTGAGGACTGGCAAAGTAGGGTCTGATATGCTAACCTGGATGATAGAAAAGTCCATGAAAAGAAGGATATAAAAAGTACTTAGAAAGCAATATCAATCTTCGGAATAATAAAAGCAGTGCAAGCAACACAGACATTTGTAGAAGTTGAGGTTTTATCGAGCATTATTGCAGAGATACGATCATAGACTAGGAAAGTGAGTGGTCCTGATATAGCTGAAAATTGCCTAAAGAAAAAGAGTTGTTCGAATTCTTATAAAGAAAGGTTGTTTGTCAACTGGCAGGATGTACAAGGAAACCTTGAAACATGTGTAATAGTTTCATTGCAGAGTACGCAAAAGACGTGTATGATAAAATTTATCATACAAATAGGTGAACCTCTGTTTATCAGACAAGTAATATATTATTGTATAATTTTCAGATGCCTGTCTCATCTAGTATGTCAACAGTACCTGCTAGCAAGCTTGGGTCCCGTCCCATCAAAGCTGTCCTCACTCAGAATATCTTACAGCCAGTTCTACAGAACAACTGGAGCGTGGCTGCATTTCGTATGTATTGGTCAAAACCAGCCAGCAATGAACAGAATGTCTGGGACCAGATAGTGTTTTTGAGAGAAGAACTAGACAAGCTTGCAAAGACCATCCCTGGAGCCCTCTTCATGGTTTCTGCAATAAGCGCTAGTTTTACCCAAATCAAAACTGGTCAGAAGGCGTCATATAAAATACATCCATATGTAGTATATTGGCTAGTCTCAGAAAAGATGGTAGACAACAGAAGTCTGTGTTACATAATGAACAACAACAACTGCGCAGCCCAAGTGAAGATACTGCTACAGCCCTACCAGACAACTGAACATGACATTAGCAATGCCTTATTCAATGCTGTCAAAGACAATACAGCAGGCTGTGTGAGGCGTTTGGTGGAAGATTGTTGTGAATCCTGCTATGGACCATCTGAGAGACAGCGAGAATCACTTGTGAAAATCTTTGTGGCCCAAAATGGTCCTACAAACATGCTGACACAAGCTGTTGCAAACCTGGCTGGGGTTCGATTCCAAGCGGACCTGCTTGAAATTGATTAATTAGTCCACTTAGAATATAGCACTGGTTAGACACATAAGCATATCTTTAATTTTGAAACAAACACATGACATGTCCAAGGGAGGCGGCATAGTGATTGACCGAATAAAAGTGCTTAGGTATCTTAATAAAACGATGGACACGTAACGTTTCCACTCAGACATTTACTTTGTAGAACATTATGGACACTGTTGATTAGGTTTTTTTTTTTTTTTCATTAGAAGTTACCTGTATATGTTTAATACAGACAAATATGTTCGATATTTTTCGTAAAATGATCTTTCATTTTGAACTAAGTGACACAACCTGTGAGTTGTGGATTTCTGGAATGAATGTGGAAAAAATATGTTAGAAATAAACGTCAAAGGACAGCCTTATGAACAAGGAAACAATATTGTCTGTTTGTCCATAGTGCTGATGTAACTTCTTTTTCAGTTGGTCATATGCAATAGGCATCTGTGATATTGTCAGTCTTAAAATCGATATACAAGAAGTTCATCTTTATAGTAGTCAGCTTAACATCACAAAGGTTTTTTTACCAACAGGCCACAAACAAGGTATTAGTAATTAAGTGAATTATTTGTTTTGAAACTGGTGTATCCCAAGAATATAGGGGGCAACAGAGTAATTGTTCGCTAGAATATATTGCTGCATTTATTGAACCTTATTGAAAATAGTAACATTGCTTGTACCACAAAACTGAGACAAAAATTGTTTTTTAATTGTCTACATAACATGGAAAGGAGACTAAGAACCCAATCAAAATTGTGAGATACGTCTCTTACCAAAAACGTATTTTAACATATTGAGAGATTCATATTCATTGAGGAATTTCAAATTGTGAAACCCAAAATTTATATAATAGAAAATATGAAAATATGTTTCATCTTTCACGTCCCATACTTAACATAATTCCTACACCATACTTACATGGTGGATATGTTCAAATAGATGTCATAATCCTATTTATTTGTATACCGGTATTATGTCTTTGTGTTATTTGATAATATGATAATCATATTAAAAGAAATGTGATTCCGTGGCCGGCCTCTATATTTAATTGTGTGAGCAACAAAGGGGGTCTCCGAAATACATGTATAGACGTCATGCCTACATCCAGCCCAAGTGGACGAGGGATATGATATTCCAGACAAAATGCATAGATAATTATTTGAAGATCGCAAATGATATTTCTTTAATTAAAAAGGCCAAAACTTTTGAGTAATGGAAGATAAATGTTTATGACTTTCAGACGACTACCTCATCTGGAATGTCTACTTTGCCTGCTCCCAAGCTCCGTTCCCTTCCTATCAAAGCTGTCTTCACACAGGACATCATAAATCCGGTGTTACAGAACAACTGGAACGTAGCAGCATTCCGCATGCAGTGGACAAGATCGGACTTCAATGAACAGACCCTGTGGGACCAGATAATTATGATGAGAAATGAGCTAGATGCTGTAGCAAAAACCATTCCTAAAGTGCTTTTCTGTGTGTCAGCAATAAGTGCTAGGTCCACTCAAGTCAAAAGTGATCAGGGGACTTCATACAAACTACATCCACATGTAGTGTATTGGCTAGTCTCGAAGAGCCCAATAGACAATCGCAGTCTTTGCGACATGATGAACAAAAATAACTTTAGGGCCCAGGTAAAGGTGATCCTACAGCCCTACCAAACAACTGAACATGACATTAGCAATGCCTTGTTCAATGCTGTCAAAGACAACACAGCTGGCTGTGTGAGGCGTTTGGTGGAAGATAGCTGTGAATACTACCATGGACCCTCTGAACGACAGCGAGAAACCCTTGTCAGGTTCTATGTTGCTCAAGATGGTCCTCATATAATGTTAAGAAAGGCCATTTCCAACCTTGCAGTCGTGAAGTTCCATGCGGATCTGCTTGAGATGTAACTTGTGAAATCATTGGTAACTCCCTGGGAGATTCTCATCTTGATTCTGACTATATCTTTTTTCCTCTTAATAGGCTAGTGGATTCTTTCCATAATGGTTCGCACTGGTATGGTGAATAAGAGAATTGCAGCCCTCGGTTGTTTAAAAAGGCTTGGTTCGTGTTTATTGTTACACTTATAACAGATGTTTGCTTAAGAATAAGTCTGTTGATATTTTGCAATTGTAACATAAATAGATGATGTGGAGAATGCAATGGTTAATTTAAGGCCGTAATACACTATGCGTCGAGTCTGCATATGCATTGTTTAACGTTGCCCAACGCATCTGATTCGCGTCAAGGCTATATTAAGGCCATATTACACTATAATAAATTGGGTCACGTTGGGTATATGCGTTCAGTAACACGACCCCAACGCCAGCAAGTTGACACATAGTGTAGTATGGCCTTTAGAATTTAAGGACCTGCTCCATTTCAAAAAGAACAATGACACTCTTACATATTTGCTCTTCTTCAGGATATAACTGGCAGAGAGAGTACCATAGCAGCATCCCAGTTACAGTCAATGCAAGTCCGCAACATCCTGTCCAAGCAAATTGTGGCTTCTGTCTTAGAAAGTGGGTGGAGTGTGTCAGCTTTTCGCATGCACTGGAACAAAGAAACAGATGATACCATCGAAAACGTTTGGAACCGGATTTCTGAAGTCCGAGCCAGTCTTGACCACCTTGTGCAACAGCTTGAGGGTATTGTGTACTTTGTGTCTGCTATAAATGCCACTAACTCCAGCCTAATCAACGGTCAACGGAAGGTCCGACCCGGAGTGTTTTACTGGGTAGTGTTAGAACGACCCCTGGACTGTCGTGTTATCACACAACAGATGGACAACAATTCTGTTAGAGCCAGTACAAAACTGCAGCTTCAGCCTTTTCAGACCAGAGAGAAAGACTTGTGTTCAACTCTATGTACAGCAGTAAAGGACAACATGGGAGGATGCGTCAGGCGGATGGTCGAAGAGAGTCAGTCCAACTCTATGTATCAGGCCAAAGAAGCAATAGTCAAAGTGTATATTGCTCAGCATGGTCCTAAACAGCTGCTCTCCACAGCCTTGTCTGATTTGAGCTCCGCGCGGTTCTCTGCTGAACTCTATGAAATGTAGAGACTCACACATGAGCTGATTGAAGAAGAGGCAAGCGCACGGTTCGGGAAGCTAGAATATCAAACACATTTAAGGCGTTATATTGAACATTTCAAGTACCGATAGCAAGTAGGATAGCAAGTGTTATCAATGAAACGGCTATCACAAAAGTTGAGTTTGAGTTGAGTATCACAGTGTTTGCATGAACAGCTAATTGACAATTAATCCATTTTAAAATGGAAAATACATAGAAAAAATATTTGGGTACTATTATTGTAGATCTGATGTGCACCGTTGTTTGTATAAGAACTTAAGATACTGAATATTTAGGATGAGCGATTCGATAGCTATCCGGAAAAATCTTAATGCATACCGTAAATTTGACATGCTGTGTTGGCCCGAGATATTTTGGGTAAGAATATTGTTCACATTTTGTTTCTTTATCATGCTATTATAACCATAATTTTGAATTAATATTCTGTTGCTCAGCATTGTAAAATTTAAGTCTAAATGACAAGTCCTGGAATAGACAAAGAGATTGATATTCGTTTCCTTCACATTGAGTAAAAGAGGACGGTGCGTGTGTACACGAGGTGGAACGCTATCTTACTGTATGTTCATCTATGGTAACCAAGTATTTGAATAAAGACATTCCTTGCAGTTCTCTCAAACAACCTTACCTTCTTTTTAAAAGGCGATCCTCCGGGAGCCTTTTACTGGGCCTTAAGTCACTTGCAGCAGTTGTGATGTCACAAAAGACCTTTTTGGACAGTGGTTTTCCTATAGTATTGGCTGTCTGTAATGTCATTTTGTCACCAAATTCGGAGGTAAAGTTTACTGTACAATTTTATTGAAAACATAAAAGCACTATTGGAAAACACTTCAATGTTTGAACTTGGGCATACTGAAACAAACTATTTTCTCAAAGCATGATAAATGAGCCTTTTTTGTTAGTGAATTTAAATGTTCTTGCTGCTTTTATGTTAGCATTTCCAGGTTTCAGTAGATCAAAGGCCCAGACTGTTTATCAACAATTAGGAAGGCATGTGTGTTAATTGATCTAGCACATGATGCCCTTGGGGGCAATTGATCTGGCACATGTTGCCCCTGGGGCATGGGTGTTTTACTGATGCTTACACTGTTTATCTTATACAAACAATTACCCTAGTGAATCTAGCACATGTTGCCCTCTGGGCATGGGTGTTTTACTGATGCTTACACTGTTTATCTTATACAAACAATGACCCTAGTGAATGGTCTTTTGGTAAACATGTATACTGAAAATAACTTAGATGAAACAACCAAATCAACCAATACAGTTTACTTATCTAACTACTTTGCATGGTTTTGACATGTGAAATTTCTTGGTTTGTTTCTACTTTTTCATAAGCCCAAGCACCCAGAAAATTATCACAATTTTTTAAATCCCCTAACTTTAATTGGTAACCCAGGAAAATTAAATAGAGTTATTTTAAAGTTACATGAATTGGTCCACAAAAGAATTAATCTGTGATCTTGTAAATATGCAAAGTGTTAGACCTTGAGGTCAGTAAGAACTACAAAAAAAAAAATCACCTATCTTTTTTGTTTGCCCAGGAAAATTTTCAAAATTTTGTATTGATTTAAAATTATGATAAAAAATTGAGTCCAAACCCTAGATACAGGGATCGCCGATTGGGTAGCTAGGCTATTAGATGGCCGGGCTCGTGCTTCTTGTTTTTTGTAAATGTTGCTCCGGTGCTATTAATTCAAGAGGGGATTTAAGAATATTGTAACCAGGGTTGAAATGGATCGACGGTAACTTATGAATTCATTAATGTGTTATAGATATACGTTTTCCCTAGAGTAAGCATAGACATATATAAGATAGATAGGACACTTGTGTTGTTTCTAGGATTTCCTTGTCTCGGATAGCTCTCCAGGTATAGCCAAGAGTAAATGTTTTTGCCACACCTGCTTGGAGAGTGTGAGGTGTGAGACTGCAGTTTCACACCTTTTTTGGCCTAGTACCCAAATGATCTTCAAAATTTATATCACTACAATCAAAATGTACTCAATAGGAATGAATAGAAAACAAAATTCTGATTAAGAAGATACTAAAATTGACATATTTATGTCAATTAGAAAAAAAGATATTGACTAATGAAAATTGGAGAAAATTGAGAAAAATAACAAATTTGTCAAAGTTTGAGAGTTAATTTTAGGCAAACCACAAGTTGGATATCCAATTAAGCTTTTATACTACCATGGGTAGTTACACTCTATGTGAAATAATTGGTTTTATTTGTAGGAAAAATTTTTAAAAGGCCAAAATCTGACTTTGAAGAAATGTCGGAATTAAATTGTATATTCTCGGGAAAAGTGACATGTAGCCACTTTAGAACCCCAAATACCATTTTATGCCCCCCACAGAACATAATTAGGTTATAATGGGATAGGAAACTGTCTCATCAATCACACTGGTGAATATCAGAGCCATAAGTGGCATATAAATGGGTTTTTGGGATTATCACTTGACCCATTCGAGCCAATGTCGGAATCCACCGAGTTTGATGTGATGGAAAATTGACAAAGTTTGGGAGTTAATTTTAGGCAAACCACGTGTTGGATATCCATTTAAGCTTTTATGCTACCAGAAGTAGTTATACTCTATGTGAAATAATTGGTTTTATTTGTAGGAAAAATTGTTGAAAGGCCGAAATCTGACTTTGAAGAAATGTCGGAATTAAATTGTATATTCTCGGGAAAAGTGACATGTAGCCACTTTAGAACCCCAAATACCATTTTATGCCCCCCACAGAACATAATTAGGTTATAATGGGATAGGAAACTGTCTCATCAATCACACTGGAGAATATCAGAGCCATAAGTGGCATATAAATGGGTTTTTGGGATTATCACTTGACCCATTCGAGCCAATGTCGGAATCCACCGAGTTTGATGTGATGGAAAATTGACAAAGTTTGGGAGTTAATTTTAGGCAAACCACGCGTTGGATATCCATTTAAGCTTTTATGCTACCAGAAGTAGTTATACTCTATGTGAAATAATTGGTTTTATTTGTAGAAAAAATTGTTGAAAGGCCGAAATCTGACTTTGAAGAAATGTCGGAATTAAATTGTATATTCTCGGGAAAAGTGACATGTAGCCACTTTAGAACCCCAAATACCATTTTATGCCCCCCACAGAACATAATTAGGTTATAATGGGATAGGAAACTGTCTCATCAATCACACTGGTGAATATCAGAGCCATAAGTGGCATATAAATGGGTTTTTGGGATTATCACTTGACCCATTCGAGCCAATGTCGGAATCCACCGAGTTTGATGTGATGGAAAATTGACAAAGTTTGGGAGTTAATTTTAGGCAAACCACGCGTTGGATATCCATTTAAGCTTTTATGCTACCAGAAGTAGTTATACTCTATGTGAAATAATTGGTTTTATTTGTAGGAAAAATTGTTGAAAGGCCGAAATCTGACTTTGAAGAAATGTCGGAATTAAATTGTATATTCTCGGGAAAAGTGACATGTAGCCACTTTAGAACCCCAAATACCATTTTATGCCCCCCACAGAACATAATTAGGTTATAATAGGATAGGAAACTGTCTCATCAATCACACTGGTGAATATTAGAGTCATAAGTAACATATAAATCGGTTTTGGGGATGTCACTTTTCCTGAGAATATACAATTTAATTACGACATTTCTTCAAAGTCAGATTTCAGCCTTTTGAAAAATTTTCCTACAAATAAAACCATTTATTTCACATAGAGTGTAACTACTCATGGTAGCATAAAAGATTAAATGGATATCTAACGCGTGGTTTGCCTAAAATTAACTCCCAAACTTTGTCAATTTTCCATCACATCAAACTCGGTGGATTCCGACATTGGCTCGAATGGGTCAAGTGATAATCCCAAAAACCCATTTATATGCCACTTATGGATCTAATATTCACCAGTGTGATTGATGAGACAGTTTCCTATCCCATTATAACCTAATTATGTTCTGTAGGGGGCATAAAATGGTATTTGGGGTTCTAAAGTGGCTACATGTCACTTTTCCCGAGAATATACAATTTAATTCCGACATTTCTTCAAAGTCAGATTTCGGCCTTTCAACAATTTTTCCTACAAATAAAACCAATTATTTCACATAGAGTGTAACTACTTCTGGTAGCATAAAAGCTTAAATGGATATCCAACGCGTGGTTTGCCTAAAATTAACTCCCAAACTTTGTCAATTTTCCATCACATCAAACTCGGTGGATTCCGACATTGGCTCGAATGGGTCAAGTGATAATCCCAAAAACCCATTTATATGCCACTTATGGCTCTGATATTCACCAGTGTGATTGATGAGACAGTTTCCTATCCCATTATAACCTAATTAGGTTGAGTGGGGGGCATAAAATGGTATTTGGGGTTCTAAAGTGGCTACATGTCACTTTTCCCGAGAATATACAATTTAATTCCGACATTTCTTCAAAGTCAGATTTCGGCCTTTCAACAATTTTTTCTACAAATAAAACCAATTATTTCACATAGAGTATAACTACTTCTGGTAGCATAAAAGCTTAAATGGATATCCAACGCGTGGTTTGCCTAAAATTAACTCCCAAACTTTGTCAATTTTCCATCACATCAAACTCGGTGGATTCCGACATTGGCTCGAATGGGTCAAGTGATAATCCCAAAAACCCATTTATATTCCACTTATGGCTCTGATATTCACCAGTGTGATTGATGAGACAGTTTCCTATCCCATTATAACCTAATTATGTTCTTTGGGGGGCATACAATGGTATTTGGGGTTCTAAAGTGGCTACATGTCACTTTTCCCGAGAATATACAATTTAATTCCGACATTTCTTCAAAGTCAGATTTTGGCCTTTTAAAAATTTTTCCTACAAATAAAACCAATTATTTCACATAGAGTGTAACTACCCATGGTAGTATAAAAGCTTAATTGGATATCCAACTTGTGGTTTGCCTAAAATTAACTCTCAAACTTTGACAAATTTGTTATTTTTCTCAATTTTCTCCAATTTTCATTAGTCAATATCTTTTTTTCTAATTGACATAAATATGTCAATTTTAGTATCTTCTTAATCAGAATTTTGTTTTCTATTCATTCCTATTGAGTACATTTTGATTGTAGTGATATAAATTTTGAAGATCATTTGGGTACTAGGCCAAAAAAGGTGTGAAACTGCAGTCTCACACCTCACACTCTCCAAGCAGGTGTGGCCCAACCTATACCAGGCCTTATCAGGTGCTAATTTGCATATCAATACCGAGACAGACATGCACCAGTCAGCTCAGGCCTTGTTTCCTCTCTATCTTATGTATCTCTATGGAGTAAGTTACTGTGTGCCACAACAAGAAGTCTGGTTTAATTCCCCCAGAAAGAGAAAAATAAGGAAGTAGTTTCATTGTGACTAAATATGTTTAATGTCATCGATACAATACAATATTAAAAGTACATAAATACAGAGTAACACTATTGCTTCGGGTTTCCTCAACATGTTCTGTAAAAGCGAGTGTGACGTCTTTTGTCAGTCTTGTGACGACACATAGACTGCTCTTGTCGCCAATCAGTCTGTAAACGGGCCCATCTTTCCTCCTCTATCCCCAAACCTGTCCACACAAAGTTCTCCATTGTTTGACAGATAGAAAGTCCAATAAGAAATCACGAGACGGAGCACTTCGTCAAATGAACCAGACTCTTAACAGGACGCGACTTGCTTATGTCTTTGAGGAGAGCTGATGCGCGTAATGTTTTTGAATGCATCAGGACGCGCGTGGTCTTGATGACATCCAGGCAGATATTTCGGACAAAGATATAGACCAAAATGAGAAATAATTATTTGTTTTTGCGTACAATACGCCAACAATGGTTCGAGATTATTTGGAAGCCTTGTATTTGTCCGCGTAAGAAGATTAATTAGTAGTCGCGTCTTTAGAGAGCGTATACAAAGTAACTGAGTTGGAACAATTATTGAACTTCAGTTTCAGACCAGAGAAACAAACATAAAGTCTCTTATATGATGCTGTGCATGGCACCAAGATAAGTTATTTGAGGAGCCGTGTGGGTGAGAGCCACTCCAGTCAACCAGAGGAAACAAGGAGCACGGATCCAAAAGTGATGACCTCGATAGCTACATCTGACAAACTTCAACAGTGTTTTATGTTGACTATGAGCTATGAACCCCAAGAATTATGGACTCTGATGGTCCATTTTGATTTAATTAACGAATTTGGTTGTCTGAATGGCCACTCTAAAACAATCTGGATCGTTAAAGCCTGGTCCCCACTTGAGCGACTACGTTTCTTTGGTCGGCGGACGACTAACGTTGTTAGTAGCCCGGCGACCAAGTCCACACTGGCGCCTTGATGTCTGGCGAATAAACCACTAATCGCCGAGGGTTTAGGGCAAGATATTTGACATGTTTAATATTTTTCTATGCAAGCCAGTCTCGTCGCCCTGCGATTAACTACAAGAGTGTCCCAACGTGGCGATTAACCTTTTTTTGCACCAGCCACTTAGTTAGTCGGCCAACGACGTACTAATTCCTTAGTCGTCCGGCTACTAAAGTTAATCGCCGTCGTTAGTCGGCCAAGTGGGGACGCGGCATTACTTTCTTTTGACATAGTTTTTCGAAGTAGGTTCCTGCACCTTCACCTCATGCTCACTTCTGCCACCTACTTGGTACTTTTTTTCTTTGTGCAAGTCTCGTGATGGGCATCAGTATCAGTGGCCAATGTCGCCACATATAGTCAGGAAGTTCATGAGTCGTTTTTTGCAAATCATTTTGAACATTCAAAGAAATCTGCAGTTATTATGATTCCTGAATACTTGAAATATGATCGCGAGTTTTTTTTAACTTTCACGTATAACAGTGGCACTGATGTATCAATAGAGCCTTCACTCTCGCTGTACATTCTTGGTTATCTTCTATTCAACTCTAAAGGTCAGGAGATTGTTCAAGCTCTAAGCAGTTGCTTTGAATTTTCAGCCCGCCTCCTTGGGTACCTGATTAGTGTTTAGTGATATATTTGGTTGCATTCCTGTCAGATTAGTCGCAGTGTATTAATCACCAAGCCTTTGTGTAATTTGCAGATGCCTGTATCGTCTGGTATGTCAACACTGCCATGCACCAAGCTCACCAATCAGCCAACCAAAGCTGCTCTCACCCAGAATATCATACGCCCAGTGATTGACAATAATTGGAAAGTGACAGCATTTCGCATGCATTGGCCAGGACCAGATTCTAGCGAGCAGGCCATTTGGAAGCAGATAATCTTAATGAGAAATGAACTAGATAAGCTTGCAAAGGTTATTCCTGGAGCTCTTTTCTTTGTATCAGCAATAAGTGCTAGGTCTTCCCAAGTCAAGTTGGGTTCAGGGGCTTCATATAAAATACATCCATATGTAGTCTATTGGGTAGTCTCAAATGACACAATAGACAATCGCAGCCTTTGTGAGATGATGAACAAAAATAACTGTGGGGCCCAGGTAAAGATTTTGCTTCAGCCCTACCAGACTACAGAGCATGATATCAGCAATGCCTTGTTCAATGCTGTAAAGGACAACATGGCAGGCTGTGTGCGTCGTTTGGTGGAAGATAGCTGTGAATACTGCTATGGACCCTCTGAACGACAGCGAGAACCTCTTATCAGGTTCTATGTGGCTAGAGATGGCCCTTCCCAGATGTTATCAGAAGCCATTAAAAACCTGGCTAATGTATCTTTCCTTGCAGATCTCCTGGACATATGATCTGTACTCTTAGAATTACTGCATTCGTTCGTGGTGAATAAATACCGTACTTCTGGATAAAAACAAAAGTTTCAATGACTTGAGTTGACTATTGTGGTTTTTACAAATAAAACGCATTAAAATTCCCTCGGTTATAATTATTGTCTAAACAAAACACTGATGGTAGCTGTGCACAACGCATTATTCCAGTGCTTCAGAAGATGACACTAGTGAGCTTGAGGATGCAGATACATCATAGGTGCCGATGACATGTGTTCTTATAATAGACACATTAACACGATGCATGAGGTACATAATACGCCAATCAGGAAACCAGCAGTAATGAATGTCGTATATCATTTGCAGATGGCAACTTCCTCAAGCATGGCTACCCTTCCTGCCTCCAAACTTCGTTATCCTCCCGTGTGCAACCTCCTCACACAAGAAATCGTCCGACCAGTTCTGGAGAACCAGTGGGGCGTGGCAGCGTTCCGCATGTCCTGGCCTAAACAGGACGCCAGCCTGCAGAGCCTGTGGGAGCGGATCGTGTTGCTGCGGGCCGAGCTGGACGAGCTGGTCAAAGCCATCCCTGGCACTCTCTTCACAGTGTCTGCCATCAACGCTACGACCAGTAACACCAAGGCTGGCCCCCACGCCATGAACAAGGTGCTACCGGGGGTCGTGTACTGGGTCGTCTCCAAGGAACCGAGCGTGGAAAACAGAAATCTGTGGGACTATATGAACAAGAACAAATGTGGGGCTACTCTCAAGATAATTCTCCAGCCATACCAAACAACAGAAAAGGATTTTCGTAACGCCTTATTCAATGCTGTTAAAGACAACGTTGAAGGCTGCGTGCGGCGGTTGGTGGAGGACAGTTGTGTGTTTTGTTTTGGGCCAGCAGAACGAATGCGGGAACCAGTAGTCAAGATATACATGGCAAAAGGGGCCCCGAGAGACCAGCTGTCCAGGGCTGTCAGAGACCTTGCGGCAGTGAGGTTCCGTGCGGATCTCATAGATCTTGATTCCAATCAATAGGACAAATCAGTGTTGTTCCCTAAAAGGATAGTTTGGTATAACAGTTGCTATTTGGTTTGATTACAAAAATCCACACTACCGGTAGTTTGGGCAAATATGGGTGATTATAATCATGTGTGTTCTCGAGTTTCGCGCAAAATAAATAGGAATGTCAGGGAATCTTGATGAAAGTGCTTGTAAATATGTTTTGATATATATGTATACATGAGTGTTTTTTATCGTGCCAATTGGATAAAGGAAACTTTGTTTTTGTGTTATTCCAATAGGCCAATGTTTCTACGGACGCTCCTTCAACACAAGTTCACGGCTACCCCAATAACTCACTGGCACCTGGGCCTCGCTACCAGCTCTCCCAAACCCTTGTCCAGCCGGTCTTGGACAAAGGGTGGGTGGTGTCATCCTTCCGACTGGCCTGGAGCCTCAAGAGCCTCATCCCCATCGGCAGTATCTGGAAGGACGTGGTCACCATCCGTGACGAGCTGGACGGCCTGGTGAACCAGCTGCCGGAGTTAGTGCTGGCCATCTCGGCCATCTCGGGGTCCCACACCAACGTGAAGGGCACCTCCCAGTACAGCGTGCTGCCCTCGGTGCGCTACTGGGTGGTCAGTCGGCAGCCCCTCTGCTTCAGGGACGCCATGGCCCACCTCAACAAGAACCGCTTCCAGGCGACCGCGTCCCTCCAGCTGCAGCCCTTCCAGCAGACCCTGGAGCCGGTGGTGGCGGCGCTTGGCAGGTCGGTCAAGGATAACCTGGAGGGCTGTGTGCGCCATTTGGTGGACGCCAGCACCCGGCACTGCTACGGCGGGGCCTCCCCCCAACAGGCCATCGTGAAACTGTTTGTCCTGGACAGGGAGGCCGCCGATATGGTCGACAAGACTGTACTGCGTCTGGAGGCCGAGAAGTTTTATTTTGAAGTGGTTAACATGTTTTAGATATATAGATACTGTTACTACGTTATTAAGGTCAGAGATTGCAGACAGAGAGGTAGAACTGTCACTTGAAGGTGGGGGAATGAGAGGTTATTTTGGTAAAGACTGTTGATATCTGGTTATAAATCACGTTGGCCTGAATGAAGGTTTATGATGAGTGAGAGTACAATATACGTCATCCTCTCACAGGACTGTTTGGACATAATATCATATCTAAGCTAGTTTTAAGCAGTTCGGTACAACGATATGTTATTTGAGATTGAAGGTTCATTTATGATCTGTGTCCTGATATCATTTGAAATAATGTGCAGCATGTATACGTGTATGCATGTTGTATTCATATGTTCTACTGAATCATTTCATGTTTTATGTAAAGCACGCATAAAATTGTGATCCCAAAAGTGAAAAATTCCCTACTGTCGTATCGCAAATATTTTCTTAATAAACGGTTTTCATACAAATCTCTTGAATTGTTTTGGGAAACATACCTTGTTTTTATGAAGGACGTTTTATGACTCTTTTACTTACTTTGATCTTAAAATGCGACCCCTACAAATAGAATTCTGAAGGGGGAGAATGATAGACATGTAGATTGTTTTAAATTGTCGCCAGATTAGAAATATAACAAGTCTTCTCACGGAATATGGTAATCAGTATAATTATAACAAGATTGAAAGGAGTATGTACATCAGACTGGGGGAGTGACTTCGTTCCAATCTGTCATTTGCATAGAAGGACGCTTTGCATAGATTGGAGGCACTGAGGCTCGTCCTGAGGAGACAAAGAGAGATTGACTCTAAAAGTTTGCTTTTCTTCACCAGGTGCCGACGACCGTCCAGCTGGGCCACCCGTCGTCCAACCTGCGGTCAGTGCCGGCCCGGGAGGTGCTCACCGCCCACCTGGTGCAGCCCGTCCTCCAGCGCCACATGAAGGTCATCTCCTTCAGGATGAACTGGCCCCGGCAGAACCTGGACGAGCTGGGCGCCACCTGGGCCGACATCGTGCGGCTCCGACAGGGCATGGACGCCCTGGTAGCCGAGATCCCTGTGGCCAGCTTCTTCATCTCGGCCATCAGCGCCTCGACCACCATGATTAAAGGGGACGGCCCAGTGAAGAGCGAGACACCCAAGACCGACTACAAGATCGTGCCCTCCGTGTCCTACTTCATGGCCACCACCGACCACCAGGTGAACATGCGCGACCTGTTTAAGGGCATGCAGGTGAACGAGTTCGGGGCCGTGTTGAAGCTGCAGCTCCAGCCGTACCAGCAGCAGACGGAGGACCAGCTGTGTAACGCCGTCTTCCTCTGCGTCAAGGACAACCTGGAGGGCTGCGTGCGGCAACTCGTCGACATGAGCACCCTCAAGTACCACACGTCGACAGGGGAGGTGCCCAGGGAACCCATCGTCAAGATAGTCGTCAAGGACAGGGCCATGAAGCCTCTGGTGGGGAACCTCGTAGACATGTTGGATGCGGTTCAGTTCAATGTCTCCTGGAGCCTGCCTGAATAGGGATGGTAGTTCGTACTCGAGACACTCATGTGGTGATGGGACTAAGTCGAATGAGTAAGAGGGGCTGAAAGTTTAAAGCGCCACATTCCTGTGATGATGCTGAGGAATACATGTATATTGCCGCAGAGGATGTAAACCTGCATGAGCAGTGGAAAACAAACTTAAAAACGTTGTCGATTTATTTAATGGAAATATGTTTCCGACATAATAGTTTGGGTACGTAGACCGGTGTAAAAGAAACTGTATCACAAATATTTCCATTGTCATTGGGTGATTCACACCTACCGGAATTAAAATGAATCACCATAATTATGTATTGCACTCAACTTAGTCTTAAAGAAGATACGCAATTCTTGACCGTTACAATAACGGAAAGTTTATGGTTCGGACAAAATGGTTAAATCGTAAGATATTAATAAATATCAAAACTTAAGTGTCTTTTGTGGAAATTTCTTATGTAAGTACGCATCTCTTAATCATTCTAAGATATTCAAGCTAAATTGAAAGTGAAGATGTGCAAGTGCAATCGAAGAATTAGGCCTCATGGTATCAATCTACAATAAAATGGGCATTGGTGCTACATATGCTTCATCAACAAAATTTGATATGCCTCATCAACAGAATTTGTATGGTATCCATACAGTTAAACGATCACATTTTTAAATTTTCGAGTATTATTTTTGAATCCCGACCACACCTTTTCCGTGCAACGAACGGAGAGTTTCAAGGAATGGCGGCTTCAAAGGGTCGTCTTAGCACCATCCGAAGCGACCGGATAAGGAAGTGTTTTACTTTGTTATGCACCTTTAGCCGTGCCTCTTTAGGGCCATCCATATATGATGTCATGCGCAAAGGGGAGATGGGTAGGTTGAACAGGGTGACACTGCCTGAAAATAGCCTTCATTTTCATATTTAAACAAAAAATTCAGTGTGACGGGGGGTGGGTGGGTCCTAAAAGTACCATGAAAAAGTGATATCATTTATGGACGGCCCCTTTTTAAGTATCGATTGTGCTATTTCTATTTCCACAAAGTCTGTAAGTTCATTTCAATTTCAGGGATCTCACAACTGAATAAATACCGTGATTTGTAAACTTGCGCATTACATGTGTAGTCTTTTAGATGTTTTTAGTACGTCCATAAAGTCTTATGTATGTCCCTTTTACGGGTTGTCCCTGAGATGTGTAACTGAGTGTTTTCCTCTGTGACAGGGCCTGGTGGGGGTGAGTGACTCTGTCAAGTGCGGCACCCTGCGGTCTACTGTGGTGCGGGACGTGCTGTCCACCCAGCTCGTCGACCCCGTGCTGGCCAACGGCTGGACCGTGGCCGCCTTCCGCATGAACTGGCCGCGCCAGTCGGACGACGCCCTGCAGAACACCTGGGACAACATCGTGGCCATCCGCCAGCAGATGGACGAGATGGCCCTGCAGCTGCCGGGCCTGCAACTGCTCATCTCGGCCATCTCGGCCACCTCGTGCCGCCTGCCCCGTGAGGCCCGCTACCGCAACTCGCCGGGCGTGGCCTACTGGATGGCCCTCACCCACGGGGTCGACACCCGCAGCCTGGTCGGCTCCATGCAGGAGAACACCTTCGGCGCCCAGTTAAAGCTGCAGCTGCAGCCCTTCCAGAAGACCAAGGACCACATCTGTAACGCGCTCTACACGGTGGTCAAGGACAACATGGAGGGGTGCGTGCGGCGTCTGGTGGAGGAGGCCCAGCGCCGCCACCAGGGGGCAGACCCGGGCCTCATGCAACCCATCGTCAAGCTTTACGTCAGAGGCGAGGCCGTCAAGAACATGATGCAGTCCACCGTCTTGAACTTGGCTGCTGCACGCTTCCCCATGGAGATGCTCGAAATGTTGTAGTGTCCTAGCAAATCTACATTTCACCTCAGATTATTTTTCATCTCGATTCATGCTGCATTTGATTTACTTAAATAATTACAATTTTAAATAGGACGTTTTTTTCCTCATTGCAGATGTTTACATTATAGATATTTGAGTTTCGTACCCTACAGCTGAATTTTGATACATGCTTTTAGTTGATAACATTCAACTATAAACGATAAATAGACGTCGACTACGGGGATGTTGTGTCTATTGTATGGACCGGAGAACAGTGAATATAATAACGCGCCAGTACCCTGTGTCTCTGCACCCGTTCTGGTGTAAGTAGTGTAGGAAAGGTACTTGTTGTCAGGCGCTATACGATAAGTATGTATGGGATCTCAAAATAATATCAAAGTTTAGTAAACGAAATATAGTAAATTCCAAATTTATAACAAAAGAAGTTACATTTACTACAGGAATTCACTGTTAATAATTACTAAAGGTTTTCAAATTATTCTCTCTCGTTCGACGATGTTTAGGACATTTCCAGGAGATTATTATGATGCAATAAGGGATAATCAACAATAATAAATCAATTTAGTTAAGTGAAATTAGAATTTTCAACTTGTCTAATAATTTTGAAGATAGCCACCTATCCACGATAACATACATTTTAAATACAATAAAAATGTAAAATAGTTACATCAAAATTGGATTTATTAGAGACTTCGCTCTACATGTATATTGTCTATCTAGAACGCGACTTGCACATTATTCCGATTATCAAGACCAGCCTGTAACAAGAATGACATAAAATAAGCACTGACTTCGGTAATCATATTTACATGTAGAAACATTACCACAATGGTATCACAAATGTATGGTTATTATCGCACTCTCAGAGATAGGTATAGCTGTCTATACAGACAAAGAAGCAGCGCAAATAACAACAGATCATACACGTTAAACACATACAATTGTAAATGTCAACAACAACAAAAGACTCGCTCTTATTGCAATACACTATGTCTGTTACACATAAAATGAGGATCCAGCCTTTAATTCTTCAATCAATTTCATAGGAGATATTTATTCAGTCACGACTGGGGCATGTTTACTATGAGAAAAAAATGTTCGAGGCTGGATCATTCAATCTTAATGGCGAAAAATATACCAAAAATCACATTAATGAGTAAGCCTTTGGTCTTCCCTGTCATCGTGAATCTCAGAAATAATTGAATGCAAAGAACCAAGTCGATGAAAAATATGGTCTGAATACAGCTATAATTTGTTTTAGCTTATGTCAAGGGGGACGTCAAAAGTATTTGACAAACTTTACTCAAAAGATATATCAAATTTTTACAATAATAATCTCATATAAGATTCTCTAAAACTAAAAGATGGACATGTGTGGGTCTTAAATTTGGGGATAGTGTAAGAATACTCATATAGAACCTTGCAAACCAAAGATTGGATAAGATTGCTCTCCTGTACGCGGATACCATCCTATAACCGCTGCCCCGTTTACAAAAAGACGAGCTGCTCCCTATGTGTGGGCGTGGAGCCCGTTCACGTGATGACCTGGGAGGTGGGGTTGGCGTTGGCGTCATAGTCCTCGGTACTGTTCGTCTCCCCCTGCTGGTCCCCCTGCTGCTGGTGACACTTCATGTGCCGTTTGAGGTTGTTGGACTGGGAGAATCTCATGTGGCAGATGTGGCACACGAACGGCCGCTCCCCGGTGTGAGTGCGCATGTGCGCGCTGAGGTTGCCCGGTCGGGAGAAGGACGCCGAGCAGATCCGACACTTGTGGGGCCGCTCGCCCGTGTGCGTCCGGAAGTGAAGTTTGAGCTGCTCCTTCCGCCGGAAGACGCGCGCGCAGAGCGTACAGCGGAAGACGCGGTAGATGCCGCTGCCCTCGACGCTCCACAGCCCGGCCCTCTGGTAGCTGCGGGAGTCGACGGGTGGTGGGGGCGGCGGGGCCAGGCGGGGTGGTGCGGGCGGGGCGGGGGGCGGCAGTGGTGGTGGTGGTGGCGGCGGCGGCGGTGCAGGCGGCGCTTGGAGCGACTCGGCGGCTTGGACCACTATCTGTGAAGACACAAGTTAAACATTTTAATTGTCGTTTTTTCCCGTAGCACAATTTTTGTTAAAAGAAATTCCATTTACTGGAATCCAAATCGGTATCTGACGTACAACACATTCACTCTTGATATTAGTTACGAAATAAACAGACCAGTCTTGCTATAATATTTACTATGCGTTCAGTATGTAATTTTGCGTATAAGTACCATACCTCAATAACCTCATAATGAGCTCATCATAGTTTGGAAAACATTATTCATTATTTCATTACCATATTAAGTGTTATATAATGTTAGCTGGGTCACACCCAGGGTAAACTAGATTTTCGGGTACCGCCGTACCAAAGGAGGCGGGCGGTGACAGGAAATTTCAATGATTGCGCAATAATTATAACAAGTACCATTTCAATACTAAACATGTGCCTGGAGAGTGTGAGGAATTTGACACTGAAACCTTCTTTGTCAATCTCCATGTATCCCTATGGGAAAAAGATTTGCTGTGCGTGGAGAGTGGTGATCTACTTCCTTTACTATAGGAAATTCCTATTTCAATTTTGTGACAAAAAACTTATGGATTCTCCTCAAAATTACAACAAAACAACCAAATATTTCAGAATTTTGGAACCGAACCACTATATACTAGAAACAGAACTACAGAAATACATATAGTTTGAAGATTATAATGCTGGCATTACTGAGAAAAGTGGAACGAAAAATTGGTCACAAAATTGTAACAAATTTTCTGACCCCCATTGAAATGCATTGAGTCAACCTGGTCAAGAAAGAGTGTAGAGAAGGTCGGCGGCCTAAGGCCCGCCTCCCAACAATTACTCAAATAAAAAGGGAAAAAAAATCCTTGTGTAAAATACAACATTAGTGATAGTCTTCCTACATATGACAGACTTCAATTGTGTGTGGTTAACACTATGTAGACGATTCGAAGTACACCCTTAAGGGTATATGAATAATCTTAAGCAAAAACAAAACATCAAATCCTTTAAAGCCTTTATTCGTCTGTAAATCGATAATTCGCAATTCTATTACATAGTCATACTATTACATTTTGGCAATGGTGTCACTACGACTGAGAAGGGTACCCTTAAGACCATGCAGTATATTATACAACTGAAAAATATCAAATGGTTTGAGTGAGGCAATTGCAGTTGAATTATGTAAACATGATAAATATAACGGCTTCATAGCACCCTTCATCTCAATTGGCATGCAATTGCCATAATCGTATTTCGGATGAAGAAATGGGGAAGTTATTTCTTTTTTCTTCTCTTTTTAAGGCATTTTTCGAGTTCCATTTTTAAACATAAATGTATCTCAATTGCTACACAAAGAACAAATCCGCAATTTTGCAAAGGTGTCACTAACGACGCTTGTAACGTTCTTCAGATGGGAACTGTGTTTAAAGTTGTTACTGATGTCATAGATCTTTCTTTCTTTAAATAGAAAATTTGACATCGTTTTGTACAAATTATGATTGTGAATTTAGATAACAATTTATAAAGTAGCAAGAGAAAAAGTTAATTTCTTAACTGATTTAGAACTAACTATGACTAACCTAACTGTCATCAGAATGGTTTGATAAGTGGCTTTCCAATCACGCATTGTATGGAAGCAAATCTAGGATTTGTCAAATACCTGTTATATTTGCACGAATACTGTCTAACTTTGGCTATCAAACGCACCTGGGACCTAAAAACCTCTCTGGTTACGACAGATTGCTCCCTGTCGTTCTAAATACGAGAAGGTGAGCCGTTCTCCATAACTGAATACTCGTAATAATCAAATACAGGGATACTATATAATATTATGTAAATGCTAACGAAAAGCGTTAGGTTAGAACTCCAAACTCATCAACTTCTCTTAGTGACCAAATACTTGACGCATGTAGGGGGGGGGGGGTCTAATATATAGCATAAGGTTTAGCAAAAACCCGTAAGTGCCACAAACCGCTTTGATGATACTAGAGGTTTATACATCCATTTCTTCCCAACTTGTTCATTTCTAAAGACAGATTCATGAAGATTGGTAATAGTCACGAAGGTGTTTGATTTAAGCGTGGCATGAATTAGATGTTATATGGCAGTTATGCATGACTGTCACTGATATGACTTTTTTAACTGGGAACAGTTTAAATCTGCCATGCTTTGAGTAATAATGTAACAGTGTAATTAAGTTGTACAATGCTATCCTAATTTCCGAGTGTTCCCAATCGGGCTACATATAACCTGCAGGGTATATTTGGCTGTGGTGCTCCCCATTTTCGGCTTTACCGACAAGCTGTGGGAGTCGAGGGCGACTCTCCTGAAACATCACGTGCACATTTTCATATCAGACTCTCTACTATCACAGAAGGATGCATAAGAACCTAGTAAAAGGCACGAACCAGCGAGATCCAAGAACAAACACTGATAGGAATCTCATTTTCGTCAGCGAGGGGAAAAAGACACCGGGTGAGAATACTGTAGTGTAACGATGGTCCTTGTTATATGTACAATTGCATTTTGCGTTATGGGGTTAGATATCCTGTCTGTAGACAGGCATGAAGCAGCAGTTACGACATTCTACTTATAAATATACTAATGATGTCAAGACAGACACAGAATAAAAGTTATAGAAAAAGGAGCGGAAAGTAGTCCAACTTCCTAATTAATTAAATGCTCTATTTTTATATGCCTAATTTATACGCCTGGGATTGATGATCAAAAGATTGCATCATAACTGTATTATATATCACGGTTTCGTAATCTCGCGTTGTCTATACCCTTCTAAAGAAGACGTACTGCGAAGAGCCCCGTTTATTTGATTTAGAAACAAATAGAAAACAATTTCATAACAACGGAGCCCTTTCCACAATGACAAAAATGGACCTTAGAAGAAGGACTACGATATTTCTACAATCACCGGATACGAGATAATATTTAACTCTTCTATTCTATTATTATTTACTGTCAATAGAGTATTCAATTCGGTATTGTCTCGCCTTTTATCTTTAGAGGTTAAAAATAACCTTATTTGTTATTAACTATTTTGGATTTTGATTATGACAAACTTCTCCCACAAGTTGAATTATAAATAGCAGTGAATAATAGCAGCAGTGGATCCGTGCATTCTTTAACATAGCCGACCAGGCGAGACAGTGTTCCTACTAGACCTGCACCAAAGGAACGCCGAGAAGGACGTAGCCAGCGGAGAGACTTAGCTCCTTGTGAAGTGGAGACCAAGATTGCGTACATTCACTTGTTATTGTGCTGTTTTGTGGCCTTTTTAGTATCTAGTAAACGTCACTGGTAATACGTTCAACTGTTCGGTGTAACTGGTGTCCTAAGCAATTTTAGTGTTGTAACTGTCCCATTTTGCAGGTCGGCGGTAAATATCCCTTTCTTTTTTGCTGGTCAATGGGCCATTCAGAAGCATTAATCCGTAGCGGTCAGCTGGTGGTACTGAGTGGTCTGCCGCTCTTTGGTCAGCTGTCCTCCGTCTTGACCACCTCCTTGTGGGCTAACACCAGGTGGTTCCTCAGCAGGTACTTGCGGTTGAAGGCGCGGTCACACACGTCGCATCGGAAGGGCTTCTCGCCCGTGTGCGTGCGCAGGTGCCTGTTGAGGTCGCCCTTTTTCATGAAGCCCGCCCCACAGAGGGCGCACGAGTAGCGCCGCTCGCCCGTGTGTACCAGCGCGTGCATGCGCAGGGCCTTTTTGGCCACCCTCTTGCCGCACGTACCACAGGCCACCTCGGACTGAGGGCTGTCGGCGGCCGGGCCCGAGGGGTCGGGGTCGGGGTCAGGGTCTGTCAGGTCCAGGGGGCCCACGTACGAGTGGCCGTTCACTAGGGAGAGGTCTAAGGCCTCCTCCTGCAACTCACCGCCGTCCACCTGCAATAAGGCCAGCAAACACAAAATCAAAATCCAGAACTCAAAATCAAAAAGGTGTTTCCAGAATAAATGAAATGGGAGGGAAGAGGAAATAGAAAGAGAGAAAAAGTGATATTGAAGACGAGGCTCATGCCCTGGAATATAAAGGTGTCCTTCTTGTGCAGGTTCATGCAGATACAATGATGTCAGAATTCCCCTCTCCATCCTTTGACCTCATATAGCACATTTCCTCGGTATAGCTTTTACATTCTTTATTAAAAAAAACACAATAGAGTGAACGAACAGGATAATCCTTCAAACATATTTTATTCACTTTATATCTTCGGATTAGCTGCAAGGTAAACTGGACGGGGATTAATCTGACTTATTCATAAAAGACCAAAATAGTAACGAGCACCTAGCCACAGGCTAGCTTGTTACATTTCTGCAGAGATTATTTAACATATGCCCAACTTATATTGCGATAATCAGTGAAATATCTAGAATGTTTTAAACCTCACTGGTTAAATTAGAGTTATCTTACTTTCTGAAAAATGTCAGTAAGCCAATAATAGTAACTCGCCCATCCTCATTTTTACTGCAGACCTGTGGCCAACGTCGCAGTCTACATCTATTGACATTAACCATAATTTTGTTGTTGCCAGAATTATCATTAATAAAAAAAATTGAAACAGATTGTTAAAAGCTATTCTCTGTAAAGTTTATGAGAAAATAAAGCTCTGCAAGAAAATTTGTTCATCAGGTTCCTGCTTAGCTTCTAAAATTCTTCACCATTGGACATCCTGCTATAATAAAAAAGATAAATATCCCCGTAGTATTCTGGACTCATAGTTCATGTCTTTTCTATTGGGCTATTATCAAATTGCATCCATGTTTCCAAGTGCAGTCATGCGCTAGGGACGTGCAAAGGTCAATTGTTATGGGCAACGCTAGGCGTTCTCTGGTATCTTGAGGCCTTTGTGGACAGCAAGAAAAGGTGCCTGGTATCTTGGAGCTGCTGTGGGCAGCACGGGGCAGTCCCTGGTTTCTGGGGCCGTTGTGAGCAGCAAGGGGCGGTCCCTGGTATCTTAGGGCCATTGTGGGCAGTACAGGGCAATGCCATATCTGGGGGCTGTTGTGGGCAGCACAAGGCGTCCCCTGGTGCTTAGGGCTGTTGTGGGCAGCACAGGGCTGAGTCTGTTGTCATGGGGCCGTCACGGAGCAGACAGGTGGACCTGAGCGTGTTTCTTGAGGTGTGTGGACTGGGTGAACTTCTGGCCGCACTGCGAACACTCGTAAGGCCGCTCACCCGTGTGGATCCGTGTGTGCCTCCTGAGGTTACTGCTGTCCGAGAAGACGGCCCCACACACCTGACACTCGTAGCGCGCCGCCCGGGGGTGGGGCCGGGCCCGCCTCCAGTAGGAGGGGGTGGGCTCACACGGCTGGGGAGCACAGGACCTGCCCTGACTTGACACACGACCGAACTCCAACCCCACCAGCTGCAGTCCAGTCTGCAGAAAGAAGGCCATGGCGTACGTTTACTATCCGCGCTTCAATTGGTCTTAAGGTTTCTTAAGTAACCAAGCTTCACTATTTTACAATGTTTTACTAATATGACATAAAAGCTTGTAATGACATCTACTATTCTACATAACGTCATTGCACTAAAACAAAAACCCGTTGCGGCACCACAGTGCCAAGTGTCAAATTCTGATCAATGTGATAGTGACTGCACGACCTGTTTCCGACTCCTGGCATGAACGTCATGGGGTCAATATGAAATATTGAAATCACTGGTCACTGATTAAAAAGAAAAAAAGAACGGAATAAGAAGAAGCTCGATTTAGTGAGTTTACATAAAAGCTTATTATATTTCAACATTAAATTGTTATGCAGTGTCAGAAATGGATATATGTTGTATACATAACGAACATTTCCATCCTAATCTATGTCAAATAAAATTACATGTATGTACACTGTATGTTTCTTCAGCTTTTATGAAAATTAACACCCATAAAAGACGTTCAATGTATATTATAGAATACACTTTATCGTTAGACATACATTTCCCTGTAGAACTCTTCATTTCCAATACTAAGCATTTTAACAATATGGATCGTCTCAAAGGACCAGGCAAAATACTCTTCATAATTGTGCGTTTTCTCCTAGATTTTGCTGCCCAATAGTGACTGTAATGTTCCTGTTCCTGGAAAATTTCGGATATCCTCAATTTTCTGATAGGATGTTACGTTTTGCTGTGGAACTCAAGTTCTCTGTCAAGTGGAAACCATGCTTCGCAGCTTATGGAAAATCCTCAATTTGTCCTTTTATTTGAGTATGCATATTCCCCTGAATCAAAATAAAGTGGACAGAGTTATCTCCATCATTCTATCTCATGACTGGTTCGTGTCAAAGTGCGTCCCCCGGTTCCCCCCTCTGGCCGCCCCCTCCCTCGGGCGGCGGGTGGTCCGGGTGGCGCCGTTTACGGTGAGACTTGAGTGTGTTGGACTGGGAGAAGCCCGTGCCGCACACGTCACACACGTACGGCTTGTGGCCCGTGTGCACCCGCTCGTGGCGTTTGAAGTTACTCTTATCGGCGAACACGGCGCCGCACGTCTCACACTCGTGGCCGTCCCCCCTGCCGTCCGCCCCCCGCGGCGCGTGCTCCTCCAGGGTGTGGCGGCGCAGGTCGGCCCGCTCGGCGAACTCGGCGCCGCACTTCTTACACGGGTGTCGGCGGGGGAAGGCGGGCAGGGCGGGCCAGGTGCTCCAGGTGGTGGTGGTCGGCGGGCGGTGTGGGGCGGTGGGCGGGGTGCTGTTCGTCCACTGGTGCCTCTGTAAGGGCCGCGCTCCGCTCTGCAAGAGGGGCACCGGTTACTTCTGGGAACTTTTACAGGTGTTTTCCATCTTATTTAACGAGAAAATATCGTGCAGAGCCGATTTCATTGGACTAGATCGTTTCTAACCAAGCGTTAACAACATTGAAAACAAACAATAAGCACTGATGTTCCTTTATTTACACTGGCCACAATATTGGTTGTGTAAATGCAAACATCGTTCAACCCACTTATATTTGGAATTATAGTTACGCATATCACTGTACGTTCCGTGCCAGTAGAGAGTTTTAGCACCCCTGACGCATCTCATAAACGTAAACATCATCTCAGCGACATGAACTCTTGTCAGAAACATTTCCTTCAAATTCTATACTTCGATACATGCTGTAAATATGAATATATGTTGGTATTGTATTAATATTCCTAATATCACAATATTAACGTCAAATCTTGGATATTGCTACTGATAAGACGTCGTATGGTTTCTTCAATAAATCCAAATGAAACATTAGAAACCCTTGAGTAAATATACTAAATAAAACCACTCAGGTCTTGAAAAATATTCCCAGAGATCATGAGTTCTCTAATGGTTCGATAATCTTTCTGGAATGTCAAGCTATTGACTTTCAATGAGATCTTCAATGACCTGTTTCTTTCAAAAGGCACTGTGTCAACTATAAGCACTATAAGAACTATAAGGGATATCCGTTACTGAAGACACGTATCTTAAAGAAGATGCTCTATATTATTTATTAGGTGGGATAAACCTAAACACACAAAGATTATCGTCCTTTTTGCTTCTATTCCCGACTTGAAGGTCCGCGAAATTTTTTGCTAAATATGTCCCTTAGTCTCTCTTCCTTTACAATTCGGTACTGTCCACTGTCTATAGCTGCTTAGGGGTGTGCATGTGTCTGATGTGTGACTTCAGGTTGTTGGACTGGGCGAAGGTCTTGCCGCACGCCCCACACCGGTAGGGGCGCTGGCCCGTGTGCACCCGCTCGTGACGCCTCAGGTTGCTCTTGTCGGAGAAGGTGGCCCCACAGGTGAGGCACTCGTTCTGCAGCCGTTGTCTGAGCAGGGCATCTTGACGCCCTTGTTCACAAAGGACCACGTTCATGGGAGGCGAGAGGTGGCTGGTCGAGTGTCCCGGGGGTAGGGTCCATCCTTCTCCTGCTAGTCCTCCAGTCTGCAACAGTGCCAGCAGTAGTGTTTGTACTTGTCGTAGGTCTAGTCTTATCTTACTTAACGTGGTAGACAAAGGTATCACTGGCTGAAATCAATGCTTTTCAATACTTCACTTTTAAAACTGGCAATCTATTAGACTTTTCTGATGCTCATTCAAATATCTAGGCCACTGTAATATTCGTATTCAGTGAGTCTTACGTAAGGAAAGTCACGTATTTGACGTAATCACATCCATATTATCATCCGATCGCAAGATCTACCTTTGAATAGGGCTTGGGTTTGGGATGTTATGTCTACCCCTGTACCTAAACCTTAGTAAAAGAGAGAAAACTAAGACAACTCTCAAATAAAACAAAAAACCGTAAAGTATTTCATATAAAAGTTTAATTTCAATAAGGCATACCTAAACATGAACTTTGGCTTAGTATGAAGCCGTACCTTAAAGTTAAACAATTTATCATTGCATACAGGAGGGAAGGGGTGCTGTCCTTATGTTCTGACTCCCCACCACCCTCAGCCCCTGTTCACCCAGTCTCTACAGAAGGGAAAGTAGTATATGAACTGGGGGCTAGTTAATAGTAGTACATAAATTGGGGACTGGCGGGTGGCTCTTTCCACTCAATACATGTAGTAGACAAAATGATGAGTATAAAACTACATCAGTTTCAGTTAAAAAAAAAAAGCATGCATAGTTTCATGAAGCACGTCATGGTAATAATAAGATATAAGGATGATATATACCTAGATAAAATGCACTGTTATAACTTACATGGCATGTAGTAAGCATTAGTGAAACTATATGGCGTACCGGTCATGATTAAATGTTTGCCGGTTTAAGCAAATCTAGGCGCCTAATCTAACAAAGTAGTCAGCACTACTTATCATAAGAATGATTGGAAGGCGTACATATAAAGCTTTCGATCTCAACTATCGTAACTTTCATCAACAACAATATGAAATGTCTCTACAGCATTATACTATTTAATTAGCTTCACATGAAACCCAAACATGTAACTTAAGATACGTTTATCTTGTTTGTAACGACGAACAGATCCACTGAAGATTATTTTGAAGTTGAATAAGCTTATATGTGACACTTTCCTAGGCAAAACAAAAATTACCAAATTTATTTTCGGTACTAGCACCTTTTGCTAAAGCATACATCGAAACAAAATAAACAATAGCCAAAGTAAGGTACAAATAACCTTCTCCATCCGACAGACAATAGACACCAGTTTCAGAAAATCATTACCATTGCACACCTCAAATATAGTAATGTGCGCAGCAAGTAGTGTACAGACGTGTATTTTGATATCAGAACGCGGTTATGTCAATGTACATAACTACAGTTCTCCATGTTTTGTAGTCCACATCTATCAAATAATATCACATCTAGTAGTACACTTTAGATGATTTGATTAATGTAAATGGTAGGCGAAGCCAACCATTTGAATCCACAACTTTTTCAACATAGGTATATCACATTTTAAGTTTTTGGAAGCACCAACGGTATAATATAATCTTTGTGACAAGACAATCCCTATCTTTCAGATAAAGTTGTATAACATTTCTCCTGTGTGTATAGACGATTTGCAACAATAACTAACTAACTCGTCCAATTTGTTCATGCTTCTGTACATCTGGTTCTATAAACATCTCTTAACAGTTTGTTAACAACTTTACGAAGTATATAATGGTATAACTAATATAACTGATAACATGATATATATTTATAGTTTCATAATTTGTATAATATACAGCAAATTTCGACACTTTGTGCCATTACAATTTAAAGCACGAACTTATCAAGGCTCTATGCATATCAAGACACTTTTTTGCGTGAAATAAAGTTGCACATCCGGCTGTTCTTTCGATAACGCATAATGCTTACACAGATTTCCCCTCTAGTTTTTCAACTTTAAATATGGCTGTTTTTCACCTTCAATACACAAAGTTTATATATCATAGGATCTCTTTTTTCACTTCTTTGAATGCTAATACTTTTCCACAAACACTTTCATTTTCCAGGTTTTTTTTGGTACGCTTTGTGGATACCTTGCTAAATACAACACAAGCACTTCTTCCTCTGGTCATGCAATTAAGAATAACGTGTGGTAAAGGTAAGGTAGTGCGCGTGGTTGTAGTGTTTTTGTTCCATGTTTGGGACCTATCTTGTACTGTTTATATATTTCTTGTTCTTATTCAAATCAAGTTCTTTCTAACATAATGCAAGGCGGTTGGCCTTATCAAGTATTACACTTCTAGGAAGTTAGTCAGCTTCCAGGAGATGACCTCTAATCTGAAGTTTCTGACGTAAATTGTAACAATGCCTTAGGTGATTCGACTCAACACGCTGTAAGGCCTAATGTCCCGCTGCCGGACTAGGATGCCTTTTATCTCACGCTGCCAGATCACCATTGTAACCGTCAACAGCTTAAATCTTCATTATAATCAATCAAGGTACATAGACAAAGATTTAGTTTTGTATTTCTATGGAAACTAATACTAAGTACTAATTAAAAGATAAATATGTTATCCTCCATGTCAAGACTGCTATAGAGTGCACAAGGTGATTTTTTGAAAAATAAAATGCCCACCTCGGATTGGTTTTTGTGCTATCTCCTGCAGTAAGCAGAGAGCATATACAATTTAGGTTTTCTGACACTCTAAAAGCACATGACTGTAATCCACAGGAGTATTACAGTGATCGATAAATAATCATTTCTGAATATCAATTAAATCTCATCTACATGTCGTAAAATCAGCTCTGATCCGAGGTGGGAATGAGGTAGATCCAACAGTGTGATAGTTATGCTACCTTAGTCGAGCAGTGGGATATAAGGTCTTGCAGCGCGCTTAAGGTATTTAAGGTGTATCATGCCACTAGTCCTCCCTGGCGGTTATGCTAGCTATGGAACCGGAAATATAAAGGCAGCTTCCTAATGTTGGTATTTGCTCAGATTAAGCTAGACCGAAGTATTCTACGGATGGTCTTTCCACTATTAGAAATCCACTTTATTTGTAAAGACATGTTTTCAGTAGCCACTCATGACTGGGCTTACATATTGTGAAACAGCGGTCTTCGGAGCAAGATGACAAAACTTATTGATAATACACTCCAATACCGTCGTCAGTCACAGCGGGTTCAGTTTTAACTGTCATTGAACCATCTAATTCTGGTTCATATTTCATGTAAATCCGCCCCGCCTCTGCCATCAGTTGATCACTGTTCACCTCGACTGGTTCAATGATAACTGGATGGTCTTTCTTGTTCTTGGCCTTCATACTGGTGATGGCACTCCAGATGGCATTGCGAATTTTGCCAGGCTTTGTCGAAGAATTTAGGGCACAGTAGTCTGTAAGATATAAATCATGCAACAAATAAGAAAATTTACAGTTTTGTATTTGGTTAAATTAATGTTAACAATCAGCAAAATTAGTACACACTGTATAGTAGACTAGTAAAATTACATTTATCTGGGTTCTTTTTACTCTAAATTTCTGTATTTATTTTATGAAACTAGATATCTGCTGTTCCAGAGACTGCTACACCGAGAGCTGTTCCAGAGACTGCTACATATGATTATGATGTCGCCACCTGGCGACGAGACGACGAAGTATAGTTATGACAAGTATAAATATCTTAGGAGGCTGATCTGACTAACCTATGACGCTGGACACCATCGTTTCATCCAGGCTCCCCGGCTGACCGGGTTTCAGCGTGCTCCCCAGGAGCTCGTCCTTGGTCCAGACCGCCCTCAGCAGCCTTCTAACCATGGCCTGACCACATTTCTCTTTGCCATTTGCTGTGTTCTTCATGCTGGCCTTGGCGGCCGCCGTCAGGTCGCTCGGGTGGACGTAAACACCTCGGCCTGGGACCAGCTCCACCATCTGTAAAAGACGAGTGTACGATGCGCATACGTGAGCTATTTTTCAGATCTAAAGGGTATGGGAATTTGATTATTCAACGTCATGTCAGAAATTTGAACTACCAATCACAATAGTTAAATGAAAAAGTCAAAGCGTATAAGCTATAGAGTTCGGAGATGTGTACTGTCCACTTAACATAGTATATAGAGTACATTTATTCTAGATCCAAGGTGTAGAAGCTAACGAATATTACATGTAATAGCAATATATTACCTGGTATTTCTCAGCAATCCTTTTCGAGACAAATCCAGCACGAGGGACAGAATATCCTTTCATCCTTCCTGTATAAGGAAAATATAGTTTATTCTTATTTTTAGTATATTTACCAGTATCAAGTGCTAACTGGTCAATTTGTTATCGACTCCGAGAAAAAAAATCGAATTTTATATGCAGCAATGGTAGCTATTCCTTACATGAATGAATTGAGGAAGTTATATGAAATGTAAATGTAATGCTTACCTTCACCCTCAAGTCGCGCCTCAAGTTTGGCAATCTCTTCTTTGAGTTCAAGGATCTGATCTTTAAGTTGAAGACATTTGCTGCACTCCTAAATTCAAAACATACATGGCTTGAATCTAGTGTTTGATCCAATACCAGGGCGAGCTTTTTTTCTAAGAAACTTAATATTAAATCCATCAAATATGGATGTTCCTGTGTCAAAAAGAAATCTACATGAATAGTTTATTGTGCATGCAGCATGCCCTATTATCACTCTATGTTGTAATTAAAGCTACATAATTACGAAAAGTCCTGTGAATCGTAACTTGTTATAAAAAGCGGCCTTCCTTTTGGACATATTTTTCTAGGTCAACTTTAAAACGTCACCTTTTCATTTTATTTATATGTAAAATATCTCGTACCCAACACATATCTCATGAAAAAAGATATACATCTTTTAAAAGTCGTATTTCATATTTAGTAATGAAGGTTTTCAAGTTCTAAATAGATTAATGCAGTACAGCTACTCAGTAAGGCTTTCTGATTAAATGGGATATAAAAGTCACAGTGCTACAGGTGGGCACCTACTGATTAAAGCAAAAGGTGCCCGATGATACTTTGGATAGGAGTAGGTCCCACTGACCATTTGACTCTTATTAAGACACTGACTCAATTTAAATGGTAACTATTTTACGAACTATGCACTCGGCTATAAGAAAAATGTAACTATCACTGTGCCTGATGTTGTACAACATCTCAATAGAATACATCAAATATTTGAAGGACCCTGTTAATCAAAATATTCCATCGCTTAGTATTGTTTCCTTCTGCGATCTTAAAAAGGAAAATCAGTTTTTCTTAACGTATTTCTTTATTTAAGAATGTAAAGATCTACATATTCAAGTGTCGGTTTGTGTTATTCAGCGCTATCAATCGTATGCTGGTTTCAATAAGAGCTATTTTCTACAAACTTCCCGACCTACCGGTACTTCCGACGGAAAAATATTTGAAAGAACAATCTTGATGAAGATGTGACTTAAACAAATCATCTGGACTAATCAAAGCTAGAATATCTTCTTAAATTTGACTCAAAAGCCTAGATCTAGTCTACTGACCATGAATATCCTTCAAGATAAACTAATGCAACGTAAAAAGCGTCTGTTCTTCTTGAGTGAAACATGAACACAACATTGCCCCCAGGCAGGTTCAGATATATTGTTTGTCTCCAATATTTTTCCTTCCCTTTTGAATAATTCTGGAGATACTTGATAAAACATACAAGACTTATCAAAGTACGATTCTGCATTTCCCTCCCGAACTGTAGGAGATATCAATAAAGCTGGACTGGCTTCCGAAGTAGTAGAGGTCCTTTTGTTGGTTTAAATGTCAAAAGAGGGTCTCAGAATCACAGTTGGGTGTCTTGCTTCTTCCAAAATATAAGTCAAATGTTTCACTTTGAGTTGTTAACGTGTCCTTTTGTGTGTTAGTTATTTTACTTCGATTCTTTCTTCGGTACTTTGACAGCCTTGATAGTGTCATCAGGTTCTGCCGTACAAGCGGCCTCCTCCTGCTGCCCGGCCGACACCAGGTTGTCGAAGTAGCGCGGGTCCCGGGCCAGGGTGCGGTACTTCCAGTAGGACTTCCACACGTTGGACACGGTGGCCTTACAGAGCGCCTGTCGCCGGGCTATGGAGGAGAGCACCCCGCGCGGCACCCAGCCCTTCTGCGGGTCGCCGCCCGCCTCCAGGATCTCCTCCACCACAGTCTGCTTCATGTCCAGGGTGACGTTACGGCGCACGCCCGCCGTCACCCCTCTCCAGCCGACGTGGGCGAGCACGGTGGGCGACGGCGACCACTGCCCCGGCCCCTCGCCGGCCTCCTCCCGCCCGCCCGACGGGGGCTCGTCTTTGTACTGCTGCAACACAAGCAGAAGAGACGCTCGTCATCCCGCTTGACGCCGACGGAGCCAGCTGGGCTGGTTGGGTGGGGAGTTTGGTTTGTCTGGGATTAGTGAGATTTCATCCAAGCCGCATGTGTGTAAAAATTGGATGGAGAGCAGCTGTCATACTCGGAGTTAGGAGCTCCAGGAGACTGAGGATAAGCCTTGAAGATGGAAAGTATATATACTACTTTGGGGAAACAAAAGAGTACGAAGATTTATTGCAGATGGTACATCAAAGCATGAACTGTAAGAAAAGAAAGTTTACAGTAAGCGACAAGAGTATTGAGGCAAACCATGACCCCTCAAGACATGTGTTTATAATGTAATCATTTGCACCTCACTTTTGTAGGTGTTAACTGTTCCAATTAGATAATAACCTGGCTGTAAATACACAGAACTAACCGTGGGGGCACGAAGCCACGATTATTGCCCTGCTGTCGAAGACTATTTTTCAGGTCGAGGGCTCTGCCCGAGACCCTGAAAAAAGGCTTAGACAAGGGGCAATGATCGTGGCTGAGGGCCCCCAAGGTTGGTTCTTGTTTTATTCTATACCAATAACCCAGAGATTATTATTGACCAGGGGGCAATAACGCCATCAGTTATTCCACCTTTGCTCGTGGGGCAGGACAATGATGAAGGTATAGGCGCTACATAGTTGGTATAGAATAATGCCCTAATCCTATTTACTGGCTCTGTTGACACCTTTCTCAGAGATTCAGAGACTCAGAGATTTATTATAATATAACATAATAGGTGAGAAGTGGACAGGCCTAAATGCTCCATTTTCATTTATAGGTCCAGTGGCGGAAGTACAGATCGCTGGCACTGCGCATGTCCCTCTGGAGGGGTCGTGGTGGTGGCCAGGTGGGTCCCTGAGGGCCGCCGCCCGTACTCCAGGTGCGCCGCAGGTGGGGCAGGAGGGGCCGTGCTGGGTGGGCGGTGCCTGGAGGGACGGCTGGCACCGAGGGCCGGTTTGTGTGATTACTCATGTGGATCCGCAGGTCCACGGCGCTGCTGTACCCCCTCTTACAAACAAAACAGGTGAAGGTGGGGTACTCGTCGGCGGGTCGACTGGTCACCGACCCCCTGGCCGGCCGGGGGGGAGTGGACAGGGCGTCCGTCCGCACCGACACTGAGTGTATCTGGAACGAGTCAGACACTGTTAGGTGTTTCACTTCTCTTAGTGCCCGTTTTGAGACCTGGTCCCGACCTTGAAGTACGTGTAGCCATGCAAGTAGCCGCTGCGTAGTACATTACTAGTCATTAGCACTCAGGCCCTAACCTGCTAAGCTCCTTTTCCTGGCGGCTGCTTGATATAGGTTGGCCTTTCATGCAGGTCATCTTACAAAGGAGACAGTGCTATTGGTTAATCTTAGCACTGATTTCCGAAAAGCCAGAAGCCATTTTCAGGGTCTAATCAGCAATTGCTTACACCTGACATCACTATCAGATCTCTCAGCGATGTTTTCTTAGTGATCTTTGCTTAGTGTCATCTTAGTCGACTTATTCAGTACTGAGACATTCTCATCAGAGAAATGTTGCATTAGATCGATTAAGCATCAATTCGATTGACCAAGATTATCATAAAGCGCTATTGAACTTATCATAAACACAATCTTTAAACTTATGAAAACAGAAAAAAGGACATCCAAACATTAGATTTGTGCGTGTTTTATTCCCGTTAGTATTGATCATAATAAATATCCTTCACACTGCTTGATGAACACTGATTTCTCGAGCGAAAGTAAAAATCAACATTATTATCACGATAGTGAACTGAGATTAGAAGAAAAACGGAGATTACACTGGTTCTAGTGGTTGATGCAGTTTTATGTATGCAGAAATATGCATTAGGAATAGAAAAAAGAAATTCAGTCTTTCTATGTTTAATGTCCATGTCTGTATGTGTGTGTGTTCTCGTTCCTTATCTGATCTCAATGCCCCAGCCTTGATTCCGACCTTTGGCCAAATTTAGTCCAGTATAATAAAACATACCGTCCAACTATTAGTTGAGACTTCAATGTTGTCACACTTTCTTATTTGAATTAACAAACAGGAAAACCCGAGAACCCTGAACTCGTCCATCATCTGCCTTTGTACAAATGCCAGTTCTTGCCAAATTTGGGTTTGTTATGAATTTTCTGGCGCTGGGTTTTCTTCTCCCAGAGTGTCCCCGTGGACCATCTCAGCCTTCAACTGGCCCGGGGGCACCTGATCGGCGTGCTGCTTCTTGACGTGGCGGCTGAGGATGGCCTTTTGGTTGAAGAAGGCGCCACAGAACTGACAGCCAAAGGGCTTCTCCCCGGTGTGGATGAGTGTGTGTCTCTGCAGGCGGTAGCCGTCGGCGAACGACTTGCCGCACACCACACACGCGTATTTGGGGTTCGGGGAGGGCAGGAGGGGACCGGCTACAGGGCTGGACAACCGGAAGTCCAGGGGTCGACCTCTCCGCTTCCTGGTGTTAGCTTGCCGCCGGCTGGACGTCGCCGTCTGAAAAAGTCCCAAAGGGTCACTGTAAGTTGGCGCAGCTCTAGTATAGCCCACTGAGGTCCACCGTCCGGGGACAGGGGGAATCACGAGGGGCTGTCGCTAGACAGGTCAGGAATACACTCAGCTCTTTCTCCTAGTTTGGTCTATTTAACGTCTAGCCACCAGTCAGAACACATTAGGGTTACATTCAGGCGCTGTCTCCCCAGCTGGCATGGTCAATTCGGGATAAAGGGGTGCCTTCGGCGGGTTCTCGCTGGAGGTGCGGGGTGCCTTGGTGTTGCGGCAGATTGGGTCCTGGCGCCAGGCCGGGGCCGTGCACCGTTTTGAGGTGACGCCTCAGGGAATTGTCCTGAGTAAAGCACGTACCACACAGGTCACAGCGGTAGGGCTTCTCGCCCGTGTGTGTCCGAATGTGTCTCACCAGTTTGGACGGCAGTGGGAACCTCATACCACACACAGGGCAGCTGTGCACGCGCGCCCCGGCCCGCGAGTCGGCCGCCACCCCCGGGGCCAGCAGGGGCCTCAGCCCCCGCCCTCCTCCTGCGCCTACTGGTCCCACTCCGGCTCCTCCAGCCGCTCCTCCATGGAGGGGCTTCTTTCCCTGGCCCTGTGGCAGCTGTAGGGTCGGCCATGCATGGCGGCTCTGCAAGAGGCGCAATGGGTGATCAGTGGATAAAAACACCTGTGGCGGACGGGGCTTAGAGTAAGACTTTACAGCTTGGGATTGGGATGGTTGCCACTTGTTCGAAGAGTCACTTCGTCGAGGGGAACCTCACATTATTATATCTTTAACAAAGATTTTTGTTTCAAGCAATCTGGTTCTGTGCCTTATCTTATTATTCGAAGTAAAAGATCCTACCGACCTGTCACTAAATGAATATATCATTAAATCGTAGTTCACTGTTATAGTGCCACCCAGACTCTAGGCTACGTAGTAAACTATACGATAATCTAATTGAGTTTTAGAGAACGGATGATGCATGGGGAAATGCGGATAAAATTTGAGAAAATGAAATCATCGATCAATTAAAGCAGCTTCCAAAATCTAATTTAATACTCTGAAAACTTCTGCCCGCTAAGAAAATTTGACAAAGTCGACGTATTTTAGGTTGACCTTTAACCACCATCACGTTTATTGACCACGTACACCGTTACTTAACATACGTGCAAAACAATATACACATCCATAATTTATAGATATGACTGGCATGTGGGAGCTGAACTGTTTTACCTATTATTGCTATGGGATAATTCTTTCTCTTATATATCTGAAATATTCGTGTATAAATCAGACACAAGTGGAGTCACAACTAATTCCGTTACCATTTTTGGAACGAGATTTTTGTTATCAAACTTAATCTTTATACCTACAACCAGCAAAGTTGTAGTAATTATATAACCTTCAGCCAAGAGACTCCCGGATTTCTATGCAAGTACGTCTCGGCAATACAGTTCCTTGCATTCTCGAACAACACACCATTCGTTTATCACAACGACCTCCCCCCCCCCCCCCCCCCCCCCCCCACCACATCTCACTTATCTATTATCCTACATGGATTACTTACCCAAACACTTGGCTCCCCCAGCCTGTGTGCACATAGCCCTACTGCTGCTCCATTCCCTGTTGTTCCCCCGACCATCTATGGAATATGTACTTTAAGAGTCCGAGAGGAATACTGGTATGTGTTTCAATGACATACTGATTTAAAGGTACATTTTTATGCAATGAAGGATGTGGGATTTCTACACATGAGTGCAATATTTCTTAAATAATTAATAGATAAGGAGATTAATAGTACTGTGTGGACAGGTGGTCTATAACAACTCACCAATCAGCCCCAGACAAAAGAGGTGCGAACTGAGCTATTATGGGGGGGGGGGGGGGGGGGGGATATTATGGTAAGTTTTTATAGAAGATACAAGTATATTCCGTGCCCACTTTTTATCATTCTTCGTGTAAAAAACGTAAATAATTACTCTCAATTAGGGTCAATGACATATTCACGAACCTGGGTACCTTTCAATATCATGAGAAATAGACTGCCAAACATGGAGTCCCCCTTAAGGACGTGGGGATAGAGTAGACCCTGTTGAACACCTAGAGAAACGACCCCGGGGGACAAAGGGTATAAAACTTAACAAAGATGTTATAAATAGAAACGGAAGAAATAAATAACTTTTCCACATAGCCTAGAAGTCTAACTGCCTTGCAGCATATTTTGTAACTCTTTTGTTGCTGCCATTGAAGTTTGACAAGAGGTATTGTATCACTTGTTTAACGTTCACCAGTGTTAGTCAGTCAACTGAAGGCTGTCGCTTCATCAATATAAAATCAGATTTTTGATCAGCCACTCTTTATGTAGAGGGCACGTTCCACTGAATGCCACAAACAACTTAAGAATATGTACATGTGCAAATGACCTGTGAAAGTATCCAAGGGAAAAGGAACTCCTTTTTGTGTATGCTTTGCATTGCTACGACAACAGATAGTAATAAAACATCCACCATATCGCCTAGAAATTCATCCCTAAAATTGTATGATATATCCCCAATATTCTCGCCTCACATAACATATAGGAGACAGATCCAAATACTGAGTTCCCTGTGTTCCTTCAATCGTAACGACATACAGTTGACAGCTCAATGGCCCTGTTGTATTCTGTTTTTTCTGTTATCTGTCTGAATACTAGAGGTCTATACACTGCTTAGTTTGGCCCCTGCTGCTCGCCGTTCTCGGCCTCCGTCTGTCGGTTCCCAGGGCTTCTCCCGGGCGACCCACTGGTGCTCAGCCTGTCACACAGTCCCGCCGCCTCGGCCGCCGCTGCCACCTCCACCACGTCGCACTCGGCGAACTTGGCGAGCACCTGCTCAGTCCGGTGTACAGTGGACATGTGCTTGTTGAGCTTGCCCTTCTGCCGAAAGGCTGCGGGGCACAGCTGGCAGCGGAACGGCTTCTCACCCGTGTGGATGCGGAAGTGGCTCTCCAGATAGTCCTTGCGTGCGAAGGCGGCGGCGCACACGGAGCACACCCAGGGCTTCTCGCCGCGGTGCCGCAGCGCGCGGTGCTTCTCCAGGGCGGCCGCGTTGGTGAACACCGATTGGCACTCTGGGCACACGTGGCGGTGGATGGTGAAGCCGCCGCCCACGTTGGTGCCGCCCACGCCGCCGACCGACGCGTTGGTGGTGGCCGGGGCGTCGGCCCGCCCCCAGGGAAACATCTGGAAGAGCAGCAAGGACGCAGATCAGACTATGTGTGTGTGCTGGTGGTGCACTGGGGGCAGTCGGTCTGGTGTGTGCTACGTCCGTCCCTCCGAGCTGCATCTGCTTAATGCTCACCAAAGAACAAGACACGCTAACAAACAACAATGCAAAGAATATAAACCTTTATTTTATTTCCTTCCAAAATTATTACATTTACTTAGGATTCCTGTCTCGTTGGAGCAATTCTGTAAAGCCTCAGGGAAATCGTAAAGGGTGGCGATTACTGTTATCCGTCTCTTAAAGTACTTCTTCTCAAAATATGAAAGGTTATTCGCAGTGCCATCTTTGCGCTTGTTGTTGGTTCAAAGAAAGTCTAAGTGAAATATAGAACTTGAAATTCCTCTTTTTCCAGAGTACCCGGTACATAATTATGTTAATATATCTTTTCCCCTACATAAAGTAAAACGATCCTACGAAGTTTCGTCAGTCGGTGCAGTATTCGGAGTCACAATTGCGTAAAGTGAGATTCTGAAAGTTTGGCATTTGAGTCTCAAGGTAAACAGTCTGTCTCTGGGTGGCACACCTGGAGGTGTTCAGGTGTTCCCTGGCCCTTCCTCCTCGGCCGGCTGGTCCTGTCGGTGCTGGGTCCGCAGGTGTCTGTTGAGTGTGCCCTTCTGTGTGAACACGGTGCCGCACACCTCACACCGGTACGGCTTGGCGCCCGTGTGGGTCAGCATGTGGCGCCGCAGCATCCACGGCATGCGCAACTCCAGGCCGCACACCTCGCAGCAATGGCCCGGCCTCTCCTGCTGCTTCTCCTGGGTCTGCTGCTGGTAGTGCTGGGCCCTGGAGGAGGCTATGTGGGCTGTGGCATACTGGTGCTGCTCTGGCTGCCGGTAGGACATATCGTCGCCGACAGGGATGAGGGGTGGCGGGTAGGCCTCAGGCAGCACCACCACCCCGCCCCGCCGCCTCAGTGTTCGGGTACCCTCCCATCTAGACTCGCTCTGCAACCATGGCAACAGAAAGGAGGGCTCTCAGTCTCACAAGTGGCACGTTGGCATTATGTCGGCATAAGCAATTGTCGGAGGCGCCCGTGGGTATGTGGGATTAGCATGGTTCTGTTTGGGTCGACAGATGCGGAATACGCGTTCATCCTGGGTGCATTATTAGGAGCACCAGATCAGTTACTTGGACCCCAATATTACAATTTCCTGAAAACGACCTTTTGCTTTTATATTTTACGAGCCCTGTTGCAAAGAGCACATGCTATACGCACAATATAATTGCCTGAATTGTATTTTCTATTCATGGTTTCATGGTTCCATTTAATGTGAAAACTAAGATTGTCTAAGTTAACCTCAGCCATCATTCCGTTATAACACAGTTATCAATAATTCCATTAGTCGTATCAATCACGTCAAAATGGCTCCTGAAACAACCGGACCGACCCCCTAAATCAAATGGCTACCTAACTTTAATTTGAACGGATCCAACTCTCTAAATAACTTCAATACTTTAAATCGCCGATGAATTATTCGTGAAAGGGAGTAAACATCCCTAACAAATTAACATGACGTTGTATTAGTCATTTATAAAATGGAATAAACAATCATATTTATCGTATGATTAGACTAGTTTACCAGAAAATTATATTTTCATCTAAATTTTATCTTGGTTTGATTCTGGCGTTGGTGTATACAAACCGCTTGTTTATACTTCATCCTGATTCATTCCTAGAATCAAATATCCCTTTGGGCAAACTCACAAAACGCAACATTTAAAAAAACTTTTTTAGAATGTCATGTTAGGAATTTCTCCAAGGTGAGTCCACACTCCAGGACGAGTGTTGGGGCATTGCGATTCAAAATCAGGGCAAAAAGATTGAGTAGACGTTGGATGGTCGTGGAAAGGTTAATTTAATTGCTGATAAGGTACATACATGACACATACACCAACTAACTCTAACTCATCAGTCGACTGGACGATCTGAGTCGTTATCCCTTTTGGCGTAACTTATATGGGGCATTTGGTTTTCGTCTTTTTAACCCTTTAAATGTTATCTCATATGCAAGGCACTATTGCACTCGACGATGATGTTTGCTTGTGGCTACAAAAAGTCAAAAACATCTTGACAAGCACTTGCTGCTACATAATCAATTCACTTGATTATTACCAGAGCATATTATTCTAGCAACAAACAATTATCAAAAGAAGTATAACCCCGTAGAAACCTTTTTTTAAAGTTGCAATTTGTTAATGTTGAACGTGAAAACATTTCAAGAATGGCTAAGAGTTCTTATGGCCATATGATGCAAAGGAGATCATCGCTGACCGCCTTTGTAAAACTGTAAAGAATCTATACTTTACAGATAAAGGAAAAGGAACGATAATCTCCTGAAAGCGAACTAGGATTGAACGTGAAAGAGATACAAGACATTGTTAGTGTTGCCTGAAGAACCATTGTCTAGAGATATCTGGTTTACATACAAGTTGACAGGGACCAGGTTCTTGACGCACATTAGCTGAAAGTTTTTCTTTTGTTGATGAATGACAGCTTAATTAATTAAAAGCAAGCATTCCACATACCCAGTCACTATAGTCGCACATATGATTCAAACACTGCCTTTGGTGCTTGAAATACACTCTCAAGTGTAATACTATTGCTTCATGTACTTATATAACAAAATACTTTGATTCGTCATTATATGAAATTGTCATTTAACTTTTATCAAATGCATTTTAATAATGTATTTACAATCCATATATGTGCAGTGTCCGAAATTAAGGATGCACCCGGGGTGCATAATTTGGCTCCTGGGTGCATGGATTTGAAATACCATGCACCCTGATATGCACAGATTCTTTTGGGTATTACACACTATATATAAGAGAGAATGCATAAGATATAGGCCGGGTGCACACTTTTTAGAACCATGCACCCGGTTGGTGCATGAAATATTTCCTTAATTTCAGACACTGCGCACATCTGGTCACCTTTTGCGGTTCAATGTGAATTGAGTTAAGATTGAGATAGTCCCAGATTTCCAAGGTTGATTTTTTTTGTCCACCAATAATCAATCTACATTAACTTAGACTCCTAAATGGTGTATAACTTCTTGTGCATATAAACTTTAAGTTTAGGGATACGTTGCGAGCGAGGTGTGACTGTCGTGATTCTTAAATCATTTGCCAATATCTCAGAGAGTAAGTAATAATAAAAGAATTGCATAATACATTTGCAAGAAATTCAAAGATACATGTTAGGAACTGTAGGGTGATTGGAGCAACAAATCTTATTATCTAGGAATCACTATACATTAACAGAAATTTGTCATTTTCAATCTTGTATTTGCAGCCAAAAGCGGTACAATAATTTGTCACCAATTTTCTTGGAACTGTTCAACAGTAAAACAGTTTTCTACCATAAATAGAAATTGTAAAGAATAGAAACATAAATATGCTACAAGCTCTTTACCACCTATCCAATTAATTACCCCTTAACTAAACCAATGTAATTTTGTTCATGGCTGCATTATATCCTATGGTCAACACATTTACTATTTCCAAGACAATTTGATCAATTTTACTTAAGAGAAATAACTTGATTTTAAGTTGTCATGCTCAGAGCTCTAAATTAAAAGTATTGTTTGTTTATGGGTAATCTTGTTCTAATAGCCATCTATTTCTAGAGCCATTATAATATATACGTGAATTTAGGTGAAATTATGTCAACAATCATCCAGTTTGTTTTATGATATAATACTAAGGTTGAAAGTTAATGGGTGTCATCATTATGAGGATATACTTTTCATAATAAGAGAACACAATTATTCAATCTATACTAGTTTTTGTAATGTCATGAAATGCTTGGTTTTCACACCAGGCCTATAGAATAATGGAAACAAAATAGAGTAGACCCACAATCTGCTGAGAAAATGTGATAAGAGGTAATGACCATATAAACTAATTAATTTACCACATCTGAGGCACATCGATGGAATGCAAGTGAAAAACATATTTCAGCAGAGAATACGAATCATGAATAATTTCTGACATAAGGCAATCATTTCTACCTCATATTCAGTTTCCAACCAAATGTGGGTGTAGCTCAAAAAATGTAAAAATAAGTGAGTACCCACCGAATCTTGGACTCCCGAGTTGGGCAGTAGTGCTGTGCTGGCTGACGGCCAGGAAGAGCAGCCCGGCTGTGAGTAGCTCCCCCCTCCTCCATCATCGCCGTCCTGGGAGGCCTGTGCTGCCTGAGCCGCCAGGTCACTTAGACCAGCTAGGTTAGGCCAGGGGCTCGAGTCACTCATATGTCTTTTGGCTGATGGTTCCTGATCCCACCCCGACTCTTGCTTGATCAACTGTTGACTTTGTAGCTGATCAAAGCTGGTCCCATCCCCACACTCTGTGTAGGAATAATCTCCATCCAATGAGGTCATCTGGTTAGCACTGTTCAAGGAGTCTCTTTGCGAGTTTTGTGAGATTTGGCTGCTGTTGTGTACGGAGTCCTTAAATGAAGGGCTGTGGGTTCGTTTGTGGGGACTCCGCCGCTGGCCGGCCACCATTGTGGCTGGCTGGGCGACGGTATGTGGGGAATTTAACGACGATGATGTGATTATCAAATCCTCGGAGTCCGACTCAATCTCATGAACTTCAGATTTGACCCTGACCTGTTCTGATACGGAATCTCGACTGTCTTGTATTTGGTTAGAGCTGTCTTCTCGATCATGAGATGAATCTCGGTTTGAGTCTGTTATTAGGTCACTATCCTTGTTAGTGGCATTGTTCAGTTCCACTGGCGTGGAATTTTGGAAGTTCTCACTAATGTGTAAAAAGAAAACATCACTATCGTCAACGGACACCCCAAGGAGGCCCTCGACGCGCAGTTTGTTTTCATATTGGAGCGAGTTTTTACACAGCAGTGTCACTGTGTCTAGCAGCAGGTTCTTCACTCGCTCTTGATCTGGCTTCATTGTTGCAGTCACTGTTTGGCACCCGTTTTTTTCCACTTTGTAACCTGTAATCGAAATCTCAGATTAGTAGGTTACAATGTCCAATGTTTCGACCGGTATGTCTGACACATTTGCATTAAACATTGGATATTTTGTCCGGCAAAATTATGAAAATATAAGTAAATTATGTTTAACATGTCTGACAATCAATTTTATTTCGGATATCCGACACTTCAATTTCAAATAGTTTTTTACAAACACTGATGTCTAGTCTATACTATAGGCAAATTTCAAAGTAAATATGAATCTACTGTAAATCCATGAAAAACTTGAAGACTTCCATCCCTGTCAGTGAGACTTTGCTTAATTAAACCAGGACCTAGATTGCTAGAAGGTTATATAGCTAATCTCGTCGTGGGGAGTCTTGTCGTGGTCACTTGAATCAAAACCTATTCGGGGTAAATAAAGACTAGAGTCTACTGCATGAATATTACTCTTTACAGTATCAGTAGTCTATAAATTACAAAGTCTTCAGATAGATCTAGGACTAGATCTATCACTATGTTTTTTTTTAGTTTTTTTTTAAGACTCTAAGTAGACTGCCTCTGGTAACCTCTAATCTGGCAACCCGATGTAGACTCTATGCAGCAACGCAGTGTCACGAGTGTGTCACTCTCAGGCTCAGCCCGCGCAGGAACACCTAAAGGCTAAACCCGGCCGTGGGCCCTAGCCCCTACCCTCGTCCCCTCACCCCCTCGCCAAACTGCCGAGACGAGAGGAGCCAGACGGCGAGACAACATCAAAGGAGAGGGGTTTCCAACTCGATAGGCTGTCGATTTTTTAATGATCTAACCTTGTGTAATGAATTTGGGGGAGTAAATGCCAACATCAGCATCCTTAAAATGAAGAAAACAAAATGCTAATGCATATTCCTCGATAGAGAGCCGTGACATACATAGACTCGAGAAACAAAAATATATGAGAATCAAAATGGCGGAGATCGAGGATGCCACCGGTGGCAAACAGACAAAGAGCTCTCGATTGCGGTGATGCACTTATATTTACATACTTGAAATACGTACGTAAATTTGTTCACGATGTCTAGCAAAGGTTGTTGGTCGTACTGTGTCAATTGTTAACGGCTGAGCGGAGATTTAGCTACCTCCAACATCGTCCCCGTCTTGCTCGTCGAGGCCCCTCGATCAAACCTCCCCCGATAGATGGCGGTGAAATCAGGTCATCTCACGTTCTGGGTTACGCCTGTAGGTGGCGCTATCTACTTCCGCTTCCGCCAGACAACAGTAAGAACTTCCACGCAGTCTTTTATGACACGAAATGACTGTTTTATGGAATATTTAGACGTTATGGAGTTGTAAAGTGAAGGTAAGGACAACGGGTATGATATTGAGAGAAATTCCTCTGATTCTTTTGGTTGAAGTTATGGCGTTTGTCACATACCGCCGGCTGACTTTCTACTGTACTACTGTCTCTACCTCCTGAATCATGAATGTCGACGTCACTCGCTCAGTCTCAAACTCACGGTCCGTGTAACATTTACATTTGTCTAAATCCATGGCATGTGATGTCAGGGATACCAGGCCACCCTTTAAAAAAAGTTTGTTTCCTGTCCACCGCCCGACTGGGAATTTTTTTTTACCATTATGGTTTTTTCTTTTTCCAAGATTTTTTTTTGGTAGCTTTTCTATGTATGTCATATTCACTCCATATGTTAAATTTATGTCATAGCAGTCTGCATTAATGAGCAATGTACGTGTAATCACGATAGAGGGGAAAATAAGCTTTAAAATGAAATATTACATGTCATGGCGGGTAAGGCAAAGGACTTTAAGGAGGAAGAAGAAAGAAAAAGAAAAAAAAATCCCGACCTCCCGTCTGGGTTTTATTTTTGCCACACGCTGGACAGGAAACAATTTTTTTTTTTGATGTTGGCCCCAGTCGAAGTTGTAATGGGTAGTGTCGTATAGTGACAGTGATAATAAGTCCAGGTTCCTTTGATAGGGTTTTATTCCATAACTTACTTCTCGTAACATTACCTGCAGGACTGGAGGCGGCCGCAGCCCGACTCCCCTGATCCCCAGTGGATGAGCCACTCATAGACGGGTCACCACAATGGTGACATTCCACTCCTGTGTCACGTGACACAGGAGGGGAGGGTGTACTTTTAGGACCTTGCCTCTACTCGGCTGGGTTAATATTATGCTATGTTATAGTAGCAATCAAAATAGATCTATATCCTTCACATCTTTTACATCACTAGGATTCATACCTAAATGGCTAACTCGTCCCTACTCCTCAGTCTGTGGAGGGCACCTGTCCAAGTGGGCCCAAGGCTATGTGTGACCGACCAGTCAAATACCTCTGGGAAGTCCCACCGGCAGAGAACTCCAGTCATGCAACATCCACAAGCAGAAGGGCCGTTGGTCCAATAAGACCCTACTTGACAAGTAAGGTCTGCAAAGCCTACTACAAGTAGGGTCTGTATGACAGCCCATCAAAATGCTGGAAGCCTAATTGTAGTAGGGTTTTGGACTTAGAGTGTGGAACTCAAAGTCTATCTGTGGTGTGGCATTCTAATACTTAGTTGGGCATGGGACTCAAAGCCTACTAGAAGTAGGCTTTGGGTCCAGAAGCCTACTTGTAGTAGGGTAAAAGAAAGCCTACTTGAAGTAGGGTTCAGGACCTAAAGCCTACTTGTAGTAGGGTTCAGGACCTAAAACCTACTTCTAGTAGGATTTGGGACCCGAAGCCTACTTGTAGTACCAGTAGGGTTTTAAAAAGCCTACTTCTAGTAGGGTTTGGTACCTGCAGCCTACTTGTAGGGTTTTGTTATTCTGTTACCATTGAAATCACCCTTCACAGAAATCACTACATTATTCAATGAACACATGTATCATCAATTTCGCTGAAGTTAACATAATTATCTTGTTTAAAACGTGTTAGACATCCTGATCCTGGCTTAGCTAATTCAGTGTAACACCTGAAAACCATGGATTATTTTTCTTTGCCTGCATCATTGGTACTGTGGTGCCTAAGATTCTTGTAAACAGTGGATTTATGCAAGCAACTACATTTTCAGAAATGATGAATTACCAACCAAGTATAAAAACGAGTCCAGCTGAGTCCAATCATTGAAGAGGAGCTATCATCATGATTGAGTTTTGTACCAAAAAACGTATGGGAATAGCCATATTGGCTTTAATATTGTAAGTATTTTTTGAAATAATCTTATGTAAGATAACCAAAAAACATATTACCGGGTAGATAACAATTTAAGTTCATATCTTATTACGAGGAAAATTTCAAATTGGTTGTCTATTAATGGTTTAAGGAAGTCAGGGGCAGATATAGCCAGATGATTGACTCTCTACTCCTAACGTCATATGAGAGTCGAAAAGCTATCCATAATGCCCGGAAAAAATTACTGATAACTTTGTTAGGCCACCAGCGTTGATGTTTCTAAAGATATATTATAAGTACCAATACAGTCTTTGACTTCAGGCACTGATATTTTTCGCGAGGCTATGAGACATAGAGAGATATGAGGAAATTCAGTTGATCTTTCTCCTAACTAGCCAGGGACGTCGCCATTACTGAATCAATGCGCATATGTTTAGAAAAAAAAGAAATACTGACTTTTATTTACGTTTTCGAAATACATGTTCTTAAACTCCATAAAATGTAAAGACATATGATGAAAAGAGAAAATGATCTATTTAATTTTTAAATTCTCAAACCTCCGAGAGTCAATAAACGTTGTCTGCCGTACCCGTTTCAATTGTCCGAATTACGGATAAACGTTGTCTGCCGTACCCGTTTCAATTGTCCGAATTACGGATTTGTTCATGAGAATATCTGCAAATTAGACATTCCTCTGATATTTTCATGGAAATTGAAAGGTAGGATGACAATTATAATGATTATGACGTGTTTGGGCAATTTAACTTTTGTTTTTTTAAAAGTACATCTATACACTGATGGCATTTTAAACTAGTTTATTCAAAAACTTGTGGGTGGCGTCACAGCCTTCATACACTGCTTGCTCTGACAGAAGGATCCACAGAGCTAGGGCAGATACATAATTTTTCGAAAGGTGGGAGGGGGGGGGGGGGGTCGGCATAAAGACTAAGTACTAATCCTGCGTGCAATCGCGCGTATGCGCACTGCATTTTCCCCTCTTTTTGTATTTAGGGGTCCACAAAAAATTTGCGCGGGGCGGGGGGGGTCAGCACATCGTCATGCATGAAACTTTTGAGGTTCAATCCCCGAAAGGTCTTCCTACCTCCCAATCTCCTCATATTTGCCGTATTTCTTGTAACATTTAATAGAATACTTGTTGATATTCTCAAATGAATTATAATATCTAATGTTCCCCAACTATTATCATTCTATAGCAATCCATGCGAACAAAAGGAATACACATGATATATAAATAAATGAAATTATCAGCATCGAACCACAAGAATGAATAAGTGCACATTCTTTCGTATTCTGTTTCAGCTTATCAGTTATTGTACTCTTCATAGAAAATAGTATGTCCATGGAACATGACGTCAAAGATGCAACTCAACCACCAGGTATGATTTCTAGCTAATACAACGCTAAGCTTTAAATGTATTGTTCTTTTGCTTCAAATGATTTAATCGTACCTACCCAAGACTATCGGTGATGCAGTAGTACCAGTATTTTATAAACTAATTCTTTAGATTGGTCAACGTTAGATACGTTAGAATTTCAAAGTAAACTAAGTTATAATATGTTATACGTATGTGATTTAACAGTCGTTCAATTTTGTTGTCTGTTGCTGTGTCTTTTTTTTATCAGTCCAAAATATATCTGTTTCAAATATTTATACAATATTTCATGTTTGAATAATTTCAGAAAATCAGTCCCAAGAGTGTTCGAGAAACGAAGATGTTGTAATTGTACGTCCCTGTCACCAGTGCAATATATTGGAAAAGGTAAACGAAGTTTCATCCAAAATCTTTTTACAACGATGAAGGTAGTGGGTTTCAGAATATGCCGAGACGAAGGCAAACCAATAACTGGAATCCAAAGCTCCCATGTTTGATTCCCATCTTGGTTTCGCATTGGGGTCATACATTGTGACCAGGCGTGTTTCATGCCTCTTACTTCTAGATTGGTCCACAACGTTTCAAAGGTCATTGGTCTATAGGGTCCTGTCTCCTATGCACAAAAAGTTTGGATTCATAACCCTAGGATAGATGGTAAATGAACTGGACATTCGGCGCCTGATCAAAGCTATGAAAACAGAACAAGATAAGAAATTTCCATATTTTTCGATGTTTTAAGTATGTTATTCTTTTCTCTGAATGAAATCGTTCATATATTGACGTGACTACTCCCGATTATATGCCGCATCTCCCTCACGGGATTCGTGTAAAAAACTATTAACATTATTATTCCTTCTTTTCCAGAAAATACAACAGAAGTGTAAAGTAACAGGATATATAGAGTCTATACGATGCAAGTCGTCAACAGGGGTAGAGACTGATGTGTTCAAAAGGTAATCAAACTTAGACAATATTACTTCAAATCCGTTGTTTTACAACATAATATATATAATATGGGCGATCTTTTCTGTTCTTAATCAGACAAGACAAGACAAGAATCTTTGTATCAGTAAGTAACAATACCAAGTGTGTGTCTGTTGAAGGGGCTGGGGCTGTCTTGCCCGGAAAGTAAATTGTGTTTAACGAAATAAATCGGTTTGTAATGGACTGCATTTCACTTGGAATTAACCTGAATTCTAAGAAGTTACTAAGAGGAATCTTCCTTAGGTTCGTGGTAAAGGTACTGCATTGTTTGTTGCTTAAAATCGAAATCCCAGTAATTGAAATAAGATGTTTTACTTAATGTCCCCTTACAGCTGCCCCAAAATGAGTTGGATCGAGGAGCGCAACTTCTGGGTTTTTGAAACTCTAACTGCAGTTCTCGGTCTAGGTGCCTACAGCATTGTCCACATACGCCAACAGACACTCAACCGACTTCTCTTAGAGAAAGTTCACAAACAAATAGCGTCAGGTGTATAACAGTAAGACTAAAACCAGTGTATATAGAAATGTAATTCTTTTACTTGTCAGGAAGTTTATATTTATAGTTTATTCTTTTCCACTGTGACATTTATGGGGGATGCCAATGGAAGTATGATGCAAACATTCATTGAAATCTCTAGTCAGATTTATTGAGCATGGATGTATGTGAGAACTAGCAGAAAATGGGTAACTGGTGGTTTGTATCATGAATACTTTTATTTGTACTAAATCACGTTCTTGATCAAAAACGGGCACAAATGATTAAACAGTTAATTATTTTTGCTGCGGTGGCCGGTTCAGTTATATGAGATTAAGAGCATTGTCACCAAAGCTTTACTGTAGGATGTTTTCCATTGTGTAAAATCAATCAGGCATGAAATCTCTCTATTGTGTTGGCCTCTGCTCAATTTGTGACAAATATAGTTGTGAATACCCCCTTCCCCCTTCCTCCACCCCCTCCACTAGGGCTAGGACTTTCCCTCTCCCTCCCCTAGTCATTGGTCAAGTCAGTTCCCCCAGAGCATGATGTTATGCTTGATTGGCCATGATTGACAGGTGGCGAGGCAGCAGCCGTCAGGGTACCCTGGTCCCCGGCCACCCGTTAGTCTAAGGGTGGAGGAGGGGAGTGGGGAGGGTGGAGGTGGAGAGGATCAGAAGTAGCCGCGGCAGATACCGGACACCATGGTGGGGATCCGGACAGTCAGACTTGTTAATTTATGAACTTGGGCCTATAAAATGTAACTGTACACAACGAAGCAATATGTAAGCAAGTAAATGCAATACGCGAGCGTGTCATTCCATTAGGGTAAATTTAACCTATATAGTGATGCTTTTAAATTCTGATTTAATTTTGATAAGTAAAGATCTAGAGTTGCCAAATAAATCCCTAATCGATTATGTGTACCCATTAATGATTTGTATTATTTTGAAAGCGCAATTTCGAATACCAGCAAACATTTATGTTAAAAGAAGCATGGGCCTACTTTTCATTCAAAAATGTATCAGTAAAAGGCTTCCAGTTAGGACAATTGTCAACTTCATCTTTCGAATATTGGTGAACAAGGCTGACTCGTCTTTGTATCTTGGGGTTGCAGTGGCGGATTTAGATTTTTTAACGTAAAGTTCTGGGATAAAGGGGCGCCTCCCTCTCCCCATTCCTGTTAGCGCACCCCGACCTGTTCTTAAAGCTGTGTCCGCCACTGGGTTGGATCCGGAGTCCCATCTTGACATTAATGTGTATACCCTTTTTATGCACAAATAAAAACTGGACGTGATCCTGCATTCCTACATATATTACAAATGTCATCATTAGGTCTCGCTTTCTACATTTATGTATGAGAAAAAGTATTATTTCAAGGAAGCAGTTCAAGGCCCTTGTATATTTGTTGGAATATGTATATAGTTATCATGTAGTTATTTATGAAGGAATAAATGTCAACAAACAAGCATTTCGGTTCAGATTTTTATTGCAAATTAAACGACTAGCTTTATATTTGGTCGTACGAGTCACAAAGTCGATTATATATATTCAGCGTCAGTAAGGACCTTATCACAGATTTATTACCATATCACATATCCTATACAACATATGTACTACCTAATATCCTACTTCAGTAGCTTATAAATTTGACATACTGGTTTATGATAGTTTTCAATTTTAAATAAAGTTTGCAAATACCAAATTAATCACATGAATATACACCATATTTGACGAAATACACTAATCGGGCTATTGACAGTGCCCACTAAGATATTTTTGTGTTGCAAATCGAACATGCAATACTTTATTTTTAAAGGCACATGAATTAGATATGAATGGATGAACCTTAATGTTTGGAGAGAATTTATTTAGATTAAAGCTGGCATCTGGAGGTCGGCAACAATGACAACTTTAAGAAACCCATCTCTGCCTCCCTGATAGCACTCTGCCCAGAGCTAAATGCTTGGGTACTTAAAACGGCAGGTAAAAGCAGGGTGAGAGGACAGGTGAATTGAGATGTACTACACCACTGGGATGTTGGAGTCGGCGATTACTTGGCACGATTGTACATAATGTAAACACCTAGTAAACACCTAAATTAACTCACCTGGTTACAAGTGAAGTCCGCCACTGTGCAAGCAACATCGTTAGGGTCCCCGTATTGTGAAGAAGCCCAGAAATATTCTTTTTAAGTGGCCATTAACATTTTATTTTTCAATGAAGAAAATTACTGTACGAAAACATATACTTGATCGACATGGCAATAGTCAGTGCACTGGTTTTGTTTTGTTTTGTAATCAAACATTACAGAAAGTAGGATATTGGTAGGTAGACAGTAGGTGAAAGGGACTTTTTGTCTTACTTAAATATAAGACTGATTAGGTAAGTTTGGGAGACACATGTTACGTCTCCCGTGTAGGATATCCTACAGTTGATATACGTGTAGATATCTAATACAACGTGTACACATACACACAGGAAAGTGATAAGTTTTGATAATCCTGTATGAAACTCGTCTACGAAAATCAGTATTTTTTTCTATAAATTCTTTTATTTCTAATGAAATGGAAAAAAAGTTACAAGTGAAAGGCAGTAATTATCTGGGTAAGCTTTGACATTCAGTGGATGACTCATTCCCTGAACAGTCATCACTTCACAGCAGTGACTACAGAATAAATGATTACCGGTAGACATTTCTTCGAATTCGGTAATTAGCTCGCATTTTCTACAATAAACGTACAAAGCTTATATATGAAATACATGTGTATGTAAAGAATGACTGGATTTTCTACTAGTACTTGACTGTCTACATGACAATGCATGTCTTGGATGAAGACTTTGCATCCTTACGTTTACCAGGCAAGTCAGCGTTTTCGCTGGCTTTGTTTTGTTCTTCTCGCAACTGGACGTTTGAATCTATCTTGCGTTGATATTCGAAGAGAAACGCTTCCCTGCAAAAGATTATCATGAAAATAATGCCAAACTATCAATTTTTAACGTTCATTGTAACGTCTTAATATTGAATAAGCTCCCTCAATAAAAATGTTTAAATCGTCACTTAAAAAAGACCGGGTGACATCTTGAAACCTTAATATTGACCTTCTAAACCATTTAAATATGCCCTTTGTCACCCAAAGTATCTGTTTCTTTCAAATATGTAATAACGAAAAGTTGTTTGAATAAATAAACCGTTTCTAATAGGGATTTAAAATATATGTCCAGATAAGTAGGGGTGTTCCCTAAATATTTAGTATATGCTAAGAGCCATTAATGAAGGTAGATATTTCCTGCGAACCTAACAAATCACGCCAAATTTCGAAAAACTTAATGAGTGTGTAAACTATAGTGACGTGTCAAATATTAATTGGGTTTACGAACGACAAGTTTAAGCAGTTATCAGGAGCATGGAAATATATACACCCACCAATAAAATGTGAAAAGTAATCATCTCACTTAGTGGGGTCTTTCAGATAAGGTTGTTACATTATAGACACTATCTCCTCGGTTCTGACTGAACATAAAAGAAGGACGCTACACCAACATTAATTTTGCTAAATCATACCTAAATCTGGCAACTTTCTCTGCGTACTACCCCATGAAATATGATATGTTCACTTTTCATCCTTCCCTACGTTTGATACAATTTTTGCATTATTACTACATTCATCCTAATGCAATCCATGAAGGTGACCTTACCAGAATACATATAGGTGTTACTATATTCTTTACTAGAAGTGTGTGTCCATGCAGGTTATTGTCAAACTAAAAATGCATTGGTTTATTTGTTAATTCAATATGGCCTAAAGATAAAATGCCATGCACCACTTACGTATCCAAGTTTGAGCTAAATATAATGAAGAGCAAGATTTTGTTTCATGGAAATATAATACAACTGGATCAACAATACTACTTATAATTAACCGTGCCTTTAAAGATAAATAATAATCTAATATAATAATGTTTATAATGCAAAAATAGCAATAGTCCAGGAACCAAATCCCATATAAGGGTTAGTCTATAGACAATATTCGCAACGTCCATTCAACTGGGAAAACTGAAAAGGAAAGGACGTCTAGATTCACGAAGAATGCTTCACCTGAAGCATTCAATGAGAAGTATGAATCCCAATTCCTTGATAAATGTATGTTGTAATGCAAGTTTTTGCCAAAAGAGCATATATACTTACTTTTCTGCTCTAGTCATGGTCTCAAAGGAGGGTCTCGGGGGGAGCGGAGGTGGGTCGACGTCGTCCGACTCGTAGGACGGCCCAGCCCGCGGCTCCTCTGGGACTTGAAGGGTTGACTTAGCTGAGTGGATGGTTTGGTATATGGGGTCCCCGTCAATGTCGGCATTTACCTCTGAAACAAACAAGTGTCGTGGGTGTAGAATAATTGGTATTATTCTTACTGCATTGTACTATTTCAGTAAATCCCACCTTGGCCCTGTTCCTGATATTAATCACTGTTATTATGGTGGCCCATGCAACATGGCAGTGGCTGAGTTCAAGCTACAATAAATCTTCTAATTACACCTGGTCTACATCATCACTGAATCTCCACATAGCCCACAACATATCAACAGTGGGATGACATAACATGATGGGCGGTCTACTGTATGCCAACAACAATTTAAAAACAAAATTAATCTCAAAGAGCATAGTTTTTTTTCTGCTTGGTGGGCCAGATTGTGCAAGGACAGCACTGTGTAAATGCTACTCCTCCCTGTACTCCCTTCCCTTTCTCTTTTCAGTATAAGTTTGCCACTATTAAGAAAGTATTAGGATGAAGACGAGCTTATCCATACCGGGTTTCCTTAAAATCTGCTTGAAATCACCGATCTTCCTATCTTCTGGGTCATTTTCGACAGGAACGGCGAAATAGTTGGCCCCAGGGAGAGATTGCCCAACGGATCTCTCCTCCTCCCCTTCCTCTGTCTCCTTGTTCTCTTCCCCGTCGTCCTCCTGTCTGATCGCTGGCTGAAGGTAGGTAGAGTTCGGGGAGACGATGGGAACAGGAGGAGCAGGCGGCAACAGAGTGCTGCTCAGAAAAGACAAGGTTGGCTATGTTTGTTAAAGGTCTACTGTAAGGAGATTAACATTAGATAAGGCATAGGAAAAATCTATTGGAAAATGAAATAGACTTAAAGGGGAAAAAACTTTTAAATGCGAGTGTAATTCAATGTAAATATTTAATATCCTTGGATATGCGAAGCTGATGTGCCGGTAACAATATATGTCTTTAACGATTATATCTAAACAGTAATGAATGATTTAAGATTCATCATCCCTTCATCAATCTTCACAACACTTACTTTTGAGCCCCCTTTATACTTTGCTCGTCTTCTTCACTTTCTGACTCGGTTTCACTCTCGGTTTCCAACTCACTGCTGAGCTCTTCCTGGTCGGGGACCTCGGACTTCACCTGGGGGGCGGCCGACGCCTTGACGACGGGCGCGCGGCCCTCCGTGTCCGTCTCAGTGACCTGGCCCGACGTGTAGTCGGCCCCTCCCGACGACCGGGTCAGCACCGACTCGGGGCGGCGGGACGGGTCGGCCCTGGAGGTGGCCGCCTCAGACGGCCCGGACATGTCGGACCGGGCTAGTGACTGCATCAGTGACCGCTCCACCATGGACTCGGAGCGCTCCCGGTTGTCGGGTTGGGGTCCGTTCTCGGCAAACATGTTCCCCTGCACCTCCACATCTGTGGGAGCGAGGAGACAGCACAGGTGAGGTAAGGGTGAATGTGGTGAGACAGACTTTTCCGCCCAGATATTCATAAATAGAATTCTATGTCTGTGATAATCTTTTTATCTAAAATTTTGAGTATTTGTTTTCCTATCATGTTACTTGATATTGAAACTCTTCAAACAACCTTCTTGTGAAGCCCTTCAATGTAAATAAAACATTAACTAAACATGAAGTATTTTTTATACTTGTACATTTGCCCTAGAGAACATAAAATATAAAACGGATATTTATACACTGGGCTCTATTTACCAATTGAAAATAATCCTTTATAACTATCTATGCATGGACTCATTCTGTTAAGTCAGGATCATCAAGTGGAAAATGTTAATACAGAAGTAAACATACATAAAGCGGCTCATCAATCAAGTAAAATCTAATTCTATGCCATGCACACCATTATGGGAGGTCCGTTTTTATCTTTATCTTTAAGCAACCATATTGAGGCAGAGAAAATGAAATCTTTACAAACAAGACAATGAGTTAGATAGGGAGTTTCTAAGTCTAGCTTTCAAAGTGAAAATTGCTTGCAGTTAGAAATGTCCGCTTTATCACTTTTCAAACAAGGAACGTGACCGACGAGATAGAAAGAGACAAATTACTAACGGTGGATAATTGCAACTACATTCATTCTCAATTAAAATGTTATGAGAACAATATGGGTATATATAACGTGCTCGTGCAAACTACATATTTGTGTCTGATAACAGATGCTCATTCGTGTTTTCTGTAATATGTACTCATGGTAGCAACATACAGAATATATGTATACAAATATTGGTACGATAGTCTAAACGAGGACTAGAAGTTTTAAGAAACTAGAAATTGGAACCTTGCTCTTCCTTAAGCCTCTGAAGCCTTTTCTTTCCTGTAAAAGGAAAAAGGTTTAACGTCTTTCTATGAAATGTGCAAATCCGGAGAGTAAATTCTACTACTTTTAACCATCATCCTGGGAATATGATGCATAAATGGCTCGGAATTAAACCCAGTGTAGACCAAGACACAATGTGTGGAAGGATATAACTAGGGTTATATTTTGTGAAATATGATTAAGCTATTCACAATGATGTAATACATCAGAAAACTAGCTGTTTAGTGTACAAATAAAAGAAGTAAGAGAGCAGTGACAATTATTTGACCTGCACCCCCTTTCAACTGTCCAGGCGTTTAACCGAAGGTCCTGTCTGCATATATATTTTATATTATTATATATTTTTATGATCCATAGGTTGTGATCCTTTTGATGGAGTATCATCTTACAGGATACAATAGGAAACCTTATTAGTATAGCAGTATAAAGCAGTAAAGCAGTATAATTCCTTCATAAATTACACATTTGTCTTACGAGTCCAAAACAAATAAAACATTACCTGAACTGGGTTCCCTCCGTTGGTTGACCACTAGGCGTCGCTCCTCCTCCGAATCGAACGAGTCGGTTCTTAGCAGAGGACGGTGGAAACCACGGTGAGACTTTTTAGCGTTGCCATCCGTAATATCCCGGGGTACTGAGCTAGTCCGTCGAGTCAGGCTGCAGGAAAATGTAATTAATGAAAGCAAAGTGTAGCTGACGTATGAACGTTTGAGGTAATCTATTTTACAATAATTTCTTCCTGCACAAACTACAGATTATAGCAGTAAATTATTTCTGGGTGTTCATCTTGAAACCATTTTATTTACTAAGAGTATAATACAAATGCTTTGAGCAATACAAGGATTAATAGCAACAAATGAATAATTTATCTGTTAGAATGTTCATTACGATAAAGGAATAGTTTAGTTATATGTGCGATTCAGGCAAGTAGTCCTACGGAAAAGGCAGCAATATAAAAATGATACAACATAGTCGTAGAAACCAGTGCCTGGCAGTACATACACAAATTTGATCAATTTGTTTCTGTCATTCATCCGTGTCATCCATACATAATTGGCTAAACAAGAAGCTTAAATATCTAATGACTTTATCAGTCCTAAGGAGAACCTACGATTTACCATTCTGCTAAATTCTCAATGTATATGATGCTCCATCTAGGGTTCCCATGGACTTCAACGATTCCAGAACTTTTTCATGTTTTTTCGATGACCAATTATAATCCAGGTTCAATTTTTAGGGAGTGAGTGAGTGATTGATGTTTTACGCCGTGCCACATTTTTGAGATCTCCCAAAACGTAAATATTGAGTTTGTAGTATTTTGTGAGATTTGCATGAAATTGATTTCCTGGCTGATGCATGGTTTTCAATTTTAGAGTAAAACGGCGAAAATTAAATTTTGTTGATTTCTGGGGAAGAACAAATTCAAAGTCTCTTCCATTACTTTTTGGCAATTTACAAATTCCTTGACTTTTCCATGGCCATATTCGTTTTCAATTTTATCCATGTGGTATGGGAACCCTGTCTACTAGAATTCATCTTTGCATCTTTTACATGAAAAATTTGATGGTAGAAAAGCATTTTCTAAAACAAGCTGTAAGAAAACATTTTTTCTAGATAGGACATTCCACTTAAAGTTGAATCACATTTTGAAAGTAAATTCCCACAAGTCTACTCTGAACAAGTGAAGTTTTTTTTCCTAAAACATAAGTAGCATGTTCTAAGTACAGGGTTGCACATTAGGAGAGAAAAGGGCATTTTTTTAAAAAGAGGGTTCTGAAGTTGCTTCCAGCCCACATTAGTTATTTCTCAAGTCGATGGGGACCAAGGATAATCGAAGTTAGACAGGGCGTTCAACGAAATTGGGTCTGTCATTTAAGCCTTTTAAAACTTATTTAGTCAGATTTGCAGATGTAAGACCTATATAACCACCAATACAAAGATGTTAAGGTATCTGATGCAATCAATTAAATGCTCCATCAAGACCGCAATTCAAATAGGTTCCCTCGTTTCGGTGGAGAATTAACCATATCACAAGCATAAGCTTGAAAAAAACGCATCAAAAATCTATTTTGGACCCAAACCTTGTTAAGAACGTCATGTCTTTATAGTATTATATTGGATCTGATTCACAAACTTTATTGTTAACTTTACTTGTGATGGGAAGATTCTAAATTTCTTTAAAAAAATTCCCCCTAGATTGTTGTAGAAGCAGATGTAGAAATTAATAGTTATCTGATTTGGTACATTGAATGTTTTTCTGCATATCAATGGCTTTAAAATTCCTATTTTTGTCTGACAGATCAGTTCCCCCGGACAAAGGCGGATCGGATGATGGGCTCCGTTTGGGAGGATACCTACACTACCCAAAGACGAGAGAAGGCGTGTTTCTTTTTACGTTTCTCTCTCACCCTGAATAGGCATGCAATTCCTTGAAGGGTAGGGATAGGATAAACAGAGCGAATCGGTTTTGAAGCCTACACTAGAAAGAACTACCTACAATGAGGGTGGTGCAACTTACGCCACGTAAAAACGACTTGCTTTACTCCTGGTTTAATAAAAGAATTTCTTAGTGTAATTTTTTTTTGTACTGATGAATGCACATGTTTATACTTAAAAATTATCATACTAAATGTGTATGATCTGTGAAAATAAATAGTTACTGTACCAACCGAATTGCAAGTTCAAATTAATTTTCAAATGTGCATATCTCAATTGATCCAATTTATACAATAACATAACATAATACACGTTTATATATAAATATAATATAAAACTACAATATTTTCTTGAAGACAACATTAACGGTGTGTATATATGGTTTCAAATACACGGTTGAAGAACCTACCCATCATCACTGTGAGCATAACTGAAGCGAAAGACAAATATCTACATATTAACATGTGAGTTTGTGAAGTGCTTGTTTGTGAAGGTACATGTTTACAACAAAGAGAAGGTAAATGTAGTAACACGAGAAGAATATCAGTAATCTTGCTTAGTTTTAACATCACACTAAACATTTTAAGACAATGATAATGTTGGTTAATATTGAAACAGCTTTGCAAACAGATCACACTAAGACTGATGACAATAACAAAAATAATAAGCGCAAGATCAAAATATATGTCCCTGCTGCAGGAAATAATTAGTTATTATTAGGAACGTACATATCTACTTATCTAAAGTCAGTTCACGAAAACAATTCTTTTAATGGTATGACCTTTTTCCAAGTAGGTACTTACTTTTTGTAAGGTCTATCAAAAGTTGAATTTTCCCGTGATATGGGTTTTTGTCTTTGACTAGATGAAAGTGAAGAAGATCGCTCAAGGCTGAAAAAAGTGCGAGAGCTTAGTTGTAATACACTTTTACAGACAACATAACATTCAGAAAATAACGATTTACTTCCTATTACGTATTCTAAGAAATATTTATATTCTACAGTCGCTATTACATTTTACACCAAGAAATAATCACTTACTTTCTACTACTTCGTTTTGAAAGAGACCTTGATTTTCGGGAGCTTCTTTTAAAAGATGCGTCGCTGTCAGTGTCATATTCGCTCATCCCCAAGGCGATTGGGATAAACGGGTTGTCTCTCTTCCCTAGGTTTCTTCTCTCCTTTCTGAAGTTAATCCATAAAGTTCTAATCAGTTACAATACTAGGTAAGAGACCCTTCCCTTGAGCTCCACGTCTAAATGATAAACATGGAGATTTGAAATAACATGATATTTATGTCTTTGCAAACCCCATGAATCATACGACGTGTAAGCAGTCGATCAATATTCTCATTTATATCCAATATTTCCAGATAAACAATCATAAGAATAATGTGCACTGGATAACATGAATGTTGATATTTACTATGCCCAAACTCGATTGGTTATTCAATGTTTGTATCAGTTACATGCATTAATTATTCTGTCACGTCAGTTAATAGTTGGCATTCAGTGCAACAGCGTTCGGGGTGGTTTTTTTCTTGTACCAAATGCAATTACCGATAAAATAATTGCGGTGGGTAAATGTTCTATTTTAAGCATTTATAAATATAATGCATACATACGCAAGTATACGGCCAGTAAAACCGATTAAATTAGAGCAAATGAAGCTTTTCTATGACTACATCACGTGCACTCTTTAATCGACATGTAAGCATATGTAGTATATGAATAGTTATTATCATGAACGAACAAAGGCTACGAGTGTCAAAAGCGTGTTATACATTTTTTTTTCACAATATAGAATGGCCCCATACATATGAAAGGGCATGTACTTATAATGCAGTGCTATATGCCATTTATAAGGTATATTCTCATAACATCAGAAAATGACAATGGCTGATTGATCTCCTTACCCAAGAAAATTAAGCAGGTACTTATTAAGATAAAAAAAGGAACTTTTATAATATATTTTATGAGCCAAATTGGTTCTATTGCATATACTAGTAGTTTAAATACAGAATTATACTCGGACAAATGTAAGTCTTCTTTTCAAAATTAACCTTGGTTTATTGTATGTCTTTCTCCTTTAGATAAATCATATAATTAAATTCTCCCTACCACGGATAGCTTATTTCCTGGATTTTAGGCATCTGTAGGTTAATTTTGACTGATTTTGTAGACAACAATTCTGGAAAAATTATATAACATGTTTCCAATACCTACTATATATCGTTCTGAAATTAATTAATTTTCAAACCAACTTGAAGAATATTAAATATTTACTGATACAAATAATTGTCAATGCGCGTTTTCCATCATATAAAACCACACGTTATACCATGATTATTGAAAATTCCTTGACTTGTCTACATACTTCCAAGAATGCTCCTTGATTTAGGCTAGCCTGCAGGTCAACTACAACAAATAAGCTATCCGACTATCAGACGGGGCAAAAAAAAAGAAAAAAAGCTATCCGTGGTGGTAAGAATTAGGCTCTCTCTCTGGAACCATGTTTTATCCCGCTAGTACTAGTGTGATTCTCCATTTGCAGAGATACCTTGAATATTGCAAATGTGTTAGGTATGTGGTATTCTTAATAACAGGAGTGCAATTTGGACGTCTATTAAATACATAATTATGCAAACTTTATGTTAGTAGATCTTGGGGTCGGAGCAACGTAAAAGGGAAAAAATTACATGACCTGGATAGCATACCTATCCCACTGCATTTAGCCCGGTCCGTCATAAACAGCACGGTCTTCATTATTAGGCATTAATTTATAGTAATAATGTACCAATCGAAATTGTAGAATCATTCATTGATACAAGATGCTAAGTCAGGCAAATATGACATCAAACGAAAATGTAAATTTCATGCATTCTACGGATTAAAAAGTTCTTATACAAGAATTATGTTCGTGGCATTTTGTTAGATAACGGAAGCTGAATACTTACAATTCAGGCATATCAAATGGAAGTCCAATAATGTCTCTGTGATTGGACAAATCGGTTATAATCACCAAGTCAGTGTAAGCTCACAGAAACATTCAGAAATATAAAGATCATGGTTATGGTAACTATCTATGTTGAACGTTCAACGGTACAAATAAATTCAAAAAAGAAATCTGGTGATATAAACACATCCATGAAATAGAGACGGATAAAAAGATGTGACAGAATATTGTATGCGGCAATACTTCCAATGGTGACCAGCAGACGCAGACGTATCACAAAGAAAGGATAGAAAAGTAATGGGTGTGCGAAAAATAGAACTAATTTAAAAAAAAAACTAAAAATTGAAATAATTTAGGGTGACACAATGTAATTACGTTGTTGGATTTACAATCAACACAAGTGCACATTACGATATAGCCATGTTTATTTGTGGTGGATCTAGGGGGTGGGGCCCAGGCAGACGCCTGAGCATTTTTCTCGAAAAATTGTTTTCTTTTTTAATTTACATTTCTACCCTAAATCTCAAATGGAGAAATTATTCATATAGCGTGCCATACCCTTTTTACATCCCTAGATCCGCCATTGCTCATTTGACTTTTAGAATCATCTAACAGTCGCCACATCAATAGTTAATATCTAAACTATTCAACACTTAAGTTAGTTTCTGAAAGCTACATCAACCGTTTATTCTTTAAATGATAAAGGCGTTTCAAACCAGAACCCCAAATTAACTAAAGATGTTTGCATGCATTATAATGTACAACTGCATCTTGAAGAGGAAACTTACCTAATTTTTCTCATCTCCGCCATTTGTCGCTGCTCATCGCGGGTGGGGGGTCGAGGCAGGTCATTGACAAGAATATCAACCTGAAAAAAGGATCACCTTTAACTTGAGTGGTGTGAAGAGTACTTACCAATCTATAAAAAGCGTCGAGGGGGGTCAAAAGACAAACCAATATTTTGATTGCACTTACAAGGTTTATACAGATTTCAGCTACTTTTTACTTGAGAGCTTATGCTCTAGCTGATATGGTGAAAAACTCGATTCAAACCTGACAAACTTATTTGTTTTTAATTTTGCTGTTCATAACCTGTAGTCCTATGCCTTAAGAAACTTCCAGGTACTCACCTGCCCCATGGGCTGCTGGTCCAACTCCTCAGCGCCGCTCATGAAGTGAATAGAGTCGGTTAATTTAGCCACGATTCTCTCCTGTGCTGCTGTATTTTTCTCCGTCCCAGATAAGACAGCCAGCGCCGACTTGAAATGTTTTACTGCTCGACCAAACTGACCCTCATTGAAGGCCACAGCGCCCAGCCCCTCCAGAGACTGCCACTGGCCGTGCATGTCTCCTACGAGAGAACCAGTTATGATACGTGTACGCGCAACATAATTGATATATTATATGTATACATGTATATAGATATGAAATACAATATACATATTTAGTATTTTATCATATATATATAACACGAAAACTGTGTGTCTCAACATTATATATTACAAGAGGGATTGTTTATTTTCGGTAGGGCCAGTAGGGCCACAAGAAATAACATGTTGGGTTTTATTAAAGCAACTTTAAGTATCAACCATATATACAGAATAAATCTTAGGGGGAGTTTCCTTGAAATTGTACCTGTATCCCGTGAAGCCTGTAGCGCGTGCAGATAGTACTCGCCTGCACGTTCCGTGTCGCCAAGCTGGCTGTAGGCAAACGCCATGTTGGTGAAACACTGTCCTTGGGCATTCCTGTTCCCAAACTCCGCTAAAAAGGATCAGAATACATACACATGATTAACACTTCTATCATAGTTAACAAAAGGATTTCCCTAAAACAGGCGGACTGGGGGGTCTACAAAAACACTTATAAATCATTTTTACTTTAGCACGCTCCCTATGCTTAAAAACTGCCATTTTCCAACATCTATATTACTTCTACGCAGTAAAGTGACAAAAAATAGAGATCAATATCAAGTTTTCATACATATCTAACTAGGCACCTCAACGACCTCGTAGGAAAGTTTTTATTTTAAAAGAACTACATTTATACTTAGGAATTGAAGGTAAATTATATTATACTTGCCATGTAAACGTGCGGCTTTTTCATGGAAGCCTATTGCTCGTTGAAAGTCACCGAGGGAATTGTATACTGCACCAAGATTCTGACATAAAATAAAAAATGTATGATATAATCTTGCATCTAACGGCATCTTGATCTTCATTTCGTGGGACAGAAAATAAATGAAATGTTAACCAATGCGTTATTGTTCTTTCATTATCAGGTTGCTGTCAGCTGATGTCTTATTTAAGAAAGGCCATGGGCATTTACCTGTAATATAACCGCTTCTTGCTTTCTGTCTCGTGTTGCCCCTCGACTTAGTGGGAGAGCCAGTTCGAAGCACGTAGCAGCCTTGGCAAAGTCATGACACTGTGTGTACGTTAACCCTAGTTCGTTGTAAACGCGACCTATGAACAGTAATATTGGATAATATAAAAATCAATTCAATCGGTGACTAGGTACGCGTTTCATTTGCTTCTTTCTTTTCTTTTTAAATTACTCAGCTTAGTATAAAAATATTCTTATTGAAAAAACATACAGGTAATTTGGAATGACTATGTTTTGAGTAAGGGTAACCTAAAGGCTATCTTTTCATGTAGCCAAAATAAAGTGGAGATACACGTACTGATAGACTCTGTTTGCTGGACCTTGTGACAGAGCAGCATGCAGTCATCGGCTATCTGCAGTGCCAGGTCAGGCCGGCTGCCCCTGAAGAGACAGGCGGCCTCGTGACACGTGGTGATCACCTGGTTCTCGTAGTCAGCCAGCATGGCGTAGGCCCGCGAGGCCAGGCCGTTGGCGCGGGCCGCCGGCAGCCACTCCCGGGACTTGGTGTAGATGTCGGCCAGCCGGGTGGTGATCTCCGCCTCCATCTGGTAGTTGTCCTTCTCCACCTGGTACTCCTCCAGGGCCAGCTCCAGGTAGCGCGCCGCCTCGTTGGGGTTCTGCAAGGCCTCATAACTGAAATTGTATGGGAAATGGTTCTCGAGACGTCCGGGATTAAAAAATCAACATTAATTTTAGTTATAATGATGATATTAAGATTATATGGGCAAAAAAGGAATGGACCAATCTGCAGTGTCATAGTCAAAGTCCCTGCTAAAATACCTAACCGGATGTATATTATGAATTGCAATCTCATAGGTTACTTGATGTACATGGGATTTAGAGGGACACGCAAATCATTTTCAGATCTTGTTGTCCAGCTTGAGGAACGTGTATCGTGTTTTAGACGTCCACCTATTTAATGCAGTTAGCCATTGGATATCCAAAACACGTGTACCCAGCAACATTTTCCGGTTTACTTGGGCTGTTGGATATACATATATATGCATAGTGCATCCCGTACGCTGATCTCAAATTCTCAAAGAACTAGTTTAATTGAAGGAAAACCAGTTCACAATTACCTAATGCTAATCTGCTGAGTTAAACGGCCACGAACAGAGCATATCTTAAATCCTGTATTTCGAGTACTCTAAAAATGTACTTACCCGAGAGCAAAGTTGAAGAAGAGGTCTCCGTTGGACTTCTGGTCGTGCTGGTCACTGGGAGGCAGGGCGTGCTGCAGGATCTCCAGCCCTTTGGCCGGCTGGCCCGAGGCGATGTAGACGGCCCCCAGGTTAAAGGCACACGCCCGGATGGAGAACTGCTCACCCAGCTTCTGGGCCCGGGTGTAGGCCAGCTCGAAGTGCTCGAGGCCCGCGGCCAGCTGACCCTCCTGGACACAGGCCGTGCCCTGCTTGGTGTACTTGTCGACGTCGTGCGCCAGGCCGCGCGAGCTGCGCCGCTTCGACTTGGAGCTGCGCATCCTCCTCTCTGAGCGGGACTCGGGCCGGGGGACTTCTGTAAGGTGAGGTCAGGAGGTCAGTGACGTCTTTGTTATCTATCAGTTTATATTGTCGGAAATATTAGTGTGTCATAGTTTTAAGTTTTCAATTTTGATCTATGTCCAAGTGGTGCGCCCTTCAAAGATCACGAGAAAAGTACTGGACGTCAAGACGAATGTCTCATGTGTCCAACAGATTTTTCGGATAACAAATTCTTTGTCTAACAACAATTAATACAAGTAAATTATAGACGAAATGATAAGAAGTAATAATGGTATACCAATTGGGACTATCTGTGAATATGTCATTTTATAAAGAAAATTATTTCTCTTAAGCTATACTGCCCATAAAGGTTACCATCTTTATGGAGGGAATATGTTACCTTTGGATACGCAATTTATACTTTTGACTTATCATTTCGCACACAAAAATCTTGCGCATCGTATTACCAGTCAGAAAATGTCTCCTTTGGGTTCTAAAATTGTTGGTTTGACTCGTGACACTGTAAACATGCTTCTGTCAACTGGTCAATCGATTGTGGTTTTAAGATCATTTGTTCATGATAATCCGCGATGTGTTTCCTACTCAACAAAATTTCCCGTACAAACATTGGACTATCTCCATCACACATCACTAGTACGGTTAATAAAGGCGTTCCGTGAATTCTCGGTGGAAGGAAGAGTTGGTCAGTATGGGGCGTTACTATGGCAATGTTCGCAAGCATCGAAAAATCAATAAATGGGTAAACACTGGGGTTCATCGGATACCTGCAAAATGTTATCTTTTCATTCATAACTATCGAAGTGAGCTTGATTTTACCGCTAACTACACAATATGCCCAACAATGAAGGGAAAAACCCTAAATCTAAAAACGTATTCATGAAATTTTCAACTACCTACCAGTTATTGTCATTAACCGAGACCTATGTGACTTACGGACAAGAAAACGTCCCATTCATCTATTCTTCGGTGAGACTCTTCATAATATTGTATATCCGCTTAGTTCCCTATCCAATCGAAAACTGTTCTGTAGTTGTTACAATCCCTCGAGTCTGAGAGGCAATACCAGTACATGCACAGGTGAATATAAATTTATAGCATTTGAATTTCAATTACTCGGTAATACAAATCGATTATAGTCCGATCCAACAAAAAGCAGCTATGGTTTACTTCTTTAATAAAAAACCCTAACACAATCATTGTGCGCTAGTTGGTGGTCCAAGAATAGAGGTGCAGCAAGTTATTAGATTAATCCGACATAACAAGGCAAATTTACAGGGTTAGCGGTTAATCCTCAGAGCCTTTTTTCAATGTGGTAGTTGCACTTACCGTTCCCTGACCCAGGTCAGCGTAAGCAAATGGAACCAATTATACCATTCAGTCACTTACAGAGGCAAACGTCAGCAACAACGGGACTTGTATGACCACATCCCAAAAATGAAACTTCGCCATATGTGAAAATATACAATTGAAAGATACTCAGGACGAATATGAACCCCGTCCTGACGCCTTAGACTTCCAATGTTAACTGACACTAGGGCGGGAATATTGGTACCCTGCTTGTTAATATTTAATTTGTTGGCATATAATCAAGCATGCAATGTAACATTCCCAAAGGGTCTCGTGTTGCAATGATGTAATGAGTCAGTCGACTACAGCATTCAGAGGATCAAATGAATGGTCGTTGGCTGGGTTGGGTTTAGGGATACATAAGGTGGCCGCTCCCTTCTCATAGGTGTGCCCAAAGGTTTGACTCAAAACACTACTAGTAATCTGGCTCAGAACCTGCCGAGAACCTTACACGATAATGAGAGTATGATTTGACCACTGTTTTCTTAACACCTTGGCTTGACAGGATTTTTAAAATGTTCCCCATTGGTAACACTAATAAGACCTTGCGATTTTAAAGAAGAATTAATAATAAAGATCGAGTGTTTAATGATACTGCGTGTAAGTGCCGGGTATTTATCATGATTTACCAGAATCTCTTAAACGTTGGAGACTCCTGCTGGAATCAGCTCATGGCAATTGTCCCTCAAAATGGGTAACACTTAAACAGAGAAGACTTAGAACCGCCAAATAGACTTAAAGAAATAGTTCCACAATAGTTCATCGGACTTAAACGCTGTATTGACAAACTTAGGTCATATTAAAGGCCAGTACAAGGTTGTCTTGGATGCTGTAATCTATGAGATAATATACGAGAAAACTGGTCGCCATTTGGATAACTATCCAACACTTTTCGAACAATAGCAAAGGTTCATTTATGTGCACGGTCCCATAGATAGGGCTTCACAAACCAGGCCTATAATAACCATGTTTGGGCCACAGGGGAAACGTCCAGCAACATCAAGGTAATACCCAATCTCGAGCCACTGACCTTTTGGTCAGCATGCAGTCGAGAACAGCACTGCTAGGATCCCAAACAACTATCCCTGTTGTCATACAAAATTCTGGGAGGGAGATAAAGAAAGGGTTCACTGGTAGTTTTATCTAAGAATTCCATGGACATAACACCGAGTGATCTATCAATCACCCACCTTGTCTGCCCACCTGCGAGTCATGACTAATGTCATGCCTTGCTGGTGTTCTATAGAATAGACATCCCATGGAAAGCCTTTGGTGGCCATCAGAGGAGGATCCAGGAATTTGAAAAGGAGGGTGCGAGCCATAGCAATATTATTGTCGGGGGCCCTCTATAGTCCCGGGGATTTTACATAAAAAATCTAATATTTGGGCCAAAATAGGGGAAGCGTGCGCCTAGCAAGTCCCCCACCCCCTAAATCCGCACCTGGCCATGCTGATCTCCTGGCAAAAGAATTGGCCACTGCCGCAAAAATGAGTAGAAAGATGTCTTTAATATATATCCCAGATATACCACTCTATGAACATGAAAAATCCGGAATTTGTTGAACAGACTTTCCGGATTTTAAGCAGGAAGAAATAAAGGAATAGAATCACATATTATGTACATTGTGACATTAAAAAGAGATTTCAGAAATACTCTTTTGCTTAGAATATAAATGTAATGTTTTTTCCTTAAAATTACTTATGCCTGAAAATATTGCTGCAGTAAAAAATCCGGAAATCCGGAAAAAGCAGGAAAAGTGGCATCTATGATATCCTAATGACAGCCACAGTAATTGGTAGTATAAGAGTGGCTTCTTTGGGTAAATCTACTATTTTTCCTTTGATATTTCATTTAATTGAACTTCAAACGCATATCAAAATAGACAATAAAAGCTGACTCAAGATCTAAAATAGCAATTGCTGATCAATATACACAGTAACTCGATTTCATTCTCTGCCCCCTCCATAAATAAGTAAATTCATTGATTGATCGGATTCATAAACCTGACTGCAGATCTTGACATCCTGTTATAAATGTACAGTATAACTAACTTGGACCTGACTCGCGATTGGCAATGTTAAGACCCTAACCCTGTTATATCTTCAGCAGGTGTCCCGTGAACTTGTCGAACTTGCACAGACATGTCTGAATCTCCTAAACATTTGCCTGTGGCGCTTGGAGAAAAACACAAGCTGGAGGACTATACCACTAGTGTCAATATACAGGAACTAGTAATTAAGAATAGGCATACGTCTCACGTACCTTGGGTTACCATATCATAGTTGTTGAATAACAAAAAGACAATAAGTGACACAGTGTGAATCCTCAGATGTATGTTGTCACCTATCCAACTCAGGTATTTCCTCTATCATCGCCCGCCGTCAAACCCACTATGTTTGGGTAGTTACAGGTGACGTCACAGGTAGCAACTGTAGCCAGTTCTCACTCTACTCACTAGAGTGCAGCAGGTTACAATGACCTTTCACCAAGAGTAAATGATATACTTCTCTCCCGGGTGCCTGTTTGATAGTTCATGGTTCACACTTAAACTTATTTACGACCAATTAGTCATTTGAAACGTAGGATACAGTAAATAATGCAGTGTAATCAGTATGTTTTTTTTCCATGGTTAATCTACGATTTGAATATTTCATAGCCTATATGGTCTGTGCAGGCAGGTCCGTATATACTATTACCTGATACATCTGTAACATTAGTTACTATTACTGCCTAAAAGTAGTGTACTCATTTAAGTATGATGTTATGAGCTCGGAATATATTCTCAAAGACAGGGTAAGGGGGATTCCTTGCTAAGGTCGCTTAGCAACCCAGAGGGGGACACTTTTGCCCTCATCTGATTGGTCAGTCCTTATCTCTTAACCTGATCTGTCCCCTTCTGCCTTAGTTACAGTCAGGCATGAGCCATGCATGACTGTTACTAAGGACTTCCCTGACCCAGAAAGGCCTATGATGCACACCTGTCTTTGGGAATAGGATGTAGTTTCTCCCAGTCTTAGTACAGTCAAATGATTTTACTGTCATCGGGTCTAAAACGACTAGCTGTTATTGAGATACACATTATCAATTCACTGCATGTTCGGTGAGTTTTGGGATAGAAGGAATTATGTATAACATCAAAGTAATGCAAATAAATATTTTATTACTAAGTAAACCAGTATTAACTTTTCCAGGTAAAAGTCACTCATACCATTCTGACACTACGTTCTCTCTACCACGGAAAGGTAATTTAATGTATCTGAATGGACCTACACGTTTTGCCAAGGCGCATTCTAGGAAACGTCGACAAGTCCATTTTCTAAAGATGGCTTAACCATAGGTAGTTTGATTTTTCTTTGCAATATGTTGCTTGACGTGATGGCACCTCACTTTTTTTCATCTTTTCATCAGATAAACGTAGTGATTTATTTTGTATTTCTAGATGTGATTTTAATATTCTGTCATTGCATATTCATATATTGGCAACATTTATTTTTTGGGGCACGTTTCTGTCGACGTTTCTCAATGTCAACCTGCAGGAACATAAATAACAAGAAATTACATACCCGTGGCAGGCAGAATTACATAGAGGGATAACAAAGCAAGGGCTCCGCACCAAGAGTGTTTAACAATTCTGAGTGTGTTCATCTCATAATCAAGAGCAATATAATTTGCAGAGGTAAATCTCATGAACACATTCAATAAGATATTGAACAAAAACAGCTACAATGTATCTTTAACAACTGGTACTTTACATTCAAGAATTACAGTGCACCTGTACACATTCTTTTTTTATATATACATCTTAAAATTTCAACATTTGGCTAGCAGAAACCCGCCACTCGTATACAATTCAGCAAAATTCGCTCTGAGTACATTGATAGCTTCTTTGACCACAAAATAACCTGACTAAAAAGAAGACACGTGCATATATACATACCAAGCAATACAACCACATAAACTCAAACCTACTATTTCCTTACATTCTCGTATAGGATTAGAATTTAAGTTGGTGTAACTTATTGTCGATCACGACATCCCTCTGGACAGCAATACCTCTGATACCTCAAAATCTGTTACTAAGCTAATATGTTACAAAATATGTTACTAAGGTACTTAACAATTTAAACAGGTAGAAAAAATTCATACATCTTGTTTTCTTTAGTAATGCCTAATGTCTTAAGGGGAGAAGTATTTATATGGACCACCAAGTCAAGTACCAGTGGCAGAGACAGCTCCAGGTTTGGTGCACACAGGTGGTGCTCAAACACGCAGAACAGTACTTCTCATTAAAACAACAGCTTTAAAATTGCACGGTCATTCTTTTATCACAGCGGCTTAGTTTGGTGGCAGCAGAACTGCACAATAAATGCAGTTTTTAACTCCAAATTGGTATTTCACATATATATACCGATTATGTACTTTTACATCGCTGCCGCATTCATATCACAAAGGAATCCTTTCGCACACCTGCCGATTCTCGCTTGCGATGAATTCTGGCGGGTAACGATGTATAACTGCGGCAATGTCGATGCTAGATTCACCGACATTTTGGTAATTTGTATCGGCAATGCCCATGATTATGTGTCGCCATTTGGAATAAAACATCGGCAGTCGATCGTAAGGAAACCATCACATAATGGATTTGAGGCTTAATCTCAGTAGTAACAGAAAAACATCAATGAATATCCCCATATATATACAAATTCAGAATGCTGATGCGCTGAGATAAATGCTATCCTAACCAGTTGTCTTGGATGAATCTCGGTGTTCTACTGAATGAATCTACGTGTTCTTGCAAGTACCCTGTCCATGGGAGGACGTTTCATTGTGTAATACTATAGACCCTTTTTGAAACAGTCCGGTATGGGGGAAACATGATCGTAGGATAGTAGATTGTGTGGTCGGTGTGGCTTGGGGGCAACTTGAGTCCTCCACAATTACAATATATTTTAACTAAGAACCTTAGTTTTCCCGATGTAGCCGACGTTAAAGTTCATCATGAACCGTTTCTTCTTCGGCTTCTTGCCCCAAGATTTCGGGGAATTCATGAGAAAGCCTCGTCATGTCGGCCGCGAACACCTCCTCCCATGTCAGCAACAGGTCCTTATCCGTATCAATTATTTGAAATAGCTGAAAATGGAATATAAAACAATCAAATAATTGCTCTATCTAATGATTGTGGGACTTTTGAACCACTTTCAAATCATATTCAACTTAAGACGTTTTTGAGGTCAAAGCTTTTGGTAGAAAAATCTCAAATTTAATAATTAAGATCCATATAAGACAGTTTAAAAGGGCTGTTGTATCCTCACATGCTACCCTAGGCCTTACAATAGGCCAAACCATAGTTGCTTACCTCTTGAACCGAGGCAGGAGTTAGGAGATCACTCCATGCATCAACAGCACCTTCCATTGTGATGAGGTCATAGCCTTCAAACACCCCGAACATGTCGTGTCTAAAAATAAAGATCGACGATTCATGAATGAGTAAGTTAAAGGGAGCCAAAAGTAATGTTGTGCTAAAATATGACAACATTGTGCAAACTTAAATAATTATAAAAACACATTCTAAGGGTCTAAACTTAAATAGGGGTACAGTTTTAACCATGAAAATTAACTTGAATTTAACTTTATTCAATAAAACTCTGGTCATTTCTGCCTGTAGACCACAATATTTTTAGACAAACCACTTTTGGTGGGTCACCAACATTAACCATGGATATGTTTCATTGTATTGTGATGAAGTTAAAGCCTGCTTCATGGTCTATATTCTATCGTTGGCATCACTTATGGTCCTTGAATGTATTTCAATAGTAAAAACATTTTGAAAAAGTTTGACCCGATATTGTCATTGACTCCCTTTAATTAATTAAATGCTTTTAAACAAAATATACAGCATAATTATGCAAACAGCATAATTGGCCAACTGATCCTGACGAACAAAATGCCGAATCTGATGTCTGATCTTTAACCAAAGCTTTGTCTATGGTGCTATATTAATTCATAGAATCAACCTTTACAGTGATTGCGGTATTTTGTTTATTTATCTTATTCTACGTTTGCATTTATCCAACTTTACTCTGTTGTTGAACTTCGACGAAAACCATAAGTAAAGTCACAGTAAAGAACTGAAGTAAAAAATGTATAACTGATACCATCTTTCAAATGTAACGCATGAGAATATAGCAACCTACTCATAAAAACATCTTACCTTATTTGTTCTAAAGAATGTCCCAGTTTATAGCTATTAAGAGAGGGGTTTTCTTTACAGCAGTCAACACAGTCGGACTTGTTGAACCAGGCCAGATGAGAGAACCACAAATTAACCGCCAGGTTCCGGGATCCCGACGAAGCCACAGTATGGTACCACCTGAAGAGACGTAAAACATACATGAGGCTCATAGAACACTGCTCGAATATCCTTTTCATTACTTAAGCTGAATTCTGCTTTAAGACGAGGTCTGGTTTATCACAAAGTTGAATTCTGCAATTAAGGGGGGAATATTTTTTAAGAAAAGAATTAATATTTGTCTGTCCTCTCAATCGAACAAATACTTCGAAGGCGATAACTATAGTACTTATCATTTAAAAAAAAAAAATTGTTCAAGTTTAAATGTATCCTCTATGTCTCATATGTGTAGCATCCTATAGTAAAGATTTTGACATATTTATTTATAACCACTGTTGGACATCCCAAAGGAGGGCAATTTTTACGATAATACTGAAACATTAAATTCATCTAGCCATTTAAATAAAATTAATAGAAACTGATTATACCGAAAGTGGCTTGTTCTCGTAGAATAAAACTAAATATGGAAACCTAATTTTACTTTCAACATGACCAGCTTATTATCCTTTACATGTTAAAATTTCACATCTTAAGCTTAGGTGAACCATATTCACACGCTGCATGAAATAGGAGGCAAGGTATTGAGGAGGGAAAAAAACTAGATTATATGTGATCATAGAATACGTAAATTACCACCTCCTTACATTGATAATTTATATTTGTATACTATTTACGTAAGTTTTTTTTCATCATTCAAAGTTGGACTATCCATTTACCTTATAGGTATATAAAGACAGTCGCCTTTTTCCATCTTGGCTTCCCACCAAGGCACGTCGGATAAATTTGGAAATTTATGAAGATCCACTTTCTCAACGTCAACAAGGCTAAACGATTTATCTGTGACGTAACTGTCATCCTCTACATAGGCTTGATACACCTGAAATAGAAAAAGAGAAGCGAATGGTATGGTATTTTTGCAACAAAAGAACCAAGCAGTATATTGCATATAAATACATGAATTTAAATCAAAGTGGATATATTAGAATCTCAAGTTGCAATATTCTGTAATTATTTGGTTCATCGACATATAGAAATTAGAATAAAAAGTAAAAATGTTTCGAGATCCATTTGACTGAAAATCCCTATCCGGGATTTTCCTTCACATTGAGTTCCTAGAACCGGTTACTAGTCAAAATCCCGCCGGGCTAGTGCAATTTGTTAGCAACTGGCCTGGTGGTCCAGTGGGAATCTTTAAAATTGCTAATATATAATTAATATGGACTAGTGGAACTTTGATTCGGGCTAGTGCAAAGACAGGACCATTTGCCCCGTGAACCAGTGGAAAAAATTGTTGAGGAAAACCCCTGACTATTATGTTTCATTCCCGGAAAGCCTCCGGCAGCAGGCCATTATGACTTCTAAAATAAATCCCTGGTGGGTGTTCTGAGACACTGTCGAGTTTTTCAAATGTCTTTATATAAGTAAAATGTCATTTCATAATAATTCCGCTCAGAGAGAAGATTAAGTAGTCATTCCCTGGTCAATGTTCACTCTAGGAGTTTACAATACCAGGTCATTTGATCAGTTCATCATAGCGGGTATTCAGGGTTTATATAAAAATAGAATTTGATAGAATTTGAATACCTTCAAATTCAATTTTTCCTTATGTATTGCCATATAAAGTGTAAATTACAAGGGGGTGGGGGAATGTGAACCCTAAGAGTATGTACATGCTGATTTTGTATATTATTAATGACTGCTAAGTATGTAATCTGATGCATTTGCAAGTCATCTGACTGATTCTATGAGGAAAATTGATTGTATAAAGTTACCACTCAGAGAGAAGATTAAGTAGTCATTCCCTAGTCAATGTACACTCTAGGAGTTTACAATACTAGGTCATTTAATCAATTCATCATAGCGGGTTTTCTTCTATATTAGAAAATACGAGTGCACACTGTCCATAATGTTTATGTATTCAAGGACATGGCTGATGGTTGAACGAATTGCTAAAAATCGTTTAAATGAGACAAAATACCTTGTCGATCATCACAAGTGATTTCCCTCCGTCCAAGATGCAGTTGATATTATCCACATCATCATTGTGGAGAACTGACTTGGTTCCACCACTACTAAACCAAATCACACTCAACGTGAGAACATTTTGAAAACCACCGCACTGCAGGGATTTGGGGAGAATGAAGTCATCTAGAAAGTATATGAAATACATAAGCAAATTATTCACATTAGCAAAATTGATGTTTGTAAACACAGGGTATAGAAAACTACTGCCTTGGTCTTTGACCTCTCCTCGGAAGTGGAAGAAGTCGAAATATCCCTGATGATGTAGACTGCACTAATGCCGTAAATATTCTCCCCACCTAGATAAAGATACACGCTCGAGAACCAGAGCTAGATATTTTGCCAATTCGTAGCTATATATATTTGATAATGTTTGAGTAGATTTCAAAATTCATTCATTACAGATAAGTATAATATCAGGGCAAACGTTTGCGTATTTTCATTAGTTTTTCTCCTGTGTTTTTCAACGAAATCAGTCAAAATTCACGCGCAGGTGCCTAAAATGCTGTAAATAAGTCATCTCCGGAGAGAGAATTGCATTTACTATGCTAGTGCACTCGAAGCAGTTTCTCTTAAAAGTGATGAAGGATTAGGTATTAAATGGATATGGATATAAATTATATATAAAAAAAGACTATAAAAAGAGTCTATATAACTTAATCTATCTCTGTCTCTTTTCCATCCAATGCCTATTAGATCTTTCCCAGATTAACTAATTAACACTATCCAATTCATAATTTTCTATAAGAACAGCATACCCGTCATTTCAGGCGCAAGGTCCTGCACCATGTAAATATCTCGTTCTTTGTAGGTCTGCAGAAATTCACTTAAAGTGATGTGCAAGACATTTCCACTACGGTCTTCTTTTTTCCCACGTTCTACCTCGACTTTTATGGCCCCATACTTGTCGCTAGAAGCAAAACAAGAAAATAAATGTTATCATTATGAACGCCTCACATAAAGAAAATAATATATTAATTCGCAGTATAATTCAATGGACTATTTCAACTCGAGTAATGACTGCCTCTGTAGCCCGGGGATACTGCACTGGGTAACCGCTTCGCCAAATAGGTATTTTGATTTATTAGCCTATTACCAAGATAGATGGGGATAGGATATCGGATTCGTTATATAGAGCACTGAGGCGATTGTGTCATTTCTATGATAGACTTGAAGTTATCTGCATCATAACCCTTCATAGTGAATAATTGTCTTTGTCAAAACTATCACAAGGTCCCAGGTGGATCATATAGATTCAGGGTCGGTTTGAAAACCGCAAAACTCCGAGTTTTTAGTCTTTATTTTGTATGTCTAATAGTAAACAGATTGATCAAATATAGATTATGGAAAATGAATAATCAGACGAGTTATCAATCGAATTAAACAAAAAGATTGACTGCCGTAGAGCTCCAAGCAGAGTTGATTTTTGAAATCTCATCATTCTTCACCCAAGCCTTTCCGTAGAAAAGCATTACAACCGAAAGCAGGTCGAAAATGGAGAGCTTGTTCCCGCATTTTCCGATACATTTTGATGAAGACATCAGCCTAAAACACCGAGTTACCACCTCCGGGTGTTATGTTGTAGATAACTTATAATATTGTTATGTTGTAGATAACTTATAATAGTTATATATATTTCGATATATCTACGTGACAGCGAGCCCAGAGAAAAATGAGCAATGACATGTCCGACGGGGTCGATCAATGCTAAAAATGATTGTTATGTTCTGAACATTTTCCTGATTGAGCGACTCCCTCATACATGAATGATCTCCCGAATGGGGCCCTCCATCAACAGGGCTCGATATTAAGCATTGCCCTTGCCTGCCTGCCCGGGACAGATAAAACTTGAGATGGGGAAGGTAACAATTTTGCCACTTTAATGTTAGTCTAATAGAGTTGGGCCAGTAAATTTAAAGGTCAGGCAGGCAAAATCCCACCCACATGGGCAGCCTAACAAAAGCCTTATGTTGAGCCCTGATTAAGTACGTACGCGTCAAAGGGAGGGGGGGGGGGATGATATTTTTGAAAATTTCTCTAGTTCCTCTGTAAATCTAAGGCGTACTCTGGGCTAAGGGGGGACGATAGGGGACAGAAAGTCTTGAAAATGTGCCTAAGTCAAAGGCCCAGTCAGGTACAGTCAATCAAATAAGTTATAATAAATTTCATAATACACATGATTCAATTCACACTATGTTAAATGCTGCATATTGAGCACCGAGACCAGAATCTATGAAGAATGATGAAATTTCAAAATCTAGAGACACGTGTAACACACTTTCACCTCTTTACCCTCATGGGAGTGGACCACTAAATTTGACACTGCGACATGGCCATTTCTTAAAATCGACATGCGACATGAGGCCTTAACAACATGACAGACATGGATAATACCCTAGTGACATGCGACTCGGCCATTTCTTAGGTTCAACATGGGACATTGAGAAAAATGAGCGACAAAGACATGCGACATTGCCATTTTTTAAAATTTGACACGCGACATCGGGACCCCACCATCCAGACCCCCACCCTTGTATGATTATCAGGGCTTGACAAATCGGGTGTCCAGTGGCCCAGGACTACCAAAAAGTCATACTGGGCCACTAAAATGAGTGCCTGAATTGCCCAGTGGGCAACCAGAGTCAAGGTCTAAAATTCGGGTTTGAAAATCATGAAATCCAACATTTTACCCCTAAATCTATGAAATCAACCACACCTAAATCCTAATTTTGTCATCTTTATAAATATTTTACAATATTTTATTCAAGCATTACTGGGCAACCAAATTTTACAGCTGGGCAACCACTTCCTGGAACCAAGTTGCCCAGTTGGCAACCAGGTTTCAAATCTATTTGTCAAGCCCTGATTATCATTCAAAAAGGTGCGTTATACTACATGTATCATCAAACCTAAAAACCAAAAGTGGTGGACAATAGTGTATTATCAATCCTGGTCTACCACAATACACTCCATGACACTCCACGCACTCCTTTTTTTTTTTAGCGCAATTTGCCTATAGATTTCCTCTTAACTTCTAAGGTACTTAAAATTCCTGGATAGACGCATGTTTGGTGTTAAATTAAGGCTCTAATCATGAGCTATCATGCTTTATCATAGTTTATTCAAATGTTTCTTTCTCAGTTCACTTCTATTATGATGAAAGTATACCCTGAACAAATGGCAGTTGATTGGGGTGGGGGGGGGGATCCCATGTCCTTTGTCGAATTTAAGAAATAATCTTGTCCAATGTCACTATCTTTTTAAAGCCCGTCGCATGTCAAATTTAAGAAACGGGCCATGTCATTTGTCACTTTATTGCCATGTCGCCTGTCGATTTTAAAAAACGGCCATGTTGCCATGTCAAATTTAAGAAATGGCTGTGTCGCAGTGTTGAATTCTCACAATCACGGAAAGCCATTTTCATGCCGTTTTACCTGCAGGTTAACCTTAAAGTTAAACAGTGTGCATGCTGGGTAATATGTCGACAAAACCAATGCTTTAGTATGGACATTTTCACAAATATCATCATAATTAGTAGATAAACATTATTAAAAACAAACCATCATTCTTTTTTAAATCAGTATCCATATCCATTAATCTTTCATGAGTCAAATGAAAATTCATTCATTGTAGGTGTATATATATTAATTATTTGCTAATTTTCTGGGGGATTTGATGACAAAATCAGGTCTACCCTTCATGGATCAGTATGTCCGTAATATTTAAATAAGTTAAATTGCTAGGCCTACTGCCAGCCCATTTAAATATTTTGGATATACTGATTGACCACTGCTCAGCCACTGTAGGATACTGTAATTTCCACTTATATATATATATCTATTTCCACTTTTTTAAAGGGACATTCTCTCCGCTGACGATGCCGTCACTGGCTGTAACTATCTAATTAGCACGCCAAATTCGCGACGTGACCAATAAATACACAGAACTAACCGAGGGGGAACTAAGCCGCGATTATTGCCACCTGTCGAAGCCTATTTTCAGGGTCGAGGGCTTTGCCCGAGACCCTGAAAATAGGCTGAGACAAGGGGCAATGATCAAGGCTGAGTGTACCCGAGGTTAGTTCTTGTTTTATTATATATCAAATACCTGCTGATGTGAAGATATATTACGTGGTTCCCACTCCAGCAAGCATCGTTATTTCCCTGGGGGGAAATAATTTTCGATTATTTCCCTGCGGGGAAATAATTCAGATTACTTCCCTGCGGGGAAATAACACTGTCGATTACCCCACCTTTCCTTGCGGGGAAGTACAATGATGAAGGTATAGGCGCTACGAATTTGATATATAATAACGTTGCGTTATTACGTTCGAACAGTGCAAAACACGTCTCCGGCCGTCGCGTCATTAGGCTTACGTCGGCGGATGTATCTCAGTAAAGTCACGGACGAGAACGTCCCTTTAACACTGAAATATTCTACATGCAAGCTGACACTGATTCTCCACTCAGACTCAGTTGCCACTGCCGGGCACTGACTTTCCACTGCTTTTTGTTCCGGATATAGTCTAGAATAAGATGAGAACCCCATCCACCACCTCCCCATCCCCGTTTGAAAAGCTCTGGTCTCGATCCGCCACTGACTTGTCTCCATTAGATTAGCCCATACTGGCCACAGACCCGGGCCACAGACCACACAGCAGGGACGGGGCTAGCACTGCTGCAGGGTCAACGCCTTACCGTAGTACTAGTAGATACTACATCTAGGCTCATAGCAAGCATTTTCCATCGTGTCGGCCTAAAGCTTTAATTGAAATGATCAAATGAAGAAAAGTACTCGAATGCCCTAGGCTATTACTCACACAAACGTACACTGTGAATAAAAGTTGATAGAGAATGCACTGAGTGATGCCACTTACTTCAGGTAGGTGTCGCTCCAACGTTGAAAGGCTGGAAGATCGTGGGCTGCACCCCTAAAAAGCACCGGTTTACTCGCAAGGACATGTTCCCTGTAAAATGTCTCTGGGTCGAGAAAGCCATCCACCGTGGTAATGAAACCCTCAGCTGGTCTGTGCTGCCCTAAGGGTTTTAGATGACCTCTCGGAGGGCTCCCTTTGATTCCGTTCGTGTCCTTCGATGTTCGCGACGAAGCCACACTTTGAGCAACCACTGAACCCGCAGTAAGTAGGCCGACAACAACCGATGTAAACAACGCTAAGGCGCCAGTCGATAAATATGTAACTTTCATGCTGACATACCTCATTGCTGTATCTCTCATGGACGCTTTTCAAACTTGCATTTTGCCAACAATTACTGAGGAAGGGACAGGAAGTCTGAAGTGTTCGAATTTCCTGCCATTTTTGTCCTGCGGCTGATGCTTATGATGCATGCTGGGACGGGTGGGTCACGTGACCAGATGGTCGTGTAGCCGTCCTCCATGACCGTTCCTACAACGATTATTGCAAGAGGTTGGCCAGTCAAAAGTACACTGAAATCGGCTTGTCTATGACTGACCATTGGTAAGTGTAAAAATAATACCGCGACAAAAGTTTGCTCTTATCAGTAGTAGCCGCATTCACGTAATCGCCATAATGAGCCCATGGCATGCGTTACATCCTGGACCTGTAGTGTAGCCTGTAGGGGGCCATCTGCCTTGCCTACCTATGCCTATGGCAATGCGTTGGATGGACGGCCGTTAAAATTCATGGTGCGGGTGACATTTTATTGTTTGTCCGTCATGTTTGATGCATTCTGAGGTTATTTTTGATAGTAAGGTATCTGAACAATGCTCATAAACCGGGGACGGTGTCAATTATTCATCAGAGCCAGAGGTACCAGCACAGACCCCTAGTGGTCAATTCAGGTGTCATAACAATGTAACGTTCAATGGATGATTCAACAAAAGGCAAGATAAAGAAATTACATAGAATCGATTCAATCCACCAGATATTTTCCCTTCTTTCTTTTCTCTTGCATTTTCAGCAACGAAAAAGGTAGATTTGCTGACAAGTAGATCAGGCTATAGATCTAGTAATAAATGCAGACAATGCATGTGTCATTCAGATACATTCAACAGAGCTGTTTGATCTATGTAGACTCAGGACTTGACAAATCGGGTGTCCAGACACACGGGACAACCAGAAAATAGGTCCGGGCAACCAGACTGGTAAACCTAGTTGCCCGGCGGGCAAGCACTCCATTTTTCAGGTTAAAGGGACGTTCTCGTCCGTGTGACGGAAGTGAATTGATAGGTTGTAACCCCCTCCCTGCCGCGCCAAATTCGCGACGTGACCAATAACGTCGCCGGATTACGTTCAAAAAGTGAAAAACACGTCGCCGGCCGTCGCGTCGTTAGGTTAACGTCGGCGTACCTAAGCTTAACAACCACAGGACGAGACTGTCCCTTTAATATAGAAGCAATACCAGGGGGACCAAATGTCAAAAATTTCCAGGGACAGTCCTCAACTTTTAAGACTTCATAAATTGTACACTGTAGGCCTACTTATTATTTTTTAAAGTTTACACAATAAACATCTGGACAACCAAGTATAATGGCCGGGCAACCAAATTAGAGCATGTGGTAGCCCGTTGGGAGCCCTTGATGGGGGGTCCAAATGTCGCATGTCGATTTTAAGAAATGCCAATGTCGCATGTCTATGTCGCTTATTTTTCTTAATGTCCCTTGTCAAATTTAAAGGGACATTCTCGTCCGTGCGACGGAAGTGAATTGCTACGTTGTAACCCCTTACTCCCCCGCCAAATTCGTGACGTGACCAATAACGTCGCCGGATTACGTTCCAAAAGAGGAAAACACGTCGCCGGCCGTCGCGTCGTTAGGTTAACGTCGGCGGACCTAAGCTTAACAACCGCAGGATGAGACTGCCCCTTTAAGAAATGGCCATGTCGTCATGTTGATTTTATAAAAAAAAAACATGTAGCATGTCACTAAGGCCTTTGTCGAATGTCAAATTTAAGAAATCCCCCTGTCGCTGTGTCAATTTTAGGGCCATCGGTTGGGCAACCAGGTTTAAAAACGATGTGTCAAGCCCTGAGACTACCAGTAAGTTATATTTGTCATCTGAGATCTCAACACTAGGGGTAGGAGGCAAATAGAATGGGTCTTGCCCAGTAAATTCGGCACGGCGACATGGCCATTTCTTAAAATTGACACGCGACATGGGGGCCTAACAACGCGACAGACAGGTGTCATAACATACAATGTAACGTTCTATGGATGATTCAGCAAAAAGCAAGATAATAAATAATATGAAGGTTTGTTGTATTAAACAGTTTATTTAAAGGGAGGTTCTTGTCCTTCAGTTCAAAGAGATACATACACCGACATTTACCTAGCGACGGGACACCCGGTGACGTGTTTTGTGATGTTAGAACGTAATCCGGCGACGTGATTGGTCACGTCACGTCACGAAAACATAATTTGTTGACAAGTAGATCAGGCTACATGCGACAGGGTCATTCTTAAATTTGACACTGCGACAGGGCTAATTCTTAAATTTGACACTGCAACATTGCCATTTCTTAAATTTGACATGCGACATTGGACCCCCCCCCCCCCCCCCCCGTCTAGAGCCCCATAGATCTATTAACAAATGCAGATAATGCCTGTGTCATTCAGATACATTCATCAGAGCTACATCTACATGTATGATCTATGTAGACTACCAGTAGATCTAAGTTATATGTGTCATCTGAGATCTCAACACTAGGGGTAGGAGGCCAATAGAGGGGGTGTAGATCCTTAAATGCGACAGCACAACACGGCCATTTCTTAAATTCAACACAGCGACACAGCCGTTTTTTAAATTTGGCATGCGACATGGAAAATAAGGGTAAAATGACATTGCTCTTTTCTTAAATTCGACAGGGGACAGGGCTAATTCTTAAATTCGACAGGGGAGAGGGCTAATCGGGGATATTCATAGAAAAATATTTCGAGTATCAAAAGCCCCATCAGCTTAAGCTTTAAAGGGGCCGTTCCCAAAAATTGATGGGGCTTTTCTCTTATTTTCTTACATTTGTGGCATCATATTAATGCAGGAATGGCCCCCTTTTATTTGCTACAGTGCGGGAATTCAATTATTAATGCGGGAATCCCACATCCCGCATGCCTAGGAACATCCCTGGCTAATTCTTAAATTCGACGGGGGACATGGGTCTAAACCAAGATATATATGGACAGGCGACACAGCCGTTTTTTTAAATTTGACACGTGACACGGAACCCCCCCCCCCCCCCCCCCATCTAGACCCCCAAAAGATCTAGTTGCATAACTAAATAATTATGACAATCAGTCATTATTCCAGTCATTGATAATACCAAGCGAGTGAGTGAAAATCTCCTACATCAAATTTCCCCCATGGGGACCTGGGGTGGGGGTTCCTTTTGGAACTTCTTAGAAAGAAACCCCTGTGGGGGTACCGGGGTGGGGCTTTTGCCCCTGGGAAGATAAGGCCCCCAGTAGCCCCTGCTGATCGTATAAGGCGATGATAGGGGGAACCCAGCACTGACCTAGTGGTCCTTTCGGTTCAATTCCCGGTTAGTGCGGGGTTCACTAAGGATGAGGTACAGCAAAAATGATTTCCAGGTTTCGATTCCCTGCTGTTTGCCCGCCCTGTCACCTTCATCTAATAGATATGATCGTCCCAACTTGTTTTTGCCGTGAAAATGATCCTGGCTGTCGGTACAGCGTAAAAGTAAAACAGCGTAACACTCACTCACTCCTGGAAAGAAAAGGTTCCTAGCATCCCTTTGCTGATCGTAAGAGGCAACAAATGGGGAAACAGACTTGGTAGCTCAGTTGGTAGAGTGCCCACTCTGAGTCTGGGAGGTCTTGGCCGGGGTCTTGCTCTGGCCGAGTCACACCAAAAGGGGTGTAGATGAGGTCATTCTCTGCCGCACACCCCTTTTATGCGCTTCAAGGCAAGTGAGCAGGGCAGAATTATGATTGCCTCATCAACAGATGACCCAAACCTACATATGGAGTATAGGTGTAGCCCCCAGTGTGGCGCAACCATTTTTGGGAGGCAGGTGACATCCCTTGCCTCTCTCTACTATATAACTTCTTTCAATTCACAGGCTGCAGTGGAGTGTTTGAAAATAACCTATGATGGTTTTAATTTAATTATTGTACTCCAATAATGACAAAAAGACGCTGGTTCTCGGAGAGTGACACTCTACACATAGGAAATGTGTACGTCTCACTGGGAACAAGTTTACTACTGATAATTTATTATTTTCAGATTTTACTTGTCCTGTCCGCCCTTTTTTCTCAGAAATGTGAACTTTTACAGAGAAATTGAGACATCCTGGTGAAAGTTCCAGATCTGGGGAAGTCCATTCCATTTTTTCCCAAAAACATCATATAAAAGTGACATTTTGAAGTTTGAAAATGATGAAAAAATAGGATTTTTGCCAAGTCATGATGCTTTCAAAAAGCACCGGTACGAGTTGAAAGGTCGGAGATTTTTTTTTTTTTTTTTTTTTTTTATTTCACTGTTTCCTGTAAGTTACAAGATCTTCCAACAGAGATGATCTTTGGGACTTTGAGGTAGCAGGGTCCGAAATTAACATCAGCCCTGGGATGATAGTTTTGAACCAGGGCTGACAAATTTTGAGAAAATTGCAGCCCGCATTTTTCACACCTGTAATACATTTTAGTATATCCGGGCTGACAGCTAGAAAAATTTCGAACCCTGTGATAGACGTTTCAAATAATTCTGCTCATACTTAATGACAAATTCCTAAGAATTTTTTGCCGCTCCAGGACAGACATTATGACTTGTTTTAGAAAGTATCTCTGTTTTATAAGGCCAAAAAAAACAAATGTTGTGTTCAGGTAACATGGGTCGAAAAAATTAGGGTAGGTAGGTCGTATATTTTTGTTTTTCTTTTTATTAACCAAATAGACCTGAACAGTGTTGACAAGGCAAAAAAAAAATTGTTGTGTTCAGGTAACATAGGTCCATAAAATAGGGTAGGTGGAAATATCTTCTTTCTTTTTTTTTTATTGTTATATTTTTTTTTACTAACCAAAGAGAGCCGGGCAGTGTTGGGAGTGAAACAAAAATTCCAAATATCCTCTAAAAACATTTTTAGCATATAAAATACATGTCCTGAGCATCTATGGGCTGTTTTATAGCTTTCTATGCTATTTTAGGTCAACTCTTTTGGATTTTGAAAAAAAATCCCTAAAAAAAAGTTAGGGTTGGGCCAAAAATTTAGGACGGGTAGAGTTACCTGAACACAACTTTTTTTTTTCCCGCCCAATTAAAGAAATATTTATATATCTTCTAAATCAAGTTTTAGCATAAAAAAAAATCATGTCCTCAGCAATTTTATGCTTTTACATACTGTTCCGTGATTTTTTGGTCAATTTTGATGGCTTTTGGGGGAAAAAATCATCGAAATTTTCCAAAAAAAGGAATTTAGGGTAGGGCCAAAAATTTAGGGTAGGTTGACCGTTGGGTTACCTGAACACAATCTTTTCTTCTTTTTTTTTAGGCCTAACCTTACAGGAACAGTCGCATCCTCCAGTAGTTAGTTTAATGTCCGCCAACGTAAGCCTAAGGCCGTCCTTTAAAAAAAATCTGTTTCCGGTCCAGCGGGTGGGCTTTAAAAAAATGACCCTGGCGGCCGTGATTTTTTTTTTTTTTAATATTTTTTATTTTTGGTAAGAGTATAACGTGGACGTTTTGAAAAAAAAAATGAAAAATGAAAAATGAAAAAAAAATCGTCCCACCCGGCCCCAAAATAGACACCCGGCCGGTCCACCGGAAACAGATCTTTTTTTTTAGGACGGCCTAAGGCAGGCATGACAGACTTCCGCGGATCCGTGCAATTCCGCGGTTTTTGAAATATTTAGGAAATATTTAGGAAATGGCTATGACCTGTCCTTCCCTATAAATGACCATGTCCCATGTAATTGTCCCTTGAAAATAGCCACGTCACCTGTCTGATTTTAGAAATAGCTGTTTCATGCTGTTAAATTTAAGGTTAAATTTCCGCGTTCCTTAACTAGAAATCTGAAGATTGTCGGCCAGAAACTGGCCGATGTTGCATTGGTGGTTTATAAACGTTATACTAGAAATCTGAAGATTGTCACCTCCCCCCCACCTCTCCTCCTCCTCTCTCTACCCGGCCTGCATACCGCCCCGGCCAGTCACCCCCCCCCCCCCCCCCCCCCACCTCTCCCCCTTCTCCACCTGCAGACAGCCAGGGTCACAGCTGATTGAGCGCACGGACGGTGGTATAGGAGGGAGTCCTATTGGTCAATCAGGTTGACCAATGAGTGTACAGAAGGCAGCGTGGGTCCAAGCCCCATGTGTTAGGGAGCCGAGGGGGGGAGTCCCAGTAGTGTCCATTGGCAGTGCAACTGTTGGTGTAACCGCGGCGTAACCGTGGCGTAACCGCCCCGTAACCGCCCCGTAACCGCCCCTTCACCCCTTCGCCCCTTTCACCCCTTTCACCCCCTTACCCCCATACAAAAGCCCTACACCCCCATACCCACATACAAAAGCCCTACACCCCCATACCCACATACAAAAGCCCTACACCCCTATAGCCCTAGGACATTCCCCCCCTCCCCCCCCCCCCCCCTCATTCTAGCCAAAGCTGTGTTTCCAAATTCCTCTGCCAGCCCCCCATCACCACTTACCCCCTCTCTCCAGGCAGATCACTGCACCATTGACTTACTTTACTCAGTAACCTCTCACCTGGTGGGAGAGTGTGACCAGCCTGACCACTCAGTGGTGTGGGGTGTGGATGACATACCTCTATATATAGGACCCACGGACACTGGATGTCAATCACTGATACTTGTCCCTCCTACCTCTACCACCAGTGACCAATGAGAAGACACTGAGTGGAGGCCCCACAGTCTGACCACCACTGGGGGTCAGAGAGGGCACACCAATTAAACAATTACACGGTCCACTGGTCCACAACAATAGACCCACTTCAAAAACGGACCTATACCTTAGCTGCATTGGTAACTTAACACCTATATGATCAATACTTATATGTACCAATGCAACAAAAATCATAACAGCCATAACCCCAGTGTTTCTTGAATTTGACACACAACATAAGTATATCTATGAATAAGCGACATAGACATGTGACATTGGCATTTCGTTGCTGTTGGCTTAGTTCTAACCGTAACCATCACAGGAGCACGCCAAATACGCAGCATGGCCAATGACATTGCCAGATTACGTTCTAAATCTAAATTAATGGTGCAAAATACGTTGCCAGCTATGCAATTCTTCAGCTTAGGTCAGCGGACATAATTTCTCCCAACCACAGATAGCCAATTTTTGAAATTTCACCTGCAGGTTAGCCCAGGATGCATGCTGGGTAATATGTCGACAAATGACAAGGCTTTAGCATAGGAATTTTCATAAATCATTTCATCATTTGTTCTCAAATATGGTGAGAGACTGGTGACCATTATTTTTTGATTTGTATATATATATATATATATTATATTTTCTGAGTTGTTTGAAAATTCATTGATTATAGATGGATATATAACAATAATTTGATTATTTCCTATAGGTTTTCCAATGGTTTTGTCGACAAAACCAGTCCAAATTAACCTGCAGGTACTTATGACACTGTAAATCAGCTATCCGTGGTAGGGAGAAATTCGACTCCTTTAGATTCGATACACAACATCGGGACCTGCCATCCAGGCAGGGTTGCCACTGGTCAGGGAAAAGTCAGGGAAAAGTGTTTTTTTTCAAGGTCAGGGAAAAGTCAGGAAATTTTGGAATTGGTCAGGGAAAAGTGGAATTTTGAAAAAGGTCAGGGAAAACTGAACCTGGTCAGGGAAAAATGGAATTTTCAAACATGTCACAGCCCCAAATCTAAATCACAAAGTTAGAATTTGTGCATCAGGTCACAAAAATCTGGTCCGGCAAACATTTTGTAAATCTTGGCCCCTTGAAAGGCATGTTGTGATTTTAAGGTGTGTTGCTGTGATCCAGCAATATTGCCTTGGCTAAAGGAGTTGCCAAGAAAAAATTAAGGTACTGTTTCAAAAGTTTGAGCTTAAATGGAAGGACAAGACTGTTCTAGGTATCATTCAAGGCTGTTTAATAAAAGGATTTTCTTATCTTACTAGTCAGGGAAAAATGGAATTTGTCAGGGAAAAGTCAGGGAAATGTCAGGGAATTTTGACGTCTCTGGTCAGTGGCAACCCTGCCAGGGCCTCATTATTGTGAAAATAAAGAGGAATATCCCCCTCCCCCGGTTTTTTGCCGTCATTCTGATGTTGAAGTCTAATATTGATTCATAGGTACTAACTACCATTCAGGGCACCACCTGGGAGGAATATTAAGAACTAAATAAAAGTATTCCTTTTTAAAACGCTATTTCAGATTTTTGAACACTCAAGAAAGTTGACACAATTTTTAGCACACTTTTTCATTGAATGTAGTATTATTGCCTAGAATGATCAAGCAAATAGTGCTCGAATGCTCACCTTTTACATATTATTCACTATAACTAATCACACATGTATACAATAAATGTAGTTGATTTTCTCTTAACATTTGTGTAGTTGTCTCTACTTGTTACTCATTACTGAGTTGATTGGGAATTGGTCTGGTAATTTTTTGTGTTTTTGTAATTTTAGATATAAAAAAATCCCATAGAAACCAATGGTAAAGGATGGTCTTCTTTTTCAGGCTCTAACTTTGTTCACAAAAGGTAAAAGATGAACATTCCAGTCTCTATTTACTTCTATAGATATATAAGCTTCGATTAAGAAAAAAATATGTAAAGAGATATTGCAGGTCAATAAAAATCAGGCTGAACATTTTATAGTACGTTTAAGTTTTAACGTTGTGACATTGTTTTTAGGTTGAAATAGTGTAAGGTTTCTGACATTATATTTGGGTTGAACTGCTGACGTCCATTACTTTTCTGATATTCTTCAAATATCATAAGACCTTTACCAATAGATCTTTTAGTTATACCAAATTTTTATACTAAATTTTTGAATGGATGTCAAAATTTTCAACTTGAACCACCATCGGCATTGCAACCCGAGTACAGTCATGGTTGTAAGTTGAATTTAGGCTGCATTTTGTTTGCCTGACGTCTCAGTCAAATATCAAGCTTGGAACAACGTTGAAATCAGATCATGTAACTGCTGGCATGGTAAAACCACAGAACTGTAGGAGACTAATCTGACTACACAATTTCTTTTGAAAATATTTCACTTAAATTTGAAAGTTGTGACACCTCATTAGGCTGCCACACCTTCAGCAGGAGGGGGGTGGGATTCGTTAGGACCCTAACAGATTCTTCTCTTTTTTGAAAGATGAGGTTTTGCCTCATCTTAACTTTGATTGCTTTGGGGTGCCTTACAACAGTATAGGGGTGCCTTTCAAGGGGGTCTGGATGGGGCAGGGGACTAACCTTCGGGAGTTAGTTAACCTCATGGGAAGAATCTGTCCCCAGCACCCCTTTGCTGTTTTAGAAGGCAACAAATGGGGAGACAAGACTCGGTAGCTCAATTGGTTGAGTCTGGGATGTCTTGGGATTTATCCCTGGCCAAGTCACACCAAAGACTTTAACAATGGAAGTGGTCACTGCTTGCCTGGCACTCGATATAAAGTAAGAACCATGAAACATGTCTCAAAGTAGCCTCACGTTACAAGCCACGTTTTATCTATTAAATTCTAGATGTTCTAAATTAATTTATTAGATTTTCCTCCATAGAATGATGATGTAATGCACTTTTCCCCTTCTCTCTGCAGGATAAGCCATGATGTCATCCATTCCCGACTCCACGGGATCAGAGGACCTTGGATCAAACATTTATGCAGAGGTGAGCCTTACGAGTTATAGTGGTTTTGAATAACGAGTAAGATGAGTACTCAAACCAGGGTTTAATACTAAATGTATACCCGTTTGGGTAGATTGGGTAAATGCAAGGGGCTATAGGGAATCAAGCAAACTGGTAATATTAAGATGAACGCACTCATCCAGGTAAATATTATTGTATTTGATTTAAAAGGAAGGTGGGGTTATAGAACGGTCATCTTTGTGCACCGCCTTTCCTTGGCGGACTCTCTGATATGATTATGCTTTATCTTGTAGGATTCCTACAGGTCGAAGGACTCGTCCCCGGTGAACGATGACCTCAGCTGGGAGGTGATGGACGTGAGTGAAGCGGACGTGAAGGGGGCCAGTGATGCTCCCACCTCCAAACCCCAGCCCGACTCGGACGACTGGATCCTGGAGCCGGACACGGACCGAGATCCGGAGGGGCCGGAGACGGACCTGTGTCTACCCATCATACAGAGCATCACCTCCCTCAGTGGGCTAGAGCCGGACGAGCTGGAAGAAGAACGACCACCAGCAGAGGGACCCAAACCCACCAAAGGTGGTGGTGAGGGGGGTCTCCTACTCTCCGGGGATGAAAGTGACCGGCTGGTCATCGACATGTCAGGGTCGTCGGCCGACTTGGATCTCGGGTATTGTGAAGGCTCGGTCACAGGAAAACGCCAACATGAGAGAAGTCTTGAAGATAGAGGTCAGCTGGTGCATAATGGATCGGGAGATGCTGGCAATTTAGAAAAGGAAAGAACTCTATCAGATGATTCCAGATTACCCCCTGTGCAGAATGGCTGTAGTGACACGAGAAGACTGAGTGATGAAACCCCAACGAGCACGACAAAAGACGTTTGTGAGCACAATGTTGCTGAAGCTGTTGTCAATCCACACACTGACCCGGCGCCTATGGACGATGTGTGTAGCTTAGTAATCTCTGACATACAGGGCAGTGTTTCTAAACCTGATAGCCCTACTTCAGACCTTAACAAGTTGGTTCAAAATGACGACCCTTCATCTGAAAGAAACAGTGCGAGTCCCCCCTCACAAACTGTGTCAGTCGCTGTGCCTCCCCAAAAGTCTACCTCAGACGGTGCTGCCGCCTCGTGCTTATCGAAGAAACTACCCTCAGCCAAGACGAGCATGGGGACCACCTCAAGTGAACAAAAGAAACACGTTATTGTCATTGACCCCGAAGGACCAGGTGACCTTACAGACAAATTTGAACTAATCAATTTTCAGCCGGGCGTTATTAAACTGGAGCCAGTAGAGCCCTATGTCACAGTGGGTGCCACTGCTATTCCCACGTTTTCAGAACCAACCAATACAACAGTATCGACCAGTGCAGGTCTCTCTGCCTCTACCTCCCTCTCAACCGCTTCCCAACAGGTGAAGCCGACCTCCATGATCACACAACCTGCTGTGCCCTTTGCCCAGCACCAGCCGGTCGGGCCCCGGACAATACTGAGGACGCCACCCAAAAAACCCATACCGCAGGTACTGGTGAGGCATGCAGGACCCCGCGCCCGACCCTCTTACATCCGCCTGGGGTCGCAGACCTTGCAGCAAATCGCACGGTTGTCCTCCCCGGCTCAGCCACATGCCATGACTGGTCAGCAGCGGATGATCAGCGTACTGATGGACCGCGCTCACAATGCCATCACGACAACAGCACTGCCAACCAACTTCTCCCACCTGCTCCAGGCGGGCCCTCCAGGTACCTTGGTGAACGCTGGTGGGTCGGGTAACCCGCTGAAAGTGCTCATCATACCCCCACAGGTGAGCAGCAGTGGGCAGTCGGTACCAGGGGGCCTGTCGCTGGCCAACAGCACCGCACCCCTGGCCTACAGTATGACTACCACTGGTAGCATCGGCACCCTCACCTCACCCTCCGATAACAGCGGCAAGAGCCTCAGTTCAGCCTCCGAAATCAAAACAGCATCTCAGCTGCTGGGCTCGGCTGCCGTCAAGGCTGGAATGGTTTCAAAGAAGCCAGGTCCAGGTCAAATTAAGGTAACAATGGCCGCTCCCAAGTCCTCCGGAAACTCTTCCAAATCCAGCAAGGCTTCTTCGGGCGAAAAGAGCAACTCGGATGGGAAAGGAGGGTCTGATTTCATTCAGAACATCACAGCTACTGAAGACAGACTTAAAAGACGACTTCTGAGTAAGACCAACCTAGTGAAGGAGTACCACCCTTCTCTCAATAACCTAAACAATGTTTCCTTTGAGTTTTACTCATGTCCTGGATGCCGAGATGTCTTTGTAAATAAATCCAGCTTAGACCACCACAAAGCACGACAAAGTATGGCTATAACTTACACATGCGAACCATGCAAAATGGTGTTCACCTTCAGCAACAAGTGCATGTTCAGGTGCCACATGCTGAAACACGTCCAAGAAGTTAAACTCATTCACAAGAATATACTGGACCGAATTATTCTCAAACCAATGCCTTTCAATAACGGAAAAGGGAAAATCAGTCGCGGGGATTCTCCTTGTACAGAGATAGCAGAGCCTAACCCATCAGAACCTAGTACCCCCAAGGAGCCTAGCCCACCTTCTGAAGTGACGTCAGGTAAAGTTAAGGAAAGCGAACAGACATTATCGCGACCAGAGACTTCTGAGGGAGGTTCCTCTCTGGGTATAACCATATCCAGCGTAAGCAGTGTTAGTTTGGACGACCACCAGGACCCGCCAACGGTCGCAGAGCCGTCCCTAGCCAACAAAGTGACGTTTGTTGAGATTCTGCCCTCCCAGGCCCCTCCGCCTTTGACGACGGCCTCTTCTCTCCCACCTCCCCTGCCTATGCCACCTTCCCAACCGACTACGGACTCCCAACCCAGCGGCCCACTTCCCCAAGGTGGTCCCCATCCACTTGAACCCATCGTGTACAGCGGGAAGCCCGTGATCACCAGTCACCAACAAGGCCCAGGGGTTCCCCCTGGTGGACCGTCGACAAACGGCAACGATCACCCCGTCCCCTCCGCCCAGCGCCTGCCCCTCCCACCGCCACCCCTACAGCCCCAGGGGGAGGGCGGCAACATCTACTGCTCAGAATGCAGTGCCACCTTTTCCTCCTACGTGAGGTTACAGAAACATTTTAACGACGCCGACAAGCCGCACCCGCTGAGGGCCCCCTGCTGCAGCGTGCGGCTGTCCACTGAGTGCGGCGTTCGGGCCCACATGAGAACCCACAACCAGCAGCGACCCCTGGTGTGCTCCGACTGTGGTGAGTGTTTCCGGGGCGACCAGGTGATCTTCAAGAAGCACACGTTTAACTGTAAGCGGGTCATGGAGTCGGCCGTAATGGTGTTCCCGTGTCCGCGCTGCCACAACTGGTACCCCAAGATCGACGACCTGCGCGTCCACGTGCGGGAGACGCACAGTGAGTCCTACCTCAAGTGTAACCTGTGCCCCATGGCCTTTAAGACAGTGGCCTCCTTTAAGGAGCACAACACGTCCAAGCACGTGGCCGAGAAGACGGACAGCGCCAACTTCACCTCCATCTACAAGTGTCCGCTGTGTGACAGTGTCTTCCACGACCAGCGGATGAAGCTCGAGCACCTGGAGCAGCACATTAACAACATCTACGCCAACCAGAGTGTGTCCTTCGTCTGTCAGCTCTGTAAGAAACTGTGCCACAGCTACGGCTCGATGCGCTGCCACCTCAAGGAGAAGCACCGGGTCACGGCGCTCGGCAAGATGTGCGACATGTGCGGCGTGGACTGCGGCCCCACCATTGAGCACCTCGCCTCCCATCAGCGCAACGTGCACCAGAGTTTCCCGGCCAACATGCTGGTCGACCCGTACAACCTGAAGCCCCTGCCCGCCCCACTGGGGACCACTGGACAGGAGAAAGGCGCTGACGACGGGAAGGCCGGCAAGGAGGACGGCGGCAGTGAGCGACCCAAGGGCAGGCGGGACTCTGATGACGAGTCGTTCGACAGCAACCACTCCATGCCAATGCCGTGCAACAGCTCCCAGAAGGCGGGAGATGGCGGAGAGAACCAGTCGTACCACGGTAACTTACCCCGGGCCTCCAGCATGTACAACCAGCCGGAGGTGCCTCCGGGCGAGGCCCGGCCCGGAGGGGCAGCCACTGACGCGGCGGGCGGTGACCAGGGCGGTCAGGCCGTCAAGTGCCACATCTGTCTGCAGATGTTCAGTAACCGTAAGGCCCTGGTCCGCCACAAGAAGCTCGACCACGGGCTGATGAAGCGGCGCCGGCGGCGCGGGGACAAGGCACCCGGGGAGGGGGTCAAGAAGATGAAGATGGACGACGAGACGCTGCTCGACGAGACGACGCCCCAGTTCCAGGTGCGTTCCAACTTCATGCTGCGCTTTGAGTGCGACAACTGCCCGTACCGCACACCCACCTTCCAGGACCTGCAGCTGCACCAGGCCCAGGAGCACGGCATCCAGGCGCGCTTCCCCTGTCACCTGTGTGGCATCACCTACCAGAGCATGCTGGCCCTGGAGGACCACGTCAAATCCACCCACGAGGGACAGACCCGGGAGTACCCTTACCTCTGTTGGATCTGTCTGGACAAGGGTACCCGTAAGGGTTACGCCAAGCGGGCCCATCTGGTGCGACACTTCATGAACTATCACAAGGTACCCGGGAAGGCCGTAGACAACGACCGACTCGATGCCATGGACCAGAAAGCTCGACTCTCAGCTGAGGAGAAGCTCAAAGCCGAGTCGGACGGCAGCCCGATGAAGGCGCCCAAACGGCTCAAGGTGGACGGGGAGGACGGGTTCACCTGTGTCAAGTGTGACTTCGAGTGTCAGAAAAGGGCCGAGTTCAACGAGCACATTGCCAAGCACAAGAAAGGGGCCGCCGAATCCTACCAATGTCCAGAGTGCGGCATGTGCTTCTCCGTTCTCCCCCCCCTCAAGAACCACCTCCGACTGGTTCACAGGATCAAGAACTTTGACCAGTACCTCGAGTCCTCCGGGGTGAAGCTGGAGGCTGCCCCTCCAGAGACGGAGCGCACCAAGCGGTTGACGAGGAAGTCGCCGAGTGCCAGTACGGACACGAGCCCGAAGGACAAGAACCCGCTCGAGTGTACTGTATGTTACCGGGTTTACCCAGACGAAACGACGCTGAAGAACCACATGCGTAACCATGGAATGGCGTTCATACGGTCCAAGAGACTTGCCCCTCTTGCCTTCCTAAATGATTAGAAATATGCATGTTATCTTTGTCTAAGTTGCCACTGCCAAACGCCATATGAACTCGTTGATAGCTCCACAGGATGACCTTACCCAGATTAGTAGCACCAATTGATGTTCTACTGTGGTGAATAATTACAACTACTGCTATCATAGAACCGTAATTTCTGCTGTAATTTGATGTCAATGTATCGCTTACCTCCGTAGTGTATTTTTCTAACTAAGTGAATGGAAAAGAAAAGCAAATGATATTGAAAAGGTGATGTAAACTAATTTGTTCTAGTAATAAAACCATCTCAATCACAAAACCGTGGACAGATGTAAAAGAGGTCTGATTGACTGTCCATGTATTTATTTTGCAAATTCATTAAACTTTAATAATTTTCCAGTCATATGCAATTTCTAAATAATTTATTTTTACGCAAGAAATTTATGCTATTTTCACATAGCAGTTAGGCGAATAATTTCTGTCAATGCACAAACCTACGCTGTAATTATTGCTAAACAAACCCAAAATGATAAGTTTCGAACCGTTTGATCTCTGTACTCGGTTTAATATTTCAGTACATTGTATCCAGCACGTTACTTCATAACAGTTTGACAGTGCGTCGTTGGACTTTAGCTGATATCATTAACGTAATGATGAGATGTCTGACAAACTGATTAGTGTCTTATAATGAAACATGAAATAACGATTAATTTATCATCTCTGGCGATTTGCTTAACTTCATAACTATGGCCGAAGTCTACTACTGAAAAGAGTATTACGAAAACATGTTTGTAAACGATATATTTAACTGTTTCAGTGTTTATTGCCTTGATATGTATTCAAACCATACAGAGATCCCTATCCAAATGATCAAATGCCGTGAAATAAGTCAAAGTAGTCTTTACAGCACCCAAATGTCTCGAAACTTAAACATTTGATTTAATTTGTGATAAACAGTGGAAACTCATATAGCACTGCATGGCTAATATTTACATGCATACTTGTTCTACAGTTGATTGTGCGTATCGTGTAAATGCGTGCTTTATAAATCAGATGATGCCCCCGACATTGATGGAATATGATATTTGTGATGACGGACTCGTGGTCAAGCAGTATGGCTTGAGAATATTATTCTAGTACGAGTTTTGAAAATATTCAAATAGCACGTAGACTGCAATTACTATGTTGAATAAAGTTTAAAATCGAAATTGTTATATTTCTCATTTTACCTCATCAGAAAAACGAACTTGATAGAATCATTCCTTGTGTCTAAAATTTCTGTTCTAATTATCACATTTATAAAGTTAATGGAAGAACTATGAAATATAGGGCGCGGGGGTGAAGTGGTTCAACCTTTGGTACAATTGCAAGATTTATGAATATCTGGTAGCTTATGACTAACAAGTACAAAGCAGAACAAGGAAGTAAAGCTGTGTGGTTAATGTCCCTAATTCTAAAGAGCATTATCATCTTCCTGATATTTTTAACACCCGAATTAGTTTTTAGAACTTTCTCATGTTCAGTGTTAACTTTAGAGTAGCTGTACATTCCAATTACCCATGACCAATAGACACGGCAAGAATTTTAACATGCCTTTCTTCGAGTAACTATGCCTCATATATCTTGCTTTGGACAATAACAACAGGAGATAGTCTTTCGAGTTAATGTTAGTTTATTTTTAGACCATTTTGGTCACGAATGGTATGTACAGATACAGAGCCCAATATTGCTCCCATCCCGAATAAGACATGTAATTTCTATCCAATACGGGCACCAAGAATAGGATATAAATTTCGCTGAAACAAATATTTAGTAAACTTATCCTACACGCAATAATTATGCAATATATTATCTCACTTAAAGTAAATAGTTAACTCGGCATATCATGCGACTTCACGAGACATTCTTTTAGTAAAAAGTAATCGACCAAAGTCCTCCGCACGAACAAACATTCATAAATTGAAAAAGGAAAAAAACTAAAACATTTGAAAACGAAATTGCATTTAGGATCTCTTGCAAAGAATGAATAGCATACGTAAATGTCATGATATTTGTTTCAGTTCTTGAGCATCAACCAAATTCAGCCTGCCAAATTATGAACATTTTCTTATGAGCATATATATAATCTCGGACAACTGATGAGTTCTTTACATGGGTAAACTGTTAATATCAAAGTTGGAAGGTATACAACTCGTTTAAGCAGTACATATATTATGCAATTGAAAAAATCGATCCGTTTAGAAGAGCCTTTCAGTTAAACTCTGGAAGAACGCAGATTCGTCAACATTTTACCTCTTTCTTATTTTCAAATATTGAAATAACATTGATCTCTGTTAGAAATACTCATATTCCCAGTTGTCTCAACTTTGTACAATTATGACAGTTTTATCATCATGAAAGAACAACTTTGTTCACTAGTTCATTTTGTCGCAGATACAACTTTTTGTTCTTGGCTCATCTATCTCACAAAATGCTTAAATGTGTAACGTGTATTAGCGAAACTAGAAAAAGTTAGCCATATCTCAATTACTTAACTCATGTGAGAAGTATCTATCTCAACAATTTTTTGATTCTCTGTCGTCCGACCAATGATAGAAAAACACTATTCAAAAAGGTATTATAAAAATATAAAATAAAACTACAAACATGCACGTCTACTCTTGGGACTCTAATTAAGTAGGTCCCTATTCTATTTTCTTTCATCTTTTTGCTCACATGCTATCACCCAATAATCGTTCTCTATAACAACATTCTAGTCACATTTGAGAAATATCACATAGTAGCAGAGTAGAATGAAGGAAACATTAATTTTTTTGACTCAGAATATAATGGAATGGGCAGTCTAGCGCACTGAGCTTATACTATCATATCAAACTACCGGTATATCTTGTAGAGTCCATAGATCTTTATCTTCACTGTTGCTCAGGAACAACGTATAAAATGATTAAAATCTTAAATTCCATTAAACAGGATAAGCTTTCTATAACAGCCACAGTTTCAGGCAAGTCTAGGCTGTACGGGGGGGGGGGGGGGGGGGGGGCTGTCTTTTAGGCTGACAATAATTTTTCTATCGTTGCAACTGGACTCCCTCAGGCCTGAACAAGTGAGTGCAATTTGTTTTATTGTGAACATATATACTTACACTAATTCATGTGGAATTTCCAACCCAACATGTAATAACCACTCGTCTGCATAAAAACTCATGTCTCACAGAATATATTCACAGTTTTCCCATGAGGTCATTTGGTTCAATCACATTCACGAATCTTGACTACAGTCATTCCCATCCATAACCTTGTGAACAAGGGTGTTCTCAGCAAGAGTATTTCATACGAAATCGTTTTTTTCCAAATGAATAAATAATTTTATGCAAAGCAGAAAATATTTTGTTTGTACAAGAGTAAAAAGGGAAAGGAAATTCCAAGCCTTGAAATTAGATGATGCAAAGTGATGATCATTTAAATGTTCGACATCCTACACTTAATGTTAAAACGGATGACCCGTCATATAAGTCTCTTGTCACCAATTACAAAACACATTGTTCCCAAAGTGATCATCGACTCATAACTCTGTCATAAGGTTGTGATTCCTATTCGTTGGTTTCATCGGACTGGGGAAGTTGGCAGTAGGGGTTGGCATGGAGTTGATGTGTGCGCCGGGAGGCAGCATTGGGTTGATGTAGTGGTAGCCGCCGTTCATCGGAGGCTGACCTGGAGCCATGGAAGACGGGGCCAGCTTTCTGGGGGAACCGCTATGATGTCTTGACTCAGACGATACCTGAAAGGGACAAATTATTCACATCAAACGGTGGCTATCAAAACATGACAAATACGATACAGGAAAAAGGAACGGAATAAGGGAATTATTAGCCTATCGGGCACTGGTCTATATTGAATGATTACAGATTTCTCCATTCAGTGAAGACTTTTATCAGATTAATATGGATGTTTATAATGATTATCATATATGATTTTTTCAACACAAATAATCTAAACCATTAAGCATTGTAATTTGTATCTAACAGTGGACAGACGGGGCCTTGCAAGTCGCATGGCTCAAGAGGTATAGAGATTCACGCATTGTCGCCATAATTTAAAGGAAAAGAACTGTATTACACATATGGATTGCACTTGCAATGCATTATTCTTAAACAAAGGTCGTGATTTTATTTGATATAAAACTTGTACAAAACGACGCAGATGATTCATAAACCACAGAAAAATGCCGATCAAAATGATTCATGCACACATTGTTGTAAAAGAGGAGACATACGTTTCTGATTGATGGGTACAATGTTATTAGTCTACCAGTGTACACGCCAGGATTTTTATCTGACGCTGGTTGTCAGCATGTTTTACACTGAAAAGCTATGGCCGGTACCGAGCAGATTAGAAAAGTATTTCTCATTATGTTCCACAAATAGGAACGATAAGAAGAATGTTTCCACTTACTAAACAAATTAATACAAGTACATTCTTGTTCTATTAGATAGATTAGGCAATATTATGCACGCTTTATAATTATATAGTAAAAAGAAAAAAAAAACACACATGACGTCACTTTCGACAGTACTACTCGAAAACTAAGTGTCTTGTTGGACCTTCGAAAGAACTTTCCATTCTTGTTGCTCCAAGATAACGATCTACCGATTGTATCAACGCGGTACAGCGTCACTGCCGGTGGGACTGACCCGGTTTGCGCCACGCCCCTTTCCCGCCACAAAGCCGAACCCAATAGTGTATAATTCAGAGGCAGTAGATAACCACCTCTCCCACCCCTAAAAGGCTAATTATATTACAATTGTAATTTTTCAGGGTGTAGAATCTAAATGCAATCATAATTATTTGAGGAAAGTTTAACAAAAAGAAAATTACCCGGTACATATACATGAACAAATATGTCTCATGAACCTAATATACTAAAAAGCTTATCAATCATTCGATAAATTTCTTCGGGCTAATCAGCACATCATTATCGTTTACTGATACACTACTTGTGACATTATTCTGCGCAATATTTAAAACTGACAGATTAATTTCGTAGGTCTGAGAGTGAAACAGAAAACGTATGACCCCGACGTGATTTGAACACGCAACCTTCTGATCTGGAGTCAGACGCGCTACCGTTGCGCCACGGAGTCATTAGCATATCCTGGCATGTGAGGGTCAGCATTTATTCCTGTGGCCGTCGGTAGGACCACCACCACTGTGCTGACTCACCAGTGCAGACAATCTAGGTCGCTCCGGCCTAATTTATGAAGTAGGTCTCGGCTATCTCCACGCCGCCATCTGGTGGCAAATATTTAAACCATTTTGGCCATAAACTAGATCAATATTTTTCTCAGAATTTACAAGCAAAAATTGGGTCTTTAAATGATGCTGGTTATATGGAGATTACTTCGATTCAAAATAAACTTGACGTTGAGTTTCGTCAATTAGTTCACAGATAACATCTCACACATACAATCTCACCGGACATAATATATGTAATAAGAAAACTCCACACATACTGATTAATGTAAATGATTGAAAATATACGAGCGTTCAGTAACTAAGCTAGTACTAATTTTGACATACATGATAAAGCGAAAGAACACATCTTCATGATCTTGAAATCACATGATTTGCTAGTAATATGCTCGATCCGTACATTTTACAGGGAATACCATGTCAAAGCAGCCTGACGAGTAGTTCATACTCACCAAAATACTGAGGGCACCAGTAACAATTACATTTTATTAACTCTTTACCACTTCACATTACCAACCATGCAGACAGATTGTTACTTTCTAGCAGTGATATCCAAATGTAACATGTCAGACCAGCGGCCTGACCCATGTTAGAGCCTTCTCTACACGGAGGGAGCCACAGGCAGCCAAGCGCACTTGATTAATGATCCAAAAACATCCAAGAGTGGAAAGCTGTCATATTTTTTTTTTGTTTTACGTGGTTTGTAGTTATACTGAAACGTAAATCTAATTTATAGCCCATATCAAAATCAAGTATAATTAAAAAATGAAAAACTGGATTTTATTTTCAATCAACTTCTTCAATTTTGACAAGATGAGAATGTCCTTTTCTTTTTCCAAACAAAACGAAACTTCTGTATCTTCGGCGTAGCGTGTGCTCAATCAGTGTAGAGTTTGCTTCCGGATCCATTCCACCCCAATGAGACATAGATAAGTTCTTTTCAATCAACATTGTAACACAGTGAAAGGAAACACTTCCTTGCAGTAATTTCCGATCGTTTAGAGAAAGAAATGTATTTCAGAGCATGCTCGTCATACCAGGAGGAAATCAGGCAATTTGAGATGTTCGTCTGATGCTCATTCAAGTTAGCTACAGATGTATGCTTCCCTGAGATATATAGTGGGCAACCACTTACTTTGTCTATACTAATAAAACGTCTGTCATTTTGTAAACTGAGCGCCCTCTTTGAGCCTGTAATGAATGTCCATTTATACCAAATAAATAAGAAAGGAATATGAAAGAAGAATAGAAAACATATTTACTCTTATGGGTATGTAAAGAAAACCAATGAATTAGAGAATAGATCTATATATACATATAGATATGTATAGATATTTTAGGTGTTTTGTGCAGTGAGAAAAGATGATATAGAATGTTAATATTGAACAAAAAGGGTGATCACGAAAAGTTTACGTAATGTTTTACAGCATGCACGAGACAGAAAACACAAGGATGTTAATGATTGAACAAATGAGTTGTTATGAAAATGAAATTCGTATGAACTAGTCTAACCACAAGTTAAACAAGTTATATGTATATTTTAGTCTTTCAACATGTTACTTTCTGGTATTTCCTGGGAAGATCTTTTTAAATCTTTCTTCTGTAATTATCATCAGTGTTTCCACTGACAGTTTAATAAACTTAGGCCTTGGGATTTGTCAAAGTATTTATTGATATATGGATGTTCTCAGGGAAAGCAAGTTAATTCAGAAGAAGCCATATGAGTTTGAAAATCAAACAAAACATATGCAGAATTCAGTAGAAAACACCAAAGGGGCAAAGTAAATCATCAATCTGGTGAAGTTACAAAGAAGCAGACGAGGCATTCACATGGTGCTGACAACATGTCACCATGGAGACAGGTTAAGCGAGTGGCGGTTGTGGGCGGGGCGAGTAGTGCCATGATTGACAAGCGGCCCGTAGGGAAGGCTCCACCCACCTGGACGGCCGAGCCGCTCCCCGCGAGCAACTCCACACAGTTAGACTGCGGTAGAGTTGACGATGGGGACGAAGCCCCTTTCAGGGTCCTGAGGTGCATCCCATAAGTTACTCTGTAATATCACCCCCATCGGTTTTTACTCTCTACGTATAAATCAAAGTTCACAATTCTACTTTCTTTATGACAGACATAATCTCCACCAGGGTAGTAAACCAGTAAAGTATTTTGAGCGAGGCCTGGTTCTCCAAGAGGTGCTGTGGGGAATTGCTAACAGTATGTAGGAACAGGACGATAACGAAAACAAGGTTTTAACTTATTAGATAAACTGATAAAATAATCTTTGTTTGGAATTAGACCAGTACACTTAAAGCTAACACACACGAGGAGGAAGGAATTTTGGTAACTGAATACAGAAAGGGAAGGGATCACAATGAGAAATAACGAGAGAAGTAACGCACCTGTTCGACGTAGACTGGTTTGGTGATGACCTTGTAGTTAGAAGGGGTCCGGCCTTGGGTAGACATGGGTTGACCACCAGGTTGACCATTACTACTGGCTAAACTGTGGTTACTGGGGGCCTGGCTGAAACATTGAGACGTACACAGGTTTAACTTCCGAACCAAATATTGGTGTTTACTTTTATATGAAAGCATGACTTGAGTTGGTCCTGATATCAATGATATCCCCGATACATAAATGTAGAACACTTCTTGACTGAATATGATTTTGCGGATATCATGATTAAACGTAGTCATATATACTTTCACGTATGTATGCATTTAATTTCGTTTAAGAGCCTTGATCCTTTTGGGTTTTTTTTACGCGGTAACGTCAGTGATTTTTTTTTTTTTTTTTTTTTTTTTTTTTTTTACAAAAGTGTTTCATCCACGGATAATGACCTTAAAAGCAAACATGTTTGATGCATCCTTTAATTTCATATAAAGACACACGTGCAATGACATTAATGATTCGGTTGCTAGTCGTTTTCTCCGAATGTGTTCCTATGAGACTCTGGTGCACAAAATAAAGGAACCAATATACAAGTAAAAAACAGTCAAAATATTTCTTAAAGATAAAAAAATTGAAGAGGAAATTGAAATATGACATGATTTACTGTTTTCAGCGAGGTAGTAATTTTCCAAATCTCCCTTTGCTGAGTTTGTTGTCTAAGTTAAGTCACAGTTATTCTGTTTGTAGATGATTTCTTTTTTCTTGTTTTTTCTTTTTCTTGTCGTGATTTTGCATAAGATGTGCCGGAAAGTCAAAATAAAACAAGAACGTTATGTGAATGAAACAAAAGAACTCGAACTCACTCCACACAATTTAAAATCAAGATTAATGGCATATTCAACCAATATGACCAAACAGGAGGACTGGAAACAGGGGAGCCAACGAGTAAACAAGAGGAAACCGTGCAACTTGATAATCAATGTTAGAAATGGAAAAGAAACAAGTACGTGGTGGGTGGGAGTAAGTTAGAGCAACACGCGACATTGAAATGAACAACATCCTGCAGACATCAAACGCTGATTGTGAACCAACCTCCGATCTATTGTGTAGTAGAACCGATAGGGGTCGCTCTTTAGGGAGGTTAACGAGCGGGTGTCATGGTAATTTGTGAGGTTGCTATGGTAACCAGCGTTTGTCCCACCGCTGAGGGGTTCGAAAGCAGAACTTCGTTTGAAGTGTCTGTCATGGTGGCTGCAAGGAGAGGAGTAGGGTTAATCTTCACCGACAGCGGGCTCATCTAGGAGTGTCCCTGGTCAAACCATTCACATTTTCTTGAGAGGAAAAAGTTTAGCAGTGAATATGTTAGGTGTCACTGTGGAGTGCATTGTACAATACAAACTGATCGAGGGGAAAAGTAATGTAAACAGAGCAGTTCAGTGAAGTAAACCATGGAATGTCCCGTTGAAAGGACAATGTTTTAAGATTTATTTTAAACTGATGCTTTGACAAACAGACTTCCGAACAGACTATGACTATCAGCGCCTCGTGCTTATAAACAGCAAAATGCCTTTTTTTTAAATGTTAACTCCTTCCTACTACATTAACAGATTAGCCGGCGCCTCCCTTTGATCCTCGTGTTCTACACAGCCTCCCGGTTTTACTGATCATTTCAATATTATTTAAGTTTCATGCTGAATACTATGGCAAGAGGCACCTGACTAACCATGTAAAACACACAAACCCTGGCGTCATAGGACACAACACGATGTGTCTTCCTTCTTTTTCCCTTGAAACACGATGCAAACCCCAAAAGACATGCAACAATTTTCACGTCGCAACACAACACAAAATTCTACTAAACCCTAATAAAATCGATGAAACTACGTATATGTAAATCTAGATCTTCATGGGACGAATTAAGTGAGCATAGTGACTCATGCTTTTAACCAATAAGGTTCCGACGAGAAGCCTGACACAAACAAAATACAATGTATATAACATCCATTTTGTTGCAAAGAAAACAATATTCCCTATCGATTCCTTACACTCGAAAAATAATGTTATTCTTATCTAGGGTAGGCTTCCCCATTTCAGAAGTTTTGTAAAGTTTCTTTGCTCGATCACGAGGAAAAGATAGACAATAAACAGATTGTTAAGAAAGATCCAAAGCAACAGGATCGTACCTAGTTACACGTAGTCCAAACTATCAGAATTTCTTGACACAGACAGCATTCAATATCCACACTGAACAGGACAACAACATGCGTTTTGCCTTCAGTTTGGGGAAAGATTCATTATAAAGAACTATCCCCACTACAAAACAGACTACCTGAGACTACGCGCGTGGCCGCGGCGAGGTAAAGCCCCATAGTACAGAGTGTGAGCGGTATCCCAGAGCGTCACGGCCGACCGGGTCCGATAGTGGTAAAACCTACCGACCAGTGGTGGGAGGTGAAAGACAATAATCGGAAAGCAAAAAGACAATGAGTGAGTGGTGAAGAAAATGTGGTGAAATCTGAAGAAAGGAAAATTGTCAAGTGCTAAGATCTGAGTTGGTGCTTTGCTGATTTTACGCGGGATTAAACGTTAACATTTGGACTAGACTAAAATAAACCAGTTTCTTGAACTATTTTAGCAAAATGCTGGTCTTATTACTACAAAGTTTCACCATTCGCGGCGAGGAAGGATCATTATGAGACATGAATGTCTTCTTAGACACAATTCTGAATTCATTAGTTGTGAAGTACTATTACAGTAAAACAACATAATAAAAATGCCAGTATGTCTAAGTTGTTGGTAGAAAATTAGGGTTTACCATGCATTGAACCACCAGACCAAAGAGAACAGATTTCGTCTACGTTTTTACAGTAACATGTAGCGTATTTGTAATTGTTTAAGAAATTGATTGAGAGTGGCGTTTTTCTCCATCCTTTCTCAAGGAAAGGTATTGTGTACTAATTAGGGTGCTAGATTTCAGTATATTCTAACCTACGTTTTTCAATCGTCCTTCATTCTCATATAAATGTTTTGATTGCAACGACAGCACCACAACCTTTGGACTCAAATTTAGATTGCTCTCATAATTGTGACAGGGAAAATAAGACAAACCTCATGTCTGGTTGGTCGATGCCGAGGCCGGAGTCGTCCCGTGAATGCTGCACACCTCGATTAGGTGACGGCTGAAACATTATATCTGGCTCTTATGCATACTTCAGATATTTCATTTTACATTTTTGACAAAAGTCATCGTTGACTTTAACTAAAGTTCTTCACAAATAGTCAACCTTTCAATCGATTTTTTCTTTTTTTTTTAAATTCTGTTTGAAAATTAATTGGATGCAAACTGAGAATTTGACGTGAATTGCCCTGACCTAGAGCAGGTTTGGACGTAACCTTACCTGCATCTGAGTCTGGGGCGGCAGTTGGGTGTAGGGGTGGTGGGCGCCTCCTCCTGCTCCTCCGTATATAGGCACAGGCTGCAGGCAATGTCAAAGACCACATTAGACAGTCAGAAGTAGTGCATGTTTTGTATCGTGTCCATTCACCGCATCAGTTTATTAATTTGTTTATGTGCGAAAAGAACCTACATTATGAAATAAGTTATTTGGCAGTCTGTTTGCCTTTTTAAATCATGACCATACGCATAAAGAAGAGTATTTCTTATCTTTAACAATAATGTATATCTTACTTCGAGGATCACAGTCACAGACAGGTACTATTTTTGCGACCTGTAGATCTTGGAACGTTGAAATTGCTGATTTTTTTTTTTAATTTGTGTATAACTTCCCTAACACCAACCATCAGATTGTATGCGTGGATATTCTGTGCAGTGAATTTGTGTTCATGTGTGTGGCATGATTGTTTGTGTTAATAGACACCAAAGACACAAAAAAACATGCGTCAGCCAAAAGTCTTTGTAGCATCTTCAAGCTTCATAAACCAATACAATCATAAGGGTTGTCAAATTCATCTCTCAAATCGAGCTTGGTTGAATTACATTCTCAATGGTATAAACAAAATTCATGTGAATACATGTTTTCCTGTTAAATCATTCCACCATATCCTCTTGTGCATTTTCAAAGGCATAACTTATGTTACAGGACAGTCCAGTAAATACATTGAGATCCATCGCACGGTTCTACAGGATTTCCATTTTACCATATTGAGGACAAAGGGTCCCTATACCAGCGAGCATAATGAGGATACTCGAAGATACATTTTTTTTCCTGATAGTTCCTTAATCAGGGTTTCCTGACAACAAATGTCAACTTTGTCCCTCAGCAAAGGATCATTATCTTTCTGGGTGCTTGTGATGTAGTGAAAAAAGTGAACCGTGACTGTAGTACATGCAAATTGTCGTTTAAAAGATCTTTGCATGTGATAAGCGTGCAAGGAACAAAAACACATGTACATAGATACTAATATTCAAATGTGTTTGAATACTTTCTCAAGGAGGACACTACAAAGGACATCGTGTACATCCAGAGAAAAGAAGCCAAAGCACAAAACAAAGCCAATCAAACCTCAAATCAAAAACAAAAACGATGAGGTTAAATTGAGTTCTACCTTAATAATCTGCAGCATTAACATAGGAAAACTTAAAATCATTTTAAGAACTATAAGAAGCTCTTTAATCTTGATTAAATAAGAAAAGTCTTAATCTAACCCTTTGCAAACAATGAAAATAGTTGATTATAAAAGAAATAACGCTTATTATTATTCTGAATTTAAATGTGGCCTGCACAACTGTGGAATGTTTGGAGGAACTAAACTCTGATGTGACTCGCCTGCACTACATGGCTTTGTTCAACACACTATACTCAATACGTGTAGTTTTAGTGAATATAAAGTAAACTTTTTCCCCATCTACAACCAACGACATGTTCATGTGAAGACTACAGTATTGAAGTTAAATATGTGAACGTCCTACAACATTGTGACTGCTGAACATGAACTGACCTTAGTTTTTACAATGGGCGCCGTATGAGCTTCATTCCTGTAGACCGAAACGGGAGGTCGCACCACCTCCTCTACCTCCGATTTATTTCTGGATAAGATACAATTAAACGAATATTATCAGGCGAGCAGATATTTTCGTAATCTAGCGACAACAACAGACTTCGGAATTTGTCTTTTTATTTATTGAATTGCATTCATAACACGATGATCTTCCATGTAAAACACAATAAAAAACATTTTTCAATCAAATGACATCATTTCAGAATATGTTTAACTTACCGCAATGGAACAATGAAAATATACAGACAATAGTAAATTATACACTTCATAAATAATTAGGGCTATGCAGTGTAAACAGTAACAAATAAGTGGGGATAGGTACAAAATGAAGTAAGTCTCACCTGTAGGTATCGTTATATTGTAATTGGGGTTGATAGTTGTGATGTTGGTGTTGTTGATGTTGTTGGTGGTGTTGATGTGGTTGTTGTTGGTGGTGTTGGTGGTGTTGTTGGTAGTGTTGTGGATGCTGTGGGTGTTGGTAGTGTTGCTGGAGTTGGTGGTAGGGTGCGCCGGACATCGGGGGACCTGAGTAGGGCGGAGGGGGCTCCTCCTGAGGTATGTGGCCCGTGCTCCGATGACTCGTGTGACTCTCTTCTCTGTAAAAGGCGAATAAGACATGGCTACACAACGATTTAACAGTATCGGGATAAACCAATCTATTTTTTTAAATGGACTGAGCTCAAGTGAAACAAGGAATGCACAGCCCAGACCAGATGATATACAAAATGACTTGATTAGAGAAAATTACACCCATTTCATTACTTTTTAATGCATTCCCTTTCCCCTTAAAACTAAGCTTTTTTTTTCTTTTTAAAAAGAAGCTAGTACATTCCGTTTGAGCAAATATTACCCTCATAAAATGACCCAAAGAAGTGTGTGATTTCCTTTAAAATTATTGGCGTATTCTTCATGAAGCTGAAAACAATGAGGGATATCTTTTTCAAGCTTCATGTGCCGAGAACACATGTACTCCATTTATCACATTTTTATACAGAAAAAAATCTTTACCCATAGCTTTTCCGTCGGTTAGGTGACCTGTGGCGGTGGCGGGAGTGGGGAGACTGCCGCACGCGGGGAGGCTCTGCCGCCGTTCTGTTATTGATATAAAAAAAATAACGAAATTATTTTGCACTTAGCCAATACAGTTAATGAAAAACTGTTGATTAAGAATTGACACTGCAACAAATTTCTGAAATGCACATGCAATAAAATTGAGTAACTACAGCTATGATAAAAGGTCTACAAGGAAACAAAAACTATATCTGACATAAACCCTTAACATGAGCTAAAAAAACTCCATTACCATGATCTAAAAAACTGGCCTCTGAAAAAACACTGGAAGCCTTGTTTGATCATTATCAGTATTCATGAAACACCTGTAGAGTTTGTAAGTCTTATCAATACTGAATGGAAATATTATGCTATATTTATCTGGTAATGGTCACATCAACCTTGTATTTCTAAATACAAACAAAAAAAGCACATGCTATAGAGAGAGAAAAGAGCTAACACCACAATAGAGAAAAGGTTGAAGGAAAAGTGCATGTGACAAATATCAGGTCAATGAATTTATCACGTTGAGTAAACTTGCGGTACACCAGAGAGACTCAGACCCTAGAGAAATTATGTGGGTTCGGATATCTGGACACAGGTTTAAATCATATACGACTACTGGAAACTATCAAATAATGAATTTTTCTACAAATATGATTTTGTTGACAAAAATTCAACTTAAAGCCTAAAAAATACGGCAAGAATAAATATCAAGTTCTTTGGGATAATATAAAGCTTGTTGTAATTTTGAAAGTAAGGTCCCAAGTAAGGTCCAAACCCACGTAAGATCTATGGTCCTTTTTATTTACCTTATTCCTTTATGTTGTTGTAGCCTTTTTTTGTTTAGGTACAGAAGGAGATAGCAGTAATGTATCAAGTGCATATGCTAGTGTATTGTGTATTGGAACATCAGAAAAAAAAGACAAAATAGTATTGAATATGATGTTAATCGCACAACAGAAAATGCACAGACACCAGTGTTTGTGAGTGCGGGTCAGAAACAAATTTCAAATGTAAAAACAGCATTAGACTCGAGAGTAGCTAGATCGTTGAAATACAAAGCGATTTTTTTTATCACAACCAAAGCTCACGAGGCAGTCGAGTGGCCTAGAGACATAGACGCGATGATTGTGCAGGTTTTATATAAACGTTATCAGTTTAAGAACGAAAAGATGACGAGTACTTACTCTACTTTGGTGTATGGAATATCCCTTAGCTGTTCGTTGGTCATGGTTGGGTCTGGCTCCACATATCTGAAATGATGTAAAATTAGGCAACTTAAATCATAGTCTATGCTAAAATGTATGCACGTAAACAAATCAAGGGGTTTTGTTACTATTAGTGATATAATTACAAAACGACACATCTATATATTTCCAGGAATAGAAGTGCATATGATTATAATTAACTTGTCTCCTATCCAATTTTCTGAAGTAATAGTCTAGTACTGGTAGACATTTAACGTTTTTTGATAAGAACTATGATTGTGATGTCAGAATTCTATGTTGTATCTACCTAAAGTGTTGAGCTAGTTCTTCGGGTGGTCTTTTATTGCCTGGGGACCGACTTCTTCTGTAACAAAAGACAAATATATGCAAAATTGTATGGAAATTGATTTATAAAACAATAAATCATTAATCATAAACATTACCTTACATACTATAAATCTACATTCATCTAGATGGGAAATGTTGAAAGATCAAGAAAGTTAATGTTCCTATCACCTTCTTCGACGTCGCTGTTGCTGACTGGCTTCAGATCCTGGCATGGAGTTGAGCGATCTATAAAGTAAATTGAAATTTACATGTACCACAGTCTACAGTGCATGATATTTTCAAATGTTGGAATAATCCATTCACGTAAGTCAAAATAAAATACCTACCACACTTGCTTTTATTTAAGAATTCTTGTTCTACTGAGAACCATTTATTTTCATCTTGCATCTATTTATTTTCATCTTGCATCTACAGATTTATTGACGTTGAACAATGAAATGATTACAAACAACTAATATGTTTAATTTTACTTACCCGTTTGGCTTGAGTTCCCGCCCCTTATCATAAGGCCTGAAAGAAACCGTAAGGCCAATAAACATTTCTGCTAAAATATTCAAAGACAGTAGAACAAACAGTGACTAACATATGACGCTAGTCCTAAGCTTTTATAGCCCGGAGCAAAATTCTAGTATACGTATTTTTTTTTTTTTTTTTTTTTTTTTTAGGTAGGAGGCATATTATATTCATACTCACGTGCCGTAGGTGCCGTCCCTGATGCGGCGCTGGATGTCGTTCCACTTGTCCTCGGTGTAGGTGAGGTTCTCTGCCGATCGCCGGGAGTGGCGCGCCTGACGCCGGGCCTCCCGACTCGGCTCCAGCTCGCCCTCACTGGCCGCCCCGCCCCGCTCCCTGCTCACCCAACAGCAATGGTTATGTAGTTACACACAACGATTCAAGTGCTAAAGGTTTTGTTTTTAACCTAGTCTATTAAGATACAACGAGACAGAACCGGTAAATAGGTACTTAGTTAGATACGTTTTCCGTTAAATTTAAAATAAATTTCTAATTGTGGAAAATAAAACTTTTTAATCAAGTGCAATGTCACACCCTGCCCTGCCATTGATATATGTATCCTTTTAACACTGAATACCAGTTCCTACCTCCGTCGTCGGTGACGCTTGGCAGAGACCTCGCTCTCGTTGTCCGAGTCCCGTCGTCGGTCGTAGTGACGTCGGTGACCCCCGCTCTCACTCTCACTGCCCGACGTGGCCCGTGAGTGTTTAGGGAACAACATCTTCTCACTGCGTGTGGACATGGGCGAGTCCCGACCCGACGTGTATAGTCCGCTGTAATGACAGCTAAGGGTCAGTGTCTGCACTTATATAATTTAACTGGAAAATGCAGTACAAACGTTATTCTGCGTCATGTGTATCTAAAAGGATGCGCCTTGTACTGATTTTCAACTTGTATGACTTTTTTGTGTCTATCGTTGTATCGTATTAGTTTCACATGAAAGAAATATTTTCCGAAAGATAACAAAATACACCCATAGAGATACATAAGATGTATGTCTACGGTACACCCAATCAGGAATAGTAAAATATATTTATTCATGTCCAAACTAATCACCTCGTATTCCATGTTATTATCAAATCACTCAATACATTTATTCGAGAGGACAACAGTAAATATACTCAATTATTTTATATAATCATTTACGGACTTAAGGTAAAAGGGCTGATCCTTACCCCTTCCTATGATGTCCACTCTCCCAAGGTGCCGACCGTGTGCTTCGGGGGGAATCAGGAGCAGGGAATGTTTTACGTTGTTCTGAAGGACTGTAAAACAAGTAGTTTTTGCTTTAATTGAAAACATGAACACGGTTTATCTTGATTCAAAAGAAGTGTGTAAAATCGCTGACTTAAATGCGTTCAAAGTTCAATAAGTCACCAATAAATACGAGATCCTCGTAAGGAGCGTGAAAAATGCAGGGGCGTATCCAGAAATTTTGAAAAGCGGTCGCACATATTCAAAAGGGTCCCGGCGCCACCTCCCCCCCCCCCCCACCCTGGATCCGCTTTTGCAAATGTAACTTTTTATTCAAGGATGCTACTCACGTTTTGACAGGTTCTGGAGTAACAATGGTAGTAACTGGTCCGTCCACATGACCCGCCGTGGAGATCGCCATGTAACCTGAGGTATGAAAATGTATAGTATATGAACACCGAAACCATCTGAAAAATGTACATTTCCGAAAAACATAAACCATCTGAAAACACAAAACCCAGATTATGAATTGTGAATCTATCCTCGTCCAATAATTCTTTATACTTTAAACATAGTGTACCAACCTGGTTGGTTTTCTAGCGATGCCCGTCTGTGATGTCGTTTACTGGGTGTTCGGACCACGGTTGGGGCAGGACGGTTAAGGGCGTCGGCCAGGGCCTGCCGCTCTGTGCGCCCGCTGTAAAAACACCCAGAACAATCAGCATACGACGCCAAATACACAAACTAATACTTTCTCTATTACATGATATTGGGTATTGCTCGAACAATAAATAACATGTGCCTCTTTAAAAATATTCCACTAACCACAATCACGAGAATTTTTTTGTACATAAATACATTTTTTTATGTGCCATATTAGTAATCAGCGACATGCTACTAGCATCACATCAGACGGTATAGATTAAAATGGAAAGCAATTCCTTGCTTTCTCCTTTGAACATATCGCTACCACTCCTATGCTGTGAATAAAATACTTTAATTATGTATATAACAGTTATGAGCACTCTTAAACTTCAGTAACACATCCAGTATCGACCAACTTAATATGCTTTGAAAGAAAACTTCATGCGCGGATATTTGAATCACCCTATGGCCCATACAAATAAACTTGATAAAAGTGAGGCTTTTCAAGGCTTAAAGACAAGCAGCCCCTGTTAATGGGAAAACAATAATCAAGGTAATATTCCTACTTATTCATTAGTTTTCTATCTTATCAACTATTCTTTGTGTTTTGACAAAAACAAAGACCGAAACTAGCCTAACGCTATGAACCGTGCCCACACCGAAGGGGTGGGGTGCATGCGGGATGACTTGTGGAGGGCCTATCGGCTAGGGAAATGAAAAGCGTGCTCTCTTCGTCACGAGGACTCCTGGTCCGGCTTACCTATATCGATGCTTTGAGCCCAAACTAAACATTTTACCGGGGCCACTGGCACCGTGCTGGGCCTGGCTTAGCCTAGAACAACGGCAAATTTACACACAGTTAGTTAAAGCCACATTGGTTTATTGCATCAACACTAGATGCTGGGTCACGATAAAAGAGGGTGCTTCTAGCTTCTTCCCACCACGTATCCGTGATAATAAACAAAAGGCAAGTGACCTTTAATCATTTTTAAATTCAATGTTTCTATATGATTATCATTTTCATATGACAGTAGAGTACAGTATCTCGATAAAGATTGATTTCCCGCATTTTGATTATCAGAATTCATATTGGAAAGTGACCCAGCGACTAGGAACGGTTTCTCTACGTCAGACAGCGGATTGACATTTGGTAATGATACAGTTAATATATTACCACGCAGAACACATGTTAAACTTAAAAAAATGGGAAAAGCAGGTAGGATATTGGAAGGTTTCCTGTGTAGAGGCTGAAGGTTGTTGGAATTTGAATGTTTTCGTGTGCTTCGGTAAGCGTATATTATCATGTTTACAGTTTAATATCCGACGGCCGTTACTATTAAGGATACCTTTCTATATTTTTTTTATAAATTAGGGCAGACAAACGTACAAAATAGCTTCCATCCGCTAGACAGGAAATTGGTATAGGCTACATTTTACCTATACACTTATTATTCAAGACATAGTTACAATCTTTGTTTGTACATTGACATTTCTAAGGAAGACACTAGAAATATGTTATCTATCTAGGTATATACAGATTATAGAGTAGAACACTGAGTCTTGCTGTGGAAAAGCAAGGGTTAAGGAAAAGAAATACGAAAAGGTGTAAGATGAAGAGTAAGGTACGAGTTAGAAAACAGTAAAAGCCCATTAATATGAACTGAATCATGCCCCAGTCATCACAAGTAGAAGAAAGGAGGTATAGATTTCCCAATAGATAATATGGGGGTAAGATTTAATATAGTGTGATAAGAAATATTCTAGAGCCAAGCGTAAATATACTTCTAGATTCTGAGTACTCAATTTTAATATGCATTACTCCGACTAACATGAGAAATTGTGACATTAGATGTTAAATACAGTGAAAGATCTAAGTTTCTTGTCTCAGCTATAGAGATTTGACAGAGCACTGGTACACACAATCAAACCCCATTCATGGAATCCAGTAGGGGACAGAATTCAACCATAGCTTGGCGCTAAGGCTAAATACAGGAAGGGGGTTGCAAGTATGCATTTCCTAAACCCCCTTTATTTTTCACGAAGTTATTTCAGTCACATGAGAATAGAGGTATGTGATTTACCTCATTTTCTATTGAGCTATGAGAGGGACCCGTGTGCTGTAAATGGTTTGCTACATGTGCATTCTCCACGCATTGCTGCGACTTAATCCTAGACCAATCACTGACCCTCAACCATACATGCACTAATTAAGAACACACCTTTTGGTATAGCTCTCTATCCTTAGAGGTGCAGATCTGTAACGACAGGTGAGAGGAGCTCAGGTTTACAGGGAGTGGCTCGGGGTGGTGGCGGCGCCCGGACAACTCAGTGTTAGGCAAGCTATGTACAGGGTGACCTTTGGCACCAGGGGTAGGCTGAGGCCCTATTTAAACTACAGATTCACTCGTAACTGTTTAAGTTAAGTTCGGATGTTATCTTTAGAACCAGTCGAGGAATAATTATGTTACATGAGCAAGGTAGGTCTATTCTGATAAAGTGATTCTTTCTTTTCATCGGCAAAATCTTCTTTGAAAAAAAAAAAAAAGATTCCGGTTTAGTTATTCTGACAACGATATATTGACATTTTTAAAATTTCTTTATTATCCTGACCTCTCTCGACATAGTCGGTTTTCTGAGAGGTCCTTATTTATCATCTTTTTTTTTATTATTTCATACCTTTAAACTTGTAAACGTGATAAAACGGATACAACTAGATGTACTTTTCTTTCGAGTGTTTGACATATAGAGGGAATCTGTAGTTTACTGAATTGAAAGCCGAAGCCACGTTAGATTAAGCGAATGAAACATCATTTTGAAAGCGCTGCATAGTGTTAGGTGGGATCAAGCACCAAAATGCTATGACAGATTTTTGAGCCTATGAAAGGTTTAAACTGTAGGCGCAAGTTGGAAAATGAATAGGCTTCCCAATGAACCATATTTAGGAGAAGAAATTATAATGATTCGAAATAAATATCTGAATGGTAACAGATTAATATCTAAGAGCCTGGAATAATGACCATAAAAGGGAAGGGCTAAACAAGGAAAAGCAAACTACTGTACATTTTTTATTATATTTGTAGTCTAGCAGTATCGACACTATGTAACATTAGATCAGGCTTGAAATAGCTTAGAAGAGATGCAAAGTGTGAAGAACTTGTATGCTCGGGACTTCATAAGCATTGGTAAAATACAAGGAGATACAACGTAAGGACATATAGTTGTGTAATGGTGGAATGTACTGAACAATCCCTTATCAAAGAAATGCAACCATTCTTCAGGCGTGAAATATTTTCGGTGAGGTTTCTGTGAGACAGACAGTGTTTTGGATAGTTTGGCTTAATGATCGTTGGTACATGTCTCGGGTACTTACCTGAAGAAGGCGTGGTGTTCTATACAACACTTCCATAAATGCTTACATGCTTGCTTGGTACAACATTCAAATGCATAAGTATTCTCATCGTTCTGGAAATAAAACAGATTTATTACTGAGCAAAGGGTCTTGAAAATCAATTGCTGAACAATATGTACGTTTCTTTTCTTGTTCAATCATGCTTTACTCCATATTAGTAACTTCAGTAACTTCATGTGACAAAGTACAGTGACTTCAATACTGTGCAGTGATATTTTTAAAGGCTGAGCTGTCAGGACACATGTACATGTATATCAAATGATGAAGTTGTGATTGATAAAAAAAATAATAAAGTAACTTACATTCTTATCCTTTACCCGTACCATGAACATCTTGCCTTTGAATGTAACTTTGGTAATCCGGGGCCTGAGGACAGAGAAACAATCACATTTTACAAAGTTTTACAAAGTCCAGCCCCTTACATTAGGATCATAATTAAGCTATCTTTCTGTGAACGGCTTATACAACAAAACTTTCACATTTGTTGTGGGTTTTAAAAACTATTTTGAACTAATATCTTGTCAGCTGCGTGATCGTGAACTACTGCATTCGCCGTGTGATTGTACCTAAAAGTAAGTGATAGCAAGCCTTTGTGAAGTTTGGAATTCAGGTACCGGTACGTGCTGCCACCTGGTAAATTACATAGTGACTAATAAGTTTAAGAGCTCTAGAATGGTTATACATGTACGGTAGAACTTGTGGAATCATCATCTAAACAATAGTCCCCGTAAACATATTTGTCCGATAAAGGTCTACCATCACTCCCTTTGCAAAATAAGAGTACTAGTTACATTGTAATTATACGCGAAGAATAATGGTTACATTTTCTATCCTCCTTTTCCGCTTCTCAGAACTTCTTTGGCTCTGACTAGGAAACTTACCAGAAGTAGTTTCCGACCTTGGACTTGTTACGGTAGACGACGATGCCTGTTGGGGTGAGCCCCACGAAAAACTCGACACTGCCTTCACCCTGGACTGGGTGAAGGTCGACGCCGTACATCTCCAGCCACTTGACCCTGTCCAGGAACTTGTACTCGGCCACCGCAGGCACCTGGCCACTGGGAGAAGGACGGGGTTCGGGGTCAGCATTTCATCAAAAACTTGGTAAATAAAGACTCAAATATCATAGGGCATACTTCTATTATATTATGCTGCGCTTGCTTTCTTTTGCGATGACATTTGTTTCTCCGGGGTTAACCATTTTAAATATGCCCGTCTTAAAGGCAGTACCCGATTTGACGATAGACAATTCGACCCGTGTTAGAAAGGACCTTTTTCGATTACTTTAATCCCAAGTGTACTTACATTAACTGCCTGTGGAGCTGCATGATGCGCGCCTCGAGGTCCTCTGACTGATTTGGCACAAACCGGAACTCGGACACATATCCATAGGAGTGTCGCTTGGGGTCGTAGTCACCCAACTCAGCTATAAACATTTCCAACAAACGGAGAAATGGTATAACATTATGTGTTTATTCTTAAGTATAAAATTTCATGTATCTCAAAATATAGGCTGTCAGATCCCTTTGACTCGAAAGGAGAGATTTGTGACATGACTTCTTTTCTTTCTTTTTTTTCTTTTCCTTTTTTTTTAAAATTTTATAGAAAGCAGCCCACAAATAGCATTTATGTTATAATTTTTACTCCCGGTAGAAGTTCAGTAGCTTTCTGAATATGCAATATCTAAGAAATGACTTTCTTAGGTTGAATTCTCAATTCCTTCATATTTCGACGTATCTAAATCATGATACAATATTCCAGAAAATATACAACCCAAACATTACCATCTGGAGTTCAGACTTTCATCATTGTACCGAATAAACAAAACCTAAGTTAGGTAAACAGAGTGATGTGGACTGACTTACACTGGACGACGAAACTGCTGAGTTCGGCGGCCGTGTCAAAGGAGACGGGCAGACGGCCCTGCAGGATGTCCCGCTTCACCTGCTGGAAGAACTGGTACCTGGGGAGACAAAGGGGGAGAGCTAGGTCAGCACTTCTTCTGCGGGAATGGGTTTCTCGTTTGAGTAGGGTAAACTGGGTGAGGGAAAGAGACAGATGACCTAGCTAGCTGTTAATGTCATTTGTTGACAGCTCACGTCTGTATCAATCTATGTATGGATTTTGTTTTTTTGCGTTGACCATAATTTTATACAGTATGCAAGAACCAGATTCTTATTCAAGGCGCACAACCTGTAAGGCAAAAGTTAGTGAACTAAGGACATTGTTTTACAGGGTACCAACCAAAACTCCATTTTCAAATTCCCTGTGTTTTCCCTGAGATTTCCCTGTCCCACAGCAATTTTTCTGTGTCATATCCAGCAATGTGTTACAAATTAAAAGTATCTGTGTGCAGAAAAAAATTGGACAACCCAACAACAAAAAGTTAAATCCCTAATATCTTGAGAATCAGGAATTTCAGAACCTGGCCAAATGAAATTCCCTGTGTTTTGACAACATTTCTAAATTCCCTGTGTTTTCCTTGTCAGGGATTTTTTTTGCAACTTTCCCTGTTTTCCATGTGTGGTTGGTACCCTGGTTTTACTAGTAAATTAGTATAGCATAGTATGTGGGATCTGGCCAAATGCTTCGAAGCATTCATGTAAGATTTTATGTTCTGTGAATGGTTGAGTGGCTTGTCATCACTCATTGATGCCACAGATATTATCGCAATATTCTATGATTCGTCTAAATAAATACCATACAATCAGTTAGGAAGGTTCTCATTTACTCAATGCTGTGAAAGTGGCGTTTCACCAGTCTAGGATAGTCTACTTAAGACATGAATTCATCAGTCATAAGCGTCTCGCACGAGGGATTTTTCAAGTAAACATAAATCCGATAATCTTTTACTGTGACCTCCAAACTACTAACCATCCGCTACTGGCCATCTTTAGACAGGCCCCCGCCCAGATTGCCCTAACTGAAACTCCCTTTTCACCTCTCGCTAACAGTATTCATTGGTCTGTCGGGCCGATACAGTGGCACAGGACGACCCGTCACTTTATCGACGGTCTCAGGACTTTTAATTAGTTACCGAGGTCCATCGTCCTTCATCTAAACACGGTAGAATTCTTCAGCTATTCCCCCTTAGGAACCGTTGTATATATGTTTACACTTGGATAGTGTTTAGAGTGCAGGTCCTTGCCTTATCAGGGCTGTCGTACGTAATGTCCTCACACTGGCTTGTTCCAAGACTTACTGATTTTCCTCACGTCAGAAACAGATTTTGACCCACGTATTTACGGGATACATCGTATATATTATCGAATGACATATAATTTAAAGTAGTGGATAGGTAAAACCCTCGAGGCATACTTGTAATTTTTGCTAGTCTTTCTACTAAAATCAGAATACAAAATATTTAGGCACGTCTTTGTTTATTGCTCTTCTGGACGCACCAGACATACTATTTAATTTTAGGTCTGGAGTAAAACTAATGATATGTGCACTTAATCAGCACTCATAACATTAATACAAACAAACAGGAAACTTTAGTTATGAAAGAAGAATTTTTCTATGTGACACTGTTCAAGAAGAGGGTGGGTCTACTCTAAGGTTCGGGAGTCCATCACGTTTATCAAATGGGGAAATAAGACTCCAGTACGACTAATGTTCAATAAATGTTCCTATAGTCACAAGCGCTCATGTACGTTACAACAAGGGGTTAATTACTGCGTACCTAGGTGGTGAATATTACTTAATACAAATATTTTAGTAACTATAACAATTTACAGCCATTTTATTTCTGAATTACGCTTTTGTTCAATGTCAGGAAACATTAGGGCTGAATAAATCGTTCTCCTGCTCTCTGATAACTACTTCAAAAAGATTTGATATTTAGGATTGATTCTATAGACAGACTTTAATATCTCCGCCCTTCCTTGCAATAAAAGTACGACTAAAAATGTGAAAAATTAAAATATCGGACTAAATCTGTGATAAAATGCATTGCTGTTAAAGACTTACACGATTTTAAGAAATGCATCCATTCACAACAAACATGTGTCCGAGAAGAGTACCGTATGGACCGAGGCCAGCCCTGATTGTCAGAGACTCTAATATACAACCCGCCTAATTCTCTGTATTATTTGTAGGTGCATGTTTGCAGCCTAAAGCTGCCAGAGACCAGTGTAAATAGAAGAGGTGGATCCGGAGGTATCTCTGCCGGGAGACATGTGGCACCGCTCGGTGCTGGTTGCCGGGCATGTGTTTCCCATTCAATCACTTGACCCTACTAGCAGTGTTAATGTACAGCCAAGGACTCCCCCGGTATAACCACTTGATGTTGTAGATACACCATATTCTGCTCTCAAACACTGCTACGTGTTTGAATTAGGGCATGGAAATGCAAACCTCTGCTGGGAACAGCTAGGTTTGTCTGCTGGTACCACTCCAGCCGGGTTCTAGGGAATCTTCCGAGGCGGGGAACCGAAGCACTTATCATTGGGATTGCTTATCAGTGTGCACTGGAGTGTGACATTTCGTTGATAGGGGTCGCCGAGCACTGCCATCTGGGTCCATTTATCAAGCTCTCTGACCACTTCTCCTGAGAATGTATATCGCGGATTATATTGGGCCTCCATATGAATTCCCCACTCACAAATTCTGAGCGTGACAAATAACAATCTGCCTATTGGGGAAACTGCTATTAGTAGGGGGAAATATTACTAGAAGAAATGTAGACTCCTTTTCCTTAGACAATACATTCTAAGTTTTTTTTTAAGGCATTTAACAACATTATGATACCATGATTATTTAATTCAAATACATGTATCTCCGTAATTGAATATATCAACCACAGCAGTTTCATGGATCACCTCAAAGGTATGCCTATAGTGCCTTTTTGGCATGTCACAACAAACAGACCAAAGGGGATGGTGTGACACAAGTTCTGCCTCGACTCTCCGCTACACTGTGTCGAGTCGTGTGCTGGTGGCGCACACATATTTTATTCTGTTTTTATTTTTGACATGTTCCTCCATTAAGGCGGCATGTCGACTATAACAACAAAGACCGACTGTGGAACCGACATGCTGGTACCGCAGTAACCACACGCGTCATGTCAGTGCAAGGGATTCATCATGTACCCCTTCTAGTTCACAAGAGTATTAAATCTGTCCACGACACAACATGTTTTTTTATATACTGCAACACAGTACTACAGAGATGCTATAGAACAGATTCATCGGTAGTCATGTATACTGAAGACAAATATTTCTGTAGCTATAAATTGTACTCATTTCGCACACATTAGAATTACTCTCTTTTTTTGGTCATGCCATTAGTAACTAAGGGTCAATAATTCTTATTATAACTTATGTAATTTAACAGATACATAAGGATGGATACAACTAGTCATAAACCAAATACTTGTGCCTAGCTCATGCATTTTTGTAAACAGACTGATTACCAAGCTGAAAAAAGGGTAGTGTGACCGCCCCTTACAGGTCACAAATCAGACAGTTGATACAGCATGTCCCATGGCATGTAACCATCATGTAACACCGGAGCCCCCAGCCCCCTGCGCTTATCCCCCACGTGTTACCATTAGCCAATCTAGAAGATAAACCACGGCGGATTATCCCGGCACTAATCCGCAGTCCCCAGCCTGTAATCACCCAACGCCGATACTGTCTTCCACCATCTATGAGCGGTGTGATAACTCCCCTCTTGTCTTTTGTATGTCCAACTTCGTCATCCTCAAGTCAAACCGACGACAAAAAAGTAAATTGGAATAATAAGGCGGTTTGAATGAACCATAAATCTTATAAATTGGGAAATAAAGTAAGGCGCGTGAAGACGCTTATATTCAATCGGTGTTTTTGGATCGGGATGTTTTAGTGAGCTCCTTGGTAAGAAGAAGTGGTAGGTGGGGCCGCCCAGGGAGCGCTGGGAGGCGTCCGATTGGTCGGTGAAGTATTGGCGGTTGCCAAGAGACGAGTCGGAACCACATCCCCAAAGTGTTCATCCATTGTCTGGGGGTGGACACCAATTCTGACGTCTTCCAAATTAGATTGGGATGAAATATTATCCCTGTCGCCAGTAATCCGTTTCGGTTCCTACGAGAGGAAAACTTTCCATATCAAACTGACAACACAGTGCTGATAATGGTGCCAGGCATTGCATCAACTCGCCGGGCCCTTTGGGTTTTAATTTTATTGGGATTAAATGGAAATTGCTCACAAAGAAACCGTCCGTCTCGGCCTCATTTCCTCCCGAGGGCTCATCTCTTAATCTTGCTTCTATTTGAAAAACGTAAATGACAATCTCCTTCGGGACAAAAAGTAATTATCTGACATCCATCATCGTTCTTATCTATGGCCTTAAGTAGGCCTGGAAATACATCACACCTAATTCCGGAAGAAATATACAACGTCTTTAAAACTCAAACTTTAAACGCCATTATAATGAACAATGATTCTTGTTCATCATCGATGCCCATGAATCAATATATGAATGTTTCCCCTTTCCTATGGATATGTCACTCCTTTTTTCCCGACAGAGGACCATAACTCAAATGTGTAAGAAGCGGTATCATTGCCCAACATCGTTGGCGGGTTCTAGCGGGCACCCTTCAAAGTAGACTGTTCCCACGTTATCTGTAGCGGGCACAGAGACGGCCAGGGTGGGGTCCGGGTTGGGGGGACCCCTGTGGCCACCAGCTGGACCCAAACACCTCCCTGTGAAGCAGGACCTCTCAGCGCTTTGAGCCCCCATAGGGGGGTCCATCTCAGGAGATCTAGAGGTCCGCAGTGGTTGAGTGGTAGGGAACCTTCAGGGCGCACTGGGGAATTAGCCGACATTTATCTGTGCCCACTTTGAACAAAATGTTTGCTACAGTAATTGAATTTCTTGATTTTTTTTTTCAGATTCAAAGCCCCCCCCCCCCCCTTGGGATAGTTCAGGGTTAGAGGGGTTGTTACCTGGTGCAGGCTCAGAGGTTACCTGGTGGGAGCGGCATGCAGGTAGAACACCTAGAACAACATGCGGTAGGAGGGGGCCGTATCCCTGGATCGGGGGGTTTACAATGTCAGCCATATATACAAGTATAGTCTTAAATGAGTGTGGCTTTCTTAATGTTGTTTTTTTGTCCTTCTATTCTCTGGCAGATACTTGATGACAATGATGTAACGTGTGACTTCAGAGACCCAGAACACCTGGCCAGGATGGGAGTTATCCCACTCAAAAGGCACGAGTTATGTTACACTTGCATTGTATTCTATCTTATCACATGAACCTCATGTTTGGACATGTATGACGTCTGTGTAGGGGATACACGCAGGATGTTTAATGAAAACATGAGCTTCCCTTATCACATAACCTTATGTGGGAACGTTATAACATCATTGCATAGAGATGTTCTTTTGGGTTTATATCTGACACTCCCTGGTAATTGATACGTTTCACACTGTTTATAATACGAAGAAGAGTCCTGACAAGCGAATTGACTGACTCAAATGCTTACCTTGTAATTTCTTCATGTAGTTTGCAAGGGTCTGCTGCGTAGAACTTGACACCGAAGTACAGCGTATGTTGTTGCCCATCTATACAGCGGAACATCAAAGGAACACTTTTAATATTCGTGTTGTTAAATTACTCCAAAAGCAAAACTGTCCTGTACTAATTACAAGGATGAAGAAGTTTTGGTACGAGATAGAATGTCATCCATTATCCCTCCCATATATACATCACAAAGGCCTAAAGAATGATATGATATATATTTACGGAGAGATGCGTACCGAAGATTACTCAAACCATGAATAAAGCCTAAGGCACTACAAAAAATACGCGTTTTCATGGCTCCTTTTCAAAGATTGGCGACATTCCAAATCACTGGAACAGCAAAAACAAGTGCGTTATTTATGTTTTCAACTGAGGTAATTCCAAACAGTACTTACTTTTAAGTTGCGATACCAAGGATTTCAAAGGGTCAAGCCAGTGCTGAAAGAAGATATTCAACATGACATAAAACCAAATATCCGTACATAGACATGGTTTCTCTGGCAACAAACGTGAAATGCATCTCACGAATAAAATAGCAAGTGTATACTCTTTGTAGTTTCAATGGTAATCCCTACTTTTGATGGTATTCTGTGAAATTCTTGTATCCTAAGGATTAAATATAGATAAACGTAAGATAATTCAAAGGTACCTTACAATGGAGCTTATTGGAATACAAATTATTATTGCAATGCATTTCTTTTTTTAATCCATATACATGTACGTACAAAAATAAGTGACGTAAGAAAACCAAAGATTATTATGGCCTACCGTCTGGTTGGTGGAGTCCAGATAACGCAGGCCGAAGTACTCTCGTTCTATAAGGTTCAGGTGTTCAAATACTTTGTTCAGCACTACTTGACCCTTCGCTGTGGACTGAAAAAAGAAAAGTTGGATATGTTGAGCACTGCATACAACATGCACATTGCCGCCAATCTGTAACGATTAAGCATCCTTGAAATGCAATTCAGACCTTCTTATCTCGAGGTCAACATCTCGTGGATAATCGAATTTCGTTGTAAGTCTTATCTTAGAAAAATACAATGATTGTAGAAATACTGAATACCGCTAACAAACCAGATTATCTATGTGCTGTCCGAACTTGTTGGTGACGCCACCGAGTCGTTTAGCCATTGAAACCAAAATGCATTAACTATGGTAAAGTAGTTGAAAGTTCGTCAATGTTCTTGTTTAATTACTCTATGGACTTTTATATTTTCCAGGAAAGAAATGAGGAATTTGCAGTTTGAAATAAGGGTATGTTAAAATAATGGGATTTACTACCATGTTTTGGTGATATACTGGAGAAAAGAGAATCAAAGCCTGCTCCTAACAAGACATTGGGATCTGATTGACCATACCCCAGACGCTGCACGTGCAGCCGTCGTCAAGGAAATATCGACCCCTCCCTCACTCCAGGTCTGCCCAACAGGGTACCACCCTGCGAGTATTGATCACCTATTAACCCAGTGACCTTTGACCCTATACCCTCTGACCTCAGACACAGAACCAGGTACGGGGATCGAAGGAACCACCCGAGACGCTGTGCCCTGTGTTATGGATTCAAAGCCTTTTATCTCGTATTTCACATACCAGGCATCATACCGCCCTCCCCATAAAATAAAGGAATTTAAAGGAAGTTTTTTTCGTAAAAATAAAGGAATTTAAAGGAATTTGCAGGGATTTCTAGGAAAAATAAAGGAATTTTAAAGGAATATTTAGAGAACTTTTAGAGAGTTTAAACATGAAATAAGGCAAATTATATTGTAACAGGACTGCCTTCCTGTTGATTATTTCTGTGCAGCACTGTGTTGACCCACGTCGATCAATGCATCGACTCATGCCGATCGACACGTCGACCTGGATCGATCGACGGCTAGTAATTTTTTTTTTTGTAATTTTATCGCTAATAATATGGAATTCTATGCATTTTATGAGATAATGTGATGTTTTCTTGCTCTAGAAAAAAAATTAAGGAATTTAAAGGAATTTTTCATGAAAATAAAGGAAAATAAAGGAATTTTGCCTATTTTCACAAAAATAAAGGAATTTAAAGGAAATTCCTTTAAAATAAAGGAACGGTATGATGCCTGCATACTGATCTGTTTCAATAGTTAGTACATCCTGGCCATGTATAGGGCATACCATACTCTTACTGATATTGATTAGCCGCCATGTGTGATGTAATCCTAGCTCACGGTATATCACGGCATATCAACAAATGTACCGTATCTTCGCCGTGGGCACGCGTCCCTGGCATTATCTATTGTCAAGATTCGATAGAGAGCCAACTCACTGATTTTGGGTGTGGGGAGATTTTCTCAAAATAAAAAAACATTCGATACCATATGAATGATATATTCTTGGGTCACAGGACTAGTCACATGGAAAGGTAAATTAATACAACTTTTCTTCTAGAGGATAGTTAAAACAATAGTATTGCTATGCATAACTGTCGGAGTGTCCTGAAGATACAAGTCATTGATCAGCATTGCAACACTTAACAAAGTTTCATACCGTTCAGGCATAACTCTACCACACACTGTCACTGTATTTAGAAAAGCCAAATGGATGCTTCGTAAAATCCATTCCTATATACTATCTCCAGTCCTGAACGGTCTGAATGGCTCAACTCTCTCAGAACGCCACCGGTAAAGGCTGCAGGACCTTTTCTGAATCCGGTAGACAAGGCTTAGCGTTAACCGTGGCATTATACAAATTGCTGAGCTTGGACCATGTGAGCTGCTCGCCAGGTAAATCCCTGGGCACAGAGAGCTGCTCCCGTGAAACAAATGGGCTGATTGAGCTGCTCAGTCGGCGGGTGTCTGCCCCGGCACCTGGCCCTGACTGAGCTAATCAGAACGTCTGCATGCCGGCGGATTACGTAGAGATGACTACAGGGGGCCTTTTCACATAGAATAGGAGAGGCTCCTTGTAGCGCGTTATGGCAGGCTACGAAAGAAAGTCAAGTCGTCTGTATTCGTGGCAAATGGACTCCGCACTCCACGATATTTACTGGCGTCAAATTGTCCCTTTCTATCTTATATTCTTTAGAGATTGGGTTACAGTTTGGACTCAAAATACGCTCACAGTGACAGTTCAATACCTGTAGGCATAATAGCATTCTGGTGCTAGTCTGTAAAAAGTATTATACCCTTTATAGACTAACCTCAGAATCTGCACATAATGACAGTTCAATACATGCATAATGCGCATTCTGGGGCTTGCTCGAGTCCCATAGTGTAACCCAATTAGAGACGCCACATTTGAATGTAACTGAAGATTAGGCAGTAGTATAGAGGTAGGGGAAATGGCATCTCTGCAAATATACGAGACTTTCAAATGTCGTCTATTTGAAGTATTTGAGTACGGTAACACCAATATTGCACTGTCAAAGTGGTACATACGGTGCATCAGATCTGAATCAAGCATGTGAGGCTTGTCAATAACAAGACCAAAGACCAAATTCCGCAGCAGCAGAACGGCCGTATGAGCAAGACCGGCTCTGGTGATATGGCAAAAGAGGTAGATCGGAGGTAGATGGATACTGCTATGCCATCATTGTAGTGACTGCCGTACATATCAAACTGAGCTCCACGATTCGAGAAACAGCACTAGTCCGCCTAAAGATGAGGACTTCTTTTTTATAATCATTCGGTCTCAAAATCATATAACGTCAGAGGTTTTTATATACCAAATAAAATTCAAGCCTATTTGTCAACTGCTAACGATATCCTTTAGGGGTGTGCCAAAACCGACTCTGGGTCTGGGTGGGTATGCAGCCAAAACAAGTGCATCGAGAACGCAGTTGTGAGCATGAGAGTTGAGCATATACGAGTACTGTCACCGACATGGGCCTTGGGGCCGACTGGCGACATAAGGACCAATCGCCACCTGTAGATTGACCTGCCATCAGCTACCTGAGACGACCTGACCCTGGAGGTGGGCAAAAGGCGGGGACGCAGGGGAGCGTGCGTTACTCTAGGCCCACGTCTCAGTGCAGGCTGTTTTCCACCCCTCCCCCCTCCCACCAACCACTCGGGCATGAAGACATCTAATTTGGAAATCGATCCTGCCCCGACCTGCCACCGCGACCATAATCTGAGGCCCAAGGTCTGCCAAATTAACCACAACCACTCTCATTACGCCGGGGCCGTTGGTACGGGGCGCGTAACGCGGCGCCAAGCTCTCCGCACCCGAGAAGCGCCCAAATTAATTTACAGTTTAATCAATCAGGAGCGAGAGAGGGGTTCCCTTTGCTCCCAGCCGCTCTCAATTTCGGAGCTGATTTGATCGGAGGTCGACGGTCAAAAAAGGCTTGGGAATGCAAATTGAAAGCTCCACTACACCTTGTCACCTCACAACCAAGTAAAGCCGCTATGTGAGTGTCAACGTCTAATTTACATCAGTGATTATATAGGACGGACGAGTCACACACTACCCTTCAGCTATAGAGGGTAATTTAGAACCCTTCTTTGTGTCTGTATATCATATTCTTAATATAACGTTATTTGTCTACTGTATTCGCTAGCTCTGACACCGGTAAACAAAACATTTCCTCACATCGTAGTTGTACAAAGCCATTTTCCTACGCGATTGCGTATACACGTAACAAGTAATGACCGATTCTCATATATTGCTTAAAAACAAGGAAAGACTTTGATGATTCGTTCCTTACATGACTGAAGGCGACATGGAAGATTAACCAGCAATTAAACATTATTATATTGTTATCTATTTCTTATCTAGCAATCATTTCTCTGCTCGGCTTTGTGAATCACTCCTAAAGCACACTCCTCTTATTAAAAAAACCCGACAGGGTCCATGTTTTGTAGCCTCGACATGCGACGGCTGCATGCATAGGTTCAAACGATTTTTTTTTAAATGTATGTCGGATAACTGAGTCCCTGTTTGTATTATTACAAACAGTTGCAATACAGCTTCGTCGAAGAGGATGATTAACTGCATGCTGTTAATGTATGATTACTGGCTGAGATCTGAAGTATAACAGTTTTATCATCAGGTCTTCATTGTTACCTACCGCGTATTGCTCAGTAAATAGTAAAAGAACTCACTATTAAATCTACTTCCCATGCAGCTCAATGCGCTGCTAGTGGTAAATCGGGGAGGAACCGGCCGGATAACAGACTAGACTAGTCTTTGAATGTTGTGTATTTGATCTAAAGGTGAAAATATCAAGACAACAGTGAACTGGGTATGCAACTGGGTGCATTAAAATATATCACTGATGGCACATAACCAACATTTTCTACCAAGCCTGAAGTAGTTTTTGTTGCAAAAAGAAAACAATGATATACAGCGAAATATAAAAGAGGTGACAATGAATCGTATTGTAATTTGTTATTTCATGCCATGGCCTCTTAAAGAGGCGGTTGGGTCGGGTCGGGGTCTCACATAAACCTGAATGACCATGGTTGGCAAGTCCCGACCTATTGAATCCAATACAATGAGATGGTTTTGACCCAATCTCCTATCCTGGCATCACCGCAAGGTCAGATCTAGATATGAGATATTGACAGTGGTTTTGAGGTCAAATGAGGCCAGATACGAGGTCAGCAGGTCAGACACGTTGTCTAGCTCAGTCTATTTACTACTTGTATAATAGTTGTGATAATTTACATGCCATCATGTGGCCATTAACTACTTCAACTTGAACCCACACCAAAACATTCGCACAATTAAAGTCCATTGTTATAACAGGTTGGGCCAGTGATATAGGATGTAAGAGTGTTCTGAAAGTCTGGTGAAGCGACTTTCAGTTGCTAAAGCTTGTCCACCGAGCCTTTTTCTTTCTTTCGTTTTTCTGATGCAGAGGTTCCAGGCCCAAGATCTGCATTCGCCACACGTCTCTTCGTGCAACGTCCCTATAAATTTATTTCAATAGTCTCTCCCTGTACACGTACAGACATCAACTACTTTAATACATAATGTAATACTGACTATTTCGAACGTCCTGTACTGGTGAGTAGAGTATGTGTTAACCTGCTAAGGAACCTTTAATGTAAATTCCACTTGAGCTACGTTAACACGCCCTGTCCAAGAACTGCCCCTACGGCCTTAGGTCTGAGAAGCCACTTGTACCCTGATGTACCGCTGCCCGTCTGTAAGCGGCTCTGACTGTATCAAGAGGCTTCTTGTCAAGACGCAGCCTGCTGTACGCCGCAGTAGTACGGCGACACTGCCTGCTGGCACGGCGGCGCCCATCTGTCATTCTCTAACAGTGTTTCCCGTTGGTTGGGCCCAGTTCCTATTACACTATATACCCAGGACTCTGGAGGAACCTGCCTCCTGGCGCTGGAGGGGTCTGCTGGGGAGCGTCTGTCGGGGTTACTGCCGGTCGACCTGGCCTCAGCAGGCTCGACACTCGGAGGGCGTGTGGCGGCCCTGCTGCCTGTCGCCCACACAGCAGCCTGCATGTAGGGACAAGGGGGTGCTTTGCAGGCACGAGCGGGCAGGGTTCAAGTAGCCTCATTTGGAATGAACGTCTTTCAATTTGCACCTCCATTGCGTGAGGGATCTGCCCGTGTTGTTATAAATACCTACAGATGTATGTTGCATGATGGAGCCCCTTATGATGAATCATAGATAGTAAGCGCTGGGCAAAAATATATCTGCACGTCGAGATTGCATCCGGGAGAAGAGACTTCAAGAGTCCGACATTTCTTCCTAGATAACACTCAGGCAGTGCAAAGCATTTATTGATTTAAACATAATGCAAGATAAGGCAAGTCAAAACAAAAAACGATTCAATACGTGGGGTCTACAAAGTATCATACCACGTCCTTCTCGGCTTTCCATTCATACCCCGTACATACCTTTTTATATCATAAATACAATCTTATTTTCTTGCTAAACTTCCTCAGGTTTATGATTTAGTTCAATATTTCTTATAAGTGTTGCGGTTACAAAAAAACGAATGTTAATTACTATTCATTTTACAGGGCCCATGAATACGAATTTGGAATGAATAGAAATAGGTCATGGCGTTATTTGGTTCTTATCTTATTCGGGAAATTTGATTCATACTTAGGAGAAGGAATCGGAGCGCTTCCTGAGCAGCTCCCCATAGGTCGGCATGCCTGTACGAGCATGACACACCCCGTGCCTCGTATCGATGTTCGGGGGACCTGTCTCCACATCCAGACATATCTTGATCTTCTCCGGTAAGGGGACCTGGCAGGGCACTTCCCCGGGGCCAGAGGTTGGCAGATACCAGCCCGTCCGGGGGGAAGGTGAGCAGATACGAGCACATCCAAACCCAGGTCAAGGGCAGGGGAATCCCAAGAACGATCCCATTAATGCTACCCGTCGAAATCACATTATCTACAGCTAAGTGCACTCCGGCGCGGGGAACCCAGCTCCACAAATAGTGTGACCCCGAGCTACGATTACATTGCATAAAGTACCCTGATATTACATGTATTCTGAAGTCCGTTGTAAAGGTTCTGACAGCTAACACATTTTTATTCAGTTTTAAACTAACGGTTTTTCATTTAATTATTCTCGCTAGGGCACGAGTGACTGAAACGGGTCCGGCGAGGAGAATAAAACAATAGAAATGCACCAGGTTATCCCGCAGGTTATACACTTCTTTTTTTTTTCTAAGTTACCCTTAATGTTTTGTATACTGTTTGTCATATCGCTTTGCTATAAAGTCATCTTTAAGAGTGAATCCGGTATGACGTGTCGTTGACTGTTGTACCAGAAGACGCGGCCTGTAACAGCTGCTGGTCCCTCGCCCACCTCGCCGGGGGAGACGGCCACTTTTTCTTATGATCGGTCAAACTCTTCGTATGATGAGGACACTCCGCGTAAAGCGCAGCCAGGTAGGGAGGTGTGAGCCGGGATGTATGGTGGCGACCCCCCAGCTGGGGCCACACGTACCACCTCGACCTGCCCACCTCCACGGGTCGGGTCGACACAACACGGGCCGCACTGATGACCAACTGCTCGGGGAGGCTACGGTTTTGCACACTGCATTGTTTCACCTTTCATTTTCTTTCTATCTAGTCATTTTCAAGGTCCTATCTTGTAGTTCCTTCACCCCAGAGCATTAACAGTCTACGGCGTTTGGTCCAAGCCCCTGGCTTTTGTTGTTGATTCTTTACAACACTCGATAATGCAGTCCTCCCTTAAGTCACAACATAAACTGGCAGGCTTAAGCTACTGATAACACATCATTACCGGTTACCCTACTTTTTTACATGGTTATACCTAACGAGTAAACGTCAATGTTAAATTCTTGGAACCGGGTGTGGTAAATCGTGTTTCTATGTAGTGAGAACAAATAACCAGAAAACGAATGCAAATCGTCTTCACTCTAAGCTTCATTCTATACTCGTTGGTTCGTCATAACAGAACCTCTATCCCCTTATAGTTTACGACGGCATAGCGACGTCCACGACGTCCCCGTCTGATGACGTCAACAGACGTCGTAACGGTTGACGTGTGCGTGATTAATAGTTGGTACCCTCGGGTCTAATTAGACGAATCAGATTAATTGGTGGAGTGAATGTTGTGAGCCTTGTCGTCATCATGCAATCCGCTTTATTCTGTGTATCTACGGAGCCCTAGGTTCATCTCTCGCTGAATGAGTGAGGTGAGAGAGTTATGAAACCTATCATCACACAGAGGTCGATTCAAAGGGACAGAATGATAAACATAATTCCATTTGAAAGACGTTTGAGTGTGCTAAAGAGACAAAGTGGGACCATGATACAAGCTATTCAATATAACTATGATTGAAATATTATATTAGATTTGCACCCATTCGATACTCGAACAGTTAGACTGCGTACTATCCACCACAAACCCGACTCAGGCGTATACAGACAAGGTCGGTACGATATCACCATGAACGAGGGGGAGGAAACGTGTATACGTGCATTGAATGATAATGATAAAAACAATTGTTGGGTGTGCAAACAATAGGCTTTTCCGAAGGGCCTTTCGAAACTCAGGGGGTCGGAAATCAGTTCGGACTGTACATTTCTTTCCTTTTGGTATGATATTTCTATCATCTTTATGAATTCAAATTTGATGGTACAAAAATATGGTAAACAGAGCGACTCATTAGGGCCTGGAGGAAAATATGGTACAAGTTCCCATTCTGTGTTGATCTACGTATGACCGAACAACCCAATACCAACATCGGTACGAGAGAGTATGTACAATATTTCATTTTGATCCTTTTTATCAACTGATTAGGTTGATATGATACTGATCTGAGTTAACGATTCCCTGCTCTACAGATTAAGAACTAATACAGACGGTCCACACCCTCTGGGGTTACAGGCGTGCGTTATGGATTCTTTCCTTTACAAGTGAGCATAAAAAGACTGACGCAACAAAGAATCAGGCCAAGCCTATTTCGTTTACAACAACCAAAACAAAGATGCACCAACTTATTCAATTGTAATAAATCTGGTGTCACATTTCCATATTATTACAAAATGAATTAACTGCATTAAATACAATCATAATCTTATTGTCGATTTTGTGTGTGCGGTCTTCCCACCCATATTCCAGAACCATGGGAAGATGTCGAGATGAAATCAGTAAAGAAATAAATAGGTCTAGCCTTGACATCAGATGCGAGTATTAAACAGAGATCAAAGTAAGGAGAAGCCGCCCTTCTCAGGTGAGGGCCGAGGGTTACCTGGCCCGGTGCCAGGTAAATCTAGGTCAGTGCCTGCATGCCACCCCCACCTGTCTACAGTTCACCCCTCTCTGCTGGCCCCCACACCCATCTCTACCTGTGGGAACGACCTACGAAAGTACGCCTGATTATTAAAAGTGTTTGGAATTGTCTGTTGGCGATACCTGGTTTTGTAATATCTAATACTTTATCTGATTGTTGTCAACGTTCATCAAATAAGGATGGTCGTAATCTATTTATAATCATTATTCTTACCAGCTAAATTAGAATGTCAAAAGCAAACAAAAATAACTACGTTGTGTATGATCGTCATCTATTATAGTTCTTACCAGGTAACTTAGAATGTCATCCGTGCCAATCCGTGTTATGATGGCTTAAATCAATATTATAAATGTATCTATCATTACTTATTCTAAAAAGGAATATTTATCAAAGCCAGTAAGCAGCTAAGGAGAAGAGAGATAGGACAATGTGTTCAGTACTGATTTATGGTTTATAATCTTTTGATAAATAAGCACTATCATGGTATTTTATTTAGTATCCTGACAAACGATAATTCTGCTTTCCAAACGGTTACGGATATTACTGAAAAACGTTTTTTCAGACAGGTGCAGCTGGTTTAAGACTGCCATCAGTATGGTTGGCCAGTTAAATGTGCCAACGCGTCAGCAGTGACAAAAAAACTCTTACTAGCAGTGAAATAGTCTAAAAGAGCGGCCGCTCCTGAATAGACGTGGAGACTTAAGACCCACAAAGAATGAAATGCCTCTATCGTCACAAACAGGCTTTAAATATCAAAATTTATTGTAGGTTTCGTTTGTCAATACTCGGATAATTGTTATTTTTTTACCCATCCCGTCCTCTATTCAAAATGTGGTGTTTATTTTCACTAGATCTGTCACTGGACAACACTCTTAGTGTACTTCTGGGTGGTCGGTCGAAAGGCCTTCCTTATCAAGAATTACCGAAGAATCAAAAAACTATGTGTAAACATGGGAAATGTGTCTCACAGATCTGTGTTATGGGTTCTATACATGACTTGCATCTATGATTACGATTCACAGATATCATATTAGACATGTATATATAGGTCTTATAATTAGAAGTGGGTAAATTGGCCTAGTTCGGATTACTAAATCATTAAATGCTGGAACGGTAGACCTTACACATTTTTGGTTGTCCGACACATTATCTTCATTCAGTAGTTTTATACTACCTTTTTTCATTCAACCACATGTGAGACCTCATTTATACACGCCGGTTATGTCCAATGAGATGCACGGATTCAGGAACAGTTACACTTATATGTATAACATATTAATGCTACTGTTTATTGAGGAAAAATGGCCGCGAACTTATCTGACATCGGTGCTCCAAAATTGGGTCACATTTCCCCGGACTCACCTGGAGGAGAAAAAGAAAGGTAAGTTATACTCAAATTAACAGACAACTGCAACAGTCAAAATGGTTTGCTAATAGATACATGTGCTATTATACTTTGAGTGAAGTGTATGCAGCCGTGATAAGTGTTATAATTTTTTTTTTAGTTTCGCGGCTTTCTTGTTTTGTATTGTCTGCTGAAAGAACATATTGACTGCGTCATTTTGAGATTCTTTCTTTTCCTGCTTTGGCAATTTGTCCCTAATTTTGCCGGTTGACAGGAAAACAACTTTCAACATTTTATTGTATTACTTTTTGTGAAAACTGAACTCCTCTAAACTGAGAAAGACAATTCTTCGTCAGAATTGGGTACGATTTTCCGCCTCCCGTTTTCTTTGCCTGCAGGCTATGGAGATAAGAGTGCCACTCTACAAACATTCTCACAACAACCAGTCTTACGGGGACTTAACACTGAAGGACCCTTAACAATATTAGTGTTTCTCAGGCAGAACCAAACTGTTGACAGAGTGGCAACCCTTAGGCTAACGTTCGGTTCGCTCACGGGTTTGAATGAAACATTTTGATAAATCCATTAAGGTGTTCAGTTGACTGCAGGGGCGACTATTTGAGATTGCTGAATAACGAGTGCACTTCTGAATACTGTATAGCTACTCAATTCAAAACTTTATAATGTTGAGTGATGAATCCTGACACGTAAATGATAAGAAGCTGCATTAGAAAGCTTATCAGTATGCAACAGTTTGTGCTCAGTGTCCGACGGATGGCATAATATGTGGTACACTTCACCTGTTTCATGAATAAATCAATCAAGTTCCATGATAAGTACGTGTTACTTCATGTCTGCACATCCACGCAACTGCATTGATGTACAAGTTGGCCGATTGACGTGATTGATGAGATCGATCATTTGGTAAAATGAAAATTTCGCCCATTGGAATTAAACGTAGGACGCTAAGGAGAGATGATTCAAATATTTTGATGGTGGGTCCCCGGTGGGTCCGAACCTCGCCGCTTTGCCGACGCCATCTTCATCAGTCTTTGAGCTCTTTTCACTGGGTTTATGCCATTCATTGAGAACTTTTCACCGGATTTATGCCATTCATTGAGTAGTTTTCACCGGGTTGATGCCTTCTTAGAGCCCTGGGGAAAAGGCATGCAGGGAGAGATCCCGGCAGTGTGACAGTGTCAATCCTCCTCGGGTCCGATCAATCCAATGTTTTTGCCTTGATGTGAACGCATGTTTAACCCCTTCATGCGTTAGTATGCGTCCACAGGTCCACATAGATTCAATTAATATATATTGAGAGATCAGATACCGCTATAATCCAGGTAAAAGAGGCGGAGAAGGACCCCCTGTAACAACCAGCCGGCCGGGACGACTGCACCCGGCCGTGTGACACTCAGTGTCACTGACAGAGTGAAGCGGTCTGACCTGGATTTTTCACCGGGTTGACGCGACGGAATACCATAAAATAGTGCGATGCATTTACGTGTTTAGACGTGCTATTTCGCAATATTTTGATTCTGGGACAGTGGGATGCTTAGCTATGTATCCAAATCTACCTCTCTATATATATTTGACCCGTAAGAACGACCGATTTCATAATCAAATAGGCCTGCAAAGTTGATGAATATTCAGACTTTGACCTGGTTCCTTTCTTGTCCGATCGAAAACGAGGCTAGTGGGCGTGACTTGACGCCAGCCCAGGGCCAGTCCTAACAAAAGGCTTACCGCGTCGTGTGACGATTGGATTTCTGGTCTGATTTGGTCAGATATCGGTATAAATGATCAATTGATGGTGTTATCGGACCTCAATCATCATGTACGATCCATATCAGATAGGAAATCGATCAATTCTATCGGATTACATGTTTTCTGAGAAGGGTAGGGCCATCACCTGTCATGTAACGCGCGGGATTTTGGGAGTCTGGCGAACATAACGCGTCACCTAACGCGCGGAAATCAACGCGTCAAAGTCATTTTACCGGAAATACGCTGTAAATTCCAATGGATTTTACCGGAAGAATCGGTAGACAAGGTATGGGTAGCTGGTTCCCGCAATGATGGAAGTATAGAGAAAATCATATGTAAGCTAGGCAGCCACCAGTTTTATGCTAAATTTCTGGATGTTCCTGGCGAGTCTGCAAAATCCTATACATTCTAGTTTATTGCTTGTGGTCGTACACGAAAGTCCGAGCGCTGTCCTTTAGAGAATTCCGCCTGATACGCTTTGATTTGCTTTCATACTCCTTTGATCCCTTTGGTTTTGCGGGGCGAAAAATAATATGCACACAGAAGTAAAGCTTTTTGCATTACGATTAAATGCACATACAATGTTTTTTCTAAGACTTCGCACCCAACGCATGTTTGAACATACATCTTCAGTTCGGATACTGCAGAGGTCAGGGATTTGACATAGTACATATATCTCACCCAAGTTGTATATTCCCCTGTGTCCAAGGGCCAGTTACTGGAACTTTAGTGGATGGTCGACCTCAAGGCAACTAGGCGGGCATCAATAAATCACCCCTGACAGCCTCACCACTCTATCATCCTATTCCCCATACACACCGCCCACCCAGCTCTTATTAAATATCTATGCTATAATTATACGCCTGGCAAGAACGCTTTTAAAAAAGGTCAGTAGTCATCGCGAACTGTTGGCGTTTCTAACTAATAGCGGTTTCTGCAAACTTCGTGTTTAAGAATGGACGAAAAGATGCATTGGTAGGATTGGCAGTAGAAGGAAGCAAGTCCACTGATACATACCCCATATTATCAGTTTCTGTTGGTACTTTCATTGCGAATATTTGTAATATTCGCGACAATATTACATCAAATAATATGCATAGCATCTTTTGCATTAAAAACTTAAAATGATAACATTCATTGCATTGAGTAACACTTGAACAAGACTTAAAAAGTGAACTAGTATTATCAAGTTTAAAGCAAACTAGTTCAGTTTAAAACAAACTACTGCCACAGTATTCTATTGCCCTTTCTAATATCACTTTAGTCTAGGGACAACCATTACAAAGATGTAAATGTGTGTGCCTCTTACACTGGGGATTTTAGGGTAGACCTGGGCTCCGTAGATTACATATGGCTTTACAAATCATCATTGATTTTAACTTTTTTCCTTTCGTGTTCATTTTTTGTCACGCCAGTAAAATCTCCAGCAGCACAGCACCTCGGACCATGCACGGCTATTGGCTGCCAAACGTCCATGAGCGGACTGGTTGCTACAGAGATAAGAGATGTCAATGGCTGTCGCTATATGGAGACAGCACTGGTATCCATGGGGACCTGGTCTGGGAAGTGCACAATGGGTTCACCCAGTCCACTGATAGTGGTACGGTAATACAACACCTTAGACTATCTCTTCTTTAGAAAATGATGTTATGCTGTATTTGGGTATAGCTAGCTAGTAAGAATCTTAATCTATGGTTTTAAAATGAAGAAAAGGGAAACGCAGATTCATTATTTGACCTTAATCGAAAATCTAAGTTAGAATCAGTGAGCTCATTCAGCTAATATACTTTCATTAGTTGGTTCCTTATATATAAATATGATTGAGAACGGGGCTATGTGTCATTGTCAAGTCGTTGTGAATTGTAGGGGTCTGATAATACCATCGGCTCCGTTTCAAAGTATACGTTTGAAGCTGATCTTAGCCTTACATGGATCTATGCTATGTCGCCGGCCATTCCTTATACGACCCGTTCTGCAATGTAAGAGATGGCTCTAATAAGAGCCTCTTTGAGAGAGAGAGATATGATATATGTCGCCCGAAAAACAGTGTAGGAGGGGTCACCGTGACATAAATCCTCTTTTATTTTCTGACCCCGGCGGTTTTAGATCATCACTTATATAGTGGTCTAAACGCTCTGCAAATATTTCAACCTGCCAACTACTAGATGATGGAAGTTTGTTTTTTTCTTTCGCAAATTAGTGATTAGTGCCACAGTTAAGATGACCTTGGCATATTAGTCAGGCTGATAAATGGAAAAAGAAAGGTCTCCAATTGCTGTTTTGAATTTTTACTCATCAGTGAAGTAGGCTATTGGTGTTTGGGGGGATTAACAAACGGTGCCCAGGAGACACATTCCCATCCATAAATAAACGGACAAAAAGGTCCCCGTGGGGTAGGCTCATCCTGTTTTCGAAATAATTGGTCAATTACTTGTAATTCACCAGGGCTAATGATCTACAGATATTTTAATCAACAAATGTCCACTGGACTGCCAAATGAGGATTCCTTTGGTCCATTTGATGCAAACAACTTCGCAGTGTACGAGTAGACACAGGGAGCTAGTTACTTGTTAAGCTCCGGCCATACTTCACTCAACTAAACTCGACCAACCAGAATAGTTGGGGACAATCCTTTAGCGTGGCATAGGATCCCAACCGGAGTCTTTGCTGTGATTCTATGATTTCGTCGGGTCGCAAATGTTGAGACGTTCTAGATGTATGACTGGATATAGTCGGGTCTTAGGGATGTGTGCCTGCATCATGTACATGTATGTAGACAGTCCTAGGTCCTTTCAGTTGATGAGTGTGGCGGGGGCTTAAAAGACATTGATTTATCAGAACAACATGGCTATTGATTCAACGTACGTCGTTCTTTATCTTCTTTAACTTAAGCGCTAAAACTATTTTCTTCTTTCAATTCATTTAAGTCCAGAGCCAAGTAAAGTACCTCTCTGGTGATTGAAAAAAACACTCAATTACCCCACCAGGAATGGGGTGATATATCTTATTTGCCCTCCGTTATTAGAACAACGTTTCTTCTATACAACGTACCGGCTGGAACCTTTAAGGCTTGCAACAATTTAATCATTCATGTTATTATCGTAGACTTCCCCTCTTCCAAACATTAAAATGAAAACCAATAAGAAAATTATCCTACGATACAAAGTATTCATTATTCATAGTGTATTTAATCAACAGCAGTTAATTACTCTGTGACCTTTGTTTTTGTTTTCCCCAGCCTCTAGTCTGGGCTGTGTGATTCGTGCTGAGGCCGTCCATACGACCAACCTCACCTTATCTAGGTCTCAACTCCTTACTTGTATTTCACTTAACTACATTTTTCTTTTTTCCGGCTGGCTGGAGAATCGATAGTATCATCTGACTCTGTTTTCGGGGCGGCTGGTGGTTAAAAACAGCAGCCAAGGGTCCCCCTGGGAAAAGAACCAACAGAGGTACTGACAGCCCCGACTGAGCCCTGCATGCCCCTACCAGACTTGTAACAGTCCCCGACAGCCCTCTGCCTCTTCTCTCTACACGCACCCCAGCCCCGGCTATAGAACCCTTGTGCCGACGTCCATAGACTCTGAGCAGCCCGTGTCCTATAGCTCAGGGCACAATCCCACCCGTCACTGCCTGTTCCCGGTGGTGTGAAGGATGTCCTCTCTGACCAGGAGGGCCCCAGACCCCCGTGAATCGGACATAGCGCTGGACTCAGGGATGATCGCGACCACGGCTCACACCACTGACCATGCCTGGAGGACTGAGCAGCGGCCGGGACACGGCGGGACTTTCTTGGGGTCTGGACTTCATCAAAAGAACGGTTCTATCAATTTTGCTGGACTAAAACAATACAACATTGTTCTAATAATAATGATGTATTGGAAAGGATCCACTTCATTTTGATGTTTATGTCGAATTAAGTGAATCACTGTAAACTATATTATTATGTCATATTCAAAAGACAATGCGAGTCACTCCTTGGGATAGTGTAACTTGCACTCTTTTGAATATTCATAATGTCGTCAGGCTAGTAAAGGCGTAAACGTTTATGGGGCTTTGCAGAACACGAACAACCATGTTGATAATACTATGGAGCAGGAATGACAATTAAGTGGCCAATGTGATTCTTAACGATGTGATAATGAAAAATTCGTCTTTCAGACTTTCTTATATAGATATTAAGTCTGAAATATTGTTAATATATTATGATATCAGACTTATACCTATGAAGACGTGACTGGGTCTGGGATCGCTAGCTCTGTATAGTGTGAACCAATGTCGGACCAGGAGGCGTTCAAGCTGTTTTTAATGGGATCTGCTTAGGACGTCACCCACTGAGCCTACCGTAGTCAGGTGGGTGATTAACGGTAGACAGGTGCCAGTCACACCTGAGCCCAGTCCGCCCCGTGAAGGCACCTACCGGGGGCACACGGCCAGGGTGTCGACAGGTGCAAACAGGGAGGGGTAGGAGTAGTAGGGGTTATTGGATTCCCAGGCTCAACAAAAGGTGGTCGCCTGCCCATGGGTATTGAATTGATGGACATTGGTCGGATATAGCTCTATTCAAATCCAATATATTTCAGAAGTACAAAATACATAAAGGTTTTACAGTATCAGGAATTGACAGTGCATCCTACACACGTTCACCCGATCATACACCACTTCCAGTACTTCTGAAAACTGATTGCCTTGTACATGAGAAAATGCATATATCTGTGGTTGATGCACATGTTTTTGGTAGTTTGCAATAAATGGGCGCACCACACAATTCCGGACACTGGAACTGTAAGATATATCAACATTCAATACTTTAGTATTTGCAATAATTGTATTCAACTGATATGAATTTGTTGACTGTCTGTGAACTGCACTTTGACATAATGAACTGCAGACGGTCTCCCCCATTCAGAGAAAGTCTGAATTACACACGATGTGTTCCTGGCGTTCGGACGAGTAAAGTGGGCTTCCTCACACCCTTATTGTCAGGACTCACTCTTGCTAATTTGTCACCACCAGAAAGAACTGACACTTTCTACATAAAAACGCAGAAAGTGACCACTCCATCACTGGCCACTCGCCAAGCACAAACTCCTCCACAATAACACTTACCCCTTCAACGCCCGGTAGAAGGTAATTGTGTATGTGTTAGGAGAGTGCATATCGTCGTCGTCTCCTGTAGCCGACCCTTGACCCCTGACCCTGACCTGTGTGGGAGGGCTTATGACAGCCCCCGTCAACTAAAACTGAGAATGTCCTCTCACACGTCACGTATTAGGCACAGCTCACCCCGCCGACTCCCGTGGTCAAAGGCCAACGCACCACGCAGGGAGCTATACTGACTGCTCTGGTTTGCCTTTGAACATGCCAGAATTCATTTATCTGATATCTTAACTTGATACTTTAATCGGATTTTTGCCATGGCATTCTAAAAGGTCATTTTTTAAAGCATACCTCTCAAAATAGGAGTACAATTATCTGGAAATTGAATCAAACATATGGTCAAGAATAGAGCTTTAAATATGGCAAAAACAAAATTGAGCGAGTATAAAGCCCTTGTGGTTTAGTAGTACCGGTAATAATGTCCTAGTGATTATATATACCTATAGATCTACATATCTTCGTGCAAATGATATTTAGATCACTTGAATCTAAGTTTCTTTCATGAAAGTAAAGGACACAGCCGAACCTTTCATGTCCGAAGTAGGTACCGTCTTTTGCATGAGCAATGTTTTGCCCTAAGTGCTGTTTCTTAAAAGCCCAGGGGTTGCAATCTAAATTAAGGAAAGTACACATCTGCCCCTTCCCCTCTCAGACACACGGACATAATGGCACAGATGTAATGCAAGCATATGGTCCCGACCACCGGGGACTGCCCGAGGGGAAGTCTGCATGCGTCTCTCTTACCTTCAGCTGACTCAGGATAATAGACCCTACTCTTTTTTTTCTACTAGAATATCCTGTTCATGGTTTTCTAGGTCATCTAATGATATCAATCACTGTATACGTCAGGTAAGTATGATTGATAACTGAATGAATCACAATGAAACCCTAAGCCCCGGGTAATTCTGACACGTCGGATGAAGCTACAAAAATATACTTCAGTGTTATTTAGTGTAAATAAACTGGAGAATAATCAACTGAATACAAACAGTAAAATAACACTTTTTTAATTCAATACCTTTACGTGTCGTTCAATGTCCGGGTTCAAAAAGAGCATCCTGAGAGATGTGGAATGCGTTTGTTTCAAAGTTCCCCACTGGCACGTAATATGGAAGGTCGCCATGTTCTTTTTTTTTATTATTGAATGGCACACGCAGCTGGCACGCGACCCAATGCACCTTATCCCAACCTCCAAAGTGGATTTCTTAAATTCAAGTATTTAGAGTGTAAGATCTAGGACAACATTTCAGTAGCCCAAATAGTAATGACGGCTCTCAATGACGATTTTGTGATTAATTTACGTGCCCACAAGTCACTTTGGCACCGCCTCAGTCGACCTGACTGTTTACATGGGCATGTAGTCAAATGGATGAAAATGTGGGGCGACAAACCTTTTGCATGATAAAGAATTTATGCATGTTTTTCAATAAAAAAGATGACTTTAAACTACCATAGAACATTACAAATGCGTTAGTACTTTGAGATGTGTTTTATATACACGTGCGTTGTGTGTTCTATCTTATTTTCCTTTTTATGAGGGATCTACTTTATCTGTCCTTCTTATTCTGAATATTCTATCCGCCTTGTCTCTTCAAAAAGATATATCCTCTCAAGTCGTTGTATGTGAGGTACCTCACAGCTGTGACAGTAGCGCCATCTGGTGACCCCAACGGCTGGCCCAAAAACAACGAGTAACCCTTCGCGACCGCTCACCTAAAAACCAAGACATTGGAAATAAAGCCCACAGCTCTACCTTGATGAAGCAGGACCAATGGCAATTGTAGGCCTACCAAGAAGGGTATTTTCAGAATATTCTTCTTGGTACTACCAGTACCACATGAGCGTTAGTCTTGCACGGAACAAGTATAAGACTCGTACCAGTGTTAATTATAATATAGCCATGTAAATGTCGCCACTTTATTCCACGGATTTGCAAGTAAAATTACCTAAAGCCCCAGCCACACTTACCAACCGAACCCAACTCGATGGTCGAGTTGAGTTGAGTTTGTGTCAGTCGTAGTGTGGCCGGGGGAGTCGCAGCTAAACAGTTGAGTCCTATATGTTGATAAGTCAAAGATTTAAGACTGGATCGTGTGGTCGTAGGGGTGTGCGCCTATAATGAAGTTATATGTCTATTTAGTAAATACCACGACAATTGAGTCATATCCTATGGCATATATAGTAGAAGTCCCTGAGACTAGACTTGAGACTATGACAATTTTCATGAAGACAATTTTCGTTTGAGACATTTACCCTTTGTTTCTCGGATATCAATCCAAGGTTCCCATAACTCTTATTTCTACAACTTTGTCATTGCCTCCGCGAATTTTCAAAGGAAACTTTGTAAGAACTTAACTCCACTCAAATTTGTAGTAGGAGTATTTTGCGGAAATTGCCAGTAAGACTTTGTAAACTGGAGCCCGAACCTTAAGTCGAATAACCCAAATCATATCATTTTGAAGGGAAGTCGACCTTGGAATCTGTTCAGAATAATACATCTATTTCCAGGTAGGTCAATCGAATAATTGCTATGGTACTTAGTCCATCTATTTTGAAATTCCCATGGATCCGTAGAAAATTCAAACGTAAAATTGTTATAGGGCCATAAGTGGCATAGTAATGTTTCCATAAACCATCTACAGGTTCATAACTTTCATGAGGCAGGGTTGTGTACAGAGATGCACATGGAGTTTAGGGGACTCGGACCTGGGACTTAATGGCCTTTATGGTTGGCGCAAGCCTTTGTTTACTCGCATCCGCCATGATGTGAAGAATTTATTGCCGCAGCCAGGTGCTGACCCGAGGGCCACTCAGCTGGGAGGGTGGCCGTCAGTGTTATTAACGAACAATGTCGACTACCAGAGGAGAAGAGGAGGACAAATGAGGGAAAAAGTCTCCCTTAATTACTGCCGGTGAGGCTACCTTTTAAGGACTGAAAAAAATAATCTGTGAATTCACGTCAGCTCAATTATGGTTAAAATACCACATATTGGCTTATTTCCTATGACAGTTACTGTTCCCCAGCACCAAGCAACCTTGGGGTGGCAACCTTAGTATCACTATTCCATATTCGTTGGTACCCTTCATCTAATAAGTGTATATCATCGTAATGTACACATATTAAATCAGATGGCTACAAATCGATATGGAAGAGTAACAACTATTACACATCAGCCCAAATGCAAACTAGGGATATTAAGTACCAACAGTGCCACTCCATCGTGATGAGATCGAGCAAGTGGTGAAATGGCCGCCCCCGTCCACCATCTGACAGTGTACAAAGAGTGCCGTCCATGCTCCATCCATTATAACTGGTGGCGATCATAAATAATTCCCCCCACCCGTCTGTGTGACCTTTAAGTGTTGGCAATGCCCTGCCAGGGTCGGGTAGTGGTGCTTTTTTCCGACCAGCCCAAGCATGCAACAGGATCTCTTCACGCCAGCTCAATCACTGCATCTGTCCCTGAATCGATTCGTTCACGTCGCTGGGCCCGCAGACAGCAGGGATTTAGGAACTCTTCCCCGGGTCAGTAGGGTTACAGCATTGATCCCTCGACACCACGTGGTCAGTGGGAACGCGCCAGGTGCTCCACTCACCTGGGGGTGGAGGCCCTCCTGGAGTGGTCGGGTTTAGCACACCTTGGCTGCCGGATAAATTATTGACTGGCCACAGGGATCACTGGGAATCCACACCTAGGTACAGGAGGACTTGGCCAGATTACAATTCACGGACACTTAGATATATACAGTAATACTGCACTTATTAAGACACCTGGTCAGTATAATGCAACACTGGAAGTTTACATTTCAAAATAAAGTGTCAGTTGGATTTAAATAGAGAAAGTAGTACACGAAGGCAATAAGACGAATAATTTGGAGTACATGTATCAGTATGTCAGAAGGACTGTGGTGCCTCTCATATGGATTGTGTTTTGTTTTCCCCCCCAACATTTTGACCAGTATTTTACATCATATTTTACTGGTCCGACCACTTTTACACACAGGCCTCGGACCCCGCGCCAACGGCAACGTGGTGGACTTGTTTATCACGTTGACCAATCGTCCATCTTGCCTTGTCACAGAATAAAAACACTGTTTGACATATATACAACATATATATACAAAAATGTGCTTAGGTTATGAATCATCCCAACAGATTTAGGTGGATACCTGTCAGTCGGTTGTGCGACGTGATTTTGGCAAATGTGTTTGTCCTCAGAATGTATTTGAGAGCAAAATACTATGATTCTGTTGTCATCCTTCTATCTTTTACCGATTTACCTTTCGAAAACTACTAATCATTTGATAAACTTAACTAATTATTGTAAGGTACATTTTGAATTCGGATCGGTGAATACTAAGGTTAAAGGCTTGTTACCACCATGAATCGACCCGAAGTTACGGGGTGCATAGTCAACATTTGCATTATAAGTGGCGACAATAGGCGATTTGACGTGTGAAGTTAATACCGACTAGGATTGATGCTAATCGCATTTCTACACAGCAGTATAGACGTAATGACCTGCTGACAAAGCCATTGACTGGGACCAGGAGTTTAGACCCTGGTACAAAGACGGCCCCTGCTATATCAAATAAGGGCTAGTTCCCAGACTTATATTATCGCGTACTACATACAACAGGATCTCTACGGTACCATTCCGACTGTAAGAGTTCCAGCACGCAATGCATTTCCTAGAATTGTTGTTTGCCCCCTAAATGAGCGTATCTGTTATACATATGCCAGAGCTTTAATAATCTTACAGTGAATTACCGAACTTTTATGAGAAGGCATTGCGTATCAATGGGTGAACCAACAAGAAGCAAATGACTATCAAAGTTCCGATCGTTGGAACGATCGATGTTCGCCCTTAACTAGAAATCAGAAATCTCATCATAGAGGTGGGGGTCCCAGTAGTGTCCATTGGGCAGTGCAGCTGTCCCGGGCGGCTGTACACTCATTGGTCAACCTGATTGACCAATAGGACTCCCTCCTATATCACTGTCCATGCGCCCAAGCAACCATGACCCCCCCCCCCTCCTCCTCCCCCTACCAGGCCTTGCATACACTGACTGCCTAGACCCTGACTGCCTCACCCCCCCCCCCCCCCCCCCCACCATGTTGAGTGGACTGTCAATGCCCCGGTCCCCTGCACCCACCCACATGCAGGTGACTGTGGCTCAAGAACTGGTTATGTAACCCACTTCTGGCTTCTCAAACTGCACCCTGCCCCACCCCAACTCCTTGAACTGAGTTCAAGGAGTGGGGGTGGGGGAGGGTGCAAGGGAGAGGCCTGCCCACTAAATTACACTTGATGCACACCAATTGTCCTGCTTACAAATGCATGCCGGTGGACAAAGGCCTGTAGCTACTTGTATGTAAGATTGTGTAACCGGGCAATCAGATCAAAGCCCAAATACCTACAAAAGACATGACTGATTGAGTGAGCCCTTCCCATAAGCTACAATACTAAAAACTATAATTAAGGGCTCACAAAAACAGGACCGAGTTTAAAATTATTATCTTTTCACAACTTTAACGATTTCTGTAAACCCTGTTCCATACTGCTGTTCGGAGATGGAAATGATATGCCCCATATCTCTAGCTGGCACAGGGAGTAGCAAGTATCTCCACCCTGCCCGGGCAGTCTATCTGGCCTAAGGTTGGGAGATCAAAGGACTACAAATTACCCCCAATGTATCGTACCGTTCAGGCAAATCGTTTTTTCTGAAGCAAATTCGGTCCAGGCACTGCGAATCTGCAGGTTTCACTAGTGTTAATTCAGAAAAATCCCTTGCCAAGGCCACCACCCGTGACCACTTCATAGACATAACTACAACGCAGAAACCAATTCTGCTTAAAATAACCGAGTGATCTTGATACATATCGGTAGGATATTTGATTTTGATAAATTTTGTTTACGCCTAGTTGAACCTCTCTGCAACAACATATATCTTATGCAGTGTACATAAATATCACACACATACACGACATGCCATCTAAACTTACTTTTGACCATGGTTTATGTGGCTATGCTTTCTTGTTTGGTTCACCACGTGATGTGTTAGCCAGATCACAACTGTAATGTGATATGATATACGATTTTATACGCTGTACGAAGTTGTACTTATTATATTTATACTCGTGATCTATAATCATGTCCTGTAAAATGATACTTTTAATGAAAAGGCAAAATGACTACCATTAAAATCTCGTCCCAAATCTATTCATCGAAATTACCCATGAATTTGTACAAAAGATTCGACAAATAAATCTCCCAATATAACTGCTCGTAATGCAGGAACATGTTGCGTATTTCCCCACTTATTTAGTGACAACGATTTCTCTCAAAAAAGACTCATGTTTTAGAAGGTTGAAAAGCTCTGATGGACACAATAATCGTTGTCAAAGGCCAGAAAGTACAGGGCGGTCACTCGGTCCCTTGATCCAGTTTGAGAAATTGGCATTTTTCTCGCTGGCACGGGGCCAATGTGTCACGGGACCACCGTACCATTTAAAATATCACTACATTTTCACCATCATTTTTTCAGAATTTATCACTACCACACCACGTTTTTACTGGTATCAGGATAAGGTCGTACTAGCATGTGAAGATGCGTTACGGTCGAATATTTGGAAATCAGACTGGCATTGGCAAAATGTACATTTATCTGTCAATGTATATTGGCAGTTCGTGATAATCCTCATGACCTAAAACTAATATCTCCGCCAGGCTCAACACGTGTTATAACTTTCAAATGACATCACGAGCAAAGGGAAATACACATGGCCCACAATTTTCTTGGTAGACTCGCCCTAAAACATATTCTGTGAGGACATCCCTGAATGAGTAGTTAGTACCAGGTGTTGCAAGGAGGCCCGGTGGGCCTTCAGTGTATCCTCCTGCAGCTATGTACTATGTAGGTGCCCACAGGTGGGCCTTTGTTACCTGGGCCGGCCGACCCGGCGCGGGCCCCATGCCCTGGAGGCCTACGGCAGGCCATCATATTAAAGGCTTTCTGTAGACTGTGAGACTGTGACCTTCTTCAGACTATTTCCTTCAGGCTTCACAGTGGGGCCTGCCGTTCTCACACGTCTAGGACACAGACAGAATCTCAACGGAGATGCCTGCCGGGTCACTTCCTGACGCGAATGATGATGGCCACCAAAAATGTCCCCTCGTGCTTCGAAAACAATGTTCATACTGTAACACAAGTCAAAATGATACAGTTTTAACGTATCTGTAGAAGACTTCTCCCTTCAATTAGTTCATATAATATAGATCAATTGTCATAATTTGTATTGGTAGGCGTAGTTGATGATGTTGAAAGTTATAAGATCAAGTATATCGTAATTAACTGCATCTTCTTTTTTCCGACTTTTATCCTCGACGAGTAGGGCACTAAGTAAGCGTGACCCTTTACTAACCTTTGGCAAAAGCATACGAGGCACAAACACAGATGTAAATATGGTATTTTCCATTTGATAAACCTAGAATTTAAAGACTATGAATAGCATAAAATACTGTCTTAATTTTACATGGGCGCCTGCAATTCTTACAAGTCCAACGGTCAGCCGGAAAGCATTTATTTTTATTCAAGAAAGTATTGTACATGTTGCTGTTCTAAGAACCTTGAGGTGCACAGTAATTTGTTGCACGATACACAATGAACAGTGGGTGATGCGAAGACACTCTTGAGTATGAATGATTTCAATTCTTGTAGGTCGACTAGTACAATGGCCGTCAATATTCTCGGCTCTGTGTGACACCCATACATCTCTGTCAGTATCGTCCCGGCTTTTCACAGCCCCACTTATCACGAGGACGTGACTGTTGGCTGTTCACCCACATTTAATCCATCCTCTCCATGGGAGCACGGGTCATTACATCTTTCTCATGAAAAAAGAGCAACATTCTTTCAAGTTTGCGGGCGCGTGTAAATTGATCACAAAACGTTGCGATCCTGGGATGTAGGATAAAGGGGGGCTAATCTTTTGATCGCGATCTACCACCTGAAGGGGCCCGTGTGAGGACTCGACAAAGAACTGGGGGGGTCCTAGGAGGATGGGGGTGGGGGGGGGGGGGGACTGGGGGGGCCAACGAAAAACGTGTTACGGCTAGCTCCAGCGTGTTCATAATGATCGGTGCACTGTAAATTTAACCAGGGGAAAAAAATTGCGAAATTCTAACTTTTTGTCAGAGAAGTATATTTTAGCTCATGGTTATTTTTAATTTTCAGCTGTGTAGTATATCTGATATTATGTTTTTAATTGTTTTTCTATATTTAAAATTCTTATCCTGCTGACGGTTTTTGCAAATACAAATTGACTCATATATTAATTTAGCTACTGTTAATTTTATATAACTAGTTAATTCTTGATTATCGATGTACCTTGTACTTGAGACACAACAGTGACCTGATAGACATGAGCCTATTACTCAGGAAGGTACAGGGCCCATAGGGGATACAGGTTGGTTGTATTTAGCTGTAATAGGGGGTAATTAAAGATGGTCTCTATTATTGGGGTGGGGTGAGCATGGCCTCACCTGTCACGGCTTTCATCAAGCCGCGTCCCCGATTAAGGTAAACCCGCCGCCCCCTATAAACCAATCAAGGCAGGTGGTCGTCAGGTACTTTACAATTAAACAGCCTACCACAGACACGTCAATTGCCTTAGACGTTTACTGCGATGGGTTTTCACATTTCGACCATTTTACGGAATGACAGCAGTCACTGAAGAGGATTCAGAACAGACCGATACAATTTGGGTATGCCTGCAGAAAAACCTGCTGCATACATTGTTCCAAAATACGTACTTCACTACACATACATGGTGGAGCCCTCCCGAGCCGTAAGAGCCAGGCTATCCAAATAGGCCCAGAGGCTACTGAATGTTGTATTCATGTGGTACAAATCTGATCGTAGCTTAAGGTCATGTGAAAGATTTAAATCTAAGATTTGTTTAACATCCACATTTATAGTGGACGGGGATAAACAATACTCTGCGATAGGATTCATTATGCAAGTGTTACTCGAGTTAAGTTTACCCTCGCATGTTGGTAGGCAGTGGGTGATAACGCCCCAGCATTCAGTAAGAACTTGATCCCCCCTCCACTGCCCGTACACAGTACGGACAGACAGTCCCCACTACATGTATCCTATCGGCAGGCAGCCCCCCTCTTACATCTGGTAGATGTGTACCCCCTGCTGACATCCCTATCTCATGGGATGATCCAGTGCAGATTACTATCCGACTGTTTATAACTATAAATCTCCAGCGCCCACTATTGAAGTTTGTTTTTAATCCCCACAACTCATGTTCTTATTTATATGACTGTGTCACTGCCCCGGTAGGCTGAGTGAATACTGATGAGATTCGTGGATGCGACGTTTATCCTTATTTTTTCCCCCCATATTCCGGATAGAAGGCTTGTAGGAATAAGGCTGGGGCGAGGATGTACTCTAATACTTACAGTAGTTGTAGCAGACCAAACACTCATAAAGGCAAACAGTTTTGATAACACTGTGTATTTAGAGACTCCTGCGGCAGAGGTTGCTTCTTATGAGGATTTTGATGCAAGAGTTTCTTGAGGATAATTGTATCAACAATGATTTAACGTAATTTTTGTAGAATATTTACTTACACCTTATTTAACATTAAACTAATTTCATGGACAAGTCACACGAGCTATAGAACAGTTACATAATGGGATATCAAGGAAATGTGTTATAACTTGCGATACCAATATGGTACTGTAAAAACGTACATTGTTAGAAGTAAACATACTGTTTCTATGATCGTAAAAGAAGGACAACGTTTTATTGCTTCTAGGGCCAGAGTTCATTTTGAGGATCTTGGCCATTTCCTCGCCATTCATTACGACAGCGCTTAAACTAGTTATTATCATTCATTAAGTCGCTGTGAATAGTGCGCTAATAATTAATAGGATGACCGAACCACCAGCTTTATGACCGCGCGGCTGATTGAACCTGCCGTGCATAATTCACTTTTTTCCACCTGAGTGATTCCACCAGTGAGCCACCTAGCGGATGACTAGCTTATCACGGCTGACCTACTTCTGGTGTTGGATCTTTGATAGCATCTGGAGGGACGGCCTGGAGAGGGACTTCCGGAGGTGGAAGACGGTAGCCTTTAGCCTGCCGGGGGTGCCGCCAGAATTACCCAAGTAAAGACTGAGATTTGGGAGATGAGAGAGTTCAAAAAAAGGGGGGCCAGACCCTTATTCACCGACCCCAACGCCTCTGTACCCCACTCCCCTACAAGCCCAACCTCAGTCAGTACTCCCTTGCCCGGAGCTATGCATAGATATCTGCTTTGTAATACTGAATTCTTTGTTGGGAATTTCTACTGACAGTCGCCAGTAGTACTAGACTATTTAATGACCTGCAGGCTATCCATAAATTGGATTCCTACGCTGGTGGTAGCTCTTGACAGAGGCCAGGTCCCCTGTTTGTAAGGGTATTGTTCTGGGCAGAACACAAGTAATTGGCTCTGAAATCAATGCCCATGAAAATGCTTAAGTAAATTGTCTTTGTCAACGTATTCAGGATATATGCCTTTGGCTTGATTATCGGCTCCCATATCAAGACCGTCTATGCATATCATATAGTCTAGCAAAATATAATGAGAATATGTATAAATTGTTTTTAAAGAGAAGTAAGGGAATCACACCAGGACAACATTTTCTTCTATGATTAAGGGACGTGTACCCAAATTGGCAATGATAACCTCTGACGGCACACTTTAGCTTTGGATTTTGATCCTTCAATAAGAGGGAGCTATAATATGAACGTAATTAAGGATTATGCAGGCTGTGTACTAGTAGGGACAGTACATTCAACGTGTTCATCACCATTAAATATCCTTCGATTCTTTTTAAACATCATAAGGTTCTTTTAACTCGGCTCCTTCATCTCATGTTACAACATGATAAACCGAATCATGATTTTTTTTAAAGCCTGCTTCAGAGAAAAATCTGAATGCACCTTCTCAATCTGCCATACGTTTAAGGGCCGGATATGCACAAAGGAGCTCTCATTTGCTTAAGATATCATTTAAAGCTTCAATTTTGTATGATAGCAATCTCTTAGCTTTTAAAGATCAAATGCATAATTACATCTATCTCCCATTATGCCATTCCACGATGGTGCCTATCAAAAAATAAATAGCTCTTAAGGAGCTAATTTCAGTGCGAGCCCGGTGGCAGTTGAACAACCAGAAGGAGGACAGTTTTGTACAAGAGACATGCTGAGAGCGATGCTAAGTGAAGGCCAGGTCATATTTAACATGTTTTATGTCTTAACTAGGTCAGGGAGGAAACGTGTAGCATGAATAAATGATCTGTCTTGGTCGCCTGGCGCATCGCTGCGGGACCCGCGACCTCCAAAGAAGAGAGGTGCACAGTAGGAGGGGGACGTGCGGAGAGAGGGGGGCAGGTATGTTTGACACCACAGTCACGTCGGTTTTGTGCTGGTCTACGTGGAGATCAAGACAGGCAGGCCGAGGCAGGGTAACAACGCCAGTATTATGTTCAAACTTAAATTAAAAGGAAGATTATACATAGGCAGTAATAAACCCTTTTAAGGAAATATTTTACTGCATTAGTACTTAGCATCGCAGTGGGATAATTAGGGTTGGGAAACGAAATCTCAACCTGCAGAGGTACACAGGCCTGAGTGTCACAGGGTGTGTAAATACATCCATATGTGATTGGTCCATACTTTTACTTGCATATTTATTATACTGGAATGAACTGGGTACTTGTGACGATGCCTACCCGTCTGTCAAGCCCCTTCACCTCAAAGCTTCCTTACAATTCCTAATTCTTAACCTGCCAAGGATTAAATTGACTCGGTGTGGCTAAACGCTTTTGGATCCGCAGTAATCGGTCACTTCCTGCACCCAAGTACCTGGAAAGTTTGACCAGTCACTTCCAACAGGTTGCGGTCATAAAGGGCCTTTCTCCGCCCCGAATGCTTAGCGGCGCTGACTTAATTCCACCTGCAAACACAGGGACTACCGGCCACCATCCTCGCCCGTTTGTAGCTGGTGGACGCGACCAGTGGGGAGAACTAACCACTGCGGCCATGTGGTGTGTAAGCAAGCATTATGTGACTACCTGTGTTGTTGGGTGTAGACTGTTGGTGTTGGCACTGACTGGGGCCACCACCTTACCCCTGTGTAGTACAATCAAACTCCCCTGAGCCGCCTACAGCTAAATGCCATCAGCCTGTAGGAGTCATCGTGTGCGGCGCTGTCTGTCAGAGTTCAGGCCTGGATGACACTTTTGGCAGTCAGTTTTCACGGGCAGAATTACAAGATATGTTGAGTATTTGAACTTAAAAAGTGGGCCCGGAGATTTTTAAATTCGTTATCGCTAGATCAGTTTCATATACATGTATATGCGAATACATGTCAGTAAAAAGATTATCATTTTGAGTTGGCTGTGTACCAAGAGTAACATTTGAGTCCCCACATCGCCACGATCCAATAGAGACAGATTAAAGATAATTCTAAGTTTGATTATGGTAAAAACGTAAGCCTTTAGTTGAAACAGCCTGGTTACAGTGCATTTCATTAAAATGTATCAAATTGATTTCCAGTGGTCATCAGGTCATCGTTTCAATTTCAGAAAACGTCAGCGCCCCTTGGAACCCCCAGATTCTGTCAGTGGCACTTAGTTCTCGTTGACAGTTGGCGCCCCCACTGACGACCTCTGGCCGGCGCTGCACAGCTGGGGCCTAAACCACTGACCTAGCTGGCAGGCTTTTAGACTGCCAACCACCGTCCACCGATTTGGTATTTATACCACCTCCCCTGTTCTCAAATCTGATACAAAGAACTCGACGCGTTTCAGCTTCGCTGTGGGGGATCCATATCAATCATTTCTGTTTTTGCAGCGAATACGACATTTTTAAATAGATTTACAAATAATGTGGTGTTTTTCAGTCGAAATTATGAGTTAGCAAGAAGGGAATTTCCATGACACTGAAGTCAAACCATTGACCTTGTATGGGCCCTATTATTTCAAACCTAAAAGAAATTGCGTTTGCAATCATTCATAAATTATTAATATATTCTTAAATGCAACTTGTACACAGCCACATTCATCCTGTGCGCCACGTGAGTAAAAGTAGATAAGTGTCATTTGTATCGTAAAAAATAACTGCAGTGGAATATGCGGTGGAATATCAACCACTGACGCTCTAGTGCCAAAGTAAATATGAAGGCGAAGTTGAGGTCTCTGCCCATCTTACGTTACATGTTTGTTTTCTGTGCCAACGAGCTCTCTATGACATTAGATTTAATTCACCTTGTTGAATAAGGATATATAGACCATTCGAGTGGCCTCTGAAGTGAGGGGAGCGGTCGTAGAGACTAAGGTGTACGTCGGAGTGCAGGGGAGGGACGGTCTCATCTTGCCGTCTCAATATAGGGCCTTAATTAAAGGGCCTGTCGGCTGTAATTGGTTCGTCTGGCCCCACTCGTCGGCGCCTTGTCGGCAGGGCTTTGTGCCGACTGACCATGAGGGTCATCGTCTTTGATCCCGGCACTGACCACTGCGGTCAGGGCTGGACACCACTCCCCACCCTAAACACTGCGTCCGGCTTCTGGGGGAGGCGGGTAAATTAGAAACTTGGATGCTGCCACACTGCTTGCGTGTCTAAAGCAAGTCGAAGAACAGTTACTTGAAACTTGTTCGCCGTTTTTGTAAGTTTCTTTTTCTTCAATACTGAATAAAGGGAAACTTATTCGTATAAGAGGTAAGCAAGTGCCCACCCTGATGGCTGACGGACATACTGCAATAGGCCCGTTGCTGCCATGGCAACGTGGCTCGGGGTGCAGTGAGGTGTGACCCGTCACGGTTAGTGACCAAAGCACTAGACGGTGTTACTCATAATAGAACCATGGAGAAGCGTTGGATTTCCTTAACAAAAACATTGAACGTCAGGTGTAAATATTCAATGGCATTGCGTAATGCACCAAGATTATATAATTATATTCACGAAATAAGACGTCCTCCTTTTTGTCGATGCTACTGTCGTGAGTCAGTAATCGTATCGTGTTTAATACGTACTCACTCCCTAAAACGAGAACTAAAAGGTACGGAGCTATTTCATCTCTAAGCAGGCTCTTAATGTAGCACGTTCGTACATTAAAATTCCCATGGTATATTCGATCTCAAATGAAATGCTTTTACAATTCTAACATGCTCTCCTGCATATCATCTCCGTTTTTAGATATTTAGTAACAAAATAGGAAAACAAGTATTTCCGACACCAGTGCAGTCTATTCCGTCGCAGTTAACCGCGTGGGAAATAGAGGGAGAAAGGAATATGAATGCAGAACCAGATCTTACATTTCAAGACTACTCTCGTGAGCAGCCTCTTAGACTCAATACTTTAACCCGCTACTGTTCGAGCCCCCGCCCGGCCCTCATCTCATGCATTATGGATCACAAACCCCTCCTCTCCATCTAAGCCTTCCTAGGCATCGGGTTTCCATGGTAACACGTAACACAAACAGTGCCGACATTAATCCATTACAGACAGGTGTGGAGGATCCCCGGCAGCAGAGATTGTCCCCGAGACGCACGGCCGACGTGCAGACGGGCACAGCTAGAGGAGGAGGGGGGGACAGCGCGCACACACCAGACACCTGTCGCTGGTCTTGGTGAATGCAAATACGGGAATGTGGCTTATATGGCGTTGAAGGTGAATAAAACTGCACGGTCGAGGCATCAGTTTTTTATTCAGCAATCGGAATATGGTTTGATATATTGTCAACTTGTTGTAAAGTAAAGCAGCAGGTGTACACAGATTCTGGACTGTCTAGACCTGGTGCCTGCAGAAAACCAGGGCAAATAATACGTACTGCTGTAGCGGTATGTAAATATGCCCGTACAGTGTCATCAATAAAGCTAACGGTCTATGGTTAGCCTCTGGGTAATACAAAATATATTTGTATCATATATTTGCCATCCGGACCTTTCAATTACCCTATGGGTATTGGGGACCGACCCAAATTCCCTTTGATGACCATCAGTTTTTGACAGAGGATATTGGTTCTCATGATTAGATTTAGCTACCAACAATTATTGTGATATGCCCTAACAGATGCAATTACTGATGTGCCATCGCTGCATAACCCTTTGCTTAAGATGTTTTTTCTGACATAATTACACAGAACATCTTTGCGGGAACAACCTCCTCTACAGGATCTTGCTCTATAGATACATTCACGACAGCCATGACTGTGCCGGTAAAGGCTGACTCTTTCTTCTGACCTGGAGAAGAACCTGCCTACACCCTTGGTTCTTTGTGTACGGGTTTGAAATCATAAGCAGAGGCGTCAATGGCGTGACCGACTGAGTCCTCTCGCCTGCCGGCTGTCCCCACTAATGACCTGTCTCCTCGCTTCACATGACCCTCGTACAAACCTCGGCCGTCTTCCCGTTGTGAGGCCGGTCCTCAGAGAGGCCCCGACCACTTCCCACCCCCACCCCCTCCCCCGCCTTTGAAGTCCCGACCATTCAGCCAGGTAGTGGGTGTGAGGGGGGGTCAGGGTTTGGGCGTCGTCGGGAGGCAACAGGTCACAGCGTTTGAGGCCCAGCTGATACAAATCATAAAGGTCTGAAGGGGTAATTATCAGGTCAAAGGAGGCAATAAAAGAGTCGCGAGTGCGTGTAAAATAACATGAGGATATTATTAACTCACCTGGTCTCCCTTGGGAAGGGTCACTCAGAAATTGGTCGTCTCTATGTTTATGCTTATAAGTAAAAGTAAAGGCTATGTCTATAGATGGTAAAAGAGACTATAGCTGTCATAACAGAATGATAGCTGCTAAGCAAGTGGTTTTATATCATGCTTAACTGTTATCATGTTAGTGGTTGCAAATATTGATATATATTTACTTTATCAGATCGCCATTCATTGATAAATCCATTTCTATTTTGAATGCTGTGTTTCGACACTAAATTATGCATTGAATGGTTTAGATAAAGGGTTCCTTTGTTTTAAAATTCGGTGGCCATAATAGTGTCATAGTTCATGCACAACTTCTTTGAAACTGCTTAGATATATCCTTTTGGTGAGAGGTTTGCGTTACATTTACGATTCTCCTTTTTCGTGACATTCAACATATCTATTATAATATATTTATTATTATATTATATTATATTATATTATATTATATCTACCTATATATATATATATATATATATATATATATATATATGTCAGAGGTGACACCACAGAGGGCATCACACCAACCCCAAAATGTTAGGAAAACACCATAAGGACATAATTTTGAACAAAGACATTCTTCATAACCGGATCAAAGAACAATCAGCTATGCATACACAACCAATGGACATTTAAATGCATCCACAATTAAGGACTCATTTTGAAAAGAAATGAAAATCATGTTATCTTATTTGTAATATTTATTTCAAAGTTAATAATAAGGTAGGTTTGCATTCAGTTTTGTGCAGATCTCAAGGACAATGACATTTTAAAATGATATTTTGTGATGTATTTCCTGTTTTTAGTTCTTCGGCAGTAATTATGCTTTATTTTGGTAATGACACATTGTCAGATGAAAAGATTTCAATTCCTGATCTACTTCAAATGTAATGATTTGCTTTTGTCATATTGCTTAGACAGATATGTTGTTTATTTGAATTACCTGAATGGAGAACGATTACACAGAGATATGTGCCCAAATTACTACCCAGGATAACTCTTGTATCAATATGTTTTCTTGTTGGATGGGACATAAACCCCTCAGCGAAGGGAGGAGAAAAGTCACTCAACAAATGAGAAAAGGGACTACTGTTTGTGTTAATTGGATAGGAACTAGCCAGCCTCTTTAATGTTCATTCCTTCAAGATGTGTTTAGGCACCCTGAATTAAAAGGGATTTAGGATTATATGTTTTGCAATTAGCCTTTACTATAAGCCAGGCCTTGTCTGTAAAAGCAGTTGGTAGTGTCCTATAAGAATTAGGATAGGGTTTTTTAAGGGAAAGTGCCCCCTACAAAAACAGTTTTGCACTATCAAAGCTGCTTGGATGTTTGCATTCAGTTATACATTCTTCATTGGATATTTTCCCAGCTTGGCTGAAGTGTTTTGTGGTATTGGTATTGTGCAGACATGTTTCTTATTTCCTCAGGGTTATGATTATAAGTAAAATATATATGTAAGAATTGGTAATTCTGGAACAGATTCAAAAACACTTTTGAAATGCCAGTCGTTCTAGTATTCTGTGTTTCTGACCAACCTGATACGAAAGCTTTTGCCACTTTCTTGTTACAATGAACATGCAAAACATGCATTGATTGGTAATCTAAACATGGTGAACAAATAGTGAATGCCTTTTGCCTATTGCAGGTAGTACAATCTACACAACTTGAAAGGGTTTTTCTTCAATGACTATTGCTTAATGTTTGTCCACACAGGACCTGCTATTGCAACCCCATTCAATGATTGTTGTATACCTTAGAAGCAGAATTAAGATTGTATTGAATTCCTTGTATAACACAATGGACTGTTTTCTTTAACACCTGAGACATTTACATTTGCAATTCGGCTCTGCTTTGATCAATACCTGAAAGTATGTGCCTCCAAAGTTGATCTTTGCACATGTATTACAATTGTGATAATTTAAGAACTGATAATGTACTTTGTAATTCTGATGAAAATGTATTTTGCATTCTATTTTCATGTTGTGGATCTAGCTCAAGTTTTAAGATTAAAGAGTTGCCTAAATTACTGTCAGATTGGTGTAACCCACCTCTTCCAGTGAGTTCACAACCTGTTTACCCAGCTTGCGAACTCTTTTGGGGGAGGGAGGATAATGTTATATCACCATATCATATATCTTTATTCATTCTAATCTTTTATTATAATATCAATACTATCTTAATACATAGCTCTCATACACCTCTATAGTAGGTCTGGAGCATGTCACTACATGTTTAAGGTGGCAGGCGCCAAGACCTGCGCATGTATAATGAAATGGTTAGTAGGCATGTATGTTTTCTTCAGTAGGAAATAAACCACCATATACACAAGACCTGTGTCCTTCTCTCTACTCAAGATCAAGATATATCTAACCCTACTCTAGATATAACAATATATCATAAGTCATATTCTTCTTTTAAAGCCCTGAGAACCCGCTTGACCCTTTGAGTAGTATCAAATTACCCAGAGTAATGTAAAAATATTGACTTCACAATCAAGCCCAGCCTAAACCTTCTCATCTTACTCTGCTTGGTCTGCCAAGAGGGTAAAGGTCATTAGTACTTTCAGCACCGTGTATTTGTCCAATATCATCACTCTAAGGTACATTCATGATAGACCTCAAAACTGGCTCCAGCGACTAGACATTCAACCACCCTTTACACGAGACGGGAAATACAAAGCTTGACCTGTTGCTAGGCATCAGGTTATACAATGTTCAAGACAACGATTTCCAGACTTCTATGACTATGGATAACAAAATAAACAAGCTCGAGGGTCGGCGGTGGCACAAACCTTAGGTCAGATTGGACTAACGTTAGTTGCAAATGTTCTATTGCCATCGGGATGTATTGAAATAATTAAATCTACTTTAATAATATGTGTATATCTAAGTTAACTTACTCTAGTTGTATTTTCTTACTAGAGTAGTGGCGTGTATTATCGGCAGGCGTGTATTATCGGCACCCCTTATTTATCTTCTGATATTATACAGTGAATCAGAGCTTTTCAGATGATAGAACTCATATTAATCAAAATTTATGTTTTTATCCATCATTGAGCAATGTACTTGTAAAGTTCTGGCCATTTTAAGATACCTATAGCGTTAAAAGAAAAGTTTTGGTTCATTACAAGCCAACAAGAAACATCCATGTTATTCCAAACTTTAACATACATAGGCTTATTGTTTTACATTTGCAGTCCTTAAAAAGAGAAATATTGCATTTATTTGTTTTGTAGTGGGGAAAAAAATCGAAATTGAAATAGTATTGTAAAAAATGGGTTCTAGATATAAGGGTAGATTGTATAACATGGGTGCCGGTAATACACTCCATTTTGTGTGAATGTCTTGTATTATCGGCAGGGCTGCTTCATTGTTTTAAATTAAAGGCTAGAAAATTAAAAGGCAATGTGTAAAAACAAAAATGATAATATAGAACTAAGTTAAATATTGTTATGTTACGTTGTGATCAATGACATGAGGCATCAAACTAATCTCCATAAATTTGACTGATATAAACCTGTGTTTAGTCTAAATTTGGATAAATAGGCTTCTGAAAACAATATCAAGGGGGGGGGGGGGGAATAACTTACTTTGAAATACTTTAGACTGTTGAAATAATAGACCCCGATTTTGGACACAAAGTTATGTAGTATGAAAAAAGACATGATAGATCAGTTTTTTATTGCATAAATTATAATTTCTTCTCTTTCACTGTATGTATTGATGACTTATATGATAGGGTGCCGATAATACAAGACAGGAGCCGATAATACACTCCAAAACTGATAAACTAATCATAGTAATATTTTCCATAATAATATCTGAAAATATTCTACTGTATATTTAGGGGTTATAAATATGTACAGAATATTTAATGGGACACTTATTGATGAAACTGTGGGTACAATAAGCATACAGTGCTACATTTGGCCCTAAGGTGCCGATAATACCCGCCACTACTCTAATTGATCGAGGTTACAATTTTCTTTGAGCTATTTTTTGTCATAGAAAGGGACGTATATAGTTTGTAAAACGTACAACCAGCTTCTGATCTTTCAGTTAAAAGGCTATCATGGCAAATTGAATAAAGTAGCTGTTCTTTATTCTATTTGTCGGCAGAGTACGCATGTTAGACACTGCTATATGACGGTAGACCATATAAATTTACTCCAGTGACGGAGCTGTCCTCATCCTCTTAGTGCTCTGGACCGTGCAGTGACTGCTCCTATTTATAATGTTCCTAATTTATTTGGCCTCAGGCCATTACTGCCTGTAGATAAACACTCCAGTTCAGTCATTGAGTGGGCTTTGTGTATTTCTATGCAATAGATATTACTTAAGATCTAGAAACATTAGTTTTATATTCTCGATTCTTGTTAATCAGGAGTAGAGAATGCCCGCCACATAATACCTGCAATAAGATTTCCATCGCAATCGTAATATTAGATGTTCAAGAGCTTCATGGTTAATTCGGTCGTTAATTCCTCACACATTCATCGGCGCTGAATTTTGAGGGTTGGTCGGAAAAAATATGTCTATGGATATCTGCAATCCTTTATCCAACACCTGTTATCTATTTGTTGGCTCAGCTGGACTTTTCTTAATTGATCGAATGACGCTTGAATTGAACAGTTAGCCTAGATCCATTGTCAGAGGTGATGGCATTGAAGATGTTCTGTATTTCAACTTCAAGAATCCGCTGTCAAATGCAATAAATGGGTTGATATATTATGGCCTATGGCTATGTACTATTAAACTCCTTGGAGTGTCCACGTCACATTCTAAAGCGCAGACAATGAACTTGATGGTAACCAGTAACTAGCGTCTTTCAGCAAACCTTTGAAGTCTCCACCTCCAGCTTTATGGCCCCGAGGGACCGGACGTGGAGTTGGCGGCCCGCGGCCCGTGACGGCCCGTCGGCCGGGCACACCGAGACGACGGGCCGAGGGCTGCACCTCGACAAGACACACCACTGTTTGTCTTAAAACTAAGGGTCTACTCACCTTTACATTTGCTGTCAACTCGCTGTCGTCTAGCAGAAGCACCCGACATGAATAATCCTTTGGTTTTTCACCCAAACAAGGCATTTTGTCGTCTTCATTTCGTCTGCTGTTGACAAGTTTGGGAAAGAATTTGGAAAGCAAAAACATTGTTGTGCGTCTGCAGAACGGCCCAACCACAGCACAGCGTAATCCACCACTGGAAACAGGTTGTCCTGGCCATAGAACTACACGACAAGCGGTTGATAATGAGGAGGTTAATGCTTGGTGTAATCCTGCAGTAGTTAACCCAACTTGAGATGCAAATAAACCCTGAATTCCAGGAGTTTCACTCCAACTCCGTGAAGAACATGTTGAACTCGGCCTGCCTGGCGCGCACCTGCCGCCACTGTCCGTTGTGTACTTCCCAGAATGCACAGCGCGGACCACGGACTCGCTTGGAGATTGCAAGGGGTCGTTGTGGATCTCAAGACTTTCCCGCCATCTGGTGTGGTACGCCGTATCCAAAATCGAAGGGATGGGGAATATGTCTATTTCCTAATAATGTACCGTGAATACATATTATGCTGGTTAGTAGGCCTAGAGTAGTGGTGTGTAGATCTATTATCGGTACTTAGGAGGAAATAGGCCCATGAGATGGTTATCTATAATAAAAAAAATTATAATCATTAGGCCTACACCTCGCATATGACGGTCTGCATTCCTATTTAGCATTAATTCTACATGATCGGAGCCCCGTGTTTTCGATTTTAAAGATGAAAAATCTGTCATTATGTTGATATAAACTGTCTTTTCAGTTGATAATTACACAAGCTCCTTTCTGCATGTTAAGGATGGGGTCGACGTTCCATTATCAGATTGGTTGAAATCGGAATAGTATAAGTATAGTAAAATCATTAATCATTTCTTTAGTACACAGTAATCAGGGACGGACCCAGAGATGATTTTAAAAAAAGAAAAGGGGGGGGGGGGGGGGCGGCGCCCTTATATAAAAGTTGAGGCGCCCCAACCCTGGGCTAAAATTGAACATTAAAAAAATTCAAATTTGGCCAAAATTAGGGGGGGGGGGGGGGGCTCAGGCGCCCCCATCTAAATCCGTCCCTGGTAATTCTTATATATATATATATATATATATATATATATATATATATATATAGGGCCTATACAAGTCTTTTTTTTTTTAAACTAATAGTGTAACCCTGCTAATAATACAAGACAGGCATGAGTATATATTATCGGCACCTGCCAATTCCAACTCTGTCTCTACACCTTGAATGAGCATTATAATTATTTTGGTGAAACAATAAGCCCATCCCAATTTTCACCAAAGTTAAAGTTTACCATGAAATATTTTCAAAATTGCCTAAGTGCTTTTTCCATGAAGACAGATGTATAATACAAAATTAACCAATGCAATTTGGTTGAGGAATTTCTTCCTAAAATGTAAAATGCAGCTTTATATATTGGCTTTTCCCCCATAGGAACCAATGTTAAAGCCTGTCAGCCCAACCTACAATGTCCGACCCTATTTTGCCCTGAAATGCAGCATTTTGATTGGCTGGCAAACCTGCAAATTTATTAAATGGTAAAATCTTAGAAATTTTAATGCTTTATCAACACTTGCAGATAAAGGAAAACATAGTTCTTGCTTATTTCAGTAACCCTAACTCTTGGAGACAAGGATGCTTTATACGTGAATTTTGTCTGACTCTTGTCCAACCCTGGAAATCCCCTATGTGGGATGGGCTTATTGATTTATACTTAAATTGGTAAATAAAATTGAAATTAACAAAATAAGTCCTATATATATTTTGGTCTAAAAATGATTTAAAGTCCATCTGTATGTATTATCAAGCAAGGGGCACCATTCATTAATATGTTGTGATTGACTTAAATATTTCTTTCAATGATATAAAAGTTGTCAATGGATAGAACAAAGTAAGTCTATTCTACGTGAGAGTAAATGATTATCTTTAGTCCTTATCCTATATTCGGAATTGCAAATATTTATTGGTAATATCAGAACATTTTGTCAGGGGTGTCAATAATACACGCCTGCCGATATACACGCCACTATTCTAGATCTATAGTTTATTCCTGTGGTGCTTCGGATCTCATAAGCCAAAGGTCCCACAGATATCATATTAATCATTATAGCTAATGAGCTAATTATAATGTGTTTTTTATACCAGTTAGTTAGTCTAAATATTATTATTCTAACCATATTATTATCCCAGTTAGTCTAAATGATAATTCTAACCATATTTTCATTATCCCAGTTAGTCTAGATCTATATAATTATTCTATAATTATTTATTATCCCCACCTCCTCCCATTGATCAAGTTGCATTGCATCGCTTTCAGAATATCCTTCACTGGGATTTTGATTGCTATTTTTCTATGCATTTCGTTTATAATCAGAGATCTCGTTCCATTGTCAAAGCGCCATGCCTTGGTCAGTGCAATACTATCAATATGCAAGGTTGGTAAACGATTCACTGGGAGCGGCAAATTTCAGTACTGCCACCTGGTGACCTACCCTGAAAGTTCAGTTGAAAAGTTCACCGGCAACCAGCTAAAGAGCAACTGTACCTCGAAAACAGAGGAGACAAATATTTGTAAAACAAACAGAATTAAATACGGTATTTGCTTATAATAAACCTAATAAAAAAAGTTTTTTCTTATAATATATCTAACAGTGACTTAATTTTAATTTCAAAATAATTATAGCAATGTCCGTATGTTCCATTTGATTTTGTATCAAGAGGCAAACAAAACAACATGGCGGCGCCCATGAACTTCACATGTATCAACACAAAATCAAGACACATGTTGCAATAATTTAAAGTTTCTTGCCAGTGAATCTTCCTAAGATAGGCAACCATGGCAGGCCGCGGGAGAGGGGCCGGACGTAACATGTCCTTTGATATTGATAGCCTAGGATTCGGCCGTGGAGAAGCACTGCCAGGACCGATTCTACAGCCTCCAGCAATTTTCCCTGTAAGTAGATCTATAGAGCTCTAGTCTAGAACTCTAGCACTGCTTTACCAAGCTGTGTTCTAAAATACATCTACCATCTAAGTATCAAATCATTGCATACACAATATTCAGGTGGTCTGACCCTATGTTATGACTTTATACATCTAGAGTAGAGGAGCCAGTTTCCGCGCATCTCTAGTTTCCGCGCATTTTACGCATTTTATGGACGCATTTTTTCTCTAGGTATTAGATATGCTATTTTTAAAATGCCAGACCCAAAATAATGTTCTTATGCAATTAATTTGTCATTTTTAATGATGTTTCATACATATTTATGTATTCTAAGGCCAAATATATGCTTCAATGTCCTTATTATTAAGGAAAATGACAGGATCCTTAAAAAGTTAATATTTCTGAAATAAGGAGCATAACATCATTTTCTTCAAGAAAAAATATAATTTTCTCTTAAAAAATGTCATAGATATTAGTTTAAAGTGATATACGATCATTTTAATATCATAAACATAAAATTTCATGGATAATATAGAAAATAGGCCCCTGCGCGGAAACTAAGGACAATAAATTAGACAGTCTCTAGTTTCCGCGCATTTTTCACCTATTTTTCCGAGATTTCCAAATTTTCAAACGTTTTTCCAAAGAAAATAAAAATAAAAAATTTTCAAAGCAAGGTTCTATATAATCTTAAGACACTTTCCTAAAATAATATAAACCAAAGACTCAAAACTGAACTTTTTTTCTCTCTTTAACTGAGGCGAATTAATGCTTTTGTCATATAATAAAAATGCATAAATGTGCGTATTTCTTCCTTCTTTTCATGAATATATTCTTTATATTTTCTCTGACAAGGTAGCATTTCTATTTGCATTATTATGAATTTTTAAGAACTTAACAATTATATTGTATAACGGATATCAATAGATAATCTTTTTCTGATGCCCCATGTATCATATTTTCTTTCTACAAGATATTTTATTCATTTAACACCTAAAATATGGGAAATGCGCGGAAACTGACACCAAAATGCGCGGAAATAGGCTCCAGGTGCGCGGAAACTGAAGAATTAACATGTTAAAGTAAAACCTTAAGATATTACAAAAATATTTTCAAACTTTAATTTTTTTTATTATGATTATGTTCATAGACATCATTCCCCTGAATATGGAAGAAAAAATATTAAAAATATAATTTTTTTCTTTAAATATTTTGTTAAAGCTTACCCTTAATGCGCGGAAACTGGCTCCTCTACTCTACTCATGTGTAGCTACATAAATGGATAAACTAGTAGTCTACACATTTAATGTGCATTCAGCCATGTTTGTTTTTAAAGCGATCCGCGCCGAAGGCGCAACGGAGCGTAGCGAAGTGATCGCTTTACCCCCTGTCCAAAATTCATGGTCAGTGCAAATCTTCAGGCCTCACATCACTGAATTTTAGACTATGCATCAAGGACTAAGAAAATGCATTTGTGCTAGAAAAATATATAATATCTGCAATTTATTGTACATTTAGAATTTATTTGTATCATAGATTGATTGTTCTAAATGATTGTAAGGATAAGTTAGAGCCTCGTTTTGGTGTAGGCCTCTTCCTGTTGCAGTTTAGGTTTCAGCTATCAGCAGAGAACAACTTCCCAAAATCCAGTTATTATCTGAACTCTGATTGGTTAAAAGTTATTACAGCTATCAGTGGAGAACAAGTTCTCCAAATCCAGGTGTTATCTGAAATATGATTGGTTCACAGAACATCACGTCATGAACGTTGTCGTGGACGTCATTACGTCGTCGTGGACGTCGTAGCGGACGTCGTTACGTCGTAGCGGATGTCGTAATGTTGTCATTACGTCGTAATAACATCAACTGACGTCGTAATGACGTCACGGATCGCTTTTTTCAGCGGACACTACGCATTTCTTGTTAAGCTTGTCACCGACAGTGTATCCCAAAGAGTTTAACCTCACAAAGTAATGCTGTAAAATATCACACAAATATTTACAAAAATTAATGTTTTTTTTTATAATGATTATTATTATGGACGTTATTGCACTACACAGAGATGAAAAAAGATTGAATAAATTTGTTTTTTCTCTAAAAATTTCATTATTACTTAATTTCATTCCCTTAATTGAATAATGCGCGAAAAGTGGCACCTCTACGTACTCTATCATTTTAAGAGAGGGCCCAATTATGACAATTTCATTGGACATAACATCTCCGACATTCAAAGGTAAATCGTCAGATGTCCGGCAGTAATTGGGATACACTACACCAGTGTCACAGGTCACTGGACAGCTCAGTGAAATGCAGTGACCAGCCAAGAACCAGCTACAGGTCTTTGATCACCTGACCTGGGGGCAGGGACATGCTCAGTGCATCACTAGCCAAAAACAAAATGGCTGCTGGGCTAAAATTTTGGATACACTGGATATTTGAGACACTTAGGAGTTTTAAAAAGTAGGTTGGACAATTGCAAACATAGACTACATGAGGTTTTGTAATGCAAGAGCATTGGCACTGACTTCTCTTTTTTAGTGGGTTATAGACACTTGACGTTGAAGTCAAAAGAAGTGGGATTTGACAGTTTACACCACAGGGTGTTCCAGACCCAGTTCTTAAAACTTAGGCCTACATGGCTACCCTGTAAGTAGATTACTTTAGTAGCAGGCCTTTTCTGATTGACGAATACTGCTTTCAAATTCTATACTATCTTTTCTTAGGCTCTAAAAAATTGTTGTGTTCAGGTAACAATACCATTGGCCGAAAGAAATAGGGTATAGAGTCCAGGTTGAACTAGCTATTCTAGGTCGATTACTTTTCTTTTCTTTTCTTTTTTTTTCAACGTGACTTCCCGTCTCACTTCTATTATAGTCATTGGCCTACACCTTCTACAATACTTGGTTTTGATATTGGATGAGCTTTATGAGCTAAGCGTCTGCCCAATAGGTAATTGAATTATAGGAAAACTTTTGAAAAATCTCAAAAAATGTCTTGGTAGGGCCCAAAACTTATGGTCGGTCAGGAAACCTGGACATAACACTATTAACAGTTCTTTTTAGGCCATATAGTGTAGACGTCATCAATTCTAAGCTAAAAATCTATCGGTTTTAGGGGTCCAAAATTTGACCTAGCCTTAGTACCAGTGCTAGTGGGCACATTGACGTTAAATCAACGTTAATTTTTTGCTTGAGTCAGTGGAGAGAGATAGAGCCGGTTCTTGCTGACACGGGGCCTCTGATCACCGGGTGAAGGGCATGAAGGTTGGCTCAGAGCCAACCTTCGTGCTAAGCCCAACCCTGTGCACAATCAGCCTGGGTGCACAGCCTCAATTGAACTGTGATACTCTTCAGATAGGCCCGTGCGTCCAGGTTAGTGCACAATCTGAAGATCTACCCCCCCCCCCCCCCCCCCGCCATACAACTCTATTATGGCCTATCCATCCCTTGGGAGTTACCCACTGGGTGCCGCCATGTTGTGTCATGTGGTACAATGAAACACTCCTCATTGGCTGGGAGGTGTGCTTGACCCCCGAAAACTATTGGCGCCAAAGGACCACGCATGCGCAAACATGAACTCCCGACGGCGCCTATTCAGATCTATTTTTTTATAATGAGCAAGGGAGTCAGGGGGTTTAGGGGAATCTCCGGCCATTTGCATAACGTGCTGTGAAGTTTGCAAGAGCAAATACTGGGGGTTCTTAAGCATTGGAGCCTATGGGGAAAAAGGGAATCCCCGGGAATTTTTGTGAATCTAAGAATGTCATCCAAATTTCAGCCCCCCATAGTCTGTATTGGGTTAATGCCAAACATTTTCTCAATTATAGTATGAAGATTGGACCGATGTTTGAAAATTTTCCTGCGAAATAACGTGTTTTCTCCCATTGTGTTTCAATTCTCATGAATTTTCTAATTCTAAATCACATTTTAGGGGGGAAACCTTACTTCTCTTTTTCAGGGTTCACATTCAGGTCTTTAAAGGTTTTGATTTTCTCTTACACTTTTGTAGTTAGAGGTCTTAAAAATATCTTAAACTAGAATAATTTAGATTTTTTTTAAAGTTAAAATGAAGTAACCATGAAAATTCCTTATCCCACTTTCAAGCAAGTACACTTGCGATCTATAGGTCCAAATTTTTCTGAATCTTGGTCTTAAATTGGTTTTAAAAAGATCTTAAATTGAGTTTCAAAAAATGCCTGGGAACCCTGTTTCCAAATACATGCACTGGATCTTCATTACGAATTCTCTCCTATCTTAGTAATACCCTTTAAAACAAATAAGATATTTATCATCAGTAATCTTGAGCATCGTTGTTCGATGTCCTTAATTTCATTACAGCCGTTGGAATTGAAGCCAGTCCCACTTCTCAGTGGGGAAGAATATGACTACCTTCTTGCGCTGAAGCAAGAGTACCGAGGCACAATGAGAGAGTCGCCTTACTTTATGAAACTGCCAGACCGTAAAAAAGATATAGCACGATACTCAGATAAATATGCTCTTGGCCAACACGACACCAACACTGGCTGGGACCCTGGTAGGTAAACCAAGGATTTACAGTACGAAACATTGCTAACAAGTTGTATTGAAGTACCTAGTAAATTTAGGGTCTGGTGATTTACTCTTCGAAATTCATTTTGAAATACTTAAAATACCGTCTGAGATACCGAAAGCTTTACAATTAACATGACATCTATTTGTATTATCAGTTCGTCAAAGCTGCATGTGTAGGAAGGTTCTACATCTTTAAAGTAATGGTTTCTCAAAAATGACAAGGTAAAGTTAGAGGTGTACTCCAAAAAAAAACAAAAAAAAACATTGAAACGAAGAAATATTTAAATATACTCAATAAGAAGCGACCTTTAATTGATTGTATTCATGTATTAATATAACAAACCCTCAACTTCAGTATGGATTAGAATGCCTCAAGAGCTGCAGCTGAAGGCCAAGTCGAGGGCCAAGGTGAAAGCGATCATCAAGCCAAAAATACCGATCGGAACTAAAGACAAAGCGATACCGGAAGAGGAGATAACCAAGACCCTTGAGGTACTCGTATGATTAGGAGTGGTTTCAATAAAAGAATAGACTATAGATACAAGTGGCTGGAACCCATTCTAGTTATTTGTTTTAGTAATTTTTTTATCCGTAGATCAGTTGATAGTATGATGTAACACATTGGAGAAATGTGCTTAACATTCAAGTCGAGGGAATTGTGTATTACTTACAAATGTCCTTGTTTTATTTTTGGCAAGCTTATGGCACGCCGTTGGACCCTAGTATATCTGCCCTACTAAGGTTTGGCACCACATAGCGTTATCATCAGGTTACAAGTAATATTCAGCTAACATTTCAGGTAACCTTGTAAAACCATGGTCGGGCTGTAAAATCACTGCTTCAGAAACCTATGAGAACTGTTCTGAGGTCTTATTGCTGTTCTTCCTTAGGAACTGGAAAAGAAAGAAGAAACTGAAGCAGCTGGGAAAGAAGAAGAGGAAGAAAAGGATGATGGCGAAATAGAGGAAGAGGAGTACTACGATGAAGAAGATATTGATGTGCGTATGACAAACGTCTGTCATAATGTGTATTACCATTCATTTTACATTGCCTACAATTACGCGTAACATAGAGATCCATTTTAAACATAATTATGAGGGAGAGGTTCTATTATAACTGAGTTATTTATGTAACTAATAACTGTCGAACTGTGGCAGTCCTTGTCAAAAAGTTACCGGTAGCATTGTTCTGTGGCTCTGGTCCTGAGTTACTTCCATTTAAATAGGCGGGAGTTTGAAAAAAGAGTATGAGATAAGCTTTGGTTTTGTTACAACATTGTACTTTTCATTATGATAAATATCTCGAATTCAGCATTGTAATTACGCTGTTATTATATTTTTATTTTTAGGATACAGACTACAACCAGAATTACTTCGACAACGGAGAAAACTATGGCATTGACGAGGACGAAGAATACGACGAAGGACCGCTTTTCTAACACTTCTTTTGACCAAGAGTTACCTTTGCCAATGTTCGACCTAGTTCATTTGAATTTCTCATCTGAAAAAACAGATGCAGAATTTTGTGTCTTTGTCTTTGTCGCCAAAGAGGATATATTAGTAACAGTTTTTGATGAACCATCTTGTTTTGAATTGCTTTTATATACAGACCAAAGTTATTTACGTAGATCTTGAAAAGATTTGACGTATTGAGAGGTGTATAGGAGAGTTGAATAACGAATATTCCTTACGTAAGAAAGATGTAAGTGCTATATTGTTATATCTAACTATAACGTAATATGTTTATTAATGGTATATATGTAGGATGCTGGAAGGTGCTGCCACCTATGTATTTGGTTATCACTTAATTAATTAAGATAGGTTAGACAGCTTACCTAGCAACCAACAGTTCATTACCTGGCTTCTGATGGGACTTAAAAAGAATAGCACACGAATTTAGGATAGGACCAACGAACGGTTTTGTGGTGCAAGAATAGACGTAGAACGATTCATTTATGTCTGTATCATGATTTTCTGCATCTTTGGAGCATTAGGCTCTTTCTGTACAGGAGTATGTATGTGATGTGAAAGTGGAATACGAGATATGTATATTACAAAGAAAATTAAACCGATTTTCTTTACAAGAAAAATGCCTAGAAGCTGCCGAGTTTAATGTCCGATTTCTTCTAGCAATATATCAAATGCTATATCATTTTGAGTTGTCCAGTTTAGGTGAAACAAGTAGTAATACTGGCTTTGGGAGCAATGAATCATTGACTTAAACAAAGCGAACATTATCGGAAACATTGATTTTATTTAAATAAGATTTTCTTATTTCAGTGATATTATTTAGACATTTCATATCTGTTTAATGATCATTCATAGAGAGCATCATGCCATATGTTAGGTGTTCTGATCAGAGACGCTGTACTGTGAAATAGTTTTCAGGTCAGGCATGACTAGACCATACAATGATTATTTTGCAGCTTTATCCGTATAGGAAAACGCTCTTACTACCATATTGTCTAGATATCATAAACGTCTATCAGAATTATTACAATTTGACTATCCATGCTATACAGCAGTAATTGTAATGTCCGGCATTCAGTCGTTCGCTTGTATTGTAATATATGAGTAAAATCTGCTGAAAGATTTACTACATATTGAACTATTGTTAATGTTTGATTTAAGACTGCGTAAGATTCGTGTATATCCAAGTCTTCGTAAGTTGCTTTCCAGAATGTCTGAGTAATTCAGACCGCGTTTAAAGTTTGTCCATTCACTTCCCAATAGTTCAAAAGAAATGAACGATGAGGGAGCTTCTTAATATGAAAGGGTTTTATTCAATAAACATCTCATCCCGAGTCAAAGCCACCATGTATAAGTCTTCATCAGTCCACCTCCCATCTCCTATCAGCAATCAACCACATTTAGAACACGAGTTGCTCCAACGCCTTCTAGACCATTCTAGCATTCAGCTCTAACACAATCCTATGTCCGAGGTAGTGGATATTCGTAAACTCCAGTCTGTTACATGGAGTCGATGTACTTACTCCAGGTATAACTCCTTGGTTAAACATGTTTCTTCTAACCAACTAACTCACTAACTGCTCGCTCCCTACCTTGCAGCGCCTTTTATACTGGTTAACAGGTGGCGCTAGGAGCGTAAGATATTTCTCCTAGGAGTAGACTAGAAGTAGACTTGCTAAGCCTGATCCTTGTTGGATTATATATTATGACAATGTATTAAAAGTACTAAGCCATTAGTACAATATCTACTCACATGATGCAATGTATGGGAGTAACAAAGCATCTATCATTTACGAGCTTCGCTCCGCAGACCATACATCTGCCACAATTGGAGATTCAATGGGAGTGGATGTTCTCCTTCCACCTATCTTCTGTTGGGTCAATAGCTAACTCAAAGCGAGTCTTCCATTAATTGCATATGCGTCAAGGTGTAGATTGGGGTGGGATAGGGAGTTAAGCCCAAAATATACATGTGCGTACAGGGGGCGTAAGGGCATTCTGACCATGAAAAACACGAATGTGGTGCCCAGCTGGTCGCCATATATATTTTTTCCATAAAAAGTTAAAATATATTCATACATATATGGGTTATATATATCTGCATGTCCTGACTATGCTTTGTCTGATTTGCCCACGTCATGCATATACATGTATTTATATGCATTGAGGCATTGTTTTAAAAGGAGATCACATCAACATTTTTCAACATCTAAAAGGGGTAACAGCTATAAATGAAAATTTGCGCTTTAAATTAATGGTAGAATGTTTTGATACTTATGGAATAGTAGACCAGATGTTTCTGGATAGTTTAATATGACCTTTATCAATATCACATTTTAAAGGAGGGAAGGGGGCGGGGATGGTGTAGTGAGTAAGTGCTTCGCGTCTCACCTGGCTGGACCGGGTTCGAGCTTGGGCCTTGCCTACTACACCACCTTGCCTTGCCATTGTTTCCACCCCCATAGATTCGGTCACAGTACTTTGTACATGCCAAAAACCGTGAGTTGGTCCTGATAGAGCTGAGAAATTGCTTGATGGACCTTAAACTCGAATAATACATCAAAGTAGAAAGTAAATTAAAAACCTTTTTTTTCACTTATATTTATTGTAAACTCATTATTCTAACCATACTACTGGTATACTAACTTGTAATTTGTGAGTTGACCTGACGATCGATGTTCTATGGATAGGGTTTTGTACCTCCATATGTTTTTGACAGAAAGTTGAGAAACACTATATAATTGATATCATCAGTTGTATTAGTGCGATTTCCACAGTATTTTTCCTTAAAATTTGATAACATTCAGTTTTAAGACTTGGTATTTTTTCGCTTTTGTTGGCGTGGGCGAGATTCGGGCAGGAGACTTCCAGACGAAACAATCTGACCATTGGCCGATTTCAGGGACGAAGACGACGTCCCTCCCTGGTCATCCGCCTCCGTCCCCACTTTATTCCTACTCCCAGGGTGCGCACCACCTGTCGTGCTGGGCGTGGCTCCACCCTCCTCCTCTGGGATCACACTGAAACCACCGGGACTCACACCCTCCGATTCACCTGAAGGGCCCGGGTTGGGGTCAGGCCTAGGAGAGATAAGGGGGCTTTTCCCCGTATTGGATGAATTGTTGTCTCCAGTGTCGTTGGTCAGGGAGGCCATGGACACCACACTGGCCAGTTGCACTGTTGGCATGGCCAGCAGGGCCTGCTGTTCTGTGACACTGAGACGAGCCATGAGTGCATCAAACTCGATTTTGTCGAGATGGTGGAGTTGGGCCTGAGACCAGTCCTCAATGACCAGAGACCGTCGGCCGTCACACACCAAGAGGCGCTCCGCATAGTTTGTCACAGTCTCGGAGTACCTACAGCACAAAATGGGAAACACAATGATCAGATGATGCAGAGATTCCAATGCCTTTCGACATGCTTAGATGTAGAATAGAGGTTTCAGAGGAACTGCATTGCAATTGCCCTGTTTTCATGTTGCATGCAATATTGCCAAACTGTAATTTTATTTGTTTTTTTATTGATAAATATATACTCCAAGACGATTAGATAACCCTACTTTCTGACTGATTAAAAATACATGGTATATTAGAATGACTAAGGGTAAACCGAATAGTCATTCTAAAGAAAAAATAACCAAAAATATTGTATAGAAATTAAAGTAGAACAAGTTACCGGAAGTGGATATTCATCATCTTCTGTTTTGCATTGTACCCTTTGGATCCGTAACCAGCATTCCGTGTTCCATTTGTATGCCGTCCGCGTCGGTACGCCATTATAAATTATTGACCGGTGTTGCAAATTGGATATAATTCCCAAGTAATGGTTTGGGGCCGTAAACTGTAATTGTAATGTTTCAGTCCTACAAGGCACAATATACTTTATAATGACCTAAAAAAAAAATTACAAGTCCATGAAGTCTACAAACATTTCATTTTGATTGTTCTGAATATTGATTGGTATAATCATACTAGTAAACGAATTCTGGACCAAGATCATTCAGTCGACTCCTCCGTTAGGATGACCGACATACCGGGCACTTAGTCCGTCTCAAGAGATGCAGTCTGTAACTATCCGGACACACTGGTGTTATCCAGACTGGTCGACTTTCTCAACAGATCCAATGGTAGGTTAATTAAAGGTGGTGTATAATGTTTCCTATGATGTTAACTTCACTTTGAAGTTACAATAGACATGAGGTCTTTCATGGTAATCCGATTAATCTGTTTGGCATATACTTGTAGCCTAATACCAAAAAACTTCATCAGTATCCAGCATGATGTTGTCGCCCCGACGAAGGTCAGCTTCAGATTATTTCACTCCAGCGGGAGGTAACTCATAAAGCTTCCGCCGAGCCAGCATCCAATCGGATTCTACCCTTGTAGCAAATATCGATCGTCTCCCTTTCACCTTTGTCTCGGGTGCCGGGGTTCAACTTTATTCCGTGAAATCGATGTTATACATTCCTCTTCTATAAAAGAAACATGCTAATAAGTATTGTAGGCAAACTTCCTGATTACTTATGTAATAATTATCTAAAGCGTTACAACCGCAGCCACATAATATGTTCGAAGACGCATGTTTGCCCAACACCTAAAACATATAAATATACTGAGGATAAGTAGGCCTACTGAAATGGTATCAAGAGAACTTTAGCACTACCGGTATAACGACAATCTCCCTTACTGAAATGCCATCTAGTATAAAGGGCTGGCAAGGAATTCGAAGCCCTTTGTATATTGGTAGCTAAGCACCCATAAGAGCCGCCTGACATTTCTCACATTCGAGGTTCTTTAGATCAGAGCTGCTCCCAGGAGCTGCTCATCAGCCACACGAGCAAATAGTCCGGGGTGTGTATCTGGCAACCTACTCTAATTGCAACGGCCTCCGAGGGTAATCAGCCCACTGAATCGATCGGTTATTGATTGGATCTCATAACTAGATAATGAAGAATAGAATGCCAGTATGGCGTTTGAACGTCTCATTATATATATCTGGACTCATTGCCATTGTTTTATTTCCATGAAGCGTATATGGCAGGAAGGGGACGAGAATTAGGAAGGAATTAAATAAGCCCATCCCAGTTTGCACAAAAGTTAAAGTTTATCATGAAATAGTTTCAAAATTGCCTCTGTGCTTTTCCATGAAGATAGTTGCATAAAACAAAATTAACCTAAGCAATTTGATTGAGAAATTTCTTCCTAAAATTGTAAAATGCAGCTTTATATATTGGCTTTTTCCCCATAGGAACCAATGGTAAATTAAAGCCTGTCAGCCCAACCTTCAATGTCCAACCCTATTTTGCCCTGAAATATAGCATTTTGATTCACTGACAAACCTGCAAATCTATCAGTGGTCAAATCTTAGAAATCATAATGTTATATCAATACTTGGGGATATAGGAAAATATAGCTCTTACCTATTTCAGTTACCCTAATTCTAGGAGACAAAGACGCTTTATAAATGAATTTTGTCCAACCCTTGTCCAACCCTGGAAATCCCCTATGTGGGATTGGCATGTTGGAGAGGGAAATAAATAATCCATGCAAGATTTCCTGATATATCAATGGTTGCACAGTGAGTTATTGCAACCTTAGGTGGATTCAAACACTAACTCTCCAATGCGGCACTTTTTTTCCTGATACGATCATGGCGAACGTTGGTGAGATGCCAGAAGCTTACACCTTTACGCACACTGTTGCAAGGACTGCATAATTGAATAGCGGAAGGAACAAATTGATCAAGAACAAGTCATATGGATTCTCTTCGACTTTTACCAGTTTACATACTGAGATATCCCCAAAGTTCAAGTACTATCGATATCAATATTAATATTATTAATTGTTTACATCAATTTTTGTGCACATGCATGATAGAATTGATATACAAGACCATTGAAAAGACGAAAGGAGTTTGTACTTTCGTGATCAATTTTCACTAAAAGAAAGTCATAGGAAATAAAGACTAGGCCCCTATAAAATGTCTACACACTAAACTACCAGTTGGGCGTGGACTCAATTAGTCTGAGTGCTGGTTGGCATCATGAGATATGAAGCTGCATGGAAACCATATTGGGAGCCTGCCAGCTGATATCCTAAGATAGGGTCTCTGTGATCCCTCCTTGGTTTAAATCAATTTTACTAATAAGGCCACAGGCTCAATTGATAGAATTGGCTGTTGCTTAATCACAAATTAACTAGGCATATAGTTAGGACTATACGTATCAACTTGTAAAAGAACAGAGTGAGATGAGCAGCTGATGAGACTCAGTACTTTATCAACAATTTTAATTTCTTAGTAATATTTAAAAAAAATCTATATTTTATAAGTCCAAATTTTGTCTTTAATTTATCATTTTCTTCAGGGGTGGCCTCCAATTCAATTTTTATATATAGCCCTATATTAGATGTATCTGCCAGGGATATTTTATATTTTTAACTTCTGGACAACTCTTTTTGAGACAGGGAGTGAAAATTAAAAAAATCTGTAGGGAGGGGGGCAGGGGCGGATCCAGAGTCAGTGCTCTGGGGTTTGGGGGGGGGGGGGGGGCAATTCCCCCCCCCCCCCAAAAAAAAAATAAAATAAAATAAAATAAAATAAATAAATAAATAAATAAATAAAAATAAAAAAAAATAAAAAAAAATTAAATAAAATAAATAAATTAAAATAAATAAATTTAAAAAAAAGGGAAAAAAAGCCGTCACTGCATGAGTCCAAGATTTGTAGATCTAGTTCCAAAGAATCTTGTCACACGAACTGAAACCCATCCCACAAGGTCTACGTCAACTTGCGCGCCTCTCACTATGTTCAGCTAATAATAATTATGTTATCCGGTAGATGAGTGTGCTTATGGAGCAGTGGCTCCACCAGTGGCGTATGCAGCGCAACATAATACAGTGGCGCGCCACCTCGTGATGAATTAGAGCTGTTGGCCCGATTTACGGCGTCGGCACAGGTAAGCAAATAACTAGTGAAATAAGGTATTGATGATGAACATATTTAAGAATGGCCACAGAGAAGGAAGACCTTATATACATTTATGAGTTTCCTGTCGATTACATATGCGTGCCATCCATCTTCATGGGAATAACCCCTGTTTGGATTTGATTGTTAAAATGTCTTGGGCGATAATAGGGTATTTTGACGGATCAGCAAGTTTACAATAACTTAGGGAAGACTCATCCCCTATATTTGTAAAGCTAAGAGTTAGAGTTATAAAGACGTATACATGCAGTATCACGAGTTAATTAGTGAGGTTATATAAGTGAAAGGCTAGAAGAGATGTATATTTGTCATTACAGCAGGAAAACGAGTTAGGTCCATCTATCCTAGATACCATGATTCAGTCATGATGATGATCTATTCTAGATCTAGATTCTAGATCTAGTCTACTCATAGACCGAGAAAGCCCTGCCTGTCATGTTCCCACCGAGAGTAGCGAGGTCAGGGCCTCTCGGACTAGTCTACTCATAGTCATAGACATCTAGCTAGGCCTACTACTGGCCCTAGAGTCAGACCTAGATCTATGTCATGATAGATCTCGGCATGATAGTTCTGGTCTGGACCCTTCCATGAATCTATCACGACGAATGTAGACTACAAGTACAACGTTACGTAGATCTATCTACGTTTAGTCTAGACTACTAGTGAAATAGCTTAGATTAATAGGCCTAGGGAAAAAAGTATTTTTCTTCAGAACCATAATCCTTGAACAAAAAAAATCCTTGAACAAGCAATATCAGTAACTGTCACAGTCAGACAAAGAATATTGAAATGTGAAATGAATATTGTTTAGATAATTTCTGAGGGGATAGTCTACTGTCTCAAAATCTATATTTAGTCTATCTAGGTCCTAGCAAAATTATTGTTTGCGGATTGTTACTGTTAGTCCTAGCTAGGTACATTACATAAAAAATTTAAAATGCTTACAAAATATTGAGGAATGTATCATCAGTCAGGTTCAGTGTCTAGTTTAATATGCTTTTTGAATTGTATCTCTATCTGCATTGGTTCAAGAGTTAGACAGCCAGTTATCAGTGTTCGAAATTAAGGATTTATTTCATGCACACGGCGGGTGCAAAGGTTCTTGAAATTATGCACCCGGATAGCTTTTGGTGTGCACATCACTATATAATGGTATTAATGCTGATGAAAAAGCATGCACCTGCCGGGTGCATGCCTCCCAAAAAGTATGCACCCTGCAGCCAAATTGTGCACACCGGGTGCAGGATGCGCCCTTAATTTCGAACACTGGTTATACATGGTAGACTCTGGTTTTGCCATGTCAAAATGACTTGTGTATTTAGAAGGCTCACTGTGCAGCTCGAGAGCAAATTACAAAGCAAAACTGTATGTCATTTTGAAGGGAAAATACTGTAGATTAATATTCTTGCAGGTTCATCAAATATTATCTTGAGCATATGTCTTCATTTTATAAGTGAAAAACTCGGTCACAGCTTTTACCTCAAAAACAGGGGGCACTTTTTGATGGGAGAACTGGTGGAATGTAATACCTATCCTAGCTAGATCATCTTATTAACTGTAGAACCGAAATTGGCAAAAGGTCTCCCTTTTTGTGTCATAATTCGAAATTTCAATTTGAATGATACATGTGAGCATAGAGTACGTAGATCTTATGTCTGTGATGTGCTAGACTAGGCCTATCCATTTTTGAAAATTGATAAAATTTATTCTAAATTGGCCAATCATTCTAAAATTCTTGACAAATCATTTAGATAGACTCTTCATACAATGCAATACAATTCAGATAGAGATGATTTTTTAATTGAAATCCCAAAGTTGTCAGTCTATCTCCTTTAGACAGTCTCACGACGCCATATTAATCCTTAAGCAACCACTGACATTGTAAGGTGTAAGAACCCACTTGTAAACCAGTGTTTGTGAAAAACTATTTAAAGTGTCGGACATCCTACGTTGATTGTCAGACATTTTAAACATAATTGACTAATATTTTCATAATTTTGCCGAACAAAATATGCGATGTTTTATGCAAATATGTCAGACATACCTGTCAGAACATCGGACATGTCGGGCAAAAACGGCGTTTTCACAAACACTGGTAAACTACAACTGATGGGGGACGGAGGGTGGTTAATCTCAATTATTCAACAGTATAGACTACTGTCTATTAACATGTATTTAACTTTGTTTTTCCACTACATCATAAGGCTCAGAATGAGGAAGTGAAAAGAATACTCATTTCCATAGTCTGTAGATCTAAGTACTGACAGTTGGCTTGGGGAAACTAGATTGATTACATCCGTATATGTAGACGTTCCCTATACTCTGTAGATCTATGTGGGTTTGGGTTATCTGTCTCTACGTGGCAAGAATGGACCTCTGCGACATAGGGAAACTCTCAAATTTGTGTGTAAAAAAAGAAAATTGCCGGAGAATGTCTCCCCCCAACTTCCAGTTTTGGGCCTCCAACTTCCAGCGCCTCGTCGACAGATGACCCAAACCTGTAGCCTCAGTATAGATCTCGAACTAGTCTATGTAGATACCGGGGTATCTATTTTGAAGTATGATACCAGGGGCAGATACAGGATTTCCGAAGGGGGGGGGGGGGCAGCATATACTATTTCATAGGCTAAGTACTAGAAGTAGAACTGTGTGCATTGCCATTAGTGAAGTTTAGGGTTCCATGAAACGGAATCCGCCCTTGAGTTCTACAACAAAGTAGATATCTACATGCGTCTTATCTAATCCATGCCGATTCTACATGTGTTTTCCCTTTTTTAACAGCATTTGAACAAAACAAGGCGCGATGAACGAGTTGACAGAGGCGTTAGCCTCCGGATTTCAAGTTTCAGCATATCCCAACAACCCAGCAGCTCCGCACCCAAGATTTGCCAGTTACAAACAGAAAACTCCGGGTTCCGGCGATCAGTATGTTCGGCGACAGAAAATATTGGAAAGACAAAAAGAGTAAGGATATATTTTGTTATATAACTCACGTCTGCAATATGTAGTTCCTCTCTCGATCCTCATTGTTGCTGTTCAGGATCTATGGCTATTTCCTTTGAAATAAGGTGCCCCTAGGGGGCATGTTACATAATTTCTCTCTCACCTTTGTCTACTTGGCCTGATGATCATCTGATAGTCATTATTGGATTTGGCACTAAGCAGATCATTTTCAGTGGGTATTGCGCTGGACTGATGGCACCCCTGCGCCTTCTCCATCCCCAACTCACTCCCCCTCCTTGTATTCCACATGCATTTGTTTAGGGCCAGATGCAGGTGATGGTATTTGGAGCTGATCAACGGTTGTACAAATTATTGAGCTGATTCGATTGTACGGATACTCCCGTACGGCAGATTGTCGTTTAGGCCCTTGATAGGCCCTTGAGGCCCACTGAGCATGATATTTTGATATACAGAGCGCACCTTGACCCTTAACATGTTTTTTTTTTTTCAAAACTACCGTAGTCAATAAAACGACGATCTTTGTTCATAAGGCGTGTTAAATTGGCAAGATGTCTAGCATTAAGATTTAAAGGTATGCTATTTCAAATCTTAGATCTATACTAACCTATATTTGATGGTTCCTTCGGATGGAAAATCATTTTTGGTCATCGTTTAGATACTGTTCTTTATTTCAACTTACCAAGACGCAAAATACCGATAGACTCATGAAAAAAAGAGGTGACACAGTCCAACTATACTTAAATCATTGTTGGGGATTGTGTTATATTATAATCCATTCGTACTCAAAATGATTTCTCATTAAAAAAAAGAAATTGCACAATGGTTGCAGCTGAAGTCTTCGCTTGCGTTTCCAGGTTATCTAAGGCTACAGAACCATACGAAGTTCGATTATTCACACGTGCAGTGTAACTTTTCAAACATAAAACGTTTTAAATTATATGATTTGACAATAATTGGATAGCATTTTTTTAACACTAGGAAAAGGTTCGACTACCAAAACCTTGCGCGGAGACTGACTGAGGGTGACTTTAGTAACCACGAGGAAGATGAAGACGAAGAAGAGGAGGGCATGGATGTTGAGGTGCTTATACGCAAACCAAGCAGGAACTATAAGAATCAGGTATAACTGATAGTCAGGCTCATAGACAGTAGGCCCAAGGAGCGTTTACTAGGGACAGGAGGACACTACTTGGAATTACTAATAATCTATACAGTGCAAAAAATAAACAATAATAGGTAATACAAATGGAAGTTAGTAATTTCAATATTCGTTTCAATAATCCCTTTTATTATTATTTTCATGGATGACGTTATTAGCTAGAATAGGCTATTAGATATCATTAAATAATTATGAAAAACAAGTAACTAGGTAATTATAATTTGGACAAGTAAATAACGATAGTTGTTTATTAATTATCCTCCTATTACATCCTAAAACTTAAAATAGTGATGTATGGTGGGCGGCGATGGCTGGACAATTGTCAGATTTGAAACCGTTGGTTGCCCGGTATTTATAGTGTGTTGTCAACAAATACCCATCTCCAGGGGCAGGCGGGACAACTGATGTCACCGCCGCCGCCGAAAAATTCATATTATAGGTATCACTATACAAATTTGTAAATTTTATATACATGTTTTGTTTTTGCAAATTATGCTTCGTATAAACACATGAGTAATTGATGCTCTATATTATTCTTTTTAGTTGATGTTATCCGAATGGATGATCGACAAACCCGATGACTTTGAAGAGAACTGGTTGATGCTTCCATGTCCGGTTGGTAGGAGGTCCCTAATCATCGCCTCTAAGGTACATATATATTTGTGTGTATCAACTTACACGGATTGAATGAATACGTGAACCTTCTAAATATTTAATGGCATACGGTTGTCGAACTTGAAACACCTCGCTGTTTTAATTGTTGTACAAAAAATGTGTACAAAAAAGGCATTACCAATTAATTCCATGCACTGTTCGTAGTAGGAAGTAACTTGTTGTGTCAGGCATATGTAGTCAATGAAATTGTATGTGTAGTTTTGGGCGTACTCTGATTTGTATATCAATTTACATTACATATACAAGCCTCACAGTACATAGCTTTTGCATGCGACCGCTTTAGTCTCGTCCTTTAGATTACGTACTGTACTTTGCTGTTTTTTCCCTTTACATTGTAGGGGGTCACGTCAGTCTATTCCAGAAATGGTTTCAAGGTGAACCAGTTCCCCTCTCATCTACCTGGTGGAAACAGGAGTTCCTTTAATCAGCACTCCATCCTGGATGGTATTTATGTAGAAACGGAGAAAACCTTCTACATTCTGGATCTCATGTCCTGGGGGAACCACCCTGTCTACGAATGTGAGGTAAAGTAGAATACCTAACTACAAAAGCATTGATTTAGGTTTTTATCGTTGAAGCTTAATGTATTATGCCTGAAGTTCTTATCTAATGTGTAGTAAGGCCATTTGGCCATAGAACTTTCGGGTGCCAAAGAGGGCATTTCCGTTAGTCTTAAGGACAACTTATTCAAAGTGATTCCAGCAGACGTTTTGATTAATCTGGAGCAACCAGTTCATACTTCTCGTTTTTTAAACAGGTAGTTTGTAGTATAACTTTTGATGTAACGACGTCTGGAGCGGTTAGTGCGTTCTTGTAATTGTAAAAAGTTGTTATGAAAGAAAATTTTATGGTGCAATTTTTATGATTATCCTAAAAGAAGCTGATAATATACAGTGATAATGGTTATTGTTGTAAATAACTCCCTATCATCACTCCTATTGCCACCACTGATATCTACGTTCATGTTATACATCTGAAAACCGGTGGAAACACTGAAGATTATTACTAAATAAAATATTTAAAAAAATGTATAATCATATATATAAAGACTGAATTAAAACCCCATTCTTTTGCAGACCGAATTCCGTTTCTATTGGCTGTCATGCAAATTCCAAGAAACACCAATCTTGTCTGAGATTGGACCTCAAAATAAGGTTGGTATAAAATTTATATGCTTTTCAAAACAGTTTGATTAATACGCCGAATGCATCGTGTCCCAAAAGTTCTGAAGTTTAAGAGAATCGAATCAGACGTTCTCCTGATATATCAGGTACATTAGACCTAATGTTTATAAGGACCCAGCAAGATAGAGTGCCGTAAATACAAATTTGTATGGAAAAATCCTCAGACTTCCACCAGACAAAATGTCCGACGTTCAAGTGTATCACGTCGGAAGTCGAGGAAAAAACGTCGGAAATGTCAGAATATGAAACGATTTTTATACACTGCAAATTAGATAGCTTGTAACTTTAAAAGGAATAAATAAATAAAGTAAATGTATGTGTATTTACTTTACTGTAGTTGTCTACACCATAATCCATATGTTTTGCAGGGTACGTTACTTTGAAGCTTTAGATGTTCAAATAATTAAGTGAAGATAAAACTTAGAATATTTTTTGGATTAAAATCCTAGCAAAAAATGACTTTCATTATACATGTTTTTTTTTACTGTTATAACTCATTTCGTTTTTCAGTTTAAATTCATCCAACTTCCCAATTGCCCCTGCACAAAAGAAAGTATTACGCAAGCGATGGCTACGCCTATGAACACAGAGGTAATCACTTTAAGATACTTGATAGTCTTAATTAAGTTATCTCGGCTTACAGTGATACACATATAATAAATGAGATTCCGGACCACGCCACCTTGTGTCAAAGTCAGTCCAAGTACTGCCACCCAGACGAGCTGATGGTTTTTATCTTTTTGAGTCAATGTAAATTGGCTACATTAAACTACCTATAACGTTTTAGCTATAAATGTTTAAAAAGTGTTGTTACAATGGTCATAAAGTTCAGGATCTGATCTTTTTATTGATATTAAGATCATTCCTGTGAACATATGTTTTGTATTTTATCAACTTTTTTCATCATTGAAAGTTTTGAGTTAATGACCCCTGAGAGGCCTTATCAGCAATAATGACCCCCGGCCAGTCAGGTGTCGCACTGTTCCCACCACGTAGGTTTGTTTGTCCAGCCTTCACTGGACTGTAACCGCTGACCATAGGTCTGCATAAGACTCTATTTGATAGAGTCTATGTAGTTTTCTATTGAATCTGTACTACAGTGTTACTACTTAATGTAGATGCTTTCCACAAATGTTTCTTTTATTAGAAAATCTTGTTTATAAATATAGGAGACAAAATAAAAGATAAAAAACAAATCTTTCAGCTGGACGGCCTGCTGTTTTACCACAAAGCTGCGCACTACCTGTTTGGGCCGACCCCTCTCGTACTCTGGCTCAAACCCTACATGCTGCCCGAAATCCTCCTTGCCGAGGTCCCGCAGCATTACCTCGACAAGAAGCCCCACGAGTACGTGTGTTTCGCCCACCACGCCGACAAGGTGACAGCGGCCAGGGCCAGGAAGGAGACCCAGCGACAACTGGCCAAACGTGGTCAGAGCACCCCGGGCCGCCGAGGGATAGGCCGGGTACCGCACTCTAACACTGACGACCCGCCCTCTGACTCTATGGACATGACGTCACCAGGGTCTGACGTGACGTCATCAGGGACGCGCAGAGGGGCCCCGTCGGGGAAGGGGCGGGGGAGGGGGCGAGGGACGTGTCGGGGTCAAGGCCGCGGACAGTACCAAGGTCAAAGTCAAGAGGACAACATGGAAGATCCTTTGGCGGAGGACGTCATGGACGTGACGTCATCAGGAGGCAGGAGAAGGAGGAGACATAACCGACGACCTAAGCACAAAGCGGAGGGAATGGACACTGTGGACTGTCAGGGTGAAGACGACAGCAGTCAACCAGAGGCGGTAACTGACTCTATAGACACAGACATACCGCCTCAAACATAGGTTCTTTGTGTAACGACTGGTCCTTGTATTTATACTATGATGAAGACAGCTCGCTATTCAGTCATGACTACATCGTTAATGACTCATATGGATATTAAGAACATAAAACTTTTGATTTTGAGTGTTTGGCTGCGCTCGTAGTTAAAAGTTGTACTTTTTATTCGAACCATATCTCGCATTTATGATCAATATTAGATCTATATACACAAAGCAAATTAATCTCCCACTTGTAATAAGTAGAGTTAACATGGGTTTCTCATTTAGTATTTGTTTATTGTACTCAAAATTTCGGTGCTAAATCCTTAGACTGTCCTCGATGAATGGGTGTCTCACATTTTCAGTCAATACTTTCCATGGTGTTATCACGTTAATCATGTTATGTAATGGTTGTTGTAAGTCACTCAAGATTCGGCATTCCCAAACTAATATTCACCAGTCTTTGTGACGTCATTGATCTTTTCCTCCCCAACTTCCCACCCAAAAATTTATGAGAAAGCCCATCGAACAAAGTTTCATTAATGTTATCAGTATTACTAAACTACACACACTTCATCGGTGTACTTTTAAGATGTAATTGATTTGATTATGACCCGATTGGGTCAACTTCATAGTCACTGGGGTTGTAGATTTCTGAGGATGTGCATCGTTGAATCTTGCCGATGTGTATCTGTTTGTATCTGATTATCAGTGAAGGTATCCTTTCAAAACGGTCGGTTCGTTCTTTTCTTGCAATTATACATATCTATTATAGTTAAGTATCATACATGGCCATTAGACCGAATACTGTAGGTGCTCGTGCAGATTTACTGAGGATTTCAGCGAAAAAATCTATGCAAATGGTGCATTCATGAAGATCGCCGAAGGGTCTGTCTGTAGTTTGTGACATCAAAGTGTTTCAAAATTTCTTTTCGTGCGTTGGTATTCATAATTTGTAACATGTTTATAAAGCCGACTGAGAGTAGATTATTCAAGGCTCGAAGCGGGACTTTAAGACCTCTTTATGACCGTGGGACTTTTAAAAATTCATGAAGAAATTGCAATAAAGAGAGGGAACTGTTGTAAATGTATGAAATTTGACGCATTTTATTGTCCATGACTCATTTATATCTATGACAAGCACACCGTTTTTGAAATGCTTAAAGCAATTATGAAAACATATTTTCGTCTATTTTATCATGAAATAAGTTAAAATTCATTTTCAAATTCATTTTTTTTCTAGTCTGACTTTTCTTATATGAATTGCGATCTTTAAGATAAACTTTTTTTAACATGATCCCCGCTTTGATGCCTGAACCAAAACGATAAATTCCCACTGAATATGTTTATCGATGAAATGAGAATTTTGTAATATACTTGTCCGTGCGTTTCATGGTTCACCAGTCTACATCTTGTCTAACGTGATTCGTGTTTTAAAACTTTATGTCATCACGCGAATATTGGTTTTTGTGATTCAATATTATGCTTATTTAACGGAATGTCTTCATATGTACCACGATTTTAGGAGACAAACTATGCAAGTCTGATTTTACTTGAAGTAAAAATCAACACAATCCACTCCACTGTGTCATTATTCCTTTTGAAAAGAACAGTAGGAAACAGAAACACGTAAAACATACCTTCCATTCTATAAAGTGCTACCCTACAGTTCCCAACCCATCCCAACCCTCACCTCTGAAGAATAAAGTCTATTCAGCCACCCGTGGGTCTATTGTCAAGGGTGCGGCCTTGACGGTAGGGACGTAATCGGGTTAGGTCAGACTGTAACAGTGGACACGTAGTTTTTCACGCTGCACCCCGTGAGGCTGACACTGGTCAGGGGCTGATCCTGCCCCACCTCTAACGGCTGAAGGGTTCGGGGGGTGGGCCCCGGATTACCAGTATATCCATTCATTAGTCTTTCATCTTTACCACCAGGTCCCCCTCTCCCCAGAAAATGTGTAAACATGCATTTATAGAGGAGAAAGAGGTATATACATTTCCGATATTTGTGTACGTTTTCCCTTTTTCCAACAGAGAACTATTTCCGAGTAGTTTCACATATGCTAGCTTTGCCATGGACAACTGACTTTCCAAGCCCTTCCAGAAACTAGAATAATAGAAGAAATAATATGTTGGCCTAGGTAAACTCCTCTTAAATTTCGTGTTTCAGATATGCAATTAGTGAAGCCGTCATTAGGCTGAGTGACACTTACCTCAAGTTATATATTTATAATTGTACATAAATGGAGTTAATTCCATCGGAAATAGCTCTCAGATAGACGTGTGTTCTGGTTGAGACTTGTTGATCGTCATTCCCGAAACGCATTTCCCCAATATATTATTTTCTGGTTGAATGTCGCGGCAACAGGCAACAAATACGGCCTTCACAACGAGACGATCATATTTCAGTTTTTAACGCCTGCTATTTGTGATATGCTGCCATACTGCCTACCCCCCCCCCTCCCCCACTACCCACCAACCAGTAATTAACCACGTGCACCAAAGGCTATGTACATCATCCAATGTGCAAAACTAATCTAACATGCACATGATCCCTTTAGCACACATGTAGGTTCTTTTCAGGCTTGTCTTCGTTGATCTGAAATGTGCCCCCCGTGGGGGTCCCGAGGTGGGGCTTCTGCTCCTGGGAAGAATATAGGCCCCTAGTAGCCCCTGTTGATCATAAGAGGCGACAATAGGGGGACCCAGCACTGACCAAGTGGTTCATTGGGCTCGATTCCCAGTTGGTGTCTGGGTTCACTAAGGGATGAGGTTCAGTAAAAATGACTTCCAGGTTTTTATCCCCTGCTGTTTGCCTGCCCTGTCACCTTTATCTCATAGATATGATCACGAAAGACAGAATTCGTCCCAACTTGTTTTCACTGTGAAAATGACCCAAGCAGTCAGTATGGTGTAAAAATTCCATTACTTACTCACTCTGCAATGTGAGATGGGATTGGGGTTCTCAGTTCTCGAACCTGCATGTGCAGTAGTCAAAATGCTGTACGACTGTAAACAAGAAAAGATTCTTTTTTGTTACATTTAGCCACCACTCTCCTATATCAAAAATAATTTATTTAGCGTCTGTCAAGTATTACTCGTTGGCTGAGTAATAAAAGGTCGTATCTGGCAAATGCTCATTTTGAGTAATTGGTAATTAAAGGTAATTGACATATTTTGAAGGGCTATATAATTCTAAATTGTTAGTCAATCATCATAATATATGATTCATAGGTACAATACCCTTTTAAAAGTCATTTGGTCAGGATTTTGAATATATCTAAATGATTATGATGTTACTATGGTAACAAATAAGAATATATTTCAGATACGACCTTTTATTACTCAACTTTAAGGAGGAAAGTTGGAAATTATTGAATAATAAAAGGTCGTATCTGTCATACATAAATTTTAGATAAATCCCAATTATATCAATTTAACCAACAGAGATTTCGCAAAAATAATATTTCTGATGTACTGCCAATATACTAGGTTTTACAACATTTTATCATTATAAGATAACAAAGATTTATATGACTTTTGCACTATCACATTTAAATGAAGCTCAGATACGACCTTTTATTACTCACCATCCAGACCACTATTTCAGTAAACAAAGGTCGTATCCAACATTTTGTAATTACATTCCTATACCGGCTTTTGATTTTATAAATTTAACAATAATATTGTAAAATACGGTTTACAGGACAGTTGTCTGAAAAATTGAATCCTAAGATATTTTTATTTTGTATGAATTACCATATTTTACTAAGAATATACCTTTGGCTTCTTTCAGATACGACCTTTTATTACTCACTAAAAAGTGGAAATGTGCAGATACGACCTTTGTTTACTGGTTCATAACATGCCGCAGATTTGAAAAATTCGAAAAATTCCAAAATTTCCAGAAATGTTAGGGAAGAGGGAAACATTTTCAAAAATAAAAATAAAATCGACTTTTTTGAGATACGACCTTTTATTACTCAGCCAAAGTACTGATAACGAACTTTTGTATTTGAAAATGTTAGGCCTAGGGATTACCAGAGCTCCTGCTGCGGTTCACGTCAGAAGCCTATTTGGCAGCCGTTTGGCTCCCCGCTGATCCATACACACCTTTCTACGCACATTTAATCCAGCTGAACTCTCATGATGCAATTATATCCAGTTGTGCACTATGTGTTATGTGCCGGTCTTAGAAAAAATAGTCATGAGTATGCGTTAAGCATAATTGTGCTTTGGTGTCCTGCTGGTAAACCCAATACATGTATTAATAAATAGAAAACCTGCACTGCATGATCAACAGCTACACTATTCTTGCTACACGATCAACTATATTATTTGTGGCTGATGACTACTTTAAATATATGTGATATATATAGGCCCCTATATATATATATATATATATATATATATATATATATATATATTTCATATGATTATATAATGCCGTTATGCGTGAGTGCATTATATGAATAATGCAGAATTTAGAGACCATCTATCAGGTAATCCTGAACACCTATGACGACAGTCTTTAAATATCCATAACGGTTCGGTGGGCATATAATTATAATTATGGCATATAATTATATATAGCCTATATAACGACTTTTTTATGGTCACCACTTCCTGTACAATACAAGATCTTCCAGTGGATCATATTGTTGTAGTATTTTCCCCTCAAATGTCGTCTTCGCAGATCTAATTTCTAAGATAAAATATATAATTTTTTTTTTTTTTAAATTGTTTATTAAGTAAATCACTTCAGGGTTGCCCCTGGTTTTCGGTGATATTACAATGATAAAGTGTAGTAAATAAACATTTCAGGTGTAATCTATAAGTATGTACATCAAGATAATACAATATATATTGGACCTAATAAAGTAGATCAATATAAACACAGTATCTGTGTTTGATCAGATTAATAAATTCATTGACACAGGTTGCAAATTGCATATCATGGCATAGTTCATCCCAAATGATTGTCCCTTTATAAAAAGCACTATTCTGGAATTTTGTTTTCATTTTTGTTGGGACAATAAACTGTTTCTTATTAGCCAATTTAGTTTGTCTTACTGGAACAGTTAACACACCATCTTTAACACTGTGTAAAAACATCAGACGAAGTAGTTGTTCATGCCTTCTCTGCTCTAAACTAGTCAGTTTTAATTTAGAATGTAGATATTCAATGGTGACATGGTCACGGGGAGAGACACAAAGACAGATTCTGGCTGCATTATTTTGCAGTATCTGAAGCTCTCTTTTCTGTTCAAGTGTACATGACATCAATATAAATCCACAGTAATCGAAATACGGCAGAATAGTTTGCTTGTAAATTGCTATGCTGGTTGAACAATCAATTGATTGTTATAATGTTTAATATAATGTTTAACACTATTCACGGCATCTTTAGCATAATGCAAACATAAACTAAATTCAGTATTGCCCACGGGTAAAGAGACTGTAAACGCTTTATTTTCATTTCATAGTTACACAATATTATGCCCTTTTGATCTCAAAGCTACTTTACTGGAATCCTTTTAATGTGTACATGGACTTTCTGCCGACTTAAGAGCTTTCTCCTGACCACCTCGCAAAAGGTAGTCAACATTCCCGTACCCCTTCTCGACTACTTGGTCCCTGGATATTTATTTATGGTCAGTGAATCGGTAGTTTGTTGACCAGGAGACCAGCAATACAGTCCCACATGTAGGCCTGTCCCGTGGCGGGAAACTAAAACTTTCCACTGAAAGCGCACCTAAAGTTCATGCATAAATACTTGTTCACTTTTATCAGCTTACATACCAGAAACAACAAAAATACACATTTGGGTATAATAAAGGAAGAGAGATGGTATAATATGGTATAGAGCAAAATGAACACCTAGCTATGTGAGACCACATGGATTAACCTTTACCAGTTGAGTAGTTAATCTCTTACACTAATGGTTAAAGGGTCAGCGGTCCCGTATGCTAAGGGTTACGGCAGGTGGTCGACTGCGGTCGGGCTGAGTCCCGTCGTCAGTTCACAGGCAGGCCTGAGACGACCAGCACCGCCAGACCACAGGGCTGCCTGCACGTAAGTATTGCTGTCGAGTATTAGTAAACAGGTTAAATAGTTTTGTTATAAACCACTGGTAGAAAACCACACCAAAGGATATTGGTAAATCGGGTGTTTTGAGTCTTTCAGATTTATTCCTGCGTGGTGGTTGTGTGTCGTCCGACTTTAAGGGTACAGGCCATGAGGCGCGATGCATGTATGTACAAAGCAGGAGTACTAAGGCTCTAAGACTTGAACTTGTTGATCACAGGGGTCAACTGCACTAATGCCATTGGATCACCAACGACTGAATCTTTAAGCAGATTGCAACTTATTTGTTGTATAAATGAAGTCTTGGTCTTGGTATAGTGGACGAATTAACTCAATAATCTGCACTTCGCACTGAGGGATAACTTGGTCACAGTTTTGCATGATTTAACGAGTTTAACTTGTCTCCATTCCCTCTCTATTATAAAATAGGCCTATAATCAGAATAATTTCTGCTCCTGTTTAGTAACCCTAATATGCTACCATGAAGGAAGCAATATACAACATATAATAAGTTACTTCATTTTGCAAATGTCATTATGGTATAGACCTAACTAGAAAATGTCTTTTTCTTATCACTAATCCTTTCTTATGGGAATCCTCGGGACGTGATATTCTCTGGAGGTTATATATGTGCTTTCTTGTTTGCTCTTATCACATGTTCTTCCAATGTATTCATAAGAACGCACAACTAGTGTACATGTTAAATACAGAGTACTTAAGACGCCGTCTTGTTTTTTTTGTATAAGTCAATACTTACTAAGTACCTGCACATACGATTAGAAGCTAACTATTCAGTGTATGTAACGGTGCATCCTATCTGCAACACGGTTATATATAGCCCTAGCCGACAGTGTATTTGGGGATTGGCTGATGTGTATTCCCGCGCCAAACGCGCGGAGACCGCCAACAAAGGCCGTGGCTTGACGCCCATTGTGACCCATGGATGTAACCCCTAGCCAACCTACAGGACCAAAGAGGACCATACTTAGCTCAGAATGCCCAGAGCCAACCTATTCACAAACCGAAAGGTCATCATAATACAAATACTGCGGTCTATACACGTGTAAAACTAAAAGTACTTTATTCAGTTCAAACCTTTATATAATTATAGCTGTTTTATTGTCTTATAGCTGAAGTATAGCATCGAATTGATTAACAATTCTATAACAGGTGGCTGCACATATAACTTCGAATGCAAAGATTATTGGGAAAAAATGACGAAGAGAAGACGTTAATGCAGAGGAGGATTTTATGTGCTGAGGCAGGTGTTTGACAGGTGAATAGCGGGGCTCAGCTAGGGCTTGACCACCTCCACTCACCTGAGTGATCCGTGTTTACCCAGGTAGAAAAACACCAGCTATTACGTCACACATCCCCGCGCTACCAGTACCCATTCAGGCGCGTTATTAAAACCGTTAGGGTGCCGTTTTTACATCACCTTATATGACATTATGATAAGAGAATGATTTATTTCTATCATACGATTTGTGACATTATACTATTTCCCGTTATTAGTTTGGTTTTCATATCCGCAACGTCGCTCATAACATTGGTTGTCAATTAGTTACAAGTCAATTATCTGATCATGGTTATTGTAAACCAAGACATTTTTACACTGTCACCAGTGTTGTGTTCTGCTTTTCGGAACTCAGACAGCCAATATTACCAGAACGGTAACATATCCACTGCACACATATACAATTGACAACCCTATGTATAACATAGCCTTACACCTTCTTTGTAGTGTAGTTAGGTAACATTACCTTTCCTCGTGATGACCGTGAAATCGCAGTGATTAGGTATCTTAAGGTGATCTCTATCTAAAGGTGAGATAATATATCTGACATATCTTTACCTGCATTAAAAATCCTGGTAAATTGGCTTCAAGTGCTTAATTACAATGGACAGCTCAGAACAGCCCAAAACGATTAATTGTCCTATTGGCGCCGAATACACGCCTAAGGAAAAGGAAAGCTTATGAATTTGATTTACATTATCTCCTTCTGCAATATATTTGTGTAACTAATGGACAGTGCTGCATATAAGTATAACATACCCAGCCATCAGCTGCCAAGTCTCACGCATCCTATTGTGCATTATAACACTGAGGTGATCCCGATATGATAATACTCATCACATTACATGTGCACCATAATGTATCCCTTTAAACGCAACTGTTATAGCTCTCGCAAGTTAGGCAAAAGCGTATATAAAGGTGGGGGTCTGCGGCGGTGGTGTTACAAGGTCCTTCATAGAAAGGTATTCACGGAGAGCCTTAGCCCCGAGCAACCAAACGCATTATAAACCGTTTCTATGTACCTCCATAAACTGAATAACAACCTCGAGACAGCTAATTTGAGAGGTAGTTTCCGACTACTATTTAGATGTCTGTTAGTGGAAAGGGATAATACAGAAAATCGAACATTTCATTTGGAAACCATATATAAGAATGTATACATAAAAATAGATGACAATCAAGCTAAGATATTTTGCAACCTATAGGCCTATAGGCCTAGTTATTCCCAAATTTCTATAACTCTAAAATTGGACTTTTATGCGGTTGGAAAATTGTGGTAGACATTCCCCACATGAGCTGTTGAGCGCTCGGGTGTTTTTGTTCCTAGCAAAATACAGAATGGAAACCTCCATTATAGACACCGACCAGTTAACATCCAGTGATATACTGTCTGAAACGGTACATACTGTGGAATACACCCATGCTCGGGAACAAATCGACTCTTTTATCCAGCTGTTAGGAACCGCTTGTTTAGACTTATTGAGAATACAATGAAAAATTATGCCAATACTTATCACGGCGAAAATAGTTCAATTAGCTGGTGTACGCACAGGTATTTTAGCTTAAATCTGCTGTTGCAATCACTTGCAACTTGATCTTTATTCATTAAGTTGGTCAACGTGATGTTACAGTTTGTTACCACAACCATTGAACCGGCTGTTTAGAGACAATGGGTACTGGGACTATAATGAGGACTTATATAACCTCTGTTTGAAAAGGATTACTAATAAAATTACGATGAGTCTATTTGATAAGCTTATAAATGTGCGCTTTTGTCTTGAAAGAATTAAAGGACAAGATGGATTTCATGATGTAATGTTTCCTAAAGGGTAAAACAGGGTTGTACCACGCCCTTTATGGTATACTGCGCATTTTTAATTATAGCCCTGCGATATAGAAAAAATATATACATAAAATGAAAAAAAAATTGCTATTAATTGGTGAGATTTGTCACGCGTTTTCTATGTACAATGTTGCACATTAGCATTGATCTATGTGTAATCTTGTATAAATTATAGACACACAGGCTTCGAAACAAGATTTTACAACGTACTTCATACGACCATATTTTAAGCAGTTTACTATAATAGGGAGGGAAACATATTCCCGTATGCTGTTTTGGAATCTTGTGGACTTTTTGCTACTGAGGACAAGTGTTCATCAGTTCATTGGGATTTGGTTTTCCAAACTCAGATTTTAATAAAGATGGTACAGTAATTACCTCATAACTAATCCTGCTACAGGTTGTTCTATTTCATTTATAGGTTATCTAGACATTATCAAATATAACTGCAATATTTCAGACAGACTGACAAACTTTCATTTTTGGAAATGAAGAAAATGGTACTCATTTCGCTGTTAGATCTGTTGTTGTCCCCATTCAAAATAACTGTGTACTAAAGTATACAATTGCATTACATATGTTAAAGGAATAGATATAAGATGCATACGTGATTACTATGTACAGAGAAACAACCATATCCTGTGTAATGTAGGTTTACAGAGAGAGGCAATGTCTATTCTTAGTGAATGATGTGATGTAAGTTGTTCTATTTAGTATAAGGTGACGTTTGCCCTCTGGTACTCGTGGATACCAAATTAGTGAGCCGCGGCATGGTTCTGTGAATAGAGCAGAGTGAGCATTGCAGTCTTCTTGCAAAGTACTCGATTGGGGTTATGAATGGGAAACAACTGTATTAGCAGATTAGTGATTATACAAGGAGACTGGCGTTACTCTATCAAGTGGAGCATTTGCCAACTATTGGGATTACTTGAGTGATATTAATGACTGCCACGCCTTGGATCTAATAAAAGTAAATCCTCTCTTTTGTGCTCACTATCATTTGTTCTGACTGAGCTATAGGAATGAATGATTGAAAGAAGGAGATGAAGATGAGACCGAAACCTTAATATTTACTAAGAACTAAAATCTAATAATAATGATAAAGTGTTGAGCTAGGTCTTAGATCGCACAATAGTTCAGCTATATATGAGACGCATATCCTTTCATTTTTTCAGCGGTCTACCTGCAGGGATGTGGTGAAGGGATTCTACTGCAGACGTAAGGAGGTGTCATTTTCTCGGTTGTCTGGGTCGACCTACCTGAGCGCGCAACATGTGCTGTCGGGGTCAACGCTGCTTCCGGATCAACTGCCACTGCGTCTGCTTCCGGTGCAGGAACTGCTCGGAATGTGAGCGGATCTTTGGGGCCGGCGGACTAGCCGAGACGCTAGCAGGGGGCGCTCTAGGTAAGTTGAATTGTTGAAATCCGTTTGGTCCAAATGGGTCTGGATAAAGACATATTGACATTTGGACAGATTGACAGATCGAGAGAAGAGTTATAGTACTGCGGCCAAGGAGGCTTTTTGGGAGTTGACCCCAACCGGAGGTATAACAAGCTGAAACCAATTTTTTCCATTTGTACACAATGTCCCGCAGCCTGCCTGATAGTTTGTACTAAAAAAAGTGCGTCCCAGCATATCGTAAATCACTGGTTTCCATGGCAACCACCCAAAAATCAGGTAATTCTGAAATCAACACTATTTTTGATATATCTTCCTTAATTATCAAGGTAGAAGCACAAATGAGATATCAAAATTAAGCATTCCTAGAGTTCTATGGGATAGAAGGCTGAAATGGGTTGTCTTGGTTACTGGGTTGCCATGGTTACCAGAAATAACTCCAAAATTGACCATAATTTCAATTTCTCTTCTCTTCTTGTTACCATGGCAACCGTAAATATGGGTTTAGCAAGGAACAACATATCTCATCTCAACAGTACATATCCCCTCTATATGGAAATAAGTGTTTTTTGTCAAAACAATGATATGGAATGCAGTAAATAACTGGTTTCCATGGAAACAACTTAAAATTCATGTTATTTCAAATTTAACAGTATTTGGACAGTATCTCTCTTAATATACAAGATAGAAACACAAATGATATGTCAAATTGATGCACTCTGAGAGTTACATTGGATAAGAAACTGAAATTGGTTGTTTCTGTCACTCGGTTGCCATGGTAACCCAAAATAACCTCAAAAATGACCATTTTTTCACTTTTTCTCTCATTCCAGTTACCATAGCAACCAAGAACATAGATTTTAAGGTATAACAGAGTACAGTCTATCTTATCTGAAGTGTATTAGTCTCTTGTGTGTATATTTAGGGTTTGTACTGAAATATCTTGAGCATAGAATATAATAAATGACTAGTTTCCATGGTAACCGCCTCAAAAAAATAAGGGTTTCTTAAAATAAAGACTAAAGTGGCCATATCTTCCTTAATATTCAAGATAGAAGCACAAGTGAAACATCAAATTAAAGCACTCTGGGAGTTCTATTGAATGGTACATTGAAATTGGTTGTCTTGGATACTCAGTTGCCATGGTAACCACAAATAACCTCAAAATTTACCATAATTTCAGGTTTCCCTCCCGTTTTTGTTACCATAGCAACCATGAATTTAAGGTATAACCAACAGACAACTATCTCATCATAGGGGTAAATGCTCTTCCTTAAAGATTTGGATGAAATCATTTCAAAACCATGCTAGGATATATAGTAAATGACTGGTTTCCATGGAAACCACCCAAAAATCAGGTTAGCTAAAATTCATCAATATTTGGGCCATATCTTCATTAATATTCAAGATAGAAGCACAAGTGAAACATCAAATTAAAGCACTCTGGGAGTTCTATTGAATGGTACATTGAAATTGGTTGTCTTCGATACTCAGTTGCCATGGAAACCACAAATAACCTCAAAATTTACCATAATTTCAGGTTTCCCTCCCGTTTTTGTTACCATAGCAACCATGAATTTAAGGTATAACCAACCAACAACTATCTCATCATAGGGGTAAATGCTCTTCCCTAAAGATTTAGATGAAGTCATTTCAAAACCATGCTAGGAAATATAGTAAATGACTGGTTTCCATGGTAACCACCCAAAAATCAGGTTAGCTAAAATTCATCAATATTTGGGCCATATCTTCCTTAATATTCAAGATAGAAGCACAAGTGAAACATCAAATTAAAGCACTCTGGGAGTTCTATTGAATGGTACATTGAAATTGGTTGTCTTGGATACTCAGTTGCCATGGTAACCACAAATAACCTCAAAATTTACCATAATTTCAGGTTTCCCTCCCGTTTTTGTTACCATAGCAACCATGAATTTAAGGTATAACCAACCAACAACTATCTCATCATAGGGGTAAATGCTCTTCCCTAAAGATTTAGATGAAGTCATTTCAAAACCATGCTAGGAAATATAGTAAATGACTGGTTTCCATGGAAACCACCCAAAAATCAGGTTAGCTAAAATTCATCAATATTTGGGCTGTATCTTTCTTAATATACATGATAGAAACACACATGTCTTGTCAAATAGATGCACTCAAAACATTCTATGGCATAGAGGACTGAAATGGGTTGTCTTGGTTATCCAGTTGGTATAGAAACCAAAGATGACCTCAAAATTTATCATAATTTTGTTTGCCTTTTATTTCTTTCAACATAGCAACCAGTAGTACAAGCTTTTCAAGTCCAAGAAATACAACATATGACAACTATAAGGTGTACAGATTTCATCTATAGTCTCAAGAAACAGGCCTGAAGGATAGTCATCACAAGGTTCCAGGTAGATCATATAGATTCACACATGGTTATAAAACTGAAAAACTCTGGTCTATTCATTTTTATTTTGAGCCTATAATATCAAATCGATTAAATATGTGGACTAGGAAAGGAGTTATTGGCGAAACAAGAAACAAAAAGATTTATGACCATGATGCTGATGCGGTCCTCCTGCCATTATCCATGTTGACATGCGGAGAGTACTAACCTTGCTGTCGATGATGATCATGAATATTGACATAATTCTTCATTTCATATTGACCTGGACCAACTCTAGATATTAATAATCCATAATATATCCTCTATAATGTCTGTCAATGCTGATTTAAAGGTGTACAAAGGGCTGAAATATGGAGGATTGAGACCACCGTACCAACCAGGACCACACCATGTTGACATCAGCTGATGCTGTTTTGACAATACCAGTGAGCAGTCCGTGATCCGCCTAAGATGCCATTAACTTACCCTTAAGGTGCAATTAAGGTGCATATAAGATTTGCCTATGACACACCAAAGATCACTGTATGATCCCAGAAAGATTCACCTGAGATGCATCTAAGATTTTTCTGGGATCCATGATTTCTGTATGATGCATCCAACCTCCCACAATTATGCCTGAAAGTCCCCCTAAGATGTCTAAGGTACACTCTATCCTTTTACCCCTTTATCCCTTCATTCCCTTCCTCCCCTAAATGCCTTACCGATGCCAAATTTTGAAACATGCTTAATATGGATTCACATGGCCATCAGCAGCAGTGTCAGTGGTTGGCACCGATGGCTGTGGTAATACGCGTCTTTCGACCTACGGTTTTCCCACGGTTTTAAGGGACTGGAGCTGGTTCCCAGCCTGTCCAGACACCAGAAGGGCGGACACCTATCCCCTCCCCACTATAGAAATGCATGGGAAACATATTTCATTTCCAGTTTAGACAAGGAATATAATGTTTTTAGGGGTGGAAAATTATATATTTGGAAAAAGCAAATCCTCATCTGTCCATTGAATCTGATCAAAACACTGGAAATACTTCCATAAATGTGTAAAGTAATAATATACAAAACAAGTTAGGTAAATATAGGGAGAAATGCTCCATGGTTCCCTGAAAATAACCACCCCCACCCTATGGTGAGATCAGAGGGGTAGTTAGTGGTGGCATTAATTAGCACCCTCCTGTAGTCAGAGACCCCTACTGACTGATGACCATTTTGTACATAAACCTCTTGACCATGGGGACAAAATGACCCATTAACTGTGTTGTCATGGCCTAAGATTACACCATTACCTAATTCTAAACTGCTCCCATCCCCACAGGAGGTACCAGAACTGAGCTGCTCAGACTGAGGTCAATTCCCCCCTTATGTCTGACCAAGGAACTGTCCTCCCTTCCGGCCCTGATACCCCCCTGGGGCACCGATATTACATCATCTTCCTGTATCTAGAAAGCCAAGCTAATTGTGCGTTGGTATGCCTTGTTCAGTCAACGTCTATCAACGGCCGCACCAATGGGTGGGCTGGTGGGAATGCTGATTCACCCTTCCACTGTCCCAAATCAGTTAATGGGCATGGGGCTTAATGAAAAATCCCCAGCACAAACCTGTCAGGCACTGAGTAAAAGCTATGTCGAAGCATTACCCTCTTCAGTCCCACATACCTGTGCAAAGGTATGTTCATGATAATTCTAATCCTTTATGGATTCCTTAAAATAAGATGTTTATGTAACCTCTGACTGCAAAATAAGACGTTTCTAATAGCCTGATAAATGACAGCACCAAAATAAAACCTTATAAAACATGTGTGGGCACCCCGTAGGTGCATCTAATGGTAAGTACTCATGGGATTCTTGGGGATACTTGATTTCTTTTGGTATAACTGTTGGTATTAACAGGGAAACTAGTTATGACAGGTACATTTTGACTTGTGAACTTCGTTCATGATCTTCATTAGACATTCATTTTTTTATTGTAAGAGAGATTGATTAGTTTTAGATGGTTGTCAATTCAAGCATCTATACTGGTCATCAGTCATATCCTTTTTCTCCAGAAACGCAATGCTGTTGTCCTCTGGTCAAGCCCGAGAGATGAGTTGGTCATTTATGCTAAAGTCACCATTGAAATATATATAGGAAATTGCTGGCAAATTCAGAATTTGGAATTTGGCAATCAAAAACCAGAAATACAGAGAAGATTGTAGGTTTAACATAGAGTTCCTATGAAATCTGGGTCCCCAATTCATCCTCTCAGAGATTGAAGGACTTCCATATATGGTCATATTTGGGGGTACACATACTCCACAAACTAGAAAACCTATACGGTCTAAGCTGCCATGCAGTGTGAAATAAATTATGAAAAGTAGGGTGAAGACTGCGAGCATGGCAGGTGCTAGTGGTCTGACCCGAGACTAGTTCAGGGATGCACACATATTTTCCAGGGCGGATCACAGACTGCTCACTGGTATTGTCAAAACGGCATCAGCTGATGTCAACATGGTGTGGTCCTGGTTGGTACAGTGGTCTCAATCCTCCATATTTCAGCCCTTTGTACACCTTTAAATCAGTATTGACAGACATTATAGAGGATATATTATGGATTATCAATATCTAGAGTTGGTCCAGGTCAATATGAAATGAAGAATTATGTCAATATTCATGATCAGCATCGACAGCAAGGTTAGTACTCTCCGCATGTCAACATGGATAATGGCAGGAGGACCGCATCAGCATCATGGTCATAAATCTTTTTGTTTCTTGTTTCTCCAATAACTCCTTTCCTAGTCCACATATTTAATCGATTTGATATTATATGCTCAAAATAAAAATGAATAGACCAGAGTTTTTCAGTTTTACAACCATGTGTGAATCTATAAGATCTACCTGGAACCTTGTGATGACTATCCTTCAGGTCTGTTTCTTGAGACTATAGATGAAATCTGTACACCTTATAGATGTCATATGTTGTATTTCTTGGACTTGAAAAGCTTGTACTACTGGTTGCTATGTTGAAAGAAATAAAAGGCAAACAAAATTATGATATATTTTGAGGTCATCTTTGGTTTCTATACCAACTGGATAACCAAGACAACCCATTTCAGTCCTCTATGCCATAGAATGTTTTGAGTGCATCTATTTGACAAGACATGTGTGTTTCTATCATGTATATTAAGAAAGATACAGCCCAAATATTGATGAATTTTAGCTAACCTGATTTTTTGGGTGGTTTCCATGGAAACCAGTCATTTACTATATTTCCTAGCATGGTTTTGAAATGACTTCATCTAAATCTTTAGGGAAGAGCATTTACCCCTATGATGAGATAGTTGTTGGTTGGTTATACCTTAAATTCATGGTTGCTATGGTAACAGAAACAGGAGGGAAACCTGAAATTATGGTAAATTTTGAGGTTATTTGTGGTTTCCATGGCAACTGAGTATCGAAGACAACCAATTTCAATGTACCATTCAATAGAACTCCCAGAGTGCTTTAATTTGATGTTTCACTTGTGCTTCTATCTTGAATATTAAGGAAGATATGGCCCAAATATTGATGAATTTTAGCTAACCTGATTTTTGGGTGGTTTCCATGGAAACCAGTCATTTACTATATATCCTAGCATGGTTTCGAAATGATTTCATCCAAATCTTTAAGGAAGAGCATTTACCCCTATGATAAGATAGTTGTCTGTTGGTTATACCTTAAATTCATGGTTGCTATGGTAACAGAAACAGGAGGGAAACCTGAAATTATGGTAAATTTTGAGGTTATTTGTGGTTACCATGGCAACTGAGTATCCAAGACAACCAATTTCAATGTACCATTCAATAGAACTCCCAGAGTGCTTTAATTTGATGTTTCACTTGTGCTTCTATCTTGAATATTAAGGAAGATATGGCCATTTTAGTCTTTATTTTAAGAAACCCTTATTTTTTTGAGGCGGTTACCATGGAAACTAGTCATTTATTATATTCTATGCTCAAGATATTTCAGTACAAACCCTAAATATACACACAAGAGACTAATACACTTCAGATAAGATAGACTGTACTCAGTTATACCTTAAAATCTATGTTCTCGGTTGCTATGGTAACGGGAATGAGAGAAAAAGTGAAAAAATGGTCATTTTTGAGGTTATTTTGGGTTACCATGGCAACCGAGTGACAGAAACAACCAATTTCAGTTTTTTATCCAATGTAACTCTCAGAGTGCATCAATTTGACATATCATTTGTGTTTCTATCTTGTATATTAAGAGAGATACTGTCCAAATACTGTTAAATTTGAAATAACATGAATTTTGAGTTGTTTCCATGGAAACCAGTTATTTACTGCATTCCATATCATTGTTTTGACAAAAAACACTTATTTCCATATAGAGGGGATATGTACTGTTGAGATGAGATATGTTGTTCCTTGCTAAACCCATATTTACGGTTGCCATGGTAACAAGAAGAGAAGAGAAATTGAAATTATGGTCAATTTTGGAGTTATTTCTGGTAACCATGGCAACCCAGTAACCAAGACAACCCATTTCAGCCTTCTATCCCATAGAACTCTAGGAATGCTTAATTTTGATATCTCATTTGTGCTTCTACCTTGATAATTAAGGAAGATATATCAAAAATAGTGTTGATTTCAGAATTACCTGATTTTTGGGTGGTTGCCATGGAAACCAGTGATTTACGATATGCTGGGACGCACTTTTTTTAGTACAAACTATCAGGTCATAAAGTTGAAATATTTATCTTTCTAATGAGGTATGGCATGCTTTGTTATACCTCCGGTTGGGGTTTTTCCTTAAATAAGGCTCTTTTTGAGTTTGGCCGCTCTACTATTAGTTGGGTTTTGACAAGGGGAGGAATGTATTTCCACTGGGATCCGAAAGGTCTAGCAGGGGCGGATCCAGAGCTAGTGCTCGGGGGGGGGGGGGGGGGGGGGAGAGCACACCCTGACCCCACTTCTAAAAATGAAAATTAAAAACACCGGATTTAAACAGATCTTCGAATTTTAATATTCCAAAATGTTATCCATTGGGTCGAGGGGGCATATGCCCCATTTTCCCCTCTAGGATCCGCCACTGTCTAGGCTATTCGGTCTTGGTTCTGGTTCTTTGTTTCCATAAGAGTCGACTATAGGCCTATGCCTCTTGCAGCATAACGAGCAACTTACGGATCCATCAGTTGACATCAATGCACTATGCTTAGAGTTACGCTATTCTTGGGTTATATATGTAATAATACTCTGTCTTTGTCGCTAAGTAATACCCATGTCTCATGTCGAAATTGAGAAAATTTAATGCTCATGTCGATTTAAGAAATGCTTATTCCCCCTATCGTGAAAGCCTCTCTCGTATGTCAAATAAGAAAGGCCATATTGCCTTGTCGATGGGCCCACATCCATATTCTTTCAATTCATTTCTGAAACATAATTATATACTCGAATTTGCCATATTATTTTTATTGTAGACCAACAGTATAACCTACGTTTTTTTATGATTTTGTCCAGAAACCTTGGCAACAAACATCGCGCGTCGGCCGTACAGGTCACCTCCCCCACTGCCACCGCCCCCCTTGGACCTGGGCAGGCCACCGCCCAGCTCCCGCCAGGGCCAGAACATGGTCGAGGCCGTCCACGACAACTGTGCCGTCCAATAAGCTGCGGGCACCTGGAACAAGGATGCACCAAGACTGTATTCTGATAAAGCAAACTGTTCTTACTCAGCGATAAACACATGCGAAACATCTCAATGTGTCCTCTTCTCACCAGAATGAGTGTTTACAATTAAGAAAGAGCTCTGGTGTATCTAAATTGTTTCTGTTTCTAGCGCCTCCAACACGTATAACGTTGGCGACGTGTATTAGCGTAGTGTGTGTCAAACTGTACTTATTGGGTGTTTGTAGACACAAAAACAACCTTCAGTTTTCTCCTGCGTTAATACTTCAATTCCATAACTTTTGACTAAAGTCAGATCCGAGGTCCATACATGTTAAAACGTAGGCCTACACTGCTTGGCTCATTTCAATATTTTGAAATTTCGAGCCTATCGAAAGACTGGTGAAAAGTATAATGTAACGGGTAGTAAAACTGGAACTTCGAAGTGTCATTGTCTTAAGCGCACAACGCCTTCGTTATCATATCTCTAGTGATAAAAGTGTCATTTTGTTAACCTTCGGTGATAGTTCATTATAAATGTATTGATCTATAGTAAGCTGTAGAACTGGCATCACTTGTGCTTAAAATAAGCGATCCAATATGTTAACCATAACATTGCGTAAATATACCGGTTGTATCTAACGTTTATCAATACTTGTAAGTAGATATCTAAACATGACGTTATCATGTTGTTTCGGGTGGAGATTAACAATCCTACTTAACGGTTTTAGGTGTTCATGAAACGGTAACTTGTATACTTTACCGGTTTTACTTTCTAATGTGGTTAGATGAGCACGGTATGTATATTTGTTACATTTAGAATTAAGATTTCCAGAAGCACAGCGCTTTGATGTGATAACCACCTTTTTTTTTTTTTACCTATATGTCTGTTTGTCTGGCTTCTTTCGGGACCAATAGCCCCACCATGTGGAATCGGCCTAAGGATACATACCTATGCATTTACCCATACCGGAAGTGGAAAGCGTTCCATGTGGTATTGAGTGTGGAATTGAATGTCTCGTAACTTTCTTCTGCAAAGCACAAAGTGGGATGTCACCCCGGAGTGATAAGCAATAAAGGTTCTGTGTTTTTATCGTCATAAATGTTTGTCTAATTTACTCTAAGATGCACATTGGGATCACTACACTATTTTGATACATACAGAGATATATAGCGCCTCTTTCGCTTCAGGCTATCTCCTTTGACATGTTAAATCAGTACGTACGCACTTTAAAAACAATTTCAGACCTCCCATGCATCCCCGCTGGGCTCAGGTATGCATTGTGTTTGTACAGGAACGTATGTGCATTTCCAAAAATTACATACCCCCTCCGCCCTAGGTGATTTGGGAAATGTTAGGGGGAGTTAGGGTTAAATCTTAGGGGGAGTTTCAAACTGCTAAAATCGTTATCTTATATAAAGTAAAAATTTAAATCGACATTTATGACAGTTGGTTTTCTAATCAATGCTATTTTGACAGTATGGGGCCTTCCATTGAATACCTACGCACATTTCCAAAAATCTCAGACTCCACCCCGTTGAGCAAATATACGCATTGGATTTGAAACAATTTCTCAACACACACCTTGCCTGTTTGGGGGCCGAATATACTAGGCCTATAGCCCTTGGCCAAGTATAAACTATATAAGACTCTGGAAATAAAGCCTGTATCAACTCTAAATGATGATGTCATACACCCCACCCCAGAATATAAATTGCGTATACGCATTTATTATACTTTTTCGGAATTGCTGAATAGGCATACAGTGACGACCTCGACTGTGGTAATATTTTTTCTGTATTACCACAGTGTGGTAATACAGGAAAGTAGTGCGACCTAGTTTTTGAACCAATGAAAAACGCCATAACTAGGTCGCGAGGGCGTCGCGACCTAGTTAAATCCACTCGCGACCTAGTTTAATCTATACCAAAACAAACCCTTTACCAGATGATTTTTATTGTTTTCCTGCCAAATTAGACAATCCTGTAATGTCAAGATGTTATTCAGACCTTCAAAAAAACATTTTAGACAAAAAAAAAACTTTCCCGACGCCCCCGAGGCCCTTTAAACCAATGAAATTGCATCTAAGAACCCACGTGACGTCAACAAACGCTGACGGCCGCCGTTTACATATTCGTGGACGTCTGAAACTTGCAGAAAACACGACTAAAAGGTCTACAAAATCATCTTAAAGTATAGACAATCCGGTAAAGGTGATGTAAAAGAATCATGGAAACATTTTGCATCGATCTGACAGACATGGACATCCGTGCTATGCTGATGTTTGACTCAGACAGCTCAGAAACAGACCTCACCAATGCTTTGGACACTTTTGAAGTTTGCCAGTTGTTTGATCACCCAGACACAGAGCCTACCTTTCCCATAACTGACCAGCAAAGGGATGAAAATCAACAGCAAAGGTATGAAAATCATCAGGAAAGGGCTGAAAATCATCAGGAAAGGGCTGAAAATCATCAGGAAAGGGCTGAAAATCATCAGGAAAGGGCTGAAAATCATCAGGAAAGGGCTGAAAATCATCAGGAAAGGGACGAAAACGTGCTGCGGACGTCAGAAAACGTGCCGCGGACACCCGTGAATGTGCCGCCGACCTACGACACCATCTCCGAAGACGGAGGGAACATTTCAGGAATGGATTGTATGGATTTTGAGGACCCCCCTACATTCCAGAGGATACTGACAGTGAAGATGGGTATGAGGAGGACCTGGAGGAGGAGGAGGAGGGCCCTGAGGATGAACAACAGGATCAGGAGCACCAGGACATCACTGAGGACGACATAGACAATTACATAAAATCAGGAAAAAACAAGAACACCACAAAGAAGACCCAACAAGTCAGGGATCAGAGGAGTTTCTACAGTTGCCCCCTGGGAACTTGAATGTACTGGTAAGTGCCTTCATCATGACAGTTAAAAAAAAAGATGGGGGGGAATATGAGCCAGATACCCTCACAGGAATGTTTGGGGCCATAGACAGGCACCTCAAGGGCAACAAGTATGGCTACAGCATGAAGGAAAGCCCTGAATTTGAGTCCAGCAGGGATGTGCTAGCCACAAAAAGAAAGGAACTGAAAGGGAAAGGATATGGCAACAAGTCCAATAGGTCAGACCCCCTTACAGCTGAACATGTCAACCTTTTCTGGGAAAAAGGGGCCATTTCAATGGACAAGCCAGAACCATTACAGAGGGGCCTATTCCTGTACATGGTGGAATGCTTTGGACTCAGAGGTATCCATGAGGGAAGGCAACTCTGCTGGGATGACATAGTAAAGGTCTCTGATGAAAATGGGTATGTGTACCTGACCTTTAACGAGCGTTTCTCCAAGACACGCCAGGATGGGGGGGATTGTCGCAAGTTTGTGCCGAAACTGTTCGCAAATGAAAGGCACCCAGAGCGGTGTGCCATCAAAATGTACGACATCTTCAAGGCACACAGGCCCCCCAAGATGGCCAACCCCAATGACCCTTTCTTCTTGGCCATTAACAAGTCCAAAAGGGCAACTACTTGGTACAAGGCCCAACCCCTGGGAATCCACAACCTCAGCCAAATTGTCAAGAAAATGGCGAAGCAGTGCAACATCACCGGTGTGAAGCTGACAAATCACAGCATCCGCAAGAAAACCTGCACGGATCTCCTTCACAGCGGGGTGAATCCCACTGTGATCTGTCAGCTCACAGGACACAACAACACAGCATCACTGAACAACTATGCAACAGCAGACATGGCGATGCAATACGAGATGTTTGACCTTCTCACCAGTGATGAGGAGAGGGCCAGACTCTCCAAAAAAAGGGCCCTACCTTCTGCCCTCCATCGCAGTGGTGTCTCCATGGCCCTTCAGCATCCAGGGTTCGTGTCCGGTGCCCCAAAGAGAAGGCATGTGTCCTGTGCCCTTGGTGCCCCTCCTCCTGCCCCCAACCAAGGTGAACAATGCACAACTCCTCCAGGAGGGCCAGCAATTGAAGCACCAAGGCCTACCACCTCTCCTATGAGGCAGGGTGCCACGCCCCCTCCCCCACAACACAGTATAAATCCTCCAAGGCAGGCGGCCACTCCTCCAGGGCAGGCGGCCACTCCTCCAGGGCAGGCGGCCACTCCTCCAGGGCAGGCGGCCACTCCTCCAGGGCTGGCGGCCATCACCCAAGGTCCGGCGACAGTAGCCCAAGGTCCGGCGACAGTAGCCCAAGGCCCAGGGATGGGAGGCCAAGGTCCAGCAACTCCTCCAGGGTGGGCACAGGTCACTCCAGGTCCGGCGGCGGTTGCTCCAGGTCCGGCGGTGGCAGGAAACATGGACTTGACCATCGTTCCGACTGCCCCGGCTGCCCAGGGAATGGGGCTGGCTGCCCTCTTTCAGTCATCATCATCCAGCCTGTCTCAAGCCTCTGCACTCCTCAGTGGGGCAATATTCCACGGATCTGTGAACATAAACTTTAATTATTATGGTGCAAACCATCAGTCTAAGTAAAATGAGGCAAAGTCTAAAAAAATCTGAAAACATGTGAAATCCGGGCAAAATCTAAGAAATCCGGGCGAAATCCGGGCGAAATGTAAAACATTCTGTTAATTATCCACGTAGTTTAGGAAATATTCAAAGTCGAATAATATTTATAAGATTCTTGGAGATCCTGTCCTTGTTGAAGATGTAAAAATGGAAAAAATATTCAAAGTTAAATAATATCTATAGGATTCCGGGGCCTCTTGTCCTTGTTGAAGATGTCAAAATCAATGTAAGTTGTAAGCTGAAAGTTGTAATCAATGTATATAAGAAATGAGAAAGTTGTACTCATCTTTGAGGCGTCCTGCTGCTGTTGCAGGGAAGAGCTGCGTCGTTGCAGGACTCAGGCGCGCCGTTGCAGGTGCTGGAATGAAATAATAGTAAAAATAATTCAAAGTCATTTTTTCAAACTTGTAAAATATTCTATGGTAAAATCGACCACTCCACGTTGTTATATATGTATATTTGTTATGTATTTCATAGCAAATAAGTATCTAATGTGAATATTTAGTAGGTTTTCTCCGAGTTGAAGTTGTAAAATTCAATCTATATAAGAATCTCGAAAGTTGTACTGACCTTTGACCCGACCCGACCTGACCCGAGGAGGTCGGGCGCACTGTCACTGTTGCCGGGCGGCAAGGGCTGTTGCCGGGCCCTGTTGCCGGGAGGCTTGAAGTTAATAAATACTGAATGTCAGCATCTGCCTTTCACCCACGTAGTTCTCCACACATTTGTCCACGCATTTTGCGCCTTATCCACGTAGATATGTAATATTTTGAAGCAATTCTGGCGGATGGAAGAGGAGGGTTCTCGGGGTAAGCACCGGCAAGCATGGCGGTGGGCGCGAAGTTGGCGAGTAAAATATCCAAAGTTCTAGGCCGAATATCTCCATATTTAGCGGATGACACGTAGATTTCACACGTCCTCGTATATCCCGGGTATGTTATTCACGTGCAGCAGGCAGGAATTGCTCGTAGATATCCTTTTTCCACCGTAAAATGAAGAAATGCGGAGGATCAAATTCGCCTCTTCGCGCCATAACCGCCGGCTTGTTCAAACGGAAAGTAGGTCATTCGGCCTCTTCACTTCGGTCAATTGTAGTCCGCCGCAGAAAAAAGTACCAAATGAATCCGGCCGGTCGAATAAATTTAGCGGATAAAGATCACATATAGTTCAACTACATGATAGAATGGCGATAAACTATAAGAATTTTCAAATTATTGAATAATTTTCAAAAACATAGCCTGATCACTCGCGGCAAGACGCGTAAGAATACCAGAAAGTCTGAAGTCGGGGCGAAGTCGGTCAAATCGCCTCTGCGCCTTCATCAAACGTAGTCCGCCACGCATATAGTTCCAAGTGAATCCTTCCGATCGAATAAATCTATGGGATAATATTGTTCAAATATTCTTCTGTATGGTCATTTAACCTTCTCAATTCCGAAAAAGTATAATAAATACACAACCCTACTCGTATGTGTATCCGGTTAGCAGGATAGGACTCGGCGGAAGAATTTCTGGACTCAGCCTTCGGCTTCGTCCAGAAATCCTTCCCGCCGAGTCCTATCCTGCTAACCGGATACACATACGAGTAGGGTTTTGTCTATTTACTTTAAAGCCTTTGTACGCTGGAAGCTACAAAGGTGGCTCTATATTAAATTCCCATAGGAACCCTCTCACAATGGAGGGATTTTCCTTTCAGGAACTGAAAGAATTTTACAGAAATTCTGGTTAGAACCAGAGATATGGCCCTTTGAATACCATAATGTCAGTTCACTAGAAAATGATAGAATTCCAATTCCCTAAACAAACTTATAGGTAACAATGTAAACAAATATGAATTTGCTGTTATTATTTGAAATCATGAAAATAATTATGCTAATTAGTGGAAAATCATATGATCTTAAAAAGCTCATAACTTTGGTTTCAATTATGATAATCACAATCTGGTTTTAGTGGAAACCAGATAGATCCTCTTTGAATAATTATGTCGTTATGAATAAATGTATATATTGTAACCAAACATAGGAATTGGTGTTCTAGATGGGGAAAGTATTCAATCCTACCTTTCAGATAATGCAAACCATTGTTAAATATTCCTTTTATAGGCTGAGATATGGGAGTTTGAAATCCCCTACTTGGTATACACCAGGGCACCCCTGTTCTACCATTTGTGCCCAATTTCCAATATAAAGCATACCCACCCGTGGGTGTACTCCCCGATTCAGCTGTGGCCACACTGAAAAATAGAAAATTTTCCATTTTTTTCCATATTTTTCCAAAGTCAGAGTTGTAATAAGTATTCAACAAACAAAAAACGCAAATATATATTTTAAAAGCTTATTTAATTCCCTATTCGATGCCGAAAATCTTATTTCTATAACTCTAATTAATATAGGTTGGTCAGCCTTTGGTTGTCTTAAAATATAAGGAAATCCATGGAAATCCTGGGGAAATACAGCAATTCATACCCGTAATTTGTGGAGTCTAAAGGGTTAAGGACCATACAGTTTTCTTAATTATCACAATTATTCAAAATACTATAACTTTTCACACAGATCTTAATTCAAATAACAGTTTTCACTACTGGAGAGGGACAAACTTTTTGTATTAAAATTGACAAAAATATTCAATGCAAGCTTAACATTCTTTTTCTGTTGCCATGGTAACTAGACAACATTCCTTTTTGTAACACCATTTTTAAAAAAGGACTATATTCCTTGCAAAATTACCCAAAATGCAACTTCCATGAACAAAGAGAATGCTTTAATGCTCACAATCTCTGGAAAATTCTGCCTGTGTCACATTTTTTTAAGGAAAATATGCTTTATTAGCTTGTTTTCATCTATAACTCACTTAATAATGGGCATAGAGCAAATGACTAATATCCCACTAGGTTACCATAATATCCAGTCACTGGTCATTTATAATCTATTGATATAAGGATTGCAACTTTAGGCCTGTTAGCGTTAACGCTAATAACCATACGGCAGGATAGTAGTTCACACAATTAAGTATTATGCGATAAGTTCACATCGAAAGTGGACAGTTGGATATTTCTTGTCAGAGGCAGGTAGGTAGAACTCTCTGGCTGTCACTCTGACTACCAACTAAAACGCCAGATGGCCTATCTCATGCAATGCTCTGCTACTCTCTGATGGAAAGGTGCTATTCTCACTGGTGATATGGGAGGGGAGCCAGGGGGCAGTTAAAACGCATTAGCTCTAGGTGTCCAGATACTGATGTCCCACGATAGGTCCGTATAATTATGATACTTAGCACTTACTTGGCAGTGGAATCTAAGAACTGACGTGGTGTAGTTAATTGTGTTCTACCTTTCTTTGTATTGTTGCTGAAATCCACTGTAAAATGTAGATTTTAAGATACAACTGTCTCCCATGCATGTACTTTTGATTTTAGATACTAGACCCATACTTATCGATAACATACGGTCCATAATGTTACCATAAAAGGTTCTTTGATTGCTTGTTACCAAGTAGCAGTAGAGGAATGCGTGATGGGGACGCACTGGCAAACTAGCTCCTGCACCCTAAATCTGTCATTACATTCAAAATGAATTCATCGGTTGGTACGTCTTAGTGCAGCACAATACTAAAGGTCCCCCAATGTCAAACATTACACCATCCAGATACATAAGAAAACATGTGTCTGTGCTTTTCCCATGTTATCGCTAAACGTTTTTATATAAGTTAGTGGGCTGGAGTTATACGCGCGGACATAGTACCAGATGGCCGTGCCTACAGAATTGCTTGTATACGTGGGCGTGAGGTCCGCGCAAATAGATCTGCTTATATACGCGGACGTTGTGGCCGCACATACTAGTACAGTTATATATGTGGATGTACCTTTTTTTCATCATAATATCATTAGTAAATCGGGGGCTATGCGATCAGGGTACAACGTGTCAGTTCCTTTTCACTGTAACACTGTAACACTGTTTGCCTTTTTTTACCCCTCTTTTGCCTGTTTTCTCCTCTTAAATGTACTATATAATGCATAATTCTGTTCAAGAATAACCTTTAAACCATTCCAAATACTTCTTAACCCTATATTCACCTCTGGTTCTCTAAAAGGCAAACAGTGTTACAGTGAAAAGGCAAGCAGGCTGTGTAAATACAAATCATTTCATGCAAATTTCCCTGTGATCTCATTTACATATCTTATCACTTCAGTGGCAAAAGACAACTAATGTTATGCAATTCCACATGTTTCCCCTCATAAACCCAACCAAAGAGGTGAAAATCCACCCCCTGTTATGAAAGGTTATGTAATCCCCCATGCCTGCACCAGGGGGAGGTGGAAGAGAAATTTGCATGAAATGATTTGTATTTACACAGCCTGTATGCCTTTTCACTGTAACACTGTTTGCCTTTTAGGCGAATACGGGGTTAAAAAATAATTGAACTGGTTTAAAGGTTATTCTTGAACAGAATTATGCATCATACACTACATTTAAGAGGAAAAAATAGGAAAAAGAGGGTAAAAAAGGCAAACAGGGATACAGGAATACAGTGAAAAGGAACTGATGCTTTGTACCCTGATCCTATGCCCCTGAACCCCTTTTTCATGTTTTATTATAATATCTGCATATATAGGATTTTAGAAATACAATACAGGCCCCCTTACCTTATGTCCGCGTATTTTATCAGATCTGTATGCGGGACTTTGTGTCCGCGTATATAAGAAATTCTATATACGCTACGTCCACGTGCACGACTGTCGTGCATAAAGCCACTCCCAAGTTAGTGCACTACACTCTAGCAAGAAAGCAAGTAAATTGCATAATGTAGGTCATAGAAAGATTGAACAAATGTTTAATAGGTCTACACTTCAAACAAAATATAGACATGGAATTTGGAGTTCCATTGAATCATTTCTTAAATAAATGCTATGTGGCATGTCCCTCAGCAATGAATGCAGCTTTTTGTATACATTGGTCACTGCAATGAGAAACGGCATCGACATGCAACTTGTCAAATGACCAATGGATCAACAAATTAAAAGTAGGACCTACTCTTTCATACTGTAAATAAGAGGAGACTAATACAAATTATCGGATTTTAAGCAGGTAACTAACCTTAGGTGATTCCGTATATCTTTATAGATAATCAAAAAGATCTTCCAGAATCCATACGCCTTCACCCATATTTGACCTGTTCAAAGTGTGATCAGTGGATTGTTTGTACTGATTGTAGTTGTAGCATTATAGAGGGAAGTATAGAATGGATGCTCCTTAGTTAGTGCTATATGGATAGATACATTTCCGTAATCCCTAGTTGAATTAATGATATAAAAATAATGTCCTGTTCATTGCGCATGTCTGACACATAATGGCCTCTGCATATACCGTGCTCAGTAGATGGAGAGATTTGACAGGTAACTTTAGAGGGGGAGGCTGAGTGGGGTCAAGCTAATAAACCACAGTGTTGACACACATTACTTCGTGGCCTTTGTCAAGTAGTTGGAATGTGCACAAAAAAAGAATAAGTTGATCCAGGTATGTCGCATTCTGCTGATAGGCCTTAATACAATCAATTTACTTTAGATTGGTGTACTTTAAACTGTGGGGCAAGGATAAGATAAATGTCATACGATAAATGAAAATGAAAGAGAAACCGGCGCAAGTGCAACCAAGGACGTGTACACTATCTGATTATACTGGTGAAGGGTGATACTCTGTTGTCATTATACATGTATCATCATGCCGGAGTCCAAGTTAGTAGGGCAGCGTATTGATATTTTCACCAGCAGGCCCAATGGTGGGGAACATGCCCTTCATACCCCCCATTAGGGGCTACAGGGGCTTCTTGTGAAAACCTGTCCCAGGCCTGCCTCTCAGTGCTCCACTGACCATCACTTTGGTAAATGTTATAGGTCAGGCATAATTCAGGCTATCAAAACCATTACGCATTCCACTAACATAGACTATATAAGAAATATATGGGAATCCATACGTGGGCCGTGTGCAAATCTCCAAAAAGACTTCCCAAACTGCTTCTCCTGAACACATGCTTGAATGAGACTATTTTGTTGCACACTTTGTCTTCTATCTATGAATGTGAAAAACACATCAAGGTGTTGATGAATAGTGCACTGCATCAATATCCTTCCCTTTACTTTTATTTATAATTTCTTATTTAGATAAGTAAAAGGCAAGTCTTTGTGCCTAATCTCAAGAGGTCAGCATCACTCCACCAGCAAAACCTGTCTGCACAGTAGTCACTATACAGGCATGTGCCTGTGCAGTAACCACAATGTAGACATAATATAATGTCTGTGTAGTGGCAACCATACTGTCCCAGCAAACAGCACACGTGTTTAACACCAGTTTAACTCATGTCAAAGTTGTCTAATACTGGTTTAATTACAATCCCTGTGTATTGCCAGTATATTCACCTGTTTGAGACATTGGTTTACTCCAAGAAATTTATTTTTATGATTTTTAATGCCTAAACGTGCAAATCTATTTTATATGATTGGATGCATCATAATATATTTATATATATATAACTTCATTGAATAAACTTAGCTTTTGTCGCATTATTTCATGCTGGTGTCAGAATAGTTGCAAACTGGTGTAGCGACAAACCCTGTGTATTCCCCATGTAATTGCCATGAATTGACCCAGTTTAGTCACATTTTTTTTTATCTACTAACGGGTGTGAAACTGGTGTAATACAAATCCAGTGTTTTCTATGGGAAAACTATACCTCTCTGACACCAACTTGGACTAAGTTTATTCTCAGCATAAACTATGTATATTTTACATATGAATCTAGGTTTGATATAACTTATAAGTGTGGTTTTAAAACACAAGTTTTCACAGGTTATTCCCTTAGTTTTAAACACACGTTTTCACATGTTATTCTCTCAGTTTGAGCCCTATTTTCTCATACTATTCCCTCAATTCAAAGTATGGGTTTCACATGTCATTCCTCCAGTTTAAGACACTATATTTACAGTCTATTCCCTCAGTACAAAGTATGAGTTTTCAAACATTAGTTCCACAGTTAAAGACACTATATTTACAGGCTATTCCCTCAGTTCAAACTATGGGTTTTAAAATGTAATTCCCCCAGTTTAAGACAGTCTATTCCCAAAGTTTGATGGAAACTTTTAGACTACCTATACAGCAGGTCTGCTTACACACCCCTAACTACAAAAAAGGTGTGCAAGCTACATTTATGAAATTGAAATTGCAACCCATTAACAAATCGAATTATCATATTTCCCTTTCCTTGTAAAACAACATTACTGTTTTTGCAAATGCTCATTGAGTAAATGGGTACAAGATTATATATGCAACCCTTTATAATAACAGTTTCAATGGAGACAGTTATAGACACCTTTTTTGTAGCCTAAGAGTGGAAGTCACCAGTTCTCTGAATGTTGTTGCCAGCATTCCTTGGTCAGGTGTCTAACTGATGTTTAAATCATGTTTAACTGGTGTCTCACTTGTGCTTCACTGGTGTCAAACCGGTGTCAAACTGGTGTCAAACTGGTGTTTAACTGGCGTCTAACTGTGCCTCTAACCAGTTTGTCAATTGCACTTTTATGGATTTACACTTAATTTGAATATAATACATGCCCAGCAAACATGACTATTAATTTGGAAGTACAATGAGTATAATGAAAATGCTGTATGAAAATGGTTATATATATCTACATTTTACTTAGAAAAAGAATGTTTTTCCCATAGTATAACACCAGTTTACTCACATAAACATCGACCTGAAAACTCAAGTTCAAAAAACGTTTAGAACACCAACGAAATCCCGTGTCCTGGAGGAGTTTCATACACGTGTTTAACTCCATTTATCTCCTGTCCTAACACCTCCACAACACAGGACTTTGTTTGCTGGGGTCCTAATGAGGATGGATATATCATAGAAATTGTTTATCAATTTTAATGCCCCCCCCTCTTTTTTACAAATGGCCTTTGTCAAGGTGTCCAAAGGCAAATTTTATGGGGAAAAAAGGTCATCCTAATTGAAGAATTCTAGTAGAAAAGCAAACACAATAATGTAAAAGATTGACTAAAAAATTACATGTATAAGTATTATTGCCTATATCATGATAAAATCTTGGTCATTTTCAAATGAATTTCGACTTATTAGTGAAACAATATCTTAAGGACGTTATTGAACAGTGGAACATCAATGAGGCCAGCTTGGCCACTCTATATCACATTGGCTCTCAAAAAGTATCTATTCGCCTGATTAATAATTGACGGTAATTCGGTCTGAAAACCAATTCTCTAAGGGTGTTTCAAGCCTACTAATTCTAAGCCAACAGGAACATGTGTTATTATATAAACTATGTAAAAATGTATTAATACACTTAACCATAATGTATTTGTAGGATAGCGGCTGTTTAGGATAACCCTGAAGGACGGCATTAATTTGGTGGTTAACATCCCGGAGCATATCCCTCAATGATGCAATGCTGTGTGATTACGCATGTATGCCTGCAGGATGACATCTAAAGGTGCATGCTGAATCTCGAAACCTTGTATTTATGAATAACTGTCATTTGGGGGATGGTATCCTCACAGGCACCCCTCCTTTATCCTGTATGAATTCTCTGTTATTCTTCCTGATATTCGGTGGTACATGTATATTGGTCATAAACAATAACAGTCCATGGGATTTTGGGGCTTAATGACATAGATGATGAATGTAGAAGAGTCTCAAACATTTTATCATTGAAAACAGCTTTTGAATATTCCAAGTAGAAGCTGAGATATGGATTTCTGAATATGATAAGGTCGGACACCATAAGTCCATCAAAAATAGATAACAACTTCACGGTTGCCGTCAGAGGAGAAAGCATCATACGTATTCAACAAAAATAGATAACAAAGAGTACCAAGCAAGATACAAAGGCTTAAATATAGAGCAAAATGCAAGTAGTATGATACATAACTAGAACAAAATGCTATTTTTATTTTCTGATTAAGATATCTTTAAGGTGTTTTTTGCACAATGTAGCTTGAAAATCCTTTTTTTCTGTTTTCCTAATTTTAGAATTCTTGTCACATGATCTAGTTTCCATGGCAACCAATCACTTTATTTAGCACCGTATGTATTTCTTGATGTTCTTTCAACATTCTGGTAACCATAGCAACAATATGCAAAATTTGTGAAAATGTTACCTATCAAATAAAACTACACGAAATTCCATTTTTACACTAATTTAAGCTAATTTTACTATTTTTGGTCATTTTCTATGCAAATATTGACTGTAGACCCATCAAAGTGTATGTCAATAAGCTTTGAATTCACATGGGATGAAAATCCAGTCAAATCTTGAAAACTATTATGAAGTAATCCTATTCAAGCTGAGTTATGGTTGTCGTTCATATCCTGCTTCATGCTAAAAAAAGAATTGCGCTATCTTCTCTCCCTTTCGCAATATAGACACAGTATAGTTTTATAATCAAATTAATTTTTCCTATCCAATAATATAGATAAAGTCAACGTAACACTGAATACCTTGAGTATTTTGATATGAAAAAATTGACTGAGTTATATGTTGTTAAGACGGAAATCTCCCTTAACCCTTTCACTGCTGGATATATCACAATATAACTGATATTTACTGAAATATTGCCCATAATACAAAAATTAGTGCATAAATTCCCTAAAACTCGAATTTAGTTTAGATTCTTCAGATAAAAAGCTTTTTTCAATAATTTTGATAAAAACGTTCCAAATGTTGGCACTGTGCCAATAAGGCAAATTTCTCACGAGGAGTAGATGTTTGTACTATCGTACTTTGCAGGTTACCATGGTAACCAATAATTCATAAAATAACTATTACACTCTTTATAAAAATAACATGAAAACATTATCTTTTTTGTGAAAAGACGGTTTGTGATTATCATAAATGAAAGAAAAGTTAGAGCAAATTAAAAATCATGTCATTTACATGAATTCACCCATTTTTCATGATTTTTTAATTACTATGGCAAATTCAAATGTAAATACATTGTTCATGGTTTCTTGAATCGCAATTTTAACAGTTTTGGGTGACTTATAGTCTGATGTTCAAATACCTGTATCTCTGGTTCTAATTTGAATATCTGAAAAATTTCTGAAAGTGTAATTTGCATTCTTTCAATGGTGTTCCTACAGGAATTTACTATAGGGCCCCATATGAGGCCTCTGGCAGTGAAAGGGTTAAAATTAGTTTTATTTTTCAAATCTGACATGCTGTCAGTTAGGTTCATGTGCAGGAACCTTAGTTCTCTTGAAACAACGGTTGCATGGTACTCTATTTGAGTTTATTTTCTACATTTTCTAAACTAGAGTCCAAAAATCACACTGAAATTTCAGTGCTGATAAAAGGTATGGAAACACAGGAACATAATGCACTATTGTAGGGTTAAGGGGATAAAGAGTAAACGTTAAGGGAGTATTTGTTTTCTGTTCGTTCTACCTTGGTCATATGTCCTCATAAGTTCTGTTCATTAAAGTTAGTGTATGTGTTCCTTGTCAGCAACTCAATTTACTTCAATATCAACCAAAAGAGTGTTCAGTCCTCTAGGCTGGTATAAATGCCTCTAGTCAATAAAGTAGTTTGCGAGAGGTGTCTTTATTATGCATCCGAGCACTAAACCAATGTCAGTGGCACATTAAATCCTAACATATATCTCTATTTGTACCTTACTCTGTTCATTCAATATCAAATCTACCCTCTCATGATCTCATTTCAAACCATCCATCACCACCACCAACCTAACGAAACTGCCGCATTTCTCCCTATGTATTCCAATAACTGTTTAATATGAAAGCCATTCGAAAAATGAAAAGAATCTTCAAAGGATCATGATTCATGGCTGAATCTGACATTTTTGGGAGGTAAGACAACATTCCCTGTCGATTTATTCTGTATCATAATACTACAAATGAGTAGGCTATATGACAAGTAGTACTATATGTGGGTGGAAGGGCTCTCTGATTTGCACCTGTTGTGATGGGGGAGCTCGGCTGTGTATATAGCACCTGGAGCCGTTCCTCAAGCGTTGCTCCAGGTATTCCTCCCTTGCAGTATAGTGTGCCACGTATCCGTAGCCCTATCCTTTACCTGCCTTTCTGCCTACCACGTCGGCAGTGAAGGCGGCTTTGATGTGGAATCCATCAGTAGACAGGGCCCAGCCGGCAGCTGCTGCTGATGCAGTCGTGGCATCCTCCTCATGCCCTCCCCACGTGACCAGAAGGACGGCACGTTAGTAGCCACTTTATCGACACGCTTCATACATCAACTTTAGACCAGCAAACACCCAGCTATAGCAGTGAGTGGGCAAGTCTGAACGACGGCCTCTCCAATGAAGGACCCAACCTAAGTAATAGCTCGGGGAGGGGGCACCTTTGCAATTGTGCAATGGTATTTACCCTGAAAACGTGCCGGACCGTCTAGGGAGGCACACAATATAGACTGCAGCATGGGACCAAAGCAGAGACACGCCTCCAACCAGTTCAAAGTTTATGTTCAGTTCAAATGTGATATAGATCGAAACAGAGATAAAGTTCAACTTCAACAAGTTTGGTTTGATAAGCCGAAGGCGCTACCGAGATCTTGTCGTCTCTTAAGACATTGGTTCCCGGTCATAGAGAGTGGACTTTACAACTTCCTATCCTCGGATCCCGGTCATAAGACACACCTAGCGTCCCTCCTGCGACTTGATCAGGATCTTCACCTTCCACAGCCCAGACGGCCTACCCCTGATTTTGCAGTGCTACAACATTTCGACTTTCGACAAAGTCCTTGCTGCTTTACATTACCATGTCCAAGTTATTCAGAAGAAGACCCAGGCACAAACACAAAAAGCCTCGCCCACAGTCAGACATCAGTATTGACTATCTTAGGTTAGTAACTTCTTCATAGTAGTTGCAATCAATTTTGGCATTTAGCTAAGATACATGATCACGAGGTTATACATCAGTTTGTTCTGTTTATCTGTTGACAATAAAATTATAGGAGGTCCAAATGAAATGGTACAATTTCAATTCCAATACTCTAATAATTCTAGATGTATGGTTTATGGAAGTAACAGTTAAAGTCTTCGAGTAAGAAAATTGCGAAAATCAATTCAACTATTGGAATTGGTCCATTTGGAATTTCTATAACCGCATGAGCTCAAAGGGTTTGATCAGCAGTATACCCCATAGCGATAGTTTTTTCAGGGATTTTCTAATCAAATTCCTGAAAAATCTAAAAGTTTCAAACGACCTTTTTACCCCATAAACTTATAAAATGTCAATAATAGCTGAAAGATACCAGGTCCTAAACTTATAGTTCAAAAGGGTCTTTATCATCGTCCTGAAAAGCAGGAGGCTTCTGTGCTGCGTCGCATAATGGGTCTCCCTGTTGCGAGGGTTGGCACCCACAGCGAGACCCATTGCTGTTTAAAAAAGTGAAAAAATGTGAACCCTAACAACAGGGAGATCCCTGTTGTGATGGGTCCCGCTGTTGAATTGGGGCTGTTCTACTGGACCAAATTTAATCCTGTAAATGGTTCTGAAAAATAGACATTTAGATCTAAAATTCCTGAAATTTTCAGCCAGGAAAAATGATGAGAAGTAGGTGAAAATTGCTGCTGAATTTTGTGAAAAAAAGGACAGTTTGACCAAACCCTCCTTACACTTTGCACTGTTGTGAGACCCAAATCTAAGTCCTCCTAGAACTCTCAATGTTCCGAGGGTTTGATTATGCAACGGGCCACTGTGCCGCATCACATAACCAAACGCTCGCGACAGCGAGGGATTAAAAATGGTTTAGTTTTTCTCTCCCTGTTTTTTTTTATCCTTGTTACCCTCATGTGCCATTTGTCCCTAGTGCGATGGTTTTGCACACACTTTGAAGTTAATTTGATTGATTGATAAATACATTTCCGCCACTTACCTCCTATATATTTTATAAGATGAGGAGTAATGCTATCATTTGCTGAAAACATAATATTAAAATTCACACCCCAAAATGTCCCCCAGTGCCTCGTCGCATAACCAAACGCTTGCAACAGGGAGAGATAAAAAATGGTTTCGTTTTTCTCTCCCTGGTGTGCACACATTTTGAACACAATTAATTGACACATAAAGACATTTCCGCCACACACCTCCTATATATTTCATAAGCTGAAGGACACAGCTATCATTTGCTGAAAAAATAATATTAAAATTCACACCCCAAAAGGTCCTTCTGCCGCGTCGCATAACGGGTCTCGCTGTTGCGAGGATTGGCACATTTCAAAAGACCTATCCCTGTTTGAAATTGATTGATTTTGATGGACCAGGGGGACATTTTGGAGTGTGAATTTTAATATATATTTTTCATCAAATGATAGTAGTGTCCCTCAGCTTATAGAATAAATAGAAGGTGAGTGGCGGAAAAGTGTTTATATGTCAATTAAATGTGTTCAAAATGTGTTCACAACAGCGAGAGAAAAACTAAACCATCCTTAATCGCTCCCTGTTCCGAGCATTTGGTTATGCGACGCGGCACACTGGGACATAAAAAACAGTCAATTTTAAACAGGGAGAGGTCTTTTGAAATGTGCCAATCCTCGCAACAGCGAGACCCGTTATGCGACGTGGCACTGGGACATAAAAAAAAGGGGTGGTCAAACCATCCCTGTAAGGATGAAAGGTGGATTTGGTCCCTGTTCAACAGGGAGGTCTTATAAAGTGTGCCAATCGTTGCTACAGCGAGACCCATTATGCGACTGGCCACTGGTGAAATTTAACAACATCGTTGTTGTTAAGATATCTTTGTTATGAAACGCCTATGTCTTTTTTTCTACTGAATCAAATTGAATTCTGTAAATTGATATATGAAAGGACACTATAAAACTATATCCTGTAAAGATTACAGGTCATTTACAGCATTCTAAATATATTTTGAGGGATAAAAATGGCGCAACAACGATCGAGGTTGTCTACGAATGCGTTGGTTGTTATAAACGAGTTCTTTGTTACGAAATTCATTGTGCAATGAGCCAAAGGTGCACTTGGGATTGCGGGCGTCCAAATATGTCGGTTGCAATGTAAGAGACCTGCACCTGGCTATCGTTTTAAGTACTCCATAAGTAGATAACCTGACAGACACTCCTATAAATCGAGTACCATGTAGATTCACGAGCATGGCCCAGGCCACTATCCAGAATTACGCTGAACATTTACACTGTAGAGCCTTTCCCATGGATTGGTTGTCATGGAAACAGTCAGCCAGAAAATCATTGATGTTCACTGTTGAGATGCCAGGAAACTGCTCTGAAAAAGGTTTAGTAGACGGCACTAAACCATGATAATTAGGGCATGAGAAAACTCTCAATACATGATGCTGATAAGATTATGCGCGCACTCCCAGTAACTAGAATTGCATACCGCAGTTGTAGTCAAACCGTTGGTCAGACGACTACTTCCCGAAAAACATGTACGATTATAGCATGCTTTTACAGAAGAAATCTTTACAGTTCTGTGAAATCGTTTACATAACATTATGATCACAGAAACCAGAAAGTATTTTGATAAGCGTTCTGAACTCCTTTAAATGAAACATATCAAAATATACTGCTTACTCATGAAACAAAGTTCGGGTTATGGTACGATAACACAAGATGTGACAGGTCAGTGAGTTGACATTATATGAATATGTTTGCTCCTCTAATCTTTGAATAATGAATAATACCATGCTTGGGGTCAAAGTATCTTTATCAGAGAAATTATGAGTTATAAATTTCAAGACAAGCAGGGTCAACTGATATCATCGACGTGGACTTCTAACAGATGTAAGACAATATTGAAGATAAGATTATCATTAAGGATAGGGTAGGAAGGTCAAAAACATGATTTGATTATCATATCTGTTTGAAAACGTTTCTGGACATTTGATTTAGAGATCAAACGGTTTATCAGAGTTATATGTTCTGCTCTGAGTCTAACCTCTTGTTATCGTCAGACTATGAAATGGGGTGTATTTAACTGTTTAACAAACGTCGCCAATGCTGGCATTTCAGAAACGTGGATAAGTCCCACTAGGAAGGTCTATCACCTGAGACGACATAATATACAGGTGCAATATCCTTGGCATGCAGCACATCTATGGATGTGCAAAGGATATATTTAACTGAACAAATCACTTATGTTTTGGTATTAATGGTCGGATAGATCCTTTGAAGTGTCACAATAGATATTGTGCTTGGATTACCGACTAAAAGATAATCTTTTGGTCGGTAATCCGGGTACTCTTGCTTGGGTGTCGCTGCTGTTCATAACGACAATTGTTGGTGCAAAAAGCAAATATTCGCAATGCTTACGATGCAGGCATCAGACTCCCGAAGTTGACCGGGGCTACCTATGACAACTTCTGAAGACTGGAGATATCATATGTGTATAGAAACAACAGTTGTTTTTGAAGTCTACATTATTTTGTTTACTACTTTCTGGTGTTTTTAGACTTCGCGCTCTTATCAGCACATATCTTATAATCAGAACCCAACGAATCCTTCTTCACGGGGAAACGAGGGCGTGATGGTGATGGGGGAGAGTTATTTCAACTAAAAGCATTCTTGTCTTTTTTAAGCTCATAGTCTAACAGTAGACTCTGAAAAAGAGGTATTGTAAATCTTACACAGAATATAACATCATAATTATGACAAACCTAGGCCTATCAACATGTTTGGGAAGGATGAACAATATATATTAAATATTGTTCATCCTGCTGAGAGGATGTGAGTGGGGCTTACCACACTTCAAACCCCTTTATGCATATCACTGATTATAGATTATCACCTATTCAGTTGGCTCCCTACCTTGCATAGGCCTACATAATATTTTTACCACAATGAAGAAATGAACGGTTAACAAGTTGGTTAAAATGGCATTTACCAGATGACACAGGGGTGGGTCAGCAGAAGTCCAACTTCCCTAGAGCATATTTCACTAACCATCCCCAGTCAGATTGTCTACCGGTAATATTTTAACCATGAATCAATGTTGATTAGATAGTGATACATGTGCAATGTACCAAAAGGAGACCACTTTTCGCCACTCCTATTCCTCCCCCCAGTTAATAAAAAACACTACCGTATTTGTAAGACATTCCCATTCGAATAGATGTGTTACGGCTTTCAATCAAAATACAGTGCTATAGTATGCACTTGTATGTATGTCACCTAAAGTCACCTAAATTATGCATGTGTACATAGCGTCGCCTCTGTTTGCATGTTCTACGTAGACTGTGCGTTCCTTTAGTTGAGGCAACCCCTAATAATGACAATATACTACAAGCGTTAACATCATTAATAGTGGTAACCAATACACTTATAAATTGTTTGGTTAGGGCTGTATAAGATGGTCGACACCGTATAACTATTTGGTGGTTGCTGAGTGATCATCACCGGTTCTTTTGTGAGTTGTGAGTTGTTGTTAGTCTGGCACTCCCTCGTACGGCCACCTCATTACTCACGTGGTCCAGACGGCACATGACTCCTTGACCCTGAGCCAGGGCAAACACTCGAGAATTATATAACAGAGTGGGGGACGGATAGAGAGGGTTCAGTTCAAAAAGGAGAGCGATTAAATGTAAAAATCAGACTTTTTACTAACAAATTTACATGAAAAAAAAAATCAAAATCGGTAACAATTAGGATGGGCATTCACCTAATACCCCTCCCCCCCTCCACTCAAAAACAAAAACAAAATCTGAGTAACTTTCCTATTGCCAGAATTTTTGAAATAGCTCACGATGTTGACTCTCTGTCTGAGGCGCCATGTACCTGACATAGGCCACTATAATTCAGCCAACAACCACCAGCTGGCATCATCGGCGATTTCCTTTCCTACGTGAAAAAGAGTCCCCAGAAAGCACGGATCAGTTTTGAGATCCGTTGTAAATGGACTGTACTGTAAATCCATTCACAAAATAGATTTTAGTGCAATTTACAATAAATCTTGTGGTAAATCACTAAAGATCATTAATGAAAATAATGAGTTCAACATAGCATTTTTTAATCCATCTATCCATGCAAGACACTAGGGATATATAGCAGTGTAAACTCAATTTAGGGCTGGTGCATCTTATACCTCAAAGTTCACTTTTCACAAAAGTCCCATTCTTAGGGCCATGTGTAAAAGCTGTCTTCGCCAAAAATAACGAATTGAGTGATGTTTGTTCGTTACACACGCAAAAATTGCTGGTTCCTTGCATAATCGATACAACCAAAATGAGTAGGTCTATTTGTCAAAGGTCAGTTACGGCTAATGTAAAATAGCCTTTGGATGAATGGAAAGGTCCGCTCGAGCTATTGATTAAACACGATACTTTTATCCGTAAAAGGTAGCCGTGTGAATGGCTCCCTTTAAAGATGAAACAGGGATAGAGAGATTCTGCTTGTTTTTATTCGAGGTCATTTCTATTACCCGTTTCAGACTACCGCCGATGATGCGCATCAAAGCGCTTTGAAGCGCATCAGTTCACTGCCTGGTTTGTGTCTGAAAGGAAGCGAATTCTACAATGCGCATCAACTTACACAATGTTATGCTACGAATGCGTCATTTTATGATACGAATGCATCATGTTATGCTAAGAATGCGCCATGTTAGGCTACGAATGCGCCATGTTATGGTACGAACACCGGCGCCGGCCTGGCGGGAGCTATAATTGTAGATGCGGTTCGCTTTGGTTCACTTCGGTTCACTTCGCTTTGCCGTGTAGTCTGAAGGGGGTATAAGTGATATTGAATTATGTATAGGCTTTAAACCAACGCAGCATAGACCCAACAGTAATGTTGGTAAATTTCTTGCTCAACGACCACCATAGCTGCAAACTGTTAGCTGCAGTCAATTCGCTTGGTTTTAAATATTGATCTGCAAGGTCCCGCATCTCATAGCTAATGCTATTGAACATGCAATATCAAGATATATATGTATATACAGCGGGTAGTACAACCAACCTGATATTCCCCGGGCAAAGTGAAAAAGAGCAGCAAGCGATTTTGAACTCCACTATTCCATGGGAATTGGCTTTTGCTCGATCTTTTCCAATGTTGCGGTAGCCCGTCAGTAGGGGGGAATTTCAAAGTAATGTATAATGCAATTAATGATGAATTTAGAAAATATATTGTAGTTAGGTAATATCGGCCGAACATATCATAAGGGTCAGAGAGCGTAGGCCTAACCCTCTGCCATTTGGAAAAATGCTGCGCGTGAATTCGCAAGGTTTTAGGACCTATATGCTGGCATCCTCCCCTCTCCCTTTTCGAAATCCTTGATCTATCCCTTGGGTATCTAGAACTTCACACTGCTTCAACTTTATATTTTCTGCACAGACCCATAAGTATTTGGGAAGGTAATATTTCAACGATGTATCTTCCTGATGACGTATTTCTATAGTGAAGAGAGTTACACATTTGGTGATGCGACCTAGAATTTGATCAAATATAATTGTTCAGATATCCATCATGTTCTCATCGAAAACTATATCGTTTGTTACCAAACAAACATTGGCCATCGTTTTCTTCAGGCGTACCATATTTCACAAAAGAGTGCATCAAGAGTGGTCAGAACCGATCATTAAGTTTTCAAGTTAGTTCCCATTGTATAACGCAAGGACTGAGATCAGAAATAGTTGAAGAATGAGATTGGTTTTGGAAATATCTGGCATAGCTAGATACTAGTAGAAAGCGATCATTTTCATTTCGATGGATTTCTTTCCGTCTCTGCATGGGCATCACTTGCGTTTATTAAAGTGTTCCCACTTAACGAAAGGTTAAGGTGAAGCATTTTGATGGGTTTTTGATTACTGTCAACTGGTTCCGACGGCGCCATCGAAAGCATATGAAAGGTACGATTGCGGAGTACGCCCCCCCCCCCCCCACCTCTTACAACTTAATCCCCTGACCTGGCATCGGCGGATCAAGTAGGTGGGAGGCGCCCATCTCTTTTTCGGAAAATACGCGTTTTTCTGTTTAATTTACTGCTGGTCCCACTGGTCCCACTGCCTGGGGAAAGTCCCCATGGATATGGTTTCAGTTTTACCTCATGTCGGCCCCCGTTTGTACACAGCGTCAAGCCTTGCTGCATACGTGGGACGCTGTCTGGGCGGTGCTGACCGTCCAGAGCCTGTTTGTTATGAACCAGCTTCTGCCTTCCCAGGCCACCAGCGGATGAAGGCCGATCGGCCGCTCTAGAATTATGCCGCTCTCGCTGCTATCGATTTTTCCATGGCGTAGAACCAGCGCCACCGGGGCAGGCTATTCATTATCCCTGTCGAATCTATACCTGCCCCTCGACAAAAATAAAACCCAGAGTACGCACTCAGATGATAAGCTGCAACGTAGTCATTTAAATTCACCCTCTACAGTCAGATTTGTAAAACACATAAATCGTGTCCTTGTGGAAGGTCAGGGGGGAGGAGCCGACCAGGTGGGGGTGGTTGCAGCGGTTTAGGGCTGGTATTGATGCACATTTTGCGCGGCGCATCGGGCCCTGAGTAGGTTGGTCTCGGCGGGGCGTGTCGTCGTCGTCGGCCGGGGTCTGTTGACGCTCGGCCCGCAGCGTCCGGTCAGCAGCATCCACGGGACGGGGAACCCCAACCAGCAGTATCGGCAGCACCAGGAGGGGCCGGGCGTATACTAGACGACCCACTGTATACCGCCCACCGCTGTACGGGGTTTATAGACCCACCATCAGCACACCGAGGGACGCTGATATCCAACTACACTTTGCCTATACCAATCACTGGAACCACTCTAGTCACCTCCCGATGTCAACCGGTGTACCCTGACTCCAAGGGAGATCAACTGACATAATGTAGACATCTTGTTTTTTTTCCTCCATCGTCTCGTTTCCTCCACAGGAATCACAACGATTGTAAGCGATAACTTGGTCATTAGCATCAGGCAACAGTCGCGGAGGGTCCCGACCTGAATATACCTAAGATATTACAAAGTTTGAGCTGATTACACACCTCAGGAGACGGGGACTTACCAGGGAATTACTGCCTCTGTCAGCGTGCCACCTGATGGTGCTTGGATCAGCAAAATAGAAGGCTGGAACGAGAAAAAACATAACTCACGCACAGCCTTCTCAGCCGATTCTCTATTATATTTTCATATTTATTAGTATGCCAATTTACCTATTTGACTATTCACTGTGACAAGATGAAGGACTCTACAGAGCAAGGCTATGTTATCGCACACCAGTTGTCTGTACCAACACCAACCCTGAGAGGAAAGAGGTAGGTTCAGTTAAGGTGCAAATACTGTGACATATGTACAACAGAACATGCTTATCATTGGGTCCTTATTTTGGAAATCTAGTTGTTAGGGCCAGTGTAGAAACACATGCCCACACCTAACCCTTACATTGACAGTAATCTAACCTCACCTCAATTTCAGACTCAGATGTAGACTAGCCCTGTAGGTATAATAACACTTCATCGAACCCTCATCTATAACCCCGAGATTAAGCAAACCCGACGCATCATCTAATGTAAGCATAATACATCGTTTATCTCAGCTATTTTTAATCGTGTGAAAAAAGTTCGATCAGAAGTTTAACAAACTCATAAAAGCAATGTGTTAAAGTTGCAGATATTCCTACCGGCACCTCTCAATACCTTCCTCCAATATTTTGGGGGATACATTGACATCCACGTTGACATATCAATACTATTATGTGTCTGAGTTGCCAATCCTCCCTCTTAGCACTCTAACAATATTAATTCAATCACGTATGTGGTCTAAAGGATTGTTTGGAGCAGGCTTCACCATAATCAGCGTCCTGGGTGTCCTGCTCATCCCATTAAATGCCCAGGACACCCTGACAGGACCTTCTGGGTGTTCTGTACTCACCCTGGAAATAATACCCCGATAACAATGTTGAGAGAATGGGACCTCCAAATTTACATGCAGGACACCCGCGAGTCATAAGCTAGGTATCATGTGGACACCTAGCCTTTTTAAAATTCCGTGAGCCCTGGGAGGTGTATTTTTTTCTGGATTGTTTTGGCTGGGTAGAGGCGGAGAATATTGCTTATCTTTACTGGTCAGGTCATCAGGACTATAGAGCCACGTTGGCTTCATCAGTGTAGATCTATCAAATATGATATGACCGGAAAGAGAGTCAATTCTTTACATTCGATTGCATTTGAAATAAAGAGAATATTCGCCTATAATGGCATTTGGCATAAAACATCTTAAACACAGGGCATTCCCATCTCTAGAGCCCCAATGACAAGCTTTATACATTGAACCTGCCGGTAAACAGTTCGTGAAGACATACATAGAATTGGTGTGGGTTTCCCCGCTGGCCCTCCAACGCCAGCAGTATTAGCATATTGAACACCGACGTGGTCGCGGGGTCCCTGGAGGGCCAGGACACAGGGTATTGCCCTGACAAGGTCATTTGAGGGACGCCGATAAGATCCAAGATCCCCGTCCAATTAAGCCACAATGTATTGCACTGTTCTTACTCTGTATAGGGTACAGAAATGGTTAGGAATATAATGCACTTTGGCAGGAAATATATCATACGTGAATCCTCCATACAAATGAAAAAATCAATGTTATCAGATAAAAAAATTCGAACGATTTGACAAATCATAAAGCAATAACACATTTTGGCAATAATATTATTGTTAAGTAGGAACTACAATGAGTGCACAGTCAGACTTTGGATAATCAAGCCTCACCTATAAAGTATTGTTTGTGGTATAGAGTGGATTGAATTATCTGTAGGCCCCCTATTAGCGTTTTGCATCCCCGATAATTCTGTTCTGTCCATGAGTAGTAATTAGAATCTAATTTCCTCGAGTAGCAGCAATTGAGCTATCCTGAGACTTCAACCGTTGGACACTGATATGATACCACTCTTACGAGTGTTCAAACGAGTTATACCTGGTTATCGCATAAGCCCCCAATACGGCCGTAGCCGCTCGTTATTCCTACGTTTTCTTATTTGCAACCTGAAATGTTTTTCATAAAAGAACATTAAGATTCACCCTAACCATCAAAATGAAGACTAAACAAATTCCATGTTAACCATTGTCAACAATATCTCATATATTATTATTACAACCTTTTCTCGCATTACAACTATATTCATGAATTGCACTGCTATACCTGAAAATCAGGGGAAACCCTGATGGACGTTGTGAAATAACATGAAAATGTTTGATTACCATTTCAGTGTAAGAATCCAATACAATTAATGTTGACAGTAAAATATGTGAAATTTCTGGGAAACTTTCATAAGATTAATTCCCGGGGAATTACAACAATCGGATTAGGATTCTGAAGAATTAGGCCCTATATACTCTGGCTTTCGCCAGTAAATTAGCGCTGAGGATATCTCGTATCAGCAGCTGCAGTTTCGTGGTACAGGGATGAGCCCAATTTAACTAGCCTGCCAAGGATGTTCTGCTTCCCCAGAACAGCACCTCATGGACGCGTGGTCTTGTTTGTAGACGACTTAAATGTCCGGCCTATGGCAGTCAGCGCGCCGTCTACTAATCACACTTTGTCTATACTACTACCCGTGTACACGACCGCTGAAAGTCGGTTAACGGACTGGATGTTTCGCGCTACGGTCGTGCAGTTCGCTCGATGATATAAGCTTTTTATCTTCTTATCTATATCAATCCGGTATATGCTATGCTCATTTCATATTTCCTACTATCTCTTTTACAAATAACTCTCTCATAAAATGAGGATCATTAAAACAATAACATAATATTATGTATTACACAACAAATGATCTACATTCTAATTCACAATCAGATATTTTTGGACAAAGCCTTAATGTTTTTTTAATATCGAGTACTGTCACATATTTTCAACGAACCATCATTAGAATTTATTAAAAGATGCAGATAGGCCCTGTCTATATAATGTGTAAGAACATTTTCCATGGACACGACTACATAGCTAGATAACATGACAGCTAGCAAAGTGATAGATGTAGTGTACATTGATGGGAATTTGATGCATATTGTGTAAATAATTATGAATAGTATACATCATCCAGATTTGTTTCACAATGCATGTGATACTAGGCCTATACACGACAATATATGCCTTGTAGAATACGGAAATGGGATCTTTCCTAGATCAAATTTAGGGTAAGAAGCGAAGCGGATTTTCCACGGAGGAGGAATCATGCCTCGTTACAATGCTGGTGTTATCCATATGGGAAGCGGGGAACAAACCACCGCCGTTACTCTGACAGCGTGTGAGGCAGGTGGAAAACGACGTTTCTGAGAACCGGAAGTCACGCCTCCTGGCGGAAGGATGGCACATAAGGACGTCATTGCTCACAGTGAGCTGCCGCCATTAACTACATGGTGCCTGTTGTAAAGGGGGCAATCCCAAGGGGTGTGACAGAAAGGCCTTTCTCTAAGTACTGCTGATGGGAGGCAGTCGGCGCCCTGTTGGCGGGGACAGCGGGTTTCAGATTCGGTTCATCAGGTCCCTACCAGTGTCCTCACAAAACTGTGTTAATCACCAAGAGATGTTTTTTTAGACAACCATGAATGACAGCGCATCCCCTCGTGTATCTTTATTATATTCTTCATGTACAATCTATTTTTTAATTTGTATATAATAGGATAAGGTCCAATCCCCCCTTCCCGTTTCTTCGAAAATCTCTGAATCCGTCTGTCTTTTCACACTTGGATCCCAAGCTACTACATGTACCTTGCCTCTATCCTCGTTTACCCAAAGAATGGCTTCCCGGAATTTACTTATAGCATCCCTCTGCCTGCTCTGTCGATTTACCGGACCTCGTGGAGATATTAATCAGGCTTACATAGACATAACCATCGCTGCCAATGCTACAACGTTATCCATTCATGTATAGTTTTAAACCAAAGAAGCTGATATTCGTCTTTATTGACAAATCATATTGACAATGATAAATTATGATGATTATGAAACAAAGAGTCAGAAATGCAATTATGATCAATTTGATCAAAAAATGATATTTCCATTCTGTTTTCAATGTAAATATCCCATAGGAATATGTGAAAGCACGTGGGCCTATCTCACTTAAATTTCCTATGATCTAGTTTCCATGATACCCAAATAGAAGGAATTGTATAAATCTTGAAATCAAAACGTTCTATTGACGTTCCAAATAAGGGAATAGTCATATTCCATTTGAATAGAATGAGGATGGCACAAAGTGTTAGTCTCAGCCTTATGAAAATGCATAGAGCATTTATTTAGCTTAGGAATCATAAAAACATGAAAATTAAGCTAAATTCATGCTAAAAATAATTTTTTAATAGTTTTCATTAATGTTGAAAAACAAAGATTTTTTTGGGATTTCTGTTGTCATGGTAACCAGAATGTTGGTAGAATGTCTGAAACTGCTGATACTACTGCCATGCAAATGATTGTTTCCATGGTAACTATGGAATAAAACTAAGTTTCCCAAAACTTAAATAATGAATCAAGGGATTGCTTGGCTATGTTTAGCAAAAAAACAGATTCAGAATATCTCAAATAAAAAGTAAATGGCAGCATATTTCATGAAATTGTATTTGGGATTTCAATTTCTGGCCCAGATTATTTATGTTTCATATCTTTATAAATACCAAAGATTGGTCCAAATTACCATATTTAGCATATCTGACCTTTATATCTTCTAATTTACATAACTTTTTTTTCTAATTGAAATATTTACAAAATTCTTTCAGATATCTTCCTCATTCAATATTCCAGGCCATAAGACTGCCTTTTGCAGAGGATGTCACATAATATTTCACTCTTTTTGACTAATCTACTCGATCATGATTATTTCCTTAAATATTAGTCCTATGATAGGAAATATAGAAACCTCAGAGCATCCTTTCCCCTCACCTGGTCACATTGTTTTGTCATTCATTAAGGGGTTTCACAACATTGCGACTTGAGTGTGCTATGTGAGTGACATCTATTCTATTTTGTGGACCTCTTATTGCCCTGAGAAAACAATGAGGTGAAACGGCTTTTACTTAAGGAGGTTGTCAATATTTATGTTGCAAGCCCTCTCAAAGCTGTCTTCACGAAGCCATGATTTGGCCCCAATCTAAACCGATTTAGGAGATTATGAAAACAAAATCTATCGCTTGGTGTTTTATCATATCTTGTTTCATTCCTCCTGACGCGTGTTCTTCCGAAGCGTTAAATTGGCAATACGCTTCTACCACCCGACAATTGAAGTCCACAATATCATTGTCCTATATATTCATAGTAAATTGAGTATCTATGTTAAATCCATTCTTGTGCTCTAGATGGTCCTAATAGATATAAGCAATTCTCTAAGGGTTAATGATACCTCTAAGGGATGGAAGTCTTCAGGACTTTTTTTCATGATGATGGGTCGCCGTTTCCATTGGATACGTGAAAAGGAGTGCGTGGGTGATGATGTGGAGGCGTTGGGATCCTCGACCTCAATGCTGCAGTGGTAAATGAATTGTGCATTGGAAACGCGCATATTTTAGAATAAAAGGATCTCATCAATTTAAGGAACGAATGGGAATCGGAAAAGATAGTCATGGGAATTCGCTGGTTACAATTATAAGGCGTCTTTTCAATTTAATCTGCAGGTCTATTAGTCGATGACAAGGGCAATGCCCTGAAGAAGGGCCCTCATTAAGGCTCCTACTTGTCGGTGCCAATAGGAAGTAAATCTGAGACGTCTGATGAGACCAGCATTTGGTGCGGGCCTCATGGAACAGAGGCGTCCGGTCGAAGACCAGCCCTTGAACATTAATGACGAGCCGACATGACATTTGCCTTAAGACAGTGTTCCACATACCGATTTGATAACTTGCGATATGTGAACGAATTAATATAGCAATCACATTTTGGTCTTGCTATAGTTATAGGCACACCTTTTTGTGTGCTGTCAACATAATTATAGTTAATGTCGCCAAAAGATAATCGCCTGGATATTTTACCAAATGTTGGAAAATTCTATCGGCGATGCCCTCGATTATATATCGTTGGTAATCAGCGGCTTCTGGAAATATGACTGATCTCTAAACTAGCGACGTATTACCTCAATGGATTATGCTTACCTCCTAGTACAAATACGGCTTCCTTTCTAATCTCTCCGACAACAATATATATACGTTATTCATGCTGCAGTTGAAGACAGTGATTCTGAGCCAGATTATGCCATGGTAGCATTTATAACGCCCTATAGATAATGAGGAAATATATAATATCTGTCTTAATAAGACATAAACATATAATCAATCTCAATGACTTCACTTGGGCCAATCAATCACTGGTCGCCATTGACAGAAATTGTTAACAATAATTGCCCGGCGACTTAAGTCTTCTTCCCCCAAGTTGAGACACGGCTACATATATAGAAGGCCTCGGTAGATTCCTTTATGTAGACACAACAGTTGTCTCCGCCCTAAATGATCAACATAATGTAGTGTTTGTTAAATCATTATGATAACCGATGACCACAACGTCCCCCTTTTCGTAATTTGTAAAAAGAGACACGAAGGTCACCTACAGGAAGAATCTGCCAATAACAATGCCAGTATTCACAAGCCTTGTCACATGGAATGAGAAAGATGCCTCGTGGGGCCCATAGTAACTGTGGCTACACATTGGCAGACTGCGTGATATGCCGAGGGTTGCCGTGCCTCCAGCAGCGAGCTATCCTCGGCAAGGCCAGCGCCCAGAGTGAGGGGTAGTTCTAGTTGGACTGGGAGACGTCTATTATTGATCCCATCAAGGATCAAATTCTGGATCCAGGCGCCCCCACCTCAGCAGATCAGACCTTGTCATGCAGTTTCATCGATCATTGCCTCATGCAGTGCTCCCCTGGAAACCGATTCTGGCCCCGCCTACCAACCCAGCAAAGCCCTCTTTTAATTGAACGTCCTTCTCGCGTGTCTTCAACGCTTGTCGTGTGCTGTGACGGTGCCAGTGTAACTATAGCCACGTCAGCAAGTTTCCTTTTTATTGCTTAAAATAGCCTACGTGAATCCATTCAGAGTCTACCATAATATATAATGAATATGAAACCATCAATGGATCTGGTCCCTGCAAATGTGTAGGCCTACTACGTTTTCTTACACATTCCTGAATCTACCATGCATGGAATTATGGAAATTAGGTCTATAATATGCCTCATCATATATAGGCCTATGCCTCACTATTATGTTTTCATGATCCATTGAATTATCCGGAACATTACTTGTTAAGAACGTATATACGTTCGGAACCAGTAAGTTTGTAGGTAACGAACTAAGGGTATAGACAGCTGTTGGCAACAGCCGATTGATATGAAATATTTAATGAAAGCCAGATTTTTCTAATGTTGAATGTTTATGATGAAATACGATAGAAATACAAATAGCAATAGTGTCGAAGAACAAACCTATTTTCTCAACTTTAAGTTTTTTTTAATAAAAATATCTACCTTAATGATGAGAATCGACGACCTGAAATTGGAATTGGATCCTCTTTTAACATTTGTCTGGAGGGATCAATATCTTAAATGGATTATTTAGGCCTTAGTTTTATTATGTCAAAAACGGTATCTATCCCTTGGTCATTGTTTTGAGTATTAAGTTTTACGTACCATAAAATAAGAACAAGACCCCAAAAAACAAATCCATGGACCTTAAAAATAGGGTAGTACTTTTCAAAAACTAGGATCTTAGAGTGTCAGATATCCATGTGTTATTGAAATGTGTCACTTAACACAAATATGGACTATCGTCCATCCACCTGTTTCTATATTGTGTTTTAATAAGCTGTTGATAGAAAGACTTCTTAGAAGCCTACTTTAAGCTATAAAATGTCAGTACACGCGTTTTGGATAAAATATGATGATGAATGTGATGAATTTACTCCAAATACTGACAGACCAACCTTATCAAAAGTTCATATCCTTCGCAAGATTGTTTGTCAGTGATAAAATGCAATCCCATGAATTTAAAACGATTATTTAAGTTGAGTCACCAACCAAAAGATAGGAATTAATATTGTTTACTCTCATCTATGGAAAGTTAACAAACCACTTTCCCAACATATAACTATAATATTATATCCTTACACGTACATGTACATTATATATCAGAGTATGGTGTATGTAACACATTTTGCAAGTTAACTATGGAGAATATACATATTGTAATTATGATTCGGCTTATGAAACACGTTTTGCAAGTTAGCTTAAGAGAAACATGGGCAACGACACTACCAAGTAATGCCATTTGAAATGTCACCCTGTATGCATGCTACTTCGAATCAATAGCATCATACGGCCATTCTCCCAAAACACTTAACATTACAATCCCACGTAACAGGTTATAAACCAGGCATACTGTTTAATGGCTGAGGGTAGAGGCTTTACTAGTACAATACAGAGGCAGTTTTCCCGATATAAATGATCTATCCACGTGAATTATTAAAACCAATGCTAAGAGATACAAATGTATATCGCGTTCGATGGAATTAAACGATCAGCACGTATCAACTCATATCCGAGCATGCATTACCTACGTTAAAACCGGTGTTTGTGAATATTACTTTTTTTTGCAACTTTTTACATACAATTAGACTAACATTTCACTATGTTTATTGATTTGCAAAACTTTTAGTTATACCTGACAGGAAATAACGTGACTCAACTGTTGGGAACCAATATAATAGGATTGGGTTTCGTAGTATGATTTTAACGGGTATGGCTCAAATATAGGGACAATGGCCCAACATTGCGAACATACATCGCGTGCCGCCTAACCGTAACAGTAGGGCATTTCCAAACGCTAGCGCTGTGCTGTGATAATCGACTTAGCATTTCGAGGACCTGCTATAATTTCATTTTGGCAAGGGAAATCAATCAGGGTAATAGACCTGCATGCGGGAGTTCTAAATCTGCTGAAATGCAGAAAATGTTTGCTCAGCCAATGGTCCACGATGCCAGAACAACGAGATTTTTCGAAGCAGTTACTATTGCAAACGACTAAAAAAGACATATAAAACCAAAAATCCTCAGCTGTTTTTGTCTTTCTTAAAATGAACGACTGGTTGTTTGTATACTGAAGGACTGATATACTAGAATTTTATCACCGACCACCACCGTCACCCACGATCAACCTATGGCTAGTCATAGTTCCAAACGTTTTGTGAGAGATTTTAGCCAAGATTGATTAAGCCGAATATTTAGCCATTTTGCACTGGCAAAATATCTCAAAGAGTATGTTGAAATATCTTTGACAAATTCTTACCGATCACCCCATTGTATGCAGTTTTGTCATTAAATGCGTTTTCGCGCTTTCTAAAGTTGCAACAGGGATAACCTTTTATTTGGTTATGTCGCCTATGTTATTCATTGCACAATTCTGATATCTTTTTTTGTTACAGAGACTATAAACACTATACCATTTCAGACTGCATTACTTTTAGTATTAAACATAAGCAAATGAGACGAGACACTTTTACTGTTTTTTTTTAAATCAGGGGAATCGATCGGTTCAAAATTCAGTTTGGGTGTAGCTACTCGTTGGTTCCCCCATAATCGCTTCTTGGATCACCAGCTTGTTACAGCTGCGTGGTTGTTCAGATTGATTTCACCAAAGGTTGTAGGGGATTACCTAATTTACGTATGGATTTTATGTCCGCTCCCACTAACAAACATCGAGGAAATTCTGAAAAACGTTTTACATTTAGTGTGTTCACTCGTTTGTGCTGAAACATCTTCCGTCTGAAATTGTAGATAAATTGCATGCAAATAATCCCAGCCAGCTTGCGACGTAACAGAAACGTTCTGTGACCATACTTTTTTTAGTCAGTTTGTTACCCTACTACTTCTTAACCGTGGTTGCTTCGACCGCATTGACAGACCTCTTACTTCACTGTGTGTTCAACCAGTTACCAGCAGTGGTAGGTTGAACCAGCCAATCCATCTGTACTATGGATTTATAAACACTTTAATTAATTACTAAGCTGCCATGTAACAATTACATTTTTGATGGTGAGATTAAAACCTCACCAACTCAGAATGTTATTAAAACATTATTTTTTGGAGAGGTTTGGATGCAACCAAAACAGAACATTATAAGAACATTCTGTTTGGGTTGAAAAACATAACCAGAATGTTGTAATAACGTCACAGTGCAATGTCATGGCAGTATGTTGGGAGTCATCAAAAGAACGTGACAAGAACCAAATACAGAACCAACCAGAAAGTTGGAGCTAGCTAATATCCATGGGCATATATACAATACGACATCTAATCAGCTGCTAATAGCACCCCTAACATTATCAGGATATTTCACCTCTATAGTTCTATAACATAATTATTATACCATCAAGTGATTCTTACATCCGTTTAAAAGACTAAAACGAAGCTCAGTGTCTTCCAAGCTGTCCGTCTTGCAAACAATGTTTTCACAACTCATCTTAAAATCTGGCCCTTCTTGAAGAATGGTGGATTGCTCTTTTTGTTAAAAGTCACTGATGGTAAGAGCGGGTACTAAATGGTCAAGACCTAAAGGCCCAGCTGGCTGCATGGGTCGATAGGCCTGCCTGACCTTGGAAAAACAGGGCTGCAGCACCCACGCCTACTCCCACTCCCTCCTACTCCGCCCTCCACCTCGACGTACATAACTCTGTTTCCTATTTAGGCCTAATATGTTCATGCCGTGATATCTATATTATCTAGAATTAACAGAAGACAACATATTTACTCCATATCTATACAATTAGATGCGGTTGATGATGGTGCTCAGCTGATGAAGTCTGTTGGTCCTATAGATTTAGTTACTGTTTGTTTACTAGGTCATTGGTGTGGGTGGGTAGGTAAAACGAGCAGCAGCGCCTCAGCGTCAAGGTTCATTATGTGATCTCTGACAGAGGGGTTTATACAGCCATCGGCCATGTGATCAGGGTAACACTATAGCTGCTTTGTCCATTTGTTTGTGCCTGTATTTTGATTATCAGCAATTCTTTTTTAAATCACAAGCTTGCAAATACTTGAAAAGTAAAATTTGATTTCTTCTCTCCAAGCAAAACCAATTAATCCAGAGCGGCACGGTGAATTGCATACGAATGGTAACACTAACACTAACTGCGGTGCAATTGTAATACACCTTATCGACCGACTGCATCGAATCTTGTCTTTCTAGTTTAATTTCCATCTGATATTATAACAACACGGAAAATAACTAACCTGAAAACGAGGATTACCCTATAATTGTTGATGTTTTGGTTGGATTGGATATTAATTGGTATGATGAAAATAGGATAATCCTTTCGATTTATTCTCAGAATCCCAGAGCCCAACCAATTGCAAGGTCTGACAACGTGGCAGTGGTACTCAGCCTTTATATGGTATATCACCACTCAAGCACTTCATACCTATATAGGCCTATTACACGATGCGAAACCAGCCATTTCCATTTATTATTGATTAAGCCTATTTAGAAAGCGTCAGTTCTGATTGATTCTCCATCACGCAATAATGAGCGTATCACAAAGCTCTCTAGCATTAGGCCTTATAATACTGTACAATGTGCAAGTCAAATATAGTCGGGCATTAATGGGGTGCAGTGTTACCTTAAAAGACTCGACATGATTCGGGAAACACACCGCTAGCTGGCTGTTTTGAACATGGCAGAGATTCATCCGAATCTGGTGGCGTTGAAAACACCGAAAAATAAGTAGTCTGCCGAACGATTGGCGTTCAATATTGAAAGACTGAAAAAAATCTGTGCTGCATGTAATCAACATGAAAAAACCGCTCGTTTTGAGATCTCTATCACTTTTCGTCCTCATGAGAAGCTGACAGATCCTTGAAATACATATTTGTGGGTGTGATCTAAACTCCTCCAGGCAACCAACAACCATAAACTAGATATATTATTTTTGTAAACTACCGGGAGGAGCGCACTTATTTGCCTATCATGCATGCCTTTGCTTTAAAGACGACACGCCATAAGAAATGGTTACGTTTCTTAACAGGTCATTGGTCAACGTTTTAAAAGGTTGCTCCCGCCCACTATATAGCGGAACAAGGACAAGCTTGAATCTCCGACAAAATGACAACGACATGCGGGTGAGAGGAACTCTAACCTCGGGCTAAGGCGGCTGACAGGTGTGCGGGCTGAGGTGGGCCTGCTGACGTCACCATCTCCCGCCGGGCACCTCCTTACCACCAACCACTTCGTGGCGGTCAAACCGGGGACAAGACATGATAATTTGGCAGTGCTCTAGGGCTTTGTAAATGGAAACTGGGCAAGGAGGTTCCATATAGGGCCTAAAAAAGCAATAACAAAGAATAGAAAACAAGCACAGTATAATAGTTAAAGCATATAGCAGACATTCTAATGGTGAGTGTATAGAGTGGTAATTTCGTGTTGTCTTACACTTATAATTATACATTTGTTTTTCCATTGTCATAATAGTACATTAATTGAATAAACATGCCTATTATTGGTTGGTGAGAGAAGCAATTATGCGTAGGTATTCTAGTGATACTGATGATACACATATTCTGGTTTTCTTGGTATTTCTGGTATCATTGTTTATTGAATGGTCTTTTATTGTGATATGAGAACATAGGCACGTGACATAGGGAGGAAAGAATATTGTGGGAAGGCTAGAATAGTCCTTTATTCATGGAGAGAAAGGAAAAAGGGAAAAAACTAACGGAATTGCCACTCTATACATTCACCCTAATGTGCTACAGCAATATTTTGTCATCAATCGAATATCTTCACGAACGCTATTATACGGATGCAGTTATGTATATTGTTGTGCCCCTGGATTACCATTATCTTTATATTTTAGAGAGGTGTAATCTATGTTTGCAGTTTTGTATACATGTCATAGAATAGGGCCTAGCTTGTGTGCTTTCTTACACATGTAGGTTAAAGGGGGCCAAACTTCTGACCACTGGGGGTCACTGAGTGTACATTCCCTGGTCAGAAGTCTGTCAGAACTCCTGTCAGAACTTTGGGGTATATATAGCCCAGATGTTGGGGCTGGGGGTTCAGTCTGTTGTAGGCCTTGGAGTAGTTTACACCATGTTTATTGTAACACTGGATTTACCCATAGCATTCTCATAGAAATAAAGGACTATATATTCTTCCTACAAGAGATTCATTATTTGGTCTTTGGGGATTTACCCTGGGGACCTAACAATATAATATTATAACAACATAATGGGTATACATATACGCCAATACGAACCAATGACCAGTACCTGATCCAAACAAGAGCAAAGATGGTTAACAGAAAATGTTTACAAGATGACACTATCGTAGTTGGTTCTATGCTAAGTCCCAACTAATTACAAGAATGATGAATAAATTCTGATGAATCAGACATAATACCCTGCTCCCAACTGCTAGGAAATGCGGCTATCCGTAACAATGAATAAATGCATAACTTAAATCATAAAATGTGTTGACTTGATACCATCTGCGATGTTAGATGGAGTAAAACGATGGATGACAGTTGGTCCAAAGATGGGGAAATGTGAAGATGAAACTTTAGACCTACATGGAAATGAGGGAAAGAAGACAAAGAAGCATTATTTCTGAGTTATGAAAGACAATTATCGTGCTCTTAGAGAACCTCAGGAAGGGAGGTGAAGCCACGGGGAGTTGGGAATGAAACGCAGTGAAAGCCTTGTGGCTAACAAAGGCACATCTTAGTACGCAGTAGGTGGCCTCGCCATCTTCTGCCCGTTCTTGTTGACTTTATTTAATAGTGATCAGTTGGACAACAGGGCGTGCCGTGGACGTCATGGGTGGCTTGGTTTGATTGCACTTTTAATCTCCACCGCTTGCGGCAAAGAAACAACGTCCTGTTTCTGTTGTAAAGGTGACAAACACTTTTGTTTTTGTTATGAATGTTCCTAGTTATAATTGTATTGCCCAAATTGCAACTGGTGTGGTTTTCTTACGGACAATAAAATGTACCCACCACGTTTATTGAACTAATATTTACATGCATTAAATAGCCAAGAGAAGAAAGTGAAAGATCAAAAGTACACCAGTAGTTATTTTCAAAACGTCAGCATATTAAATTGCTTTATTTCACTAGGCATAATTATTATAGGACCTTATGGCACTGGACTTCTTTTTAAAACTGTTATTTCTATTGACATTGGGCTCGGCATTGCCATTCTTCCGCCCACTGAAGAAAAGAGAAAGTCAAGAAGACATAGATGTACGTTTTTGTAATGGAAATTGTGCGACAATTTATGCAGGGGTTCAATGTTGATATTTTTACATCAAATGGTCCTACCTGGTGATTCTGTTTCTGATATTTAGGATAGTGCGAAAATACTCTTCTGAATTTTGAATAAATGCAAGCCCTAATTTGATCAATAGTACTGACTAGGAAATGAGAGTGAAAGACGAAGTAGAATTTGCTGAAGTCAATAGTTCTTAATTTGATATACTAGAAGCCCAAGACCTATGTATTTATATCAATAAACAAACGTATTAATATCAGTTATATATATATATATATATATATAGGCCTATATATATATATGTATATATATATATAGGCCTATATATATATGTATATATATATAGGCCTATATATATATATATATCCTATACATGCTTATATATAATGCTCATCTTTATATGTAGGTTGAACAGAAGCAGATCTATAGGGGGTGGATGACGTGCTCAATGCCATTTTTCTTGATACCTTAATTTCAGATGTTAAATTCGGGCAATTGGACGATACATCCGTTAAAATGTTTTGTTTTCATCCACATACAATTTTGGAGTTAACAAACAGCGAGATGAATTGTCGGAAATACCATGAGATATAGGTCTAGGGAATCATTAACACCATCACAATGCATTGCAGAGCATTGCAAACGGGTGTCACATAGTGTGGCCTAACAATAGGCCTACTACCGATGGGATCGCAGCCATCGTGAGGCTAGACTATCGCAGCCTGTGGCGGGGGCTATGGAATACATGCAGTGTATCGGACGATGGTTAGCCTACCTGTAAACTAAAGTAATCTTATATAAAAGAAATCAATTTATGCAATCAGCCTTGGCGGTAAGACACATCAGGTGGCAGGTATATAAAGGCCAACTTCTGCACACGTATTAATTTTGACAAGATCAACCTCTGACGTCAGCACTGTAGTTGACATATCAATGAGACGTCAGTGTAAATTGTTATTCTTAAAGTCTGGGTACAAGACCAGGGTCAATTTAGTCGGCAATGTAGGGCATTTCTTTGAACTGTGACGAAATGTGTTAGGTAATGAGCAGAGTTCTTACGCTATATGTGACATGATGTAATCAGCAACCATTATCTTGGAGAACCGATTAATTACCATTCTTTATTTATGTACCTGCCATTATTCGTCACACTGTATTCTGAGGATTGCAATTCATACAGAGCATGAAGCATTCTTTCCGAAATGAAAACTCTGAGCGACTATCAGATACATGTTCCTCTAATCTATGTAAGGTAAAAACATGGGAAACAATATGTAAGAAAGAACACATTTAAAAATTTGACATTTCAAGTTTAACCTTTTATGTTTAGTGTGTAGTTTCAAATCTTTCACCCTGTATATATAATCATTATGCTCAGAGTTGTAACAGTTATATGGATCATTCTTTTGTTAGTTGTTCGTCCATCCAGTAAGTACTCTTTTGAAATGTCTACCAAGTAAATTCATTCTTGTGTTGTAAACACGAACCAGAAACTTTGCCTCTTTTTCCTATACTACTATCTCAGATCAGCACATTTCTCTTCACAAAGCGGTGTACATCCTAATAGCTAATGAGGCCACACATATAGGTCTGGCTCTTTCCCAGCCATCTTTGTATGAAAGTCACGGGAACTTTGTATTCTATATGTTATCAGGGGAACAGTTGATACCAAGTAGGGCTGATATGATCAGGGCGGATCTAGAAGGGGGATACACCTCCTGTCACCCGCTATTTTGTCCCAGATATTGAGATTTTGTCTGCACCTCACCACTGATAGCTTACTTACCTACAGTAATTTAGGCATCATAACCTGATAACTATAAAAGCTTTAGGAATATTTTCTACATAATTATACATCTGTAATAAGTGAATTTTCAAAACAACTTAAATAAATATCAAAAACACACACGATAAAAAAATGCGGTCAATGCTAGTCTTCAATTGTGTTAGACCAGACATAATGCCAATAACACATGTAAATCTGAGTTTTATGACTTGTGGACATATCTCTCAGAATGCAACACGATCTAGGCATGCAATTTGCAGGTTAAATACAGGAAATGAGCTATGGTGGGGAGAATATAACAAGATCATGGGGAAGACTGCTCAAACCTAGCAGAGACGTGACTCGTATAGCTTAGCATAGCACACATTAACAATATATCGTTGTGACGGTGGTTTGAGACTGGTGGCTATAGACATAATAGCAACATCGCGAGTCTCTGCCGAGGAGGAAGATGGGAATGGCGTCTCGGCATTCTCCATCAATATGTACGTCCTTGTGGTGATGGCCTGTGGTGATGGTGAGCAGCATGAGAGCAGAAGGGGGCTATGGTTGTCAGCACACTGCCTGTGGTCCGTGCACGCTAGTGGTAGTCATCTCCCAGACGCGGGGGTGGGGTAGGAGGCTATACGCCCGGCCAGACCCAGGGGGAAGCACGCTCACTAGCGGTATGTGGACATTGTCCACTCGGCCCTCATATATCACCTGTCGCTATGGGGGGCTGTGCTCCCTATCCGTGGCTCTGTCCCGGACAATATTGTTGCAGCAATAAGACTATTGTGCTCTGCTTTTGTTGGCAGGGGCAGCGTGCCCGCAATTGCCTATAGGCCCTATTTATATAGTGTTTGCACGCTCGCCCTCTCCAGTTTACACCAAAGTTGAAGTTTGCCATGAAATATTTTCAAAATTGCCTCTGTGCCCTTTCCATGAAGACAGTTGCATAATACAAAATTAACCAAAGCAATTTTGGTTGACCAATTGAGTCTTAAATTTGTCAAAGGCAGCATAATAAATTAAATTGGCTTCCCCCCCATACAAACCAATGTTAAAGCCTGTCAGCTCAACCTACAATGTCTGACCCTATTTTGCCCTGAAATAGAGCATTTTGTTTGGCTGGCAAACCTGTGAATCTGTCAATTGCTAAAATTTTAGAAATCATAATGTTTTATCAATATTTAGGGATTTAGGATTATTTCAGTAACCCTAATGCTAAGAGACAAGGATGTTTTATACATGAATTTTGTACGACCCTTGTCCAATCCTGGAAATACCCTATGTGGCATGGGCTTATTGTTTCAACTATAAATATTTCCATAAAACTAGTATATATACGTCCATTTACGTTAGCTTTTATTTGAGATGTCGGTTTGGGAAACTGCTAGTATCTGCATTTCAATAAGGTTTACCACAATAATTAAGTGACACACTTAATCGAATGCCTTTCACAGTTTAGTCTGGGAGCTCCCAACACAATACCCTTGGTGCGGGGTAGGCGGGGTAGGCGGCTTTGGGAGTGAAACAGTAGTTACGCCTCTGGAGGAAGTCAGCTTGGCGTCTGCCGGAGCGACAAGAGCAGCACCAGCAGTAAGAGCCGACCGAGGAGCAGGGGTGGACGCGGCAGTGCCTGGTGTGGAGGAGGCAGTACCAGTCGAGACGGTCAGGCGTGCAGCATGAGGCCAGGGTGTGCTGTTGGCTCTCTGACAGGACTTACGGAGTGATCGGCCCACCCGACGGATGGGCACTGCTCACAGGAAACAGGCAACGCCTAGGGTTATATCATCATTACGGATTAAAACAACTGGAAGAGGAAACGCTCTTATGTGGGCCAAACTGGTAGAGACACTGACGTTTCCATCCAGACGGGTACGACTCTGCTGGACTCACTGATTAATACCGAGTAAATCCACAGTCTACCATCTCCGTACCTGAAACTATAGGGAATTGGGTGAGCTGTTCTGTGCGCCTGACCACAGTCACGGGGTACTGTGATCCTCAGGGTGCCAGCTTAAGGCGCCTGTATCCATTACTCTCCCTTTACCAGCCGCCTCGAGGCCATGCTTGACAAGCATCTGTGAGGAACCAAGCCATTAGCGGGCTGCCCGAGATGAGAGTCACCTCGACGAGTCTCTACTACTCTCTACTCTGTCCGTCTGTCCGCCTTAAAGCCCTGACCCGCCACTGCCGTGTGACCCTCTCGTCCTTCAGTGTCCTTAGGGTGTCCTGCCTTACAACCTTTAGATCTACTGAGAGGATACTACAAAAAAACGGCGTTAAAGGAGTCAAGTCGGATTAATGAGTGAATGTTCTGATTCATGCGAAATCAGCTGGCGGATCATCTTTAAAACACTATGTGTTTTCCAAATAGGTTCAATGTATTTTTCTTTGGATGAAAAAGATACAACTACCCACCATGTTATGGGGTTAGGTCAGATAGAAAATGTATCAAATAGAATTAGAAACCGTATTTAATTATCTGATGCTCATACTCCCACACAGCTTTCTCTATGTTTTTTTCTGTCCGCTAACGTCTCCCAGCGGAACCAATTTGGTGTGAACGCTTCAGTGCCGAAGTGACGTGACACCTAGATTAATTTCGGTATTGATAGAAAACAGGCGATACGTCTGGAAAGGTCCGTCACAAAAGTAAATGATAGGAAACTCCTTTAAGAAACGCACTTCCATCAAGGAATAATATAAGAAATACACAGAGGTGGGGATAGCTGCGCCTCACAATGCAAGTTGCATTCAAAGGTCACCTTGGTGTTTTTATCTAAGCGGCAACATGTAGGATTGCTTAATCTTGCGGACGGAAACGCTCCGTCTACTATGAAGCGCCTCCCTAAGAAGCGGTCCTTGTGACGAAAAGCTCGTTTTTTCCACTAGAGAGCGGCTTTTATCGACGTGGACTGCTAATTGTGGCTGTTATCTCCGACAGGCAGACAAGTCGTCGGCGCTCTCCAGGTAATCTAAACGATTCCTGCTTAAGGCTACGGGACTTGACAATCGTGTTTCAGCAGACTTTAAGCAGTTGGGAAGACCGACCTGGTGACCCCCCCCCCCCTCATTCGATGCCACTGTAAGGGATACATGAGGGTCTGAAGACTTAAATGCTCGGAAGTTAGTGAAGAAAAAGGTTGTCCCCACGCCTGTTCCTTAACCACTTGTCTATTCACCGGAGCATCAGTCCGTCGTCCACCAAACATTGTAGCCTGCTCCTCATAGCCCCCCTTCCCGCCCCGGCTTCAGACGGTGGATTCAGTGCTTAGTGCCACCACCTGTCTTTACCCACGACCGTCGTTGGTATATGCCCGCCATAAGTTCTCTCTTCTGTGAATCAGTCATCTGAAGGATAGTCTGGAGGATAAGTTTTCCTTAAAAAAAAACCTTTCTCCAACAAGAGCACACAGCGTGCGCGGTGCTCATAAAAAGCTCAGCTCCCATCTTGCTCCTTCCCATGCCAGCTTAGATGAATAGACCTAATGTGATGTGCTGGCATCAGCGTTCTGGGACAGCGATCGACTAAATTAACCTAAATCACAGTATCAAGGCAACGCAAATACATATATTCTCCCACAGGACAGGTGTGTCGCTTTCCCTGCATTAGGAAGGAGAAACGACTGCCTCACCTCGACGTCGTCTGATCCTACTCAATAGGAACGAGATTAACCTCGTCTCAGTCAGGTGCACTCTATATAGTTACTGCCTGGTTTTGAGGAGATCTCGAGGCGGGCCGAATGGCCGTGTAAGGAGAAGGAGGGCGGACAGAAACACTACACAGGCAACCTCCGGGGCGTCTATACCTGGGTAAGGGGCACGCAAGGTGAGGTGGAGATGAAAGACTGGAGCCGGGGAACACTGAATAAGCTATTCCCTGTGTCAGGTGTGCCGCTTGAACCAAGTGTGCTACCTTACTCGCTCACCTTTACCGCCGGATAAACACAGTGTATATGTATAGACAATCGGCTAATGGAATAATCTCACATATGTATTCTATTGTTGGACGCATAATCTACCGTTAGAACTTTATTGGAGGGTTAAAATAAACTATATGTATCTTTAAAACAACGATTTATCAGCGTGACATTGGACACTCAAAATATCTGTTGTTGTTGCTGCACCAACTATTGTCACGAACTCTATAAACAATGGATGAATAACTCTCTAAAGGACCAATCAATACATGGATTATCTGTAGTCGCTCGGTCTTTTTATGTATGCTAGTTGCGTGCAGCAGATTCACCCTGCGAAACCTTTATTTTTCTTCCCTGATTCTTCCTGGCGGCTTATTTTCCCATGATTTATGAGAGGTACGAATACAGAAGGAGCAGGAAATAACACACAAACCGATAGAGGTATAAACACTACATGGAATCGTAAACAACTTGGTATCACAACCGGATTTGACACTATGCAGCTTGACCCTAATAAGCTGGGCCGCAGTTGCAGCATGCAGCTTGCCCCGGCCGCCACGGCCGCCCTGGCCGCCATTGTTCGCCTTCCTCTGGGCGACATCGAACTTCGACCGGCCATTGTTGAGCACGAGCAGAGTGATAGGGACACCGAGAAAAAGGAGGATAGGTAAGCATGCATGCAGGCTCAAAAGCTCCCAAGTAGTCAAAGCCTCTTTGGCATGGCATGCTCAGTCATGCGTGAATATGAACGGTGAATCCCATCATTCGCTTCACTGGGTTGCAAGCAGTAAAATATCAACAGTTCCACGCAGCTCTACCAATGGGTAACCGGTTTGGATTTATTGGAGTAGAGAGATAAACAGTTCCATGCAGTCCTACCAGTGGATAGCGGGTTACCAATGTTCCCAATGTAATATAACCTGGCGCCCCTGCTTCTAAAGGCTCCCTTCTGTCCCTAGTGCCCTCCTGTCCCACCTCCCAGCTCTTTCTTACCCTTTCTTAAAGCTGCCTACTGCCCCTTCTTCTGTTCCTCTCCTGCCCCAGCCCCTGGCCCTCACCTGTTTCAACTCCTTTAATATGTTGGTTGGTATAGTGTTTTTTTTATTCATTCACCAAGACAAATTCACATAATAGATACGTGTTCTTCCAGTCTTGTACAGTATTGAGGGGGCAAAGGACCGAGGAGGCATTAGACTTAGGGGAAAAATACTTGAACAAAGGTCGAGGGGGCAAAGGTCTTAAGGGGCCAAACGACTGTGGGGTGAAAGTCCAGTGGGCAAAAGACCAAAAGCCTGGGGAGCACATCAATTAATACCAGAAGTAACCGCTTGGCAATTAAGTAGGATAGTTGCTGTAGCAAGGAATTAACCAATTAAAGTCACCTTTCTAAATATCTACTCTGGAACCCCAGGGTTTGAACCAAGGGTGCTACCACACTTAGGGAGTGTAGTAACGAGGTGTAAATCGAGCCCTACTGACATAAAAACGGGCCGAGCTGCAGTAGAACGTACAGTTCCAAGCAGTTCTACAAACGGGTAGACGGTAACCAAGGAACAGTGGTGTAAGGAATGGGTCTAGGTAATCAACTGGTAATAGGGAATGTGGATAATGTTCTCATATCTATGAATAGCTTTGCCTATACGTGCGATGTGGCATGAACACAGTCAACTATATATTTATTTAGACACCGTAAAACTACTTGGTGTGACTCAATTGTAAACATGACAATATTAAATGTTATGAGTAGTATACAAAAATGGGGATTTGGTGATTGTTACGCACATTACAAATAGTAGGCCTATGTCTTTCTTATGTTGGTCTTAGATCAATATTATGCAGAACTGTCGTCTGAATTGAACCTGTTGTACACGAGTCAGATCAGTCTTAAAAGGTTCTGTGAAAAACCAGTTAAAGAATTTTTAAACGGTATTTGTAACATCATGAACCTGCTTATAAGTCATCAGACCAATAGAATTGCTTTGTAATATTAAACTTAGTATTGATGGGTCCAATTGCCTTAATAAACAATGTTCACAAATATTACATGCTTTCTACACGGCCTTAAGTCTGAAGATCAAGTTTTTTCCTCAACCTTAGATTAGTTTCTCTTTGCTGTGTACGTATAATTATTATCATAACTTACTCATAGAGCAATCTATTTATATATTGGCCTGCTGTAACCTCGACTGATTCTTCAATACTGCTCATCCTTCTTCTCCTCCCCTCTTCCCGTTGCCCACACCTTCCCGCAGATATCATTCACAGTTTCGATCCTTGAGCTGATGGAGCAATGCCGTATATGTACTTATCATTAACTCAAGTTCCGCAGATTCGGGTAAAACAGCCCACCTCAGCGGATATAGCCAGCACGTAATACCGGGCCCACCTAGATCTACCTGCTTCCTATCGCAGGTATTTTACCTGCTCCATGAACGTGTCACATCCCGTGATTCACCTCAGAATATTAATACCGAATTGCTTCTGTCATAGAAGGATGCAGGTGGCGTATCGTTTAAGGAACAGGTATTTTGATGTCCGCATTATTAATCAACATGTGGAATGGAATAAACACAAACTAGGGAGGAAATCTAAAGTCCACCTATTTGGCAATGCTCTATTTAACATATTGCTTGGGCATGTACCTCATATTGGTGCGCAAGCCACTACTTGTAGTCCAACAATAGTGCCCTTACGAAATGTAGAACATTTTTATTTAATTAGACTGGGCCGACATTAGATCTGGCGTCATTAGATCTAGGCATCAATGTTTTACAGAAAAATAGAATTGAAAACAAAATCCTAAAGCAAATGGGCAAGAATAATAGGCCGTATACATGGATAATCCATATGCTAAATATCTATAACTTGACCATAAATCCAACATTTATAAGTTAATCAACAGCTGATCAATATACCGTTAAGCTTAATTGAAGACAACGTCCAGGCTGTTTCTAGTGAATTTAGCTACATACTCATTAATAGTATTAAATGTTTAGTATCTGTCCAAGCTGTCTTTTAAGGCTGAGTATATTAATTCAGCGAGATCTACCTTCGTATAAATAACTAGGCCTATTCCCGTAGGCAGCGTTATAAAAAGCCAGGTTTATCCGTTTTTCGGGGTTACTGAATCACATGTCCGGAGGCGTTGTGGTAATGATTAACCGGCTCGTGCACAATCGATCGCTGAGGGAAATGGCTCGCCGAGATTAGTCTGTTTGTTAGGTAGCCGGTTGGATGTCCTCATAATGACCTGATGGGGGTGGGATTAAAACGATGCGGTCTGCAGCTGTGTCACCTACTGCTAATGGCTGGCTGGTAAAAAGGACATTGTCACACGAGGATGGCACAATCAGCCTAACCGTCGTCTACCTCCTCAGCCACAAGCCCAGGGGCAACGACACAGTTTCACTCAAGTTTCCCCACATTTATAGAATAGCAACTGATATTCGTCAAAACTCTGCGTTTGTATTACGCAATAACAGCTCGGCAAATTGAATCACATTGCTGTAGAACTTAGGAATGACAGAGATCGATGAATATCGATTTCTCTTACTTTATGACATTTTATTGTTGCTACGCGCTGTGAAAAGTGACTAAGATACAATGTCTGCATTTCATAAATGTATATTCTATTAGGGTAATAACATTTTGAGATGTTTATATTAATACTATCATACTTTATCATAGTGGTTAACAATCCAACCATTTTAAAACATGTGTCTGTATTTCTGATATATATATATGCACGTATCAATGATATGGGAGAAATTACAGATAACGTTATCACGAGCTAAAGAAGCCATGGAGGGTGAGAAACCAGATAATTGCTTTAAACGTCATTTTAGTGTAGGTGTTAACATGAAGCCTTTCAAACCCTAGTTCTTGCTCGGACCTTACGCGTGCGATAGGGATGGACACGGAAACGCTTTTATCACGGATATAGGCGTAGTATTAGAGAATCAAGAAGTCTGTCACTGTTCGGTATGTAGTAAGATGTCAAAAGGACACCCAGCACATTTTACGCATGCACGCTATATGCCCAGATCAGTTACACGCCTACGCGTACCCTATCAATTATAATGCTGATTCAATATGAGGCACATTGCCCTGTATCTATTTTCTGAGTGTTTTTCAGTGTATTTTTCAGTTCTTTGGAGAAAGTTTCAATGTTCTTCATCGTTCTCTCTTACAGGGCGACCGGGACTTTCACCAAGAACGTCTCCAGGTCCCCAGATGTGCTGACGTTTCCATATGGCGGCGAGTCTTTGACCGACCGGGACGTCCTTGATGTTCCTCTGCCAAGGTCAGTCCTCTTGAACTAAAGTTGGCCCTATACGTTTAAATGTTAGGTTAACAATCAGTGTAACTTGTTATGCAGAAACCGGGTTTCATTCCAAGGTCTCCATCAAATGCAGGGAAAAGGGTTAGTGCCTAAATCCTTATCTTGTCTCATTTCAACTATGGATTGTGTATACTGACAGCAATTCATTTCACGTGTGTGGTCCCGGGCGTTATTGGTGTACAGTATTAAAGTAAATGGGTGTAAGGAATCTAGTCCTCATACTGCCGTTATTCCGGGTTGGTTCCTTCCTCTGTTACCGGCTCATTTACATAACTTATTATCCGGATGTACCCTGCTAAGCGGGTTATATAAAGGTTACACCGGATGTCACGCCGGTTAGATAATGGGTCTTATATAATGGACGTAGTACAATCACGTCGCTGAAGTCAGCAGATTTAACCTATGATAAGAAGTGAGTGAGAATAATATCCTGTGTTGGAAGATAAGTGATTTGATTTTTGTAATCATGTTTTCCTCGTGGGCGGCTACTTGCCATGCACGGCGGATGCAGGATTTCGAAAGTGCTGAATGTCCATAATTTATCAGTGAACGTCGTCCTAGCTTTTTCGCACGTCCGTGTTGGACGAGCGTTTGAACCAATCTCTGAAATGTCTGTCCAATATCTCAGAGATGTTATTAAATGTTGACGGATCTAGATAGAGACATGTGCTACTTTCTGTTTAATCAGTTTTTGTAAATTGTCATTCAATACTTAGGCCTTCCCGAAACCAATTAACTTCAAGAAAACTTTTTTTTTCAAAATCCTGAATCCGACAAGACATTATCATCTATAGGGATTAGCAGTTCAGCTTATTAAATGAATGTTTTCTCTTCTATGTATAGTGGAGAAAACCAAGAAGAAAGGTGAGTTGCTTATAATAGGACTATAGCATTAGCAGACTGCTACTCACACTTTGGTTTCCGTTTGGCATATATTTCAAACTTACATTATTTCTCTGCATATTAGTCTTGATCCTAATCGCCGTGTTGAATACTAGTATGCCCTCATACGACCTTTCTCCTGAAAATTGCCAAACCATGTTCTCATCGCGTCTATTCTCATGTACAAAATCACTTAAACCCAATGAGAAAGAATGCATGAGGACCTATGTATAGTGAGTATCCTTACAAACACTGCTGGACAGTACCGACGCTGGCCTGGTCATCTGCCACATCTTCGTATACTACTCCTTCTTTTTTGTTCAACATTGCCTTTATTCCTTTCAAAACACAAGGATTATGTGGCCATCACCTATCATAAGATGGCCAATATATTTTTGCTATATGCCGCAAGTGCACATAGTGGAAATTTTTGCAATTGTGTTCATAGCTTTATAGCAGAAAAAAAGAGTGCCCATTTTGCTATATACTGCATGTGATTTATTTTGTATAAGCATACATGTACCTAATTTTATATAATGCACTCCTTCCTTAGCTGGTTATAGTAGTTCCGCAAAACATTTTGTTGTCCAAAGCAAGGGAACAGCCATGTGATGATATTGATTTAATCATCAAACCTTGCAAACCACGGATCTGAATTTGGGTTTACGAAAAAGATACATAATGCATATCTTAAAGAATTGAATAATGTAAACCAAAAACGAAGCAGTGGTATAGTAAAGAAAAATATAACATGGTTGATAACTAAAAGCAATTCTTTGAAATAATATGATTATGTACTCTCGCAATATTTTACTTCACACAGGTTTATTATTAGATTTCATGCGCGCCACATCAGAATATCTGTCTGTGTTATTTCTGGTTGTCGATGTTATTGGCCTGGCGGGCGTAATTAAGTGCAGCGAACCTTTACCCGCTTTGGTAAAGGCGATGAAAAGTCAAATGATGCGTTGTGTTCCTCCCAGACAAGGCGGAGGTAAAGTTCACCTGAAACAGACAACAGGTAGCAACAGTTCCCCGTTAAATGTCAGAGCAACTCTGTCTTGAGCCGTTGGTCTCACTTCGATCCGACCCCACTGCACGCCAACCCAGTTCCCCAGGGGTTTGGGGAGGGGGGCTCCTGGGTTCAAAGCAGGTTATGTGTTTACACTCAAGGCTGGTAGGCGGCTCCGACAGTGCAGGCAGTGATCAGAGAGTACAAACGTGACGGATGGAAGTCGAGCCCGTGGCAAAGTGAACTTGTCAATACACCTATTGACTGGTTCAAAGAAGTTGCTACTTTTAGCGCCACGTCAGTTATTTATAGAGGAATGATTGAATTCACCGAAGAGCATAGCCTTCTCGTCTTCTTTAGGTAGATGCGCACACATCATCAAATATGTGACCAGTCATGGGACTTGGTGTCCTAGAGGGGGAAAGTATGAATTTGAATTTACATTCCTACCTTTCAGACAATGCAAACCATTTATAAATATTCCCATTATAGCCTGAGATATTGGAGTTTGAAATCCCCTATGCGGTACACACTGGTACACCCTTGTTTTCCCATGTGTGCTCCATTTCCATATTATAGCTCCTTGAACCAAACAATGTTTAATTAAAAATTACAATTTTCTTACTTATCAAAATTATTCAAAATACAATAACTTCTCACACAGATCTTCATTCAAATAACATGTTTTACTGCCAGAGAGTGAAAGACTTCTGTTATTTAAATTGACAAAAATTTTCTATGCAATTTGAACATTCCTTTTTCTGTTGCCATGGTAACATGACAACATTCCTTATTGCAGCACTCTTTTAAAAGAGGACGCTCCTTACAAAATTACCCACAATGCAACTGTCATAAATAAATAGAATGACATTTTGCTCATAATCTTAATCTCTGGAAAATTCTGTCTAAGTCACATTTCTTAGGGAATTATGCATTATCAGCTTGTTTTCATCAATAACACACTTAATAATGGCCTTAGAGCAAAATGACTAAAATCCCTCTAGGTTACCAAATCCCGTGACTGGTCACATATGTTTACTTTGTAACAGGTTATATAGGTTCTATGCAATGAAAGTACATACATGTGTACTTCGTTTAGCATGCATCTAAATTTATCACAGATTAAATAGCACGAAGAGAACGGAAAAGATGAGGGTCCTGTTTAAAACCTGCTGTCCACCATGTGTGTAATACAAGGGTAACAATATTGTCTTGAAAATATGAGAGCCAAGAAACTAAATTAATATTTTATCAAAGGTAGCATGTGAGTGCATGTCGCTCCTTTTAATGCGGGCAATAGCCACTTTATGGTCGTTCAAAGCAAGTGTTTACGTTAAACCCTGGGCAATGGGCGCACATAGGAGTAGTTAACTGTTAAAAATCGCGGCTTTATACTTGTATTGTGGGCCCTAGGCAAACATACTAAAGAAAATTGCCGGCAATTAGGAAATCTGCTATAGATGACTTATTACAAGGACACATTAGTGAGTTTCTGCAAGAGTATAAGCGCGGGATGGGAAAGCCGTTTTGGAATTAGAGGGCTTTGCATGTGAGTGAAGTGGTACCTTATCTTCTAAAATAATTATAGAGGTCTAGAAGTGTAGAGGTCACTATATTTGGTAGTTACATAAACTCATGATTCAAGGGTCTATCCCCTCTCGAAATTAGGTATCTGGAGTCATTTCAGGTCACCAAACAAGGTTCGAATAACGTGCTGGGCGTTATCTAAAAGTAAAATCAACTGGTTGTTGGTGTACATCATTTTTGGACACCAACTTTCGAGTTGTGAGTTTAGAAAAGCGTAGGTTTTCCATTTTCGAAAAATACGCCAGCATCTAGCAGAAATTCATAAATAGTAGGTATAATAAGGATTGAAATTATTACTAGGGAGTTTTCAATAGCCTTGCTACATTCCATACTAACCTACTTCTGGAAGTGCAATATCCTAACCATTTGATTTGTTTTTTTTAAATTTATTTTATAAATCGTTTATAATTCACAAAGACATTCCCCTTTTTACACGAGGCATATGGTTAGTGGAGCTAGAACAACGAAGGGGTTAAGATCTATATCTATAGGATGAGGGAGAGCCAGGGGAGGGTTGGGCGTGGTAGGGCGGTAAGGGATCATCCTTTGATCCAATCACAGGACTGTTACAGGCCCGTATCGAGAATGTAGCTGACCTCAGCCCTCAGGCCCAACGCTAAGCACACTATGCACTCGCCGACCGCAGCCTGGCCCCAAGGTCAGGTGGGCGGGTCAAGGTGACGGGGAGCATCCCACTCCTCCGTCTGTTACCAGCAGAGGACCAGCTGGGGCAGGCGGCGCGAGGTCACCGTGCAACCACATGGCGCAGTCTGTCACAAAACTCACAAGCACATGTAAATACATGTATCTAATTGAATGGTACTATTAATATACAGAATTATCCCGCGAACATTTGAATTGTACTAGGTGGTGTGTATAGTACTTTGGGGGTTAATCACAGGGTGATCTATTCGTAGTTGTTTGGTGGATGCTCGTGAAGCTCACAAAGAGGCAAAGACTTGGGGCCTATGTCAGTATGGGAGGTCCATGGTAGTAGGGCAGCCTGTTGGGTCAGACACTCACATATCTAGATCTGTGTGTCAGATGGCACTTGGTGTTTAAACCGCTGGCAGCTCGCAGAACTTGGCTTCACTTTGACCATACAGACACGTGAACTGGACAGGCCACGTCGGAGTGACCACAACGTACCACAGCTGACCCCAAGGTACCTGGGGACACATGCCAGCGGCACCAATAGTCGGTCAGGAACTGGAGGGCACCACCAAGGCCCTTCACCTTTCACTACCCAGTCGGACCTCGTCGGGAGAAGCGGTAGATATCCCTCCGCAAGATGACTGTTCCTGTGCCATGAACCCCGACTTCCAAAGTCCACTTTTACAAAAAGCCTGTTTAGTCAGCATGCATAATCCGATCAGCTAAGACTGGCCCACTGAGATTTACTGGGATAAGGACAGGGCGACCGGTAGGTGAGGTCTGACCATGGAGGAGGTGCTGGAGGTAGGGATGGGAGGAGGTGGCCGACGATGTCAACCCCCGACCATGATCCCTCTCACCCGGACCGTCAGCGACCCGTGTGCGTGTAGGAGGGGCCCCTTGCCGGACGGCGACAATAGGTAGGCAGTCAACCGAGCAACCAATTTCCTCAACTCATATGTCTGTTTACAGGAGACTTTACACCATGCAGTAGTCAGTTTCACCTAGATAGAAAAAAAGCTGGATGTATTCTACTCAAAAACTATATAAAACATAAACAATGAAGTCATGCACGTGTTTACAACCGTCAGAAAGTAAAGGACATCGTAAGTCACATAGGACTATCTGAATGTTTGTCACATTGATTGAGGCAACCTCATTTAGCTTACGATGTAACAGAACATTCCAGGGATTCTTTTACCATTAGTTCCGTCGTTCTTTGACAATTAATCCTTTTAGATATAGTGCATTTTCCAACGAGTTTGGGTGTATTCCTGAAAGTACTATGACTTTAGTAGGCCTTACAATTGCATTATAGGCCTATAGAACCCAGAGACTGACAAGTATTTTTCATGACATTTACCTGTTTACGAGGAAAGATGAAAATCAACTTAATGGTTAAGTACAATATGCCTGCCATTGTATACAAGTAAATGACTTATGTTAGCTCATATTTCTTTTCAAGGTCTGATAAACAATCATTTTCTCATGAGAAAGGCATTCGTTTTTCCCTTTATCTAAAAAGAATAGATATGAACCCCCATACAAAGATTGTCTTATCAAACCTATTTTCATAATAAGATCTTGATGCCTGATGGAAGAACGTGTACAGGAATAAGAAATTTCGATAAAAAAAGGGGGGATGGCTCTGCTACTCTAAATAAAAAAAAGAGTTCCCCTCGCGTCTCCCTGAAATGGTTGGTCTTAAGTGAGATATCATCATCCTTTCAGGGAACATCTTAACATCACCCATTCCACATTATGTATATCCTGGGTTATTGATAGCAGATAAGTACTGATGAGTTTTGGGCAAAAACATAGTACAGGCAACCCCAGTTTCCACAAGTTAGGTCATTGGAATAGGCAATAAATAAGGTGTCCTGCATCACCAAGCACTGTATACTGAAATATCATGACTTCTTGAATTAAATCACTTGACAGATTAACAGGTTTGCCAGCCAATAAAAGGGCAGTATGTGAAGGCAATAAAGGTTTGGATATTATGGGTTGTGCTGAAAGGCTTTAGGATTGTTAGTGATTGTTACATCATGTTTCATTTCAGCAGCTTTTTCATGATTTATTTTTATCCTAAGCTTCTGCCTTTGGGGAATAAACCCGGAAGTAACTGTAATAACATTACATAGGTAACTTTGAATTTGATGTGAACTCGAATGGGTTGACCTGACTGTGAGGGTGATGTATAGACGCTAGCGCCATCTGCCGTAAGCAAACGGCGGTGCTAATTCGCTATGCGACGGTGGTCTTTTCTACCTGATGATTTGTAACCAAACGGAGCCGAACCTCCCGGCCTATGAGGGGTATACACATGCTTACATCCAGCAGCTGCACTCATACTTTAAACATAATATTTTTGACAGTTGTGATTCGGTGTTTTCATGTCATCGGTATTTTCACGACCGCTTATATTATACTGAAAAACAACCTATCATAGATCATGTCGTTTAATGTTATCGCTGTTTTCATTATTCAATTCAGAAGCAATAACATCAATAGCAAGGTGGTTTGACATTGTCTAATGCAAAGACAGACTTTTAATTCAGCTTTGTCCAGACTTGTCAGTGCCCCTAACAGCCCAATGAAACGTTAGATTTAAGCCCTGTATACTATAAACCTGGTAGTAATAAGCTAATGGTAATACGCTACGTAATCCCCTCGGTGGGTTTACGATCATTCAACACACGCATCATTCCTATAACATGCATACACGCCTACTCTAGGGGAAATGCACTGTGTACGTTCCCGATGGTCGACTTTTATGGTGCAACACTGGGTTATTATGAATTGATTGTATTCGTAGACTTTAACTGTAAAATCTGCGATCGTGTTAACCTTTGCAAAGTCTTTCAAGTTTTAGGTGTTCAAAACAAGAGAAGCGTATTCGGGATTTGTGGTTTAAGGATAGAGGACGGGCACCTTTTATGAAATATGATATTTTTTTTTATCATTTTCTGATGAATGTCTCAATTTTTACCTAATTTTCCAAGAATGATAGAAGTATGAGTTTAAAGTTGATATGTCTGTGAGTATGAAGTTTTTGAATTGCGATTTTGCATTGTGCTGTCTGAGTTTTACCATCTTAGTCCTAGTTTTGAATTTTGTAACAAAAGCAGGTTATTTGTAGCTCAATTTTCTGAAATTAGTTTCTTCATTTAAAGAATTTAAAACTGGGGCCCATACACCGAACAAAGTCTAAAAATTTCTAACGTCGAGGCTCTGTATGCCTTGTAGTTGACATATCCACGTTCAAGCATCACTCATGAAAAACTGATTTTCTTTGTTTTTATCAATCAGTTTTACGCTAAAAATTGTCATTATATGTAAATTTTCTCATCACAAAATGCATACATGTACTTTAATCGTTTGAATATAATATTAGATATGTATTATACCTTTCCTGAAAAAAAAAACCCGCAGGTGTCCTTTCACCATGCAGGACGTATCACGTGTCTGACGCCTGGTCCCCCTTGGATCCTTTCACCTGCTTACCTCCTAGTGTAAACATGGCCAAGAAACAGGGTGAGTCGAGCTGGAGTATCGGACCATGCGATCACCTGATCTAACAAGCACCTGACTCAACCAAGCAAGGAATAAGACTGAGAAACTTGTCCCTATCGAAATGCCATTCATTAGGTTTACCTGAACCCGCCAGACATACACAAAGTGACCGCTCCGTATGTACCTAGTTTTTGTTGTTCCACATTTGCCTTCTGAATGCTGAGTTTGAAAGAGCTGCCGGGGTCGCTTCATTTATGTTGACCTTAGGCAAATTGAAGGAAATGTGGTCGGTTAAACGAACAGGATTATAAAAATGCAAGTATTTCATACACGACCAATTTGTCGATATATCAGACCAGATGGTTATGCTGCGCAAAGTCATGACACTGTGGATATTCAGGAGAAAAAGGTAAACATTTTATTGCATAATTATATTCTGATATATTATAATGTTAGGAAAGATGTGCGTATATATAATGGGATCTGCGGTTTCCGACTTAGTTCTGAACGTACAGAGTTATTTTTATCACTAAATGTGAAAAGCTTGTCTCTTGTTTCAACCAGTAGGGAAGGGTATCCCGGTTGATCCTCTGAAACCTGCAGCTGGATTATTTTCCCATAATAGGCCTAGTAAAATAGATATCAGGAGCGGATCAGAGTCAGGGATCTAGAAACAAATGGGAATAATCTAACATCAAATTTGGCCTAGTACGAATGAAAAACAAACCTGGGATAATCACAAAAAATGTCCCTGGACTTGGAGGAGGGCAACTGCCCCTTTTGTCCCCCATCCCGGATTCGCCATTGGATATGCATTGCGATCGCTACCCAGCTACTGCATAACTGCAAAGCATATTCTATCATAATAGCTTAGCATGATCCGTGGTCTGTTTTTTAAATGCGACATGGCTTGGCAGTGTAATGATAATGTGAAAACAGCACATGGAAAACAATTATGATGGCTGTTGGTAAATCAAGATTTATCCCATGTCCCAGACGTTATTTCAAATGGCATATCATGTCTGCCATGGATCGCTCACATAAAGTACTTTGTAATTACAAAGTTAGAGTCGAACATTATTCTAAGTGCAAATAAAATGGTGTTATGTTCCTAGATCATGAGAGAGATATTTTTTTATTTAGGAAGTATAATCCGATGGAAGAGCGTGTACCACAGGAATTGGATTCAAAAAAAAGAAAAAAAAAGTCAGTAACTGATAAATGGGAGGCTATGCTAATATTGCTACAAAAAATCCCCGCGTCGTTATAAATAGGAAGTAAACGTCTTGTGACGATGAACAACCCCACTGCCACTCCCGCCGCCACACGCAGCCGCCACCAAGCGTGTAATTCGCTCAACTCGGGCGGAGTAACGTAGTAAACGGGAGTGACTGAGTCTCATGAATTCAAGTATCGCTGCCAACATCTATTAAGGTTAAAGTTAACCATCCGTGAGACTTACGAAAACCTCCGTATTTTCACTGTTAAAAAGAGATGGGTCCGCAATCCGTAATTTTAGTCATAAGATCCGTAATTTTGTGAAAACCATTGTAAAGTATCGCTATACTAACACCTATAACAGGTGCCTTAAAAGGTATGCTGACACAGGTTTTCCTGAAAATCAATCAGGGACGGATCCAGAAAATTTGGAAGCGGGGGGGGGGGGGGGGGTGTGTGTGGCTATATTGAAAGGGGTCCCGGCGCCCCCTCTGGAGCGCCAGTTTAACAAAAAAAAACAAAGAACAAAATATATTGGCCAAAAATGGGGGGGGGGGGGGGGGGCGCCCCATGCGCGCTTCCCCCCTAAATCCGTCCCTGTCAATATTTATTTTGAATACGTCAACATGGTTCAGCAAAAATGATGTATGGTTGTTGCATTAAGTTGTCACTCATGATTATTGACTGGTCGTTTGTCAACTTGGCAACACTAGAATAGGTGACAGCTAAACCATAGCAAGCTATCCTCTAAATAAAATTCGTTTAATTAAAGATAGGGCAAATTTATTTGTTTATAGGACATACAGTTACATAAGGGAGGGCTCAATAATATGCTCGATGTTTAGCATATGTATATATATATATATATATATATATATATATATATATATATGAATAGACATCACGAGTAATGCATATAGGCCTATATATGTAAATGGTCAATAAATCACTCATTTAGCACTAACTAATTAATATAATAACCTTTGTTACGAGGCCTTTGTAGAAGTGAGAAGTAGAAAAAATAAAGGCACTCCCTGACTGACAAAATATCCTCATTATGGACAACTAGAGAAGATAAGCCACATGTTCAATAAGCCCATCCCACATTGGGTATATCCCAGGGTTAGACAAGGGTCAGACAAAACAACCATATAAGCTATCTTTGCGTCTTAGAGTTGGGGTTACTGAAAAAAGAGCAATAATCATATTTTCCTATATCCCCAAGTCCTGGTAAACCATTGTAATTTCTTGAATTTATTAAATTGACAGATTTGCAGGTTTGACAGCAAAACAAAATGCTGTATTTCAGGGCAAAATAGAGTTGGACATTATAGTTAGGGCTGACAGGCTTTAACATTGGTTCCTATGGGGAAAAAGGGCAATATATGAAGCTGCATTTTAGAAATTTTGGAAGCCATCTGTCAACCAAATTGCTTTTGTTAATTTTGTATTATGCTATTCTCTTCAGGGATCAAGCCTGGAGGCAATTTTGAAAATATTTCATAGTAAGCTCTAATGTTGGTGTAAGCTGGGATGGGCTTATTGCCATGTCTAATATTTATTGGGCCTAGCTTTACTACCAATGGATTCCACATAAGACAAGTCAATACTGTGAGTGACAATAGTACAACATGCACAGCCGAACAACACTCGAGATTTACCACCTATGGCCACTACACATGCAGTGTCAAAGTCTCAGGGGATTGGCTTAGATATTGTTAGGCAGGTTGGTCCCTGGTCTGGACCTAGCGGTTGATTTGGTTCTAGGGAGTGCCAGATTGGCGGCACTTTGTAGTTCTGTGTTCAGTTTAAGAGTAGACTGTCAGATGAGGGACCTAAACCATCTCATACGTTCCTGTGAATGTCAGAGTGGATTGCCTATGAATTTATTGAAAGTGGTCAGCGTCCCTTTTCATAGTGCTTGTGATCTCACGGGAAAGAGTTAATGATATCCTTCTGCCACTGTAGCACTTGACATCCAGGTCTCCAGACTCTCGTCAAGTCACAGGGTAGAGGGTTACATAACATTATAAGCCTACTGGGAAGTATCCAGAAACTCCAGTTCTAAGCCTTGTGACACCACAGGAATGGCTCCTTCTAATTGGGTTAGATTTTTCTATTGAGATCAATGTCTGACGTTTATAATGTGATAGGCCTATGTCTAGACTGCCGTACTTGGTGGTCTTACAGAGGGTTCTGAGAGTTTCCTTTTAGTGTAGATGAAGGATCATCACAGACACTCCGATGCCTTGATTTATTCGGTCCGTGCTTATCTAGGGTAATCTATCGTCACAACACAAAATCTAACAAAATGATAGAATATCTTATAGGTTAGTTTCCTTGCACTTTCCATCTGTTCTTTAGGTAAAGGGAGAGGTTGGGACTTTTCAGATAGAAGGCGGTCCTTGATGTAATTCCTAAGTTTCAAAATGATGCATCTTATTAGGGAATAATGCACGGAGGGGTGAGACAAATTATAACGTGGATAATTGAGTATCACATTGAACGTGATGTCGTTGCTGATAACTTTTCTTTTAGATTTCCAAGGAGCATATCGTAAAAGTCTCTCACATTGAATGAGGAATATAGTTTATAATAACTCTTTTTGGATATACATCATGAGGCAAATAATTGTTTTTATAACCTCCTCATATTGAATGAAACTTGTGTACTATGCTTCGCCTCTGGGGAGCATAATCTTAAACGTCTCTCAAAATAAATGAGGCACCCTTGCACTGATAAACTTTCTTTGGGTAAACGTTCCTGGGAGCATGGTTATCTTAATCGTTTTAAGTCTTACGTAGAATGGGGGCACCCTTGCACTAAAAACTCTCTTTAGATACACCTTCTAGGGAGCATAATTGTCTTAAACGTCTCAGGTCTCACATTGAATGGGGCACCCTTGCACTAAAAACTCTCTTTAGATAAACCTTCTAGGGGGCATTATTATATACATTGAAATGGGCACCCTTCCACTAATAACTCTCTTTAGATAAACGATCTGGGGAGTGGGGGGCATGTCGTAGAGTCCTTGACTTGTGAGGTGATGCTGGGCCTGAAGCTGCTCTCTGCACGTGACTGATGGCTCGCGGCTGGTCTTGGGAGCAGATCAGCTTGGGGTAAGCTTTTAGTCGGATGAAGCAGGCCGCTGATAATCCCTGACAGACTTCGATCCCTTATCTGTGGGCAAGGTGACCTTTGGCTGTGTGGTCAGTCCACAGCTATCGGTCAGTATCATTCACCTGAACGCCGACCTGCTTACCGGTCCAGACATCTGCCTTATATTGGGCCGGGACTAGCCGCACGGTGACTACTTACTGATCAGCTCAGTGGTCAGTTCAGTGTGCACGGCTCGGGGTGGTTAATAGGGTCGTCAGGACGATATATACAGATTGAAACTGATATTGGATATATCGCTATGGTTTCTCCAACTTAACTTCTAATTGGCTGCTCGATGGACGCTTTTTTAAGTACATTTACAATTAAATGTACTACGGTAGCCGAGAGAATACTGTACGGAAGTGCTGGAATGACATTTATTGGATATATATATTTCGTACCAGGAAGATGATGTATGTATGGCGCTCGTCTGATTGGATTTCCTGTTGACTTCCTATTCGAATTGCTGATCGATAATTACACATATGTACGATGTACAAATGTGTTTGGGCTACTTCTTGGCTTATGTTAGCCCCGATTGATTTGTATAGTCAGCAGCATTGACGCGACCATTCCAGGAAATCCAATATTCCTCAAATTCATAGCCAATTGCTTAAGGGATGTATTTATCAAGCATTTGGACTTGGGAAACTTGGGAAAAACAATATTGAACCCGACGATAAGCAACAGATCGATTTCAAATGGACAAGTCCACCTAGATTCGTTTATCACTGGGTCGCTCATTAACACACTACTTGGATTATTCGACTACAATTTAGTCTTTGTATGACAAGGAGAGCCAGCGGTCTATTTCTGTCAAATGTTTTTGATAAGGAGGAGTGCTGTATTGACATACAACTTCGATAATCGGCTATTGTAATAAACAGTTGCTGTTTGGCCCGGCGGGACCGGCCGTATAATCTCTGACCCCCCAGGACGAGGTCGGTATATAGAGTGCCCGGTCATGTGGTCCACACCAAACAAGGTGAACGTTTACTCACCAAACCACATAACCTTCAGTAACATGTATAAGGCGGACGCTCTGTACTCTACCAGTCGGAGACCGAGGCCTGGGTCCCTCGTCCGGCATCGCAGTTTTCACGGCCGGCCGGCTAAACTTCGGGTGCCCCGGACCTACAGGTAAGACCCACCTGCGTGTCTCAGTGACCGGCACGGAGCACTCTGCACCTTGGAGGTCACCAAGGGGGTGCCATGGTTATCATGAAGATGATCATGTGTAATATTCCCCTTATCTGAAATAAGTACATTGCATTTTAATGCATATTTTATGTTTGAATTTTTATCATCAATTGATATATGATGTTATATGTAGTACACGAGACGTACTTCTGTTTTTTCACCTGTCACAACAGATTTATTACCACCAACAGGCACTGGGTGGAGCCACTGAGTAGCTAAAATTGATTTAAGAAACAAACGATTGACCACTCTTGATGGTCCTCTGCCATGACACCACAGCCATCCCCTCCCCATCCCAACCCAAGCCAAAATTCCCACATTTTACTAAACAAAAGTACTAGCCCTTGACCATTCGGCAGGACAACCATTGGGTATTTTCACTAGCATCCGATCGATTGCAGCCTGTAGTTGTGGCATTCCCTCCACCGTAGTTCCATTTCTGCTAAAAGATATAGTTATTATATAAGGGATAAACAGAAGATTTGCTGAAATAACAAAGTTACAGCTAACAATAAATTTGGTATTGGGAAATCGTTTATGATAAAATAATATAGGACAATAATAACGTAAAAACTATTCCAGTTCGTGTGTGTGTAAACATAAATATGACATATAATTATATAACATATATATGCATGAATATATAATGTATCTTTATTATTGAACTGTCTTTACCTGTATATCGGTACTGTCTACTTATCTTTTATCAGTACATCCGCTCTGATATATGTCTACCATCGATGATGTACGTTGTAAACAATACTGAGTTATTTCACCTGTGCTTGTTGACACAAATAAGAACAATTATTTGTTTGTTAATTTTTAGATATGTTCTCTTACAAACGTTATCAGATTACAGTGCATAGTATATTATTCCATCTGGGATTACAATTCAAATCAAATTGGCGTCGTACTATTCAGCAATGTGACTACTTATCTTTAGATACACTGTCAAAACGATTCTTGAGGAATGTATGTAATAATTTCTGACAATGAATTTTTAGCTTTTGGAAAAGGAATTTTCACTTTGGATATGCCACTTATCGGTACTTATCTGCTTATGAGACTGAGCTCACAGCACGTACGTTCCCGCGCAGCCGGTGATATATATATATATATGCGGACATATAGGTCTAATACCCCTCTGTGTGGGTGCTCCGACTCACGCTGAGACCCTAGCGTCAGTAATAGCCCAGCAAACAAATTGACGTTGTGACAACGTTGCTACAACGTAACTTTTTGGTTGTAGCAACGTTGTAAATTTACGTTGTGACAACGGAAATTTGTAGACTCCCAGAAACGTTGCAGCAACGTTGTAACAAGGTTGCAGTGTTACCAGCTCACAACCAACTCACAACCTAAATACAAATTTAGTAGTAGAGCTAGGTTTAGGAAAATCAGCATTATAAGTGTTAATATTGTTATTCATTTTAGTTATTCCTTATTTTGGATGACCCCCTAACATCATTTTGGGTGCAATTTCTTTAAAAAAAAAATTCTCATTATTTATCTGGTTTTTTTTTAATGCTGGCATAGCCCAAGTCCAGCTTTCAAGATTCAATGGTGGACAAATAATCTTTAAGTCCAAACCAAAGCCTTATATCCTGCTGGATCATATTAGGTTCATGGCCTACAATTACAAATTACATCTCAAGGCCTGTAGACTCTATAATAATGATAAGCTATCAAAAAGGCGTTTAACATTTAAGATTATCTTAATTCACTTCTAATATCTGCAATTCATCAGATTAATTCATTATGGTATATGTCAACTGCATTCTGTTGCTCATCACATCATATTGATGTACATTGATTAGCCTAACTAAAGTTGTAAAACAGTGGTCCAGAAAGCCTAAGATTGAAAAACGTTTCAGAAAATTTTAACTTTGGAAACACTAGTGCCACCTGGATGTTGTTATCATGTGTGTTCCACAACGTTGTAGCAACGTGGTGAAAAATTACGTTGCACAAACAACGTAAATGCAACGTAATTTTGCAACGTTGTCAGCCTGTTCCATTTGTTCCGTTGTAGCAACGTTGCAGGCATGTCTTATCACAACGTTGCAAAAGCACAATGTTGCACAACGTTGTAGCAACGTTTTGTGTTTGCTGGGAGTAGTATACACATACTAGAACCCCTATTTGCACAGATATAGAGATGTGTTTACTGCGCTCGTGGCGCGATGGATCAAAGCCGATGATGTGTGATCACTGGTTGTTTGTCATACTGTTTTGTATCTGACCGCACCATTGTAATAAGGTATATATTACCCCCCTCTCCAATTTTGGTCACATTAAGATTTTCTACAGAAGAATAATTACTAGTAGGGGGTGCCTCAAACCTATCTTTACATTAGACTGAGTGGACCTTTAACTGCAACACATCATCAACTTGGTGCACATGTGGCGCAGTGGTATCATACAATAATGTCCCCCCTATCTCACCCTGACAATGTTTGAGAATTCAAAGTTCTTGGACATGGCGCCAACATTCTATTCCATAGATAGGGCGCGTACCCGAGCTGTCTCAGGTGTAGGGCCTGTCCTCTGGCTGCTAGATGTGACCTGTCAAGGTCAACAGCAGGCCACACAGACCCACCTTACCTCAGGGTGCACTCCACTGACCTGAAGATACCTGTGTGTTTGTGGACACCTCATCTATTGAGAACACGGTCAGCAATGCGAGATAGTCTATCAGTTGCTAAAGAAACAAAAGCATGGATGCTCTATTAATATATATCTATTGCCACACTAATTATCTGTATAACTAGATGTAGGAGATAAAGTTGACCCGATTTGACAACCAGGAAGCTCAGGTAACACATGAACGTTTTTAGAACATCCAAAAGACATCTGGTTTCATGTCCTGAAAACTTCCAAAGTGAAAGTTTTCTAAAACCTAGGTTTTTACAAATCGAAATTTCATATAGGTTAACAAGGAATTTATCACCCCACAACCGAAAATAATGTTACACATACAACAACTCTTTTCTCTTTTTTCGTTTTCTTTTCGGTTTACTTCCCTCCCTGTCTCAACAGTGGTGATGCTATGCTTTACTGACCAAGCCAACTCAACTCGACCTTGGGAGGTTCTGATTCCACAAGTATTCATAATGTTTAGTCTAGTTTTGTAAATTTAGGTATACTAGAGGAACTCCTAGGACCCGACAATCCAATCGTACGTCTTAGGGTTCCCAAACCAACTCAATGTGGCCCCTACTTTACACTATCCAAACAATCAATATTGATTTCCCTTAACAACTTGGTCACATGGGATATGATGGTAATAGTCATATCAGAACACGTTTAGGAGGGAAAGTATTCTTCTGGGCTGCTTACATATAATTAGTAACACTCTTTATATACGATAGCACGATTAGAACTGTCTCTGGAACTGGGTCCTTTTGAAAGAGTTGATAATCTATATCTGATACCCAAAGGTTATTGAAATGCCTCTCCACCTTATTATTTACCTATGGCCCATGATTTTCTTTAGTCTGTCTTTCACCCTACTATTTAAGCTACTCCTCTAAGTGCAAGGTTACTACCTCTAAGTGCAAGGTTACTACCCAAAATAAGTGTGACCATTGGAGAACGCAATTATTTGAAAAGACTGCTCATATGCCATACATATAATGGATGGGTTTTCTGTGCAAAGGGAAGCGGTGATCCATATGTCTACCCGGGAGACTGCGTTATGATTGATACGGCAGTGGGTCCCTAATGTATCACCAGCGGACAGATATCAAGCTCTTCGCAATGGAAATAATGATTAAACCATGAGTCAAATATGGCCTTATCGGTGTGAATGGGTTAATACATGATATCGATTTGCATAGTGCCCCATTCATCTGCAATAATGATAATAAAAGACCTGGTGATAGTAACATGCATAATGCACATGCCATCCCTATCTAGTTTTGCCCTTTACAGTACATAGTTCAACAGTCCACTAGGTGATTTTGGCCTCGTCGCCCGTCAGTATGCTACATTGAAATGAACAGGTTTGATAAAATCACCTGGCGAACAGCCCGGCGATTTTCCCGGCATTTCAGATCAAACATGTATATATTTCAATCCACCATACTGACGGGCGATCTGGATCCGTCGGCGTCGGCTGTCGATGAATCGTCTAGTGGGTATGGCCCTTCAGCCTGCGACGCATCCCCCCACCTCTGCCCAGGGAGAAATGGCAATATACAGAGACGAATATTTTGTCCGTATTGTTCACAGAATGATGAAAGGCACACAACTTCATAGTTCAAATGACGTGTCCTGAATCTCACATGTTGTATGCATATAATACTCTATTTAATATATAACCTTCTAACAACCGTTCTCAAGGGACGCGCCCGAATGCATTCGTTTTACCACGGAAAATAAAAAAATCAAGTGTTCATAAACATGCAGGAAGTCCCTATCGAGCAACTGTGACGTCATCTGGGGATAGCCTATACGCCGTACGTCTTTCTAGGTCTTCCTCCAATAGGGTTGCCCAGAGAAATCCTTCTGGACTTCTCTCATTGTAGGGTCCGCTATGTTGGGGCCCTTGAATAGGGGGGTCCCGATGTCGCTTGTCAAAGTTAAGAAATGGCAATGTCGCCCTGTTGAATTTAAGATATTGCAATGTTGCCTGGTATTATCTCTTCACAGTCTGATGTCGTATGCCATTAAGCTCCAAAAGGGCCCATGTCAACTTGTCGAATTTAGGGGTCTAGGGCCATTATATACGTTGTACCAGTCTCTGTCGTACCTCGCACCCTCTACAGACAGATAGACCTGGGGGCCGTTGCATATCAGATTGGGCTTCCGGAACCCTCCCGTAAACCCAATGTCCGTTGTATATTGGTGTACAAAGACCAGTGTATCTGTTGCAGAAGCTCGCTCTAAAATTTTGGCTTATGGCACTGTGCTAAAGCCTGTTGCCAAATGTATCTGACCTTGGGCTTATGGTATTTCTAGGTCACCAAAGTTGGGGTAACGGTAGGTGCCCTAACACCTACTCCAAGGGTAGGTTTTATGGGCTGGATAACAGTTTTGACAATGTATTGAATAAAATAAACACTACCATCATTTTCCTTACATTGAAAATAGTAAAATACGAAATAGTTAATAGGTATCAAACACATCTTATTGCTCAGATAGACCTGGGGCCCGTTGCATATCCAAACGTTGGTCTCTGGGCTAACCGCCGTAACCCCACCTCACCGTAAGCCAACTGTTTTCAGGCCTGTTGCAGAATGACCTGGCTTACGGTGAGTTGGGTTAACGGTTATCTCCCGTTATCCAGTCCCATAAGCCAACTTTGTGACTGTTACCCAGGAAGTAGGGGTGCCACTTCCTGGGTTACGGGAGGGTTTATGGGAGGTTAATGGGTTCAAGGACACATGAGAGGGGGGTATGAGGTGGTGGGTGGGGGATGTAGGTGGGAGGGGTTATGGGACCAACAAATCCTATAGCAAGAAAGTTACCATTATAAAGTATTTACCAATTGGAATTTATTGAGAAAAGGGAAACCCACTGTTTTCAGGTAGGGGAAAAAGATGGCATTCTCAATTGTGTTCAATACATTGTAGAAACTGTTATCCATTCCATAAAACCTACCCTAACAGTAGGTGTTACTGCAGCTACCATAAGCTCGATTTTGGTGACCCAGAATCCCCATAAGCCCAAGGTCAGAGGCCTTCAGCAACAGGACCAAGTGGGGTTCCGGAAGCCCAAAAATACAAGTGGCTTTCTGCAACAGAGGCTGATCCCATTAAACTAATATACAACAGAAACTGGGCTTATGGGAGGGTTCCGGAAGCCCACTTTGATATGCAACGTGCCCCTGGGGGCCGTTGCATATCAGATTGGGCTTCCGGAACCCTCCCGGGGCCCGTTGCATATCTAAACCGTGGTCTCTGGGCTAACCGCCGTTAACCACCCTCCCCGTAAGCCCACTGTTTTCAGGCCCGTTGCACAATCACTTGGCTTACGGGAGGCTGGGTTAACGGTTATCTCCCGTAAGCCCTTCCCGTAAGCCCACTTTGTGACTGTTACCCAGGAAGTAGGGGTGTCATTTCCTGGGTTACGGGAGGGTTTATGGGAGGTTAATGGGTTCAAGGACATCTGAGTGGGGGGTTTGAGGTGGTGGGTGGGGGTTGTTGGTGGGAGGGGTAGTGGCACTGTTAAACCTCATTGAAAGAAAGTAACCATTGTAAAGTATTTACCAATTGGAATTTATTGAAAAATTTAAAACCCACTATTTTCAGGGAGGGAAAAAAAAAGGTATTCTCAGTTTTGTTCAATACATTGTAGAAACTGTTATCCCTACCATAAAACCTACCCCCTCACAAGGTGTTAGCACAACTACCATAAGCTCGATTTTGCTGACCTAGAATTCCCGTAAGCCCAAGGTCAGGGTCCATTGGCAACAGGCCCTAGAGGGGCTTCCGGAAGCCCAAATATGTAGGTGGGTATCTGCAACAGAAACTCTCACTAATTGATCTCCGTTTACCAATATACAACAGAACTTGGGCTTATGGGAGGGTTCTGGAAGCTCAATTTGATATGCAACGACCCCCCGGGGGAACCCTCCCGTAAACCCAATGTCCGTTGTATATACATTGGTGTACAAAGACCAGTGTATCTGTTGCAGAAGCTCGCTCTAAAATTTTGGCTTATGGCACTGTGCTAAAGCCTGTTGCCAAATGTATCTGACCTTGGGCTTATGGTATTTCTAGGTCACCAAAGTTGGGGTAACGGTAGGTGCCCTAACACCTACTCCAAGGGTAGGTTTTATGGGCTGGATAACAGTTTTGACAATGTATTGAATAAAATAAACACTACCATCATTTTCCTTACATTGAAAATAGTAAAATACGAAATTTTCAAATAGTTAATAGGTATCTTACTGCTAATCTTACTGCTAATGTTCATCAAATATTGGCTTATGGGAGATTCTGGGTTTACAGGACCTACTTGTCAAGGGACCAGTGACATGTGTCCTTGACCTGTCTGACCCTATTAATCACCCATTAACCCTCCCGTTACCCAGGAAATGACACCCCTACTTCCTGGGTAACAGTAACAAAACAGGCTTACGGGAAGGGGTTACGGGAGATAACCGTTAACCCAACTCACCGTAAGCCAGGTCATTCTGTAACACGCCTGAAAACAGTGGGTTTACGGTGAGGCGGGGTAACGGCGGTTAGCCCAGAGACCACGGTTCTGATATGCAACGGGCCCCTGGCATTCAGCCCCACCTGCTGGGGCCGGCCCGAACCATTGGGCAGGTGTTGCATCCAGCCGTCGCCACCTGCCCGTTGGCCGCTGGGTTCGGAGGCTGCTCGCCAGCTACTTGCTCGTGAAGGCTTTAAACAGTTAAATGTCAGCAAGAATAGACACGTTTATAGAGTTCAAATTCATCCGCTCAGTTTGTAAAGTCGGATTGATGACACAAAGCTAACGGTATGTTGATGTAATAGGCCAATAGCAATTCTGTCTTCAACTCATATTCAATTCTAACATAATATCATACTTGGAATATAATCCAATGGGTTATTTTTACAATGTAAGAGGAGATAATTATATGAGGGAATCACTTATGCTGCTTCTTGTGGTCGATCGAACAAGTGCCATTTTGCTAAAAACTAAATTTGCCAGAAAAGCAGTTGGCTTTAACGTATTATGGAGCTGAAATTGGCTCAATTGTACAGGTGCGTAGCACCCTGCTGGCGGTTAGTCCGGCTTGCAAGGCAATTGATGAATTGGCGCAAAGGATCTCCGTGCCAGGATCGTCCCCTGGGATTAACTCTCCCGTTGCCACGTCATAGTTTTCCAGACCAATTCGCTGACCCCCACCGACCCACTCACTTACCAATCTACCAACAACATAGTGTGCAGTCAGTTGTTCCCCTCCCTCTCACTCACCCACCGTCATCTTATTTGCTATTCATCCGGCGGCGGGCTGTTCTTCCATTCTTTCCCCAAACACCCTACACCTCCATCGGAGCCCCCCTTCGACCGTCAGTCTAACTCCAGGGTCCGACTAACCAACATTACACGGAGAGCATCCTGCCTCCCCCCGATCTACAGAGAAAGGGCTTTAACTATTGAGTGTTCTACCAGACAGCCAACACACTCGCATGGTTATACTATCAAGCCCCTATACTACGGGTAATCGCCTAATCGATTGATGTTCACTGGACAACATATCAACTTGCTCATTCAATCAGGGACCAATGCCTTCTGCCTTATCATTGACCAAACACTGGAGTGCTCCAGGGTTGGCGGGACCTGCCAGTGGGGCTGGAGAAGAGGGGCTCTATGGTTATCATGTCACTTCTGAGGGAGCGCCTCATACCCAGGAGGACGCGGCAGGTGGGGTCTGGCCAGGTGATCAAACGAAGAGCGGCCACAGGTGAACTTCAAAGGCGCCGCAAATCCGTCAGGTGAGCCTAGCACCCCATACACCTAGACTCTTTCTCTTTAAGGAGAGGAGGAAGGTTTCCCCTCTTCCTCTTTAAGAGCAAAGATTCTCCCTGTTATATCTCACATGAGGCTTAAAAGGTGAGGTTTTCTTCTTGAAGCATAGAGGTTTAGTATTGATGTATACCACCAGGGGGTGCATGTATGTCCTCTTTTTCTTGAAGCGAAATCCCTCACCAAATGAGCCAAGCATAAGTATAATAGAGAGTGAAAGGTGTGCTTCAAGAGGATGAGGGGAAACCTTCCTCCTCTCCTTCAAGAGAAAGAGTCTAGGTGTATGGGGTGCACCTAGCGAGGACGCACTTCTCCATGTCCTGCTATTCACGTGAGAAAGACTGCGGTCACCAGAATGTAACGATAGGAACAGAATTATTCATGCCGTGTCTACATAGGAGGGGCAAGATAATGTAGAGGGAAAGTGTTATATTGATTTGTTTGGTCATCATCTCTGCATTTGTATAATGGTATACTGAATTATGAATGTGAATGTTCGAAGCCGGGGCACCCTGATTTGTAGGAATCTGTTTATGTGGGCCTACGTCTATAGATGCGCTTATAAAAGAACTGAAGCTATCTATAATAGTCCATTGAATGGTCCAAGTATATTATATAGCATCAGAATCAACAAAGCTTCAATGTTTGACATCGTATAGAATTACGATACCTATGGTATTAGACATTGAAAATCACATACAAAGTTGTGTAACCGATTACCTTTTACCTATTTGAACTGTCATTGAATACTTATACTAACTCTACGCGGTTTCGAATGTCGAAATGTACATGCAACTCACATGTAACTTTCCGTTAAACTTCGTGCCACACCAGAATATGGGTAGGATTTTCATCTATGTACAATATAGTTAGAGAAGCTTGAGATCATCCTCAAGATACTTCCGTCCCTCTCTTTTTAGATACCAATGAGACAGAGACATGAGACACTCACTCTGCGTCACAACCATTCGATTATCGTTGGTGACTCAGTAACAACATAAACATCTCATGATCTACAGCTAGAGATAACGGATTTCGAAATAGAATCATTTTGTTTTCGCTGACAAAGTAAAGTAGAAAATGCAGACACGTCACATTTTGGTAGGTTGACAGACGTCTTATTTCAACAATTTTACATGGTTTCTCTGTGGTTTCAGTGAGATAGAACGGCTTCTGAATTAAGCAAGTCAGATTAGCACCGAGGAGAACCTATCCGTCACCCCGTAGCAGGCCACTAGGTAGCAGCAGTATGCAGGGAAGGCGGCTCAGGGGCGTACGCGTGTTTGGCATACATTGACATGGATCCATAAGACACCTTCCCCTGTGGCAATATTCTACTGCATCTTGGCCGCCGCCATGTTATACAACTCAGCAATACAATTTAGCAACTTGCTCTATGAATCCTGGAATCTATAGATCGTGCCGTATTATATCAATGTCTATAATTATGTTTATAGCCAGGCGATCTATTGCATGGGCGTGATATAATGTGTTACTGGAAAACCGTGTCGATTATGAACCCTGTGATGCCCTTGGTTTCAGGGGCTGATCTCATCTGAACGTTATAGTTCCCCTCCTAACAGGATCCGCCCCTGGGTATTGGTAATGCTATGACGCTGTTCATTTTTTAAAAACATGGAATCATTTAGCTGAGCAGTATACCTGGTTAAGCAATTTACATATAATGGTTTATACAATTGTGTTATCCTCCCTTATTTCCGTGCAAAGTTTACATTCTATGTGCTTTGAACGCAAAAGAAAAAATATACTATCCTATGGTGTTACCACGACTGAGGGTCACATAACTTTATGTGTCACTTCACTCTGATGCCTTTCCGACAGGGTGAGTTTATAACGGGATGGAAAAAGCTCAGATTTGACTGAGTACAGGGACCTGGGTAGCAGTAAACGGCCTACCTACCTCTGCTATTATGGAGTAGCCTCTCGTCTCTTTCTACCAGGCCTCTCCAGTCTCATTCCCATCCCTTTATCTTGTTACACTGGTTTCCACAAACAAAATGTCTTTCGTCTCTGTCCAGATAACACCTAAATGGGGGTGGCTTGATGCGAATCGCATGTCCCCAGTTCAGTGTCCGACGTCCGTGTATTGTGTTACTCCATTAAATAGCGACGGGGTGACCAAGGGACACTGTAAGATAAAATGGGCTGAGAGCCGAAAAGGGATTTCGATTTCAGTCTGCACATGTGTTTACAAGTATACACAAACAATATACCAGCGATCCAGGGACTTTGTCTAATATTGTCCCACTTCCGTAGTCCGAGAGGCCCTGACTGTTAGTTCCCCCCGACAGTCAGGGTGAATATCTATTCAAACTTATGTTGCCTACTCGACCATTTTGGTTAATTAGACTTAATTTTCTCAGCAGATAATCCATGTCTTGTCTTGAAACTTAACACATACCTTCTTTGGTAACATCTAAATCTGAAAAGTTTTAGTGAATAGTCTCCTTTAAATATTAAGGATTCAAGAACTTGCTTAGCCTGATTGTACTGACAAACTTGAACCTGTCCACCATGACAGTCTGCTGGTAGCCATCCTGAACACTGGTGCATGCCAGCTAACCTCAGTTTGAAAAGCAACTGGCAGAGGCTGGGGAAAAGCACTAAATCTCTTTCAAAATGTCAGATACACACTTTTTTTTACATCAAGTATAACAAGACTACATTCTTGGTGACATGTTTTCACAATTTTGGAGATATCCATGGGGTTTAAGTGCATTTTCGAGTAAGTTGAAAAGTGGATTCTGAGAATTAACCATAATATTATATTCTCTCTGACTATGCAGCATCAAAAGACATTGATTTTCTTTATTGGTAGCAAGTTACTTAATTGCACGAGAATATTATAATCGGAGCCATTAAAATGATGTAACTGATTAGACTGGTATAAAACATGGCACCGACTTACAATCAGTATTTTGGTATGAGATACTGGTCCCGTGATTCAATTAGTAGACTCTATAGACAATTATAAATCTTCTTCCCAGGCACTGCGCTACCATATGGTTCCGAGAATTAGGACAGGCAATTGTCATCTTCCAGGCACGTGTGTCTCCTCAAGTGGATACTTAGAGAAGCTATCTAGACATATAGGGGATGGGGGGGGGGAGCTCGGGGGGGGGGGGACTTCGATAGCGGTGATTGTCGTGGGCAGACACTCCGGAATATCAGGTCTACACCGAGATTTACCACCAACCACGCCCCTCAATGACTGAGATGGGACAGTCCCAGCGGACCCTGGATACTTTCTTGTTTTGTCAATGGGGCATATAACATGCTTTACATGTGCTTTCTCTCCATCATTTCACCAACAGAATATGATTATTTCTATAGAATCCATTACTCTCAATCTTTGGATGCCATATGCATGACCTGTTGGGAAAGTAGTAGTACAAAAGGTCAAGTTGTACCAGGGAATATCTCACTCTGAAACATTTCAAAAGAAAAATATCTGGATTGTCAGAGAACAAGCACAGAGGGTCTTGAGATCCACATCTGTTTGACACATGCTTTATAATTCTTGGTGCGGTGAGAACTGGGACAATAACCTTCAATAAGTTGCATAAGGAATTCATAATTATCATACAAATGTCCAATTCAAACAGTAGTTCACAAAATCCAGGTCGACATGCCACAGAAGATAATTACAAGTCAATGATATCCAACAACATGACGTATGCTTAATTAACTTTTTGAACTTTATACTTTGTTGTTGACTTCAGCAGTAAGCACCATATATATAGATTTTCGTTTGTGTATTTAAAACTGTGACCTGAACTTAGGTTGGTCAATTCAATGTCTTAAAATATCAGGCGAATACTTAAAAGAGTTTGTGGAAATAAAACAAATAATAAAAAAAATATCTCCCAAATCTTGATCCCTCTTACCATCGGACTCTTTAAGTACAACTCATAGGTTTGCCTTTCTTTCTTCTTATAATTAACTTTTTCTTTACTCCATATTTATATGTGACCTTTTGATTTCAAGATTATCCCTCAAACAACTTTGCCTTTACATAATGCTACATAATTATGTGTTCCCTCCACCTGACCGTCAATGGCTGAAACATGTTGGGGTCAATAAAGTGACTTTTTTGATCCTAACATGTTTCAGCCAAAAAAGAAAATGGATAACATAGGCAACAAAGGAAAACTATATTAATTTTACATAGTTTTCCTTTGCTGCCTAATGTTATCCACTTTCTTTTTTTATTTAATTTGTATCCTGATCGAACCTCCACTATCGAGTTATGCTTATAAATATGAACATAATAGGATTATTTACCAGTTCAATGCAGCACATGCAAGTTGAGCCCTCCTAGTTATTTCCTTGTATATGATTTCCCATGTGCTTGTGAATATAAGCATGGTATAGGATATTAGGAATGCAGGTAATGTTTGGCAGCCATTTTAGTCTCAGGGGTAATTCTAACTTGATAGGAAGTCGACGTACCTCGTCGCTGTGATAACCTCCTGAGAGCTGCATACCTTAGCAAGCCTGGAGGTCCCGTGAGATCAGTGCCAGAGGTCCCTATCGAGTTGCAAGGAGCTGCCCTGCCTGCTTAAGAGCCAGACTTTTTTCGAAGATGAACTTGTGCTATCCACACTCATACACAACTGAATATCGTTCTTACCCTTCAGACAATGGTCTTGCTACATCATTAGTATAGATTACATTAGTTTTCATGAAATGAATACCCATTTTACTTTTCAAACATTTCAGTCTATATCCTTCTCATTTAGATCTTCTTTCTAGTTGCACATCGATCATGTCTAAGCCTTCCGCCTTCCCGCATGTAGGCGAATTTCTGAATCATTTTTATCCTTCATTCATACTAGTTTATGTTGTCTTTGCCTTTTATATGATAGCTATCTTTATGTCCCTCAAAAGGTACAGAAATGGATCCATAAGATTTAGAGCCTTTGACCCACTGTATGTAGACGGTGGACCAAGTAAACGATATCGAGTTGGATTACACAAGTATTGCATCGATTATGATTTTACAATGTTTCTCATGGATAATATATGCATACTATTCTCCTTTTTGTTATTCTAATCAAGTATAATTATATGGTAGCATGGCGTCAATCCATTTGATAAGATTTTGAATTTAAAATATAATAGAAGAACCATACTACGGGTAAATAAAGACAAATGAATCAGTTTCTATGTATACAGTTTGAACTTACAAATTCTCTTTTTCGCTTTTTGCAGGTGAGACTGATCATCTTTTTCAGTTGTATGAATTCATAAGAAGATTAAGGTAATGCACAATCACAAACTCATACCATATCCTCTACCATCATTGTTTTCGTTGTTTGTTGATCACTCAGTGCCTTTTCACTATAATCTGCAGTTATTACTATTGCAGATATATGTAACATTAGTCGTCCAAATTAAATCTTTGTATATTTCATGATTCGGAGTATTATTCTTATATGGGTGTCACTGTTCAGTTAAATTTCATACTTTCCTGATATCATTAGTCAAAAGGGACCTAGCTTAGATCTGATTGTAACCTGGTAACTCAGTTTTTTTTCCGGAAAAAAAGAAATGGTATCTTTGAACAAAGGTGACCATATCGCAACATCAATAGTACTAGTCAGGAGACGCCCATTTATCACTCAACCTTATCAATCCAATATTTACCTCTTGTAGACAGAAGAGGCAAGGTGCCTTATTTAAATCGGGCAAGAAGGTTAAAGTCTAGCGTCTTGAGTACTAGTGAAACACCCAGCATGACGTTCGTGCTAGGAACTATAAGATTGCCTCTAGTGACCTGATAAGAACGACCTGATAAGAACTTTCTTATCAGCATTTTTGGACACAAGTCATGAAGCCGAGGATGCCTGCAACCTTTTACTGTGCAGGAGCGAAAGTGATTGCATGTAATATGAGCGAGCTGACAACGTGTTGGTTTGAATTATACAATATAGTCAAATAATGCAAACTTTCCTTTATTGTAATTTGGAAACATCGAGGTCGTTCTCTTTACCGTAAATAGTTGTGAAAAAGGATTATTCTCCTGCTGACAAATGAGGCTCAAGTTACGCCGGTGAGTGATACATAAAGGTCTAATTATGGTAATCTTAATCTATCAAATAACGTCACAATTATCGTTTGTTTTCTTCTTTCGGTAACATGAATTACCATTGTTTGGCAACTTATATTAACATTTTGTGATAAAACTGCTATTCATGAATAATAAACATGATTTTCATTAATTCTCTCTACCATGGGTAGCATATTTCCTGTGTTTTACGCGCAGACTATCCTAAATCAAGGTACATGTTGTGGAATATATCGACAAAGCACAGGGACATTTTAATTGATTAACGTATAATAAAACAATACACACATTTTGTGGCTTAACATTATGGAAATCAATAGCGACTTTTTTTTGTATTTCCTATATAACTATGTATAAGTACTGACACGTTTATCATTCTTTTAGTTGGTTTGAAAATTCTTTCATCATACATTGATATATAGCACAAAAATGTTTACACATTTTCCTCTGATTTGTGTCGGCAAAATTGGTCCGAATTAACATGCAGGAAACTAAAAACCAACTATCCATAGTGGGGAGAATTAATCGTACTTTACTCTTTAGGCTGTCCAGGTTTTCACCCTACCTATGTAATACAGAATGGTCTATAACGATAGAAAGAACTCTGTTTATTACTAAAGTGAGTCACAAATATGCTCAATGTTATAGATATGTTACACCTTTGAGATCTATTCCTAAGATTATGAATAACGTTATGGTTACTACCTGTTGACCAGGTCGTGATTGCATTAAGGGACAGACGGCTTTTAACACTGCATAAGGCAATGGATACTCTCTATGTACCCCTAAGTAGGGAGAAAGTGCCAGATGACTATTCATGCACAATGGATCGATTGTTATCAGGCCAACATAAACCGTCGGCCAGCAGCAGTTCAATATGGCGACCCTGCCTGTCCCGTTCTGAGTCTTTGGTCAACAGGAGAGTGGGAGTGGGTGCACACAGGTATTGTGCTAATATCAAGCACACCTGTCCCGTCTTACTTAATAATAGTGCAAATGTGTGTTGTCAAGGAGACAGTATGATTTCTCCTGGACCTTTGAGGTCGACTTGGAGCTCACTAATGAGGTCTACCGGAGATGGAAAATAAGGCATTCGTGATAGGCCACAATAACGAGACAATGTAGGGTCATAATCCGAGAGAAATTAAGAAAATATCGTACTCAAATGGGAGTAGCTGATGCTTTGGCAGGTCTGCTTTGGCATGTTCGGCCTAGTAACCGGTTAACTGTCCAACTAAACTTGACAGTCAAGTTGAGGCGAGTACGGCTTTCTCAAAATGTTACATTGGTTATGAAGGCAAACATATAAATTGAATTAAAAAGGAAATTACAATTACAGAAATACAATTTTGGGTACAGCACATTTATCAGTAAAAATAGTATTCATCCTATATAATAGTGCGATCTAATGTTTTAAGGACTAATGCTTTAAGGACCCCTCATACAATCTTATATAATAACTCAATTTTTTGACGTTGTCATAGCTTACACTTCTTTGATATCCTTTGTCAAATAGCTTGTTATTTATAGCATTAATTAGCTGACCTTCAACTAAGATGAAATTTAAGTTGGGCAGTGTGGTCAAACCTGAACTGAAATCATAGAAGTAGTATTCGAGTATTTACTAAATTAGTCAAAGCATAATCATAATATTATAGACATACAAACCCCTCAAAATATGAAAAATATCATCATTGATCAAAAGTGACAATAAACTTAGGTAGAATGACCACTTCTAAAGCCGCTTTGATAATTACTTTAAAAAAAAGTTTATCCAAAGAGCCCCTTCGATTCTTGATCAACATTCTTTATTAATTTAGCTGGGATTTGTAAGCGTGAAACTGAGCTCTATCATAACCCATGGCCATGTTCATCAGTTTCTCCCTTTAAGAAAAAGAACTACTATAGCAACTTTGTGGTTGTTTGCAAACATAGACATAATTATATTATAAGATATATAAATTCTATTAAAAAAAAAGTATTGTGCATTTAATTAGCAAGCACATCGCTAATTATCAGAACAATAAAATTGGGTTTGACTGATAAAGCAGGGGCACTTACATGTTATCTCAGTCTATGATAAATGAGCAACCTAGCTGCTCAAAACCACTTGTATTTGTGAAACAAATTCCGATCATTGTATACGATCGCGAGTAGGTGATGTGTTCACCCATCGGAACAGTGCAAGCAATAAAAGCCTATCAATACACACTGGCATGTACAGCCGGTATGAAGGCCTATAGCCCAGCGTGTATGCTGCTCCCTTGTAGATGGTCATGGAAAATCCTCATCAGAGGTGGCTTGCTGGTCGATGTCATCAGCGCTATTGTTTACTCATGGCTTCTGTAACCAATGAGCCCTTTTTTAGTCAATATCACTTTGTATGACATGACCAACAACCAGCAGGGTGCACGGCAACGGCCACTTGGACAAACAGTGAGCAGTTCACCTCTAACATGTATAGAGGGCGTTGATTGTATACCAATCAGTTTAGATAGTGAATTAAGAATACATTTCATTAAAATGTGTCTTTAGATGCTAAACTAACACACTATTTGTTCGGTTAACACCAGTTTTGATAGAAAATTGCTCGGACAATTAGGTATGGGAGTAATTGGTGTTGGGTAAATTGGATCTTGATGCAGGGTAGTGGGCAGGCTCGGGCATGTGGATTGGATTACAGCATGCCCTGAGCTGCCACGTCGCCGAGGAAATAGGGAATCATAGTTGCAGCGTGGCACTGATGGCGGAGGCAGGTTGCCGGGCCTTCCCTGGGCGTGGTCTGATACCTTGGAGGTGGTTAAGGCACGGGCAACAGGAGGTGAGGGCATTTCTTCTGGTGATAGCTGGCGAGAGCTGCTCCAGTGGGTAGGGAAGCCCGAGGGCCCTTATTGACCTGTGAGACCCCGAAGTTGGCTGCTCACTGCCCGGCAGGGGCCGCGCGGCCCTTCGGCTAGAGTAGAGAACCGGGTAACCACGGACTAACGTGCCGAGGACAGCAATCTGTGTCGGTCACCCACTTGGTAGGCTCGGAGGTCCATAGTTGCATACGTCAGCGCTCCACGGAGCTGTGAAGTGCCCGCGTGTGCCGAGATGGAGGCAGCAGGCGAGCTGCTCCAAGCGTGCCTGTAACCGCAGCAGCAGCAGCAACAGCGGCAGCAACGACAGCAGGCGGAGAGGCGGCGGTGATGGGCGGCCAGGGGTAGTAGCCCGCTGAGAGGTGGTTGTAATGCTCAACCAGTGTGAGCTGCTCTCCTGGGTGCGTGACACAGGCACAGCCAACGCTATCTGAGGCAGGCCCCACCAACACCCGCCGAGTTGGCCCCAGCCAACAAGGCCGTCTTCGCGCCGTGGGAGGCAGGTCAGCCGGCCGGGCACCTTCAACATGCCCTCATACACCTAGTCTTCAGGGCTTCTCTAGGGCAGAAACGCCAACTCTTGCCATTGGAATCTAGGACTTGCACGGACTAGGATCTAACTCACCCTTTATATAAACGCTTGTATAACAAAACTAACGATTTGTTTAAAGCATTAGGAAAGCATCATCACTTCTCACTCTGCTTACCAGGGACTTCATCTTTGAATAGTTGCCATATGTAAATCTTGGCCAATGAGAACAGTATGGACAATCCCTGAAACATTGCTGCCGTCAATTCATTCTCTGTGCAGGTGGGAATGAGAAGACAGTAGGATGATAACGCAGCATATCAGCAGCCCCCTACACGAACTTTAGTCTTATAACCTGTGCTCTCTTGCCAGCTCACTCGACTATTTCTCAGAGGACTCTTTCCTCTGGTGGTCGGTACTTCTAAAAGAGGCAATTTCGTTTGTGAAGGTACTGAGCAAAAAATCCCTTCATGCAGATAAAGAGAGCTTCCGGCCCATCCACATACTGCCATCTGTGGGTTGGTTAGTGGGTTATCGCTTACAGGCTGATTATCTTAATTAGCAGGAACTGTGCAGGTCAAGGGCCAGCACAATGATCATCATCTGGCGATTGTTCCATTAGGCATGAATTGTGAATGAGCTTATGCATATCAAGCCTACTCCATATATATGCACTACACTCAGTGCTGCCGCTAAATTGCCATCCCACAATAGGTCTCTGATGAGTAGCACCCCCTGCCACACGCCCCGATGAAGTGACTGGCATAGAACCGTCATCATGTGACCTTCACCTAAAGTGGACGTCAGATGCTGCTCTTCTGGGCCTGTGAGAGCACGTGAGGAGAGAGAAACGTTATCATGCGGCATGGAACCTGCTGCCCGGGCGCCATACACCAGTGTACGTCGCCCCTGTCTGAGTCCAACATCTGAAGCAGGCTGCTGTTTGGGTCCAACACCTTCTACATGTTGACGCTCACCTTACAGCGCAAAATGCGGCCTAAAAAACTAAGCCGTAGCAAGTCAGATGGGGAGATGAGCCTCAAGCTGGCTGGAGCTGAGAAAAAGAAAAGGAGAAAGAAAAGAATGATTGAGGGGGTTCACCAGGCCTCCTCCAGGGTTCATCCCATACCGGAGGAGGTAGAGTCAGATGACCTGCTCATCAAAAGGTGGGACTTGGTGTTGTTGGCTATGTCAAATACAATGTCTTATAGTCATTGGGGTTCCTATTGGGAATGGATGGAGGCTCGTACATTGAAAATTCAAAAATGTTTTAAAAATTTAATTTACTATGAAAACAAAACTATTTCAATCTAACTTTGTTGCTTTCAACTAAGAAGCCATTATTTGTCTTCAAATTAATTTTCTTCATTATTTTCCTGATGCACGTGATACAGTTCGGTACACGGCCGCTCCCGAACAGCCTCTAGAAGTAGGATTGTTGTTCTGTGAAAGAATAAAATCGACCTGTTACAACTTAGATTAAATTGTTCTAGGAGACGATATGATTGCGGTATCAATTTCATGACGGTGGCAGTTAACAGGGTTAAGCTTGATTTAAGGCTTCCAATTATCCAGACTGAGAGTCATTGTACGGTAAGTGCATGGTGATTGCACAGTGAAACCATCCAGTCTCGTCTAATTAGGGCACAGGTCTGGATGGTCTCGCCCTAATTAATAACATCATTCCCCTGCCTTGCATCCTCTGGACTGCGCCAAAACTGGCTTGCATTATGTAAAAACCTGGTCCTTTATCCTCCTTTCACAGAAAATGGGCACTGAGAGAGCAGTTTCCGCTGACACGACTTTCCAGTTAAGATGGCGCAAGAACCATATAATTACCATGATTCGACAATTCTTGATTGTGAACTTGTAAGCACTTCGTTGAAGATATTGTAGAGTAATAATTATCATTTCGTCTGAATGACAGCATAATATAGATAGGCCTAGACCTAGATGTCGATCGGAGGTCAGATAGAAGCCCCATTTAGGTCCTGATTCTAGTAGGGGATTTTGAAATTAGGAGAAACAGCTTATTCTAAAGGTTAAATCAAAAGCGACGCATAGGCCCTATTACCAATATTATATTCAACATCATTGTTTTGTTGCCTGCCTATAATTATTATGCATCGTAAACCAAATGTATGGCCAATCTTCCTTACAGTTTACATTTCTTTAAATAATCAAGAGGTAAAGGCGTGGACGGCTACTGTCATTTGGCCAGTTACGAACTGACCGCTGCCGGCCATGTAAGTGAGCAGGCAAGCTATGTAGCTAGCAATTTCACGATCACAGTTCTAATTGTCCTGACAGTACATAATTATGTTCCTTGTGATCTATTGACCCATGCACTCAAGGTCCCGAACGTTTCATTTTTCATTTCTATACACCGGGGGTTATATTGCACAATGTCCTTGGCATACATGGTTTCCAATAGATGTAGAGGAGAAATACACATCAAAATGTTGAGGCCATTGTTGGCCTTATGAATATTGCTAAAGACCTAAATTGTTCTTCGGTGGGCGGTAATTTCAGTACTACAGCTCTTTATTTCCCTTTCATTTTTACAACACTATACTGCTATATTTAGATGACATTAATAATTTCCAATTCTAAGTTGTGTGTTATTCAGAACCCGTTACCTGACTAGAAATATTTTAAAATTATAGATAAGCCTATAAAATTATTAGAATTAGTTGGATAGCATTTGCGTCATTCCATGATCTGTTACGGCCATCTGGGAAATAACTAACGCAAACATAGTACATTATGCCCATTCAGGCACGATGTGGAGGCGTAATTAAAATTAGAGGCCATATGAAACTGCCGTTTACACACACAATAAGTGGAGACATTTCAACATTAACACCCGCGTCACGGGGGTCGGGGTCAAAAATCCTATTTGAAATGCACACTTGCCTGTAAAATGCTATTGTATACTTCACCCTTAGGAGGGCAAGGTGCCTGAAATTCTTTTGAAGTTAATGTATACGTAATCACTGCAAGGCCCATAATATGCGACCCAATGCGCCGTGTGATCCTATAGCTAGTCGACATTAGCATCCGACCTTCACTAGAAGCGTCATCGGACTGTGATAGTTGATTATTTTATTGTAGGCCTATAAAACACATGTTTTTTCCGTAATTCAATAAGCCCATCCTACTTTGGGTATATCCCAGGGTTGGACAAGGGTTGGACAAAATTACTGTTTATGCTATCCTTGTCTCCTAGAGTTGGGGTTAATGAAATAACCAAGAGTTATGTTTTCTAGATCCCATGGAAAGAACTGATAAATCATTATGATTTTTTAAAAAAATTCTATCGATTGACAGATTTGAAGGTTTGACAGCCAATCAAAATGATGTATTTTATGGCGAAATAAGGTTGGACATGATAGGTTGGGCTGACAGGCTTTAACATTAGTTCCTATGGGAAAAAGGCCAATATATAAAGCTGCATTTTACAAATTTTAGGAGCGATTTGTCAACCAAATCAACATTGCTCATTCTGTTTTACACTACTGTCTTTGGGGATTAGATTAGGAAGAAATTGTTTTGTAATTAGATTTTCATGGTAAAATTAGATGTTGATGTATACTGGGATGGGCTTATTGCAATGCTGGTTTTCTCTCTTTGAGATGTTTTTTTCTCCCAATCTCAACTACATTGACCAGCTTGACCTGCTTTTTCAGACGGCGACGGGTGCACTCACCGTCTGCCTGTGTACCAATTGCCCCGACCTCTGCGGTCCAGGTGCTGACCTTTAACCTTGGAATTCACTGTCAGTGCCCTGTTGACGTCATCCTGTGCCGTCTCCCGAGTCATTCGTCTAGCCTGAGAATGACGTCAACCAAAGTCCGAACTGCCTTCAAATGGCCTCAAATTTTGGTTCGACTACAGAATAGGCCTACTGGTCTGTCCGAGACGAAGATTTAAAGCAGATGTGAAGCGTAGATGAGGTGGCAAACTAGCCTTAAGGATGTCCCTGCCCTCGAAATAGGGCCCATATTATCAGATCTATTGAGCTGGCAGCCAACTGAGAGTCACGCCACTGTCACATTCACAGAGGGAGGAAGGCCCTATGCTCTGTCACCAATGGTGTGTTTATGATGTATCCCAATTTCTCAAATGATACCTACCCTATTAGTTATAGATAAACCTAGGGATTCTCCTCGTTTCGGTAATGGGGCCATTAAGGTATATCAAAGGTCATGGAGAGATTTTGCAAATGTAACCTTTCCTGAATCTAAAAGGTGACCTGAATGACTCTTGTGAAGGTCTTGTTAAGGTGACCCTTTAATTACCTTTAATGTAGGTTAATGACCCCATTTACAAAATTTGGATTCATTAAAGGTAAAATTCCAAGCAGTGTTATTCTTGCTTGTTAAGCAGAAACACACGGCAAACACAGGCATGGTGATCATGATGTACGGCGTATCCTTTCACCGTATTGGAACTGAACTAAAAACACCTACTCAGTGATTTGAGAAATAGTACGGTCCTCAAAACTTCACTGAATAGCTATCGATATTCGTGGCATCCAAATTACACCAAAAAACGTTCATTTCAAAGAAGGCCGGATGTGTTGGTTATAATCTATATAGGCTGCTCTGCAACGTCTTTCTGCGTAGATGCCGAATCAATACCTTTCCTCGGCACAACCAGTTTGAAATCCTTTTTTTCCCCTTTTCCTTTAGATTCTAAAGCATCGATACAGAACCATTCTCTTCAAAAGGGTATCTTGTCGTGTTTGAATTCATACGCATAGAGTAGGTTTCTAGTAAAGGTGTACAAAGACCCTCTTCAGATCTGCTACCTGTGGCACGCCTTCATCAGTCTGCTGACACCAGCTGGAAATTAGAAAGTTCCACGGCCATTACTTAGACAGGAAAGCAACCTCTTGTCGCAGTAGCAGCAGGCCTCTGAGACGCCGAACAACCTCCATTAGTTGACTTAAGGAGATTATCTAGCCTGTAACAGGGCGTTAATCCGCCGCCAGCCGTGGTCCTTGTCCTCGGCTAATCTAATCTGAGTCAGTCCTACCTGAGTTGCTCGGCCTGAGTCACTCGGGGCTGGTGGGGCGGAATGCGTCAGCCTGCTGTACCAGACGACCTCTGCGTGCTGCTACCCCGTACAACCTTCAGTAACCTCTTATTGAATAGGCTTTAGTTCAGTATCATCTTCAATTTCATATCATATTCTTTAGTTACAAATCACTTAAGCGCTATGATTATTTGTTTATAGATCTAAAGACTATATTTTTGTGAATTATCTGTTCAATCACATCTATCAAGGACATGTTTGAAGTACATCTATCAATATGTCTGTCTGTCATTTCTTTAGTGAGAAATCCTTTCTCAACAACTAGTTACAATTACAAACACATCACATATCTATCGGTTAGTTAAGACCTTCTACAAGTTATGGAGAAATATAGATTTACCCAGTGTTAAAATGGTGTATAACAGTATGTATTATGAATATAATTATAATGTGGGACATGTGAAAATGAATGGGAATGCACCAGTTCCGGATAAAGTCGGCAATATCCAGGACAATGATCTCTGGGTCGTAAACCTTGGCTGTATGACCTTGTCGTTCAATAATTTAGATACATTAATTGATTGAGCGGTGTCCATGGCCCGTTTTGTAGAATGGATACCATGACCAACCCCCTCACTGTATGCATTACGTGATTCTGAACAAAGATCTCTTTCAACCTCTAGTTGTCGGAGGTGGACAACGCAAAATTATTTGATTTGTTTACGGGTAGATTATTAGGAATAGGCCTATGGCAGAGGCGTTATGTGTAATCACTCAGAACGTCAAGTTGTCAGTAAAAGTTTTATAATAGAAAAAAAGAGTAGTAATAGTGTTGAAAATGTTTCATAGCAACCATATACAAAGTGACAGTATCTAGCAGGTATGGATCCAGGACATCATCACACAGAAACGTTAAAATGGGATATACTCCACCGTGTCTTTTAAGTATCACTTATGTTTTATAATGTAACGCACATTAGCGTCAAGAGGTTGGATGACAGAAACCCGATAATTGTGCAGTGCCAAAGAAGGGGATGTATGCTCGCTACTTATCTGCTGAGCTATCTCCACACCTAGAGAAGGGGTAGCGAAAAGCGTCGTCAAACTGCCATACGCGCCCGTGGGAAACGGCTGTTCGTTATACTACTCATGGTCGGTTCTTGGCCCGCCTACCGTCGTGAAACAGGCGCGTGGGTGGCTAAATCCAGACACATCCTGCTGCCTTTATTCATCAGAATAAACAGCAGCTTGAACTGCAGAATGTGTAGCATTAAAATGTTGTTGGTCTGCTACATCTGTCTCGCATTCCTATTTGAATAGGAGGTCTAGGACGATGCAGCCTTGCAAAACTCCTCAAGAAAACAGGCCTGTGGATTTTGTGATTCATAGCACATTTGTTTTTTCCAGCACAGTTATTTGTACTGAAAAACACGTACATGTATAAGAATACTATGTGTGGACAGTTGTAGAATTTACAATTACAGAAAGTGTACGTGTAAACAACAAGATTGTTGTGGGGGTGGAGGGGGCACTGCGTTGGCATATCTTGACGGAGGTGGTATGATTGTGTGGATTCATGATTTTAACTTAGAATCGTGTGAACACTAGCAACTAGATGTATTATGCTACAACTCTTTGTAACAGCACAACAATGATCATTTTAATTGATCTGTCAACGTTTCAATGCAGTCCTCTTTGCATCCTGTTTTCTGATGGGGGACGGAAACAATTGCCTACAATCACAAATTGTGAAAACACATGGGGTAAGGCATTTCTTGTTTGTGCAAACCATTGGTTAAAGCAGGCAGCAGCACATAGACATTCCAGAGTGTGTAAGAAGCCGTTATGAGCTCTAAAATACAAAGGTTTGTATGAAAACAGATACGCAGTATAAATCACAAAAAATACGACAAGAAACGGAGGTGTTTTTGCCCTTAGTGAGCATTGCGTTAAGAAACAACGTGGAGGAAATGTTCTGTGTCTATTGAAAGAAAACACAGTAGAGCTTTGGCGCATGTATCTGCCATTGTGGGAAGATATACTGTGCCAAGATGTACAGAGAGAAAGGGGACCGCGGGTAGACAAGACAAGATCCAATGTTGTAAAATGACACCGCGCGAAAAGGTGAAGTGTATACGATATGGTGTAGCCCTATTGTGAACGAGCCAGGCTGCATGGGTAGTCTTAGTTCGAGCAGATCATGTTCCTGGCTTGTCTCCATCCCCATCTAGCCTGAGAACGGGCCAGCATCTATACAGTTTCCCTCTGAGAACCGTACCTCCCCCGTACCTCCACACATCTATTAACACTATGTCTGTCTCTTTTTGTGGGTACTTTTTAGAGCATGTTTGTGTGCAAACTGTTTTTTTTTTTTTTTGGAAATGGCGTTCCTATAGTTCATTAATTTAAGCATACTTGATTGAATCCAGTTCAGTCTCGGTATGCCCATTGCTAAATCTAGACCTTTCAGATGAACTGGATCAATGATACAACATTTGGAATGTTTTTCAGTTCTTGTTTTGTCAATACAGACTAATGGACAGTAAAATGAGTGGACAAGGCGTTGGTGGGTGAGCGAGTGCAGTGGGGTCCCTGATGACAGGGTAGGAGAGGCAAGATGGCAGTCGTGCCTTAGAGGCACTGAGGTCAAAGAGGGTTATTGATACATATATGGCAAGGGACGTTCTCTCACTGGGCGCTTGGCAGCCTTTCATTGTCTCTAAGTAGTGCCGCCTTATGACTATAATCCTCCCTTTATAGGGAAGAGCCCTGCTAACGGATCAAAGACCGCCACAGCAATGGTGGCGGGGTAGGGCAGGAGTTGGATGCTTCCCATTGGTACTGTTAGCTACCAAGGAGAAAGTTGCTTACAGCAAACTGCATGGTTTCTGGGAAGTAGAGTATATATATAAACATATCTAATATATATATTATACATGTATGTAGATATAGTTAGTTAACACGAAGTAGATGCCACTTAACCACTTAAGAATAGGCCCCCATGCAGTAGCCCCTGCTGATCGTAGAAGGCGACTATAGGGGGGACCCAGTACTGACCAAGTGGTTTTTTGGGTTCAATTCCTGGTTGGTGCTGTGGTTCACTAAGGGATGAGGTACAGCAAAAATGATTTTTAGGTTTTGATCCCCTGCTGTTTGCCCGCCCTGTCACCTTCATCTCATAGATACAATCACCAAAGACAGAATTCGTCCCAACCTTTTGTTATAACCTGTAATTATGACCTTAGTTGTCGAAACGGCGTTAAGCATCCATTACTCGCTCACTCACTTAGACACCACTTATATTATGTAGATATGTTTGTCATGGTCGGTCAGACGTTGCAATGTGCAATTAGATCTCGTCTGATAATACCCTCTTCTCTCTATCCCGGGCCTTGCTGTAACAACAGCAACCAACAAACTTAAAGAGGGAAGGAGAACAGACAGGTCCAAAGGTCGGGCAAAGGTTCAAACAGCATCTACTGTTTCCTTTCATCGACCACTGGCTACCTAATAGCATGTTACCTGTAGCCTTAATGAAGGCTTCCGCCGTCTATGGCGCTTTCTGTCGGGCCATTACATGTGTAAGTCTCAACCTCCTGCCACGGGGCCTACATATCTTACATGTTCGAAACACTGTCCGTGAAATTTAACTTTAATGGATGTTACAAATAGGTGGAATCAGCAAACAATTATACATTAACCTATCCATCGTGGAAGGTTCTTTCTCTGTATTCCACTTATTCTTTTCAATATTCTGACAAGCCATTGCTCATATCATCGTGCCATGATTAAAGATTTAGCCTTGTGCAGCCAAGTGTTTTGGTAAATGTCCATGATTAACATATAAAGTAGATGTGATGATACAAAACGAGACAGCATGCTGCAGAGACATAGAGACCTGTTGTGCAGACGTCAGATCCCTCAACAAATTAAGGGACTTAATCCTATGATAATTATCAGATTATATGGTCAGAACACTGACAACCGAAATGCGCCTTTATCATATGCAAAGAAAAAAGGCTTAGAATGGAAGAAATGTTGAACAATGTTGTGTTATTATATTATGTAGGTGCTAAAATCTCTTTAGTGACTACCTTTGGGTAGATGGTCCTCAGTTTATCAAACTGTCCGCTATCAGCGCTGCCTATCCTTATCACAGGGGAGTCAATGTTTGTTACCTTTCTCTAATGATATATTATGCACCAAATCTAAGCAAATTGTGTTAAGATTATGTCACGAATTGAAAAGTATATCATGAAAGTTCGGTGTGAAGACTGCTTTTTCTTTATTACGTTGACATTTGCTATTCATCCTACGGTTGTCTGGTTGCTCCTCTAAAGGCTGCCAGCTGCTACTAACTTCAACTAAAAGAAACTGGCAGAGTAGCTGCCAGCTTGCGTGTAAAAGACAACCACCTCGTGACTGAGGATTCTTTGGGGAGCTTTTGATGCTGCCCAGCTCTGGCCGCAAGCAATTGATCGTTGACCTTGTGTGGCGAGGCTCTTCTAACGTCGTCTAGTGGAAAGTCAACGAAGCAAGAGGGCCAAGTATCGCCATGCACAATATCAAATGTACTATTGTGTTTACATCTGGATTTAACAAGATGTTTTGGACCTCGCATCGTTAGATTTAGGTATTTAAAGTAATCAATAAGACAGAAGGCATTTTGATTACCATTTCGGTTGCCAAAGAAATACACTGATGTTTATGATACCATTGCTGTAAAACTATGACTGTAAAACACAGCCAAACTTCATAATTATTTTGTAGCGATCTAGCAAAACTGTATGAAAGTGAATAACTGTAAAAAGAAGAGCAGTTCTAATGAATAAGTACACCTATAAATGTTTTGGCTAAAATGGCAATACATTCCTTTGTATAACAAACATTCTAAAAAATATTTGCAGGGGAATACTCTGTTCTGGTTGAGAATAGACTCGATTACCCAGAATTGAATGTTTTACAGTTTTGGTATGCAAACAAAATACATGGAGGGAAAGAAACTGTAGATAAAATATCCCTTTTGTTGATCTGGATAACAGCATACTTTAACGGATGTGCGATTTGGCGCATGCAGGATTTGAACAAGCTACCTACCATAGGCCTATGTGTGCTGACAATTATGCTTGTATGCATATGCCTAAGATTACTTGGACCAACACATTCTTCGATCACAGGTGTTGTAAAGTGGAATGTAATACATGTAGGCCTACATGTATTTGATCATTACTTTCCTGGCCCATTATCAGCAAATGGCAAACATACCGGTAATGATTAATTTGTTTCTGTTCATATGGGCCTACTACAGTGAGCCACGATAAAATAGGCCTACATAGAATAGGCCTAACCGTGAAACGATGCTGTCTAATCAAGACTAGAAGGGAATGTATTGAAAGGAATGTAATATCTCGTATCTCTCATATGATCTACCTCCCTCGAGATCTAAGATGTAGAAGCCTTGCTTTCTCCACATTGAGAGAATTAATATTCTATCTGTTTTTACCCCAGGAGACCTTCGTACGTGTGCATCGAGAAGCGATGTAAAGGCCTGTAGTTAAGGACCTCTATTAATGTCTCAAAGCACTGTCAATGTGCCAAATAGGAAGCCCAACCCTCTTGAAGCCCCTCTTGTCAGCAGGCTAGTCTCTTCAGCCACGCAATCCGTCAGAGCATCACACAATTATTTGCCCACAATTCCCATCATCCAGTGATGTCAGCTACCTCCAGGCGAACACACCTGATTGGTAGTTGCCATAGCAACCGAATCGGTCCAGCCAACCAGCAGGCCCGTTGCAGAGCGCTTACGGAGTAAAGAGGCACGGGATAGCGCTGGTCATCAACCGTGAGAGCAGGAGGGAGAGCTCGTGTGTTGACCCAGATAGTGTGGAGGGATGCAGGGGGGATGATGACGAAGATTTAATACACCCTGCACTGAGAATCTAAAATGGGCTGGCTGTGTCCTTGGCTGGCGTAGCACGTCGTGCAGGACGTTAGACACGCGGGCAGCAGCCCGATATTGGCTCCATATTATGGTCACCTACAGGAGGAAAAGCTGCCTGCCTGGAGGAGCCTCGAGGACCAGTCCGTGATGAGGCTCTCTGCAGTAGGATAGAGGAAGGCGAATAGAATGTTGGGCTTCGGGGAGCAGATAGTGGTATGTCTCCCTTTCCACCACTCTTCGTCATAATCAATAAATAGCTTAGATCTACAGATAACATAAACATATAGCTAGGTGCTTCTTTCCCTCACGTTTATTGGGTAGTGTGTCTGTCTCATCCTTCCTTCTCAGATGCCCTTCACGTGTGTGTGCCCTCGCCGCACAGGCGTTAAATAAAACCGTATCTATAACTTAAATTGATTTGTAATAACTATCATGTAAATATCATTGACCTTCTATTGGAAAGAAACAAAAAAAAGTAGATTTAAAGAGTGATTGCCTCTGCCCAGGACTGGTTGCATTGTGTTCGTTTCCAACACATCTTGTTCCTACTAATGACACATTAGGCCCAATCTGCCTTGTTAAGTTGTATCATATTGAGGGAAAGAGATGGGGTGGTTATGGGGATAGAAGGAGGAGGCAGGGTTGGAGGCTGGTAGCTCTAGGCTCTAAGACGGCTCGGCTGAACAAATCAATGCCAAGTTCTTTGTTCCTCAGAATCCTTGCCCACCGATGGAGAAACAACTAGGGTAATACACAGGAGGAGAAATGGGACTGTCGGCTCAGGGCAGAATTTGATATCTTCTGTCTCTGTAGGTTCAGTTTGAAAATTCTTGACTATCTAGGAAGTGAGCTAGAGGTGGCGGACGTGGAGTTGCAATACATAATTCATATAGGAATGATCATTTTTCACGTCGCTTGCGCCTATCAACATCATTGGAACGAATGGGAAGATGCTTTTAATTCTAAGCATGCCAACGGCATACACAGACTAGCCAAAGATACACTATCTAGATCTACTGTTGTAAGTACAGTGTAGGCCCCTATATTGCACAGCTACAAGAATGTAATGCATTGTGTTCCCTATGACCGAATTGACTAACACCTCACAGCTGTGCCATGGCGAAATGTTAAATAAGATAAGGGATAAGGAGATTCATGGTGTCTTCCATATGCATACTTTCCTCCGAGGAAGTAATTCTTTTTTTAACACCTAGAGCTAAATTGCGTACCTTATAGGCCTAGGCCTACTCACACATCCTTGCTTGGTCAGAAAGTAATAACTGGCTGTCCAAAGGACACCTCACACAATATAGCCTGTATGTGCCTTTATTTTGGATTCGTGGAAAATTAGACTGCTAAAACCTTACTTTGTGTACCTATTTACAGGTTAAATATTAGCGCTGAATAGGTTAAATATTAATGCTGTTTCACAACTTTCACCATTGACCGTTGCTCATGTAAATAGATTCATATCTGATTTCTTTCAGCAGTGCGACCGGGAGGTATAGATATACGTGAATCTTTTATGGAACCCTTGACAGATTTCCTTGGATAGATATACGCCCTTGAGATCTGATTAAATGGACATGATTGTGGTCACATGCTTTCATGAAAAAATGTCAGGCTCCTTTCAACTGAGGCTTCTTTCAGCGCAAAGACATATCTTTCTCCCGAATGTGAAAGCTTTCCGTTGATTCTAGTTTAAATGCAATGCACTGACTTAATATTATTAATTTAACTGAATCCTGCATGGCGTAATTTAATGCATTGTATGCAAAGAAGTACTACATATAGTCTACTGTCGGGTGTTTCCAGCCGAACCCATGCAGCTGACTTGCTTTCTGTCCCCAATTTAGTGTTTCCCTAGTGATTCCTCCCGCCCGGCACTGTCCGAGCATATAGCCAACACTGTGTCTCCCTCCTGCCTCTGTTTGAGCTGCATACACTTCCTGGAGACGGCCACTGGGCCACAGTTATGACGCGGATGCTGCTATTTCCGGGCTTAAGCTGACTTTATTACTATATTCCCAGACGCACGTCAATAGACCTATGAATGGCATCACCGGCCTCATGGTCAGATATTGTCCACTACGAATAACATGCTGATAATGGTAAGACGTAGGTCGGCGTTCCTGCCTTATTATACATGAAGAACAGAGCAGAAGTAAAGGACAATACGATATCATATCTTATGTGTGAGCATAGATCGCTGTCAAACAGCCAGTATATTATGTTATTACTAGCTAGTAGACCTTTGCAGTGTGTTAGCTCAGTTTGGGAGTCCTGGTCGACAATATCCAGTTATTTTGTATCCCACCATTTTAATGCCTATTCACACGGTATCCCAAGATTCAACATTTCCAACGAAATGGAAACAGGTTCCAATCAGGCAAATGGTTGGGCCTAATTATTGTCAAGTGAGGCGTTTGACTAACAAAACACATTGTTAACATTTTCATTCGGCAAAACAGCCTAGAAACATGTTTTTCCCTTTCCTTTTTCTTTTCCGTGCCGCAGCTGTCTTGTTATTGCTGGCAAACAGACCCTCGCCTCCCACGTAACAAAGGTCAGGGTCATCCGTCTCGGAGAATGGACTGGCAAATAATTCGGAAAGCTTCCCAACGCTCTCAGAGGAACACTTGTAAGCCGTACAATAACGTGGGCGGGGCACAAAAACAGAAGCCAGCAACTAATACTTTGTATTCAGTAACACCTGACCCCTTTTACAGATATGACTAGTATACTGGACCTCACCTTTAAGCTATGCATTTCTTATCTTTTATGAATTGGTAACATATACCCCATAATCATATACTAGTAACTGCAACAAATATGCAATATAGGCGAAAAAATCGATGGACCGACCTATCAATTACAATTACACATTTTAATTTGTCTCTCCTGTGCCAGCCCTTTTACCTGTTATAAAGTATGGTGCTGTAGATAACGATAGTTGAAAGGCATTTTACCGCTTCCAACATCATTCCCGACGGGTGGTGTCTTGGGAAAACACCAGCCATCCTTTAGTTAGAATTACTCATAAAACAGAACAATACCAAATGAGGGAAACAACGACTTTTCTGGCCCGCTAGGTATCAGCCAAAGGCCTACCTTGCCGGGGACCAATTGAAAAGAAAGTTCCAGGCGTGTACACTGATAACCTATTGCTGGTAAAAGTCGGTTTCGGCCTCATTGTAAATGCTTTACTATTTTACTAGAATTTGTTTAGAACTTGTTTTCACAAATGAAAGACCTATGTGAAGCCTCCAATCATTATACTTGTTTACTGACTGCATTTAATCATCAAATCGTCGATTCCTTGTAACCGATTACTGTACTCGCACACGTTACAACTACTACTTTTGTCCCAGAAACAACCCCAAGAGTGGGATGAGAGTAGAGTTACGAAAGACGCCGACGTCAGAGTGGCATAAGACTATGCCCCGCCAGTATTGGCGGCTGGCGCCACTGGCTACTTCCATCAATAATATTGACCGGCGGCCAGGTCCTCATGGGCCTCCGAGTATATGGCCTGGTATATACGTGGCCAGTGCATGTGTGTGTATCGGCCTCGCCCTGCAGGCCGGTCAGGCTGCCCGTGTCGGCACCAGTCTCACCCGACCATCACTCACTGCTCACCCTGCTCGCGGGAGACGGCCATTGAAGACGTGAGCTGCTCATCCCTACTTTAATGAACCTACCGGTTTAGATACCAACTCTGAGAAAGCTAGGCCAAGAGCAGGTCAGCCAGCTGGCAGTCGCCCCACCCCTTCTGCTGCTGTTTGGGCCTGGTGCACGCTACCCTGGGCACCAGCCGACGGAGGGGTAGGTTTGTTCCGGGAGAAAGGTCTGACCTTCGGGCCGCTCAAGCTGGTCTGCACCGAGTTGGCTGGAAACTCAACGTAAAGAAAGCGGTAATATATATAGGATGGAGGGTAAGACATTTTGTAATTCTTTGTAATTCTTTCATTACAAAATCAGTTCTTACAAGACTAATCGTGTCTTCTTTCTTTACCGGCCATAAGGCAACACTGGAGAAAGTAAGCCCTCTCTTCCTTTCCCATACAACGATAATTTGCATGAAGCATGCAACTTAAAAGCACCAAACCAGTGCATTGAGTCGTGCTCTCTCGCTAATGATCATTAAGGATCTGTCCTTGAGGGCTCGCTGCATGCGAGAAATTTGCGACTCAAATTGCAAATCATCGTCTATCGGAAACAACCATGATATATGTATATACATTTAAGCCGATAAGTGGTGTATAGATGCCAACGAAAGACGAAATTGGATGTGCTGATCCGGCTCTAGCAATACAACTGGGTCGGTATAGGCCTACTGTTGAGGGCAAGTTGGGAAAAATACTGGAAAACATAGACATGAAAAGACTGAACGGAAGCTAAAATAATCTTGATGGCTTACCTCCTAAAGTCACGAAATCGAACGTGTACATATATATCCTGTTAGCAAACTGGCGTTTTCTAAATCACTTTAGGGTTCGTAATGAATGTTTCTTTTTCATGGCGTAAACATTTTCTGAAACAAATGAGGTGTCTTCAGAAAATTGCGTTTAAAGATCACAAGTGAGTTCCGCTGCAAGGAGGCCATTGCAGCCAAACCTTCGCGCCACTGCCATCGTACGGGACACCCAAACTCTGACTGGCGGGTGTCCTTCATAAAAAGTGCGTGTGTGTGTGTGGGGGGGGGGGGGGGGTCCTATTACCTCAACCTTAACCTGTCAATCGGACACGCTGGAGGTCCTGTTAGGGTGTCCTCAGCCTTGAGGGGGAATGGGCAGAACACTCAGGACGCTGGATTTGGTGAGGAATGTATATGCTATATAGGGGCGGCTCACAGAGTTACCAGGAGGCGAACTCCGGCCAGCTAGGTACGGGTGGCCATTTCGCTGAGTGCTGGTGTTTATCTCGACTAGCATTCTAGTATTTTGGCATTGCTCACTTATGTATTCAATAATTGCTTGGGTTGAATTGCTGAGTCTTGGGTAGAGATGGAAGCATTGGCTTTTTGATATTAGGAAGATAATCAGCATGAACGAAATAGATATAGGTCTATGTGAAATATAACCATATAAATAGTCCCAGAATCGTGGTTAGTGAGGGCTGATTTCTGAAAAAAATGTTGGTATTTCGGCTATAGGCCTTGGAGAGGGATTGCACTGAGGATAGTTCTATCAATTTAGACCCGCTCTTAAATACCAACTCTCTCTGAAGTGGATGATACGTGTTTTATGCTAACCTGTCAATGAAGTGCTATTTTGAGCTCCTGTCCTCTTATTTTGGTGCTGCGAATTAAGCAGAAATACACGTTGGAGTGTAATATTAGATTAGTGGCTCTTCTTACAGCGACAACAGGTGCGCCGTACTATTTGTTCTATCTTTAGCTTTTCCAATCTAATTCCAAGTTCTAGTTTCATATGACAATGATCATGATAATACGCACTGTTTTCTGTTTTGAGGCGCATATCGCAAAGGATATTCTGTTCTTTTAAACTATTCTTAAAATGGTTAATTTTCTTTTTTTTATTGTGGTCTTGATACGGGAATGATACGCCTCGTCTCAACAGAATTCCTATTTATGGGCCGATCCTGGACTTCAAGGTAAGGAAAGGGTCGTCAGTGTACGAAATCCTCGATAATTTTCCACAAAACCCCCTCTTAGATTTGCCGTTTTATTATGTAAGGCGATAGGTTGGGTCAGAAGTTACCATTAGTGTAACGGACTCGACATTAGCAGAGACGTGACATCTTGAATAATCCTACTTTACAGATCCGTAATAGCCTGTGTCTAATGCCAAGAACCTTCTAGTTGAAAGTCAGCAGGCCACTAGGACAGACACGGACCTAGTGACATCCCCGCCAGCTGCCCTCGTACATCGGCGAAGGTGCACGAGAAAGAAGCAGCATATCTATAGGGGCGTCTTGTGTTCCCCAGCTGCCAGGCCCGGCCCTGTCAACCTGTCTTATCTAATGCTGGCTTTTGCCACCTGCAGGCCCAACTGCATGGTACAGGGGAATGAAAGACATAGACTACAGAGGTTTTTTTTTCAACATAGGCGATCGGTCTTCTTGGAACTTAACGAATTAATCATCAGGAAAAATACTAATGCTGTTTGCACAGTTAAAGAAGGCAGGAGTTTCTCATTATTATAGTTATTATGTAGCTGAATAACTCCTAGTAGGGTCGAGTTGCTCATCACAAGTAATTTATGACGACATTCTGAACCATTTAGAATGATGCCATATTCCCACAAGACACGCTATTTTTCTCTACATTGATCACAAAGTAAGGACCAGCTTACTCACTGAACACTGTTTAGGTTATAAACACTTTTGTGATTTTCAGTTGAGTTCAAATGAACATTCATCAGTCCGAAAGAAAAGTAAGATCTATGTGTAGAAAAAACATTTATATTCCATACATGGAAAGTCTCGAAATAGGCTTTGAGGTGAAAAAAGGGAAAAAAACAAGGACAAAATATTATAAGCATGTGCACAAACACCTCAATTATTTATAGATCATATTTGCAGGATACATGTTCGAAGCAGACACAGGTGGTCACAAAACAGAATATTGCTTGTAAGATTAATGTCTACTACGACAACAGCATACCTTGTTTCCTATAGGTTTATCAATTTAGAGAGGCAATTTATTATATTCGCTAAGTCTGGCCATCTGTACAAGTCACGAATGGACGCTAGTTTAATAAACTAGAAGTAACAACTAGTAGGGGGCTGTAGGATGCTTGCATGATTGGGCCATACCAATCGTTTGAGTTTCCTCAGCAACTATAATACTTCCGACATGATTCCCCCATAGACAAAGAATCAGCGTGAGGTTTGCATATGATTGCATTGCGTCTCCCCTAATCGATATAATCCACGAGTTAGCATATCATACCTCATGCTATTACCACACTCCCTTCACGTCAGACCTACTAATGGGTTTATGCTGAGGTGAACTGTTTATGGCTGGATTAGTGCTCACTGTAGTTGGCGGGTTTGGTCTGCCCAGTCTTCTCTCTATGCATGTACATGTACGTGTACACGCGCCCTCTTGGGGGATGGAGGCAGCTTAGCGCCACGTAAAAGGGACCGCCCTTCTCACCTGGCCCACCTGTGTATGCCTCTACAAACAGTCTACAGGTAGGAACCAGGTGTAGCGATCTGTTCATCAATAGCCTGTAGGATGCCGCAAAATGCACCCCTTTACCTATTGATGTAGGCCTACTATATGATACAGTGAGCTTTCGTGCATATTGTTAATTATGTGACTATATATCTATGGTATATATGCCTATGTCTATAGATGTGTACAGTCAACTGTTTTACAGCCAACCCCATATCAAAGGGCCAGGTAATGAGTGGAAGACACAACTCTCTCCGAACATGGTCATGGTGCGACGCTGGTCGGTAGAAAAGTGTGAAAGCAGAGTCGAATTACTATGCCCTTTACAAACCATACCAATATTACGTTGGCAGTTCAAAATAGGTATAACGCACATTGTTAGGGCCAGTCTATAAGGGGCATACAACTTCAGAGATGCCATTCTTCAAACATGAAAAATACGGAGCGCAGTGAAATCACATTTCCGTATTTTAGAAAGGAAACAGTTAATGAGTCTGCACTTTGAAACTATAGATTTGATAGTGAAAAAAAATCTTGCACATAATTACTGGACGATCATTTTTCAATGAAATTAATTCAACATGTCATTCACATATTGCACTATGAATGTGAGAAAAATCTAAGGAAAATTCCGAGTTTAGAAACAATTATGGGACATTGAAAAACTTGCATTTATCATACTTTTTTGAGAGGAATCCCCATATATATGACGTCACACGGTGAGTAATTGGGGAAACCCATCTGCCCATAAAAGGGAATCCCCATTAGTATAGAATTTATATTTAGGGATATGCACACTCACACAAATTCTTCATATTTTGCTACATACAGCCCAACATTTGGTGCAAAAAGTATCAATTTTCCATCATGCACTTATCTGGGAATCCCAAGTTGTTCCAAGAGGGAATTCCCTTAGTTGTGACGTCACACGGACAGTAATGATTATACCTGAAATTAGGGAATTTCCAAATTTCATTTTCTTCCCTTTATAATTCACTAATGCCTCAATACTTTCTCTCTTTTTCTTTTGAAATATTTTTAGAATACTTAAGTGAAGTTCAGTACACAAAAAAGCAATTTGTATATTTGAGTGCAAGGAACCCTTGTATCTACAGCTAAAGTAGGTTCAGAGTATACATATACATATTGAAGGAATAAGGTAGAATTTGTGGCAATAATCATCTCTAGTGTCGTGAAAAATGTAATTTCCTTCCTATATCCAAACATTATGTATATGGAATGCATCGACTCAACTATAGGCCTACCTTCTGTCTGAAAGTAAATAATTTAACATCTAAGAGAAACAGACTTAAAGTGCAATGGTTTAGTAGGCTCTTTGATGTTTTAGCTTTGCATCATCCCTGCAGAGTAGACATTACTTTCAAGTTTGTGTTACAAGGAAGTGACATTATCTAATCACTAGTCAACTAACAACAGCATGAGCGATTGCAAGAGGAGGGTCACATTTGCAGAGTATTTGTAGGAATTAAAATGGCAGGTAAAATAATCTTTCTGACAATAGATTACCAGCTTACATTTTTCATTTTGCATGTTTTTATAATATAATGGGAACCCCGTTAGCCATCCTTTTCTCTTTTTTTTTCTAAAACATCACGTATAGCGCTCGCAAAGCCGGAGCCCTTTTGTCACACCTCTATACAAACGAATTGTGCAAGAGAAAAAAAGAGTTTTGTTTGTTCTGTTAAGATCCAATTACAAGACCCGAGTAAAACACTTCCCACATTTAATCTTTGCCGACTGCATTATTACCCACTTTTCTACAGGTGACCTTTAGCATGTGGGTCAGTTTTGACCAGCAGCCAGATCCAAGAGGCCGTGATTAGAAATGTCAATGCTGGGCTCTGCCATTCGTTGACATTTTATCCGTCACTATTTTCCATATCACAATAATAATCATTTAATGGATATTTGTTTCCTGAAAGCGCTGAAGAGAAGAGGCCGGACATAGTCCACTCTGTCCGACGCGGTATGATATCTGAGTGTGTATAGGCATATATCCGATGTGGATTCTACGTTACAAGACTGCAGAAGACTCGTGAAGTATTTCTACATAGAGACTCAGTGTCCTATAACCTTCTTCAACTGACACTTTTGAGAATTGATCCACTTCTTTGAGTCCTTGGTAAGCCACTGGGACGGTGTTCCATCAGTTAACATTTCTGGGCGCATTGAAAACAGCTGGCAAATCAAAATGTTGACCAAAAAGCATGCTTAATCCGGCAACTGTTGAATTAACAAGACCGACAATAAAAACCGACATGTCGAAATCAAGTGTAAAATGACGATTGAATAAACAAAAAAGTTGGCTTGAGATGCCAACCAACTGCTTTTATTTCCTTCAAATCTATTTATCAGTTGATTATTATAGCATCATGACTATTATCCGCAGGTACAGCCACTTAAAAACACACAGTTGCTTCCTGCTTCAGTTGATTAATTATTACGAATTCACATTGTTACCGTGGCCCTCGAGCCTCGACGTTAGGTAAAATGAAAGAGCTAATAATGATAATGATAGTGATTGCCTGTCCTGCACCTGAAACCTTAAATATGGTCTTAAGAATTTACAAGGCCAAAGGTTCTAACTGGATGTGGGTGTTGTCAAAAACTACAGTCAAAGTAATGATCCTAATCACCAGATCCTGTTAGAGGTAACCAGCTGTTAATTAATGCAACTTAGCAGGAACCACTAATGAGGATGAGTCTCTGGAGCGGCGGACGTGTCTACATTCCTGTTATATATATGGTCTTTATTCTGTACCTGACACTATTGAGATATTTGAAATACATTTAAGCAGAAATGTTGACGCTTGTAATTAGGCAGAATTGAAAACTTCATTGATTTGCCTACAGTGGACAGCGACATTGATGACAACGGGAAGAAAATGAAAAATGTGAATTTAGGCAAGGAGCAAAACAACCAAAGTCTCCAAACCAACCAATTTTCCCTGACGCAGATGTGTTTTACCAGAGTACCTGCCGACTGAAATGAGGGGCATCCTCGAAAGCATGTAGACAATTCTGAGTTATGCTTATGCAAAAGATTATTTGGATATTATTTGTTTTCACATAGTGGAAAAGCAACATTGATCACTATTATATGTTTCGCGTTGTAGATATTTTGGCTCATTTTTGCTCAGGGCCATAATTACGAAAAAAAATACTTATTTTTGATTGTATGATTGAGCTTGTACATTTCAATACTTCATTAATTGTTTAAATTCTGGTAAACACATTTTATTTTGCAAGATTGTGTGGTGAATCAGATTGAAAATATCTATCGTCAAGGCCTTTACTTTATTATTCCATCTCATATTCACAAGGAGCCCCAGAATTTCTAGAATAAGGTCAATGAAAAATCATAAACACGGTCTAAATATCTATGCGTCTTAGATATATATATCTTCTATGGGTTTGATATACAAGAGTAGGCATGGGATTCCTGTCAAGGTTGGATACCAATGATAAGTCAATAAAACCAAAGGCCTAGACTGAAAATTCCTGAATCTTTGAGACAAACAGACTGGACATATAATTCAATGCACATATATACGTATTTATAAAGACAACACAAACAACAAAGTCAACATACCTTTCCTAGCGTTTTGGTATATTGCAGACAGTTTACATTGAACATTAAACGTCAGTGGGTCTTACAGTTTGTTCAAAATGCTTATCAGTTTGTTTGTTGGGGTAGTTTAACGTCTGGCCAACCCTTCTGGGTTTTTTCCAGACTGCACAAGGTAAAGCTTTTCAGCTAGTTTTATGCCACATGGGCACTGACCAAATGTATTAGATGAGGTGCCTTTTTGTAGCAGTGGGACCCAATACCTCCTTTAAGTGCAGCCACACTAAGATATCATGTCATAGGTCAGTGTTTCTTAGTATAGGCCTATACCTATAGTAGAAACAATGTGGGTCTTCATGTTTATGATTGAACATCTCACTTTTGTAACTATGCTAAATCAATACCGTCTTTTAAGTTTTTGAGATTCCAATTCTTGTACAAATTGATTTTATTATGCGGTCTGTAGAAAGCGATGTGTCGAGGGGACAGCCATATTTACAGTTCATTCTATCCTTGATAGAGGATGACGTGGCAGCTAAACGTGTACTTCCCGTGGTTAGTGTGGGTTGTGGGTTTCGGCCTTCTTTACGTCGGTGTGTGGGCCTGCCGCCTGCCGTCTTTTTGGCCGTGTTCCGTGTGCTCATTAGTGCTCAGTTAGGTGGGCGGAGGCCTCGCCTGTCGGTGTGAGCAGCTCACTCAGCACCTCCACGTCCCCCAGCGCGCACCGGATTATCCCAGCAGGCTGCTGATACCGGACCTACTCGGAGATTGACTATCCTTATAGTGTTACCGAGGTGGCCTCCAGTGTCCTGCCCACCTGTACCCTCTGCCCACCCACTATGGTGGCACACACTATGCTTACCTTCAGGGCCTTCATGGCACACAGGTAGGTCTAACCAACGTATATTGGACCAAATCTGAGTTGACAATGTGGTTAGATACTGCGTAATTACTTTAAGGAGAAATGTCAACAACAAGAAACACATCTTTGTAGATCTTGAACTCTCTATATTTGTGAGCAGAACAAAGCATTTTTCTTTGATTATCAGTGAGCACGTGGATGTTTATTTTATTGATGTTCTTACTGGTGAGTCAGGCAATCTTTTAGTCATCGTGGATTATCCTCGTTCTTCCTTGTCCCTGTCCGTGCCTTCCTCCGGTTTAGTTAATCTCAGGTCAGGCAGCCGGCAGATGCTGCTAGTAGTAGCAGCACTGAGACAGTTTCCTCGGGCAAATTGTAAGTAGTACACAAAAATGAGATCTTCTCTCGGGATTTACATAAACATTGAGCCCATTGCAGTCCTGTTTTTGAGGCAATCGTCAAAAGAGCAGACACTGATCGTGCAACGATTTCTTAAGAAGATATACTGACAAAGATTATTATGCCCCCTTGACTGTAGGATGTGAATAAGGATGACATGATGACACGTGATTATGAATGTGTTAACTAGGACATGGTATTTATTTATATCAGCAAGTGTAACCAATCCAGAAGGTGAATATTAGATCTACAACATGGGATGTTGAAGGTAATGCAGAGTGTGGGAAACAGTATGGGAAAGGCCCGAAGTCCATTGTAATCCCCTTCGTGACAATTCGTTGAAAGTTGGCGTGCTTGCCCTCGTCACCACATACCCTGTGGCGTGGACAGATACATCCGTACAAACGGCAGCTAATAAGCACATCAATCGTCCATGGTACTTATACCAGGCCTAAAAGCCTACAGGTATGAACATGAGGCCAAGGTCATCGGGGCACGGTCGTCGAGAGGTAAACATAGGCCTAAATACGCCGGAAGCTGGTTCAGTTTCCACAATAGGTCCATGCAGTTTTGAACTAACGAGTCGAAATTACGACCTTTAAACGGCATTGTCATTCCGTAGGTGACCGAGTAGTCTATTTTGGGTAAACAGTTTCCCGGCCATAGGCCTATTTCCAATGCTTCGACATGTCAGACACGCCACTCAATACCACCATAGGCCGATATCCATTGCGGAAAGGCGATTATTTCTAAACCCAGAGGGGTGACTGCCGTCCCAACTAATAGCACATTGTTGATTCTTCCCCTGTATGCAACTTCTTCTAGCTAGAATATATGAAAAACATCAAAGTGTCATGTGAAGGATGAACTCGCTCCACAATAGGAGCCAAAGATTCGATGGGTCAAGCAGACCTTTCTCTGTGACTCATACATTTAATTTCATCTAATTTCAGCACACTATAATGTATGTTTTAATTCATTTAGTGATAATGCTATCAGTAAGCCTAAACAATAGTGTTCACTGGCAGATTAAGGGGCGTGTTTGGAAGAAATACTCGTGCAGGTGATATTTGCGAGGAGTTGCCATCAATGTCATGAGTCAAACAGTGGACTTTCACGACAGCGGCATTGCAAAGCGAAGCCGAAACATAATTTTCTTACACAAAAAACGATGCCCTCCATCGTTTACTGTCAATCTAGTGATTTCATTAATCCAGGAAGGCTTTAAAAAGAAGTTTACTGTACCAAATAGAACAACTACAGATTAAAAGAATACTCGAATTCATAATTATTGTCTCGCAATTATGGAATAATCTGAAAATTGATTTACACTTTAAATGCTGTAATACAGCATTGCAAGGGTAAGAAGTTTTTAAGTTTTGAATCAGAGACCACTTTAAAAATCAAGTGGAATTTTTATGCTAAATCATGTCGCTTACTATTAGGTATGTGTTATTTTCTATAACTCTCCTCCATTGTTGAAAACATTATGTACAACATTACTAAAGTCAGGCCTATCAGGCCTATATGTTGAAAAGGACTATTAGGCCTATGTCTCGGTCACTATATATTGTTATATTTGAATTGTACTTAACTATTCAATGTAAGCCATGTGAAAACCAGTGGCGACCCTTATCATGATCACATGATAAATACCTTACGAGAAATTATGTTATATTTCACATCAAGCGTCGCAATATTGTGCATTACCATCAATAATACATTGTGCTCAGCAAGCCTTATCCAGATCAATAGCGCTAGGCTTAATGTATTCTACATTAAGTTTTCATTCTTTAGTATGCATATAGATGCCTTTACTATCTTATTTTACTCGCCATGCTATCATTGATCAACATTCTCTCGAGCTGTATGAACGAATTCACATGAACAAGATACATTTTTCTAATTGGTAGATTATCCGTTTGTACCAGAAAATCTTTCTTGATTTTTGTCCTATTCTACTGAGAAAAAAAGACGTTATAGTTGGTGAACTCATCTGCTTTAACGGTCCATCCTAGTGCTAAATTCAAATATTCCGTTTCTTCTGTTTGAATAATGTCATAACATACATCAGAGGCCAATCAAGTCGATGTGGTTGGTGGTTCTACACAGTGCACACTGAATGGGAACAGCGGGCCAGCACTGGGTGTGGCGCCATCTAACCTTGTATGCTCAAACTATCGTATCAACGAATTATCCACATTATGGATAACTGGGACTTAATTATAGTGATAGTATATTGGTGCGTGCACAAATGTAGGTGTTCATCATGAGAGCGCATCAGCATCGATCCAACAGGAGGGATCCAATTAAACCATGAATGGTAGAGAAATGCATATATAGCCTAATTGCGCTGATCCATAATGAGGTCTATTCATCTTTCTCATATTTGATGAAAAATCTTGGTACAAATAGATAGATTAAAGGACTAACGATTATTGGCAAAATGATAAGTTTGTCCTGACTTCCTTTCGAATAGATCATTATAGCTAAATATTTCGGGTCCAGTGACCCTCTATTCGCAGTACCTAGCTAGAGAATATGCCATTAGGCATCAGTCAAAATTATTATAAAAAAAAGGTCGATATAGGCCTTATGCAGGTTTTCGTCTGCATTGGTTCGTGTAAATCTACTATGAAATAGTAGACTTTCTTTACGGTAGGATATACCAAAAAGGGCAATCTGTCGGCGACTTTTATGTACATATAGGCCTATATTTAGAGATCGCGTGATTGTGTTTTCTGCTCAAAGATCTGTTGGTGTGTTGAAAACATCGCCATCGAATGTGACGAAACGACCCCTTTCAGGTTTCGAATGTTTGGGTCGTAATCATGCTGGGGCTTGCTCACTGCTGCACCCTCTTACTTAACCGGCTTTTGCGCCACGTTTTGCAGCTGTTTACCAAAGCTCTGTCGCGGCTGTGGAGACCACCTCCCACCCCCACCCTTCACCTTTCACCTCCCCGCCGCGGACCATGGCTTTAACACGTCAGAAAAACATTCCCCCTTGGGTGGTGACCGCCGATGGCTCCCCGTCGCAGCGCTGCCGATTCGAACACACGGCACAATCATAATTAACAGTTATGAGAGTCATTCCCGAAATCAGAATTTACCATGTACCGGATATCAGATGGGAGGACAATGATACACGGTTTGTAGTTTTAAGCTGAGCGATCTTATAGGGGTTAAGCATTAAAATGACAGGTTGTTTGCTCGTTGTTTTTTACACTCATGCGTATTCTGACGTCCCTCTCCATATCTAAAGAATCCGAGGGAATAGGGCTCCTGCTTGGAACCCGAGCATCAATGTTTGGTTCAATTGTATCATTTCTCTCCACAGAAATATGGGGAGGACACTCAGTAACGTCGTCACGAGGTTTGCCAAAAGCAGTAACCCTGCTTTAGACATTTTCCTCAATGTGGCCTATAAGCCGTATTACCTTCTTGGTCCTGCCCTTAATCTCAATTGTGAATTCCAGTATCCATTAGCCACACTGTTTACAGGGCAGTGTAGGTGTGATGTATCATAATTATGACTGACGGTGTCTTTCTTCCTTTTCAGTCGCAATGTGAAGACCGCGCCGTCGACGCCGGAAGCCGAATCGCGGGCTTTCCCGCGTCATGCTGAATCCACGAGTCAGCTGGAAATGTCGGCTGCCCACAAAAAACACCAAAAACAGAGGTTAGTCTTCAAAAGGCCCAATTGAATAGGAACATTATATGCACGACCTGAACCATAGTATTACTTTATGTTTAATTATATTCATTTAAGCGCTTGCATCGTCCATTCTGTGGCAGGGAAGGGGGTTCAAAATCTTCCTCAGTTGACATGCTTATATCAATAAGACCAATTATTGTGTGTGTTTTACCACACTTATTACTTATCTACTTCACTTTAGTGATTAAGGCACCCTTAGTATGAATAGGCCACATAACAGGTTCCGTATTGCCAAGTGTTTGGAAACGCGTTATAAAGAAGTAGACAGATTTCTGTGCTGGTAAAATTTAGGAATGCTGTCATATTACACTCATGCATGTCTAGGCGTGATCATCTTGGAAGGCAGTGTTTTGCGCTGTTTAGTGTGTATTTAGCATCACTTGCCCCTAATCCCATGGTCCTTCACAGCTTTTTTGTCGATTGAACACTTTTAGTTTATGGATAAACCAATAAGAGTTGCACTATGCCCCGAGGAAGGGAATGATCTTACCGATACCATTCTGCTATAGGAAATATTAAAATGTCTTTATATATTTCTCCGTAGTCAGTAACAAAGCAGATACTTATATTAGATGGCGTGCATGCAGCATTAATCGGATTAGCAGCTGATTAGAGGTGGTTGTGGAATTCTCATTCAATTTGTCCTTACTTTAAAGACTTTGAACAATGAATTCCTTATGTTTAGATATCCGGTGTACGTGATGATATAACTTCCTAATGTTCGGTTGCAAAGAAAGCATTTCTAACACAGTTGATCAGCCATGCATATAGCGTTATCGATTCAGAAACATATAGGTAGAACAATCTGTTCGGCCATGCATAGAATATAAGATAAACAGGTCGATAGAATTCTATGCACAGCAGACATCATTTTTCTGTGAAGCGGAAATCCGTTTAAATTTACATAGGTCTACTTTCTGCTGCACACATCAATTATGGGTTCAGCAGAATCGGTATAAAACCATAGTTCCAACTGGGGAAGCAAATACATATAGGCCTAACATTTTTCTCGACTGAATATTCCTGACACAATTGGACAAAATTCATTGCTGAAGCATAATGAAGCCGTCGACCAAAAAGTATAACATTTCTATGAATTGGTTTATAAAGACTATGCATGTAGAATATGCCGGAGAATATGTTGGCAATGTTGATGTATTTTAGCCCATGACTATTTTGCAAATCGCCTCACCCTTAGAGGGTATCCATAGACCTATAAGGCATCAGACACTATAATCATGCATGAATTGAGAGGCAGTGGTCTATCCAAATGACCACATTCTTTCTATTTTTTTCTGTCCTTTGTCTGTTGTTCTGATGGTTAATAATGTTGGTGGACCGATAGAGTTCGAATTCATATAGAGTTAAGGTATTTTTCTTCGCGGGGTGGGGTTAGCGAAAGAATATATGTGTCAAACAAATTTCTAACCAAAGAGGCGTCCTAGATGCTAATCAAGGTCATAACAAACTAATGTGATTAAACGGATATATATGTTTCTACATGTATATACATTTATGTGTATTGTAAATCAAAATACTACATTATAGTGTCACGCCATTCTTTTGAGTCTCACTCTGTTTCTAAATAAATGTACGTTGTCAGTACATTTATTAACACCAACTGAGTTATATCTTAGATCGTAAACCACACACAAAAACTAGTTGTAAGCGTCCACTTGAATGTCGTGCGTTCTGGGCTGTATATAATACCGGCCCTCAGCTGTCAAGTGTACGCTGCCGGTACCGGCTGTGACGTAACACCTCACCTGATCTGCTGTTAGCTAGACGGGGGTCGTTAACTGGAGCTCCAAAGTCGTCCATGCCCAAAACGTGCCAACACGCCCGGGGATTTACACTTATAGAATCCACTTATGAAATTGGTTATTGACCTATTTATTTAGAATTCATATAGGCCTAATCTTGGACAAATCACAAAACATCAATGAGACAAATTGGATTGAGTAGGCTATATTGTATAGACCCTACATAGATCTAATATGATATGAATCAACATGAGATAAGATTATTTTGTAGGCCTATAGGTCTATCGACCTATGTGATTGACATATTAGCAATGTGCGTACTATTACTTTCAAAATAAGTATGCGTCAATTCTATACATTTCCTTTGAAATTTGCTAACATAAAATAATCCTCATTAGACACTAGAATGACGTGAGAAGTCTAGCTCACACTATGAACGAGTCCTCGCGGGAGGTAAATGGAACAGCATTGCAATGTGCCAAACGGCGTCTAGATTGCGGTGGGAGGAGCCCACAACAGCCGACCGATCTTTCAGGTACAGAATTGAGCTGGGCGGAGCGCTACCAAAACAGCGGCAGGACTGCTGCAACCCTAATCCGGCCAAAAGACGCCAGACCATAGCGCTGGACATCAGTGTAGGACGGTATAGTGGCCAGCTTGTTGACCCAGCGCCATGCCTCTTCAAGGACGGCCCCCCTTCAGTCAGACGGCATAATGTCAGGTGGTGGGCAGGCGTAGAGCTGGGGAGGAGGTGTTGTCTACACGTCACGGCTGCTGGTACGGCTTGATCAGCAGGATGAGGCGGACCGATGAGCTGGGGCCGACAGGGCTCCCCAAGTCGTCAACCGTCTGCAGGCCGGCCATGGGGCGTAAGGCACTGACCACTGACAGACAGGGCAGGACCCTGGCATGAGACTTATCACTGTGGCCACCACTGATCGCCGCCACAGCAGAAGGGGCGGTGGCCGGGCGGCTGTCGGGCGGAAAGCCCCACGACCACCAGCCAGCCGTCCTCGGCGCAGTACAGCCGCCGACTCCAGCCAAGGAGGGTTGGAGGCAGGCACCTCGGCGCAGATGACTGCCACTCCTACTGGAGACATGAACTGTTATGCCTGCATCTTAGAGCCGGTCGGGGGGCGGGTGGAGGAAGTGCCACCCATTGTCAAATGGCCGGCAATGATGGATTTAGCCGGGGCGGCCAACGCCGACATGGACGTTATGCTGCAGCGGTCAACGGAGCTGGAGGAGAGCAGCGGCGCCGACAGCAGTCAGGGCAGTCACTGCAGGTAAAGCACCCCCCGCCACGGCCAGTCGGCACCCCTACCGCGCAGTTCACCTAACTGTCCACAACATGGAATGCCAAGGCTGTGGGGAAATCCATCTTCAGACAGTGTCCATATTCCCAATGTACAGTCACTGTTTTTTTTTTCTACAGAAAGGGTCCTAAACTCCTCAGTTCAACTCTAATGTATAGCCGTGGCAGCTTGGTCGTCTATCATTTTGGCAGTGGTGCTTTAGGTGTAGCCTATTATCAGATTATTCTGTGTCTAGGGAGGATTTCAATGCATAGCAATTGTTTATATTCTTTCTATTTCTAGCCCGATGGAGCATCTTTTAATGCAATTATTATGAGTCGATCGGTCAACGTCTAGGAGCCTGTTACAGGCTAGTTTACCTAGTTGATAAGACCTCTGCCTTCTTCTACTTCACAATGAGGCTTGTTTGCATTCGACCTGTCAATATTGGAAGAACCCCTATATATACAACACAAGCGTGTATGTCGATTGTATTATATTCAAGTAAAATTACTCAAACATTTCGAGTTTTTTGCCCCTGTGTACGATATCTGACCAGTTCACACCCCATTCTGATGGATGTTAATGATATTCACAATGGTATGACCCTCATAGTGCAACAGAAAACTTTATATGATTGTAAATTAAGTCATTTACTCAACGTGTAGGTATATAGTTTAAAGACAAAATTGCGCCTATAAAAAAACGTCTGGCTAACTCTTTCTTAGGTTCTTTTACAAGACTCCACAAGGCAAAGCTTAGCAGCTAGTTTTACACCACATGGGCGGTGACCGAATGTATGAAATGAGGTGGTTATTTGTAGCAGTGGGACCCAATGCCCTCTTTATAGTGCTGACACATTGAGATACCATGTCAAAGGTCCACACAATACTCCACCCAGTCACATTATACTGACACTTGGCAGATCAGTCATGTTTCATGGTTCTTACCTTATACCGAGTTCCAGGCAAGTAGTGACCACTGCCATTGTTAAAGTCTTTGGTGTGACTTGGCCGGGGATAACTCCCATGAAAGTCCTCCCAGACTCAAAGCAAGCAATCTACCAATTGAGCTACTGACTGGTCTTCACATTTGTCACCTTCTACGAACAGCAAGGGGCTGCTGGGGACACATTCTTCCCAGGAGGCTCCTGAAGGAACCCCAATCTCGGGTCCCCACGGGGGAGAAAGTACATCAATGTCTTTTCACATATTTCCACTACTTTGCATTTTGTTGCCATTATCAAAACAAAAAGTGGCAGATAATGTTGTCAACTGTACATCACCAGTCAAGTTTCAATACTAGAACAGGAAATCATTCACCAATGGTCACGATTCACATCATGTAGTGATGTATTAAAAATAAATCTTAGGAAGTCTTTTGTGAATGAGTACAGACCTGCCACTGCATGAGCCTACCTAGCTTCCTGTAACAGCCTATAGTCAATTAGATCAGTAGCCATATAGGCCTAGATTACACGTTCGCCAACATTATCGGATTGTACCACTGGTGTGGGAGTCTACCCAGAGTCTACCCGTGTATGATCATCCGGGATGATCATAATAAACCTGTATACAATGCAGGCCATCTCTGATGGTCTTTCATAGTTTGTTTGTTGGGTTAGTTTAACGTCCGGCCAACCCTTAGGGGTTCTTTTACTAGACTGCACAAGGTAAAGCTTTTCAGTTAGTTTTACGCCAAAAGGGCAGTGGTCTTTCATAGAATTCATTGCCAAACATTAGATAGTCACGAGCATAAGACTAGTTTAAGAAAATGTACTCTTACATCAGTTGTCTGTAACTACCGTATCAACTGATAATCATATATAAACGTCTTGTACATGTAATTGATAGGCTCAATTGTATGGACGCGTGTATATGAAATAACCCATTGACATAATTTAGTATATATATATGGACCGGGGTAGTTCGTATTGGAAGCCCTTCTATTTCTATATGACTGCTTTTTAGGTTTTCCCAACAACATCACGCCACACGGCCACAGCCGGCCCCCTTGCGTTCAGTAAATACTGCCCTAGGGAATCAACGCACTTCCTTGTTTAATTTCGCTCTTCAGAGGCCGGCATGGTAACGTTATTCCGAGCGGATGCCGCTGCTCTACCCAATCATCTCCTTAGACCAACCTAAAAGACAAACGTGAACCCGTCGTAGGCCCGGGCGGTACGAGCCGATCGATCCCCCTTATTAATCATTGATCTCAGTGCCTGGAAGCTCGAGCGATTCACTGGGTCATTCCGTCCAGTGATGATTCACAGGGGGTGACTATAGAGTGGCCGTCTTCCCCGCCTTCCATGTTCGAGAATATGTTTAATTTCGTACTTCACTTCCGTGTCATGAAGTTTAGACCAGGCGAATTGGTTGAAATGTCATTAGTATGGGGTATACCGGGTAGGGTTAAGGGAGACCCCTTAACTGAACTTGGAGATGGAGGTCATGCATTATTTCTGACAGCCCAGAGTGCGTTCGTGGGAATAGTATATGTTTTGCTCGGATGAATAGCCGGAGGTTTAGCCAAAGGGTGTGGTCCGTCGGGCCTGCGCTGCATAGAGCAGCTCACACAAAACAACAATAGACGCTCTGGGTTTTTTTTTGTTAACTCGAGCGGCGCTATATTAACGAACAATAAAATAAACATATAGTGGACCAATACATTTTGGCAAACATTTTGTATGGCATATATATTATTGATATATTTTTGTTATCCCTATCACGTATAGCGGACAGTCCGCTATACGTGCAGGGTCTATGCACTGTGTACGATGACTTCGTGAAATGACTCTACGAATAAATGTAGGCAGACCTATTGAATCATCAACGCCCGTTGTGTCACCTACTTTGGAACTCACGCGGAGTCTTAAGGCCATGATCCACGGTGTGACAAAACGCCGACCGATTTTCTTCTCATGCATTTTTCGCATATTTGGAATGATTTATCAGAAAAACGATTTTTTAACAAACCGATTTTAAAAGTCCGCTCCAAATCGCCCCAAAATCTCGTCGTGGATCATCACCTTTAATATCCATTCATCTGTTCGTTTGCTGATAAATTGATTCCTATCATTGAACTGCCACTTTACCGCACAAATGTAAGAGGCATGTACATTGTTTTTCGCCAATCTGCGAAGTTCCCCAAAATATCCATTTATTCATTTTTTAAATATTTCCGTTAATGATATAAAGACGCAATTCTTTATAATTGCTACATTCATCAAAACTCCACGAAGGCGGAACATTGAGTTTGGCAAAGAGCAACTGTATTCCAACAAAATTAAAATAAATACTAGAAGGCCTAATCTATGGTAATGACGTTTACCTGCCATACATTTTTTTCTTTAATATAATTCATTACTAAATGAAATTAGGCTCTAAGAGAAATATAAATACACGTCATGTTTTTGTCCCTGTATTTCAGGGACTTACGTTTTCAAAATTTTGTTCGCTCCTTTAATGAGTAAACCGTAGCTAAGACGTGTGTACAAATCACATTAGGCTCTACATAACTATTTTTCAGAAGCCATTGAAATATTCTTATCCCTCAGATCATTTATTGGCTATGAATTACATCCCTGAATTAAGAATTCAATATCAAATCCAATAACGTGTAGGTACAAGTGAAGCAATGACCGCTACATTACACTGCTGCCAAGAACATTATTAAGCAATTATGACATGTCGTTAGATAGCTAGTTATGAACTCTACTACACGTGTCTAAGTAATTCACGTTGAATAGACTGCAAGACGGACGGCCGTGTTATTATAAATGACATGTGCAGGGAATGTTGAAAAGCTATAATGTTTAATGTTTAAGAATATAATCTCCTTTAAGTTTGAATGGACTCGATGAGTCTTCCGGTTTTGTGGGTACATTTCCACATTAATTATTTTACAGTTAAATGGAATTCTTATGATTTTCTCCAGTATTTTTTAGATTAAAAAAAAAGGGATAAGGATTGGGACAAAAAATGAGGATCGGCCGCGATACTGAAAAACAACAATTTCCCCCCTTTGCTTTTGTATGTGGGTTAGCTTTTATACTTTCCAATACAGAAATATACAATTGCCAAAAAGCTCGATGCTCCCATTTATTTGGTCAGTTGATCTATAGCTAGATAAATGGTTTGTCAATATAAGAATATAAATGTTGTTAGCCTTTAAGCTAATCAGGTGATTTTAGTTCATGGCTATAATGGTCGTCCTTTACGCTACGTTTACCATGTTTATTCGATGTATATCTAGCCAACCATCATGTGTTACGTGGCGGTCAAATCTGTTGCCCTTCAGTCATGGTTTTTCGTCGATACCACTTGAGCCATAGTTAATAGCCTCAACTCTGTCCACCCAATGGGGGTCGATCCGGCGTGTCACACTATCAAATGGACTGTGCAGTATCCACCAGCCAGGCTGCCCCAATCTGCACGGTATCGGGTTACCACGTGCATATATATTCGGGCCATGCACTGGGCAGTGTGGCGCTCCTCACTGAAATTTTGCGATAATTTCGTTTCTGTGACTTAAGAATTTTCGGAAATGTTAACGGTAATTACGGCTAAGTTCGCCAATGCTGGCCATCATCTGCATCTGTGGGTTTGTTTACAACGGTTACAAGGTCGCGTCCACTTTAAAAAAAACAGAGGTATAATTTATTATTGATCTCAATTCAAAGAGAGTACAATTAAGTGTGACTTTTCTTTAGACTCTTAGTAAGACATACATGTATAACAGGGGCGGATCCAAGAATTTCAAAGGTGAGGGGGCGTGTTATTGTAAAGCCAATCTTGATGGTACCAAGTCCAATAATGGTCATTAGGCCTAACGCCAGGAACGGTGGGTTGGCGCACCCGTCCGAGTAGCAGGGGGAGACTTGCTTGAATGAACTTCTGGTAACAGGGGAGTGATCAGGGAAAAAAAAATCCTGGATGCATCATGCACCTTCGCACTCCTAATAAGTATACCCTTTATGCTTAGAGAAATCCCAAGAGGATTTCTAAAAAAAAAACCCCGCTAGTATACATGTTTCATAATATAGTCGTGGTTAGGAGTGAAATCCTAGAAGACCCGTGCAAGTAAGGGCATAGACGTATAGGAACCATTACATATGATAGCTGTTGAAAAGAAAAACATGAATAACACCATTATGTGTACCAACGCACTGCATGCGGGCTCTATAGAGAGGTTTTTCGCAACAATTTAAATTGTACAATGTAAGTTAAAACAGCCATATGCAGCTTGTCAGTGCCGTATCACTGGCGGGGGGAGGGGGGGGGGGTTGGGTGGGGATCCGAAGTTATCTTGGACCCCCTTCTAAATATTCTCTCCAACGTCCTTATATTTTCCAGAAACCCCCACAGATTTTGGGTCTGGATATACGACCCTTCTTATGCTGAACCGACATACATATTTTTTTTCATAATTACGGTCCAACATTAGAATTGGTTTAGATTTCATCTCAGCATTGATCACCCCGTTTAGTCTTTAGAAGTGTGTAGCTGGAGAGCTCTGGTTGAGGCGGGCCCGTGTGGGGCGCGAACCGTGACACCGGACTCCGACACCAGACACTGATTAGTGTCTGAATTGTGATAGGGTCACCCCTGACTAGACCACGGCCCACGGCCTACCTACGGATTGATGTGAAAATCCATGGATATACATCCATGCACTATGGATATCGGCTAATGTCCATAAAAATCAGTGTGTCTGAATGTTGGACAGCGTTAACAGGACAAATACATTAACAAAGAGAGACCCTTTAAGTTGTACATCGCGTTTCGTAGCTATGTGTTGAACAATGAAGGGTGAATAGGTAATGCATCTCATCGATTTTTGAATAGTTTTTATGGATGTTTCATTGTCTTTTTTTTTATTGAATCGTAATTATTTCACATAATATACATGTGCTCTTCCATTAACGACGTATGCCGATAATTATAAGATTCTTGTTCAAATCATAATATCGTATGTCTGATTCTATCAAACATCATACACACAAAAACAGATTATATGTGAAAAATGTCGGCCCCCATCAGTGATCAGATCATGATAATGTCTATTGTTTATTCAGATAGTTCTATAGGGGATCTCTGTTAACAGTTTAACAGTATAGGCAACATGAAAACAAGAGAAGTCATGCTGTAGCTTGTCTAATTTAAGAGGTGGTTTCCGAGTGTTGGATTTTCGGGATCTTTAATTGCCATTCCTTGAGGGGGTTGATATCGCCACCAAGTCGGACATGTATGATAATGTGTTGCGCATTGCTTTACCCGGGAACTTACCTTCCTTGTCAATACGGTCTATTTTCTGAGCATAGACCTTTACGTTTATGTTTAATTTATACATAACCAGGAAGTACTGCATCTAACGTGCACTAAAAAGTGGAGAGATGAGACACAGTTAAAACGTCTAAGGCCTACCATAGAACGTTTTTCCCCTTTATGACCTTTACTTTCGTTATCTACACTCCCTGTTAACGTGCATATAATTATTTATATAATATCACGTCATGGATTTACTGTATAATGTATGTATATTTCAATACATATATATATAGCATCATGATAATATGACCTGTGTTTCTTTCATTTCAGTCCCGATGGGCACTCTGGCCAGAAGTCCCCACACAAGGTGAGAGTCTTCCTCTATTCTTCTTTCAAAATAAACGAGGACTTTAAGATAATATCACTGTAGCCAAAGAATTATTTCTATTGTTCAATTATGATCGTAAGAAGTTGACCGAAGCAGTGATAAAATAAAGTTGTTTTAAAAATGACATCGAACGCAGACCCTGCTGACATAAATGGCTTTCGTGGAATTGCATATGTAAGATGACATGTAGGGATAGAGCTCTCAAATACATTTTTTCTTAGTTCTTTTAAGGAAAATAATGTTGAATCCGTCTATCAGAAAAAGGAGTGATTTCATTACAGAACAACCTCAAAAAAGGATTGTTAAAATAATTTTACATTTAATGTAGATACTTTTTATGACAGGTAGAATCGCTAATCACGTGGGCAATAATCATAGCAAACTGATTAGTGAAAAATTTATATTACGAATACAATTGGCCCAGATAGTATGTTTAATCGAATTACAACGGTTAGAATATTGTTGACTAAGAAACATGGGTCTGTTTATATCTTTATTTTGAAAATTTACCATAGGATGAAGAGACGCAAATAAACTCGATACGAATGAATAGTGTTAACGATTGGTGAAAGTATGAGAATTATAAAAAAAAAAAATGCACAAAGGGGCAACCTGCATGTGTTGCAATATTTTTTAATCTGCATCCACATGAAAGTGAACAACAGAAGCGGTAGAGTAATCTATTGTTCCAGTTCACGAGGTAGTCCAATGTGGTCGTTTGTTAATTACCCCGATATTATTAGCGTCAGACTTCATCTATAAGACTTCTAGAATCCATCTAGAAATATATTTCAAGTCGATTAGAGAGGATAGATCCGTTATAATCCGGTTGTAAGAGGCTACATTAAAAATGTAAATCCTCTTACGTATACCATTATGTTTGACTAGGTTAACTCAGAGTATAACGGGATAACAATACTAATAATATCACTACTATACTACTAATAATGTAACCTTGAAGAAGATTTTGAAAAAAAGACTGGGTTAGCATGTGGACACATACCACACTTCATTCCATTGAAGCAGAGAGGTAAACTGGTCCCTAGTCTCAGTATCACCTTCTTGGATATTTTAGTGAGTGCCTCGGGTTGGTGTTTAGTACCGAATGTTTTTTTAAAGTTTAAGGAAAACAGAGAAATATATATTGACAATAATTTTAATTTCTATTACTGCAGAGAAATGTTCAAGCCGTTACCTATAGCTCAGAAACGCAGAAGTAGATCTACAATAAACAGATCCTATAGCATGTAGAAGAAGAAATTTAGACATTTGGAATTTTATAATCCTAATCAAAGATGTGATTGCCTTTTAATAATCGACTTTTAAAGGTACTTATTTCTATATCTTGGCAGATTCTTCAATCGGAGAAATATGGAGTGGTACTGTGCTAAATTTAGATGTTTTAGCAGTAAATTTCATTACAAGAATGCGTTACTGATTTTCTTATCATTTGCACGTTTATTTCCACGTTTACTAGACGCTTCAAAACACTAAAATAAAAGGAATGCCCTCCAAGGCCACTTACTCTCTATTTTGTATATAGTATGTCACAAATTTAATATTTTTCTTTAAATCACTGAAACGTGTCTTCCATCACTAATTTTTTTGAGCTAAGATATTGAACATTGAACGAATCAGGAGGGTCTTGATTAACAATACCTATTTATAAAAGATTATTTTGAAATATATCTGCACGTTTGATCATGCATGAGCATGAAAATAATTCAAAACAGAAGTTCATGATGACAGACAATGGCTATGAAAGGTTTTCCTGATGAAACACTATAACATCTAAGTGCGGCGTTGCTGTCATTATGGCTCTTCTAACACATTCCTCACTTATAGATCTCTAGATGTTGTCTCTGTTGTATTTGCTAATCAGACCTTTATCCTTCAATCTCACAGAAAGAGCCATAATTATATGGAAAAGAAAATAGGCCTAATATAAACATATTTCACATGTAGAATCATAAGCTAGATGAAGTTTCCCTGTATATAACATATCCCCGATACAGTACGTTTTCTTTGTTGCAGGAGGTGTCCCCAAAGATGAACAAGTCCCGAAATGAGAAATTTCACAAACTCTTCAAAAACATTCCAGAAGATGAAGTTGTCTTAAATGGTATGTCTTAGGACTCTCTAACTTTAAAAACATTGGCCCTCTTTTTGTTTTAAGACCTCGACATCATTATCTTTTCTGAAAGATGTTATAATCATCCTTTTAGGATAACATTATCTTTCAAAATATTTTGCCATGAAGATAGGACTTTGTTGATTTTCAGAGGGTGATCCCACACTGAATTCAGTTATGAAAATATGGCCCTATGTCATGGTTTTCCTACATTAAAATTGTTATTTGTTAAGAATGAAGTGCAAAATTCTAGGCGCAGCCAATAAACATGCAATGAGGAAGTTTCATAAAGCACTTTACTGTATTCAAATAAAATATATAAATGGTCTAACACACGTTTTATGTCTAAAGTTAGGCTCTATTACTTAAGATTTCATAAAGAGGTCTCTTTTTATGACTATCATTATTACTTTTACTTACTAAACTCTTAATATGTATACATTATAGAAAAAACTGTGCCAAGTAATGGCAACACAACTTAAAATAAAAGTGCTGTAATACTAAAATAAATCTATCTTGTAGTTAGACATAGGCCTCTTTGGTATAATTATTCAACGATAGAAAAGCCTGTATGATTAGAATCACACATAATCCATTTCCACTGTTGTGAATGTGTTACTTCGTCAATTAAAAAATTGTAGTTGTTATATCTAAATGGCAACTTGTCTTTTGATCATTCCTGTACTAACAAGCTATGTTTCTACCTTTTAGTTTTACATAATATGAAAACGTTTCACGTCTTTCTTTCAGCATACTCCTGCGCCTACTTTGGTGATATCCTTCTTCAGGGAAATTTATACATCTCTCCAAACTGGTTCTGCTTTCATTCACGTATTCTTGGACACGAAAAACTTGTAAGTTTAACAACCGTTTAAGTAAACCAAGTATGACATTCATACTGTGACTTCAAAGTCACACTTCGGTTATAGATTTTGTTTGATGTTGCAGGGAAATTAAATCGAAAACAATAGACCGTTTATTTTCAGTTGATACCAGCAGCAGATACTTTAACAAATTCGTTAACTGGTTAAAAAAAAAGGGACACTTTACGTTGCTAAAAAAAAAGTATCTTCGTCACTATGCGTCCTGGCCAAATAAAAACAGGAACGAATAAACTCTACGAACAAGAGTTTTCTTCCTGGTAGGAATAATTCACCCGAGCATGACCACTTGGGAGTATTTAAGGTGAATAACGTATAAAAGGTTGTGGAGGGTCAGTCGGAACGAGGTCGGCCCAAGATGAGATACTACTTGGCAAAGGATGCAACTTACACAACCACAAAGGGGTAATAGTTAACACTGACTCCGATATTATAGTAGGTTTACTGCCTAAGGAGTGGTCCTTTAAGTCAGAAGCTGAGGTATAGAGCAGGTAAATAGTCAAGTAATATTTTCTCCCAAAGCTCTTATCGTTAGTTTTACAGGAAATGTGTTCAGTGGCTTATCGGCACCCTGGTAAAAAGAATAGACTTGAAGTACGTGACTCGCATAAAAGATAGACCAAGATCTATCTGGTTAGCTGCTTCTTTCACCAAACAAAGTAGACACTTCCTGGTTTGGGATTTTTAACAGACAAAATAGCATTGCTTCTCCATCTATTAACAACTGCACTTATATATATTTATAAAGTACGACGAATTGAGCTGACCTATATAGCTGATTAAAGATTCTATTTGATATTCTACAGTTTTTGAATGCATTGACTATCAGGTGTTAGATCCATAATTTAGTGTCAGTTCACAGGAATATCAATAAAAACAGGTGAAGCCCGCAAAGCTTAAATTTATTAGTCTGGGTCCAGACGTAGATCTAGGGGTTGGAAATGTGTGGTGGTGGTGGTGGTGGTGGTGGTGGTGGTGGTGGTGGTTGTTCTCGGGGTTCTGACCCCCTTTTGGTGGGGGCCTAAACTATAGACGTGCAGGGAAAATAGTAATTTAAGTGATGGGAGATTACTGCGTGATCAAGCAAAGTTTAAGTTCTTAATCTACGTGTCTTTTCAAAATAACAGATGCGCCCCTAGGAACTTAAAAAAAAGTAGAAATATTAAGGTGTTATGTTACAGTACATCAGGAGAATGTAACCTATAGCTAATGTTGATTTTACATTTCAGATTGAGATTCACGTGACTAAAGTGACAAACATCACAAGAGAGAAAACCGCTTTTATAATTCCTAATGCCATAGGCATTAAAACAGCTGATGACAAGGTAAATGTAATAGCATGATGAAGTTAGATATTGTAACATTAAAGTTACGTAGGCAGAGACATGCATATATAAGTTACTGATACACTTATCAAACACTGTGTAGGCCTATATGATCATAGACGTTTTTGGTGTACCGTTATTTCAAAGTGTTAATCGATTTCCTTGTATTAATATAACCGGTAGGGTCAATGAAGGCACCGTGACTAATTCTTTTATTTATTTACTTTTTCAGTTCGTGTTTGGATCTCTGATGTCACGTGACAGTACATACAAATTAATGTGGAGCGTGTGGAAACAGGCGAGAGCGGGAGGAGTGAGTACCAATTTACATATCATCCTCGTGTTACTCAAATATATCAAATTTGAATAAGTCGATTTTCTACAAAACAATGTCATGACAAAACAAGGTTCACATTTCTTTTGTGTACCAGTTAAAAAGAAAATTTGATCCATTACAGATCCTAGAAAGTACGAAGGATATGGGAGATGACGATGCATCCGACATAAATGGAAGCTTAGTGAGTCAACATGGATTAACCTTCCTTTTTATGTTCATACAGATTGGTTATTAGATGCATGGGAGGTCTGTAACCTAAAATTTCTAGATTTGAATTCTCAATGATAATTATTCTAAAGAACTTTGATTTTAAACCGTTTGATAATATCGCCTATGTCATAGTCCTAAATAAACTTATAGGACCTTGCAAGATGGCCAAGAACAATTTAATTGCATGGAAATTAGGAAGATGAGAAATTCTGATCATATTGTGATATTCTTCGTCGTATTTTTACCTAATTAGGCGCAAAGCTTGCAGTTTGGTAAACGTAGGGCTTAAATTGAAATAAATTCAGATACAAATAAATTCTACATGTGAGAGGCCTATGTTATGCAGCGCCATCCAAAATTACCATGGTCTATAATAACATAGTTGTTTTGCAGGACTGTGATGGGGGTGACATTAGTGCGGAGAACAACAACGTCGTGCTCAAGTCACCACCGGGTAACTCGGAGGAGTCGGAGGACTCGTCCGACTCTGATGGCGCCCTCTGTGATCACTGCGGGCAGATAGATGCTGGCCAGTGCGTCAAGGACTGTCCCAAGGTCAGTGTAGGACACTTCAAGTATAGCGTAGGGCATTTAAGATGTATACGATGGATAATGTTTTGCTTACCGATATTACTTGGTACAAAATATAACATCATGTGTTTTTGTGCTTGTGACTTTGTCATAACTCAATATTATTGAGTTATGACAAAGTCACAAGCACAAAAACACATGATGTTATATATTATATTGAAATTTAAATACATATTTAGTAGTAGTTTGTGAATGCTGTAGTCTATTAATCTATATTAGGCCAACATGTACCCTTGCAGACATTAGACTTGACACGTAAGCCGCACATGATTGATGTAGCTTATAATATAAAATCTGAAAACTTTGCTAAATAGGCTTAGGTCCAGCGAAATAGGAGCTTACAGACTATAACTGCCACTTTCTCACTTAATTTTTAGGCGCGAGCAGCTATTTCGTCTAGTCAGGGGAAGGATTCAAGAGGTTTGGACGACAGGACAAGAGAGAAGAAGGCTAAAGACTATATTCCATATTCGAGTAAGCATTACTGAATCAATTTTGTGAAATTTTATCTCGATATAAAACGACAGACCCTATAATATGTAATCTAGTCTTGATTGTCTTTGTATTGTGATCTTGCTGTATGAACCTATACGAAAGCCAAATGCTAAAGTGTTTCCTTATATAAGTCACGTTCACGGATTGAACATGGCTGACCGTTACTCCAGTAGGCCTATACATATACAACAGAAGAAGTGAGTTTTCATATCTTTTGTTCTTTTCTTGCAGTTTTTGGTAGACCTATTTCTGCCACTTCACAAATGATTACAAACATTTCAAGGTATGTATTGACGTTTATCCAAAACATATTTAATCACTTAAATACATATCAAATAACATCAAACTGGGCCCAAACTAAATACTCGAAACATGCAAAAGATAGCTCATATCTCAAAAAAAATCCTAAAGGCCAAATTTTACGGATTTTACGTCATGTTATTCATGATGAAGTCTACAACGAGTTCGGAAAGTTACATTTTACATAGTCAGATTTGTCGACAAATTTTGTTCATAATTAGGGCCTATAGAGTACGGTATTATCAAGATATTTTCCTTATTAGCCCAGAACCTCGTTATCTAGGCCAAGTTGTGTGGCCATCAATCCAGCAATCTATCTAGCAGAGATGTTGAGATTTTTAAAGCCCTTCATGTAAATTCGAATACAGAATTACGTTTAATTACATTACCAAATGCTTTAGAACAAAGTTTATATTTACATCTATTTTGAGGATTTTAACAAAAAAAGGAGTGCATCCTCGCCTCGTCCTGCACTTTATGTTTAATCTTATCACATGTACTATTGTTATAGTCTTTTCAATGTGAATGCATTTTTTGTTTACAGTATGCCACGAACAAGTCTACTATTAGCTGTATGTGGAATCTTGTAAGTAGCTTTTAAGTGCAATCCTAGAGATCTTGTTTCTATCCTTATAGATATTTAATAGTTAATGAATTGATAGATGATAGGTCTAGAATAAACCTTAGTCTGTCAGTTCTAACATAACACATACCTAATATCTTATATGATAGGCCTACTCTAATCTGTATTTTATACATTGAAACATGAAATCCTGATTTTTTTTGTATCAGTTTCCCTAAATCCCAAGGTTGACCGGCTGGCCATATGATATGCATCTGCAGTGGGGGGCTACAGTATAATCCTATATCATAAAGTACATCGCTAGATGTGTTCAATACTAGCTGGACCTACGTTTCGACAACGGTAATTATTCCTTTGTTATTTTTCGAAAAATATTCACTAATTTGTGTTTTGCCTACAGAGTCCTCTTGCTGATGGTGTCTGCTGCAGTCATGACATACAAGATCATGGTGCTCCAAGCCAAACTGGACAGCAGCCCTGGCTGGACGGAATCCCGCGCACCTGTCTCAGGGTAAGGATCTCTAAACAATAGGGTCTGACTTCAGTAGCTAGTTTCCCCCCCAAGTTCCCTTCATCGATGGACCAGTCTATTTTTTTTTCCAGCTACGACCACGCATGCGTAGTGAAAATTTGTCTCTTTTGACTAGCCAGATCTTACGTTTCCCCCGAGCTCTTTATACATTAAAATTTCAGGTTTTGAAGGTGGGTGTCATGACTATATAGAAAGGAGATGAACGAATGGAGAATTGATTGTGTATTAAAAGCTTGCCAAATTTCTAGAATTAATCTAGTCGAAAAAATAACAAGTAGCCCTATATACCTACAAGGTTTTCAGAATCACTCCAAGCAGTTCCGTACGTTAACGTCGTAAGACGACAAACACTGTGACGATTGTTTATCGGTAAGCTATGGTGAAAAGCGATTGGTATTTAGAAATTGCAAGTTGACCAGTATAATCTTTTTTTAACTAAATTCTCGCAGTAGTATATAATACTTAGATTTTATACAGGAACATTAACCACATAACCTCTTCTGTGTCTGGGATTTAGAAAGTTTGTAATTCGTTGCAACAGTCTGTCATAATTTTGTATTAGTTTGCTTAATTCTGGAGGTAGAAACGTACCCAAGTCAGGATAGGTGTATACCTTTGTTTCTGATCACAATAGATTATTGTGAACAGAAATAAACGTATCTATTAAAGGTCATTATTAAAAGCACCAACATTCTAATCAAGGTATGGGAAAAAGCAAACGGTGTAGGTTTAACCATTTCCTTCTGAACCTATTAATTACCTGGGATGACCAGAAATAAAATACATCCTTCTAAATCTTTGCCTTTTTCTTCTGTACATACAAAGCAGTACAGACTAGAGAACACATACAGACGCATGACCAGTGCCCAACACATCCTAGTTCCCAGTGTCATTGTTTGATTAAGTGTGGTGCAAGTGTAATGTCGTTCCTCTCCCAGCATGCTTAATGACTACAGTCATTGCTCTGACTCTCATAACTAACCTGTTGCTGAATTCTGGCTTGGCTTGCAGAGATACATTATATCGGGACGTGTACTTTTTGAACAACCAGTACCATACAGCCACGGTAGAGAGGTTCCATTCAGTAGTCCGGGCTAACATTGAGTTACTTGGACAGGTGCGTGTGCTTCTACCAAACTAGTTCTGAACAAAACGATATCTGTATCATTTCCGTTTCATAAAATCGCAATTAACACATTCTTGCATCTTTCCTCACTATTGTCTGTTATTTCCCCTTCAACTTCATCTTTTAAAGATAAATGTTTTTCTAAAGTTAGCAGCTAGCTTAGATGATCTCATCTCTTGACTTGATCCTTCTGTCATGATAGTAGCATTTGATTTCGGAGGTAACATACAAGTCCCTTTGGGATAGGGATAGACCTTCAAACCAGATTTCAGCAATTGGTTTACCAGAGTGCTCTGTTTATACTGAGCTTGGGTAGTTTAAAACTAAGCAAAGCTAGACGTTTAAAAATGATTGCCTCTAAATGGAGGCCATAATGAACGGATGACCTTCCTACAAGCATGTGCTTATATTGTGTTTCTAATGGTCGTTTACTCTTGCATGAAGTACTAAGAGGAGTTTTGGACTAAGATTTATTTACATGCTGCACTTATTTAATATATACATAGAAGAGAATGTATTATAAAAAGTCATATTCTATCAGTCTTTCGATGTATCTATCCATGTAAAACTGAATCCTAATTGTTCCTCAAATGTAGACTTTAGTTTAAATACTCTTTTTTGCAAAAGAAAAAATATATATAGATTAATTTTTTGTGTTTGTTCTGAGACTCACATCAAAGTATTTATCTGCTTGCTATTCACTACAGGTGCACAATTCGCTGAAGTCCCTGCAGTCTTCACCGCTAGCTAGTCCTGACAAGAGTTGTCTGCGAGAGAGCGAGGACACCATTTTGACAGATGACACCAAGCCAGGTGACACATAACACCAACCCAACCGCTTAAACTTACCATGGTGCCCTCTGTGATATGTACAGATAAGAATTGTTCTCGTCGCCCTAGTTAGGATCTCTGTGTCGTCGTGACGCTGACATGCAGACACCACTGATGACATACTGATGAGTCCTGCAGATCTCACACGCGGCGCAGATTGTATCAGATACAGACTGATTACCAAGCCATTCTGAATGGAGGCATGTGTACATGCATGTGCATATGCTCAAGTTGACAAATGAACCACATACTAGTAAAATGATGGAGTTTACATGAGAGGCAGAAGGGTGCAGGAAACGCCCCCTCCCCCTCTCAGCAGCTTGGCGTATCCTGGCGTATTCCTCATCTATTCCTATAGCCAAATCATCCCTGACGAGACGCTTTAGTCTAAATGTGTTTTTTTTATCAAGTTTTTGCACTAATGACAAGGAGAAATGGATGGTCACAGTATTCAGAAAAATTCTCCACAATGATTTAATTTGCCATATGCAGTATCCCTAGCTGCATGGTAGCGTTTAATATTGATTTGATATAGCGATAGATAATCTTGTAACAGAAAAAAACACGGAAGAGCTATAGACAATTAACTGATTAACTCGAGTCTGAAGGTGAGACCGTATCGTATCCGACGCAAACACTGTGATTTTGTTCAATAGGTGATCCGGAAGTGTAAAGTTTAAAACATGATAAATACCTAGGCCTCATCAAGTGTAACAATGCACCGATGTAAGGACTTTCTAGTGGTATATTTCTCACTTGGAAGACCCGAGAAATACAGTTTTATGATCTCAATTAGATGAAAACTATTAGGATCAAACTAGGCCTATAGGCCCTATTCAACCTACTCCATCGCCACCTAGAGACAAGAAGGCCGCAGCACCAACCTTAGATAGCTTTGGGAATCGTGTTCTTTCCTAAAACGATGTTACATCGCCAGCAATCCCTTCAGGGCTACAATTGGGATGTTAAGAAATCTGCACTTAACATGCTTGATTCAGAGTGATAGGGTATAAGAAACCAATATCGCTGTACAGGTCTTTTTCTACCTATGCTAACACTGTATACCGTGTTACTCGTAATGGTAATTATACGGATTTAAAAGATAGAGTAGAACTAAAATTTCTTTCAACCGGATGATAATACTATCTATTCAGTCTATTCAAAGACGGCAATCATTTGTTCATTGGTGAGGGCTTGTTCAAAAGCTCGAACAGGGTAGATTGTTCATTTTAGGTGGAGTCTTTGGCTAGGTCTGTTTTGTATTGCGATTCATTCCAAAAATAATCTCTTGGGAAACATTCCATGTATCATTTACTCTGTTGGATTAATGATGTTGTAAGAATGTCGGTATCTTAATGTTGCTAGCATCGGTGTAAACTATTTCGTCTCTTAATGTCTACACCTATACATTTTCGAGTTGAATGTTTGTGTGTACTTACACAAGATTTAATAGGTACACACAAATTGTAATATACAACAAAACGCACTGATACAGAGCATATTGTTCTATATGAGATAATGTGTCATAGGTCTGGTACATTCTTCCAAAATATGTCAAGACAATTATACAACGGATATATATATAGCTTGAACGAGTTTAAAGCATAACAGTTTAGTCGTTCATTAAGAAGGTAATTTGTGGCAGCTTGTTTTAAGTCATAATTATGCTGTGTGTCACAACGTAATGTGAAATTCTGTTCCTGCACGTTAAGAATATAATATAATATATATATACGGAAATGCGAATTACGTGCCGCAAGGCAAATGTTCATGATTATCACAATCAGTTGAGTCACTAACTACATTTCACCTTATGTTATCGGTAAGTGACTGAACGACCCATTCCATTCCGATAGTTTAAAAAAAATCGCTCTAGTCATAAGTAACAATGCTTTTAATCAAACTTCCCGATTCGAGTAATGAACTTGATTCTTCGCCATATCATCACGTTTGTCTATTACACGTGCCCAATTATAAATCACAAAAAGCCTCCTAGACCTATTATTAAGCTGGGTATCCAGACTCCGGTTTACATCCATTCCCAGTGTAACACAAAAAAACAACTTTTGACGTTCCAGACTATAATATGCTTAACATAATGACAATACTTCGAACACATCACAATTTAATCGAGGATTAAAACAACATCTTCCATGTCATAAAACAAAAGAGTTGTATTTCAAAATTTCTAACATGGCCTCAGAATGTCCGGTATAGTAACGCCCGAGGTAAGGTCCACGAGGTTTTCGGTTTACATTGGTACTGGGTTGGCATCAATCATTGACTGAATCATAAACGTTTCATTGTGACAGTGATAGAATGTAATATGTACGTATTATAATTATGTTGTATAAATGTGATAGCTCCAAAAGTGAAAAGCGATTATCTGCGTATATTATAGTTGTACATAGCAACGAAAATACTAACGCAAAGAGAAATATCACCATTCCAATCTCCTGAATTTCAGACATTCAAATTCAAAATTAATTCAACCCAGTCCAAAGCCTTTAAATAAACAAGTTTATTGTGATGTTAATATTACATCCGCAAAGGTGATAACCACATATCAGTGAATATTTTACACCTACTAACAACCAATTTCTGTCATTGTGAAACAAGTGTTTGCAATCTTACATTTGTAGCAAACTACTAACATATAATCAGTTAAAAAATGAATTAATAGGCAGGTTCTATTAAGTTTTTTGAAAATATAATTTTCAAGTAGAAAGACAATTTCTATTCGTTTGACAGATGTGGCAGTATTAGGCATTACTGTACGTGTGCATATTTATTTTTGGAAATGATTTCCAAGTGTACGATTATTAGAACCACTTAACCATATGTAGTGAATTGAGAATCGGTTAAAAAAAAGTAGCCTAATAACAATATTGTCAGGCTATGATCTCAATTTGACTAAAGATACCTGAGGAAAGTCGTGTGATAATGAAACATCTGTTTTACGCAGAGTCTTGAAAAGCTTACATGAAGAAAAAAACTGGAAATAGTGGATTATTTAACCAACAAGTAGTTGGATACGTTTCCTCATTTGCTTGTAGCTGTGATCTATTATATTCAATGTTTGCTGATATGAGCGTAGCACCCGCCTCTTTTTGTATCCGTGTGATTATCAGAAAACTTTGCTCATTGATTAGGTGAACTACGCCCTATCTAGCATTGAAATAATTCCAAGTTTCCATTACAACTGATGACAGATTTTCGGTTGCAAATTTCAACATTTCAGTATGTTGAATCCCACACACACATAGTGTCACTTGAATGTGGTTTGTAGACGTTGGGATGTTCAAAAATAGTTGATGGGATAGCTGGTAAAAACCCGAAAGATGACAATAATAACAGATGTAAAGTATATCATGAAAGTTCCCTCCAGCGGAAATAATTGTCAATTGGTATCAGCAGTAGAAAATTTGGTAGTGTAATTACAAAGACATGTACTAGGCTGTATAATTAACTGTGATAATAGTGAGATGACGAATACGCTGTATGGTGTGTTAACGAAGTGAAGAGAATCAGAGATATCAAGGGTTGTACCAGGGTTTGATGCGCTGATCTCGGATAGAAGCTGGACTTCTGTGTGTACACATGTCACGCTCAACCGTGACGTCAGAAGTGATGTCATATAGGCAAAGTCAATCATTGACTTTCAGTTGTAGATGAAAAAGATAATGTAATTCGCCTATTTTAATTATTTTCCTTAATTGTTCAGTTGATGTAACACTTTCCGGGTAAAAAATGGCACCTTTGATCGAATGCTCACCGGAAACATTAAATCGAGGTTTAATGCATATGGTTATCTAGCATTCCTTTACCAAATACCGGCAATACAATTTAACAAAAGCAGCATTAGGTGACATTTCGTAGAAAACGGTATTAGTAAAAGGTCACACCACTCCATCGTGTGCGGGGTTTAGGAGGGGACAGGGGGCCGGATTTCTGTTTTATCTATGGGGAGGGGGGTTACCTTTAAAAATATTGAACGGATATCATCCGATTTTGACACATTGCCTTACAATTGTTTTTCGTTTTGGTGTAATGTGTTACACATACATATATATACAGATGCAGCTTACAGAAGGTTTCATATAAACTTTCGTGCTTTCTCATCTGTTAATTTAGTTTGATCTTCTTTCAAGGTGACTTGTTATTTCTTAGGACTAAGGACCTAGTCAAATAAAAATTGACGTAATATCGTTTTCCCTAGTTGCGAACCTGTAAACCCTGTACCAATACAATCTGGCCACAAACAGGTTTCCAATCTGTAGGTATTCTAAGGCGACATATGATACTGAACTTATGCTGTGCCACCATCAACTATCGGAAGCTTCTAAATCCATCATCCAATATGATGACGTCGTAGTCCCAATGTATGAATGGCATTAAACAACTCGTGTTAACGTGGAGACATGTAGGTCTTTTACTGGATCTACACGTGTATTCAAATGTCGCCACCTGTTGGGAAATCTATCAAGAAAATCATGCGTGCATGTCAAGAATAAAGACTTCTACTTCTAGGATATACACCACCTTCACAGACACCTTTCTGTATGGTTGTACACCTCATGTATTTCATGTAGTTGGGTATGATTAAGATGTCGTCTATAGATTATCAGATAGGCTATCATAGTACCGATACCACAAAGAGAGGATACTGTTAATTCCTAATACTGAGAGTTTCTCTTCAAATCTGACTTCCTGAATATCCGCATTGTTGCGATTTTTTCAGTGTCTGAATTGACTCACTCTAGTCTATCTACTATAATGTAGACTTCCGTCTTATTGTTGCTATAACCGATTGTGCATGTATTGTTTGGTCAGAAACGTATTTGTCAGCAGCAGGTTTTAATTGAGATAGAAAATCAAATATCCTCTATCAGTATGTCGAGACATAGACTACAGGGAAATATGAAAATAAAACTTTTATAAAGAAGTCCTTCCATTTGTTTATTTAGTTTGAAAGCCATTACCGGAAATTTTACTTGTTTCGCATGAGATTACATGAAAAAACTTTATAACTCACTATTGACGCTCAATGTGACGACATCGTATTCAAGTTGCTGTGGTAACATCTAATGTGGTAAAAAGATAGTTATTCCAAGACAGAGATTGCAGCTTATTTGCTGTATCAACTCGATACAATTTCAAGAACACGGTATTTTGAAACCTATGATTATGGACAGTACTCGATACACAATATTATTTTATGATCTGAACAAATAATTGATAGGTATATGTGATGAATGATACTTTTATTCAATTTATCATAGAAAAAAAATCAATAGACAGAATGTCCTTGTTCTAAAGAAATGCCTAAGTATACAGAAAAGCTGCACACTATAGTACCTTCAGTATCATGGCAACAGTTCATTTGATAGATAACACGACCCGAATAAAATCTCTAATATCATAAAATAAAACAAGAAAAAAACTTAGGATTATCCAGATATTGTTTGTAGTTTATTCAGTCATACATGCTGATGACCAGGAGATTACATTCGGTAATCATATGCTCATTATTCAAATAACCAAGACAAGTAAAATGTCAAGAATCTATGCATATGCATGAATTGTAAATATTAAGGTCAGGCTGTAAGCGTTTTATTTCTAAATCCATCACGAGTTAATTAGTTGGTTAATACTGTACTTGCAGTATAGATTTAGAATGCTCCAAACCAGGATGGATACCGCTCTCTTCCTAGGGACCTAATTATAGTTCATGTAGGACTAAGTGTGTAAATGAAATCAAATGCGGACTCTCATGTACTCAACAGATTTTAACATGATCCTGAATATTTTCGAAATAATGACACTCTTCATTAATACGCACCTTCTGAAATCATGAACCCTGTAATCCTGGGAATATTCTTAGCGAGGTATTGTAAGAAATGTACTGTTTTTAGTAATAAGCAACTGGGCAAAGCCTAGATATCATTAGTACTAACATCAAATTGAACCAATCACATTCAAGCCCTCCCGTTGCCCAAAACTAAATCTCCAAGCCTGACTCACATTACTTGACCCGCTTAGTCAGTCGGACCTGGATGCCTTTCTCCGGGCGGAGAATCAGCTCTCCCACTGGGTGCAGGTCTTCTCGCTTCTGCATGGACTCAATACTATAGTTCCTGAGGATGGACGACAGCAACACTTTCTCTTCGTTCATGGCGAAACGTTGCCCTGAGATACAAGAAAGAGAAAAAGGTTATGCATGTAGTTAGCTGTTGGCACGGGAATATCCGGCCATGGAAGTATAAATCATATTGACCTTGCTCACACTAGAAGTAGGACTCAAGCGAAGACGGGAGAACTTAGCGTGCAATCATTTTACATCAACAATTAAACAGGCAAATAAGAAAATGTATATATATATATATGCAAATATCATATACTGAACAGATGAAGAGGCACAGTGTTACATCAATGTCTACTAGGAAATCTAGAGTTCAAGATTACACACGCTAGGTGTATAGGGCTCTAAAATCATGCTCCCAGAAATTTGTCTCAGCAAAAAACTACCACTTTAAGATAATAATTATTTATATTGATTAAAGGTGTTGCACAAGCCGCGTGCAGAGCTCAGAATGAATATGCATCCCCAGGCACATTTTGCACGCCAGGTGCAGGGTGTACCCTTATTTTCGAACACTGAAAATCTAACCAACTATTCAATGTATAAGCTGTGTGGAGGTTCTTACCGATGCAGTTCCGAAGGCCAGCAGAGAAGGGGACAAAGGCGTATGGGTGGCGGCCCACACTGTTCTCCTTACTGAAACGCTCCGGATCAAACCGCTCAGGGTCGGGGAAGATTTCCTTATTCCGGTGGACAGCGGAGGTAACCAGGACCAGAGATGCCCCCTTTGGCACTTGGTACCCGCCTTGAACGGAATCACAATGAAAACTTGAAATTTAGCAGTTTCTTATTACTACCGATAGTCTCAGAAACGCCATGAAGTGGACATCGCCTGCATGTCTTTTAGATGTAATTTCTATTGAATTGGACTGCAGAACAAACATACTAAGTATCTGTGAGACGTGGCTAATGTGTGCTCTCAGTTTAGCGACCGCATTTGAAGTGACAGCTAGGTCAGCTGTCAGTTCCCTCCATATCAGATTAAGTTTTCCATGGTTATTTTTAGGATCAGAACTGTAAGCATGATGACAGCATGTATATCCAAGGAGTTGTGACAAAAACAACAACCAACACAAAAATATACTAAATATTAATGTCATTCAGTACAGAATTTGTCTATTTTGTGGGCGACATCCATCAAAGTGCTGTAAGCACATATAAAATTACGTTTTTTCCATCAAAGTTATGTTTAATCTAAGATACAAAACTACATATTTACAACAGACAATTTTTCATATTTGTCCCTACCAAGTGATAGCTACCTGGGCCACGTGAGAGACGACAGAAATTGACATCTTATCATGTTCCAGGGATAACTTACTTTGGCATTGCAATATCTAAATTGCCCAAGCTTCCTTTCCAAATCTATTCCAAGTTAATCCAGCCTTTTGTTGAAATTACATGAACCTTACACAAATTTTCCACATAACGTGATCAGGAACCGAAAAACTAAAACTGCAAAATTTTGCTTCGATTATGAATAACAATTAACATACCAAAAGTATTTGATAAACAAATTATGAGTAATTCCTAGTGTTATGTGTTATTTAATACTAGCTGGGATGCAGTACATTGTAAAATGTAGGAAACCTCTCCCACATTGAAGTAAATGATCAAATTCGTGGACAAGTATTAAGAAGGTTAATTTTGTACCACCTACAGACCAAACTTACAGATGTCGGCGTCCTCTTGGAGCTGGCGACCTATAAACGGCACAGAGGGAAATATGCGCAGGGTCTCCTTGATGACACTCTCCAGGTACTTCATATCACGGAGGTCATCCATGGTGGCCGGTCGGTCACTGTCCCCGAAGATGGAGTCCATCTCTTCGTGAAGTCGCCCCTGGACGTCAGGGTTTGCCCCGATCAGGTGAACCGCCCAGTTGGCTGCCGCCGCAGTCGTGTCGTGGCCCTTCAAAAGACAAACGCATGCCAGCATTAGGTATTATACTCTATTCGAAGTAATCAGTGGTGTTTAAGGATTAAGATATCTGGGACATATCTTGTTACGTCATTAAAATGATGGCAGTAGGCGACAGATAGTTATTTTTAACGATTTGAAGGAATCGAAATGTTTTTGTTTCCCCAAAATACTGAAGACTAACCAAGACCGATCAAACGCAAATCAATGAAAGGGTACGTAGGTAATTTTCAGTTCTGCTGGTACTGCCATATGAGCGGGCCGTCCAGGATGCATTCCCTGTTGGTTCAATCAGTCACCATATCCGTGAAGGGGGACAAATCATGTGTTAGCCCCTCTTTGCTGTCCTCACCCTATCCCGGGTCTAACCTCAGACTGACTTAGACTATAGTACCTCGAACATGAAGGTGTCCACCTCCTCCCGGATGTCCTCGTGTGTAAAGCCGGCCTCCTGCGCCATGTGCAGCAGCAGGTCCAGGAAGGCGAGCCGGCGCCGACTGCCCCCCGCGGCCACGTCCTCCTCCTCCTCCTGGGCGTCCTCCAGGGTCTCCGGCCGCCGCGCCATCTCTTCAGCCCTCTCCCTGATCACCTGTAACCAGCCAATCAGGGTCTCAATACGGCTAATTGGAAGTGGCGGGAAAAGGTTCGTTACAACCGGAACTAGATTGAAAAGAAAAATGTAGTTAGATATAGTTTACGTTCTGGGTATGCATAGGGCGAAACGACAATTGCTCTGTTATATTACTTTCGGGAAACACTGTTTAATACACTATAGTAACTTTGCACATATTTTTGCACTGGAATAAATAAGAAAAGTTCTAGATCTAAGGAGCAGACCCTCCCCCTCCGGGTAGGCCACTACCCTGTTTAATTAATTATAAGATATGATTATGCTTATATCATAGGTCCGTTTATGGTTAACCGTTCTTATGCCTTATGCTAACCTATAACCTTGCCTCCGAGTCATACATTGAGGGTGAATAAGAGCATTGGAACCAAAATCAGGCTGGGGTTATTCTATCAGGATTTAAAGGGAGCCAAAAGCAATGTTGTGTCAAAATATGATAAAATTTCCAAACTCAAGTAAGTAGAGAAATATTTTCTAAGAGTAACTTTAGCCATTGGTGGAGTATAAATTGTGACAGCTAACTATAACTTTACTTGAATTCCCTAATACTCATGCTGTTTTTGCCTAAAGACAGCAATGTTTGTAAACAAACCAATTTTTGGTGAGTCACCACAATTTTCCCTCAATATTGCTTTTGGCTCCCTTTGAGGAGGTAACTGGGCGTTTCAGGGTAAAGGAAGATAGACAGTTGTCGGGGTCACCGTGATCTGCCTCTATTTATAACATTTCAAAATTACCACTGATACATATACATATTTACATTCATAAACAATTACATATATACATACATAAATACAGGGTGCCCACGCTTTTTCAAAAATCAATTTAAGACCTTTTAAAGACCTATTTAAGACCTATATTTGGCAAATTTAAGACCGATTTGCCAGAGGTGACGAAACAAATTTGATCGCATGATATATTATGTCATGACACATGTCAAAAAGCGGCAATTTTGCTCATCCTAACATTTTATTTTAATTTCCTAATCAGATCCAATTTAAGACTTTTTTAAGACCTCCTGCAAGAAAAGTTGAAATTTAAGACCTATTTAAGGCCTTAAATTTGAGAAATCAGTTTAATACCTTTTAAGACTTTTTAAGACTTGCGTGGGCACCCTGAAATATATCATACACATACATAAACATAATATTTACATACATAAACATATAATAGTATATATATATATATTAGTGAAAATTATTAGACAACTAATGGAAAACCCTAGATGTTGATCTAAATCATATATACATAACGTGCTACACTATTTTGGTCTATCATTATTGATGTATTTTATTTTGCGATTAGTTGATTAGTTCTGCTCTGGTAAATAGCCTGCTGACAACTTATATCCTTATATGCTGTAAAATAGATGAGCTTATAATCATAATCCCAGGAGTAGAATGGATTATCGTATATGGAAATAAACTGTACAACGACCGTTGCACCATACTCCCTTCAATAAGCCTTTTTTCGATTTTCTTCTGAAGGGAGCGGGGGGACGTGGTTGATATGGATAAATACGGATTTTTATGCAATTTTATATAAAAAAAAATTGAGATCAAAGCAATAAAATGCCTAGAATTGAATGTTTGAACTGAGGATATGACTTAATATTTTACACAGATACAACATTGTTTATATGGTTAGAGAAAGCATTCATTGGCGGGTCAAGGTGTATCTATTTTTTTTATATAGTTCCTGGCTTTTGTTTTATAATTCGAGAAATTCCTTTGTTAAAAATCGACATACACTCCCATTTTTAGGCATAAAATCAGTTCTATAAATAATTTCCTCCAATTCATGACCAATGTTAGGTTTCCTTATGTCTTCTGATAAAGACAAATATGAGGTCTCATATGATACACCAAATGCTTACGAGGCTACTACCTTTGGTGAATCGGCAGGTCATCACATTTCTTTCCTTAACAGTATCTACGAGGCATACCACAGATCCTGTCTACACACTACAGACTAATTATTAATTAAATACCACACGTTCAAAGTTATTTCTAACCTTATTCGTAAAGCCCTGAAGGATATCCAGATATTTGGTAAAACGCTTCCCGGCTTTTAGTCTATAATAGATTAAGTCTGGCCAAAGCCAGGGCTGCTTCTGGCGCAACTGGACTAGTTCGCTTATTCTTTAAAATAAAATGAAGTGGTTATCATTATCTTTTAAACGAATATTTTTTCATTGCAACGGTTGTTTGGAAAGAGACCAGGTACAGTCTGATATATGTATAATGGCCAACTAAAGAATCCCGAGAATAAGTTTCTACTCAAAGAGGGGACAGACAATTTTAATTATTTCTTTTGAGTCCTTATATTAGCCACCGCTTGTACTGAAGTGACTGAACTAGATTGGGAACATTTGTTTAAGTAATGCACAAAACCCTTGAAATATTTGGAAAAAAAGAATGTTCTTGCTATAAAGTCTATAATGTAAGTCAAACCTGACCACAGGCGACACCATTAGTTTTGAAAAAGAAAAACGATGGGCGGCAGTATGCAGAGGTCAATATCCAAAGAACATATAATTCTATGAGTATCTTTTCACTGAGAGACGTATAAGCTATTCTTACTTGTATATAGCATCCACATATTCCGAGTCGTCCCCAGTAGCTTGGGCGCCTAGCTGTTTCCCCATCGCAGTTTCTACAAGAAAAATGGTATGCGTGAGGGAATTTTATGCACACACAATTTTGTCGTAGTTGGTTGGTACGCAACTTCCTCTAAATAATTGAACAAATTTGTAAAGATGATACGAATATAGAATTTTGTCTCTCAATTTATTCAACAACCTTTTATTTTCTTATCCGTTATTAATTATTATTTTAATTAAAATCGTCTTAATCAGAATTTCACAGGCTTTATCCAAATAACAATCATCTAGATCAGGATAAGTGCATTGAGATCGAAACTACATTCTATTGTTGATTACGAGCTACATTCTTTACAGGTATACGTTTACGAGAACACGAAAGACAGGAATCTGACCACATATGATGTCCAGTGCGCAGTGCGTGATATAGGGGAACATGTCGAATGTATCCCCTCCACACTTCTTCTCCAGGCATTCCACCATGACATTGGCCTGTTCGTTGAACACCTTCAAGAAGTCCACGAGAATACGGAAATGGAAAGTTGGGGTCAACAGCTTGCGTCGCTTGTGCCATTTCTCTCCGGAACTTGTGGGGGGAAAAGAGAACAAAAATAACTTGTGGGAAAAAAAGAAAACTATGGAAAGTATTGAAATGTATTTCTCCAACTACTGATTGATCAATGAGGCTAGGAGCTGTGGATCTGTTTCGAAGATTATTATTATGCAACTTTCGACGAAGCTGATTAGAGTGGGCTTTGGGGTACTGAGGCTGGTTCCCTTCCTATACTTACAAACTCTAGGTTTTCAGTAAAAAGAAAAGGCGCAAATATGACAAAACAACCGTACCTTGTCAAAAGACCGGTCCCCAACCAAGGATGCAGGAAGTGATAATCACTCGACTTATTCATATGTTTCACTGAACTCAAGACGAACTGAAAACAAGAAAGAATACTGGGTTCTGAAGTACCTAAGGATGCAGGCGAAAATTCAATTTATCTGATTGGATTAATTCTAACCTATTCATTTCAATATAGCATAACCAAGACTGTGCAGTGAGGGTGTAGCCCAACAGTTTTCAATGTAGAAAACGCATATTGACAGTTTTTGAAATGTGAACTGGATGCCTGCCAGGCAATCCACCCAATGTATCACTTAGTTGCCCGATGGTAAACCTAGTTGCCCGGCAAATATTCAGAATGTTTCAAGTAAAAAATAAAAGTTTCCTTGCCCTTTTGCTGTCGCGATTAATACAATGTTTAAGGAAACTCATCTTTATGTGTTCACCCTTTATCAGGGATGCAAGTCAGGGTTACCTACAAAATCTGAAAACCAAAGTTAGGCCTAATGCTTGGAGAGTGAGTGACTTAGGCGGGTTCATAGTAAAGTTAAATTTCATAGTATTATCAACCAATCAGAAGGCAGTATTTTTTCACTGCCTTCTACAGGTTTCAGATTTTGTATATAATCTGAACTTAGTCTGAAATATATCTGAAGAGCTTAACAGCTTCTGACGATGTGTCAGGTGCTTCACTAGGTTACAGGGTTGACAAAATCTGGTCTGACTGCTACTTATGATGTTTACTGTTGCTTTGGCTACCTTTTAACTGTGAAATCAGACAAAAATCTGAGAACTGACATCCCTACTTTATGACGTCCAAGATAATTGAAAATCAGAGATCTCTATGGTTGTCCACCGGGCATCTACTTCCTAGCTCCTGGTTGCCCAGCACTCTTTTCTGGTTGTCCCGGGCATCCGGGAAACCACTTTGTTATTGACAAGCCCTGAATTATGCACAATGGTCAGAGGGGCCACCTTTAATTTCAGACTTATTATATATAGACAGTGTCTGAGACACTGTCTATATATGATAACATGATTAATGAAAAGAAAATTAAAAAAATATCGTCTCTATTTTAGAGACGGGAATTTATATTCTGTCTTAGTTTTTCTTGCCATCCTTGAAACAACCCGGGGGACAATCATATAAACTTCTAAAGCTTGCCTGCCCCATTGGATAGAATAGAGAAAATCAGTTTACGCACACGCACATTACACATGTTTACACAAAATATTATTCGACTACTGAAATACCCTTGCAAATGATCTGCGATATATACCCTAGGACTGTCTTACAACACTGTTCAGCATATTTTGATAGTAGCTTACCTCAGCAGATTCGTGTCTGATGCAAATAATCATAGGTTTAGTCCCCAGCATAAGTTTGAATATTGGTCCAGTTTCCTTGTACGTATCACAATACATTAGGACTTGATTATAGAATTCTGAAAAGAGAACAGCACTGATTGAAATAATAATTATATCACTGTAAGATTGGTTTAGATTCTATGCCAGGGCCATAGGACAAGGTCCCCACTCGAATTTCGTGATGACATTCCCTTTTTCGCTGCCATGGTTTCATTTATTAATTTTATCACAAAGCATTCATATTTAAAAAATGTCATATATCGTAGAATATGAAAAGACAAGTGTATCTATGTTTGTAAGGTGTTGAATGGGCGCAGGATTTTGGCAGAACCCCCGTCAGTAACACCTGTATGGAGGTGTTGCCACTTTGCTGAATAATGTGGTTTAAAGTTCTTTGGACGAGTAATGTGGATCATTGCTATTTTCATGTGTGTTGAGATAAATAATAAAGCTGAAAAAATATATATTTCTTCTTCTTCCAAGAGTTATTAACGCGCTTGTTAGAACAGAAATTAAATTATTGGCAACCAAGTTCTCACAGAATCTCGTAATCACATCACGTGTTGTACGAGGGAAAATTGTTGTGTTGTAGGGATTATGTGCCACCTCACCCACTCAAAATAAAGAAGTTATAATTCTATGATGCTATTATTTTTATTATTGTTAATACAAATTTAATTCATGTTCGCTTTAAATACTGCTGATTCCCGTGTGCCGTCCTTTCTCGCATAATCCCTACAACACAACGTCTTGTCCTCTGTAAATATTATATAGAGTCTACTTCAACTTACAGGTTAGTCTCGTATAATCTAACAATTATCATATTTCGTACGAAACATGTCTCTCACTTGATCTACTGCACGCTTCGTTCTAAAAGCTAAACAGGCAGGTATATCAATAATCAATGTCTAAGCACTTACTCTGTGTCTTTGTACTATACATTCTAGTGTTTACACTGAAGAGTCAGGGTTAAAGCAATTTCTCTTTGTCGAAGGTAAAGAGTAGAAGGAAGGAGTCAGGTGACGTATGTTATTACACCCATATATATATAGCGCAGTACACGCAGCACTGAGCAGAGCGCTGTTAGCATTCGTTGGTTTAACATTCTGGAAAGGTTGGTACTAGAAGCTTGTTCTGGAGTTGGAATTGAAGCTGATAAACTGAGTAGTTGGCTGGAGCGTTGGCTGAGCGGATCCTACCCTTTGGATTGTTCATTGTCATCAAGAGATCTTGTCATGAGTATATACACACATTGGATATTATTAAAGAACATCCTTTCATGTGGGTGTTATGTCTTATCAGCCGACTTGATATAGAACACTTTGAGGTCGAGGTTGAAGACAAAGCACATCCAGAAAATGTCTCTCAGCTATCCCATGCAGATTTTGTTGGCACTCCTGCCGGTGGAGAGCATAGTGGGACCTGCATGTTGTCTGTGTCAATGTGCAGGTAAGAATTCTTGAAGAATGGTCCCCAACAACACAGCCCCACCAGAACTGGCCAGAGTTCACACACATTGGACAATTTTCTTAGCGACTACTAGAACTTTGTATACACAGGAAGTTAAACAAAATTATATGATCCACCTACTTGTCCATCTATTAAACTGATTGTAAACCCCATATTTTGATGTAACTGGGGAACAACGAAAACTGGCCATCAGGCCAAATTGTATCACCCAGTATAAATAAAATATTTAAAAAAAAAAAAAACATTTATGTTACGTGGGATGGAAGTGAAGGAGGGGGAATCCATTTCATGAGAGCAGCCGGCCAGAGATAGCTGAGGTGAATCCTGAGAGCGCCAGCAACCAAATAACCAGTCAAGTCCAAGCCAGGCACCAAAGCCAGCGAAGGACGCATCCGTGAACATGGGTATCTACCGGGTGTAGATCCCTCACAATGCAGGCTCTGCCATTAAAGGTACGGTGTTGCAGAACGACAACCACCACTGGAAAGCTACTTTAATAGCATCATCCAGAGGTATGGCCTTTGATTTGCGCGTATAGGAGGCAGCTAAGTCAAAAATGCTCCTACTAAAAGTGCGGCCTCCTCTTAGGAGACTATTCCACCCACGCTTTCGAGTTCCATCTTAACAGCAAAGCCTTTGGAAAAGAGGGATGTGATCATGTTCCTAAGCTTCTCAACCTTGTCCAGGGGGAGCAAAAGCTCAAACTTAGTAGCGTCAATAGTTATCCCGAGAAACGTAGCAATGTTCGCCGGGTCGGTTACTTTCTTTCAAGAGACCCGGAAACAAAGAGACTTGATGATGGCGATCACGGTATCCCTGTGATCCAGACATTCTTTGGCCGATGAGCAGTTGACCAAGAAATCATCTTAGTAGTTAACTATTCTAGGTACACCTTTGGCGTAAGCAATTTCAACGATAAGGCTAGATAAAGAGTTGAAGATGTTTGGGGCACATTTCAAACCAAAGCACAGTCTATTGTCCACTAGGAGCTCTGGTCCATTACTGAAATCCCAAGAGAGGCCCTGATAAGTGGAGTGGTCTGAATGAACACCGACAGCTCGGTATGCTGAGGAAATATCAATAACTGCCATAAAATCACCAGGGCAGAGTAGCTGGACTGCAGAATCCACTGAGTTATAAGTGAATGTCTTAAAGGTTGTCGACATGTAGTTGTTGATGGCCAACCCATCTGGGTGAGGGCAGTCGGTTATAGGCCGGAGGCGGCCATCTGACTTGACCACTGTAGTAGAGCAGATGTGGGCCAAAGATCTCAGATTCAGGTTGCCGAAAAAGTAACAGGCAGAGACATATATAAAAAAATTCCTAACATTCTGAACTTTTCAAAAACCTTCGTAGCCGGATTCAACTCTTATGGGGTTTTTCAAAATGGCCGTCCAAACATGAAGACATGTTCCTAAAAACTAGGTCTTTAAATATCATACCAATAGCTGTAACTTCATAACTATCTATCTTATTATGTTAAAATTGATGGTAAGGTAAGAGGATTATGTGGTGCAAAAAATGGTTTCTATTTAGATGACCCTAGTCAAGGTCAAGGTCACATTAATAGAGGTCAAAGTTGAGAAAACTGATAATTTTCAAAATTAACTTTTTTCTAAATCCTATAGTGTATGATATTTTAACAGCACAAACACACACATATGTTTAAACAATCCCTACATTATGAGCTTTTGAAAAACCCATGTAGCCATGTCCAAGTCTTTTGGGTTTTTTCAAAATGGACACTCAAAACTGAAAACATGTTCCTAAAATCTAGGCTGCAAATATCATACCGATAACAGTAACTTAAGAACTGTCTATGTTATCATGTTGAAATAGGAAAAAAGTTAAGTAAATTATATGGTGAAAAAAATGATTTCTATTAAGGTGACCTCAGTCAAGGACAAGGTCACATGAATGCAACCCAAAGTTGCAAAACTAAATGACTTTTAAAGTTAAATAATGCCCAAATGTATGAGATTCAACCAACAACAACAAGCAAGATGTATATCAAATCACTCCCTACATTCTGTGCTTTTTGTAAACACATGTAGCCAGATTCAGCTCTTAAGGGTTTTTATTGAAAATGGCTGCTTAATGATGAAAATATGCTCCTAAAAACTCTAACTTCAAAACTATCTATCTTATAATGTTGAAATTGATGATAGGGTAATAGGATTATCTGGTACAAAAATTAGTTTCTATAAAGGTGATCCTAGTCAAGGTCAAGATCACATAAATACAGGCCAAAATTGAAAAACTGATGAATTTCCAAGTTATTTTAGTAGAGTAAAGTTACTAGAGTGACTGTTGATAATGAAGAATGACAGTTATATTAGATAATAGTTCACTGGAGTTGATGGTCATCAGGATCATATTCTCATCATGGCGAGTTTTGTAATTATGACAAGCCTCTTTTGTAAAAACAAATATCTCAGCCAGTTGTGTAACATTCCTTTATCAAAGATAAGTCTATGCTATAACAGTGATATTCCTAGGCATGCAGGATTGGCCATTCCCACTTGAGGAATTTAATTCCTGCAGTAGGCTAAATCAAGAGGGGACATTACCACATTAATGTATTTCTAATATACCAGTTAATGTACAAAATGTCCACTAATTTCAAGAAACTGGCCCTTGGAATATTGCCAGAAAAGGCTTTTGATACTCAAAATATTTTTCAGTGAAGATCCCTGTATAAAGTGAACAGAGTTCTTAATAGATAAATTCTATGCTGGACTTCAGACTGTAATAGGACTATGATATTACTGTGCTGTAAAATTATAGAAATAGAAGTGTGACCCTGGCAAATTAATACATTATTGAGACATTATTATAGTTTGGACAGAAAGTTAGATAAAAAAAGGTCTTTGCATTAAGTTGTTTAAAAGATTTACATGTCATTTTTACACAAAAGGCTTGACATACTCATAAATCCATGTCATAAGCTGTGACAACCAAAGCTCTGTGTTCAGGTGAACTGTTATTTTAATTTACATGTCATAAATAAATCACTCTCTGAATCTATGAACTCAATTTCTTGAATATAAATCTTATGCACAGTTCTCATTTATTTTTAACAATGTTGTCGCATATCAAATGCTATTTTGTTAAAGGTATTATTATCTATTGCTATAAGAATTCAAGTTTGCCTTCACTTGTGAGTGCCCTACTCCAAATGTCTCTCTTCATGATTACAAGAAATATGGCAATCCATTCAAATAATATATTGATTTCATCACCAATATCGAATTGGATAAATGGATTCCAAAATATATCAGAATGAATGTGGAATCATCATATACATTGAACAGAAACATTTTTAACAGCTGAAGACCATGACCTTTGCATAACTGCATAATTGCATGACCATTTATATAACATCAATTTTGACTCAATATGATATAGCAAATTAACATATGTGTCCTGCACATCATCTGGAGACAAAATATTGAAGGAACAATTAAAGGCTACTACATCAAAGGATTCAGGGAAAAAGGAAACTTTAAAAGTTATCTGTTTAGCAAATTTGGCCTATATTTATATGACCTTGACCTTGACTAAGGCCACCTTAATAGGAACCAGCTTGTGCACCATAATATAAACACTTTTACCAATACCAACACTATAAGAGAATTGGTTGTTAAGCTACAGTAGTTGGTGTAATATTTGAAGACCTAGTTTTAAGGAACATGTTTTAATTCATGGGCAGCCATTTTGAAAAACGCTATGAAAGTTGAATCTGGCTACATGGAATTTTAATAAGCTTGGAATATATGGATTATTTTGATATATGTTTGTGTCTGTTGCTGTTAACGCTCATGCATTAGGGCATTAGGAAAAAAGTAAACTTTAAAAGTATTATCTGTTTTTACAACTTTGGCTCATACTCATGTGACCTTGATCTTAACTAAGGTCACCTCAATAGAAGCCATTTTTTTGCATTGTGTTATATTCTTACCTTTTTACCTATTTCAACATGATGAGATGACATGAGTTATTAGTATGATATTTTGAGACCTAGATTTTAGGAACATGTTTTCAGTTTTGGTTGGCCATTTTGAAAAAGCCCAAAAAGACTTGGACCTGGCAACATGGGTTTTTCAAAAGCTTAGAATGTAGGGATCAGTTTGACATATGTATATGCTTGTGCTCTTAAAATCTCATATATTAGGGCATTTAGAAAAATAATAACTTTGAAAAATATCAGTTTTTTCAACTTTTGCCTGTACTTATGTGACCTTGACCTTGATCAGGGTCACATTAATAGAAACTAATTTCTTCACCAGGTAATCATCCTACCCTATCATCAATTTCAACATGATGAGATAGATAGTTGTGAAGTTACAGTTATCGGTGTGATATTTGTAGCTTAGATTTTAGGAACATGTTTTCAGTTTTGAGTGTCCATTTTGAAAAAGCCCAAAAGACTTGAATCTGGCTACGAGGGTTTTTGAAAAGCTCATAATGTAGGGATTGTTTTAACATATATGTATGTGTTTGTGCTGTTAAAATTTCATACACTAGAGGATTTAGAAAAAAGTTAACTTTGAAAATTATCAGTTTTTTCAACTTTGACCTCTATTAATGTGACCTTGACCTTGACTAGGGTCATCTGAATAGAAACCATTTTTTGCACCACATAATCCTCTTATCCCACCATCAATTTCAACATGATAAGATAGATGGTTGTGAAGTTACACTTATTGGTATGATATTTGAAGGCCTAGTATTTAGTAACATGTTTTCAGCTTCGAGTGGCCATTTTGAAAAAAACCAAAAGATTTGAATCCGGCTACGAGGGTTTTTCAAAAGCTTAGAATGTTGGGATTGTTTAAACATATGTATGTGCTTGTGCTGTTAATATCTCATACACTAGAGCATTTAGAAAAAAGTTAATTTTGAAAATTATCATTTTTTTCAACTTTGACCTCTATTAATGTGACCTTGACCTTGACTAGGGTCATCTGAATAGAAACCATTTTTTGTGCCACATAATCCTCTTACCCCACTATCAATTTCAACATGATAAGATAGATGGTTGTGAAGTTACAGTTATTAGTATGATATTTTAAGGCCTAGTTTTTAGGTACATGTCTTCATGTTTGGGCGGCCATTTTGAAAAACCCCATAAGAGTTTAATCCGGCTACGAAGGTTTTTGAAAAGTTCAGAATGTTAGGAATTTTTTTATATATGTCTCTGCCTGGTTCTTTTTCGGCAACCTCAACTCTGGAAATAAGCACTTTTCTGCCTTCCCTCTGCTCTACTACTGCGACCAGGGAGTGGACTCAATTAGGAGTGGGGTCGACCTAGACACTTTGTTGGCCAGAAGTTCTTCTTGGAGTAATAAAGACATCTCATCTCGGAATATTGATCACTCAGAATACTGTCATAATTGTCACAAAAATACTCAGCTGGGCAATCATCATCAACAATGCGAAAGCCATTGACAAGACCTCTCCAAAAGTACATACAGTCGGTAGACTACTATCAACTGACTCCAACTTGGCAGGGCCAAAAAGATGAGGAGCAGCTCAACATGGGAGAAGCTGAGTCGGGGTACCACTGACAAAGTGAATACAGTCACAAGTACCCCTGATGCAGGCATCATAAACTGTATTCACAGTAATAGACATGACGTCTGGGAAAGGGGGGGGGTAAGAAAACTAACCAACCCAGGGTCGGGGAAGGTACCAGTAGCGGTGGTGGAAATATCAGTAACAGGAACGGGTTCAAAATCAACATTACTTTCAGTTGAAGGATCAGGTAAATCCTCCAGATGATCAGTGGCAGGTGAGCCATCGATGTGAGGGTAGAGTAGAGGAGCCAGTTTTGACGCAGCTCTAGTTTTGACGCACCTGAAGCAATATCACTAGCCTTAGGCTCTTTAAAATATTCATTTATGATTTTTAGCATTCAGGAGCAATAGCCAATTATTTTGTCCATTGGACAATCGATTTTTGACAAAATTTGATGAAAATTAATCAATTTATGGCAAAAACTTCATCTTAAGCTGATATTTTCAATGAAATCCCTAGAAAGCTTATGAATAATGAATTTCTTGTATTAAGACTATCAAAATCAATTTTTCAAACTATTATTGTAGTTCCATGTGCTAAAATGATTGTGTATTGGTTTAAAGTCATATTCTACCATACAGTATTCAAAATTTAAAATTTTCTTTCATATTTTTTAAAATTAGACCCCTGCGTAAAAACTAAATACAGAAAATGTGACATGCTTCAATTTTCACGCATTTCCGCCATTTTGAATTTCCGAAATTTCCGGATTTTCCTAAATTTTCCAAGAATAAAACAAAAAATATAGCACATGAGTATCCTAACCTCTTCAGGACAGCTGCAGCAATTCATTTTGGTCCCCAGAATAGGCTCCAGGTGCGTCAAAACTGAAGAATAAGCCCCTGAAAGTAATATGTTAAGATTTTATCAAAATATTTTCAAATCTTAATGTTTTTGAAAATGATTATGTTTGTTAACGTTTTCCCACTATTATAAGATGAAAAAAATTTAATCTGATTCATTTCTTCATTGTATATTCTGCTATAACTTAATTTTCTGCCCTTAGTGCGTCAAAACTGGCTCCTCTACTCTAACTGAACTCTACAGGATTCTGCCAACGAGAGTGTCAGAAGAAGTAGCAGTGGACTGAATGACTCCCCGTGTTCTTCTTAGGATGGGAGCAGTCACAGCTGACGTGGCCTTGAACACCACAGGCCGAGCAAATATGGCGATAACCGCAGTCGCGCTTGCAGCCTGAAGGTGAGTTGAATTTGTAACAGGCGAAGAATCGTGAGCCTTTGGATGATTTCTTGGACAATTCGTTCCGACGGGCCTTCTCAGCGACCGTGGTCCCATTGTAAGACATGTTTCACGATGAGCGAGGAATCCACCTTACTGAAGGTCTTCAAGCCCGATTCACTGGCCATCTGTTTAATCCTTTGTTGTTCCGCAATTTTGGCAATTTCCCCGAGAATTTCTGACCTAGGTATGAATGATAGAATTTTACACTGAAATCTGAATATAATATATGGAAATCTATATATCATTTGAAAGCTGGTGATTCAAGGATTATTTTAGTGCTGATAATTTTTTTAAAAATCCATCATAGGGTCATGTGACCTGGGTCACGTGACCCTTGATTTTTCATTATTTTAGGTGATTTTTTTTGGCAATTTTCAAGAAATGTGTGAAAAAATTAACCAAATATTAATCTGAGAGAAAAACTTACTATTGATAAAATGTAGCCAGTGAAATTAAAACTTAAATGATATATGATTTTTTAAAATATGCTTGAAAGGTTTCATCAAATTCACTAGGTGAACATAGTTGCATTTACATTTAAAAATTTTACAAAATTTACCAAATGTCTTTAGAACATTACAGACTCATCGTATCTGGAGAGGGCGTCACTCGTGAAGACTCTGGTGTCAGCTTTTTCCCCGATAAGGATTATGTGATCCAGCAGACCAGAAATGCTACGACCTTTTTTATACAGGTCTTTAACCATTTTAGCATTAACCAAAACCAGTTTCTCATAGGAGGATAATTTGTCACCCTCTTTCAGGTATCTGGCAGAGTCTTACTTGCCTTTTTTCTTTGATTTTTTTTGTGTGAGCAGTCATGCGATTCTTCGTCCGAGCTGGAAGACGAGCTCGCCGATGTAGTTTCTTGATGATTTGTCGATCTGTGGCCACGAACAGGATGTTCCCACGCCAAAATGAGGATTTGTCAACATCTGGGGCTCTTGCTCAAAATTTTCAAGGTCAACCTACCCTGAAACTTTGATATTTTTTGTGCCAAAGAGGCCACAATAGGTTTTTGAGTCACTTTCATGTGGCTCAACGTTCTGAATCATGTTTTTCAAATCAGAAAGTCCACCTAGGAATAAAAGAACTGGCTCTGCTAAATAAATGTTTATTGCCCCCCCCCCTCCATTATTATATGGTGCTATATATATAACTACTCATGTTTTCAAAGCAGCTCTGGTATTGCTCCAGAATATCTGCCCTTGTTACCTTATTAGAGATCTACTCCTATCTGTAGTCTCCTCGCCAAATGTCTTGGTGCTACATGTTCTGGCTCTGCCAGTGGAATACTACGTGCAAATAGACTAGCGTCCCTTTGTTTAGATCTGAATGGTGCTAAAGTCCTATTAACACTGAGACAAAAATCAAAAGGATCACTGTAGTGACATAATACCAATTGTATTGCCTATAGGATCCCTACCTTTTAACGCCATTTGTATGCATGTGTATATTATTTTGTCTTATTGATTGTATTAATTGTACTGACTCCTAGGCCTATGGACACCCGATTTGTCAAGCCCTGGACTGTCATATCTCTCTGTAATTTCTTATCATATACCGGTACCTATGTAGACTATAGCTTTAGTGTAGTGTAGTGTAGATCTAGTTGTTCACATATGGAAATGACACATACGTCTAAGCCTTTGAGGACTTTGAGTTGTCAATTTTTTTTTTTCCTCAGGATCCGTTATATTAATATATATATTTGATTATGCACAACTAATTCTATAAACCTGACACATGAGATCAGATGTAGATTCGTTGTTGTCAATAATGCTCTTTATACTATTTAATTAGAAGAAAATAATCAGTTCAGTGGGACCTAAAAAAAAAACCTCCTCAGCTGTAGCATTATTTTCAGTGTGCCCCATATCATGTCCAGCAGACACATTAGTCACAGATAAGGAGGCCCCAGGGAAGTGGGCAGGCGAGTGGAATGGAAAAAATGTAGTTTTAAACTAACCTGCGCCGTCGGTTTTCAGCTCCAACGAGTTGCCAAGTATTGGAAGGGGCGGTGGACCCGGTATTTTTGCAAGGATCCTCCGCGATTTTGCGGACTGTATGTACCATGCTAAGATAGTACAGAAAATCACAAGCACCGAGAGCAAGAACTCGGCAATCATTGTGCCCTTTTTGATTGTGCACAACTAATTCTACCTGTACTGTAGTCCCACCTCAGTCCTTCCTGAATCCTGGCCTTTGGCCCCAACGCGCCAACATTGAGTGAGAGAAAAACACAGCGGACGAGTTTTGTTTGTCTGCCTACGCTGATTTATTTATATCAGTAAAATTTATAATTCTATATGAAAGTATTCTCCAAATAATTGCAATTAAAATGTGTTATTAAAAAAAATCAATATTGTTTTCTGATAAATATTATTAAAAGCAAGTTTTATTATCTATTTTTTTGTCATATTGTCTGGCCTCTTTTATATAGCGCTGTCCTACCTAAATATTTCTTATTATTGACCAATCACGACGCGTAGATCTATTCGCTCCGACTGCACTTCCCGCCGGTTGATGCAGCATCTTCCTTCGCAGACCTTCAGAATCACAGAAAAGCAATACTATTTGTTCGATGGTCAGTATCATTACCTTAGGTTACTATTGTTCTGTTATCTGTTATAATATCAATGGCTTCGGTTCGATTTCATCGCCTAATGAATGGTCTCCTGAAATGTTTGTCAGTCGGAGGCAGAGCAGCCAAAGTAACACGCCAGTACGGGCAGCAGTGCGCTCACACCGACAGGCGACACTGAAGCGAGATAGTGATGTAGTTTCATTACACTAGATCTAGTGACAAATTCGAGGAGACTAGAAATAGTAAGGTATAATCATGCAAAGGATATATGCTCACCAAATCGTTCTGCTTTGTCGAAAAGCCATGGTACCAAAGGAGGAATGAGTGATAAATTACAATCACATGAATTAAAATTTAGATAAACGTTATTTGTTGTCGAAGTAAACAAGAGGAACAATGAAAACTGACAGTCACAGTGACAGAAGAGCTACGACCTGAAAAATCTAGGAAAACGAAAATGGCCAAGTAGAATTTGGAACGTTTACCCAAATGTCATGGAATTTTGGTATTTGTCTCCAGAAATCAACCGATTTTGACTGTTGATTCTAACATTGAAAAACAATGAATCAGCCCTGAGGCTGAACTGACTGAAGGTGCACGTTACTTCTATTAAGGTGTGAAAATGTTTGGAACAAAATAGATCTATACATTTTTATAATAATAAGATAAACCCTTGTGAATGAATACCTACAGTTTACTTTAAATCTAGTATCAAATTAATCTGTTAACGTTATTGACAGCTCTCCTAAAAGGTAGTTTGATTATTTGAATGCACTGCTAGATTAGAATAGAAAATTTCCGCACAAATGAGTCCCAGTGACATGCTTGTAAGTTAGATGGGACTGGAAAGTGGAATAGGTATTCGAGAAGTGATTTTTTTTAGGAGAGCATAGAACAATTCACAGGAGAAGATATGTTTTATCGAGTTCAATAACAGTTTAAAGGATCAGATGATAATTTGTAACAGGCAAATTTATAGGCGAAAATAATGAGAGTAGTGAGTTGTTAAGAAAAAAAACTCTTTCAGAGAATCATAGAAAAATTTACAACAGCAGAATAAAAATGCGTTGGGGGAAAATAATAAATAAGCACTGGTAATTAGTTTTGGGGTGTGCCGGGATGAAAAACTGTTTTTTTTCTTGGGGACCACAGTAGAAACAGTGAGCACTTCGCTACTAAACATAGATTATTGAGGAGTTGAATAAATGAAGCCTTTTGCAGGCTGGCATAAATATTTTGAAAGCACCTTCCCTAGTAATATCTGACAAATTTACCAGACTCGGTAGCTCAGTTGGTAGGGTGTCCGCTTTGAGTGCGGGAGGTTGTGGGCTCAAACCATGGTACACCAAAGACTTAAAATGATATTGGTTGCTTTACACCCTTATGGATACTTGCCTGGCCCTCAGTATGAAGTAAGTACCACGAAACATAACTGGTTAGCCCGATGTCAGTATAATGTGACTGTGTGGGGTATCATGTAGGCCTATGACATGATATCTCAGTGAGGCAGCACTATAAAGAGGGTCCCACTGCTACAACTAAGCACCACCCTTGATATGACCCTGGCAGTTAATTAATGTGGGTGTAAAGCAACCAATATCCAACCAAATCTGACGATTTTTACTTTTTTAAATTCTATTTTGGTTATTAATAAGTGTGCTCGTTAGCCTTGCAAATAGATTTTCAGTCTGTAAATCAAGCTTGTGATTGGTTATGCACTTTGTTTTGTGTAGGCCCATCTTTCTCATTTGTTACAATGACCCACCGCTCCGCTCTTCAGTTCTACAGTGCCCCTTCCCCATTCGGCCACCCAATACTTCTAAGAGGGATGTGGCTTGGGTATTGGATGTATATGTCAGCGATTGACAGGGCTTGACAAATTGTTTTGACATGGTTCCATCAGGCAACAACATAATTATTTTTCTTTGCTGCCTAGTTATTGTAGCCAAGGGTTTTTCTTAAGTCAGATCAGTGAGATATGTCGGCCAACGGTAGTTTAGGTATGACTCACTGCATTTGGTGTTTTACACTTTGAGAATGTAATAGAAAAATGACATTGGTCACATCAGAAATGCAGACGTCGTTGGTGACGATACTGCTCCTTCAAATCATGTTATGATCCAAATTCTAAGAATAAGGTAGATGCAAACTTATATACAAGTGTGGTAAATCAGAGACCACTTCATTATTGCAGGCACGAGTTTAAGAAGCATGTAAGTTGATGATAATTATTAGTCAAAGATGTGGAATAAGTGCTGGCAGTTGAATTGTCAAAATGTATGATTGTTTAGCCTGTAGGAACGAAATGTGCAGAGCGGCACGACAAATAACATGTCGGTTAATCACTTAATGAGAGCACAAATAATTAAAGAAGGATGTAACCAGAGATGACCTCTGTAAGGGTCAACGAGATCACATGATTGTAACTGACCAATAGGGTGCCGGTTAAGGTGAAGTAGAGAGTTGCATGGAAATAAACAGTCCCTTTAGCAGGGTTCGAAATTAACTTTTTCGGCTGTCAGCCCGGACATACTACAATGTATTACAGGTGTGAAAAATCGGGGCTGATTTTAATGTAACTTTCCAAAATTTGTCAGTCCTGATTCAAAACAATTAGCCTGGGGCTGAAGTTAATTTCGAACCCTGTTTAGGGTACTCACACCTCTTTCTTCCTCGGCACAAAACCATCTTTGGACTTAGACGATTTAAGGCAGATAGGGAACGAGGCATAAGCAGAAGAATTAGGACGAAGTTAGGAAGAGCCGGGGCATGAGCAGGAGAACTATGGGGCACGAGAAAGGCAGCACGAATAGGGCAGGCACAGGGAAGCTGCTGGGCCGTTCGGCCGATTACAGTTTACCCAGGGTATACTGCAGGAAACCATACCCAGGGTATACTTTTATTTCAGCCAATCAGAAAGCACCTTACTTCAGCAACCTGCTAATACACTGTGTCTTCACTTTCCATACCCTGGGTCTACTATCCCTACATTCTGCAGCCTGATACTTCTGTTCCTCTAAGCCCTTAAGTATACAGCCAATGCCTACTATACCCTGGGTCATTCGCTTCTGTATCCTGAGTCTGTCTTTTCCTACTATACTCTGGGTAATCACATTCTATACCCTGAGCCTACTACCAGCTCTTATGTCCAGCAGCTGGGCACCGGGCTTCTGAGCCACTAAATCTACCACCTTTACCTAGAATACATGGGGTCTTCACCTTCTGTACCCTGGGTATACTTATACTTAACTGTACCCTGGATATACTTATACTTAACTATACCCTGGGTCTACTTACAGCACTTACAGCTACCACCCTTTAGTTTTTGGCGATTTTTGCCGCCAGCCTTCCTTCCACTGGCTCTTTGGAAACATGGCAGACGTGGGAAATAGCTGACAGCGTTAGATATAATTGGTCAATGGTAATCTCTAATTTGACCAGAATTTCAGTTGCATCGCTCAATGGGTATCCCCTAAAGTCAACTGGTTGTCAATAAACACCCGTGTACATGTGTCAATGGTGGGTATAACTACAGGTATCCAGGCCATAAACAAAGATGTCAAATGGCGAGGTGTGAAGCCCCTCTACTTGCCACTTGGTCATTGCGCGAAAACTGTACCTCACTATGCACCTTCTAAGTATGACTGTGTCTAATTCATTCAACGCTACAGAAATACCTATTAAAATAAAAAAAAAAAAAGGACAATGCTTCAATTGAAAAAAGGAGCTTACCTACGCCTGGGTGTTTTTATTTCCTTGTCACATTTTTACAGTCTTGGTTCTTAAAAAGGGGTTATAGATATTTCACTATAACTTTCCTTCGAGGGAAATGTTGACAAAATCTTAATTGTTCTCAGGGGTCAACATTAAGGTTTTCAACTTTGCTGCAAGAAACCCCATGTTACTTTATATCTGGTTGCCTGGCACCTTTTTTTGGTCGTCCCAGACTTCTGGGCACCAGGTTTTTCAAGCCCTGATTGAAATCTTAATACCACTCTTGAGTCATACAAGAAACACTGTACGTATTACAAAAATGTAAGGGTAGCATAATCGAGTTTACTTCGACAGTGACAGTGTTCAAATTTAGGATTTATTTGATGCACATGCCGGAGTCTCAAAACTGCATCCGAAAATATAATCCATTGAAATATGAATTCACGATATGTACTTGCTATGAGACATTTTCTTTGTGGTTTGTTTCAGAACGTGCAAATAGCATAATTTAGATTATGAAGTGTGAACACTGCGAGGTTGCTTGTGCAACCCTCGAATGTCTGGAATGTAAGGTGAAGGACCGTAAGTTTACATTCTTTACATTGAGAGTTTAATGCCTTTCACTGTTTAAAGAAAGTTCAAGATACTTCATTTAGTTTTAAATGCATAATGCTAATTGATAATCACATTGTATTACAACGTAGGCTTTCAAAAGTGTGTTTATGACAGTTGGATTTAAAGGGACGTTCTCGTCAGTGACTTTTTAGAGATCCGTCCGCCGATGTAAGCCTAACGACGTGTTTTCCACTTTTGGAACGTAAACCGGGGACGTTATTGGTCACGTCACGGATTTGGCGCCATTCTGTGATGGTTACAATGTATCAGTTTATGACCCGTCGCAGGACGAGAACGTCCCTTTAAGAGATCGCAAATGATTATTTTAAGAGTACTATTTCCACACAGTAACATGCCCAAATTGAAAATTTATCAGTATTGGCACCGGGTTAAGCAAACCCTGTCATATAGCTGTTATGTCTTACCTTCGTTCAGAAGAAGAGCCTGTGCAACTTTGTGAAGACTGCAGTCAAGTCATACACAAAGGCCGGATGACTACACATACTGTGACAGAAAGAGCTATCAGTGTAAGTAACGTTAACATTTTGTCATGGCTTTAAACAGTTTCTGGTTATTCTTTAAAGATTTCTGATACCGATACAGGGATTTTCCTTAAATAGAGCTAATAGTACTGGGTGCGAGTAGAAATTGTGCCTGTTAATTATGAGCATTCAGCTCGATTGGCTAGTGGAAATCTACAGAATTACAAACTACAATATTACATATAATGCAAATTTGGTCCGGGCTAGTGTAGAGATCCACCAAATAGCCCGGTGGGCTAATGGACCAGAAAGGTTAGAAAACCCCTGCAGATATGTTATCTGACTAACGTGGAACAGGCATTTAAACAGTTATCATAATAACGTTTTTGTTGCACTGGTGAACTTGAGCTGTAGGCTACGTAGGTATTAAGGAACCATCGCAACAAAGGGTATTTGAAATATTCCAAAGGTTGTTGTGCACTGAGAGGGGTGCAGTGTTCGAAATTAAGGGTGCACACTGAGCCCGGTGCACACTATTCTTCTGTTGGGCGCACAATTTTCGGCACTCTGCACCCGATGTGCGCACGTTTTTTCAGCAATATCTCGATCTTATTCTATATGTATTGGTGTGCACATATCTTAATCCAGGTGCAGAGTTCGAAAATATGTGCCCGGCAGGCGCACAAAATAAAATGTTAATTTTGAACACTGGTATGAGAGAAGTGGAAGTGTGCTCACCTGTGCCCTCACCAGACTCTTCTAAAACGGTGTGTGACTTGGGCAGCTGGGCTTGGGTATTGGTGGCTCCTGATTGGATGCATGTGCCTGTGATTGACAGTCATATAGGAAACACTGCACATGGGTCCTATATATAGAGTTGTGTAAAGTTAGGGAGACCAAAATGCCTAGGTTGGTCTGAAAAACAACATTAATTTTATGTTTCCAATAAATGTATTCATATCTGAATAATCCTTAAAGTATAAATGCTCAAACTATTTTTGCTAATAAGCTTTTGCTTTATTATTACTTAATTATGCAATATGTCTTCATTTCAAATCGATTTTTATTCCAATTTTGAGAAGGGCAAAGAATGAAACAGAAAACCAAATATCCTTTGGCCTTGAGTGGCCTAACTCCGACCCCTCTTACTACTCCCACCACTGACCAATCAGGCCCCAGGACCACTGCCCCAGGCAACAGAGTGGGGGCTGGTGGTAGGTTGGGGGAGAGAGAGGTGGAAGGTGGGGGGGGGGGGGGGCATTTCTACAACCACTACTACTTTGTAGGGAGTAAGGATATAGTCCTTCCATGACCTCTTACACTTTGGGAAACAGTGGGTCTGACTGGACAGACCAGTAAGGGCCTGTCATGAGAAGGGGTGGTGGTTGGGGTTGATGGGGAGGGGGGGAGTAAGGGAGGGGATGAGGGTCTCCAGCCGAAAACCTTCAGATATTTAGTTTTACCTTGCTAACGTTTAGAAACTAAAAATAAATCCAGATTTTAGATCTCCGCATTGAGCATGACACCATCTTCCTTTTTTTCTTGTCTTCCAGAGAACATTATTGTGAGGCACCAATTATATTTTTGACACACAAGTCAGTACTATTTGTATAATATGTAAAGCATATAGAAACCGAATCGCTGAGTTAAAATCCTCATCTTTTCATTTCTTAGTCTGTTACAGCATTCTTAAATTACCAAATGGTGAGGCATCATGTGACCATGTGATGCACCCATGGTTAGAGGGTGGAAGAGACAAACTTGCCAATGAGCATTCAACAGGGTACCAACCACACAGGGAAAACAGGAAAAATGGTCCCAAAAAAATTCCCTGACAGGGAAAACACAGGGAATTTGGAAAATTTGCCAAAACACAGGGAATTTCATTTTGCCAGGTTCTGAAATTCCTGATTCTCAAGATATAAGGGATTCAACTTTTTGTTGATGGGTTGTCCAAATTTGTTATGCACGCAGAGGCTTTTAGATATGATCAACTTGCTGGATATGACACAGGGAAAAATTGTCGCAGGACAGGGAAATCTCAGGGAAAACACAGGGAATTTGAAAACGGAACTTCGGTTGGTACCCTGATTCAACACAATCACCTAGGAAGTTGGGACTATCCCAGGCTAAAATATCCAGATTCCTCTTTGTCAACACCTTGTTAATTGGTGTACCATTAACTTAAGTAGTGTGTAGGAAGGATTGATGGCGCTGAAAAACAGATGGTCAGATTATCCCATGCCAGCTCCCAAATGATAAAAACTTTTAAGATAATATGTACATTTAAAAAAAAAAATTAGGGTAGGATCATAGAAAAGATGACCATTGAAATGTTGATTTGATTGCTTCTCTAGAGAGCACTTAAGCTCTCATAACAGCATTTAAGGTGTCATGACACTGGTTGTTCTTCACTCTTGTTATCGAAATTACCCGAATATCTGACATACATTCTTGTGATACTAACTCAGTTAATAGAGTATTATTTGCTATTTAAAAGTTAATTCTTAGGGATTCCCCAGCACGAAACTGACAAGGTACAGTTTATAAACGCATATAGGCATGAGCGATTGATTGATGTCTATAGGCATCGTTAGCAAGCAAAATGTTGAAAAATTAATCAAATGGTAATTACTCAAACCGCCGCTTCGTAAGTATGAATACCCGTCTCTGATATTACCATACAAATATCTAACAAAAAACATATAGACTAATACTTGTTATTCAATGCAGCCCGGAGAGATGTCGAAGGTAAGCTTACAAATTATGTTAAAGGACTAGTCTTAGTGATTGTGTTTGGTAGAGTGGTTTAGATAATGGTGTAGATTATGGTGTAGAGAATGCATAGTCGCGTACGCTTTTAAAGACAATTCACATGCCACATATGAGAGCCACTAGACCTCACAAATACGTTTGTGTGGCTGGATTGTTAAAATGCTTGTAATGCCACTGTAGAACCTTTCCATTGCCACTTTTATTGGTTAGTACCTATCTTAGGCTGTAATAGTTTAATTTGGTATTTGCTAAGCAGTCAAACGTTAAACTTTACCAATGAAGGACGGCGTCTGGAGCGGTCTTCTGTTTTCACATATGACAAGAGAATAGGATCTTCAGATAAAAAAAGATTGCTCTCCCCTATGCCACATAACTTATGAGGGTCCCATCTTAGATTCACATGTATAATATACTTCATTACTTGTAATCTGAAAAAATCTAAAAGTCCGACATATTTAAGATACATGAAAATATAAGTACTGAACGTGGGATAATTTTCGACCACTGTCTCATGTAGGGAACAGGTTGCCCACGCAGGTCTTATAAGGTCTTATTTTGGTTTTGCCATTTGTAAGGCTATTAGAAAGGTCTTATTTTGGGTCCAGAGGTCTTATAAAGGTCTTATTTTGATTCAGTCTGAATTTATTACAAGATTAAATTTTCCACCTGTAATTGTCATCTTTACCTCTTCGTAGTAGAATTTTCAAGTGTTTAAAAATGTGAAAAGAAAAGTTCCTAAAAATGTCATGAAAAGGTCTTATTTTTGTGCCCAACAAGGTATTATAAAGGTCTTATTTAGGTCTTATTTTGATTTCTGAAAAAGCGTGGGCACCCTGGGGAAATATGTTAGCTATATGTTGGTAAATGCTAATTTTGATGAATTTGCGGGTTCTTTTTTTGCACTTCAACATATCAAGTGCTATCGAGCACCAAAAACCTCACGCTTAGATGGCCTTTTACAACCTGCTAGGGCATATTCACATTACCGTCATACTTCCCACTTATTAACACAGACGCTCATAACAGCATTGTGTGCATTGTGTATTTTGATTTTTTGAGAAATGTATCCTATATACTTTAATTATCTGAGACTGAGCCGATGTGATAAAGCTATCTGTAAATATGACTGTACCAGGCTGGCGGGTCCCCGTGACGTTTTATTGTGTACATATAAGCCTTCCTTCTAGTCACTGGCAATTGGGACTTTGAAAAAGTGTATATATGATCCAGGGGCGGATCTAGAAGGGGGTGGGGGGCGGACGGGACTCCCCCGTTAAATCATGTTTGTGTTTGTGGGCCCCATCTTTCAATTCCTGGATCCGCCCCTGATATCCCACTGCAAGTCATCTTTAAGCAGAGATTTACCTCAACATAATAGATGGCATTAGTGAAAAATATACCTGGCGGGCCTGTGGTAATTAATGATTTAATGGTTCAAATTTTACATTATTTTCGTTGGGCTAGTGGACACAAAAGTTAGGGAAAAAAAACCTGTTAAGATTGTATTGCGTGCGACTTACTTATCGTGATTTTTGTTGTCTTTGCATACCTTAGTATTAGTCTAGTGTAGTTTGTCTTCCCGCTCCTACATTTATTTAATGGATTAAACCAGAAATCACGTAGAAATCAAAAAGTCTATCGGTAGTCTGTCTTTAGTGTCTTCTTCGTTTTCATTAAACGAAGGATATGAAGGCTTTAAAAGACAACGAAGAATTTTTGTTGGTAATGGTAATAGTAAATGATATGCGTTTTTACATGTAACTTTTCTCTGATATACAGGATACTTAAACAAATAACCAATCATTCAATGTAAATAGCCCTGTTATCATATTATAGATTGTAATTAGGAATAAGGCTAAGGCTGATTTTGTACCTGATTCATCAATATGCGTTATTTCTTGTGTAAAATGATGTCAACTTGATTGCAGTTGAAGAAGCACGAACTAAGAAAGAAACTTGACGTCGTCTACGGGTACTGTATTCTTTTTATGGTATTTTAGTGGGTTCATAAACTATTGAATAAATCTGTGTCGATGTTTGTTAGTTTTTTTCCGTTTATAGTTGCTGAACAAACTAGAATGTTTAGAATCATTTCAATATGTATGTTATCAAGAATTTCAATGTAGTACATGTTACATTTGCAAAAGAAAATATACACTTGAGTGATAGAATAATCATGTAATATTCATTACAGACTGCGGCCTGGGCTAGAAAACAGAGTGACTGATATAAGTGCAGCAAGAAGTGAACTGCAGAACCGGTAAGAAACTTGCACTTTAGATAGCAAAGCGTAGTACCGCAACGGACACTCAGTAATTAATAGTAAACTTCACAGTACATTTCTTTTTTCATAGATGAAAAATGACTTACCAGGTAACGGCTAATTAGAGTCAGAATCACTGGAGTGGAATATGATTTTTTATTTTAAATCATACTTTTCCTTTTGTACACATATCCACGATCTTAGAGTTTGTCGAAATTGGTGATAACTGGTTTCTCATGTTCAACCTTTTCCGAACCCTGTCTAAAATACGATATAGACTAATATTAAGAAATAACAAATTTGCAGAGTTGGTATATGTGAAGACATCAGACTGTCGTTTGTTCGTTCCTGGTATTCCAAATTTCCCAAACACGAGTCTTTTTCTTAATTCATATCAAACTTTACGCTTTTACTGTCTTCTCTTCTAGTATCCGATGCTATGAACGTGATTTGCGGGCAACTGTGACAGAGCTCCAAACGAAAATAAAAGACAGGTGTCGGAACTTGTACACCAGTATCAAGGACGACATCAATGCGACGTGTATAAAACTTAACGACCATGAACAGTTGATACACGAACACATGATGGGCATCAAAAGGGTACATTTCAAATGTTTCATAGAATATTATATTAACCCATTCACTGATTCAGGGTTCCCAAATCCTGGAATCATAGAATTTTAAGGTTGACAAAAGTCATAGTATATTGTAAAAGGGAAATTAATCATGGAACTTTACTTTCAAGGATCCCGTTGTTCCTGGATTTTTGGTATTTCACCTTAAATAGGTTTTTCTTGAAATACTGTTTACTACAGATTTCATTAAGTACATACATATTTACATTAAGGATAGACAACACCTCAGAGTGGCTTCATTTGCGACAATTAGCATTGTGTAGTAACCAGGAAAGCTACAATAACATACTAAACATCAAATAAAAGAGCTTATTTTTCTCTATTTTTTACAATATATTTTGTTGTCAACCTGTTAAAATTCAAGGAATTATCTGTGAAAAACTATTTTTTTCACTTTTATTTTTTGAACATGGATATCTCGGTAACCACTCCATAGATTGTAATGAAATTTTTTGTGGATGTCAATAATGATCATTTGGAGGGAAGCGTGTCTCAGTTTTTTTATTTAGGGCCTAGTTTTCATTTTATGACAAAAAACGGGAAGTTTTTTTATTATTTCTTTCATCATTATTTTCTACATTTCATAAAACAAAAAGTAAGACCTAAATCAAAATTCTGAGACACGCTTCCCTGCATCCAAATGTTATTTATATGTACAACAAATTTCATGTATTTGTATTCAGTAGTTACCGAGATATCCTTGTTCAAAAAATAAAAGTGAAAAATGCATTTTTTCACTTTCTGGTCCACCTACAAAGATGCAGTTCTTCACATTCTAATAAAATTTATACCAATAGATAGTTCTGCATTGGCTTTTAGGATACTTATGATATATAATAATGCCATGAATAGTATAGAATTAATTTTAAAACAAAGGGAGCGCTGCACATTGGCCGCTGAGAGGTGTTGTCTATCCTTAAGTACATACAGATTAAGGGGGGTCGGAGTCTGCAATTATTACCGAGGCGGAAACTTGGCAAAAAAAAAGGAGATTAGTTTAATACTTTAATGGTTGCCGTCTCAGTTTTGGAGACACTTCGTACTTCAAGCAGAGGGGAGGTGAACAGCATATTATAACCAGCGAAGAATATATGATATAAAGGCTTGCTCGCCGAAACCAGCATGTTGGGGAAAAGCAGGTGAACAAGATGTCCACCAAAAACATGTACGCCACTGACATAGGGCAAAGGGATGAAGAGGGCAAAAGGAGCAAAGCTAGGGCAAAGCTAGGGCAAAGCATGGGCTAGGAAACTAATGCTGTTGTATGGGAGTAAGGGGGTGAAGAGGGTAAGGAGATGTGTCACGCTGACGTATCATGGGGACATGTCACGGGGAAATAGGACTGTAGGCCTATAGGCCAGATGTTTTTTTGTTGTGACGGTGACCTGAAGGTATGCACTATGTAGGTATTAAGGGACCATCACAACAAAGGTATAGGTTGGTGTTTGAATTATCCCTATTGTTGTCGTGCACTGGGGTATGTAATTGGGCTATTAGTGGAGAGGGGGTGGGTATGAGAGCAGTGGAAGTGTGTTCACCTGTGACCACCTGTGCCCCAACAGACTCTTCTAAAAGGGGTGTGGCTTAGGTATTGGGCTCCTGATTGGATGCTTCTACCAGTCAAACAAGAACACTGCACACGGGTCCTATATATAGAGTTGTGTAAAGCTTGAGAGAGGAGAAAGCCCAGGTTGGCACTGAAAACAAATCAATTTGGAGTTTCCAATAAATGTACCAATGTATTTATATCTGAAAAATCCTTAAAGTATAAATGTTCAAACTATTTTTACTAATAAGCATTTGATTTATTAGTAGTTAATAATGCAGTAAATCTTCATTTCAAAGTGATTTTTATTTCAATTTAAATGGGGGCAAAGAATGAAACAGAAATCCAAATATCCTTTGGCCTTGACTGGCCAACTCAGACCCTTCTTACTACTGGGACCACTGACCAATCAGGGCCCAGTATCACTGGGCTGACTGAACAGACCGGCAGGCACCTGGCAGGAGAAGGGTGGTGGTTGGGGTTGGGGGGGGGGAGGCAGTGCAGGTGCACCCCCCCGCAACCCGCAACCCGCAACCCGCAACCCCGCACCAACACCCCTCCTCCCAGACCCGTCACCACCACCCCCATACCTAACCTCCCCCGCCCTCCTGTGAGAATAAGCCAGAAACATTGGGGGGGGGGGGGAGTAACCCTATGTATTTCTGCCTCACCGTCGCAACATCGGCCGGTCTCCGGCCACAATCTTAAGATGTCTCGTTTAGGGATTTTTTTAGATTTGATTTGGGCAATGTCACTGGCATTTGGAAAAATAATTATATAGGCCATTTTCAGCCTATCAAAATAAATGAAATACCTGACACTATGTTTTGATAAGTCTCATGCTCCAATATATCATATGGTGTGATCATTTTAGGCCTGGACACGTTTGCAATTCAAATATTTTCTTCAACTAAAGTGTCATTTCTTCAGACCTACCATCAAAATATTTATTATAGGTCGGCTTCATCACTCTATCGATGAAATCTGACTTTTGAGTCAGACTTTAAAGTCTTTAAAGCTTTAAATCGAAGCCGAGCTATTCTCTTCTTGGGCATACTTCAGAGATCGGTGACAGAATTTCGCGTTATGCCTGAAACGCCCCAACGCGCCAAACGTCCCAATGCTATTCCTATGGAGGGTAAACTGCGCGTTATGCCCGTAACGCGGCAATTCTGCCAATGCTATTTCAATGGTGACCATGTCCCATCGCGCAGCTGCTGCGCGTTATGCCTGTAACGCGGCAAAATGACGATGTCCCAAATCGATTCTAAGCTAAAATAACCACATTTTGGGGCTTATTTAGGCTTACATTGGTCAGATTTGGATATATAGAATGCAAACAAATCGTCCAAATGGGCCAAAGTGCAACAAATACAGAAATTCAAGCGTGGAATCATTACGGTGACCGTGTCCGCGCGTAAAATGCCGCGTTATGCCGGGAACGCCCACCAGCCTCGCTTTCATCGGTGAAGAAGGTATCTGGGTCAAAGTTCATCAATTTTGCAGGCCTATTTCACCATGAAATCGGTCGATCTAACTCTAGTTATTGGTATCCATAGATAGATTTCGACCCATAGCTAAGCCTCCCACTGTCCCAGAATCGAAAATAATGCGAAATAACGCGTCTAAACGCGTAAATGCATCGCGCTCCTTCGCCTCGAGGCTCGACACTGTCAGACCGCTCGGGGCAGGCGCCTCGGTCGGACCTTTCGGCGGGAGGCTCCTCTTTCGCCGCCTCGATACCTGGATTACGGCGGTATCTGATGCTTTCAATATATATATTTTGGAGTCTGGATCCTCTTCAACGCATACAACGCATTGACAATTCATGCGGGAACCATGCGTTCGTATCGAAGGGAAAAGATTGGATCGATCGGGCGCGAGGAGCACTGTCACTGTCAGACCTAACATGGCGCCGTCAACCCTTCGCCGAGTTCTCTCCCCATCACGCCTGCATCGAAGCCAGGATGACATTAAACGCATCAATTGTGGAGGATATACGCATTGAAACGCATTGAGGACTCCAGGCCTTAACGGTTAGTTTATATCTTTTTTCCAGCATTTGAAATCTAGGCCTAAACTCGGCTAGAGGCCTAACACGCATTGGTCGGAGACTGGCAATCCCAAAAATAATTATTTAGACCTTATTAGGCCTATCAAAATGAAATTCATGTATATATCTATGTTCTCATATATGTGAGGGTCCTATTTGTCATATAGTTTGATCTTTTTAGGCCTAGAAACGCTTGCAAGAATATTTTACAGATGGTATGAAAAAATGACTGGACTCAGATAGGCCTAAGCCCCCTCCGACACTGTCAATGTATTATGGCGGCTCCAAAAGCAATTATTTATGATCAAAAGATTAAATTATTTGTTGAATTGTCACTATAGTGTCACTTTTTCTTACCTACCATCAAAATATTATATCTGAGTTCTGATATGTCTAGGCCTAAGTCACTGTCAGTGTCTGAATCATTCCCATTCAATGTTAAAACATAGGCGTCACACTGTCAATAAGTTCTCCGGTGCTGTCAGTTTATTTGTGAAATTGTCACTATAGTGTCATTTTTTCAGACCTACCATCAAAATATCTTATCAAAAAAATAATAGATATCTAGGCCTAAGTCACTGTCAGTGTCTGAATCATTTCCATTCAATGATAAAACATAGGCGTCACACTGTCAATAGAGTCTAAGTTGTTTGATTATTTTAGGCCTAAAGATTTAAAATGGGCCGACCTATCACTATCAAATACTTTTGATAGTAACTTTGGTCATTATGTCGTTTGGTCTTGTTTTATTTGTAATTTAGTATATCTAGGCCTAAGGCAGGTGACCATCAGTGTCTGAATCATTACATTGCGATGTTTAAGGGATAACAAACTGTTCACACATGTGCCCCCGAGCGGGAAAATTATAAAATCCTCGAATCTTAAAATTTAACATCATAAATTGGTGACAGTTCACTTAAGGATAGACAACCTCTCGATGGCCAATTCAAAAGATGCAGAAAAAAGAGGTCTATCATTTGATATCAACTATATTGATCTGTGGATTACCCCAAATGGTGCGCTGAGAGGTGTTGTCTATCCTTAAGATAAAAAATTAAGAAAATCAGAAATTTTTGATGATAATTAAAAGGGCAATTAATGTTAAATGAATCAGGCATACATGTGCCCCCCTGGTGACTAAAATGAATTGTGGTTAAACAGTCCATTATCCCTTTAAAACATAGGCGTCGCACTCTCAGTAAGTTCTCTCCTGCTGTTAGTGTCCAAGCATGCAAGTTGTTTTTTTTTCAGATTGTCACTATAGTGCCAGTTCAGACCCACCCAAGCCTATGTATAAGACAGAAAAGACAAACCCCCTAAATGTGTTTTTTTGAAAGATTGAAAAGTCTGTCTCAGTCTGTAGATTAAAAGATTAAAAAAGATTAAAAGTTTAAAATGTGCAAATATTTCTGTACAATTTCAATGCCTACTTCAACGAAAGTGGGGCTCTGAAACTTTTTTTAATCTACGCTGAACTCATAAGACATATGCTTGCAATTTTCTACAGGTCGGTGAAGAGATAGAAACCGCCATCAGAGAACAGGATGAATTGGAGTTCCTGGACAACCTTCAGGGACTGGAAGAAAAAGTTAGTAAAATTTAACCGTCTGTGGAACTGGATACCGAGCAAAAAATTGTAAAACACTTGATTGTTTTTGTTATCTTCTCCATGATCTGGTTGTGAAAGTTAAGGTTACTTAATTTCGTTAATACCGTCAGGTTATCGACACCTTTCTCATACAAAATGGTATTACATGTATGCGTGGATCTGATTTAATTAAACATGTTTTTCTGTGTAACAGGCTCATTAACTATCCATTTAATTTAACTTGATTAAACTGCAGAGTATGTTCAAAACAGGTGTCCATGACTGTATTCTCTTTTTAGAATCGATTTCCGTTGCCCAAATAGAGCATAAGTGGAGTATAATTTAGTCTTAAGAATAATATTAAATTCGCCTTTTTTATCACAGGTATCTACTTTACATCTGACAAAGTTACCCCTGGATCTACCAGATTTGGATATCGACTTTAAGATCGAAGTTGGGGATATAGAATCAACGATACAAGCTATTTCTCTGAAGCGTGTTGAAACAGGTATGCACATTGAGAGAATGAGGACACCTACCCTACGAAGTTTGTATGACACTCTCCTGTGTGTCCCATTCATTAGAGTCATCATCCGTTTCAATCTTCGAATTAACTATATTTCCTGTTATTTCAAACGAAAAAAAAAAGTTTTGGTACGTTTTCTTTAATTCTATTACGTGTTGTTTTTTTACATTAGGGAAAACTATATCCTTGATCTTTGAGTATAAATTACAAATTACTAGCTGTTGTAATACATGTATTTCATTTTTCCTAAATCGATGAACTTATCATGCATATCCACCAAACACGACGTTTGAATTATATTAAGCGCCTTGATATATTGCAGAAGCGTCCTTTGATATACCACCGATTCCTGCAGAGCCAGGTGAGTCACTTTACCCCGCAACGTAGTATTCCGACGATAAGAAAATAAGTGTTAAGGTGGCCATGCACGTTTGTTAAGGAAAAGAAATCTCCGCTTACAAAAGCTCTATGCTTACCTTTAATTCAAACCAACAGAAAAAGCTAAAACTACGTATCACGTTATCACGACTGGTCAACAAATAATTGACAAGTAATGTTAATACTTGATCTCGCGGTTAGAGGCTTTTGTATCGCCCCCACTTGGCCTTTTTAGACGGCCAATGTTCCCAACCTTACGCCGACTTTTAGTTAAACTTGAACCTGAGCTATAAGAAAACGTAGTTATCACTTCGACACTTGTTTTGTGGAAAAGCAAGGATCATCAGAATTAATCTTGTTAAGTAATAAGTAGTTACAATGATTCAGATTTTGGCCAGAATATCCTCGGTCTAAAGTAATCTGTGTCAGAGGATTAGGGTAAACTATGAACAAAAAATTGAACTTCACTTATCCTGCCTATTTTCTTAGTGATTCTTTCTTTTGTACTATGTACACTCGACAAAGACATTGGATATTGTTTTTGTTCCTGTTTAGGATATACAATGAAAGTCTACGTCTCCGGTAGAATGACCAAAGACAGCACTTTCTGCATTCAGCCAGCGCAGCTTGGAGATGATGTTTTTGCAACTCTTGATAGAATGAACACTGCCATAAGGTAGGATAAGAGTAAAGCTTGAATGTTAGTCACTTATGTCAGTCCAAGTATGTACTAAAGATCTAACAGACAAAAATGCAATCGAAAACTTAAGTAGTATAATATGGAATTTACGGACTGTAGAAAAGATTTTATATCTCCATAATGAACATTGCAAAAAGGAAGAATTGTGCATAAGTTTCTTTAGCAAGTTGAAAGTAAAGTACATGATTGAAAAAAGTGATAGGTGCAAAAGCTATCTTTCTCCTGGAATGACAGTTATTTACATACTTACGGTCATATTATGTTGACAGGTCTGAATACATCAAGAATCTTGACTGGCCAACGTTTGCTGCCAGCGGAACTACACCAGCCATAGGAGAGCACGTCTTTGTGCTCTTCAGCAACGATAAAAAGTGGTACAGAGGTCGTGTGGAAGAGTTAAAACCCGGCAAGGTAATAGTCATAATTATTTTAAACACGTCAACTTTCTCTTGCTGGTCTCTTGGCAGCTGTTTTGCATAGTTATTGGACAGGTTTGGTTCCCCGCAAGATTAGTCTTTTTCACATCCCATCGAAACTCAGTTTTAAGGAGTTTCACCTTATGAACACTTCTGACAGTGAAAAGCATCCTTTCTGGTACATAAATATACTTTTTGCTAGTGTTAAAACTAAAAGGCCCCTGAATAACATTCTGCTGATTCTTTTTCAGATTTGCTCAGTACTGTACACTGACTTCGGTAATATTGAAAGCGTAAATTATGCGTCAATGCTTCCCAAGCAAAGCGGGATATTCCCTGATGTTCCTCAACAGGTAAACAGTTTTATTCTTGCAGACTGGTGGAAATAACATTGCAGGGATTTTCCTTTACATACAGTGGGCCAGTGAAAATAATTAAAATTGCTAACATTAATTTGATATGAACTTGTGAAACTTTGATTCAGGCTAGTGTAAAGAGAGGACCACTAGCCCGGTGGACTAGTATACAGATTTGTTAAGGAAAACCCCTGATACTACAGATATTTATACAGGCCTGGAGCCTGTGGTGCTAGTAACAGTCTCCTCTGTCATTGCGGAGGGAAAATTACCATTTTCATAGAATTTGTCTTTTAATATTCTCTTCGAGACGAGGGCGGAGTCTGTTGTTAGCCTTCTTACGTAGGTCCGTCCGTATAAAATACGGATAATAGACTTTAGATAACCATCGCGTTCATTGTATTATTTGATGTAACTAATGCTTATCTATATACCGATCTGTAGAATTGCATTTGTCAACTCTTAACTATTGTTTTTTTTTCAGACACTGGAATGTACCCTCTTCGAAGCCCTGCGTTCTGATCTGAGTAACTCTGCCCGCTGGGCGTTCAGTGACCTAGTCAACGACACGCCGTGCACCTGCACCGTCATGGCCAAGGTAAACCTTATAAGGTGGTTTACTGTGGTCGCGGTAATCTGTTCGCTATTTTTGATTCCAGATGAATTGTACACATACTGAATAAAGTGGATCATTAAACAGCAGGTTAAAAGGCCTTTCCAGTTCTGTAGGTCATGGTTTAAGATTATCTGATGCAAGCGGGCCTCAGATTCAAAAAATAGATCGTAGTTTACATTCACGTTTTTCCAATGGAGATCAACATCCATGTTCAAAAGAAAGAAGTCAAACAATCGTGTTTTGTTTAATAGCACTCCCGACATATGTTTGACTTATACTTTACCAGAATTACCAGGGGAACGTTTTGGGAGTTCAGTCTTTGTATAAGGAGTTATGATTTTCGTTTTGTTACAGATAGAAGACGACGGGCGTGACGTCTGGCAGGTAGACCTGAAGGTAGAGCATGAGGATGGAAGTATCGTGGATGTCGCCAACGTTGTGCAGGAAAAAAGTAAGCTGCGGTTATGTTTTCATGGTTTGAATATAAGAATGAGTCTGGAAGAAATAACAAAACGCTGAAACGAAACCAACGCATTACAAAATACAGGTCCAAAGAAGAGAAATTGATCTTTGCCGCTGACTGTCGCTCATTCAAAATCCATTACAGGGTCCTAAAACGAGCAATTTGTGTCAGACCTATCGAAGAAGATCAAATTTTTATAACAAAAAATTGTATTTGTCACCATGCTTATTTCTGAATGAAAGGTTGAAACAGATAATGTTCTTAACCATAGGAGTCTAGGGGAGAAATAAACTTAGTGAAATTCAACTTGCCCTAATACATTAAAAAACCATTACAGCTTGACCAAACCTGAGGAATATGTACCTGAGGTCTGTAACATTAATTCAAAGGCAAAAAAACACAGGGGTCACCAATGATATTAAATTGCTGGAGGTTGATGAAACCAAAACAGGTGACTTTTTCTGTATGATCTTATATACAATTTTTGTACCTGTTCCCTAAATTATTCATTTGGACCACTTTATTTTATTAATTTTAATGCAAATTGCAACCATACTCATATCCAATGAGAGATTTTTCAATTTTGAGGTATTTCATTTTTGACACTAGGGGGCACATGTGTGCCTGATTTGATATAATTAATTTCTTTTTTTTTTATTCAAAATTTCAATTCTTTCAGATTTCATTCTAATTCACGTGCCATCAATTCCTAAAATGAAATAAGAAAATTTGATGGTTCTAGAATTTTTCTACCAGGGGGCACAATGGTGAACAGTACGTTATCCCTTTAAAGTACTTATTGGAATGTCTTAAACTAGTTCATCACAAGTCAGTAAATGTATTGACAAGGTACATGTATAAGGGAATGTATGTAGTTTAATGCAGTAACGCCAACAAAATTACAAGAATTGTCTGCATGGAATTTCATGTTCAAAATCATTGTTAATTTTCAGCCACTTCACGTATGCATTTTTTAAAACTTAATGTTTCCATTCTTATTTTGAATTACATTTTATTACACCATTCCATGTCTGTTATTTAGGTTTGAACGTTTATGTTCTTGTTTTTGTTATCACTGATCCCCGCTTGCCCCCGTCCCTCGCCTGTTCTTCCCAAAGAGCTAACAAAGTTATATGTTCTGCCTTGGCTATGGTAGAGTTAACATAATAGAACCCTTAGGTCGGTTAGGGTGTAGGAGCAAACTGCCTTCCTTCTCATAGATTGGATCATAACAGAATAGGTGAAAACCTTTTCGGGATATGACGTTAGATGTTTCTAGGGCGGCAAAGCCCAAAAACCAACTTACCTACTATGTTCATTATACGGAAGTTAAGCTTTGTATCTATATTCCGTAACATTACAACCGAGTTAATCTGACCAACCACAAAGTATTTGACCATTTCCTAAGCTCGAAAAAGCAACTTGAATTACATTTCTTATAGTTCGCCACCATTGATTGGCTGATCACATTTATCAGGTTATGTGTGGTGTATTGAGTCTCTACATGCACAGGCTTCCTAGACTAGGAATGACCAGGCTGTGTATTGCATCATATACCACTTCCTCTCCAACTTCCTGTCATTGGAAACCCAAAGTATACACTAGGTGGCACCACTTAATAGATCTTTTGCATTCATTTAGGAGTCATCACATTGGTTTATTTCTTTATCTTTCAATATTGATAAAGGTAACCAAGCGTCCCTAGGTTAACACTCTCCAAGCAGAGATTTAGTTTTTCATTATTCATATAATTATGTCAATTTTCATTATATTGAAATTTAGGATCATTGGAGTGGTTCTAGAATCAGACTTATATGAGATTTTCATTATTTTTTTATTTTTTGACTGCTGGTAATCTCCGAACAGGTTTTTATCACTCTCCAAGGAGATTTTAGGTTTACACTCTCCAAACAGATGTTCAGTTTCAAATTTTTGTTTTTGCATCAAATTTATATGTTTTGACTGCTGGTAATCTACAAATAGATTTTCATCACTCTCCAAGCAGACTTTAAGGCTTACACTCTCCAAGCAGATGTTTGGTTTTCAAAATTATCCTTTTGCATCAAGTTTAAATGTTTTGACTGCTGGTAATGTGTAAACAGTTTTCCATCACTCTCCAAGCAGATTGTAAGGTGTACACTCTCCAAGCAGATGTTTCATTTTCAAATTTTAATTTTTGCATCAAGTTTATGTTTTGACTGCTGGTAATCTCCGAATAGGTTCTCATCACTCTCCAATCAGATTTTAAGGCTCACACTCTCCAAGCAGATGCTTGGTTTTCAAAATGTTCTTGTGTCATCAAGTTTAAATGTTTTGACTGCTGGTAACATTGAAACAGGTTTTCATCACTCTCCAAGCAGATATTTAGTATTCATTTTTCATTTATTCTCAGGTTTCATTATATTGAATGTTAGGATCATTGGAGTGGTTCTAGTATCAGACTTACATGACATTTGCATTTCTTTCTTTCTTTCTTTTTTTTCCCCCTTTCTTTTTTCAAAAGTTTATGTTTTAACTGCTGGTAATCTCCAAACAGGTTTTTATCACTCTTCAAGGAGATTTTAGGTTTACACTCTCCAAACAGATGTTCAGTTTCAAATTTTTGTTTTTGCATCAAATTTATATGTTTTGACTGCTGGTAATCTACAAATAGATTTTCATCACTCTCCAAACAGACTTTAAGGCTTACACTCTCCAAGCAGATGTTTGGTTTTCAAAATTATCTTTTTGCATCAAGTTTAAATGTTTTGACTGCTGGTAATGTGTAAACAGTTTTTCATCACTCTCCAAGCAGATTGTAAGGTGTACACTCTCCAAGTAGATGTTCAGTTTTCAAATTTTTATCTTTGCATCAAGTTGAAATGTTTTGACTGCTGGTAATCTCCAAACAGGTTTTTATCACTCTCCAAGCAGATTGTAAGGTGTACACTCTCCAAGCAGATGTTGAGTTTCAAATTTATATTTTTGCATCAAGTTTTAATGTTTTGACTGCTGGTAATCTACTTGTATATTTATCACTCTCCAAGCAGACTTTAAGGCTTACACTCTCCAAGCAGATGTTTGGTTTTCAAAATTTTCTTTTTGCATCACGTTTAAATATTTTGACTACTGGTAATGTCTTAACAGGTTTTCATCACTCTCCAAGCAGAATTTAAGGTTTACACTCTCGAAGTAGATGTTTTCTTTTAAAATTCTTATTTTTGCATCAAGTTTATGTTTTCACTGCTGATAGGGCCTACTCTCTAAGCAGATTTTAGGGTTTACATTTCCATGCAGAGTATACAATTTTTCTTATGTCAGCATCATTTTTAGATTAAAACTAAATAAACTTATTTTATTAGTAATTAACGTGTGTCATTTATACTTAATCACATTAATCAGTGGCGTTCTTTTGTTTTTTAAACAAATGCGAACTTGTTATACTTGTTGAGTCGTATTTTATACACTTGATATTTTCTGTGCTATTATAAACCTTTAAAGTAATGCATGCCTTATTTATCCAATCTTCATTTTTAGTAGACGAAAGTGGATCTTCAAGTGCTATTAAGTGCCGCGATGTGAGGCTTTTGGACAACCCGGAGGTGTACTCCAAACTGACCACAGTGACAATCGAGAGGCCGTCCAAGCCCAAACCCGCCGAAGATACCACCTCTAACCCAGTCCCAGACCAAGTTGATGAGGACTGCCCTGAAAGCCAACCCTCGACTGACTCCAACCACGTTCAACCCGGGCCCTGTTCTACGGACCAACACCCCAACGACCTGCCGACAGACGACGCCCCTGGGGGAGAGTGTCTCGGCCCTCAGGAGCACCAGGTTGACGCAGAGAATAGTTTACCTTCTGATGACGGACAAGAAGGTCGTCCTGTGGAGCCCCACGCGGCGGCTTACCTAGATGGGGACGCCATTCTGCACGCCTCTGAACAGGTGCGTGAGACCCAGAACTCCAAGAATGATACCCCCAGCCCAGCGCGGGAGGACTTTGAAGCGGGTATGAGGGGCGTAGCAGACTCGCCAAGTTGTGATGATTACCAGTCAGCTGCCTCGTCTCTAGATGATCAGAGTGGTAGCATCACGCCCGTGTCGGCCTCCTCCCACCTAAGTAACCCCGCTTCGCACACTGCCGACCCCCTGCCCACCGAAGACCTTGTGGATACCACGCCACCCGCCAACCCTACGGACAGCCCCACCAAGACTGCAGAGCTGGATCCTGACCGCACCCGCCAAAACAAGAAGAAAAAGAAGAAGAGGAGGAGGGAAAGTGAGCGTAACGAGGACGAGAAGATGCCTGCTCCTGGTGAGGTGTCTGAAAAAACACCTATCGAGGCTGATCAGCCAGCGGCCGGTGAGTAGCTAACTGGGGAACAAAGCTAAATATCGGCAGTTAATAATTATAAATAATCTTCGGAATAAACAGTCTTCTCATCCCTTCCTCCATTCATAGTCTCTACGCAATTGTCCGTTCAGAAAATTATTGTGAAAAAAAACTTTGGAGTTCCTCTCAAAAGGCTTTGTAAGGACAGTCATCACCACTTTTTAAGTTTTTATAAATCATGTTCAAAAAGAATTCCAGGTTTTTGCACATTACCGCTGTTATTCTACAAGTTCTCATTGCATATGATATACTATGTGCATGTAGTTTGGTTAGTGCTTTGTTTTCAAACATGCTCTTTTCTGAGGCGAAACTCTTGGCGAAAATAAAAGATTTAAATGTTTTAATCGTTTCCGCCTCAGTTTTAAAGTGGTCTTGCACTTCGAGGAGGGGGTAGGTGGACAGCATGTAACCAGCAAAGAATATATAATTTGAAGGCTTGCTCGCCGAAACCAGCAAGTTTGGGAAAAGCAGGCGGACATCTTTCCCATCTTCATGTCCACCAAAAACATGTCCAACAGTTTGGAAAATGCGAATATCTCAGAGACACTGATAAATTCTAATTTTTGGTTTAATATTAAGAAAACATGTTATACTTTTCCTGAATAATGTCAAATACTGACACATTTATTGAAATCATGGTAACATCATGGTTAGAAGTTTGGTTTCGGACTGCCATCCATGATGGACATAGTGAATTGGGTCTAGACGCTTGAGGGCAAAGGAGGAACACTAGGGCAAAGCTAGGGCTAGGAAACTAGGGCTGTTGTATGGGGGTAAGGGGGTGAAGAGGGTGAATGTGTGATGGGGATGTCTGGCAGTAAAGATAGGTTCATATTTTTTTGTAGCACTTGAAATCGGCCTGTAGGCCTAGAAGCGAGATGTCTTTTTCTCAGAATTGGTTTGGGCAATGTCACTGGTGTTCCAAAGAAATAATTTTGGTCATATACAGCCTATCAAAATTAATGAAATACTGGAAACTTATGTTTTGATAAGCTTATGCTCCAATATATGGTACGGTTTGGTCATTTTAGGCCTGGATACGTTTGCAATTCAATTTTTTTCGTATTTGTGAATTTGTCACTAGTGTCATTTCTTCAGACCTACCATCAAAATATTTAATCTGATTTGAAATTTAATATATCTAGGCCTAAGTTGCTGTTAGTGTCTGAATCATGTAGGCATCACACTGTCAATAAGTTCTCTCCTGCTGTCAGTGTCCAAGCTTGCAAGTTAACTATTTTTTCAGATTGTCACTATAGTTTCAGTTCAGACCCACCACAATCCTATGTAAAAGACATAAAAGACGAACCCCTAAATGTTTTTTTTCAAAGATCCGCCTCAGTTTGTAGATTTGCTACACTTTTAAAAGATTAAACGTTTAAACTAGTATTTTACTTTAACAAATAATGCATTTTCATCAGAAAAAGAGATCTGTATACATGCCTACGTGGTCTGTTTTCCAGAGGATGTTCTGAAGCCGTTCGTTGTGACTGAGTGGTTAAATCAAAGTGGTAGGGAAACCCCAGACCACCAGAAGCTTCGAGCAACCGTCCAGTAAGTATTTCACCGATACTTTTTGCGTCCGTAAACGAATTTTTATTATACGAATTATATATGTGTCTCCCTTAAGCTCTTCCATTCAAATATCCGACGTTCAGTATTTTGACATGCATTTACTTTCAAAGACTTCGGACAAGCTTAGATATCTATCTGTGACGGTCACGTTAAGATTGTTACCAGAAAAATATATCTTAGTGAAAACAGAAAAAAATATTCGCTTGCTTTCCTTATGATGCTTTTCTTAGCTGATATGCAGAGGGCTTCTTTTCCTTCACTTGGTGAGCAAAGCTAGCTTTTCTCTTAACAGCATAACATAACTAACAAATTATTATTTCACTCCATATCGTTTATGTCTTCGTGACTGTAACTTGCATCCCTTTCCTAAACAGTACCAGGCTTGGGAAATTCATCCAATGTTTCAGTCGTCTGTGAACGACCAGTTTTGAAAATCTTGTCGCCCACATAAAGTTATAAATTGTCCACAATATTGGGATTTTTAAACGGCCATTGAAATGGGCAAAGGATTGATTTTTAAGGAGAAAACATTCAAAATTTCCAAGAAATATGCGGTCATCAGGAGGACGACCATCCACACCCATTTTCTGGCCGACGAAGACAGGCGGACACGCAGATTTTCCTAGCCCGAGTTCCTAATAAGTGATTTTCGTTTTTAAGTCAGGTGGCTAAAGTGCTGCCTGGAGGATCAGATCAGAATGTTGGGGATTTAGTTCTGGCTTTGGATGACCGTGACATGTGGCAGCGAGCGGTCCTCACGGCAATCAAAGGTCGCAGGGTAAGTCGTACCTTAAAAGCCGATTTTATCAATCCTATAGACGAGAACGTCGACTGCCTACATATCTTAGCCTATGTTGTAGGAAAATGTATATAAGAAACAATCGTACTCGTTTTAATGGATATTCTCTCATTAGCTTAAAGAACTGAAAGGGATTTTTTTACTAGTAAACTTATTGAATTGTTCCATATGTTCGTTTTTATGAGGCGGCTAAATTCGATCTGTCAGTTCTATATTTAGTCAAATACTACATTTAGTCTTTAAGTCTTTAAATCCAGCCGCCTCATTCTCCTTTCACCCACCCCTTCTTAGGTCTGTGACGGTAAAATCGTGTTATGCTTCCGCGCTATGCTCTGCGTCTTTGTAACGCGTGAAAGTGACGGTGTCCCATAGTGTCCATTCTAAGTATACAATCAAAAATGTCGTACGAATCCAACATGTTATCATATGAATCCAGCCTTTATTTTCAATTCAGAATCGGACTTTGAGATCGGCCGCCTCACTGGTATCAAAGCTGGCCTTTGATACAATTTCGTTAGATCATTAAGATATTAGAACCACAGAGCGTCGGTGGTCTTGTCTAACGTAACTGTCAATTGTGTACCAAGTGTCAAGATCTTCATTGTGCCCCCCCCCCCCCCCCCCCCCGTCTTTTGAACTATGTTACATAAGCATCATTCGCACTCAAGGGCCTCAACCCACTGAGAGGTCTCTGTTGCCTCCTACTACGCCCCATCACAATCTAGATTTTGGTTACAGCCCCTGCATGCCTCACTAGTCGCAGTAAAATTTGAAATTACATATCAGTCAATGTTCCATTTTCTCTCGTGTAACCATTCCTAAATTTAAGTCGTAAGTGGCTGTTCGAACCGTACTAAGGGGAACAAATTTAGGTTGAACCCCTCTTGGCTAAATAGAAGGCTGACAATTATGAACGAAAATACAACCTTCCTTATACTATTTAAGCTAATTTCAAGTTTATATATATTGATTTATCTCAGACGTGAAGTTATTGATTTGTTGCCCTCGCTTGATATCACTTTGGATAATCTTTATTTTTTCAATATAGGTAGAGGTCCAGTTCATCGATGTTCCCAAGGAGAGGTCTATGCAGGCAGAAAATAATATCAAGTCCTTGCTCCCGAAGCTGAGAAGGTTATCGCCTGCCGTAAGTGAACAATTTATTATTCTAGTGAAGCTAGGTTTTAATCAAAGTCTGTCAACAGTTAGTGACGTACTAAAAGCTTTCCAAATTAACCTGATACTTTTATCCATTCCAAATATTGTATAATAGTGCTGGGCAACACAGTTTACAAAATCGCTTTCTTAAAATATTGTATGATAGAACGTGATTATTTTGTTCGTTTAATATGGACTTTTATTCATTTTAGTTAGTTCCATACGTATCATATTTGCAGGTGGTTCTCCCAGAAGCTGTTCAGAATTTGTTAGTAGAGACATATGGTGGCAACCCAGAAGACTTACATCCTGTGACGGTATCTACCCAGCCTGTCGCGCAAAAGGAGGTTGACGATGCGTCGGAGACAGTGGAACCCTACCAGCCTGTCGATGACCAGGTAAATTCATATTTTGGATTTCATGTTGCAAATCAAAGCTTAGTAAACTGGGGTTTAGTGTTTGTCTTAATGTCACCCTTTTCGTTGGCATAGCTCATAACAGTAACTTTAGAATAGCAGGTAAAATCTGTTATTGAAGTTAACGTCTACTATTTACATTGAATATGAATATGTAATGCAAGCGATTATGCTATAGGTTTTTCTAAGTTGTTCTCAAATTTAGCGTTGGTTTAATTGGTCTCCCCCTTATGTACAATCAAACTTCTATATACATTTAAAACATTCTCTCATATATAATTGTCTATTCCCCTCTTAGATGGAAGACCCTTCCAATGGTTCATACCCAGTGATGGATGGACAATATAATGATATGAACAATCATGTCGACTATAACTCCTACCAGGGCGCCAGTCAAACATTCCAGCCCCAGGAGAACAGCTACGGACCGGGTAGAGGACCACTGGAGTAAGCCTATTAGTATTACCAATATCCCTCCTATCCTATCCCATCCTTTATTATGAATATTGAATGTTATGTTACATAACTGAAGAATTCTAAGCGATTCATCCTTGAATTGAAAATACTCCGATAATTATGAAAACAGGTGCAGTTATAGAATTAAATGGGAGGGTTAAAATGTATAAAGGATTATTTGCTTAAACGTGTTATGATAATATTTGAATGAATTTTCGAGAATTCCTAAGGATCATAATAATTTTATGTTTCTCTAAAAAAAACTGGATATAGTGCATGATTTAGTTGTGCAGGATCATACTTGAATTGATTATATGCATATTATTACTTTGTAGTAGCTTTCAAAAGTCATTTTCCTCTGTTCAAAAAATATAGTTAGGCAACAAAAAAGTATGTTTCTATCTTGATCTCTATGAAACTTCAACAATTGATGGTGACGTATACGTCTGAGCTCTCTCCGAAATTGATTACTCTCATAAAAAACCTTTCGTATATACCATCCCAAATTGGCAGTGGTCAATACTAACTTTTTAAAGTGTCGGCCGTCCGGGCCGATTATATTGTCTTTCCCCCGAAAATTGGTGTTGTTTCAAATAATGCCAAAGATTGCATTTAAAATTAGACCCCCCCCCCCCCCCCCCCCCCCCAAACAAAAACGAAACAATGCAAAAGAATACGATTTCCCGGTAATAATTTTTGGCGTTTCTGTCGGGTACAACTTTTAACTTTTTTTTCGCCATGGCAAAACCAAAGGGATCAAAGCGGTATGAAAGCAAATCAAAGCATATCAGGCGGAATTCTCTAAAGGACAGCAATCGGACTTTCGCGTACGACGACAAGCAGCAAACTAGAATGGGTGGTCGTTTTCAGACACGCCGGGAACAGACAAAAAATTACCATAATACTGGTGCCTGCTTAGCTTACATATGATTTCCTCTATACTTCTATCATTGCGGGAACCAGCTCCCCATCTCTTGTTTACCGATACATCCGGTAAAATGGTCGTGGCGTGACCCGCCATTGGCAAAATGCGAGTGCAAAACCTGGCAAAACCGCCGAAAACCTGCGGACGCGCTCGTCACGTGACAGCTGATGGCCATACTCATATCAGAAAACATATATAATCCGATAGAATTGATCGATTTCCTATCTGATATGGATCGTACATGATGTTTGAGGTCTCATAAGACCATCAATTGATCATTTACATCGATATCTGACCAAATAAGACCAGAAATCCGATCGTCACCCGATGCCATGTTAACCGGGTCAAGTTACGCCCACCAGCCTCGCTTTCGATCGGGCAGGAAGGGATCTGGGTCAATATCTGAATATTCATCAACTTTGCAGACCTATTTCACCATGGAAACGGTCATTCTAACCTTACTTATTGGTATACGCAGATAGATTTGGATACAAAGATAAGTATCTCATGTTCCTAAAATCTAAAATCTAAAATAATGCGAAATAACGCGTCCAAACGCGTAAATGCATCGCACTTTTTTCTTGCCAAGCTTGGTAATCCTTTGGTCTCCGCCGGTGAAAAGGCTCTGTCACACGGCTGGGAGCAGTCGTCCCAGCCGGCTGGTTGTTACCGGGGGCTGCGCCTTCTTCGCCTGGATTACCGCGCTATATGATGGTTTCAATATATATATATTTGACGACTGGACACCCTTAAACGCATACAACGCATTGAAAACTCATGCGGGAACCATGCGTTCATATCGAAGAAAAAACATTGGATCAATCTGGCACGAGGAGCTCTGTCACTGTCAGACCGTCAACATGGCGGCGTCAACCCTTCGCCGGGTTCTCTCCCCATCACGCCTGCATCGATACTTTGAAATCAGAAAACCAGGATGACATTAAACGCATCAATTGTGGAGGATATACGCATTGAAACGCATTGAGGACTCCAGCACAGGCCTTAACAGTTAGTTTTTGTTTTTTTTCCAGCATATTGAATGATACCGTTGAAATCTAGGCCTAAACTCGGCTAGAGGCCTAACACGCATTGGTCGGACACTGGCAATCTGAAAAATAATTATTTTAGGCCTTATCAACCCTACCAATATGAAAATGATGTATACATCTATGTTCTCCTATATCTCAGGGTCCTACATATCAAATAGTTTGATCATTTTAGGCCTAGAAACGCTTGCAAGAATATTTTACAGATGGTATGAAAAAATTACTGGACTCGGGTTCAGATAGGTTAGGCCTTAGCCCCCTCCAACACTGTCAATGTATTATTGCGGCTCCGAAAGCAATTATTTATGATCCAAACATTAAAAGATTTGTGAAATTGTCACTATAGTGTCATTCTTTCAGACCTACCATCAAAATATTAAATCTCAGTTCTAATATGTCTAGGCCTAAGTCACTGTCACTGTCTGAATCATTCCCATTCAATGTTAAAACATAGGCGTCACACTGTCAATAAGTTCTCCGGTGCTGTCAGACACAGATTCAAAGATTAAATGATTTGTGAAATTGTCACTATAGTGTCATTTTTTCGGACCTACCATCAAAATATTTTATTCATTAATATCTCTCCTTAGGCTTAGCATCCTACGTTAATTCCAATCGGGCGAAATTCTCATTTAATCAAATGATCAATCTCTTCAATCCCCTCAATCGGCCAACTTGTTATTTGGTTTATTTTGTATTCGATAACCAGGAAAGATATCTAACGACAGCCGAATGTAGAATGTAAATTGTAAACCATTGGTCTACAATTTATAAATATATAACAGACTCAACATCTCGTCATTTAAAGATACTTGTAACCAATCCCTGCGCTGCCACCTGGTGCATACCTGTGGAACCCTCTATGTGCTATTGTTATACTGCTGCTACACACAGTGTGTCAGTTATTACTATAGGGATGATAGGGAAGTCTATGACTAAAAGGTAAAACCCTTTGATTTTTTTTACAGGATATCACTAAGATCAAGACTTGAAATCTGTAGGAATTTCAAGAAAAGAAAAACACTACCATGTTTTTTTCTAGGATTTTTTAAGTTTAAAAACTCCGGTATTTCCTATAGAAACTTATAGTAAATACCTCAAGTGTTTACAATCCCCTAGCTGAAAAAACAAATGGTAAAACTTGTTTCCCTCTGGCTATGTATTCCTGATGTATTAAAGAAAATTCTGAGGAAGTATGGAAAAAATATCACTACATATGTAAATCCTGCCGAATATCCTCCATTTATTATAATGAAGCGATGTAATAAGCCCATCCCATATTGAGTATACCCTAGGGTTGGACAAGGGTTGGACAAAATAACTGTTTAACCCATCCTTGTCTCCAAGAGTTCAAGTTACTGAAATAAGTAACACTTGTGTTTTTCAGTATCCCCAAGTACTGCTCAAACATTATGATTTCTTAAATTTCATTAATTGACAGATTTGTAGGTATGCCTGCCAATCAAAAAGGTGTATTTCAGGGCAAAATAGGGTTGGACATTATGGGCTGGGCTAATAGGCTTTAACATTGGCTCCTATGGGAAAAATGCCAAAATATAAAGCTTAATTTTATCAATTTTAAGAGCAATTTGTCAACCAAATGATTTTGATTAATTTTGTATCATCATACAACTGTCTTCTGGGAGAAAGGATGGAAGCAATTTTGAAAATATTTCATAGTAAACTGTTATATTGGTGTAAACTGGGATGGGCTTATTAAATGTATGAAAACTCTTTCAGCGCACGCAGACGCCGCCAAGTGGACCGTGATAGGTGGGATAACCCACGAGAAAGGCTTGACCCCAGAGACCGTGGGGACAGGAGACCTGTCACCTGCTTCAACTGTGGTGAATTGGGCCACATCGTTGCAGAGTGTCCCGCGTCGCAAAGAAGCCGTGATTCCAATGTTGTATGTTACAACTGCAAGAGCGAGGGCCATGTTAGAGCTGACTGCCCAATGCCGAAATCTGCAATGAACTACCAAAGACAGCAGTCTAACAGACGAGAAGGTGGCGGAGGAGGAGGAGGAGGGCGGCGGGTAAGAAGTTACCAAGAAAAACATTTACATGTCCCATAGTTTAGCTCTTCATTTGAAACAGGTTTTAGGAGCCAGGATAGTTACATTTTATTAAACCATCGTTTGTATACACACATTTGCGGTAAGAAATATAACATGATTGATCTATGATGTCATAGGTTTATTTAGCATATCCTTTCCTAAGTCAATCAAATTATAAGTTGAACCTGCCTACTACCTACGGCTCAACATTTACAGACTTTGTTTAATTGAATGTTATTGTAACATAAATAATACTGCAAAAAAATCGGGGAAAATTTCATAGCCACCAAATTCTAAATGTATAAATATGGGTATTAGTTACTTTGAATTAATACTTTCTTTCCTGCAAACTATAAACCTTCCGATACAATGTCTATTTTTCTAGAAAAAAAAATCGATGTAAATCCTTTATCTTTGCAGGGAGGGAAGAGGGAATTCTTGTTTATTCCAGTTTTGGAGAGTAGTATGGGTCCTGTAAGTGACAAATAATTAGTTTTTCCTGTGTTTGATGTGGCGAGGGTATGCTCAGTTCAGCGACCGCTTGAGAAGCGACAGTTGTGAAGTCACTACCTTCTATGTCGGAAAATACAAAATAAAATAACTTGTTTTTCAGAATGATCGCAGAACAGGAGGCAAGCCTCGTCGTCATGGAGGCGATGATCGGTCCTGGAGAAATGACCGCTCAGACAACAGCCGGTCACAAGGAAACCGACACCAAGGCAATAATTACTCTTCAGAGGGTAGGGCGTCAGATAACTGGTAGCTGTTGGTTGAAAGCACAAAAGGACATTTTGTTTGAAACGATCTCACTGAAGGGCGTTGGGGAGGACAGGTAGCAACGATGGTCATAGCAATATTAGCAGTTAGAGTGCTTAGATATACTCTTTTTGTGTCGTCGTTCAAATTTGTAAATACTAGTCCAAAAGGGATATCTTAAAACAGCTGGTACTGTTGCATACATATGGATGTAAAGATCAACTCAAGTAACTTGGTCTTGCTGTCAAAATGTAAGAGTCTGGTTGGTACTGTGAAGGTCTTCTTTACTTTGGGGTGCACTGAAGGCAGCAGTGTGTCGAAAATGTGCCTTTCATGAAATGTAAACGTTCTCCTTTTACTGTTGCCTTCGCATCCCAAATTTGGACAGGTTTTGTAGGTCACATCAATTTTATTTATAAAAGAGACACCGCTCATCATCGCAGCTAAATGTTTCTGTAACATATTTGCTCTAGCAAACTTGTCTTCTGAACATACTACGTTCTTAGCCTTTCTTTCTCCCATTTTTCATCGATTATGAAGCCAAAATCTATTTATTTATTTTTGTAGTTTCATTTGATTTTCTGTAATTTAAATACTCACTATTTATGTATAGCATTAGTTATATTTACCTTATAAACGAATATTGCACATGAACTTCTATGCCAGTTTTGTATATTGCATTTATGTACCGGTGTTTCTGTTTTCTTAAAAAAGAAAAGTAGATTTCCTTTATGCAGCATTTACTCAATTTATGTGAAGTAGGACCGGCGACTTGGGTAAAGTCAAGATCTTGTTTTTCATTTATGAGACGGTATTTTGAGGACGGTAATTAAATCTGATAGAATACGAATAATCAAGAAATCCTTCTGTTGTGCCTATAGAACAATGTTCTTTCGTGTTCAGAGATGTCAGTTTTAGTTTTAAGCCATTTTAGTGTAATTTGATCGTCAAAGGTTATCTTCCTCCTAGTTGCTCCTGGGGGAATAAATTATTCTCACATTTTCATCAGTTGAGAGTGGCATCTCTGCATGTTGCATTACTTGCCAATTCAAATGCACACGGTGTCCTTCATTCGCTTTTTTCTATTAGACTGTTGTGAATAAGTTATGATTTTAAGATATTCATCCGTCGCAATATTACCTTTCTTCGTCAAACATATCCAAAAAGGGTTTCCTATCAATTAGGCATGGGAAATTACGAGCGTAGTTAGGATTTACCTTTGCACTTTCATAGTTTCTATCGACATCTTGTATGTTATTTTCCCCCAACAGCAAGCAGCCAATGCATAATGTACAATAGTAAGATCACATGTATGTCTATCATACGTGTATTTCGACAGTGTTAGATCTTGCACACAAGTCACATATGACGATCTAACTAGATACAGATGAATGTAATATAAAGTGACTTCATGTTAGTGTAACCGGGACAGAATAAGACTTTCATGCTGTCCACCTTTTTTTCCACCTACATTGAGGGCTTAGGTGTGAACCATCCAAGTGTTTAACTCAAGAGCCGTATAGTCTTTGAAGGACATCTGATTTAAATCAAATAGCAAGTCCGTTAGTACTTACTGTGTAAATAGATTCTGTAAGAAGGCGCTCTAGCCCACAAAACATTAATTCTTGAACTATTTTTGCACTTCGTAAGTGACCGGCACATGAATGACAGTTGCGATTATGATTAGTGTATTGTAGATATCAATCGCCGTACCAGGGTAGCCTTTATTTTCACAGAACTGTACGTCGACTACACACAGTTCTGTTTTTCAGCATTCATGGTCGGGTTCACTCTACTCCATTTAATGTACCCTGTTCTCTATCAAATTTTCTCTTGATGTTGTTTTTCCAACAAAATAGTATCATGGAGACTTGCATCTTTGCATTGTCTATCCTGACTTCGAAGTTACAATTATTGTTAAAAGTACATGTCAAATTTACTAAATGAGAGTTCGTTTTCAAGTCTGTTCTCGTGGTGCTTGCCGACTGGGCCAGAGAGAGAAGTTCGAACGTTTGGTTTACTTGAGCTTTTAAGATGTTAAAGGCTGAACTGTTGTTTCACAACTTGTTTTCAATGTCCTTTATGATAAGCTCAGGAAAACCATGGAACATTGTCAACAAATCGTTGAGAGCAATCGTAAGAAACAATTACGATGTCATTTTGTATTAGGTTACGTGGTTCTTTAAGAATAAATGTTATTATCAGTCATCGCCATGTTCTCATTTTTGTGCATTTACGAGGCCCCACTTGAGGGAATCGAACAGTTTGGTCATATTAGATAACACTGAATGCGGGGACGGAGAAGACATTGTCACGGATTTCCTATTACATTGAAGCATGTCAATCTCATTACCACTCCAGTGTGTAGATTCTTGTCTGTATGACCTTGTCAGGAATTAATTTAACTTCTGTTTTTAACATTGATATCTTGCTTACTATTGCACATAAAGACTGACACCTTCATAGCATGTAGATGCCATTCATTTGGAGGGAATGTCTCAGTTTTCGTATTTAAGCACTAGAGTTTATTCTATGAAATCTAGAACATGTTTACCGTTGTTTGAACTGAAGTGTTAAGGAATAATGTTGATTTTGAACTCTTATATTAGCATCTCATGGAGTATATTTGACACTATTATAAATAACTTCGTATACTAATCAAAGAAATGGTACTGGTCGGGACTCCAGGCGGGTCGAAGCCCAAGGAGGTGACTGTGTGTGGAGTTTCCCGCACGCAGTCGCAGAGAAGCGTGTCGTTTGATATGCCGAGTCCTTCCCCGCCTCAATACATACATTTTATCAAGTTTTACACATTTAAATCAGCTCCAAATGCTAGGAGTATCGACTGCAAAGGATTTAGGAGGATTCTGTATCCACTTTGATGCCTAGGAAATTAAAAAAAACAAAGCCACAACGCTTCGACCACCAGGCCGGCAAGGAGCTAAGATGGGAAGTCTGGGCGCTGATGAAGAAGCTCTGATACATTGAATTCAGAATGACTGTGTGATATTCATACCAACGGTGGAATTATGGAGGATTTACGTCTTCTGGTGCATTCATAACTCAGGCGTAAAAGGGGTACATATTTTTTTAGCAGTTGAAATAGGCCTGTAGACCTAGATGTCATTTTTTCAGATTTGGTTTTGACAGGCATGTGCGTTCCGAAAAAATAATAATTTAATTCAGGCATTACCAAGCCTACGTAAATCATATGTAGCCTATATATCTATGTTCTCATACCTCTCCGAATGCTACAAGGTTTATTGCACTAATCATAAATACAGTGTGAAGACTCATTCACTTTTCAAATCCAACCGTCATATTTCTGTTTCATGTTACCCACGGATTTTTTGACAAAGATTTCCCGCTGAAAAGTATCTGTACAGACATCAAGGCCACAGAAATTGCTCCATGAATGCTCTTATATCTGAAAATAAGGGTATTTTGAACCTTGCTCGGAGAAAAGATCGTTGATTGATTTCTTAAAGTTCAAGGGGCTTGGCGGGGGGTGTGTGAAAAACATAATGGAACATCCGGAAGACGGTTCAGGTCATTTTTTAACGCCCAAGTGTAAGTAGGATGTACTTGTACTTCATTTATCTATACTTGTACATTTGTAACACTAACAGTAAAACATCAGTCTTCGAATTGTCAAATTATCCCTTTACTTAGCACATTGCAAATTCATCTAGACTATAACATCTAGCCTAGATTATCAGTAGGCCTATTATATTAAAATAAATCACATCATTTATACTGATATTATATCTACAATTACGGGGATTTTGATGGATTATTAGTTACCTAGGTTTAGGGCTTAAACTTAGTTTAGCTGTTAGGCCTAGGACAGGATGTAAACGAATTAGTACACATGTAGTCTAGACTAGAAAGATACATTTTCATTTGTTTTTGTTTTGTCAAACATTTTCATGTCTTTGATTTTAAAGTCAGAGTTCACAAGTCTGTAGAGGAGCTGTTTTCGGCGAGCATAGGGGTGTTGGGGTGCGGTTAGGATCTCCAATTTCGGCAGGCCCGTTTGTCTCGTAAGTATCGGCACAATCTGCACAGGGGCACTCGGTGGGGTTGTTCCCATCTGAATTTATGTTTAGGCCTAGAGGAGAGTTAGTCACAATTTCGTAAGATTCACCAGCAACGCCATCGAGACTGAGACTAAAAGTTGTCCCGATATCTGAAACAGGTTGAGAGACAGTTTTTACGCCGTCGGTTGCGCTATTAACTGTGGTTGTTGACCTTGTAGGGGCCAGTCGGCTCAGGGTTCTCCGGATCCGGACACCGACACTGCTGCTCGCCCTTCTCAGACCTCGCCATTTCCTCCGTCCGAAATCCGCAAACTCGGAAAATCGCCGGAATCGTCTGGGATCGAAACGTGTCCATCTTGACCCTCTGTCTTCCAGTGCCAAAGGTTCTTCGAGATTTTCACCATGCTTTGAGGTGTTTTTCCTTTCTAAAGTATTGGCTGCCGATGCACTGCCGGGCAGTGGCTCGTCCAATGTCGAGTAACTGCTGGCCGTCTTCTTCGGCTTGAGGCCTTGGAAGAAACGGAGGAAACTTTTTTGCTCAGAGCGCTCCTTCTGTTTGCGTTTCCATAAAGACAGACGTGGAAACCATGGACGTTTGTTATCATTTGACTCTTCAGAACTTTCAGATTTATCTTTGCTTGTTTTAGTCGTGTCCTCGTCGGAATCGACTGGATTACCTACATTTTTCGAGTCGGCCGAGACACCCACAACCTCTTCAGAAATGGACGGTGAAGCCAATGTGACGGATGATAGTGTTTCAGCACTCGCCTGTGCCTGTGGGGCAAGTTCTGTCATCTTCAGTGATTAGAGAATCCGATCTGCACGTCTGTCTTAACTGAATACGTCAGGGGTTCGCTCGTGGAGATGGTTTTGATGGCAGCTTTCATGAGACTTCGTAAAAATGCCTGAAATCATTAGATACGTCACCGTCGTGACGTCACAACCTGCACTTGATAGTTTCAATACTCGCCGCCAGGGGTGTTCCTGGATTTCCCGCCAGAAGCATGCGCTCCAAAGGCCCGGTCCAGCTGAGGCTCAGCAGAACTTACACACCCAAGGATACCCAAGGCTTGAAGCTTTGATTAAAATTCCATTGGTGTGAAAATGGTTGATATGCCAGAACAGAATATATCGAACTGGAAGGGAACGAAACGAAACGAAATTGAATATGATTATGAATCAGCGTTCTTCATTCTCAAAAATACTCCATTTCCATTGCATGCTTAATAAAGTTAATTCATACTGTAGACTATATACCTACTGACAGTACTGTACCACCCACAGCGCTGCTTTCGCGGAAAGAATGATTACTGTGGAATCTGAAGCCACGGTGGAGTATGGCTTAATTTCCCAGAGAAAAAAAAAGATTATTGGTGTTGGAAGTATTTTAAGATCTTTTTACTGATCAAATTTGAGACAATTGTGCTGTCGCCTGATCGATTTCAAGAATTGGCCCCGTGGCATGATGCGCGCGCCCTCCTATTATTGGCAAAATGTTGATTTTTTTCAATCTAAAACTCCCGGATTTACAATAGGGCGCCCCCCTCTGGAAAATCTGTCGATTCGCCTCTGCATGAGTAGATGGTCGTAGAGACCTTATCTTACTGACAATGTCGCTCCGCTTCCCTTAAAAAAAAGATTATGTTTTTATGTAAATACATAGGCCTATACATACTCTTTGTCCTCAGCGGGCATCGAACCCACACCGCCCTCACCCAACCCTCAGAATTCAGTGCGTGGTCAGCATATATGCTCCAGGACGGTCACCATGCGGGGCCCACAGCACATTAATGCACTGCAGCTTGGACTCTGCAGCTTTCTTTTTTCAGACTTCTGAATGTAACTCTTTTATGTATGGATGTAATAAGCCACACTTGTGAATCTGAAGCCCGTGGCGCATACATCTTACTCCCAACTCAACTCAACTGTTGACTTATGTCGATGTATGTTTCGGCATTTCAGTAGCGGATCCGGCGATTTAAAAAAAAAAAAAAAAAAAAAAAAAGGGGGGGGGGGGGGGGGGGGGGCTATTGTACAAATTTCCGCCAGACCCTCCTGACCCGAGAATTTTACATTTCAAAAATCAATATTTTGGACGTCGCCATTTCTTGAATTTGACATGTGACATTTAATTTGGAAATCTGCATCCTTATAATTAAATTGAAAATGACACGCAGAAGACTTAAAGCAAACCACAACGCAAATCAGTTATATATTGTCAAATAAAATTTTCAGTGAACTTTGTTTGTTTACAAACCATGTATGATCATGTGTCATCTGATAACAGAATGGTATGCAAAATTCTATTCAAAAACAGATTTAGACTGTCATTTATACTCATTTTCTGACTTGTTTTGGTCTGTGGTGTGGTCCACACAAATCCCTAGATTGTTTACCCAAAAACTGATGACATCATCAAAATGTCATTTCCGGAATTCCCCCTGCATTTTCATTCTGCTAGCAGAGTCTCTAATGAGTATTATTGTGGGTGGAGATTGATGTGGGAATTGAGAGGAGGCAAACATGGATGAGCCTGGCTAAGTACAGAAAGGAAAGGGGAGGAATTGACCTATTGACCCTGTAGATGACATCACTGATTATGGGGCAGTTAGGTCACATGGGGGGATTCCCCAACAAGTTGATTGCAGACCAGAAAACAAAAACAAACAGATCCTCTTTCCAAGGATCATAATTATCAACTTCTAGCCACCAATATCTGATTTTAACTGGCAATATGATTTATATGAGTGTAGTTGAAGATGTCAGGATCGATTTTGAAAATTTTAAAAATTTACTAAATTTTGATAATTTTGCATTGTGGTTTGCTTTAATCTGAGAACATCCCTAAAACTCTTCCATACAAGGAACTGTGCACTAATTACTTGGTGCAACAAATAAAAGGCAAACATATCCAATGATAATTTTCATGACGGGCCTGCCTCTTTTATTTTCATCAACCTCGTAATGTATTGGGCCGTTTATTGCAAATGTTTAGAGTGTCAAAATAAAACTGGAACGTAGTTCCACAACCTTCAGACAATACTAATTATTGATAAATATATTTTACAATTGTGTATACCCTCAGCTATCATCTACTACTTCGCCGTTTGGACAAGTACATATTAGTTTCATGGATAAATGCTGTTGAAGATTCTAAAGTCTTGTAAGATTCAAAACGTGTGAAGCCTAAATATGATGACATGCAAAATACCGTACATAACAAAACCTGTAAGAATCCTCTTTTTATATTTTTTTCTATACATTATATTTGGGTAATACCTCTAATTCTCGCAAACCGTTGGAGAAAAGTACAGATGTCCACATTCAGAAATACTTAAGTCACAAGTCACTTTTCCGAAATCAAACACTTTCTTGTTGCACCCATGGTTGCACTATCCTAACACTACCGGTAGGCCATTTATTTCACTGTATTTGATAAACCCAATATTCTAGGGATATTTTCGATCAAAAGTTAAAATTTTAATAATCCATACGTAAGTAATAATACATGTATCACTAGCATTTTGGGTGGCATGATGTCATAGAAAACTCACAAAGTAATAAAAGTGACCTAAAAAGCGAAAGCACTTTTAATAAGGAAAATTTCGCAAAGTAGGTAATGACCTAATAAAATAAAGTTCAGTGAGACAGTTTAGTAAACAGAAGAATATGAATCAGATATAAAAAGTCTAAGTAAAATATATTTTGGCATCTAGATAGCATAAAACTAGGTGGTGCGAAGGAATATACATTGCATATACAAAAGATTTTCAACTTGCAGTAGCATAATTTTATCACAATCCGTTCGGTCAATAAAGATTTGAGATGCTTAAGACATGTTTTATAGATATATACAAAGGTACGGAAGTCCAAAAGCAACCAAATACATAGAAATTAACATAGCGGTGGCATGCATTGAACAAAAAGAAATTCGGTTCATATATAAATAGTATAGTATATAAAATATCTCGTTTTTTTCCTTTTTAAAGTATGCAGTATATTTGAAAGTATAATAATCTCTTCTGTTCTCATCTTTGTGATATCCTTCCAAGTTTACCTCTAATTCAATAAGATTCGAAATTAAGATCTTCTATAGTCAGATTATGAACCGTCAGCCTCCGTCACTGATGTGTCGGTAACTTCACTAGCATCCTCAGCATTCTGTACAGTCATGCCCAAGATTGCTTCTATATCTTCTATCACCGGCTGTAATAAAGAGGATGAATTCCAGGTCATGGACAGTAACAGCTTGTTGAATTCAAAACACATGTACATTTTGTTTTATAATTGCATCTACATAGTATTAAGTTTAAAAAAAAAGGAATATATTTACTCAATATGTATTTGACAATAAAATCACCATTTATGCTAGAAAAATATATCACGAAGTGCCATTATTATGTTATCTGAACAAATGCAATCTTTTAAATGTTTAAAACTTAACTGGCTACAGGAAAATGAGTTGTTATGTAATACCACGGACCAGTGTAGAGCGCTTAAATTGCTCGGACTGTAATCAACACCGAACGTCTTAACGCTAAACGTCTTTCCCTATTGCGCTTCAATGAAGTAAATAGCTGAACTGATTACTGAGCTTGGGGTGAAACATAATGAAATTGATAAATATAAATCTCGTCTAATATTGTGAAATTTAGATAGCTACCAAAGAGATGTGTAACCAATATATGATTTGGCATTCAAGAAATGTTTTGACACAAAATGAAACAAAGAATCTGAAAAAATAAGTCACATTATTCCATTGAAGATAGACAACATCGCATATCCGATTTACGGCACATGAAATGGCGGTTTATGAACAATATAAAGTCAATGCTGACTGGCAAGTTTACGTATCTTATATAATAGAAAAGCCAATACATTTTGTTTTTGTTCTATGTAATATAGAAAACAAGTACACACAAAATGATTATTAGTTTCCGTATTTTCTACATCAAACACAAAAACCTCAATCAGAAATCTGAGACAGGCTGCCCTAGATACAAATGTGTTCTACCTGCTCTGTAAATTATATACCTTTAAGTACAATATTTAAAACAAGCTATATTAGTAAAAAGAAGTTATTTGGTCAAATATGATTATAAAAAAATGACCGTTCTCTAATAGAATTTTGTCTGTTTCAGTCTTCATCTTAAAAGAAATACATATTCCGATAGAGAAAAATTAAGATTTGCATCTAGTATATTACACCCTACCTTACATAATAAATTGGTTTTCAATTAAAGGAAAACCAACCAAGAAACCACTCTGCGGTGTTGTCTATCTTTAAGTTTTATTGTTGTGTAGATGAGAACTTTGCTCCAACCTAACAGTCAGTGAAATAATGGTGATTTATTGTCAGTGTTGGTGTTAACCAACGTAAACTAGTGCATGCTCGTTCTTCAAATTTGCATACTCAAGTGGTGATTTACTGTAATCGACGAGAAATGTTTGTATACACTCACATTCTCGACACCTAATACATCTCTTAATTCATGCAGCATTGACTTTGGTTGAATGACACAAATATGTTGATAAGTTAATTCAAGAGACATTCGCAATCTGTATCATATCAAGGACAGAATAGTGGATGTCCTCGTTTTGTTGTAAAACAAATGCAATTTCCCAATCTTAATGTTATGTTGAAAAAGAGAAAAGCACACTTTATAAAATGCTATCTGCGTGATTGATAACTGTGATATTTTATTGTGTTGCACGGAGAACGTTTTCGATTGATTCTTATTTATTGTAGCTTACTTCCTCATTGTTTGATGTCTGAATTGAAAAATAAAGTTTCTAACATATAGATTAACTGGGGTTGCAATGGAAAAATCTAGGATATTTGATATCTTTCTCCTATATATCTTACAGATGGACAAGGCGAAAACCCTTTGGGCAGATGTAAAAATGATATGAATAATTATGTTTAACTGGAGTACATACCTTAAAGTTGCTATCGCCTTGCATGTTAGGTGCAGATATTTCTTGGTGTATGACCGATAGATTCCGGGCAAACGTAGCCAATGCACCCTGGAGATTGTCACCCACCGTACTATTGTTGAAATAAGGTAATTAGATGTTAGAAACAATGCAGCTTTTTAGTGAATTTATTCCAAGATTATTCTTCCGGACGGATATTTATTCATTGGAGACAACCATATAACAATATGTTTCTTAAATGCTTGAAGTTTATCAACATAAAGACGAATTGATACCAGCTCATAGTCATACTTACACCATCCCCAAGTTTTCCCGGTTGAAGCTGTCGATAAGTGTGAAGACTGTCCCTTGCTTTTCCTGTTGAAGTATTTAAAAAAAAAACGTCACTAAGAGATATTTCTACATCCTGCATCATCGTACGCTTATTTTTCTTAATTTTCACTATCATAGTTTCCTATTTGTAAAAGAAAAACATTTTCTTATTGTCATACAAGTTTACTTTGCTACCTAACAATTGATAAACTAGATAACTATAAAAATAGTTTATTTTTTCTATTTCTGGTTCACAACTTCTTTTCATTTTTGTCTTAATTGTAGGGTTCCCCTATAATTGAAACAAACATTATTAACAACTTATTTTAGGTTGGTTGGTTGGTTATTGATTGCTTTACACCCTAATTAACTGCCAGGGTCATATCAAGGGTGGTGATGGTGATCAAATCTATGAGAAGGTAGAGACCATACCCCTACACTTTTACCGAGGTAGGTGTTCTTTTATATGCAGTGTCCCATAGGCAGGGCACTACATACAACAGCCGGTGGTCCTCTAGGAACCTTTGATAACCCAGTTGTTGCCACTGGGAGACATGCAGAGGGGAGTAGTAGTCAGCTCAGGCCAGAATTGAACCCCGGCCACCCGCGCAGCAGACGAACGCCCTAACCACTCCACCACCCTGCACGCCCACAACTTATTTTAACTTAAGATTGCAGTTTGATTAATTGAATAATGAGAATTGCCTGTGAATTGATTCAGAAAAGAAAAGAAAAAAATGGTGAATTATTTGATATCTATTAGGTGTACAAAGGCTAAATATAACATTACCTTTATGTCGTAGCCTATCCCATGGGCGCGGCACATTTGGAAGAAGACGCTGTAGTGGACTACGGACAGGTTAGTGTGATGGAGTCGAGTGCTCATAACAGCAAACCGGTTTGTGTTGGGCGGTGGCTAAAACGATTGAAATTTGTTACAACCTAACGCAATATTGACACAAGGTTAAAACAGGATTGGTAAGCAGTAATCATTTTGATTTCAATACTCGACAAATGAAAATACTTGACTCCCATTACCACTATCACACAGCATTATGTAGTAAACATTTTACTCCTTTTCGTTACATGCCAATTCTAGACATGCTTACTTAAGAATAACCTTAATCATAAACATATACATGTATATACATGTTTATGCATTTATGTAGTCTACAGATTGCCAAACAATTGACTGTTCGAAACTAGGTTTGACAATATGTTTGGAAATAAGGTCAACAAAGTCTAGAGTCAAATGGGGGAATTCCTATAAACTCCGACGACTACTTTCTACAACCTTGATAAAAGGAGCCCCCCTCCTAATATCTATGGTCGTTTAACACCTTCACCGACGTCTACGTCGGAATGAGGAGTCGAGTTTTTCTGAAACAAGATGTCATATCAACTACGCTACAAAGACATACTTGTAATGTGAATAAACTTAATGACAGATGATAACATGAGTCAAAAGTATTTTAAAGCGGTACAGGACTTTTAGAATCGTCAAGCTTATGAGCGTGCCACCACAAACACCTGTTTGCATCGGATTAATCGGTTATGTGAACTATATTGTAGCATATCTTTGACTAAAATAGAATGAATAGAGGTGACTACAGTGGTATTAGTGTCTAACAGGTTCCTGATGATGTTACCGTCGAGGATTAGGGTTTCTGTAAGTCATAAACAAAGAGAGCTGTACACACAGATTCTGCCCAAGAACTCAAAGTAACATCTGATTCTGTTGTGTATGATGACATCGATGAAGAAATCTGAAGCAACAGGCATGCAATCAAGAAACATGAAAAATACCGCGCCAATAGTCTCAATTATCCAAAGCAACTATTTTTACAATTCATACCGGAGTGTTTTATTTTATTTCATGCTTGTCATCTCGAGACCAAACGGAAAAGCAACCATGTGGCTACATATATACAGGATAGAAACAGCTTAATATATGGACCAGCAATATACCTGCTCTTCCTCGTCTTTTGGCCTTCTCCGCCTCCCCTTTTTCTCCTCCTTCTTTGGCGTGGGAATATCAAAGTAGTGAGTCTTGACGTCAAGGGCGCCTTCTGTGACAAACTGTATGAGCCGGTACATGGACAGGCTGTCACTGTATGACAGGTTCAAATCGACTGACCACAGCATCTGTTGCATCTGTAATCGGCAAGAATTAACATTGTATGACAAGGTAATCGGGAATCCTTATTACAATTGCAACGTTTGTCAATGTTATTCAAATCATAAAGTCAAGATATCTAACAAAATAAATTGTTTCTGGAAATAAACGGAATGTAAGAAAAATCTCATTTTTATCAGGTAATGTCTGTATCGATGACCATTATCTAAATTGCTTTGTCATTGTATACTATCACATGAAGATTATTAATCGATCTAGATATCAAATACTTATAATATTGTTCATTCTAATGCTTTTAAATATGTCAACAACAAAATTGAAGGAACTTACAGTCTTTGGGTGAATGAAAGTGACAAAGTCCACTGCAAAGAAACCGATGACGCCCCGAGCTTTGCAGGCTTCTGCTATCTTGAAGCACGCGTCGTTGAGCTGGTCTGGCTCCACAGATGACTGAGGCATGGACAGACCCCAGCAGCTGAACGGCGTCTCAGCGTGAATCTGGTCACCCATGCATTGCATTGAGATTCGTCCGTTTGGTTCTATGTACATATCTACCGTAAGAGCCGTGACGCTGTCCGACGGAGGACAAGCTTCAATGACCCCACCTGTAGCAATATAAACATGGTATCTCTAAGTAATCAATGTAAATAAGGTAATCAGTATATATCCATCTTCTCGAAAGTCTAGTTTTAGCAGTATTCATATCTTATAATAGACTAACTATTTACGAGTAGCTCTAGTTGCATTCTTAGTAGAAAAAAGCAAATTCCAATTACACAATAGTAGTAAAAAGAGAGAATGTTACAAATAACAAGACGTTAACACTTACCTTGACTGAGAAAAGCTTCAAGGTACTTTTGCCAGTTTGGATAGGCTTTTGTGTTGACTGGCTGTGCACAGTTTGCAAGCACCTCGGGAATCTCTGCATGGATTTTGATGTATGCAGCTTCCTGTGTCAAAGAAAAATATTTATTGATTTTAAATGTGTGATTTACAAAAAAGGTATAGAGGCCCTCTTTTGTGTACGAACGCATCAAGATGTGTAGGAGGGGGAGGGGGTCTGCGATCTCAGAAAATGTGCATACATACTAGATGGAAGGCCCCAAAGCATGACTAACGCTGTTTTGTAGGCAAAACATGTTTGACAAACCGTTTGTAATCAACATTTCAGATCTTTTACAAAAAATGCTTTCAAAAATCCGATTTTTCACTGCACTTGATCATACATATACTTGTTACATAGAAGCATTTGATTTCCCCAAAGCTTGTACCTGAGCCCATTTCTTGGTCCACTTTTCACCGTAGCGGTGGGCCTCCTTCAGCGCCCAAGGGTAGCAACGCAAGTGCTTGGCAACGTCAATATAAGCGATGCCTCGACCGTCAAACTCGTCGTCAAGTTTGAACAGCCACCGGGTCACCTCCAGGTTCTCGGTGATAAGCTGTGCCAGACACTCGTGCAACTGGAAGAAACGTATATAATTCTAGTTAAGAAAATATCTTCATGAACCAAAAAAGAACGATCATCTGAGCTTTTACCGTGACTATCTTTTAAATATCTTTCACTGAATCAAACAGTCAACTTAACTCTAGAATTGTTTTTTTATTGATATCTGATTGATATCAGATTAATATCATAATATACATAATAAAAAAACACATGTACATTTAAAAATGTCATTTAGAAAAAAAAAACTAGACATTCTAGTTCACCGTCATTCCATGTATCTATTAGGTCGTAGATCGAGTCCTCATCATTGTGTTTAACGATAATATATGTAAAAAGTGATCTACCTGAGGTAGACTGTAGACGTCATATTCGCCTGGAGGCACAGAGGCATTAGCGCTGGCGAAGATGCGCTTGGATCCGGACTTGGTTGAGTAGAGGTGGGCAACCTCAGGCTCGGGGCACAGAATGGGCACGTCCAACGTGTCGGCTACATGCAGATCATCTTTGTGGGGCACTCCGGTCACAATGAAGGCCTCCCGTCCCCGGATCAAGTTCTTGATCCTCTTCATTGTACGTGGACTGTACTTCAGGTGAGATGAGAGACACATACGGTGTGTCTTAAAGAAAAAAATATAAATAAAACGTCGGTGATTGTGTCTTGACAAAATAAAGCAAACTTCATAACTATGATAGTTTTATGAAAAAGAGTTCATTGGTCATCAGTTGCGGATTTACGGGGGAGTGGGGGGCGGGCGGGGGGGGGGGCGGCGCAAAGGCGTGTGCCCCCCCGCCCCTTTTTTTTTTTTTTGGTTGCCAATTTTAGATTTTTTCTAATGCAAAATTCAGCCAAAAAGTTATTAAGCACATTTTTCCAATAGGCCACTTCCCTTCCCCCTTTTAAAAATATGGATCTGCCACTGGTTATCTATTCTAAGTAGTTTATTCATTATACATAAAATGGTTGCTATTCATTGTTAAGCAGGCTTTACTCACAGGGAAACTTTGCACAGCTTCTGGTACAATGATTTTGTATCGGTTAGAAAGATCCGCCTGATCTTCAACATTTCCTGACTCTATGGCGCCTTTCAATCCAAGCAGTTTGGCGTAATACTGCATCATTTCCTCGTTGACTGGAACTGGCGAAATGTAGATCACGTCTACATTGGGATCTATGAAGAAAGGAATACAATGTTAGCGAGTTTGTGGGAAAACGAATTGAAGAATACGCATGCGAATCTGCAATAAATCGTAAAGAAAGGAAAATTATTCTATACAGTGTATTTTTTTATTTTCAGGTATGAGAGACGCGTATCATACTATACTATATACTTTACTATACTATAGAATACTTTCGATACTTTAATGGTTAACTAATACATCAAGTCTTTTTGAAAACTGAAAGATTAACTCTAAATCTTTAGTACCTTCAAGATCGCAAAGCCTGCCCATTTGCATGTTTTGGAAGATGGAAAACTCATTGATGCTTTCTCTGATGTTTTGGCCGTAACCGAGCGAGGGGATGTGGATCACTGTGCGGCGAGAAGATTTGATGCGGTCCCAGTTCTTTGCAAAGTTCTGAATGTAAGAGTAAATGAAAATCAACATAATATCCAATATCAACTTCCCAAATGAGGTAGGCCAATCGACTTTTTCAGGTTGCTGTACAGCATAGCTATGAAAATATAAACGCTGGTAACTCTTATCACTGTTAATAGATACCGGTATTATTCGATAACCCACAAAGATTTTTTCCCTGCTCAATAAATTCTATTTTTTCCCTGAAGTATGCAAAATGAACTATCTTGCTTTATGCACATCTCTTTTGTTTTATTCAGAGAAATTTTCCCTTTAAAAAACATGGAACAGCAAAATATCATAGATGAAAATTAACTAAATCTCTTCATCTAAGTTCAACTCGCACATCAGAAGAAGGTCAATGTCTCCTCACTCACCCTAGCCCGGACTCTGAAGTTCTCCAGTTGGTCACTCCGAGTGACTCCGAGCTGTTTGCGCACCTTGGCCATCTTAACATTCATCACCCAGGAGATGGCAATCACCCCTGCTGCCCACTTCTTGTGGCGGTATTCTAGGTACTTGGTGCGCTCTTTGAACATACGCCATGTGGCCTGGATAAGAGCAGCTGCCACGTCCTCCCCGGCCGGACCCATGTACCGCTGACCCTGCATGGAGGGAATGAAAGAGTAGATAAGTGTTAAGGTATATTTAAAGATTACAATCTTGTGACATGTTAGACAGTTCAAATTCAGAAGAACCATTGCAAATGTTTTTTCTTTTTCCAGATATTCAGATAACAGAACCCGAAGCAATTTAATTCTCCCTGAATACCACGGATAGCCAATTTCTTGACTTTTGCCTGCAGGCTAGCCTAGATCAGAATGCATGCTGGGTAATATGTAGACAAATCACAAGGCTTTAGTATAGGAATTTTCATGAATCATTTCATTATTAGAAGTTTAACAACTAAAAACTAAAGATCTTTGTTTTCTAAATATGTATCCATATATACAATCAATGTTTTAAAAGTATTTTGAAATTTCATTCATTATGCATATGTAAAGACAAGCTGGTGTCTTCACCACTTTTTATTTCTACTTATATATAATAATTGTTGTCATTAATTCGACTTATATTAACTCTTCTAATTACAAATGAATACCAGAGACAGTAGAAACAGTTTAAGATATTTATTTTACTAACACCAGGAAAAGGTCAGTAGAAGACCATAAATACTGTGGTACAACATTTAGATATATCTATTTACCAAACCACCATATCAAAAGGCCAACATATAAAAAGGCCAACATTGCCAGTTGTACTGTGGTATTGCCACTTCACCAAGCCAAACCATTTATCAATGTATCAATCAATACCATTATCAAATTGGTTATTGCCTAAAAATGCCTAAAGGTTAAAGAGTAATAAGAGAGACCCATTACCAAAGGTGTGGGTCCATTAACCTACCTCCAAAATGGAAAGCCTTACAAAAACCAATCCTTGCTGACCAATACCATTTTCCTGATATCACCATTGCCACACCCATACTATTGCGAGGTCTCAGTCATTCTGATCTGAGCCCCCTGGCCCAAACCGGGCCTGTCTCAGTTTTTGACCTAACCCTCATACTGGCTATTGTTTGGTCAGCAAGGCCAAGCTACTTTATTTACTGTTTCACATTGTTGAACTATGACAGTGAGTGTTACCTCATATGGTTTACTCTACCATTCCCTGTTTCTGATTAGGCCAAAAGAAATGCTTTATTTGTTATTATATATGATTGGACTTAGTGTTTGTGTACAACTGGCAACAATAAAATTATCACGACATAAATTAGGACGTGGTTTTCCTACATTTGCCCCCCACGAACGATTAGCATGTTGTTACACTCAACATTAGCTTAATATACAAACAAAGATTCTATATTATATAATTATAATATATTTGTTTTGTAACAAAATCATAAATCACAAAATCATTGTGATATTCTTTAACTAGATTATACATAAGTGCATGTAAGTTTTACATAAATGTACGTAAATAGCACATATATGGCACTAAATTAATATGACATATATTATCAACACACTTGTATATAATATTTTAATTCACAAAAACATTTTTCCTAATGTGTTCTGTTATAGTGAAATATACAATAACAAAGATCATAAAATGAGACATCAGTTAACACTAACGCAAGACAGCATGGTCCATTTAGTACACAAATATGATGTTCTAATTAAAAAGAGTAAAAATGGTCAATGGGCGAATTGCTGTTGTTGTCTGTTGCACGATATCTTATTGCGAGTAGTCAGTGATTGGTGCGTTTGCGCAGCCTCCCTGTGAAGGCGAGAGATGTTCTGATGATTTGTCCTACGTAGTTGGCAGCCAGTCTATTGTATGGTGCCCTCCTAGTTTATTAGGCTGCTCTGTAGTGGTTGTGTTCTGTTCGAAATATTGTACAGAACAATAAGCAACACATTATAGATAAAAAAAAAAAAAAAATAGGTTGATCACCTCTTAATTTGATTCTACTTCCCAACTATTTTGATAGATTTTATTGGCTAGGGTCACAGGTTATTCAGACATTGATGTGGACTTTAATAAAATTACTCTAGTTTTTAAAGTAATTATGTAAAATAGCAGGTTAACCAGTTGAGAAACAGAAGTGGTCATATCTCAATGAATTCCCTGTTTTAAGATATGACACTTACCTCAATCCTCATCTGAGGTATATAACGGCTCATCCGAAGCCACTTCCTCGTACCAGGTTGGAGGGTACATACCTATTGGTGATGGTTGGGGTAGTATTTCGGACCGTTTTGGTGCAGGGGCTGTAGGCTCTGGCTTAGTTGCAAAATAACCTTTGGCATAGGCTGGCGGGGTCACTCGCAAAACCATTTCGTTAGGGTTTTCATTTTGCAAAACAGCCATATCTCTGCGTTTTTTTGATTCCCGTTTGGCCATTTTGCTTATGTTAGTTAAAAGAGGACCAGGGACAGTGTTTGCAGATTTTTCTGCTTTACATATAGGAAAACTCGAAGAATTCAATCGTTCAGCTTTACCACGTGACACAATGACAACTGCTTTTGATGCAATATTAGCAGATTGCCCCTGAATCTTTTTGATCTGCCAGGCCGTCCAAGTTGAAATATGTATTTCGCATGGGAGGGTTTGCTGTGTGGCCAATATGCCATCTGTTCTTCTTAAAGACCCGTCCCAATGCATCAATAATTTATATTTTAAGCCTAAACGTTCACATCTCAACTGAAGTAGCCTGGGGACACAAAAAAAGGTTTGGTCTTCCATACGAGTCATATATTCATGTAACACAAAGGTGAAGTGCGTCTTTGGATTTCCAACTTTTAACATGACCCTCATGCCGGATGGTGAATTACCTAAATTGATATCACCCCTTTGAAGAAGCCATGCCTTTTTATCATAAATAGTTTTTAAAAATCTAGCAAATGCCCATATACAAAAGAGAAATGCAGCCAGATTACTTAAATGTTCGGTAGGGATTTCCACCTCCCAGTTATTTATTATAGGGGTAGGGTTTGTAACAGGGTTTGTTTGTGGACCTATGACACGTGCCAATGTGTAAGTTAAATTATTATTTATTGCTAAGGTTGCTGCTATAACCCTAAGACGCCAGAACAAACGAACAATGCACACAATGTTTAGGGCAAGAATAACAGTTAGGGTTATTAGCCACCACCAAATTGATGGGTGTGCAATCTGTTTAGCCAAATCGTAATATGTCCAAAAAATGTGCTTAGTAGCATTTTGTTTTCGTTCCTTGTCACGTAAATTTATTTCTGAGGCCAAGTCTTTAAGAGATACTGCTTTGTACTCAAGAATACTGTCATTTCTATATAATAAGTTTAACGAGGGTATGTCAAATGTATAAGATTCATTAAAAGTATTTGATAAGGCAAAATCAGTAGGTAATTGTAGGTTAAAAGCCTTAGCCAATGCAGCATTTAACCCTTGTTCAATTTTGATTGTTGTCATCTCAATACATTTCAGTGGGTCAGGATATATTGTATAGTTTGATACACTTAACTCAGCTTCACATGGCAATGACATTAAACACACCTTACAATCTAAGGATCTTTGTTTTGTTGTTTGTATGATAATCGGTCCAGGATCTGCTACAATTAATATTTGTGCATCTGGCATTTTTTTAATGTACAAGGGTGCATGCTGATTCGGATAGGCAATATGATTACATAGTTCTTCGGCTGTCTGTCTATCATTATGAAAAATACTAAAGACGCAAGAAGGTGTAGTTGAAAGTATGCGGTTTGGTACGGCAACACATGTAAGCATATGCTCACCATGACATGTGCTAAGTTCCAATTCTGTCATTTCGAAATAATAATGATTATCAATTGAGACGGCTAGTATCCTAACATCAGTTTGTAATTGTGTGTAGGCTTGAAAATTTTGTGCATGTGATGGGCTCCCAAACACATTTAACTGATATAAATGAAAGTAAGCTTGTTGTCGTGATACAGGGATTTTAACATGCAAAAACATATTCTCATTAGTATAAAGTAACATAGCATTTGATGTAGTGTAATAAAAATCCAAGTCTTGATGAATCAATAACATACCCAATTTTTGTGCCTTTTTAGAAGCCTGACGTAGTGCCCTTTTTAATGTTGTTGGTGGTACTAATTCAACCGGCAAAAACCCTTTCCTTGCTTTTTCTACAGCCATTGTTATAAGCTTCAATTTATTAACATATCTATCCATTGCACGTAACTGTGCCTGCTGTGTTACGGCAAACTTCATAAGCTTATGTAAAAAAAGTATGTGTATTTCATTTCTATTTGAAACATTTTGCAAGGAATGAATAGCCTTATTATTGACTAAGGTAGCTTCACGAGCATGTGTCATTTGTGTATTTATGTTATGAGACAGTGATTGGATAGCTTTAAAAGATGAGTTTGCTAATTTTGTAACATCATCGGAAAGTGAAACATAATCATTAATTGATTCAGCTATTTGGCTATTCAGTTGGGCCACTCTCTGTGCTAATTTCTGAACATCAGAATCCATGGCAAGACCTGTTAACCAAGAAATTCCATAACCAAGAAAATTTAATAGTCCCCTCAAACGTTTAGCACGATTTGCATCAATGGGATTTGGAAATAATAGTTTTAAATTTAATATAGCCCTGTCAAGCTCATTTTGAACTTGTTCATAATTGAGTTTTACATTTTCGAGATATGGATAAAAATCAAGGCAAACATCATGCTTTACACAAGTGTTGTCCCAAGGTGCATGAAAATCTGGTAAGCCTTGCAGCTCAGGCCTAGGAATTATCAATATACCATCATAAATGTGTTGATCTAAAAGCATCTTTTTCCCCAATTTTTCAAAAACTACTCCAAAATTCTGACGCAGTATCACCCATTTATCATGAATAAAATCTTCTTGGTCAACCCCCAGAATGTCATCAAAATTTGGCAACTGTTCATGCATTGTGTCAAGTGGATTGTCTGCAACTGGTTTTTCCAGACTTGATTTGTTAACAACTGAATCTTCAATGGTTTGATTTGAAATGGTTGCGCTGCCCAATGCCATTGCCTGCCATAGCCAAACCCAACAAACAAGCCAAGCCCCCAAATGCATCCTATAAGTAAAAGACACCAATGTCATATTGAATAGTAATGAAAACATGAACTTACCTTAAAATCACATGAAGATTCATATATTGTGATAATATCATGATCAGTTGTTTATCAACCTTTACATGTTGTGAATTTATTCAGCATAATGTCATCTGGAATACTAATACTGCATACTTGTAAGGTTAAGACACCTTAAATGTAATTCAATGCAAGAAGATCAATTTTATACAAGCCTTCAATTGGAAAAGACATGTTTTGGTTTATATAAACTATTCCTTAGAATTTAGTACCCCAATGTCAAAGCTGAGTCATGAATATAAGTAATCTAGTCCTTGTATAATATGCTAAATTGAGTATGACCAAAAATAATATTTCCTAATTGAAAAATATTCTATATCAAATTATACTGTTATAATAACAACCTATGATGGTAACCTAATCAATGACATACAAATACAGAGTTATTCAGTTATATGAAGCTAGTTCAATATTAAATGAAATTACCAACCTGATTAGTGACAGAAAAATATCTATCAAGTGGTGTTGCCTATATGACACAAACACTTGCTGTGTGATGTCTGCTGTGTGTGATGCTCAAGAGCACACTGACTACCAGTCTTAATTCCTGGCAATTTGTAGCTGGTTCTGTTCTAATCTTATATAACAGTGTAGCTAGGATGTTATGCAGCCCATTTACATAACGGCATTTCAATGTGAACCTGAAGGTTACTTCATGTCATCTAACACATTTATCACACATTAATAATATACAACTTTAAATATGAATATAGATAGATATATATATATATATATATATCAATTATACAGCCTATACAACAACAACTTACTATTATGCTTTAGAATATCTCAAAAGCATATATGTATATTGAATTCATATGATAGGATTTCAATTTTCATTTTATTAGCATTATTATCCCTTTTTTTTTTTTTTTTGTATATAACTAAACTATTTGATTATCCAAAGTATTAAATGAAACTCATTTAATGTTGCAATTACATTAACTCATATTTTAATGATTTTATTAAATTCCCTTTCCTTTTTATCTGTGTAGAAGTCTGGGATCTACCCTGCATGTACCCTGTGTTCTCAGTTGAATAATCTGCCACTCACACAAATGGCCCCTGATACAGTGGACCAAGCATGCATTTATGAAAGCACAGCCAGCATACACGGGTAGCATTGTAAATGAACACAACAATTGTGTCAGCTTGATTGAGGTGCAAGCATTACTTTAAGGTTGCATGAAACCTAAATGCACCGGGATATGGCCCAATATTATATCATTTAGAAGGTTATAGGAACACAAAACTGCTGTACAAGCCAAGGCAGCCCACACAACCATTCTGTAACTGTCTCCGCCAGCTGCATAGGGGTCCTCAACACTCCTCCACAACTGGATGAGGGACACATGTGTCATTACACCATGCATTCAAACTCCAGATTGTAAAGGCCCCCACATGCCAAAAATGATGGTAGCTGTGAGCCCGTGCTCCCCCACATAAAATTGAAAATGCTTTAGTTTATACCTTGTTGCAAAAATATGTCTGTCTGAACTGTATAACACACAGCTACACCACATCCTGTTATTACAAACTGAACCTGTCACCTAAAATATGAAGACGTTACTTCGCGTTAGTCAATTAGGCAAATCCCTTTGTCTTATTTAGACCCTTACCAATGTATAACCTGTTACTCAGCATGATTTGGCGGGTTATTTGTTTTCCTCTTTTGGCTCATGAAGCCTAAATTCTCAGGCATTATATTTGCTCTACCAGCACAATCTCAGGCATTTATTTGCTCTACCAGCAACAATCTCAGTCATTTATTTGCTCTACCAGCAATTAGGAACTTTCACTTAGAATTCATTCAAATATAATATATCACTTTCATACAGTTCCTTTAATTCCACTTTGGGGCTTATAACATGCATTCATTATTCATACATATTGGTGTATCTCAGTTATCTGCAGTTTAACTAAAAAACACCAATACAATCCATTCATTCAGCCCCTTCACCTTGGTTCCACTCAATTATCTAAAAATGAGTGAAATGGCCATTACCAAGAGACCTCTCCACGAGGGTTTTCTACAACACCTAGGTTCATTTCTTAGCCTCGTTCCTTGGCTATCCTTTATCATTTTCTTTGCCTGTTCATAGTTCCTTTGTCTTCTGTACCTTTTTCATTTCTTAGCGCTTAACATTATTTCTAGTATCATTAGGTACACCATTTCCGTTATGCCTTAATATCTCCCCAGCCTGTATATCATGTTTTTCCCACTTCATAAATTGGTTGGGTCAATTTGATTTGCTTATATTTTATGTGACGTATTCTGACTAAATAATCATTCCAGATTTGTTTGTGGTGAGTCCCCGGTAATGGAATTGGCAGCTGGTCCAATGCAGTTCAGACTTTGAGAAACCTTTATCAGTGTAGATTTTTATATCAGAAGTAATTTTATCAAATTATTGTATGCTCAATACAATACACCCTAATAAGAATTTTACCGTGATATATCAATTGTATTAAGACTTTTATCTTTGCTTCAATTATTTGGTCACCCCACATACAATAGATATGTTATGATATGGCATACATATATATTTGCATTGGTGAATTATACATAGTACTAAGAGTATGTTTCTAATTACTGCCAAACTTTAAATCCCTGCATTTACCCACTACTTATAACTAAGTTATATGTTTTGATATTAAAATAATGGGTGAATATTCTTTTTCTTTAGAAACTAACCTACTTAAAATGCTAAGAAACATGTCATATTAGTTCCTTAACAATTTGCCTTTGTACATTTCCTGCAATTGTTAAGATAAATGATTAGCCTACAGTCTTAATTAATAAGAGATGTAATATCCTTATTATATAATTAGTACCCCAACAACATATCATGTTAGTATAGCACAAATACACATAACTATATATTCACACAGAAAGTATTTTAACAAGACACACAAAATATCTATGTATACAACTATATTTAAGCCAATACACTTTACCTATTTTCTTCTGGACCTTAAGTTTGGGATATCCCGCAATGTAACATCCTCCTGGATGTACTTTTTCCTTGCCTTTTCTTCCAGAAATTCTATAGGGATATATTGGACTGAGTGATCCTCATATATTACTTTTATACTTGGCTTTCCTTCCTTTCTAGCAATATCCCTAACCTCCAGAATGGGGAACATCTCCTCTGACTTTTTGTTATTACTCCATTTATAAGCAAGGAGCTTTTTAGGATGATCTCCCTTTTTATCACTTGCTTTCATTGTTGGTTTTTCACCTTCCCTTTCTTTCTGATTTTTAGATGCTACTTCCTCCATATCTTCTTGTACTTTTTCAACTGTGCCTTTTGTTTGATTACCCTTTTGCTTTTCTACGTTGTCCTTATTGGCTTCTTGAGAGTTTTCTGAATATCCACCCTTCTTTTCTGGTGGTATCTCAAAACTGTCCAGAGGTATATCAGCAACTTCGAGTGCTGGCTCTTCAGTTGGTTCCATGGGTGGCAAACGGATGTTTTTCATACCCATTTTCTTTAAGCGGGAGATAGCCACAGGACGTAGGACAAATTTCCCTGACCTTATGTCTTTTAGGAAAACTGTGACCGAAGTGTGAAATTTGCGGATGACAAAAGGACCATGGTATATTTTTGCCAATTTCAACTTTTGGGTTGGTTCCTTAATCCGCGGAACATACACATACACTAGATCACCTTCCCGAAGATTTGGGTCATATGACTTTTTGTCATAATAGCCTTTCATTTGCTTGGCTGCACGTTCCATAGTTTTTTTTGCTTGAACATGTGCTTCATGTTGCCTGTTCAAATGTTCTGCAAATTTATCTGAAACTGCTGTTAGTGTATCTGTTATGCTTGGTACCTGTGACAGAGCTGGTTCCAGGGGCATAAAGCCATGCATAAGTAGATAGGGAGAGACTCCCGTAGCTGTAGCCTTACTAGTATTCATTGCATAGGCAAGTGCACCGAGGAGTGTATCCCAATTCTTCTGATTCTCAGCAATATAAGAACGAAGAATATTGAGTTTTGTACGATTTGCTCGTTCAATGAGCCCATTTGCATTGGGTGCAAGCGTTGATATGAAACTATGTCTAATACCATAGAAGACGCAGAATTGCTCAAATGCTGTTGAAGTAAATGCACTTCCTGAATCTGATATTAAGTGATGGATTGATCCATACCTGTATATCACGTTTTCAGCAAATTTCTGTATCAGTGTGCTTGTTTGAAGGTCAGGTTGTGCCCACATTATAATGTATCGTGAGTAATAATCAATGATACTTACAATGTGTCTGTTTCCACTTTCTGTAAGTGGCAACCTTTCCAAAGCATCCATTGCCACGCAATACATAGGACGCGGGCTGGGATCCCGAATTGTTAATGGTGGACGAATTTTTCTTGTCATTCTTTTGGTAGCACAACATTTTTCACAACTACTTACATACTCTTGGACATCTCGTGTCATACCCGACCACCACAATGACCTCATTCGACTTAACATTTTTGCTGTCCCAAAATGTCCAGATGGAGGAGCATCGTGCATTTGTTGCAAAAAGTGCAATCTTAGCTCTTGTGGTACTACCAGTCGAACCTCTACATTTTCTTGACCTGAAATAGCAGTGAAGCGAAACAGAATTCCCTCATGAATTATGAAGTCTTCTTCTCGCAATAAAATATTGCGTGCTTCTTTGTCATCAGACGGTAGGCTCCCTGTTTTAATGAACGCCATTATCTGTTTGCACCTTGAATCATTTTCTTGTGCTTGTCTAATTCTGTCAGCATGAATTGACTGCATTTCGATTCGTTCTTCTGCTTTTGGCACTACCTTTTTAGCATACCTTTTGCGTTTTCTATTGTTCGGGGATCTCTTATTTGTGACCTTCCTACTTGCAATTTCATCAGATGCTAACCCATCTTGTTCTTCAAGGGTTATTTCCCACACTCCAACATTTTGAGTTTCTTTCTCTTTCTCTTGTCCCTGTTTGCCATCAGCAGAAGGGTTAATTTTGATCGGAATTTTTCCGTTTCCTGAGCCCGACCCCTTTTTTGTGTAGGTGGATATGGGCGTCCGATCTTTATCTATTGGCACATCCAATCTGGAAAGGAAATCTGGAACCACATTCTCTTTTCCTGTGACATATTTCAATGTAAAGGAAAAGTGCTGTAGGTAGTCCAACCACCGCATCACCCTACTGGATACATTCATCGCCTTGGTTGCAACCCTATTTAGTAGAGGTTTGTGGTCGGTATAGACAGTGAAGTGATTTCCCTCTAGATAAACCTTGAAATGCTTAACACTGAAATAGACTGCCGCCAATTCTTTATCACCTGTTGAATATCTTAACTGTGCCCCCTTGAAGGATTGGCTAAAATATGCCACTGGCTTCTTACCATGCTTGGTGTCTTGCACTAAGACTCCCCCCATTCCAAACTCACTTGCATCAGTCCAGACCTCAAACTCAGAATTGAAGTCTGGATAGATTAACAAATTGTCACTTGTCAGCATTTCTTTTATCTTTTGAAATGCTTTTTCATGCTCATCTTCCCAATGAAAATCATCAAATGATTTTTTGCATGTCAGAGAATATAGAGGCTGTGCTATTTGACCGTAAGATGGACAGAACTTTCTGTAAAAACCAGCTGTCCCGAGAAATCTTTTCAATTGTCTAACTGTCTTTGGTCTTGGAAGATCGACCAATTTTTTGATATTTTCAGGTGTGGGTTGTACGCCTTCCTGCGTGAGGATATGACCCAAAAACTGAATTTTGTCCTTTGCAAATTCACATTTTTCCAGCTTCACAACCATTCTTGCATTAATAAGTCTATCAAGTACCTCACTAATGTCTGCAACGTGTTGCTCAAAACTTGAACTGTAAACAACCAAATCGTCCATGTATCCTATCACATACTTATATCGGATACCTGACAGCACAAGGTCTATTAAAGCTTGGAATGAACTAGGGGAGGAGGATAGGCCCATACTTAAACGCCGATGTCTGAATTTTCCAAGCTCTGTTATGAAGGATGTCACCTCCCTGCTTGATTCATCCAACTCAATTTGATAATAGGACTCTTGAAGATCCATTTTGCTCAAATATTTCGGACGATTTTCTCCAACGGAATCAATGATTTGTTCAATTCGGGGAATACATGCTGTCTGGTTAACAACCTGTTTGTTAACTGCCCTTAAGTCACACACAAGTCGAAACTTACCATTTGGTTTCTTAACTAGGAATGCTGGGCTGGCCCACGGCCCTTCTGCCGCAGGTTCAATTATTCCTTTATCCAACTGTTCTTGCAAAATTTTCTCTAACTCCCTTCTCATTGGAGGGGCCATCCGATATGGCCTTGAATTAACAGGTTTTGCGTCTGGCTTTAACTGTATTTTATGCTTTACCAAATGTGTAAATGGTAATTCATTTGGCTTTGCAAATGCCTCTTTCTTCTCTTCAAGCATTTTTCTGAAAATTTTCTTTTCGTCATCTGTTAGAATGGAACCAGATAGATCAACTTTTAATGGCAAATCAACTTTTTGCGAGTCATTATCGTCTTCTATCTCATCTGTGTCCTCATTCTCTGCATGTCCAGAGACATGAACGGAATTTTGTTCGGGGGTTTTTATTGTTTTTATATTTGTATTCTTTGTGGGGGTCTTTTCTTTTTCTTGGGAGCTTTTGGCTCCTGCCTCCCCTTCTCCCACAGGAAAAGATCCATCCACTGGATCCAAATTTTGTGCAATTTCTGCAAAATATGGCTCAATCGTATTTACATATGTACCTACCATCGTCCCTTTCTTTAGAGTTACCGGCTTGTTTTCCAAGTTAAGAATGCTGACTGGTATAGCATACTCTTCTATTTGAACTAACGCCACCTTAACAGCTCTGCATCCCCGCCGCCAAAGTGCTGGGGATGCCTCGAATATCCCTACCTGATTATTCCATGTGCCTTCCTCTCTTGGAACTGCAGCGTCTATTAGAGCTTGAGACTTACCTGGTACTGTTATTTCCTTTGTTAATCGCACTGGCAGGGTCCTCATCTGGTATTGATTTGCTGCAAAATCAAGGCTCATTGAGAATTCTTGGAGAAATGACCTTCCTAGTATGATCTCAATAGATAGACCTTCCAAAATGTGAAACTGTACATTATAGATAGAATCATCAATTTTGATTGGTAATTTTACCCATCCTAATGATTTGACCCTTGACCCATCTGCCATTATACAATTTATATTTGATTGACCAAATTCCGCCCCTATCAATTCTAAATTGATATCTGCCAAAACATTTTTAGAAATAATACAGTCATCAGCACCACTGTCCACTAATGCCTTGTATTGTTTTCTTTGAATGTCTACATAGACACAAGCCTGGTCGTTAAGAATATGCTCTTGAAGGCTCCCTTGTTGAGACCTCATCAAAATCGAACTAATTCCAATAGAATGTGACTTTTGAATGTCTTGTTTCCCAATTGTCTCCAAAAGTTCTTTGATTTTAGGAGGAAGATTGATTTCCTGATCCCTTAAAAGTCGCTGGATCTCATCCTTGTGTATGAGATGGTTACCGTTAGATGAACAGGCCACATGCCTTGTACACCTTAACTTATTTGTTCCATCCCATGCACCTTCAATATTGTGCCTTGCACGTTGTTCAACACATGCAGGAATATTTTCACATTCCTGGACACAATATTTGTTTCCATGTTCCTTATATGCTAATTCCACACACTGCAGAATTATGTATTGTAAAGAGTTCACACACATATTATCTACAATTTTACATGAGCAGTTCGGGATCACCACTCCATCGATTAATGTTGCTTGACAAATACAGAAATTTGGACAATGTTTGCAGTCAAACATAATTGTTCTTGTATTCATCCCACATTCCTGTGATAAATGTTTTTGCCGCTGAGATATTCTATCAGGTTTTTCAGGATGCTGTCTAAAAAGTTCATAAGCTAGCCTCCTTCTCCAACCCAAACTAGACCCATTAGAGGTTTGGCTTTGCCTACTAGTGGCTTTTAGTCCCTCTTTTGATGAAACATTGTTCTTATCATTATTATTGACAATTTCACAATCCTCCATTATTTCACATGACTGATCCTCTCCAAATAGTTTCCATAGACACAGGTCTGGGAGAGCCCAGGGCACTCCGGAACTCTGAACCTGTACTTCATTGAGTCCATGAATTTTCACTGGTTCAGACAAACAATTTTCATCCACATTTGGCTTATATTCAACAAAAATTGAATCCTTTTCCTTCTCAGCATTAGACACATGTTTATCCTGATTATATTGTAGGCTGTCTGCGGTTGTCTCCTCAAAAGTTTTGACTTCTTGAGAAATGGTTATATCTTTATGATTGGGTTTAAACACTAGCTTATAAAGTCTATCAATCTCTGCAGAATATTTGTCCATATATTCATTTTCATTCGGGGCCCTTCTTCTGCAATACATGGGGTTGGGCCCCCAACCTAGTTTCCCTGTTCATCACCAGCTCCCAGCAACACTTGGGCTAATCTCACACGCTCCTCTCTGGAAAGGTTGCTCTGCGCCCCAACATTTCCGACAGGAGGCTGTTGACCAGTAGGAGCATATCGCTGTCTCCACTCACGCTGAGGATCCATTGATGGCATATGCACTGGTCCCATTGGTGGTGGAGCGTTGTACCCATAGGAAGCTGGATACCCATATGAGTAGCCTCCCATTGGATACATATTCTGTGGTGGATGTTGCATTGTGGGATAGGCCTGTGGGGCATTTCCCATATTGACCTGGGAATTCCCATTCCCATCTCCACGTCCGATACCTTGTGAGTTTCCTCCACGGTTTCCACGGCCTCCACCTCGATTCCTGCCACCTCTGTATCCATTTTGGCGACGTCCCCTGTTGTTACCTCCTGACTGTGCTGGTGGCCGAAACGGACATCCAACACTGTAATGGTTTCCCCCACAGGTCCAGCAATGAATTGGTGGACGCTGTGGTGGGGCCTGTGGGGCCTCGGCCTGGTAAAGGTCATGTCTTGGGTCCTGCCTGAATTGGAGATCATCTGCTGTTGGAGGTCGACGTTCTGCCCAAACGAGGTGATGGAAATTCTGCTCATATTCTGCTGCCTTCGGAACTTGACCTTGAATCCGTTGATCATACTGATTTGGTTTGCTGATACTCAACACGGACACCATTTTCTCAATGACCTTTTCATTGCCTGTGTCCACTTTATCTGCCACAGTATCTACCTGACCTGCCACAGTATCTACCTGACTTGACACAGTATCTACTTGACTCCCGACCAATTTCAGTCTTTTCTCTAGGGCTTCTAGTCGTTTGGCATTTTGGCTAGACTTGCGCACTGTTTCATAAGCTACTTGTGCCTCCCTTGTTAAGGTTGCTAGGTCATTATAATCTTCTATGTTCATTTGTTCTCTAATACCTGACATGAGCCCGTCCTTATAGGCCTGGAGAACCTCATTGGCTTCATTCTTGCCAATTGTGCCACAAGTTTCTAACACCCTCCGGCTGAATTGCCTACAATCTTCTCCTTCGTTCTGGTTGAGGTTTCTTAAAGTCGTTCGGATCTTCTCAGCTCCTGGTCCAGATACTTCTATAATACTTGTTCTGATGACATCCCAGTCGTCCATTCCACGGACATAATTATAAAGGGCAGGGGGCAGGTGAAACTTCAGTTGTTGAATTAAGTTAGCATTATTATCCCCAACTCCATACACATTAGTAATATAGTCAATATATTGTGTAAGCCATGGAATAACCTTCATGTCATCATTTGGAAAGGGTCCTGGCTGTAAGTTCTTAAAAACCCTTTTTGCGGCATCATAATGCCTCATTTGTTCGCGCACTTCTTGTTGGTCAGCCATATTGTCAATATTAAAGAGATAGTCTGGGATACTTATTTGTTCTGATGGTGTAGATTCAGTGTCTGATTCCCAAAATTCTGGCGCAAAATCAAAAGGTAGGTCTTCTAAGGTGTGTGGGTTTGGATGCTGATCGGCTAGCTCAAATAACGGGTTTTGGGTGGCATTTTCATTTAAGGGTATAAACAGGTCAGGATCTGCCAGCACAGGATTGTTCAATGCGCGAGGTAGTTCATGAATAGGCTTGGGGTTGATCCCCGGTAGGAGTTGGATTGGCGGTTCATTGTTTTGTTCCCCGCCAACCACATTTCTTAGCAATGGGTCTGACTCTTTAGTTGCTTTTTGCTTTAACTTTAATTCCTTAAGTTTTTTATGAAGTAGTATTCTTTCTCTCTTTTCTTTGGCTGAGGAATGCCTGGTATCCATGGGAATACCACAGCACTCTAAAACACATTTCTACTTTATGAACCTTCATCTTATTCCATTAATTCAGTTATATTGGCTGGCCTTTTCCCATAACCTTCCCTTTATTTAAACATTGTACCACAGATAATACCCGGGTTTCGCCACCAATGTAAAGACAAGCTGGTGTCTTCACCACTTTTTATTTCTACTTATATATAATAATTGTTGTCATTAATTCGACTTATATTAACTCTTCTAATTACAAATGAATACCAGAGACAGTAGAAACAGTTTAAGATATTTATTTTACTAACACCAGGAAAAGGTCAGTAGAAGACCATAAATACTGTGGTACAACATTTAGATATATCTATTTACCAAACCACCATATCAAAAGGCCAACATATAAAAAGGCCAACATTGCCAGTTGTACTGTGGTATTGCCACTTCACCAAGCCAAACCATTTATCAATGTATCAATCAATACCATTATCAAATTGGTTATTGCCTAAAAATGCCTAAAGGTTAAAGAGTAATAAGAGAGACCCATTACCAAAGGTGTGGGTCCATTAACCTACCTCCAAAATGGAAAGCCTTACAAAAACCAATCCTTGCTGACCAATACCATTTTCCTGATATCACCATTGCCACACCCATACTATTGCGAGGTCTCAGTCATTCTGATCTGAGCCCCCTGGCCCAAACCGGGCCTGTCTCAGTTTTTGACCTAACCCTCATACTGGCTATTGTTTGGTCAGCAAGGCCAAGCTACTTTATTTACTGTTTCACATTGTTGAACTATGACAGTGAGTGTTACCTCATATGGTTTACTCTACCATTCCCTGTTTCTGATTAGGCCAAAAGAAATGCTTTATTTGTTATTATATATGATTGGACTTAGTGTTTGTGTACAACTGGCAACAATAAAATTATCACGACATAAATTAGGACGTGGTTTTCCTACACATACATAAATCAGAAGTATTTGTTTCTATAGCTTTTAAGGGTTTTTGTCTACAAATTCCTTGCATGTGCTTGAAATACTGTAAATCAGCTATATGTGGTAGGGAGAATTGACGTACGACCGATTATTTTACAAGCATTGACACGATTACCATTCTCCCAAGATTCAATATATCAAAAATATTTTAAACTTACAGGCCTGCGGATTATGTTCTCAACGTCTTCTCTGTTCACAATAACTGACAGCAAATCGTTTGTCGTCGGGGGATGCTCCAGCTCGAATTCAAGTGATAAATCAGCTAGCCTGAATGGACGAACGCAAGATCATAAAATGTCATTAGCTCGAAATTATGCATTTATGCTTTATTTATCTAGTTCTTTAATTTTTGTATTTCTTTAATTCATGTTTGGGTGAAGCTACTTGAAAAAATGTGTTTCTTCAATGTGGTGGCCGTGAAGAGGGTACTTCAACTCGTCCAACAGATTTTACATGTAAGCTTCAAAGTTCCTATGCCAAAATTTAGATGTAATATTGTGGCACAATGCAGACAATCTCCATACGTTTTTTTCCCTAAGAAAAGAAGATGATTCTGTACGCGTTGATAACCTGATAGAACGAAGAAAACTGATTTTTTTTTTGGTTTCCTGGTTTAATTGTGCTGTGGCATATTGAAAAACAAACTAATCAATCAGCGTCTCTTTCACCTGAATTACTTACTTGTCTCCATTGATAAATGCAACTGGAACTGCGTAATTGGTGAGCATTTTCTCCAAGTGTTTCATCATTGTCACGATGCTTAAAAAGCAAATGCAAAAATTATATCGGATGTTCGCTGCGCCTACGTCGGTGGCATCAGCATTTGACAATTGACAGCCATGGAATTCCAATCTAAGTCGATGAAAGCCGACTCATGCAGTTTTGTTTTTTTTTTTTATTTTTTTTTTTTAACAACTAAGTCAGTCTCAATACCTGATTCAGATTCAGAGGATCAATGACACATGACATCCCATAGCTATTATTTCAGTTAAGTAACATAAGCGTAGAAATCGGGAAATGGGAACGAAATACCTTCAATTAGTATAAATTCTCTACCAAAAATACTTTAAAAATTATTCTTCAGCGAAACGTAGAAGCTTACCTCCCCCACGACAAACAGTAGTGCTGTTTGAAGGCCATGAATTCTGGTGTATTGTCTCTCACTCTTCCATTCTGAATGGCAAACCTATGAGATCTATCCTTGAAATCTGGTGCACTTGCCGGCGTGGTAGGTGGGGGCTATATCGCAAAAAAAACCAAAAAAAACCTTTCATTTCAGGAAATGCACTACTTTTGGTTGATAACAGTTGCAATCAAAACCGTGTGTAATCATATTCTAAGTTGATTATTAATAGAAAGATGAGACGTGGCTAGATGGTACTTTAAAATAATTAAGTTGATTATTAATGGTTAATTTTAGATGGTGGAGAATTGGTTTGTCTGAACTAAAGTTACATGAATACGAACGTTTTTCCCGTTTGAATGTACATGAAAACTTCTCATAGTCATCAGAAAAAAATCTCTTAAAATTACTGACCATATCATATAAAAGCATGCTAGGGCGCATATCTTTATTACATGCAGTCTATAAGCGTGTGACAATGCAGGGCTTAAAGTAATCAATTTTTATATGTACACCATGGATGATTTGTTCGTTCTTACAAGGCTTTGATCGAAGGTGATTTGCATATATTTCCTCAACCTTTAACTAAGTATTTCAACTGTTCTGTCTGTGTTTACTATTCTGTGTAATAGAATAGGTGTAAAACTATTTCTTATAACCAGTACAAACTCGAGCTGTGTACCTAGTTGTTCGACTGAATAACCGAACATCGTGCTTAATATCGTCATGATTACCTGTGGATAACTGAACCACTTTTTTACATTGCTTTCCATTTCTCCCTGTTCCTCCTGACAGTGTTTAATGTACAAATTACAGAAACATTAAATGGTTTGTACACAAGCTGTAGCACAGTATTGTAAAGATAAAGGAGGCAGGTGTGTGTATGGTGACGAACAAAATATATGGTATGGAATGTGAAATGTAGCTACCGGTATGCTTGCAAATTTGAAATGTCTTTACTGTGTCAAAAACGAAATTCTGGTTTAACCAAAATAAATGCATTCCGATGATATATTTCCTCTAAATATACCCCTGATACATGATCATCACATGAATATTATTTTTCAAGGAAAACAACTCTAATTTGATATGCATAACAGTCAACACTGACATTAAAAATAGTATAGGCATCATCTTATTTTCTTAGATCATTTTTAATCAAGAATGGCAACATTTCATGAATATTATTTATGACCAAGTGCAGTTTTAGAAGATGCATGTTCTTGTGTATATATGAATTATGAGAAATGTGAGAATGTGTATATAGCTCTGCTAGGTGATGGCAGAGATGTGCTTTGGTAATAGGAAAGAGGGGGTATCTAACGGGACCTATATCTTGACTTGCTATGATAATAGGACCAAGCATGAGACGATGGGTTTTATGGAGATTTGAAACATAACCAAATTTCGTCTAAAGAGTCAAATACACCATGATCTGTTTATGATCAACCTGATATGTTTGTGTAAACAGTTAATAAAATTTAACGAGACACGGGGGCTTAATCTAGGCTCATGCTAGGTCTGGTAATAACAAAGGCAACAACTCAACGCGTTGGTTTCTTGTAGTGACCTACTGGAAACGCAATCCTGGGAATGGGCACTTCAAGTTTGGGTAAAAACATGGGTAAAGCCCTCCGCTGAAAGATCAACCAGCGAGCAAATGCATGTGAATTGTTTTTATATTGATATATTTCATTCACTTGACTTGATGAGTGAACCCTTGCTCTGAAAAGTGTATCACGCCGTGATAGGATTGGTTAAAAATATGCTAAGAAAACATACGATGGAAAACTCAGCATGTTATTTAAGACCGAGGATGTGACTTAGAAATATATGTGACTGATGATACCAATCAAACAGTGCCATACTTCATAAATACTTCATTGCCTTAATCGAAAATAAAATGTTAAGGCGAATATGTATTATGTGATTAAAGGGGAACACCAGTGACATATTACAACAAAATTGTAAATAGATCTTGCTTTTCTGATGTCGTCAGTCAAAACAGCATCAAAATCGGATGAGCGGTTCAAAAGTTATTAAGGAAATAAGATTCTCCTGAGCTCCCCACTGGGGGCAGCCATTTTGAATAGATTTCCCAGCATGCACCTCACCATTAAACCAAATTGTGGTTCCTGTTTAGATTCATGTAGGCTTAGCTATAGTATTTCATTCATTTTAAGAATGCTTTTATGAAAATGTTATTCGACGGAACATCATGAAAGTTCATATCCTTAGTAGAGATACTTTGAGGCACATTATGTAATAGGAATTTCATAGGAATTTACATCCTAATATTATAAAGTTGCCATGGCAACATTAGTATGTATAGCAACCCCACCAAAAGAATAACAGCCCCTATCGAGCTATTTATAAGGTATTTAATCCTACCAAAACCATATATCATGAAAAAGAAGATACTATAGTATCAATTCAATGGTTAAGAGTCAATCAATTGTTTCAGGTTGCCTAGCAACCCACAATTTTCATATGGAGTAGTATAGTAATCATTGGTTCTGCCTAGCAACAGCCTGTTGCTTAGCAACCTAACATCAGAATTGGTTGCTTAGTAACCTGGATGCATTGTATAAGTTAAGTGTGAAGGGTTTTCAGCATTCTGGTACCATTAATGATCTTTAAATGGATGGTTGCTATGGTAATACCAAATCTTAGAAATGGTTGCTAGGGAAAAACAACACCATAGTTACGGTTTCTATGTAGTTTAAAATTTATGGCCATACTCAGTTTTCATCATTTTGATTATAACAGAAAGGGTTATTTGGTATATTATACTTAATATGACACAGCAAAGTAATAAATGACACTTAAATAATACAAAGCCAAACAGGAACCTCAATTGGATAAGTTGGTGAAGTGCATGCTGGGTAATAAAAACAAAATGGCTGCCCCCAGTGGAGGGCTTGATAGACCCTTATTTGGTCAATAACTTTTGAACCGATGCTCTGATTTGCATTTCGTTTTCACCATCAGTTTGGAAATTTCATATTCTCTATGCACAAAAAATGTGTTTTTTCACCGGAGTGCCCCTTTAAAGAAGTTATTTCAAAATGGAAGTATTTTGTATATGTATATATAAAAAATGAAAAACCCATCCGCAGCCTACCTCAGTAAGCCATGCAGCCTATCCAATATTTAATAAAACATTTAACATTTGATATAACAGCAGGGACTATTTTATACTTTAACAAGGTTGTTGTTCATGTATTTTTTTAAGAATGAAAAAGATATCATTATCTACCATAGACATGTACGGTTCTTTTTAAGAGTGTTTATGTGTGTTGTAATAACAACCTGTTAATAAGATCATCCGAGACAGAAATGGGATCCATTTTCAATGTATTTCAGTTTACATTTCAAGAAATAATTTAGAAAATACAATGTGTCTTACATCTATCTCATCAAGCGATAATTGGCACCGTCACGATTCATAAGGTACGAGATACATAATCAGACAGTGAAGGTAAGTCATAACATTTATCTGAATGGCCGCATTGGTTAATCATAAAGTTACCACTTACTTTACGATGAAACATAACGAAAAGGGAAGTAAAAATTAATAGGAAATTAAGAATTTGAACCACCTCTCCCAAACGTCAATCACTGTTTCTTCATATTTTGATATTCATGCAGACTGAATCAATGTGCATTCTGGGTCGATTTTCCATTCTTATTTTCCTATTGTTTTTTACTCTGCGTCAGTATGGACTTTCCATTTTTGAAGTTGTGGATATACATATGAAAATGGCTGATAATTTTCCGCTGACTTTCTAATGGTTGTCGATAAAACGTTTAGCCTGCAAGTGCAAAATATTCAGAAACACAACGAATAACGTCCGAGTCAATTATTTAGAGTAAGTTGTGATGCGTTGATGCTACAAACTTATTCCTCAAAGCATGCTCTTACCATCGGTTGGAGTTCAAGTGTCTTGACAGTGACGGGTGTCCTCAGCTTGGTGCCTGCAGTGCGGCGACCACTACTGACCCGGCTCTTCTGGTCTGGGGACGGCGTGGGTCGTTTAGGGGCCTGGGGAGGGAAGGGCAGCGACACATCTGTGTCCCGCCTCTCAGGTGGGTTAGGATCCAGCCTGATGCCCGAAAACTGAAAGGTGCCATCCTCTGAAAGAATATATGATACAATATAAAAATCATATTGCTCAGTAATAATTGTATTCGGTAGCAAGTGAAACTTGCCATCAAAGACATCAACAGTGAATTATATTATGGATGATTTCCTACTGCTAACTGCTTTTTCTGTTTTATCTGATGTGTCAATAAGATATTTTGTGTTGTAACAGATTTAGAAATGTCGGGAGCGAAAGTCGACGCCAACATGGCTTGAGACTGATTCATAGACAGTGCCTTTGATTGAAACATCGAATTCCTACTAGGCTAGTTTTTCTGATAACTTACCTAATTGTTGCGGTTTGCTTTCACTCTTGTCTCGTGGGTCATGCAGCTGAATGAGCGTTTGCCTCACAGGGGATGGGTCCAGAGTGAGGTCGGCCGCTGGGGGGATGAGGCCACGCTCGATAAGGCTGAGGATACCTCGCCGAGCATCCTCCTCTGTGATTGGGGGCGGTAACAACTGTAGGACAGGAAACCCAAATAGTGCATGAGTTTGTCTAAGAACGTGCGCATTTACAATATCAGGTAAGAGCAAGAAACAGGCAAATATAGACGTACAGATATTCTTCAATGCAAGAGAATAAGTGAACACCATAATATTATACTGTGATTATACATGTATGGGCATTTCGACCAAACGTTTCAGTAAAGGAGAAAATTTAGGAAAAACTGCCATCCACTGGTCAACCTATCACAACAATGAGGGATTAGGCTTGGGTGGCACTACCGGTCAATGTTTATAAAAGAATACTTTTCAGGCATGATTTAAAGCCCAACGGCTCGTAATGAACTTAATCATGCCAAATCTCTGCGATTAAATAAGATTAGATAATCTAGATTATGTACTAATAGCCTAGTACTTTTAATATATTATCATACTTTATAATTTAGTTAGGATCAGGCCTGACCATACTACTTCTGAGAAGAGACATTTTACGCTCCTAGCGCCACCTGTTAACCAGTATAAAAGGTGTTGCAAGGTAGGGAGCGAGTCAGTTTAGAGTTTAGTTTGGAGTTAGTAACTAATAGAAAGTCAGCAGCGTTAGCTGAGCTGCTCGGAGCTATGCCTACCAGCTCCTGCGGAGTATACTGGAGTTTACCTATACCAACTACCTCGGACAAAGGATTGTGATAGAGCTAAGCGCTAGGGTGGTCTAGGATGTGCTGGAACAACTTGTATTCTAATGTGGTTGATCACTGAGTAGGAGATGGGAAGGTGGACAGATTGAGACTTATTCACTGTGGCTTTGACTCGGGATGAGATGTTTACTTGAATAAAATCCTTTCATTTTAAGAGCTCCCTCATCGTCCATTTCTTTTGAACTATTGGGGGATGGATGAATTAACTTTGAGCGCAGTCTGATTGGCTCAATAACTTGGATGAACGACTCATAGATAAATCAATTATACACATCACGCAGTCTTAAATCAAACACTAACAATAGTTCAATTAGTGCTAGTGCTAAGTCATGATTAAAATGAACGGCTCTTAACCATCCCTAGATGATTTAAAACAGGCATTTTGACTGGTCTAACCGTAATCAGATCTAACACATCAGTGTTAGATTAGAGGTTGATTAAGGATGATTAGGCCTTCCGAGACAGACAATTCAAATGATTTAATCAAGAATAAAATGTTACTATGACTACATGGCCTTTTTCAGCACTTAATCAACTTGCAGATTTACGCGCCATACGGGCCAGTTTTTGAGTGAATAATTTTGTTATATATGTTGGTTAGAAATCGGGGTCTGTCTTTGTTCTCTTTCTTTTTTTTCTCTTTTATCTGTATTTCTTTTAAATTGTTCCATAAACAATGAGCGACAGAGCTAGTTTACCAACTGACCTAACACAAGCACTAAGAGATTATCTTCCACCAACACGTTGACTATTGAGGTGATGCCTTAGAGGCTGGTAATTATCCAAACTTACACGTTTTCATTATCATTAAGAAATAGCATGTGTAGCTGACTTGACGGAATGATTTTAGAATAGTGATTTAATTGCAATTATTCTAGGGATCCTAAAAGCCATATTCCACTATGCATTTGGGAGCATTTGCGTTTACTCCAATAAGGAAAATGCAGAGTACAAATGCAAGTACTTTGCGTGTCTATTACCAACACGTTGGTATCTGAACGTAAGTACTTGATAGAAAACTACATAAAAATTTGCTTGCGTCCATATATGCATTCCCTGGACACAAATATGAATACAAGCAAATTCTATATTCCATTATGCGTTCCTATAAATTGCTTGCATTTGCTTGCGTTTGCTTGCGTTTCATAAGAGTTTGTCAATAAACCCAAGTGAAATCTGCAATGTAAAAGAACGTATATTGGAATATAGCCTTAATCTAACGCCTGACCCGGTTAATGGAGACTACATGATGAATGAATAACTTAAACCTTTTTTCTTTTAAAATAGATCAGGTTTGATCGGTTTTGTCATTCGTACACCCTACAGTATCAAGTTTATTATAGAAATTATAAGATTATTATTACAATTTTAAGACAATCAAAGTACCTCAGGAAAGGATGTTATTCATATTTTGAATAAGCATATCACCATATATCTTAATATCTTAAACTTATGTAAAACTATACTGAACATAGGGTAATGCTTTGACCTTCTATCAATTTCTTAAAATAAATATTTGATTTCCTAGGGAATACATTAAAGGGAGGGGCCAGTGTCTGTAAATTAGTATACTGTTGTGATCTACATTATCAATGTAATAACTATACCAAATTGTATACTTCTATCTCTGCCAGTTTTCATTTTATGTACATTTTTCTGAATCAAATTAAATTGGCCTGCCTGCACCTTGTGCAGCCTACAAAGTGCATTTGTCTGTGTGTGACGTCATAAGCAGAACAGTTGAAAAATTATAAAAGTGAAAAAAATTCAATACGATTTTTTTTAAATGTTCTATATAAGTCTAAAAGAGATTAAAACCACAAAATTAAATGATTTATAAAAGAAAATGTAAAAAAATATAGTTTTTATGGAATTTAGAAATTTGAAATTTGAATATAACTCTCATTTTGTGTGAAGTCACACACAGACTTGTGTTTTCAATCAAGTCAATCAATGGCTTAGTTTTCCCATTGGAACTACAATATTAGCTTATCAGTAATGTATACTCAAAATTTATCATAATCATTGGATAAGTTAGATCCTAGAGCTCCTTTTGGTTATAGGAACAGATATAGATAAACATGGACGTTTTAATGGAAAATGACGCAAAGTATACTCTTTGATACTGGAGCAAAAATTGGTGGAAGTGCCAATCATAACAATATTCTTATTTTAAATGGTAACTAATAGATAATTTTGGAATAAAAGTCAAACATATTGATGGTATACAAATTAAGTACGTTGTTATCAATTGAGATTGTAAATTTATGAAAGTGTCAATTTAATTAATTCTTTGTAGTATCGGAAGAGCTTTGTTAGAGAACGATTTTTTTGGTGGAAAAACAAAATTCTTACCTGTGGATCGACTCGATTCGCTCGGGGAAGTACAGCCAGTGGCTCTATAGTGCTCCCTTTCAAAACGACCTGATTTACGTTCTGTAATAATATTGAGTGCTATAAGGAAGGTATCTAAAACTTACATTTCAAGGAGTAATTTCTTCTGTGTAGAATTGATAAGTTAAAAAAAACACCTCTCGATTCTCTATGCAACTGACAGATGATGTGTCTACATTTGACGTCAGAGGCAGATGACAATTGAATTCAAATTTAAAAACTATTTCCTAAAGCAGTCATTCAAACAGCACAATTGGATTAGCATGATGTAAATTCATTATTAAAAAAATAATTAACTCAGTTATACAAATAAGAAATATCAAAATGGTTTATTTAAGTATCGAATATTCTGCATATGATATCACAGATACACTGACATAATCGAAAATACGGGGGATAGCACACTATATTCGTACCTTAATTCCTTTTTTATCCTGGATCAGGGGAAGTTGAATCCCATAATTATCGTTCAGGACCTCTCTATTCTTAGAGTTGTACGGGTTAGTGATAACACGCTCATTCCAATGTTCACGGAACTGAAAATGTTGAAGGGGAAATGATGTCAGATAACTAGATAAATCGACACATTATTTATAAAATTATCGGGAGCTGGGTTAGAAAATATATTAAGAATAACCACAAGGGGTATATTGGAGAAGTAATATTCCTCGCCCCAGGAAGCCCCGCCGTGTGAGAGAATATAAACCATATCTCTCCGGCTACCACCCATAAATTTCCCCCGTGCGATATAAATACCACTATCAGTAGATTTCGCTGAATTAAATAATGAGAATATATGTATATATGTTTGATTCTTTGAATAACATGGAATCGATCAAATGCTTGAATTGAATGAGGAACGCCTAAATATGGAATGTTAAATTATAAAATACAAACATAAGTATACGTACTTTAACTAGTCCGCTCTTCTGCTGTAGTTCAATATTGTGTTTTGTAATGTATACATGCACGTTTAAAAGCATTGATTTATTGAAATCGATTATTCAGTTAAAAAAGTCCATCAGTTGGTATATGGAATAAAAAGAGCTTTTGAATAAAATGAAGGGTAAGTACATTTTAATTTGCTACGTACATGTTGCGCTGGGGTGGGACCTTGCATTTGGTTTCCCTCAAGAATGTGTGGATCTTTGTTGACAGCCTTCCTAAGACTGACTACCGGACGACGTGCAAGATCAGGGCGGTTCATGTTTTGTCTGAATCAAGGAAAGCATTGTGTACATTTTCTATTGAATATTAAGTAAAAGGTGGTCAGTTTCAAAGTCTGTGTTCAGAATGTGTATCATGGGAAGGCACTCTATAACAAGAAGGAAAATAACTACAAAGATTTATCAAGTCTAGACTGGATAGCATTCACATAATGAGAGGTGAAATGGAAGAGAGTAGTGAGTCAAAGAAAATTGACGAATATAGCGCAATGACCAGAAAAAGCTCTTGGACTTCTTGACATGACACTGTGTAACCTGGAAATTGCGACAATATCTATTCTATAACATATTGAAAGTGTCGGAGGCTCTCATCACAGTGCCAGGCTCAATTTAATGTTAATTTCTAGGATTTTCTTTCTAAATTGTTCTAAATTATCCATTTATAAAGGTTGGCAGACAAGACATTGCCTGTCAAAATATTAGTTACTATTCTAAGTATAATTTCATGTATTGTGTTATGCATAAAACCTAATAAACTAAAAGAATATACCAAATAATGGTCAAAATTGGTTATTTTGGGCCAAAATGAGGCTAGTGTAGATATGGTCTTATTTTGAGCATGGAATACTTGTTTGTATATTTTTTTTATTTTTTTTCAAGGAAATTGTTATTTTAGCACATCTTCTATTCTAAGTGAATTTGACATGTTATGACACCACGCTGTATAACCAAAAAGACTGCAGGCGGAGCAGAGGGTATTTTATCTCACACGCCGGGAGAGAGGGGTCAACTGTCAAAGTACGAAAATGTCTGATATCTTAATCTAGGGTCTGTCCTGTTTCTGTAATATACCTATGGAATACTATGCTGAATGTTACTACATGAATGTGCAGTTTCAAAAGTTCAAAAAATAAAATTCACACTCCCCGAGGAGGAACTTCTCCAATTTGTTTTGTTTCATTCGGCATAATGAAGCAATATACACCAAATTGAAAATTATATTATGAAGCTAGACCTCTATGAAAATTCCGTAAAAGTATATTTACCAATTGCCTACATTCCCTTTCTGCATACTACAAATTGACAAGTCGCGAAATCTTTGTTTTGATTCCTGGTGTGTGCAATAAAATACCCTCTGCTCCGCCTGTGGTCTTTTTGGTTATACAGCGTGTGACACCTATTCATCAATTTGATCAGGAAAAAGAAATCACAAAATAGGTAACTACACAAGTCCCCTATTTGCCCAATTGCTATAAATACTTAAAGGAAATAGTAGGGCTCTCAAAAAATAGAAGTTGTCTGTAGCATCCAAAACTTACACAGATTTGGTAAGCGTTGTGTGTAGGCCCTGACGAAGACCAATGTCCCCTTGTGTATTTGCGCGTAGATCCCATGTTGTTTCTACAGCAGCCTTCTGCTCATATTGACGCTGTGCTTCAAGGTTCGGCAGTGTCAAAACACGGTTATTCAGTTGCTGAAGAACTTGTTCTGTTTTAGTCTGCAATGGACGTTTACATATGATATATAAAGTAAAGTATATGTATCTTTTCATTTACTGTTGCGCAAATAGAACTGCCACTGATTTTTATGGCACAATGCGACACTCAAAATGACTGATAATAAATCACCTTGATTCCTTGCTCTGTTTTTTGTATCGCATTTTCCAATGCTGAGATGTCAAAGCCAGCTGAAGAGCCATCTGGCTGATTAAGAAGCCGTTCACGTAATTGGTGAAGGTCTTCTTGGACCTAAAGGAAGAGACAAATAAAGAGTATTAAATTATATTCAGACATACATGCGATTAAATACATATTCCACTACTGTGTTCCCATATCAAATGAGTCTGAAGTTTGACGGCAAATCCCAGACATTTCTGGCATTGTGCATTCATTGTGCCAAATGTTTGGCTCTTTAGCATTGAAGTCTATTCGCCCGATTGGCACATCCCAGAATCCTTTGCCAGGCGGAGAGCAGTCCACAGGCCCGTAGCCAGGTTGTTGTGGTTTTTTTTTAGTAAAAGGGTTAGATTATTATTGTGGATGAGCAGGGGGCACACAATACTTATAAAATAAACTTTTAAAATAGTCAGGAATTGTTGGTAATATTGTTGTGTGTGTTGGGGGGGGGGGTTCATACATTCTAATAGGGGGTTCATCCAAAAAGGGGTTCGTACGCACCCCCCGAACCCCCCCTGGCTACGGGCCTAGAACACTGATACTCCTATTATTGCCCTAGCACTGGTGTTTAAATCACTCTTACATAATAAACCAAATAACTTGTTGGTGAATCTTTTCTATCTCACTTTCAATAATATGTATAGCTGGTGCTACTTGTGAAATAGATGACAAAATGGTAAAGAATTCTGAGAAGATATATATGATAGTTTGAATTACATTGAATCAAAGAGGAGATGTTGCAGGGGAAGCCAACCCCAGAAAAACTGTCAAACTCATCCTAAATTAACATCGACCAATCCACCAATTATCGCCACCTGGGTGGACAGCAGGGTGATTTCACAAAAATTAAGTTTTTCTTAATAAAACGAAATATGAAAATTACCCTACTAATTTTTCATGATGCAAAACTACTTAATCTTTGAATATATACTTGATTTTCAACTCTTAGTGAATTATTTTTAATCCAGGATAACTTTGACAGTTTTTCTGGGGTTGGCTTCCCCTGTGACATCTCCTTTTTGATTCAATGTAATTCAAACTATCATATCTTCTCAAAATTATTCACGGGCCTAGAACACTGATACTCATATTATTGCCCTAGCACTGGTGTTTAAATCATTCTCTTACATAATAAACCAAATAACTTGTTGGTGAATCTTTTCTATCTCACTTTCAATAATATGTATAGCTGTGCCCTGTGACATCTCCTCTTTGATTCAATGTAATTCAAACTATCATATCTTCTAAAAATTATTCACCATTTTGTCATCTATTTCACAAGTAGCACCAGCTATACATATTATTGAAAGTGAGATAGAAAAGATTCACCAATAAGTTATTTGGTTTATTATTCAAAGCCAGTGGCAGTGTATCATCCTTACGTTCTAACAGTAATGACTCCACCCCTAATCCTAAAGACGTTGAAGCTGGCGACGTGTTTTGTGATGTTAGAACGTAATCCAGCAATGTCATTGGTCACATCACGATATTGGCGCCAACGTACAGGAGTTACCTACAACCCATCAAAATAAGCCTGTCTGACAGACGATACACTGGTTTTAAGAGAAAAATTTAAACACCAATGCTAGGGTGATAATAAGACTAAGAGAATCAGTGGACTGCTCTCCACCTGGCATAGGATTCTGGGATACACCAATTGGGCGAATAGACATTTCCAATATTCATGGTATTATTTGTGTTTTACACATGTTATGATACATTACAGATCAATATCTGCTAGTGCTAGTTTATCATGATTTTGTATCCGTGTATCACTGTATGTTTATCATTCTATGCCGTAGAAATACTAGAATGTGGTAGGTCTAGACTCTAGTTCTTTGGATCTTTCTATCTAGGCAAGCTGTGTAAGACGAATGGAGGGAGAGAGCTAACTATCTGCCTAGATCTATCTTGCAAAGGGTATCAAATTCAAAGCCAACCCCTGCCCCTGCTGCCCCTGCTGGGCCTGGCCTGGCAAAGCCAAAGCCTGGCAAAGGACAAACCCACGACAAAGATTTGATAATGTTAATTCTGAGGTCCTTTAGAATTGACGTCTACTTACTTTCACAAGAATTTCACCCACGTCCTCTGGACGGTTATTTGGTTCGCTAACGATCGGCATGATTTTCTATGCAGATAATCAAAGGGAAAAACAAAGAGTATCTCCGTACTCATCAGCTCTCGGCGGTGCACACCGCCATATTGTTCATCCTTGGTAACATATAAACAACAAATTTCAATGACGTCATCACTCTGTGTGCAGTAACGTAAGCCTTACCCGCAAGACGGCGCCACGTGTCCCAGCTCGTGTGCTCGAAGTTGGTACCGAAAAACTATTTAACAATTTGTCTAAAAGCTAGCTTTTTCTCCTGCGCCTTGTTTACAAATAAGGGTCAAGATTTATTCGTTACGAGTCTCAACACCAGCTTACTCTAAAAAGCAGCTGCGTTTAGTCAGATTCAGTCAGGTTTGAGTTTAACACGCCCAGTGTCAGCGATGGTTAGACGTGAAGTTGGTCTATCCATCCCTGATCGCTGTACTTGGGCCAAGTTGGGGAGATTATGACAATGTAACAGTAGGATGATATCTTTGGTTCACCTCGATCAGTTGCCAAGTACATAGTTTGCTTCAAATGCAAACTATAAGCTAAATATAGCCTGCTGCTCCGATACTCTTCAAAGTTTGCATCTAAAAGGTTCAGCTGTCTGCTTTAGCCTATCAGAGAACAGCTTCTATATACAGCCAATAACGTTGGAGCTTACTTCTCCTGAAGGCCTGTGATTGGGCTTTTGGTTCCCGACACGTAAATAGTGTTGGCCTAAATACAGCGTCAATGTCCATATAATATAAAGTTAGTCATGGCAAGCCCAGAGGTAGTCCATGTTAGCAAACAGAGGGTATGAATACGGATTACCAGTCCCACGATGTGTGCCATGACTTCATCCAACTCCAACAAAGTACGGACCTACAAAATTGTCATCCTTGGGGATGGAGGCGTGGGAAAGAGTGGTAGGTATTTACAACTAAAACTTGCTTTGTTGTTGCCAATGTTGGGTCATTTGGTTTGTAACCAGTTCATTCGTCCTGCATACTTTGTGCTAATAGCAGGCCTAGCTGACTTGTTGATAAGACAGTAAGAAACGTTACTCACCCAAATAATGATTCCTTCGGGAATTAGATTACTTATAAGTTATAATTGGTGACGGATCATTTGGGACCCATCATGTCAGTCTATGAACCTAGCTTTGGTTTACATGACTCATGACCTACTCTGGTGTACAATGTTGGCTAAATAATAATAAAAATTTGATATGTGAAGTATTAGGATTGCAGGACATGTGGAATACATAATGGCAAAAAAGACTGTAAATGAAAAACCACCCAACAGCACAGTAAAAGTTTTGGAAACAGAATTGAAAGCACTATACTCGAAAAAATGGGAAAATGCTATAAAACAGGCACTGGGTATGTATTCAAGAAACTACTTCAAGTCACATTATGATGCGATTCAGGAAAACAACAAATTGAGAACTTATGTTACTTTCAAAAAGACCTTTGATGCTGAAAAATACTTGTCACTCCAAGATGTGCCATTGCAATTCCGGAAACTATATTGTGCCTTCCGAATTAGGTGTCATGACTTGGAGATTGAAAGGGGAAGATACTGTAATCCATCTATTCCAGCCAATAACAGAATATGTAAGCTTTGTAACCGACAGCCTGAAACTGAGGTGCACTTCATGCTTGTTTGTCCTCTCTATGAGGAACTGCGTAACGACATGCTCCGAATTGTAGGCATTCAAGAACCACAAATTTTGTCATTAGATCATCAAACATTATTCGTCAAACTAATGAGCAGTGAGGAAAGTAATATTATAAGTGCAGTAATGTATTTCCTTTTCAAAGCCTGTATTATACGCAAAACCAAACTGGGTATGATTGAATGATTTTTTATGGGTATAAGTTGACACAGACGTGCTCATGTTGCTATATTACTGTCACAAATATCCTTCTTCGTATGTATTAGGAGTGGAGCTCATCTTGGGCTCAGTAATAATACTGTAGTGTAGTTTAGACGTAGTGAATGTCTGCCATGTATTGTTACAACAATATTGTGCAATAAAGCAAATAAATTATAAATCAGGATGACAGGGGTAATGATGAGAGAAACAAACTGCGTACTTACAATAACTTTAAAAACAGTTTAACTCTGGAGCCATACCTTAAGGCTTAACCACACGACCAATACTAGAATAGCAAGAACAAACTTTACCCGTCTACAGACTAGTGCCCACAATTTGCAAATTGAAAGAGGCAGATACAACAATCCAAAAAGAGCTGTCAAATATGTAGTGAGACAGAGGAGGGGCCCTAGATGGGGCCCCCCCCCCCCCTATGTCGCATGTCGATTTTAAGAAACAGCAATGTCGCCCTGTCGAATTCAAGAAATACTCATGTCGCATGTCACTATCTGTTCAATATCTCCTGTCGCATGTTACTAAGCCTCAAAAAGGTCCATGTCGCCATGTCAAATTTAAGGGTCTAGAGCTATAGAGGATGAACAACACTATGTCATGCAGTGCAAAGTTAACCAACTTGACTGACTAAAATTATTTAACCAAATAACGAAATTTTATGACTAGTTTAGCAGACTAGACACAAATCAAAAATTTGTATTATATCATGCAAGCCCAAGAATCTCAGCTTGCCCCCTATGTTGAATCATTCATACTAAAGACAATGTCACATAGGAAAAATGGTGAGCTCTATCCCTAGTCAGATGTTGTTAGACTTGTCACCTGTTATTTTTATCTTTATTTTTATATGTAATTAACTGGCCGGTACTGGCAGTACTCTACATGTATTCCTGTTGTCCCAATAGTAAAACTAATAGTAGTGACAAGAGGATCCTTACACTTTACAGAAGTAGTTACGTACAGTAACTGTTTGTTCGCCCCTATACACTGTGACTGAAATACACGAATCAGATTTCTGTTACATATAACAAATCCTTATCTTGGCTAAAGAACTGACAGGGAATACGAGCTTTATCATATCAATGCAGAGGCAGATCCCGGGGGGTTGGGGGGGGGGGGGCAAACCCTGACCCCCCTTAACAAAATGAAAATGTAAACACCAGATTTACACAGATCTTCCAAATTTAAGATTCCAACTTTTTTTTTTACCTGGAGTCTATGTACTAGTAGGTCGGGCTGCAATGCAATGCAAGCATTAAGATTGTTGCTGTTCGTCCAGGCCCACATACCCACATTTTCAGTACTCTGGGAACATATCATCTTACACGAATTTTCGTTTTTGCAGCGCGTGTGAGTGTGACAAAACTTTAGTTGGCTATTTCTATAGTCCTTTCCCATCAACCTTCAACCTTAGAACCAACTAATGACTGACTCGACGTTTCATTGAAAGGCCATGATTGCACATGTTTACAAATAAGAAGTCGCACATTGAATTGGACAAGGATACGCGATTTTCCCATTAGGATAACTTTGACATAATCACAGTATAACACTACCAGTGTACCCCTTCTTCGCTATTCATGTATCAGTCACCATCGTTGTTTCCATACTTTTCTTAACAAAACTAAACATTGTATTTGCTTATTTCGTTGATGGTCATGCTATGGTAAAACATGAATAATCATGTTCAAGATGTTTTAACCCATCAATAACCAAGGAATTGTTCTTTTATTTTTTCACACGATAATGCGTTTTTCTTCTCTGTCTTGCTCAGCGTTGGTGATGCAGTTTGTGTGTCATCGCTTCCTTGACTACCATGATCCAACGATAGGTAAGCAATATTTTATTTGTAACTAATGCTGATCAGTCAGATTAGTCAATGAATCAGGGATGCAAGTTTGCAGAATTGTGTCTTATTTCAGATTTCTTTCCTTATACATCACATTTCATAAGTTTTTGATGCGTGTGGGTTTTTTTTTTGTTTAAAGAAAATATTAATATGTAATTTCACATATATTTTAAATAGTTGCAGATTTTTTTCTTTTATTAAATCTGACTTATATCACTGATGAATATATATATCATAGCTGAAAAGTTTTGAATACAATCCATTAAAAGGTCATTTTCACTTTCTTGTAAATTGTTTGAGTGATTTTTGTAAGTTATTATGACGGCCACAATCCCTTGAAAAACACAAAGCAGGAGATCGTTGTCTAGAGAAGTATGACCACCCAGCGAAATCTTGTCTTTTAATGAAAATAAGTCACCCCAGATCAAAATTTTCAGTAATGGCAAAAGGCCTATATTTCAAGCATTATCTCAAAGTTACCATGAAGCTACCTACACTAGATATTATACTTTGTCAATGAAAATGAGGCAAGCCATGAGAAAAAATAAAATTGTTATCGTAAATCGTAGATTCAAAATGCTGATCTAATTGTATGGAAAAGGAGTGTACGTATTTATGAATTCATGAATCTATTTTTAAAGAAAGATTGGTAGGAGGTTAATGTGGCATCAACCAGTGGTTGTGGCAGAAGGTTCTGCTTGTCGGCAAGTCAGTATTTTAGTGTCGTGTCACAGCGTGGCCTGCTTGGGCCGATCAGCTGTTGCTTGGAGACGGGCCTCCTGGGCACACCCCTCGTCAAATTTCATCCCCCAAACCCTGCATTGAGTGTGCGCGGGCTCGTCCCGCTCTCCAAGCTGAGATTCAATCTTCTGCTGTATCAAATGCTGGCGTGCAGTTAGCGAGGTGCCAGATTGGAGAGTGTAAATAGGGTCCAGATGTACGGTGCAAAGTTGGGCGCGCCAGGAAACTTGAGTGCCTGGGAATGCTGTCGGGCGCCCTCCCATGTCGCCACCCACGCGCGGGGCTGCCCCCCTCGCTCTACAGTCTACGTTATCTCTCACATATCAATGGTCCTCAGACCCTGGTCACTGGCATTCCATGATAACGATTCGTGATCCTCAGTTTTTTTTGTGGACGACATGTCCATATAGGCTTTGAGTCGACAGACTTTGCCCCTAACAAAGAATGCTATCTGCAACTAAATCTATCTAATTCACGCTATGAACTTATGTACACTTCACATGAACTTTACATAAGAAAAATAACTATATTAGATGTGCATTTATTACCAAAACAGTGTAGTCGGGCAGACGTAAACTGAACAGGACGTAGACGGCGCACCCCACTTGTGATTGGCAGGTGTTGTTGATCGTGAGGTGAGCTGATCACCTGTGTAATAAGCTGACCTTTATTTGGCCCCGGTCACTCTGGTCAACGCTATGGGATTATCCCGCTTAGCCCCGTCCAGGCACCCGCTGTTTGGACTCATTTATGTGCCCACCCAGGTGTTACCAAGTGCACCATAAAAACGACAGACGTTGCTCTGAGGAATGTGTCAACAGTGGATTGACGAAACACAATGCGAAGTTGGAATGTAAAGGGAACAAGAAAAGTTGGGTCAAATGGGGAACGAACTTAAAGAACTTTGCGAAATATTTATGTAAGCCATCAATTGGAAATATAATGAGTCGTACCCATTTACGTTCAAGAATGCACAAACCGTTTTCAGTCCTGGTTGACAAGCTTTTGAATTTTGCTATTTCCATATTTTCTTCTATATGATGGATTTTAGTATTTTGCAATTAATATTAGTTGACCAGTAACATTTTCTGGTTGGCCCGGCTTACTAGACGACCGATTTGTGCATGCCTGCTGGTGGGCCAGCCATTTATTCATCTATAATTTATGTGACAATTTTGTTCCATAGTGGATTAAATTATTCTCAAATATGAATTAAAAGTAACTTTCAGGGACTGTATAAAGTATTAAAATCCTGTACCCCTGAATATATTTTCACCCCTCCGGCAGACGATGTGATTGGCGTAAGGCACCATCACCTGGTCATGTTACGTCAGGAGGGCGTCGGGTCGAGCAGGGCTGGGCGGCAGGCTCCGTGCACTGCTTTGGTTACCGACAGTGTGTACGTACTGGTACCCTCTGGTGACGTAGACGGGGTCATATGCGGCCCCCGGCCCCTTTCTCTTGCCACAATTTAATAGGTCACGAAGTGGAACAACCAAAGCATCGAAATAACAATCCAGGGGCCCCGACTTTGACAAACATTTTGAGAACCTGGTTTTATATGTTTTGATTGTACAAGGGCTCTCGTCAAGATAATGGATTTTGTGACATTTTTGGTGAAAACGTGTAAGATATATGCCTGTACACTTCTATGTCGGACCGGTTATCTTTTGCTCACAGATCGAGCTGTTCATATGATAACATCAGGAGATATCAGTGTCGCCTCTCGCCACGCAAGCTGTATTAATAGTTATAAACACAACCCTTACCAAAGCACACTGACTTAGTATTTATTGACTGACGACTGGAATTAGCAGTTGAGGGCCCAAATCCCAGTATCAGATTTCTATAACAACCAAGTGGTCGCCAAGTATCCATTATACTTATAGAGGAAAAGTAGGAGTCTCCACTACCCATCAAAAAGTAACGTCTGCATACATTACACATGATTTACAGTCAAGTAATCTAGAAATATCATTTACATAAATTATTAAGATCAGTGGTCCTAATTATGTTTTTAGAAAAGACCTCATATCGACACTTCCTGGTTCTACTTTACAAATCTTAGACACGCCCACGTCTGAGACATCCTTCTTTTCTCTGATTAAATACTTTAACTTAACCACTGTCAATGTCTCATAATGGCACATATAACTTAACTTCGGCATTATAACATTTTTCTATTAAATACCCCTAAACCCAATCTGGTTACATGATTTTATGGTGACCAAGGGCTTGAGGAATCCAGTGTCTGGATGCCTGGGTCAACCATAAAAATGTGCTAGGCAACCGGATTTTAGGGTCTGGTTGCTTGGCTGACAACCAAGATTTTCTACCTTTTTTTCCCCAAAAATATATCCAACATAATTTTCATACACCCCCCCCCCATCTATATTATAGATCAGTCCAAGAGATATAAATTTAGCTTGACATAGAGATTCATGATCAATTTAATAATCTTGTAGCTAGAAAAAATCCCAGGGCACTACTCTTTAGGCCGGCAACCAAGCATGAACCTTGTGGACAACCATCATAGCTGTCCATGTTTTTTAAATTAAAAAAAAAACTGTTCAGAACCATATCAACGTGTTATTTTGGTTTATTGCGTGAGCTTCCCCTGTCACCGTCACACCGATTGTTCTGTTTGCGGGGGGGGGGGGGGGGGGGGCAGGGTTGTCATGATGTGCCCTCTAGGAGGTAATCACATCGGGTACCTCCGGGAGCAGTATGAGCTGTCACGGCGCCCTGCTGTTAGTCCAACCGCAGCCGGTGCTCAAACGTATACATGATGATACATGTATCCTCAGAGAACACGGAGTTTATAGAGACATACAACATTCTGTTCTATGGCCATTGGGGCTATGACCGTTTCCCGAGGTACCGAAACGTCAGAGGGCTCGAAAAATCCCTTCTAGAAGCGGCTGTCTACTGCCACTAACTTATTTGGCCATTATATGTTTGTGCATGTAGTAGTTTCATATCCCGTTAGAAATTAATATTTCTATATGAAATACACACATACTGTGGATTTCGCACAGTTGCTAAATAAAGGAAATTGTATAGTGGCGGGCAACTATCTGGTAGGTTCTGTTTGCCCGCCACTTTTTCCTGATAAATATATGTAGCTCTAAATCTTTGATGGAAAGTGTACATGTAAGAAATCTAGACTAAGCTTATTCGTCTACCTTGAAGGAACCAGAGGTATCCGTTGAAAGGGAAAATAAATTCATAGATAATGTTCCGTTTCCAGAGGATGCCTATCAACAACAAGCTCGGATCGACGGGGAGCCAGCCCAGCTGGACATCCTGGACACGGCGGGCCAGGTAGGCAGTGTGCTCTTATTTCTTCTCACACAGACCGTCGAGGGCCCACCGGGTCCCTAGACGCGGTCACGGCATTCCTCGCATGCCTTCTTGTGAGAAGTCTTTGGATTGTCGAGGCTGCGTGACGATGTGTGCACGCCGATAGCACAACAGGGGTATATGCACTTGTTGAACCCACGAGACATAGAACTAGTCATACATAGTCACCATTCGGTTAAGAGATGCACACTATATTGATATAGGTACAGTTTACACTAAAGGACAAGCGTATATTTCATGACCAATGAATTTTTAATTAATTTTCGTCTTTGCTTTTTTGTTCTGTCAGGAATGTCAATCAGATGTCACTTCATAATTATGACTTCTCTAGTCTTTCTTACAAAGGAATTTAGTCTATCGATTTCACAAGTCATATCCTTCGCAATAATGTGGCTTTTTGATCATGCGTTTCTTCCTGATTTTATCAGACGGCTACTATTGATCAGTCCTACCGGTCAATCTTGTTTAAGCTCAACAGTTTCAAAGAATTTCAAATGCTACAATATGCCTTATGTAAACCCCTTGTATATGGTGTGTCACCTTATTAAATACCATTATCTTTCCGCTGTTAGTATGGTCCTAGCTATGCCTCGTGTACAAATGTTCTCAATAAAGTTATTGTCATTGTCATTGACAACTAAAGCCCCAGTATTTTAGAACTTACTAGAGACTCAGGCCAACCTTTAAAAAAAAGTTTGTTTCCTGTTTACCGCCCGAGTGAGTATTTTAGGGCCGACTGGAAACATTTCTTGTCATCCTTGGACATTTTTTTTTTTTTTAATCAAAATTTTTAGTTTTAGCCTTACCAACAAAAAAAATTATGAAAAAAAAAAGATTTTCCGACCTCCCGACTGGGTATTTTTCTGGTCACAGGAAACAACTTTTTTTTAAAAGGTTGGCCTCAGAGTGTAGAATGCTTTCGAAAGAGCATGTTTTCCTCATATATCTTTTATATGTTTCTTGACATCTTGTCTTTAAAGAATCCATCAGCTCTCTGATTTTGCTTGCAGCCCGAGTTCACGGCCATGCGGGACCAGTACATGCGGAAGGGCGAGGGTTTCATCATTTGTTACGACATCACTGATAGACGAAGCTTTGAAGAGACATTAGAATACAAGAAATTGATAGACCGTGTGCGGAACAGAGACGACGTACCTGTTGTATTGGTGGGCAACAAGTGCGACTTGCATCCTAACAGAAAGGTAAGAAGGCAGAGCGGAGAAACCCAGTTTAGCAGGATTGTCAGTGGCGGTGATATTGGTGTGTGTGTGTGGGGGGGGGGGGGGGGGGGGGATGTGAGGCCCCTCCCTGTCCGGAGAATGCAACTTTTTTATATAAGATTTGGGTCCAACCTGTTTTATATATCTGAAAAATATGGTTTTCGTATCAGTCGTAACTGCTGTTGCAGTTCTACTTTCAAAATAAGCTAATTAAACGCCTATGCAATTACATTTTTCAGTATTTTGTTTTGTTTTTCAGAGTATCAATAGATATTTTCAGTTTACATCAAGAGCTTAGATTTTTGAATAGAACCATTTCATTCCCGTGTGCTACGTTTGAGTTGGTACTAGGTTGAATCGCTCTGACTGACCTTGAGTGAGCAGAAGCAAAGCTATTAAAGCTATTAAAGAAAGGGACACTGCAGGGGTGATAATCATACCTAGCCGAGTAGCCAATGATACCAGGTAACACAAGCTCATTGTTTACAAGACACACAGTAGTTGGTATGGATATTAAGACGTCAACATTACTTGTATACAACAGTTACACTTTGATTAAACTTCGATCGGAATGTTTTTTTTAGCTGTAGCCATTCTTTATAATAATAGTATATGTGACACATAGCACCCATCGTGGTTGTAGGGAAATTTTGACTGTAGACAGAATCAAAAGTAGTGCTCTTTAAGTTTTCCCACACTCAAAAGATCTGGGCGAAGCAAGACAGGACAAAAGACATATATTAAAAAAACGCACAAAGAAGTTCTCTTAGTCAGGGCCACCTTCTGTCAGTATGTACATAGAGTGTGGTGACACTGGTGTGTACCCAGGTCGGCCGGTCTGTTTTCCCTGTTCTCCTCGCCTCGCCACCCACAACAAAAGGAGGAGGTCTACGGGAAAACTGGCGGTCACACAATGGGAATACTACAAGGTGCATACTTAACGTTTTCGGAATGTTTCTTGGTATTCATGGTTGTTGCTGTTTTTGTAGGTTGTTTTCAAAGAAATCGTGTTTATGCTAGTGTATTCTGGAAAAGGAGGGACATCTGTCAGAATTCCTACCAAAAAGGAAGTTTTATTTTGATACGTGAATAAGTATTCACAGTAGACCGTCTCTAGCCTTCAAAATGAGCAGGCTGTGAGGCATGAAGGGCGAATATGAGACAAGGGCTCTCCTCTGCTACGCGACATACCTTTCAGGTGACGAGGTCGGGGATTCCGATGACTGTCTTTTCTGGGACAATATTACTTGTGCAAAAGCCCCCAAAAAGAATTAAACACAAATGCGAAAATACAACCACACCTATTATATAGTCGAGGGTTTATAAAGCCCATGTGGTCAAAATAAAGCCGTGTCATTGTAATTGGAATATCAACTAAATTTCTCGCATAAATAAACCCACCATCTGTATAGAGACGTAGTTTTTTCAAAAATTTCAAAAAACACCAGTTTTCAGGATTATCGGTGCGCTGTTCAGCTGGCCCTCACCTTTGTTTGTTTTATAGAAAGTGCGGTTGCTTCACTGTACACCATACAATTATACACCATCTGTTAGGACGCCAGCAGTGCCTGATGAATGACCCTCATGCATAGCCGTGCTGCTTAGTTACTGAGCGTACAGCAATCATTAAACATTAAATTGTTGGTACGAAAAAAAAATCAAATGACAAGTTTGACTTCACTGAGGTCGTTTTATAACGTCAGTGTGACTTATTTTGGAGGGACAATTTTATGGGCCTTGCACAGCCGAATAACAAAACCAGTGTAACATACTGGTAGGCCACTCTAGGTACGATGAACACCGTGCTTACCATGTGCTGAATTAAGGACAGGATTTCTTTTAAATGTGCAGACTTAAAAAACTATAGACTCACATCTACAATGGTATTTTTGATAGCTTGAAAAGTCGTGCCAGGTCCTACATAGAGAACAAGAGATCATGTACCCGGATATCACAAGAGGAACGTTTGTTCTTACTAGACGAACAACAGAGAGCTAATTATAAGAGTCATACTTACATTATTCTCTGGGTTCGTCCAATCGAACCCGTCAAATGGGTCTTACTCAAAGGGGTCACTCCAAATACTTCGATACCAGCTCTGATACTGTGTAGTGTTATATATGTAGCTCACTGGGAACATTCTTGATCTTTTATTGGACTTCCTGAATTGCATAAACTTAGCATTGGAGATTGAAACAAGATGAAGATTGAATGGATGCTTGGAGGTTGAATGGATGATGTCATCATGGAATTTTCCTATTGAGTGTATGGAGAATAGCTCTTGTGGGATTTCCCTTTTGAGTCTTGGGGGTATACCCCTTCGAGTAAGTCTTATTCCTATGGAGTAAGGGATCATTCCAAAATTATTGACAACAGGTCTTCTCAAATATATTGAATGCTAGGTCGCTCGCCTGGAACGTTCTTCGTCTCTTGGCTGATTTCTGGTTTATAGCATATACCTGCGTGTCTATTCATATAATTCAAAATATTAAATCTGATTTCAATTTCAAAATTATTATTCGTTAAAGTGCCTATTCATATAATTCAAAATATTAAATCTAATTTCCATTTCAATATTATTACTCGTTAAAGTAGATGACCTAGAGATTTTGGTTTGCCAAACTACACTAAAATTAGATTCAGACCATCCCCTCCTTGTTCGTAATCCAATTTGAGCCTTTGGAATAAAAGGTTGTTAGCAGCTGCTTAATATATCATTCTCTTACTAAGATTTATCTTAACAGTATAAATTATTACCCGAGCCCTTTTATTCAGAATGGACATATTAGACCTGTTTAACTCCGCCGGATTCAGTTCGGTTGAAACGTTATTATACTACACCGGGTGAATAAGCACAAACTGCCTGAGAACTTGGATACCCCCTTGTTAGGTCGGTGTATTCTAATATTGTTGCTCATGTCAGAGCCCCGTCCCTCGTGATCGTTGAAGCATCCAGTGACCCTGGATGTCCCCACCAGAAGGGCCCCGACCAGACATTGACCCACAGTCATAGTGCACCTGAGGAAGGTCGAAACAATCTGACGTGTTGGTGCGTGCGTACCACTGTCTCATAAACTGATGCGTTTATCATTAAGATTAGACTGTAGAGTAATTCAGTTTTCCCAGGCACTGATCATGTAAATTGTATTGTGTCCTGAGAGGTTTTGGGACTGGTGTTGGAGGAGAGGGGGAGGGCGCTACCTGGTTTGAATTTTGTAAAGAGTCATAGAATTTCACTCCTTTTTCTCCAAAAATGACAAGGTTTTGCATCTTTTGACTAAGATTTAGAAATCTTATATCAGTTTGGAAAGTCCGCTTTTGTTGTTGTTGACACCTCCAGTTTATCGCGATACCGGGAAATTTGTGTGGGATTAAAAGTTGAAAGACTTGGAAAATGTGCCTGGGAAAGAAGGAGTAATCACAGAGAGGTCGTGTACATTTTTGTCAAGAGTCTGTGGGAAACTTAGTACATGTATATAGCTCACACACTTTCTGTGGAGACTGTCTCGCCTGCCTACACTATATATGTACTATATAGAACATTTTTCTGCTGTTTTTGTATGCACTTTCCATTTTCTTCTTAGCCACTTTATGAGTTTCGACGGTAAGGGGCACATAAACGAAACAAATAGATGATTAAAGAAGTATGTCATGTTTATACATGTTAGGTATTTTTCATTAATTAAACAAACCTTTGGATAGGTATATTTTTCAAATAGTAAGATGCTCTTTGCTGTAAATGTGCATTATGTAACATGTTTCTGAAATTCCGTTTATGTAGAGTGATTACCAAAACAGATTTTTTTCTATAAATAATCAATTAACTTGATCTCTGTTTTCTGGTGTATCAAACCAACGAGTATATACTCGTTGATCAAAATACAATCTGGAAATGAACTACGCCTTCATAGAATACTTAATTAAAATACATAATACTGTAGCATACTGTGGCTCCTAGCTCTGTCTTTTGAAACAAACAAAACCTGGGGTCATCCATCTCAAACCTAATTGATACTCTTTAGTATGGTACGTGATAATGACATTTAATAATATCTAACTAGCTCGAGCCTGGTAGACACCGTAGTAGTTCAGTTGTATTTTTCATGGTTTATCTCCTCTATTACTGATTAATGAAGCAGTTCCACTGTTTATACGCAAAGTTCTTGGTATAAAGGGTACCTGGCATTTGGCATTCGCCACGTTAAAGGGAAAGGTTATGTAAATAATAAATGATGGTTTACCTAGAATCGTGATCCCGTCTGTCTTTCTGGGAAATGAAGCTAAAACCGAATGACCCTTAGATTCCAGCAATCTTGAAATATATATGACCACTGCTAATCATGCATAAAGAAGGATCCACTGTTCTGATCCAAACAGTCCTAGCTCCAATCGAATGTATTAATGGAAATCAATTAATTTCGAAATTATTAGAAGTTGCAGCGGACCACCGAAAACATCTATACATCGGCAGTTTCATTAGTGTATATCCTGTTTTGCTGTTGGGATTTTGACCCTGCTGGTTTAGTGAACTCGTGAGTGGGAGGATACAGTCAGCAGATGGTTCCGTTATTATCATCCATGTCACAGGAGACTGTGATAAACAGACTCGGCTATTTCCTGACGCTGTATACGCTGACCAAGTCTTCCCAAATGATATCCTGTACATACATATGAATTGCTGCCTCAGCTCAAAGCCACCGCAAAAACTACCTCCTTCTCGGCTGTCGTATATATTCGACAGTGTTCCTGGATCCCCGTTTCTGCTTAGTATAAAAGGACCTTCTATAAGCTCTTAGGAGAAAAATTTAAGGAATTGTTTATCGATAACAAAGAATAAGATGTGTTTTTTAAACAATCACTTGAGGTCTTTATAACTATGAATAGACCTTCTTGGCTAAGGCTAACCGTATACCATGAAGCCTGTATTCCACATTTCGATTTTGCAGCAGATTTTAAAAATCGTCAGTGGGAACAAAGTTTAGGTATAAAAATGTTATACATCATTAGAAAGGCCTTACACTTCTCTTTCAAATGATATTTAGGATGTATAGTTTCATGCCATATTCTCAGAGAAAATCAACTAAATGAATCAAAATCGTATTTGGAATAGTTATACGGCCCTTATAGTATGTTAAAGCAATATGCTGAGAAATAAAATACGAGTGATTTGTATCTTGCCGATATAAGCCCACTACTGACAATCAATAGGTCCACGGACAGCCCATCTGGTACTCTTTATCATAATACTTCTCTGGTCAAAACATCCAAATTCCCCATCTATACTTGCACATATTGGATTCCTGCGATTTAGTTCTTTGAATCTTTTTCAATGAGAAAACAGCAGAACTGAAACTAAGTATTCATATATATTGTTTCATTACTCCTGGATTGTGCTAATAAAGAGTGTCAGTGTGAGATGAGCTTGCGTGCAATACTTGGTGCACTGACGTTGTCTCTTTCCCAGAAGTGACCTCTGCGGTGGCTGGTGCCTTGGAGTGGGTGGCTCCAGTTTATCTCATAAACCACTGACAAGGTGAGGGTTGGGGGTTGATCTCATCCAGACCCGAGTGAACCCACGTGCCTGGGAGATGAGCGGTGGTCGGGGAGGGGGCCTATTTGGGGGCGGTGTTGGAGGTGGGCCGGGGGGTGCGTCATGACTGGCCCTGTCACGGGCCGGTATCCGTGCTGTCCCGACACGTCCCGGAGGTCACACCGATTCCCACAGGCCGGGTCGTGCTCGGCAGTTCCTCAGCTCCCAGACGAGGGCATCCTTGATGAGCAGCCACTTGTAATAGATGCTAGAAGTATCTGTATTTAAATGTTTAAATCGTGGGTGTCTTTGGATGTCTAACTTGAGGGTCATATTGGTTACTTGAAAACAACCATATCCTCAACCTGAACGGGAATGAAAATGGATTGAACGATAACTATTTTAGGAGGCACTTTAAAATCGCACACGTAGGCCCTACGACTTTTCCCGTTGTATGCATATAATAGATTCTAGTAGACTCGGTTTCCAATTCATATCTGTGGTGCTATCAAGTACAAATGATAATGTGATAATGCATAACATTGTATCTTTTAAGCAGGCACATAATAGTTACACAGTTCAAAATACAAGTCCGTCTAATATCTTTCCCAGTCAACTGGGTTACTGCTATCAGTTTGCATGACTAAACACATTTTACATATACATGTTTGTGTCATCCAAATGTCCTAGTTATCTGTGTCATGTGTAAAGGATGCGTGAGAGGATAGTCTCCTTGCAAGATGTTTATTTGTACTGTGGTTATCTTCATGTTAGATAGTCATTTGAGCCTACATGTTAACCCCTGCATCGGTCAATGAAAAAGCAAAGGAACAAGTTAAAAGTTCAAAATTAATGAATCTGCGTATTTCCTCACACAGAGAGAACTAAATGAAACAAACCTGTGACAGTACATTTAACAATTCTGTATACTTTGGATCATCGAATTATTAACTGTTTATCCTGACGGGGTCTGGACAGTCTGTAACTTAGACAAAATATTCGTCTCTGTATATTGCCATGCCCGAATAGGGGAGGGGCTTGCAGTGCAGGCTAGACAGTTTGAGATTACTTGAATGAACCTAGAATTTTTAACTGAATAATTGTCTTTTTCTTATATTATGGTATTGTCAAAAAAATACAAGGATATAGCCCCATATGAAAAAATCGCGCCGCAAAATTCGCGTCGAATGGGCTGTTGAAAGCTATGGTCTATCCTTTTAGATGAATCAGAGTTTAATAAGGTATTTGAAATCAAGTACATATCGAGTTGCGCTTTTCCAGTGATACCAGTTACTTGACCCATCAACCTTTGTGGGCGTGGTCACCTGCTGGCTCACCAGGCACCACCACCAGGTGGGACGTAGGGGTCAGGGGTCACCAGGGTCTCAGCCTTTGGCCGGGGGTCAGTAGATCCTAGGTATCAGTAAAAGTAACTTGCTACTTTATACAACAGCGAAGTCGCTAAAAACTAAGATAAAAATGTAATGCAATTTAGTTAATCATTCTGTCAAGTGACCTTTTTTTTAAAATCACAATGGGGCTTAATATTCTGAGGCGTACGTCGCGTTCTTTATCACATCCGTAATCTGTATCATAATACCAAATAAAACCTAGGATAAATGTAGTGTGAAATGCACGAAGGAGATCATGAGACTACCGGTACTTCACTTCTACAGATGAACCCACCGCTTGGTTCCGTTCAAGTCCCTGCAGGAGGCCCGTGCAGGTACTCCATCAGGCCCATCAGGGTGACCTTGACAGGGGAGGGGCTCGGCTTGGGGGTTTGAACCGCGGTAGGAGGGGTGGCGTGATCAGTATGAAAATATGAGCCACCCGCCCTGCCCTTACCCAGAGTACCATCAACGTCCTTGACGGACGTGGCCCTGCTGGTCCTGGGATAGCCCCACTCCTGTATATCTTAATCTGGGTAGTCCACGGGAGATGACTAAACCATGGTCTACACGATGACTGCAGTCTCCTTGGTGCAGGTGAACAACTCCGTTTGTTTGGATATATGGTTCTTGCCTAGACACGCCGGCGCTTAGATTTATAGATTTTTTATCAAAGTGAGACACGGTATTGGAATGTGTTTTCATACACATCTGCAAAACAACCTGTTGCGTCATGTCAAGTGGGCTGGGCTCGCTCTAAGCAGGCGTTATGGATATGATGTGTCAATAGTCTCCGTGAATATCATGCATGGGTTAGCACAATATTTAGTAATTTTTCTACAATATTGAATTATTCACTTGTGATGTTCCGAATCACCCATTGTCAATCTTAAATAATATGAAAGTAGAATTGGCCACCTTCCAGTGAGCCATACCCCCAATGTGGTTTTAGGACTCAGTCCCAGCCCGTTTCTTCCCCTTCGGCGCTGGCCACTTAATGAAAAGCATTCTACTGAAGTTGCACGTACCCGCAGCGTCAACAAGTTTAAGATGACGAAGGGCTTTGTGTTTCTGCTGACAGAACGTTGGGTTATTCACAGTAAATGGCATGCGAAAAGGCAGCAGGCCTGGGACATTGGAGACGGGTTGGACCAATGCCAAGTAGCTGGATAAAAAAAAATCACTCCATCAGAGGGGAGGTAATGGATCAATTTATGACATGTTGGTGTCTCCAGTGCGTGTGAGACACGTTGACAATGGTCGTGAACTTACTTTTTACTTGTACCTGCTATACAGCAGCATGTATATATGACTGCTTAATATAGGGACCATACAGTAGTATGAGATACAGGACTTTTGTTGTCCCCATTCAACCATCCCTCGAAAAAGGATCATTCACCCGGGGAAAATCGGACTTTTCAAGGCTGTCTAACACTACCGATAAACACAACTTAATTACTTGTAGAAATTACAAAATAATACTAATGATATCTGATTCTCAAGGCGTTATATTCCGGCTGCCTCACAAACAAGTGAGAACCCAAGGAATGCCAATGGGAGTGGCATGAGAACACTGTAGTATTGCTTCCCCCATCTTTGTCTTACTGGCAGCCTTCCAGTCGTAAAGAAGAAAGTTGTGTTTCTAACCATGCCGTTGCCTGTCTGCTGACTATACGCCAGAGAATCACTAACGCTTCGTGTGAACGTGAAGAGACAAACAGGAGCATTTTTATCCTCAAGATATATCGTAAAACCCTGCTTAAATGAGCTTCAACCGTTATTAATCCACCCTCCGACTTGTGATGAATAATAACGCTTTATACAGTAACATACATGTACAAAGGTTTATCCACAAATGTTGCATCCTGAATTTGTAAAAAAAACAAAACACGAGGAAGTGAATCTGAATAACGCTTCCTCTTGTCATATAGATACATTAGATGCTATTCGATGCTACGTATGCCTTTGCTCTGGTAGACTTGAGGGATACCAGGTTTGACTGTAGCGTGCGTTGATCGAGAACCACGTACTAACTAAAGTCCTGATTCTACAGCCCAGCAGTTCATACTAAACGAAAGTAGACCCACATTGAGGTAATGGATGCCAATAATTTACAGAGAGAGTTGTTTGAAGTAACTGTTTGAAAACCTTTTATTTAGGTAAATACCGACATGTTTCGGACTTTGACGTCCTTTGTCAAAACTAGGAATGGCATTGTAACTGATTCTATGTAGATGCGGGTGACCGTTAAATCCTCTCTGTCCTGTGACCACTGGCTAAGTGAGAATGGGAAAAAAACAGTTCCAAGAGCTTGTTCCAGGGAAGAAAAGAATACACATTGTATCGGTACCAGGAAGGGAATGGGACAATTGACAGTGTTGGTTGGCGGGGACCCTGGACGTTAATGGTTGTATTATATGTGACAGGAGCAGCGGCACAAATAGCTGCTCAAATTGCACACTCACATAGATCATACATGTGTGTAACGACATATATAGCCAACGGGCCTGAGAGGAGAGACCCATCATTAGACGGTCTATGTACACTGTTAGATGGGACAGATTGGGGAGGGGGCAGGGCGCGGTTAGCTGGGCAGTCTGCCGCCCTGGAGCTACGTCTCCAGGCGGTATCGTTATGGCCTATGGATGGGAAGAGGCGTGGAGTTTAGTGCCAAACTAGTGCCCCCGTCCAGGCACCAGTTGTTGGCCCTCCAAAACAATCAGCAGGTGCCCGTATTGAACAGGGATTGATTCCCGCTGCCGGGGTAGTACTCGATAGGTGAGCGTCTAGTAGATTACCTCAAGGCTTCATTTACCTAAATAGAGGCCTAAAGTACACGCTTGCTTGAAAAGCCTGATGAGTTTGATTTAACTCTATGAGAGTATTATAACATCAAAGTGAATGTAGTTTATATATAATTGATATATATATATATATATATATATATATTTATATATATATTTATATATATATATACCTATAATATATACATGAACTGGGTAGCTTAGTACTTGTATCTTTAATTAACGACAGAGGGGCCATAGAATGCCGGTATTCTATGAAAATGAAAGTGTTTATAAACATTTAGTTTTCATTCTTTTCTAATTAGGAAGTATTCCCACATCATGAACAACTTGTAAATTTGTATTCCAATGGTGAATCTGTAGTGCCATTTGGATGACCAATGAGAAAAGGCGAGCTTAATTATGGTAGATATCGATGGTATCAATTATGTCCTTTTGTCTTATTGTCCCTTTCATTTTGAACATATTTAAGGAACAATGGCAGGCATGATTTCACATTAAACATTGTTGACAAGTATTTTCTGTCTCCTTCTTAATTTTCAAATAATAGGTTTTGAATCAGCTTACTAACTATTCTCCCCTTGGGGATACGGGGTGGGGGTTCCTTCGGGAGCCTCCTGGGAAGAATATGTCCCCAGCAGCCCCTTGCTGTTTGTTAAAGGCAACAAATTGGGAGACCAGACTCAATAGTGCAAATGGAAGAGTGATTGCTTCTAGTCTGGGAGGTCATGGGACTCAACCCTGGTTGAGTCACACCACAGACTTTAACAATGGGAGTGGTCATTGCTTGTCTGGCACTCGGTATAAAGTAAGAACCATGAAATGTGACTGGTTGGCCTGGTGTCAGTATAATGTGACGGTGAGGTATTGTGTGGGCCTATGACATGATATCTCAGTGTGGCAGCACTAAAAAGAGGGCATAGGGTCCCACTGCTATAAATAGGCACTACATCTCATAGATTTGGTCTCCACCCATGTGGTGTAAAGGTAGATCAAAAGCATAACCATGTGCAGTCTGGAAAGAACCCTGAAGGGTTGACCAGATTTTAAACTTACCCAACAAACAAACAAATCCTAACTATTTGTTTTTTTCGAAATATATATCTATAGTTTAATATATTTTTCAATAATTTTGGACGGATTGAGACTATATGGTATTTTCCTGGAGTTCATCCATTAAACTTAGACCCAGTGGACACTTTGTGTGGTAGTGCATGGCAACACAGACCTACAAATCCGTCTCTTGTATATTTTTCAATAAGTTTGGTAGATGCTAGTAAACATGCCATAAAACCCCTATGGAATACGCGAACGTTAATATTGATAGTTTGTTCATCTCTTTTATTTTGCAGATATCCGTGGAGGAAGGGCAGGGCCTGGCCAACCAGTGGGACTGTCCGTTCTTCGAGACGTCGGCCGCCTTGAGGCACTTCGTCGACGATGCCTTCCACGGCCTGATCAGGGAGATCCGGCGAAAAGACAGGGAGACACTTGCCGCCATGGAAAAGCAGAACAGAAGAAAGTCCAAGACGAAACAGCTTCACACGTTTTTCAGCAAGAAGTTGAATGTCTTCAAGAGATAGGCCATAGACTGTGAAAAGTGTGTTTGTAGATGTACCTGTGTGCGTGTTTAGATGAGTATAAGATAGGTGAATGCGAGTATCGTATGGAGTCAATAATTTATTTCTGGGTGATTGGGGAAAGGTGGCGAGTGAAAGTGAAGCCGGGACAATTGTGATCCTGATGGTTTGGTAGGTTAGACTTAAGTGTTGCTGTTAATTGATGAAGTAATTCCTGTTGACTGTTATAGAAGATGGTGTCAAGATGTTGAAGGTTGAAACCATCATTTTCCACTCTATATTTTAACAAAACTGAGGATTAATCCAGAAGAACGTTAGTTTACGTCGCCTAATTTGAGAGAGCAGTTGTTGACGAAGACAAATATTGATCACAGCTTTCTGTAGTCTGATGTTTCTGGCTAATGTTACAATGTTCATTATTCTGCTATATAGTACATATACGATACTATACGATAATGTAGATTTTATAGTATGTTCGACAAAGACTGTCTTGTGACTTCATTCACGATTGCAACACAGATTTGAAATGAGCTGCTTGTGGTGAAATAGGATTTATCATTGTATTGTTGTTTCGGCTTGATAATGCGGTTCGATAATTGAATTCATTACGTTCAAATTTTTAGTTCAACATGACGGGTTGTTAGCTGCATTTGGCGATATAATTTTAGTGAAATATGCTTACTACTAGTCAGTTTTAACATAAGTGCCTTTGTAACATTTATAAAGAACTTTCTTTTCATAATTTGCAAGAAACATGCAGATTTCTGGCCCTATCAAACAGTTTAAATTGATTAGCTCGTCAAATTGATCTATCAGTGCATCAGAGCATATGGTATTTATATTAGTATTTATTGATATCCTTCCAGGGTGACGTTTCTTATATGTATAGTTGAAAGTAGGTCTCTCGTTTACTAGTCACAGAGAGTTTATTTAAAAGAATCCAACGTTTATAGTTTTCGTTGTTGTTTTGTCTTGAAAATTAGTGTAGAAAAAATCGTTAAAGCTATTAGAGACATAAACTACGCTTAGTTTTGTAGTTATCCCCTAACTTTACTGCTACACTAAGACTTCTTAAAAATCATTTTAGTATAGAAGATCTGTTAAAACCAATACAGTAACTAAACCAAGCTAGATCGAAAAGGTATACGTGAAACGTCTTTCTTGGACGTATCGTGTGTACAACAAGTAATACGATTTAGTTAGTCCAGTTGGTCGAGGCCTTTTGTATCTTTTATTAAAATCAGACGGACCAAAAGCCTCTTCCTTGCTGTTATTGTAAATCACATGAAATGTGTCAAGCACTTGAAGATGTTGCCATAGCTGTTCACCTTTTATACCAAATACTATATCTTCAAAGATAAGATTGCGTAGATGCCTTTAGTGCTTCACATTGCTCAAGATAGAAGGCTGTCTAGTTTGTGTATAGGTTGAGAGTACAAGTAGAAATAGTTGGCAGTTAAGAGTGGTGCTCGTCCAATAATATCACATGTCGACATACCTTCCTATTTCTATCAATTACCGTATCAATCTTTGTATATGAAAACGAACAAATGATGCACTTCTCAATAGAACAATCAAAGCAGTATTGTGATCCTAATGGTAAAGTTTAACTTTTTTAGATACTATAACATACCGTAAGGATAGGTACGAGAGGTGATTCACTGCAACTGTCCTCTTTGTTTTAAATCAGTTGATTTGTAACATATATAATAACATATTATAGTATCAAACTGTTTAGAATCTGAGGTATTTTGTTGAAGCAAGTGTAACGGAGATGAAGGTTAACTGATATACAGTGTATTAGAAGACATGATTTTTCATTCCCACTTTTTGAGGCATTTCCTTACTAGTCAACCAGGTTACCCAGATTAAGGCTCATTAATTTAATAAAGGTATTGGGGATAGGTTGGATTCACCGATATCTGTTTTATTAAGTAATTAATCATTTAAATCAAAAGATGAAATAGTGTTCAGGGAATTGTAAAAACAAAAAAAAGTAGAACATGACACTGTTTTCGGGAAAATGATACCCTTACATATTCAATACCTATAGGAACGCTGGCAGACAAGAGCCTAACTCCTGTAATACCCCCATGTTGTGGTTGGTTGACTAGTGAATGGCTGCCCTTTTTTAACACGGGTGTCTCGTACTGTCCGACATACATCCTTGAAATTTGAAAAATACATCAGGGATGGGTGTTTTTTTTCTCGAGGGAATCGTGTCTCAAATTGTTTATATCGGTCCTAGTTTTCATTTTATCAAATGTACAATCGACACTGAGATGTTCAAAAGATACAGATAAAAAGAAATTAAATGAATGATTTCTGCAATCATTTCCAGATAGACTTTTTCATGTATATCGTAATGCTAAGGAACATATGACCGTTGATTGTAAGTGCTGATGTTGTTAAACTCAGTGCGGCACAGGGCCCCGAGACCCGTTGTCCATCCTTGTGAATTCTAATTTCAATGCGTTCTTATAGATAAGCAGAACAAGACATACCGCAATGGTCCATTTTAGCACGGGGTTTCGAATTGAGCTGCGGTCCAATACCATAGGCACCGGGTGTAGCAATATATCTAAATCAATAAGCGCCAGGAAACTACTTAGCGTTTCTAATATTTGATTAACTCAAATGAAGTTGCGTCTTATCATTTCCCTTGTATCTCCTTTCTGTGTTTTATATCCCACGTTTACCTTTGAAACAATCTCAACAATGGATGACATGTCTATATTGATATAATCTGTTATTTTGCAAAAGAATATCATATTTTCGGTGGAAAAAAGCAACGGGCTTTACAGGAGTGACTGGGCGTTAACTCGGGGCATAACGGCAATCGTGTCTCAGTAAATTAACATTCAAAGAAACCTATGATCCTCAGCGCAGACGATATATATGTGTACAGATTAGTCTTGATAATCATCGCGAGCACTGTCTTCACAAAATATATACTTGACACATTGTTTTAGAAAGTTCTTTATTATTCGGTACCTGTTGATTTAACAGAACAAAGAGACCTAAATCATTCCAAGAACGAATTGATTAAGATACAGATTTAAAGTCACCCCAGTAAGTTACTGCAAAGACCACTTTCATAGCGAATTCCTTTCATGTACGTCGCCTCGAACTTAATTTGAGCTATTGGGCTTAACCATTATTTCCATGAGATGTGTATTCTGATTATTATAGAACCCTTTAGTTATACGTAAGTCAACCAATACATTATATTTTAGTTAAGCCATGTACAGGAATGTGAAGTGGAATATCATTACTTTGTAAACGGCAATAATTAAAAAAAAAATCAAATCGCCATATTACTGATTTTCTAAAACGTTAGTGTAGAAGTTTTTAATGTTTTTTCTTTGGTCTTTAAGTGAATGTACAGTCAGTTGGTCGGCACCTGTTAGGCGATGTATTCTCTAATTTACAGGAGGCGTAAAGTGATGTTTGTAAATAATATAAAGGTAGAAGAAACAGTTGACGGAGTGCGCTCTTTGTACACTGAAGGCCTTAGTGATATTGCTGTTGAAGGGTTGGTACTTGAAACTACATGAGCTAATGATATTAAAGAAATGAACGCAAGCTTGACTGTACAGATTGTACAGGTATGAGGTATTCACACACAGTAATGTGATAAGTGTTACATGTCTGGCCCAGTTGTATTTGGGCACCACTTGAATAAGAATGAAATGTTCATGATATGCGGAAACAGTTGTCGTTAACGATGCAAGGAGAAAAGATAGTCATACGCAAGTCTGTTTCTTTCTGTTCTGAACGTATCGGCGAGATTATTGTCTTGCCCGGTACTTACCTTACTAACACAAACAAGAAGCAATAATTTGTCAAAAACAGTGTTCCTGTAAACCCACTGGTTAGCATAGCACTGTGCTTGCTGTGTTATACAACCCTTATAATGTTTTATAGCACAAAACTGTACCGAATAGGGTCATAATTGCTTCTGATTCGCGATGTTTACTTGTTGACAATGTAAGCTGTCTGTTCTGAAATTCTAGAGATAATACTGAAATTGGAAATAAAATATATAAAGTATATCTTGAAAAAACGTTGTTGATTTTTCTTCTTAATTCTACATTCACGCCCAACATTATTTCTGACATTACAAATAGCAGTTCTGGAAAACACAAGCGTACCAGTTATGCGGAACTGCCGAATTTGTCGGCTTTTGCAACATGTTCAACCTTTCTGAGATGCATTCGACCCTGAGAATTGTATTTTCTAGACTTGGGATGTATTTAGCACCGAAAGATTAACCTACTATTTTTTTTATTTTTTTTTTTTTAGTTATTTTTTATTTTGGTAAATGGGTTCAGCATTTTGGTAAATGGGTTCAGCAATGACTTCTAACTAAATACTATGACTTCAAACGAAAAAAAAAAATTACTCCATTGAGGATTCTTGCTCTATTTTTTTCTTTTAGAGGCGAAGTATCTATCACCAGTTATAGATTTGTCAGTGGTTATTTATTTTTTGAAAGTTATTATATAGCATCCGTCAAGGTACTTATCCCTGGTTTTCAGGATATCTCAGATGCATATTATTCTCCGGCCTCGCTGTCGGGGCCGTTGTCTCCGGTCAAGCCCGGAGTGTTGTCTTGGTCATTTAGGCAGAGGACGCCATTGACATATATCGGAACAAGCGGAAACAAGATCGCAAATTTAGGCCTGCTTCCGGTTGGCAGTACTTTCTCTATGTAATGCCTATACCAGAAATTGACCATTGAAAAAGCATTAGCCGAGATCGGGTAGGAGAGTGACAGTGCTCAAACTGTATGATATCGACGTCTCAGCATTCAAAGGCCTATAGTGTTCGGATTGCCGTGTAGTATGGAATAAATTATGTTAATGAGGGTGATGACGGCGAGCATGGCGGCCCCCGGTTTCCGATCGGAAAGTCAGCCGGGAATGCTCGCCTATTTCGTCTATTTCCTGCGCGTTTCAGTCGACTTAACGCGCTATAGAGGTTCATGTCGATCTTTTATTGATGATGCCGATGTGATAGAAGGCTACATATCGACATAAACCCAGAAAATCGCGTTTCTTTGTGGACTATGTTTCATGCGCAATTCTTTCCGGGACGAAGCGCATCGAGCGCCCTCACACTGTCAAACCACAGCGCCTTGCGCCAGAGGCCACGATGGCGCACCCCAGTGAACACGTGTGTAGTTGTCCTCCGCGATTAACCGCCATTTACGCCTTAAATCGGCATCGTCAAGCAATATGGAGTATATCTCATGGACTATTGATATCAGGAGCTCCTCCAGGTCGATATTAGATGCAAAACAATGCCGATATTTACGATCTGCATCGGACAAAAGGTTGGTGTTCTCCGCGTGTAGGTGAACGATAATAGAGAAGATGGCGGCGGACTCGCGTGTGCATCTTTTTGTTTAATTCGATCGATAATTTGCTTGATAATTCGTATCCTCATCCCCATATTTCATCAACAATTACTTTCATATATAGAACAAAAACGAACAAGCCGGAGCTCTTTCGGTGTCTAACCGAATCTTTTCTTCTATAATTCCACCTGTGACCTTGTATAATGTGGGGTGGAGAAAGTCAATACATGTAGTAACGTAATTCTAATCATAGTGATAGGTTTTAAGTTATGCAGTCATTTATTATCCTCATACAAAATGATGAATTCAAATCGAATCTATTATTCTTATCAGCGATGCTGAAATCCACAATTTCCAGTCTAACATTTAAAACTTGTAAAATTGTCAATTGTCACTACTGTCATTTTTGTTATGCAACCCCCCAGAAATTAAAAGCTTTCAGTGTTTTATCACACGCACAGCCGAGCAGCGAGCTGAACAAGGGCCAGTGCGTATTGACAGGCTGTACGTACCCTCCTCGTTTATGCTATTTTTAGCATATTTGGAGTTTTGATTGGGTGATAAAAGATAAGGACAGCCCCTGAGGGTCTTCTATATTTAATACAAGAAGCACGAGCCCGGCCATCTAATAGCCTAGCTACCCAATCGGCGATCCCTGTATCTAGGGTTTGGACTCAATTTTTTATCATAATTTTAAATCAATACAAAATTTTGAAAATATTCCTGGGCAAACAAAAAGGATAGGTGATTTTTTTTTTTGGTAGTTCTTACTGACCTCAAGGTCTAACACTTTGCATATTTACAAGATCACAGATTAATTCTTTTGTGGATCAATTCATGTAACTTTAAAATAACTCTATTTAATTTTCCTGGGTTACCAATTAAAGTTAGGGGATTTAAAAAATTGTGATAATTTTCTGGGTGCTTGGGCTTATGAAAAAGTAGAAACAAACCAACAAATTTCACATGTCAAAACCATGCAAAGTAGTTAGATAAGTAAACTGTATTGGTTGATTTGGTTGTTTCATCTAAGTTATTTTCAGTATACATGTTTACCAAAAGACCATTCACTAGGGTCATTGTTTGTATAAGATAAACAGTGTAAGCATCAGTAAAACACCCATGCCCAGAGGGCAACATGTGCTAGATTCACTAGGGTAATTGTTTGTATAAGATAAACAGTGTAAGCATCAGTAAAACACCCATGCCCCAGGGGCAACATGTGCCAGATCAATTGCCCCCAAGGGCATCATGTGCTAGATCAATTAACACACATGCCTTCCTAATTGTTGATAAACAGTCTGGGCCTTTGATCTACTGAAACCTGGAAATGCTAACATAAAAGCAGCAAGAACATTTAAATTCACTAACAAAAAAGGCTCATTTATCATGCTTTGAGAAAATAGTTTGTTTCAGTATGCCCAAGTTCAAACGTTGAAGTGTTTTCCAATAGTGCTTTTATGTTTTCAATAAAATTGTACAGTAAACTTTACCTCCGAATTTGGTGACAAAATGACATTACAGACAGCCAATACTATAGGAAAACCACTGTCCAAAAAGGTCTTTTGTGACATCACAACTGTTGCAAGTGACTTAAGGCCCAGTAAAAGGCTCCCGGAGGATCGCCTTTTAATAGAAGACCCTCAGGGGCTGTCCTTCGCTCGCGGGCCGTCCTGCCACCCCTGGACGTCCCCAGTGGGCCTTCTTATATTAGTACGTACTGCATGTATAGTACAAGATAAACGAAAATATTCAGCATCTTTATCTGCTTACTACAAAGTATTGGGGCGGGGTTAACATTTGGGTTTCACGTACTAAAGTAGTTGATAAAGGCCATGGCACGTACACCAACTCACAGTTCAGTCGGGTTGGGGTAAGTTGGTGTATGTGTCATAGCATGACAACTGGATTGTCGGGTGTATTCCCCGACGGATCCATCGGGTCGAGAATCATGAGTTGTTGAAGATGAACAACTCAACTGTCGGATCTCTGCGCTGTGTTCCTGTATGTTTTTCTATTTGTACATTTACTTTTAAACAAATTCCAATTCTGCATTGGGCATGAAATTAGCTTTTGAATGATGCATTGTTTGTTGGTTTCCGACCACTTTTTCTACAAAAGATATCTACTTTGATATAATTCAAAGTTCTAACATGAAATATTCACATACATAGAAAGTTATGTTACAAAAACTGTTTTAATTGAAGGGCTTTATATTACCTAGCCATCCATTAATTTACGTAAGTAAGATCTCTGTTGTCCTGATCAACTGCATGGTCGGTGTATGTGGCATGTCTCAAGGATCTGCTTCCAACTGATTAGTACCCGACAGTCGGGTATTAATGATCACCGACGATCGAGTTGGTATAATTATGTGTCCGGGCCTTTAGTCGATCATTTTGGGGAATCTTATAATTTTTGTCACTGAACTAAATATATTTGGTGAACCATATCAGTGCTTTATATTCTGTTACTTGGAAATAACTTTTGACTAGGAGCGGTTTAATTAAAGGATGAATCTGCAATTACTCAACACGAGGGAATAGCCCGGATAGCAATCTCTCCTTTGATTCCCTGGTTTGTCTAAGGATTCAATATCTAACTCCGTTAAAATATTAAACAAGGGCAAACAAAGAGTTACAAAAGTATATTTTATTCGGTAAAAATGCAGTTTTTGGTATGATACTGTAACTAACAGTAGTCTTCTACATTACATGATCGGCAAATCGTTATAGTACGAAGTACAATTTTCATAATATCACATAGGCACTGTCTAACAAAGCAGTTTTCAGTTAACAGGATTTAGCAGTACATTATTTGCAAAGCTGGAATACATGCAAATCGTACAGAAAGAAAGCATGCTAAATCACCAGCAAATACGGTGGTCGAGCTTGACCCGCATTTCAAGAAGTTGCTATCACTAACGCGCACTTTGCTAATATATAATTATCATACGCAAACCATTTACATGCGCCATGTTTTCTGGCTCCTGTCTAAAATGAACTAAGCGTTCTTTTGGACATAACATATTGCAGTGATCCTTTCAGTCATTTATCTTAATGCGAAATTTATGGAATTATTCTGTTGGGCTGTACATGTAAATTTAGGCACAGGATTTTGACATTCAGAAACGAATTATCTTCTTTTACGTATAATTATGTCAATTTCACAAACTATAGTTTGGTCAGACACAGGGATAAATACCTTGATCAAGTACCAGTAGTATACATCCTTGCTAGCAGAAGCATCACACAGGTTCTAAAGTATTGACAGGGATGCAACCCGACAGAACCTCTCGTTACAAAATGGCAGTTAAGAATAGACAAGCTTCAATGCCCATTAAGCCTGCATTCCACCGAACAGTCTGACCTCTTGCGATGAGAGCCTGAGGAGCAATAACATCATAATGACGTTGCTTTCCTAAAGCAATATATATTCTATCGCGATCTTATCGTGGTATTGCGATAAAGGTTGCGATATATAATTGCTCAATATCGACGATGAAATATACCAACATGGTGGTAATATTCGCCACCTTCGATTATTTATCGTTCCTTACAATAGTATATCGCTTGCAAATCTCAAGCAAACATCTTATAGTGGAATTAAGGCTTTATGTTATTTATATCAAAATACTAATGGGACAAAACTTGGTAAATACGGAAGCTCGACTTGACATCTGACCAGAGCATTTCCCCTATATTTAAACATCCGAGCTAAAGAATGGAAGTCACAATTTATTTGATTTGATTTTCCCTCTGATGATTTACATTTTCAGATCAATACAACGTGTAAAGAACGTATCGACATGCAAAATAAGAAACCACGACAGGTCATCCATGCTAAGAGTAGAACAATCAGGTATCAACCGGACAGGTGTGAGTGGCACCTACATTTCCGAACACACTAGTGGCACACACCTAACGGGAGCGTAGTACAACTCCACCTTGCTCTCATCGGCAAACCTTTGGGTCAAATGGCGAATATGTTGTCTTAGTCTAAACATTTAGGTCATCAATGCTTTCGTTTTGGAACATTGTAGCTCCAAACTTGTCCAGATTCACATAAAACTTCATACACGTCATCACAATCAGGATCACATTCATAGGTCACATTCTTACTTCATAATAAATATAGTTAATTTAGCGGGGGAAATACTAACTTCTCGGCAGTGTTTTAGTATCAAAACTGCATCATATAACAGTAATATATTTACGTAAGAAATAACATCGTGTGTTTCAACGTCATGATGATTAAATGTAAGAAACAAAGATTTCTTTTTTGAATGAATTTTGCACAGTAAGCGTCTTTGATTTCCCTCGTTTGTTTTTTGGCCTGAGCAAAGCTATTATCTACGGGAATGTTACGCAATATAATATTAATAAAGCAAAGTATGAATCTACATACTGCCCTTCCTTCTACAACATACGTATGGTAGCAAAAAGTACATTAGCAAAAGCTGGCGACCTGGGATATCCAGCAAACATTTACTCGTCGTCTTTTCAAAGACGTAAACTACTCCATATATAATTATATGTCAAAGCATCATTATTTACAAGCATAAAAATATGCATTCAAAACAGTCATTAGTTGCAAAAAGACATATAAGTCCTAGCAGCACAGCAAAGTAGCGACTCAGAAGGCGTATACTTTGAGAATGGATCATCCTGTAAGGAATCGATAGAGCACAATGAAGTGAACGATATAAAACAAAGTCCAAGTCTACTATGTCTACAGACCCCCTAAAGGGCCTAAAAGTTGTTCTTTGAAGACACCAGCAGAATCTGATGATGACGGGTTCTAGGTAAGTGTCATGCGGTGGTGGTGGTGGGTAGTTGGGATAGACCCAGCCCAGCCGCAGCCACCATGCTGGAGGCCCCCAGTTGGTGACCACCCGGGTCACCTCGTCATCAATACGAGGTGCAGCTCACTTGCCATAGAACTTCTTGTTTAACAGGAAGATCAGCAGGTTTACATTAATGCGGGCTTTGTCAAACATCTTCATAACGGCAACGCCCTCGTACTGGAGCTGTAGCAGGTCCTGAAGGAGAGATAAAACTAAATTAAATTTGGGTATAAAAATATCAAGTATGGGAACCAGCAAGTATGTCATCTAAATAAAAAAAGAAAGAGAAATCATCCAGGTATGGGTAAACTGGCACCATATGTCAGTTTGATAAACGTAAACTGTAGCACTGCTATGCTCAAGAAGTAAATGTTAGTTGGCTGTACCTGGAAGATGAGTTCCACTTTGTCCATGCTGACTCCCATGAATTTGGCATTGACATCAAACATCCCGACCACCTCCGTCGCGCTGATCTCAAACAGCACGTTCTTGAACCTTGAAGGAAGCAATGTCATAAATTAACTCCTACACACTAAATACAGTTGTTCATCTGTGGCTACCATTGATGTCAATAATATATTAGATGAATAAAACAACATAATATGTCCAGGTGGAAAGAAGGAAGTCCTACGTGACATTTCAAACCTTGGCAGCTCACACACCAGAAATACAATTTCCAAACAAAAATAATCAAAATTATATTTTGTTTTAACGTTTACATTTAAGAGTAGTTTCTCCAGCCTATAACAGGATGGCCACTCAAACTGGAAATAAACTTTCCCCTACAAAACTAGTGTTCGCTTAATGGGCGCTTCATAATTTCATTTATCATTACAATGAAAGTATTATCCGACTTACTGGTTTGTTGGAAGGCCCTCGATCTCCAGAATGACGCCCTTCTCATACAGCTTAGCGGCGCTATATTTGATGGATCCCTTTGCCTTGGGTCCAGAATCCTTGCTGAATAAACTTACTCTCCATCCCGATTTCCTAAAAAGGAAATGTCTGGTTATGAATAAACGAAACAATCTTACAATGCACCTATCGTCATTTCATTAATAATTTATCTTACTGAACAGTTAGCCTTGATTTAGGGTAGTTCATTCATATCCTGGTTTCATTTTGATTGGTTAATATAAACCTACAGAGTTTACGTGACTCATAATGTTGTTTTTCATTTTGTGTCGAATATATCAACAAAATATGTATATTTTAATGAAGCTCTTTAAGATTTGAAATAAAGTATACCATGATAAACTTTAACATGTTCTATGTGCTTAAGTTTGATAGAAATAACCATACAAATAATTCTTAATTACATGTGCAAATTCGATAATGAGTACCTTACTAAACATCTTAAATCACAAAATGAACTTAAAGATACGCTTATGCTATGCCTTAGATTAAGTATATTTTCGGATTCCCTATGTAGCCAACTTGAGAAATCAAACAAAAGAAAGATTCTTTTTGCTCGCAGCGCACCATTTTGTCAGTCGGCATACCTTGACGTTTCAGTGTGATTAATTTAATGATATATCAATCTTATTGTGATACTCCCGGGTATATACTCATATTAGGGGTATAAACTCTTTTTTAAAAGTAAGATAAAAGCATTTAGGAGGAAAGTGCTGCTTGTGCTAAATCATTATTTACAAAAGTTGTTTCTTCTAGAAACCTGACAGCATTATAAATAAGACTCGAGAAGAATGTGTAATCACGTAGAAATCAGATTAAATAACAGAAATGTCATATTGGAAATCGATAAATAATGGAAAAGGTTTCAGGTTTAAGCATATGAGACGCCTGTGGGTGTACAATAATAAACAAGTGCTCTGGAAGTAACCTTACGGTTTTCAACATTTAAACATCGATCTTATTCTTACTGCTTTGTAAACGTTAATCAATGTGCTCTTATCAAGACACCGACTCCCCTAATGTGAGTCAATTACCTTTCTGCTTGCAGTGTATTCCTGAATCGAAGGAGGATAACAATCTGAACAGTGTATATATATTTTTAGCTTTAAAAGAAATACAGAACTAAATGACAAATGTGATATCATTTAAGCCTGAGGCCAAGTGTTAAAATTGACAGGCCGCCACGTACTTTCCCTTTGTAGAGAGGTTGTCGAGACACGTCTTAACGTATTGGTTGTAATAGTCGATCTGCTCGGAGAAGAAGGATTTTTTCGTCTCCAGCGATTTCTGGGTAGCTCGCAACCTCACCATCTCTTGCTTCCTCCTTTGACGGTATAATCTCTGGTTGCGAATATCCTAATGAAGATACAATGTATGTTGATAATATTCAACAAATCCTGCCATAACTTTTATTATCCATCACAATAAATATTTAAAGTGGAAATAAGATCGAGATGGATTCTATCCTCAGGAATTCCACCTCAAACTTTCAGTAATACGTAAAAATGACAATCCTATGCATATCAGCCACTTTCCTTAACGTAACCAAGAACACGTAGAGCCTGTTAACAGACGCAAACTAAGCTTACTAAACACAGTTTTTTTTTGGTAATTAACTGTTTAGGAATACACTTTTTATGGCACAAATAGCTGTGTAAAGTGTTATGCAAACGAAAATAAATTAACTGTTATCAGACGTTGTTTACCGTGGAGCAATTTCTAAATACTATTATGGTGCAACTTGGGCTATTCAAATCAAACCATCGTGTACCTTAGAGCTAAATAATGAGAACTGATATTGTTAAAGAATAAAATTAAACAAAAGGTTTAATTGAAATATCTACTAAAGTATTTTTTTTCCATTTATACCGACCTGCACTATGGAGTTAATTATTGACTGGTAGTTGTCTGTCCGTACTGTAAGTCCTGCTTTTTCGAGCTGATCCAAATTGTTTTGAATCTTCACTTTCATTTTCTCCAAGGGTAACCTTGATAACAATAAAGACAAAACGTGGTAGTCTTTTAACCAAATAAGACACAGTAATGGTTTACTTTACATAATTGATCTTCTGTTGGGTTAATTCTAAAAAGTATCAATTATACAGGGGTGCCCTATACAGAACAGATGAAAAAAATCGGAACTCCTGCTGAATTGATCAGGGGTTCTTAGCGGATTCTGTACAGTACATAAAGGAACGGTGGCCTAGCAACAGGGAACATAACTCGGTTATATCATAGACAAATATAAGATATATCTTATGTTACTCTAAGGTTATATTAGTTCGATATATGATTCAGATTATAAAATTGAGAAACCTAGTTTCTATCAGCTGCAGAAAACCAACATATATTTGAGGCTAGAAAATACAATGGCCCCCTCTCCCACAACAGAACAGTTTTCGTTGAAATGAAAGATTCCCAAGAATTGCGGAGCAAACATATTTCAGCTTACCTCGTGTCTCCTACCATGGACTGCTGACGGACAAGTTTGGCTGTGGTATTCACCGCTCTTTGGTCTACTTTTTCTCGCCGTTTTATCAAAGCCCCGTGTGCATCTTCCTGCAAGAAAAGATGAAACGTTTTGTTTCAATTAATAATCCCGGATCAAAGAGAAATGACGTCGCTTTTGTCTCTACGTTTTTGCAGATTGTGTAGACATATTTTCCACAATGTAATTACAATGTGCACATCACCGTCAATTTGTACTGACAATTTAACAATATCTTAAAGTCTTCGATATTACAGAAATAACATTTGGGAGTTTTGCTTGTACTCAAACTTATTCAAATGTTTCATACATGCACACCAAACACTCATCCTCATCTGGAACAGATCAAAAAGCGGTTAGTAAGGAACAGTCACACAGGATCCACCCGTGTTCACAGCGACCACATGGTTGTCACATTCAAAGCATGTACAGATATATGGACTCCCAGCGAGAGCAGCACGCTCTCCGCGGCGCCACCTAGTGCCGACGGTTTGTACCTGAGGCGGCGCGGTAGGTGTAGCTGTAGGGTGAAGCGTATAGCCGTTGTTCTGTTGGTGGTGCGACACACTGGGGTGGACGGGATGCTGGGCAAGGTGGTGCTGCTGAAGGTGGAGGGGGTGCTGCAGCGGTTGTTTCTTAGAACAAAGCATAGGATGCACAATCTGATCCTCATTGGCAATATTCGCCAGGCTGGAGTTGTGCGAGTTTCGCGACTGGTTTCTCAGATTGAGATATTTAGCACCCGAGTCTGTCCTCTGAACCGAGTCACTGCCCGTGGAGGAGGAGCGGGACAGCAGCGGGGAATGTCTGTCGTCACTTGCTAACCTCAGGCCCTGACCGCCCTTGGCACCTCTCGCTGCCACACGCAGTAAGAGGGGACTGTTTCGGCTCCACTGTCCATAGGATAGCTGGAGCTGCAAGCCCAGAAAGCCATGCTTTATCAATCGTATTTGGTGCCCCACTCTATTTTGACTTCATATATTATGCCATGCTTAAAGTGTAAGTTAAATGATTCTGTTATATGTTTGTAATTACCTTTGTTGGTTTATCAATAATCATTCATTAATAGCTGTGTGTTTGAAAAGTAAGATTTATTTACTTCCTTGTAATTCAACCTACCGAATAAGTGTCGTCTTTATAAAAAAAATTCCTAAGTCAAATTTTTTTCTAATTGTATTTGTATAAATTATTTTTCGGTTTCATGTATGTCGAACTAATTTTCTCAAGGTACAAGCAAGTTGTACAAGGCTGCCATATGTCCAGTCTGTATAAGCAAGTGCAAATTAGGTTGCTTAGTGAAATAGACTTTGTCAAGACATGAAGAAGGATGTTTCCCACAGTCAATGTAGTATAAGTCAACTTGATGATTATAAACTATGTTATGTGTTCGTCATGCTAGAAGGATGGTGATGAGTGAGTTAAATGTAATAATTGGTTTAAGACAGAGGATTAACTTCTCATGTGAAGGAGGATAGAATTAATGGTTTTTCGGTAAGTGACGGTTTCTGAAAAGTCTAGAGTGTAAAATATTAATTTTTCGTTGCTCAATAACAGATCATGGGATGGGGTTCTAATCATCAAGTAAACTTTCGCTTTAGATTCAACTTCAAATTAAGTTTCATATTTTCTGTCTCCCGGCAAATTTCCTGTCTAGTTTTTCTTGTTTTAATTCAAAAGCGTTTCAAGCAGGAAAAAAACAGAAAAAGAAAATCAACAATAACTTTGTTGATACAGAAAATTCAGAACCTGACAAACAGAATTTCCGGTGTTTTTGGAGGATTGTCAATTTTTTGTTCACCCTAATATGGATTTGTGTGTGGTGCTCCCTGTTTACATTGGGTAGTAGCCACCTTCAAAGATGTTATGGATGAAAAAGAAAAAGAAAAACACTCACAATGTAAAGTGTAGAAACATTTAGAAACATACTCAATAAACCAAGTGAGCTATTTCGAACACGCACTGCATTCCTCCGCAAACTTTTTAGATCAAACCCCTGTAGTTCCAGGTGGGTATCTTTAGGATTAAACGTGGTAAATGGTTCAATATTCAAGTCAAGTTGGTATTAACATAAGGCAGTGTGTGGTGTTACCTGCCGGGGCCCACCCGCCGCCACCACCTAGGTTAACTCCCGTCAATACCCAAACGGGACTTTTGGATATTTAATGAGGGTCGTGGGTAATTAAACTGGAGGTGATTAACAAAGAAAGCCTCTTTAGCGGGAGTAACCGATTTCTCAGGTGTCTGACCGCTTTCTGGTCCATTTGGTATTGCCACATCACCAGTGCTCGGTGATCCAGCTCCTGAGGGAAAAGTCGAGAGGAACATTGTATGAAAAATCTTTGATTTAATGTATGTGCATATCATTAGATCAATGTTACATTAACGTTGAATTATAGGAGGTGTTATGAGTTTTATCTTAAACTGCATTAACCGTTTATAATTGATTCGCCAGTTGAAGGGGGACCTACAAATTTGTCTGCAAAAAATGGTAAAAACTGGTATCTGAAAGTAGTACATTTAGGTATTCACAACAATGTAAAGTCTGTACATTTACTAAAGCATATTTCATCTCATTTCTAGACAAGTACTAAAGCATATTCATTTCATTTCTATCATTTTTTACCAAAATATTCGTTTTCTAAAAATCAAAATTAGGGATAAAATGCAAAAACATAAACACGAAATGACTTGACCTTATCTAAAGAATTTAAAGGGTGTATCATCATCGATATACATTAGGAAATAACAATGCGCATCAGGCTAAGGTAATTTTTATCAAAGTTTCACTTCAGGCAATTTTGATCATGAAAATAATAATATTGGCAAGTAATATTATTACGGAACTAAATCCTACACAACCTTACAACCCAAAAAGATGTAGGAACCTACCTCGTCGTCTGTGGCAGGAATACTTAGAATCTGAACTAAGTTCTCACCCCGACGCTGACAGCGGATGACGTCCACTACCATTCGCTTCGTTCTGAAAAATCAAGCAATACCCATCTCAACGGTCAAAAAAGATGTTAAGACTAACAACTCTAAAACTTCCGAAATAAACGAACGACATGAGGACACGCCAGGGCAATATAAACGTAATTGAGCCCGAAGTGAGAGAACAAGTAAAATATTGGGTAATTAGTTGTAGTTCAGAGGGAGATCTGATACGGCGGCGATTTCACTTGGCTTAGTTCTATTGTATTACCTATAATCAATTTTATATTTCTTTGTGCGGTGAATAGAAAATCAGTTATTTAGCGTTCACAAGACCAGGCATGTACCTATTGCCATAAGACATGTAAAACAAACGTGCCCCATGAGTAGTCCCTTAAAGCCGCTTAACATTGACCCTTGGGTGGCTGTGTCTAACCGCACCTGATGAGCAGACTCTTGGTGTCCAGGTCGTCGTCCGGCACGTCAAACTTGTTGCTGAGGGTGAGCGACACCTCAGTGGCGGCCAGCTTGGCCTGGTTGGCGTTCTGGTCCTCGCCGTCGCCCACCAGGGCCGAGGGCACGGGCACCTCGCCCAGGTCCTCGAGCAGCTCGTGCAGCGGGTCGCTGTGGTCCTCGGCGATGGCGTCCTGGTGCTCCAGCAGCAACTGCAACGACAGGGAAAACATTGATGTACCTTTAAAACGTACAGAAGGAATACCTCTAGACAATTTAGATTAATCACGACAGGAAATCGGTATATAATTTGCCTCGTATATACGGTTAGGTAGTTGATAGTGTTAAAAGAACTGCCTAATTTGGGTTAATACTTATGATAGTGATCCCGCGGTAGACCTTTTATCATGTTTTATTACGACAAGCAGTAATATTATTTCATTATGAAACACCAACTGTTCAATATCACCTACCTTGTGGGTTTCTATGATTTCGGAGACTGAGATGTAGATGACGGGTTTGGTGACCCGCGTCAGGTCGGTGTACTGGTCCATGTTGAAGTAGTTCTCCGGTTCGTCCACCTCACACACCTGGCTGAAGTACCGCCTGTGAAGAAGAACAGAACATGATTTTTTCCCCTTCCAAGCTAGAATGCAAATTTCGAGTCGGTGAATAGAGTAATCTATCCATTCTAAAATGTGACACCTCAATTAAGAGGTCTTTCACATACCACCAGATACCCGATATTTTGTTCTTTTAAAGTGGTCTGAAGCCTAAGACACGATGACTAGTCGTATACACTGAAGTCCTTACTTAAAACGCGTGTGTGCCTCCATTATGTAGGGGTTGAGTGACGAGAGGTGGGCGCTGTCGCCGCCGAAACCCTTGTTGGAGGCGGCGAACTGCAGGATCTTGGCGATAGAGCCCAGGTTGCGCCGTTGGTCGTTGGTCAGCCCTTTAGAGGCACTTACGTCGATGATGTCAAAGGCATCCGGCGCCACGATAGACGAGTTGATGAACCGGTAATAGATGAGGTTACCCACAATCTACGAAGAAAAACCGCAAAAACAGTCGGTTTAATAATACTTTTCCGTTGTCAATAAATCTCCATACCACTCCTGTACAAATATAGGTTACCTGTATACAGTTAAACTGTAATTGTTTTGTTTTTACATTCATAAACAGTAAAAATAATATTCGCTGCCAAAGGTTACATTTCTTTTGAAATTCAATGTTCAGTCTTTTATATTGAGAAAAGTAACACATTTCAAATTAATAAGTTCCAGAAGAAAAAACCTTCAGTTGACATCTCATGAGTACACTGTTACAAAGTTGAGTCTTGATTACCTTGAGAACGTCTTTTTCAGGGGCTTCCGGGAACCGTTCGTGGAGTGATTCTTTCATCACCTTTGCCATGTAGCGCATACCATACCTAGAATTAGAAACATCACAATTGTCAAAGTTTAAGCGGATTTTGAAGAACTTAATAACACAATTTTCGAGAGGAATAAATATTTGAACGGTGGATGTGTATATTTTCTCGGCGAATCGATGAGTCATTAAAGTGAGAACTAACGGTATTTTCTGTAGGTTGTTCAGGATGGCGGAGAGGAACTTCTCGGTTGCTTGTTTGAGACTGTCAGAGGATTGTTGGATTCGCTGCTGGACCTCTGGGTGAGACAATGCCTGCTCTGACGTCACCTCATACGGCAGACCACTGAATACATATCAGGGGGATATTGAAACAAGACCACACTGATAGTTTGTCAAATGTAAATAAATTCTGTTGCCAGACCTTTAACAAGTCGACTCTTAAATAATAATTCTTAGATATATTTTAAGACAATGATAAGCACGCATTAACATTTGATGTTAATGAAATTTCCTGTTTGTCATTGTGTGCCAGACAGATAGACACCATGATCTTTCAATCTAGGAGGATGCCGAATGAGCTCATGTTTCATTACGGCTTTGCTGGTACAATTAGGCACTGACCTGGCCACGCCCGTCTCCGTCTCCTTCTGGTTAATCCACTGTTTGTAGACCTCGATGGGGTTTGTGTTGATCGTCAGATTTTTGTCGTCGATCACCTCCTTCACCAGAGGATTCAATAGGTCGCGCAATGACCCTTGACCTCTTGTGTTTCTACAGATACGAACAGGAGTACAAAAATATTAGAGAAAGTCAGAAGAAACAAATCTATGAAAAATGTACAAGTTGAACAGGAAATCGCTCTTTCTTCCCCTTCGAAATGCAAGGATGAAGAACTCCACAGGATATTTAAGTTTGCAGCACATATAATTACAGATTTAAACTAAGAAGGATTGACTAAATCACGTGTTAACAAGGTCCCAGGTGGATCTTATAGATTCAGGTTCGGTTTGAAAACCGAAAAACTCCGGCTTATTCGCATTTTTTTGTATCAATGATATCAAATCTGGATTATATATGGAGATCATGAAAGGAATTATCGGGCGAATAAGAAACAAAAATATTTATGAAAGTATAACGAAGAAGATGGCGATGCGAGTCCCTTCATCCCCAATTATCATTCACTAACACTTGGAGATAACCAACCTTGCTTTGATGCCGATAGTGATTATTGACATAATTCTTCATTCTATATTGACCTAGACATCCTCAGGGTGTTAATAATCCATAATATATAGTCCATATTGCTTGATGATGCCAATTTATAACATTTATTGATAGGGGTTGGCTAGTCTTTAAACTTCTTGAATTAATAGGAATTTAGGGAATTCCAGAGGGAATCCATGGAAATCTCGGGAAAATCAAGCAACGCATGAATGCAAACTGTGGAGTCTAAAGGGTTAAAGTATACAAGGTGTTCAAATGCAGAGGACAGCACCCAGTGTGCCCAGCAGGTCCAGGCCATCTCGGCCGACCTAGTTTTGGGAAGAGCACCGGCACCCACCATGCCAAGTAGATGTATTGCAGGTTGAGCCCCTCATATGACCAAATATGGACATGCATCAATCTCCCAGCTGATGACTAGGTGACCTAATTCTCATAGAAGCACTATGTTAAACCTACAATCTTCACCGTATATTTGGTTTGCATCTGACAACAAGTCCAGAATCTGAATCTGGTACCTGCGGTTTTCACTGTGGTTCAATGGTGTCCTCAGCCTAAATGACCTAGTCAACACTCTGGGCTTGACCGGAGGCGAAGGCATCGAGACAGCGATGCCGGAGAAAAATGAAAAGTTCTGGGGAACAAAGACGAAATACTGGGCATAAGCTAGAGCATCTTTTCCCAATGTATATCAAAACCCTTGATCTACTTACCTATTGAAGCTGATAATCATCTTTAGCACCATTGGGTTTCCAGTTGTAATATCGCTCATTTTATCAACCTTTGATCTGAAATAAAACCAACTCTTAATGTACATTCAGTAATATTAAAGTCCAGAGACCTAGTTACCAATATTATGCAACAAATATTAAGCAGGTGCTTACAGAGCATTACACTATAGCCTTATCAACGAGGTGTAAGGTACATGTAATTCGATTTTACAAAACACCGCCGTTTTATTTTATATAAAATTAGTTTGATAGCAGTAGAATTTGTCACTTCCTTTTAATACAAGATGAAGTGTGCTCACAGTGACAATGTGGTTCTAGAGGGAAACCCCAAGAAGAAAAGAACTCCCATAATTACAAAAAATACCGTCTAAAATGTTCTTTGCATGCCTTTTACTACCTTACGTTGTCTATCATGCCTTGATATGTGCCTCATGCTTGCCTGTCAAGATACTTGGATTATGTTCCCTGAACTTATTAATTCTTCCATATACTATCACTGTTGAAAGTAAGCACGTAAAAACAACTAATTATCCAATTACTCTTAGTCTTAGCTGATACTATTTTTCACCCGTGCTCTGATCGATACTCCCATGTAGATCACTTTGCCCTAGCGCGACAAAGACAAAATAAGTATGCTTTAGACGGTAAAGGTAAGGATCGTAGATAGATAATTCCATAACATGGAGTGCAAAAATCAGAATAATTAGACATTCACGTTCTAAGCCTATTTCGTGCTGATGTTCAGCCTCGGACATGTATAGAAGCCACCATATATTTATCTTTTCACATGGTGCATGCATATGTGTAAACCAATAAGACAAACATGAATGAAGTAGCCCACTAAGAGCATTCTAGTAGGTTAAACGTTAAAAAAGGTCCAGCTTTCAGGACTGATTTCGGTATCAAAATGATGTAGTTTTGTTTTTGGGTAACTAATCAAATCATCTCATTTGTACCCGCGAGTGTACAGGTGTTAAAAGTTCACACGAAATTCACACAATTAGATATTATTAGTTTTTTTTTCAAATAATGAACCATATTTACACCTGGACTCGCTATTTCCGACATTAACCACTTCACCCTTTCCCCATACTTAGAAAAGATGCCAAGACCGAGTGCCGGGAAAAGGGGGGAGGGACTTGTGGTCAGTGCGATTTGGTTGTTATTCATAATATTGCACAAGATGACAAAAATAACCACATAAAAAACATGAGGTTCCTGGAACATCCCGAAGTGAATAACTTCATCAATCAAAATGTCGGTAAATAATGAGGTATATCGTGGACAACCAACTCTAGTAATTGCATGCTGAACAGGCTTTCGGAAAACAGGAATTATATTTTGATTAATGATGACCAAGAACCTCTGTGAAGAATATTTAAGCCAATCAAGAAAGAGACACGCAGGCCAAGGGGAATTGTTTAGTCAACCACACCTACTTACAGTCTAAATTCCATAGTACGAAGGGAACAAGTCAAATAACATGAATTAAGATAGCATTAAATCATTATGTTTAATCAATGAGTAACAGCTTCACTTTTCCATGTTTTGTTTCATTTGTTCGAATTCACCAGTAAATATAATCTAATTAGTCTGCAGGTACTGTAATTTCGCATGTATTTTCTTTTCACAACCAACTTACTTAGATTTCTAAATCATAATAATTAGCAATTACCAAAAATGCACTTGTTTCTGTTTGATAAAGAAATGTGTTTATGTTATCCTGATTCGATTCTTCATTTCCGTTCAACTCAACATTAAATCAGCGTCATCTGTTCTGTTGACAGAATATTTGCGATATTGGTCAATCGGGGCATGCCGCCTCATAAATTTAATAAGTTGAAGGCTTTATTTATGGTGATCACTCAGAAACTAAATCATACCTGATTTCTTCTTTGAGCGCCGTTTTGAAGAGTCGCAGCAGAAGGAACTCCTCGCGGTGGTTTGAGGCGTAGTTGTACAGGGTGAGGATGACTGACTCCATGAACTGGGTGGATCGCGACTGGGGCATCTCAAAGATGAGCCGGGCCAGGTACACGGGGTTAGTCTGTACAGGGACAAACGTCAACAATCTGCATCTAATATGTTAGAATGTGCGAGATGTGACTCCGCGTGGAAACTTATGTGTATCACAGGTAGTAAATTACCATCAGTAGCCTACAATTTCTCGAACACTTATATCAATTCCTTAACACGCCATGTTTTATTTCCCTCCACCAAATTAGGCGTTTTTTCTTCTTTGTTCCGAAGAAAGTTTGCGACTGTCTACTGATAAGTTTATCGTTTAAAGTATATCTTGGACCATGCGACCCACACGTACCTGTAGGAGGTAGAAGAGGTGCTGGTAGGCCTCCAGCCTCTCCCGACTGGCCTTACTCAGCCCTTTCAGACCCTTGTTGAGGGTGCCCGACGAGTTCTCACGGTACTGCTTCAGGGTCTTGTGTTGGGAGATCACGTCCTACAAAACACACACAAATCATTGATCGTGCGGCTCTAAGTAAACCTCAGAACTTAATCAAGACATATATATGTAGGTTAGCTTATTGTTGGGGTTTGACACTGATGCAACATCAGATATCAGTTTTCTTTTCTTCTTAACCGTCTATGACCTAATATTTAGGTAAAAATCCATACCCAGTTTTAACTGTATTCCTGTCATGAGACTGACCTGTAAGGTGATTCTGTTCTTGACGAGCAGTCCGATCTTGATGTCCATCTGGTTGAGGTCGTCCTCCAGATTCTGGTTACTACGAATGGCAGAGACCACGGCCTGCCGCAGCTTCTGCACCTCTGTCGGTACCGAAAACAGTGTTACATGTACGACTCCAAGTGGGATTTTCACAGAACATGGGTTCTCATATGGAGAAACGGGGTTGGATCTCAATCAAGGGGTTTGAAAAAAGTAGCAGTAATACGAAGAGGACAAACAGGCCTTATGGGATAATAATAAAAAGTTAAAACTGCATCATATTTATGTGTCGGATAACTGAGAGTAACTCCCATTATATACTGTCTGTTCTAAGACAACAACAATATACTCTATCTTATTCATGCGATTTTCTTAAATTAAAACCTTTTTGCTAATGATTAAAAACCCACCTATTTCCTCAGCGTAGTCAATGTCGCCGAGGTCCAGCAAGTGGACGAACTTGCGCACCACGTTCACATTTGGGAACTCTCCATGCACTGTGAAAACGATTATCAGTTCATTACACTTTTGGCGATATCTATAGTCAACAAGTTATATTTTATCATATAATGGACTTCCTCTGCGTGGCAGTCCTCACGTCTAGATTGTTGGCAATACTGTTTTCAAGCAACTCAGAGATGCCACTCCCGATTGATGAAAAAGTAGACTAGAACAAGTAGGAAACAGTTTCCTTCTTTTTATCAGAAGCAAATAAGAGCAACTATTACCATCAGGAATATATTCTTGACATAGAATTTGCATTTGAATAGATTGAAACTAACCAAAGATACTTAAACAAATATGAAAGTGCTGTAGGAAAATTGGCATCTCTGGCAACTTAAAAGCGAAGGAAAACCAACTGTGGCAAAGATCACACACTTGATGCATTCTTCCAGGTAAAATAGGTTCTATATGATTTTACTACGTAAATTCTGTCTAGATCAGTCTTATATGAACAGAACTCTCGACGATTTATGAATTCAGTACTTACTTAGTGCTTTGTAGTCTTTTTTCGCCCAGTTGGAACGCATAAAAGCTTGGATTTTTACGACGGATTTCTCCTGAAAAATAATAATTGATTTTTAAGATTAAGATTAATGTGGACATACTACAAGAGACGAACGAAAAACAGGCTGAGACATCGGCCGCTGATGTGGGGGCTGTTAAGAGTAGAAATAAGCTAGGATCAGTAATTTATAGAAATAGCAAAAATATGTATTTCATAGAAATAGGAATTTTGAAAGTATGAATAACCAGAGTAAAACTCTTTTTAATTTCCGATGAAGTAACAAAGCATCAGGGCATTTTTTAATTATTTGTAAATATTCATATTATATTTTTAACATAAAATGTCTTGGTCGACATAAAAAGTGGTTAGGCCAGTTGGTTCACAATCTTACTGGCTCGGAGGCCGATGGGAAACGACCTGAAATATGAAGGACATTATTTGGCTGTGTTAAGATTGCATGTAAGTTAATAATTAAGTCCTTACATTGTCCTGGAAATACTGAAGTCTCTGCCTGTATTTTCGCCTTTGTTCCCACATCCTGGCATAAGACTGGATCTGTTAAGATCAATCACATATATCAATTACATGTAATGTCACAAAACATCATATTGGAAATCAAAAGACCCAGATTCATGTGTAAATGTCCACGATTTTCGGGACTCGTTCTCCCCATCCCCTCATTAAAATTACTTATACAATACTATCTGGCAGCTTCCATCTACGAGAAAATACAACGAGTTCTATGGTTGCAGCAATGACCACACAGTATACAAAATAAAACAATTTTCCTAACTTCAGAAGCATTTACAGCTTGTACCACTACTCGAATAGTAAGCAGTGTTGAATTAACGTCATAGACTTCAATTTAACTGACAAACCACCGTACACTGCCCCAATCTTAACTGGTTCTCACGAATATTAACATTAAGGTATGACGATATAAACGATTCCACAAGAGACCCCACTTTGAGTCTTTTGAGTGATTGTCGGGTGCAAAACGATCGAAGAAAATTGTGATACAAACCTTTTTTTACCTGAAACCTTAAGCCTCAATTTCTACCTCAGATGTGTTAGTATATGTAATCGTTAGTGCTAAAGGGATGTTAGTTATATTGGTGATAGCTTACTTTCCCCTACTCTTACCATATTATTGGAGTTATTTACATTAGAAACAATATCATAATTAGCACTTACGTACACTAGCATTCTAGGAAAAGCCCCTCAACATGTTTACACACTTTTAATAAAAAGCGATTTTTTTCTTTTTACAATCACAACAAATAATGGAGCGAAAGTTATCTCCGATTTAAGGCCTAAAGCAAGTTGAAGAGGGACACTAGACAAAGATTAGCTTTATACACTAGAGCCCTGAGGCACGTTAAGCATACGAGTAAGCCAGATGTCAGGATGTCGCTTTACCTTGACGGCCTGGGCTTCATTGCTTTTGATGAAACTGAGGCGGTCGCTATAGCGACGACGTTGTTGTTTCATACGCCACCATGACTGGAGAGTGGTGATGGCGGGGAGCTGTGTTCGCATGAACTCTAGACGTTCCTGAAATGGATTTGTCCTCTGCATCAACTCCGAGTCCTAAACACTTTTCTTCCCTCTCGATCATGATTATTACTAACACTTCCAATCCATTTTTCTTTCTCAAAACTTTCTGAGTTGTGAGAACCCCTTAAATTCTCTTTTCTAGGGTTGTCTCCTGTCACCTAGGTATCACTGGGAAGGACTATCTCCATGCAGAACTACTTCACGACTACAACATAAAGGCATGCAACCTGAACACTGACAGAAGCTCCCGCTTATTGTTCCTTATACACCTTTAAGCTAAATGATCTTTGCAACATTTATGGAGATATCGATTATTAAACCTAAGATATTTCACACTTTCTATCTAACATTATAAATACATCTCAGCATCTTGATGTAAACGGCTTTACCTTGTACTTCTTGCGGACTAGATATCCCCTTATGCGAGCTTGCACAGCAACCACAAAGTTTTCGTTCGACTTAAACAAAAGTTCTCTGTTGTGATCTCCGGTAACCTTGGATACAATGGTCTGAAAATACAGAATACATGTGTGATAGTTATTTAAACAAAAGTACATGATCGCGCATCTTACATATTCTAGACGATCAAATCCTTATATTTTTGTTACTAGAATTTTCCTTAGCATGTTGCATGTATGATCGATTCCCCTTTTCATTTACCTGAATTTCTTCCTTCGTCAGTAGAGAGTGATCTTTCCTGACGTCTTCTCGCCGCTCCCAGTCATACTCTAATGAGTTGATGTTGAAGTAGAATTTGTGTCCATCTTTAAGACGATTCATCATCCAACCACTGCCAGATTCTCCTGGAAGTAAAAGAGTCTTTTTTTAAAGGAATCTGCATTATGAGTATGCGTGACAATTTTTCATAAAAAATAATGCTATACTATATAACCTCTTATATACATAACGTCTTACAGACTTAAAGCTTATCTTTAGTTACTAAAGAAAGCACACCCTAAACTGTTATTTGTGTATGCATATTCAGGCTAAGAAAAGGCATAAATGCATCTCTATTTCAAGTGCTTATATACAGTTAGACATGTCTGGCAGGGCACAGCATGTCACTTACCTTTATATCAAATGATTTAAATTAATAGACAGTATCTATAGTGTAAGGAAAGGTTATGGCACAAGGGCACCCCCTTGTGAGTAATATTGGAACTAATACTAAAGGTCCATTCAGAGTTTTTTCTTATGGCACACTTGCGCCACCTGGGGTTTTCTGAGCGCCCTGTGATGTCATCACACAACAAAGATGGCGGCTGTGTGAGAAAGGGCTTTGTCACTGAGGGCTTCTTGAAACCAGAAAATAAGGACAAAAAGGGCATCAAAGAGGTGTGTAGACAAATGTGTGCGAGAGATATTTGTTCAATGCATATGTATGTATAGTTGCCTAGTCCTATCAGAGTGTACATAAGCTCTGGTAATTGTGTAAAGTTGACTGTAGGTCTGACCTTGTGTAAGCAGTAGTATTACTATAGTGCAGTGTATGTCACTGTATAGGTTTATATAGGGCTATATAGGGCCTGAGTAGTATATCATAGGACACTCAGTATATCACTGTGTCTATTCTATGCAAGGTATTATCAGTATGTGTTACGTATATAACTGGTAGTTTATGTAATTTATGTAATCTTTATGGTCAAACATATAATTATGAGTCCTAAAGTAGTATTACAGTACTTAGCTTATATGCTTTATGGTTATACTATTTATATAACTATACTATACAGGACCATTATAAATAAAGTTAATGGTAAAGCTAGTTTATAGAATATTTTTTGGTAAATCCCATAACTAAATTATGTTGTATTTTGGTATTATTTTGTAGTTTCACGGATAGCTTGAGGATAACTTGAGGATAAATTGGAGATATCTCGGTGCTTATTTGAAGACGGCTGAAAGACCAAATTAAAGACAGTTTTGTGCCAATATGAATAAATAAAATATTTTCAAGTTTATTCGTCGCGACCTTTGATCATTTGATTTCACACAAGCCAATCGAAAGAAGCCAGAATTATTATAAACTTTATAGTATCTTTTTTCTTCTTTTTTTTTCGTTCTTTTTTTTTTTCTTTTTTCTTTTTTTTTTTGGGGGGGGGGGGGGGGGGGGGGGGGAGATAATGTGTTGTTAAGAGCACACATAGCCTCGTCCTTCATCAACTAATGTCCTAAACGCTCGTACCTGTGTGTACCTTGGCCTCCTTCACCTGGGCCAACATCTCGAGGTACGTACTGCTACACTCCGGGCTGACGCTGAGTAAGCCCGCCTCTGGTTTCTGTAGGTGCTTCATGAGTAGATCTTGGTCGGCAGTACTGACGGCAAGGTTAATAGCCGACACTGACACACTCACTGCAACATAGGATAATGATCATGATTGTTGGAGTTTAATGTTTCAGCTATATTAGGACCAACGCACGGTTATTGGCTTTTACGACGGCAAGGTAAGGTGGTGTTATAGGCACAGCCCAGTCTCGAGCCCAGGTCCTCTGTGTGTAAGTCGAGCATGTTGACCACTACACCACCCCACCCCCCTCTGCAAAATAGGATGTTACCTTAGCAACGCAAATCATAGAACTTTATTAAAAAACAACTGTTGAAGATAGTTTTTGGGCACACCATTCATGAAATTCAAATAGTACGAGTCATTATACGATATCAATCGGAACATACAAATACATATGTACCTCTATGATCGAAACGATCCCCTCGAGAATTTTTAACTCTCAAAGGGCTTCTTTAGTTACCAATATTGTTGAGGTGAATATCTTAGAATATCACTTGAGATAGAGGTATTTCTCACTTTCGTTTCCCTCTTCGGCTTGCCTGTTGGCCAGCTGGATGGTTTTCTCGATCTCCTCGTACCAGAGAACGGCCGTTTCGTCCTGCTGTTCCTGTAAGTACAAAAAAACACAGTTAATTAGACCCGGAATGTATAAAGGAACTATTTACTGTGAAAGTACATCCTTTGTGCCGTCAAGTTTCGCACATTATAGCAACGAAAGGGAGTTTTTTGCGCAATCATAATCACAGGCAAGTAGAATTTAACTCTATCGTTTCATAATTCGCCCTAAGTAACGTATCTACGTGAATGGGTGGCAGTGCTTCATATCTGTCATATTTTATTTTTTCTTAATACTAGGTGAAACGATTTTAGATTGCTGCATACATGTAAATGTAATCTTAAAACGAAACATACTGCACATTCTGTTAAAACTAACCTCAATATGACTACAACCTAGACTTTCTTCGTTAGAGTTTGAACAATTTTTTTTCTGAAACGCTGCCAGAAGGTTGTTCCAGATTATATTGTGATGTTAATAGTCATGTTGTGTATATGTAGGATGTGCTTGTGGATTTGGGGTAGTGTAATATTGTTTCATGGGTATCGGGTTTTCAGTAGGATAGTGTCTACGGGATATTCGTGGATTGATTCTTTTTTTTTAACGATTACTACTGCAGTTGATAGTATCCTATTTAAATGATTAATAAAAAATGCATTTTGTTTAAAACCGTGAGTTAGATATGTTGGTATGAAATGATGCCTTATTCCTGTGAACGTGCAAACCCACAGAATATGCAGTGATAACGCTCCCATTTACGCATATCGTTTTTTCCCCAACCTTATTCTAAGTACATCCCGTATTTACTTATGCATGGCAAAACCATCCGTGCATCTGTCAGCTGGCATGCCTTCTCTTTCACTCACCTTTTTAGTGTATGGGTGGTCCCATAATGCCTACAGTAAATAGCAGCTACGTTAGAAAGGCAACCAACTTTAACCACCAACAACTTAGTGCACTCTGGTGGCAATTCCACGCCCACTCGTGGGTAACTTGTAGAGGAATCGGCACATTTGACCATGCGATAACGTCAAAAAGACAAGAACGACCGTTTGTTTCAGGGAGGAAAGTGGTATATACTCAGGACAGCTACTCATTGTGGTTATCTTTGTTTTTGCATTTCTAGACAAATAAGCATCTGTATTAAATTTTCACGTAACGGGCCAAACTGATACGGAAAATTCTTTTATTAAGACCTTTATTGTTGGGGCGTTGCCTGTTAAATGTCCTCCCAATATGTATGCAACTCACGTTCATATAAAAAATGGCTTCTTTAATTTGGATTCTTTAATATTTTCTGTTTTCCCTGCGTTTCCTTCATACACGATATTTTCCCTTTGTGCTTGTTGTACTGTTTGCAATCCTCTAAAATAAATATAGCCTATAGTAATGTTAAAATATATGTTGTTTAAAAGAAAAAGACGAACGTAATTTTCAATGTACTGATGTTCATTTCGGATGATATTTCAGATTTGAGTCCGATTTATCGTAGTAAATTTACCTGAGCTTTGTGCATTTTGAGTCTGGCCAGCTGGTTTTGGTAGTGTAGACACTGACGGTCGTCTACATCAGCCAGTTTAGCAGTGGGCTGTTTCAGCGCCTCCAGGGTAGCCTGGGGAATCCCCTGGTCTATAGCAGCGTTGATGGCTCCCACCGCCTCAATACCTAGATTAAGTTTAAATGATCAAATGGAAATTAATCTTCATTAAATTCAAGTAGTCTTACGCTGCAGCCTAAGGTAAATTATTGAATTGACCTTTTTTATCTTCAGTTTTAGTGTGAGGAAATAATCCTATACATGAAAAAAAAGTGTGCTACTACGAAACATTACTGCTCACAAAATGAAAACTTATGTTCAACTTTCAGAGTAGACTGCAAAAGTAGATCCATGACTTGCTTGGTACAAGGTGTTGTTAACTGTCTATAAGTCGGACTGTCTCCTTAAGAATTTAAAATCCTTCACTAACAGTAACGTAATAGGTCAGATCTTATGAGGTCTTAACGTAAATATTTAGTAACGAGAACAGGTGTTTTACTAACAAACCAATTCTTAAAACCCAATTCTAATTATGTTTACCGGCAAAAGTGGTCAACTCTTCAATGTAAATTCCTAGAAACAAAGATTTATTCATAATGGTGAATTTACCAGAGGGGAATACCCTAGTCTCCATACTCTAGCTGTCAATCAAAAATAAGTTGTTTTATATAGTTTGTTCTGTAATTTTAACCCACATATACGTTTGTGAATGCTATCGACGGCATTGCACCTTATGCCATACACAATTGAGAGATCCAATATTAATTATATTATTGCAATTCAACAAAGCTGGTATGGCCCTAACACAGTGAAAAATTACATCCAAATTTATCTAACCCTTCACGAAACTAGAGGAATATACTACTTTTCTTTTGGATAAACAAGTATCAGGGGAACTCACGCAGATTCTCTTCGTGGACAAGCTGATTCACGGCGTCGATTCCCTCTTGGACTTCAAAATGTGTCAGCAGCTCGCATGGGCACTGAAATGTACAGGTGGTAATCGTGGAAACTTTAGACAACTACTGGTGTAATAGAGCATTTTATTCTCAGATGTTTCAGGGAAAATGTTAGACAAAGTGTGTCAATCACAGGTGAGTGTTTTGAGATATAACTTCGATGTATACCAGTGTTTATTTACAATTTCTTTCATAGTAAACATTTTACACATACTGGTATTATAGAAGACAATTTCAGTTTCTGGTCATTTGACCATCGCCGATTCCTACCATGAACCAATGTATATACAGGAGTCATTCAGGTAACGAGGTATGTCGGAGTACTATAGTGAGGCCCACCTCTTGTTTCTGCTTGTGTGCCTTGATGGAGGCGAGCTGCTTATGGTACTTCTCCTGACAGCTGGGGTCCAGACCCGTCACGTGGGCGTAGTCGTTCTTCAGGGCCTCGTACGTCATGCCCGAGTTACCCGTCTCAACCGCCTGGTTGACGTGCGCTACAGCTGTCAGAACTGAAATCAGAAACAAAGTACCAGTTGTTTTACCACTTTCCCTTGAAAAGGAGGGAAACGAATAGTAACAGGAACAATGTATAGAGTAAATTAAGGGCCTTTAAATAAAGAGTCGGATATCTTTCGAGGAGGAATTATAGATCTGTGGAAATCAAGTATGAGCATGATAACATTGTAAGGTTTGTAGCATACATGCACAAACGTAGAGTATTAGTCGGGCCTTTACCTGTGACGCCGGCGGCTATCTCCTCCTGGTTGAGCGGGGCCTCCTTCTCCCCCTTCATACTGCGCAGCTCCTCCAGGTACAGGGTCCCGGCGAAGTTGGCCACCTGAGGCAGCTGGGCCGCCGAGTTCTGCAGGGCCGACAGCGTGGCGTCCGCGTCCTCACTGTCTATGGCCTCATTGATGGCGTTTATAGCAAGCATTTCTGACAGGAAATGTAAAAATATGTGTTTAACATCATTCTTATTATCACAATGCATTATTTCATAAAAGCTTTCTCCTTATATTACAGATCTAACTGTACCCGTACGGGCCCAGGAGCCTAGGGGCAAACAGCTATTTGAGAACAGCGGGTGCCTCATTAGGAAAGTACCCCAAGGCATGACTTGATTTGTTTACCAATTGACTTATATTATGGTCAAACCCTAAGCCTAAGGCGAGATTACTGGACATTTAAGGATCCATTTGCTGGCTACCGTGTTTTTACACGGATACCAGAAAGATCACTCATTTAAAAGTAAAATAATGTGTTTGCTTGTCTTAGTTTCATATTAGTGATAATAGAAAAACCCTCAAAAAATGAACATCCTTATCTTAATGGTATAAATTGCTCCGAGTAAAATGATGTAACAAATTCCCCGGCTCAGTTAAAGCAACAACTGATATACGCTCAGAGCACCAATCAACAATGCACTGATGTGAAATTAAGTGAATATAATTCAGTAATTGAAATGGCCAACCAGTCATTAACTTACTTAATGTATTTCTTAAACCACTGGAGAAGAATTTAAGTCGACGTCATTGACACTTGATGACTTACTTTGGTAGTCTGTATCGGCGTCCAGGTTGGCAGCGGTGACAGCCATCTGAATCTCATCTCTGTTGAGGAAGATCTCCTCCTCATTGTTGTTATTCTATAAATAAGCAGAACCATTCATTTTAACAAACCCATTCTCGTGACCTATTGCACACTAACTAGTTTACAATATTTTGTAAAATTATCCCTATAAACACAATGGTGTGCAGAGAAAACACTTGTGGGTCTTAGCATCGACTTAGCATCCTGTTTTAATGATAAAAACACGTTTTGGTAAATCAACAGTTCTGTTGTTAACGTAGTATGTAACTTATGCTTGTACTGAACTTCCCTCACAGGCCATGACTTATTTGTAGTTTCACCACTGAGGAAATGCGGCCACTCTCGTACCTTTTTTAAGTCCCTCCCCTCTGATATGCGATGGAAGTAGAACTCGGCGTTCTCCTCTTTGACGTCCCGTAGTCCCAGGTGCGGCATTCTGAGTACCTTGATGAGCTCCATGGGGTCCTCAGCGTTCAGGGCCGAATTGACCAGTTCCAACGCATAGAGAGCTTGAAACGAAGGAGTGGAAAACTGTCAATACCATGCAAGGAATGAGTCTAATAATAAAATAATATTTTTGTTTTACTCTTTTTTTAGGTTGATATTTTTCAGTTTCCTAAATATATACCGCACATATTAATTCCTCATACACAAATGAAATAGCCGACGTCATGTGGTATGCCCTAGTGGGCCCTCCATTCAACATACAGCCCAGCGTGTACCCCTGAATCCATCTGTGGATAACTGTACGCCGGTGGTTAGACAGTGGGTTACTCGGTAAAATGATCAAGTCTGTATCTACCATAGTGGTAGACAAGACAGTGCTTATACTGCAGCATTGATACAGAGGACAAGGAGGACGTACTGTTGACCTTGTTGATGTTGCCCTGCAGCTCGGCCTGAGTGAGCAGCTCGTCGTAGACGTCGGGGATGTAGCTGCTGTCGGGGTCCAGCGACTGAAGAACAAATAGACACGTGTTTCAGTAGCAGTCTTATATGACCATAATTCTCCTGCCTTCTGTATTTGATTATTTGAATTTAGCTTCTTGGTATTAGTGTTTCTACATGCCATTTTTACAAAGTCGTATAAATGTAAGTTGACTCAAATTGTGTTATAACCACGCCACTTCATTAACCTAGTAATCTAAGAATCTCTCCAACTTTCAAAGCTCTTTTTCTCCTTCAACAGATAAATGAAGTCTAATCAGTTGGGAAAAGAACTCGTTATCTGGCCACTATAGTTAAATCAGTGAAGGAAGTATACGACGCAAAACTGTCTATTGCACTGCAAGTCTCTTTTGCAGGAACCTCAGTCTACCGTACACATATTCCAGAACGTGCCATGCCAATTACAAACATGTTCAAGTGTATTCATGGTTGGTTTGTGCATACTTGAAATGTACGTTCACGTTACATGCATTATGGGTGGGGTATATAGTGTCGGAATACATGCTGGAAGGAACTATTTTCGGCTTGTCATTTCATACGGTTCAAAATCAATGTACGCACTCTCACTTTTATATACGTAAATACATTTTACATCAGCATGCTGTCGGTTGAAGACTTAAATACGTACATAAAAAAGAATTTAAAGAATCCCCCAAATTCGGTATGAAAATCATCGAGGTGCAAACAGGACAACAATTCAAGAGGGCCAATCGGAAAGTAACTTAAATAGGGGACAAACGATGCAGTGCGAAATAGTGGTAAGTGGTATTAATCAAAAAAACTATCAAACTTAAAGCAAGATTGACGAGCAAAGACATATCACATGTTCTTGTGCCATGGTAAAGATCGTACCGATCATAATTACAGCCGTGTGAAATCAATACAATTAGAAGAGAGCAAAAGTCACACGTGAAAGTGATGGGAAGAACATAAAATTGTCATGGGAACTCTTGTTTTACTGGCATGACCAAGCCACGCCCACCAGTGATGGGGTGAAAGGAGACAGTCTCACCTGAATCTGTGTTGATTAATCAGAAAGCAGATCGAGGGAGTCAAACAAGACTTTTAATGCTTGCCAAAGGTATCACAACATGGGTTAGATAGGAAAACACTTAAATCAATTGACCATCCTTTCTGAGGCCCCCCAACATAGGTGTGTTCAAGGTAAGCCAACTGGCCCTAAACGTCTGCCCCTAACATAATTTTCTTATAAATATTTCTAAGATTTCTCCTCTTCTTACATTTTAGGAGCAGTTACTGGTCTGGTGAAATTCAGGATTCAGGATGTCATTTATTTTTAACAATACAACTGCAAGAGTCTGAATTATATTTTGTTTGTCAATACACTCCCATCTATCCCAGACACCTATACTGCACCTAGATGTTTTGGCATTGATAAATCCAGACAACAAGGTTAAAATATTCATCAATGATATTTTTCCATCTTTTATAGTCATGTTTACCTAATGGTTATAGTTATCAAGGAAGAGCGTTCCCTTTGGTAGAAAAACGTAAAACTGCAAATGACTTATAAAAGCTATTCCTGTTTAGTCGACATCTGATTTTAATTTTAATTCATTTCCAATTTATTTTCAATAGGGGCTCATCAATATTAGGATGTTCAGTCGAGTTGATAAGCCACTGCATTAATTGTTAGTATTTAATTATAACTCAACGATAAAATCAAATCTTAATGCTAGATGCGGGTGAATACCTTGTTTCTGGCCACCTCGGCCTTTGTCTGTTTTGCGTCGAACATGACGTCCTGGTAGGTGTCCGTCAGGTTGTCGTAGATGTTGTTCAGGTGGGCCGCCGGGTTTTTCAGCGCCACCACTGTCTCCGACGCCACCTGGTGGTCTATGGCCTCATTAATGGCGATGACAGCAGCGTGCACTACAAAAATTAGGATTTTTTCAGGTTCAGCAATGGTATTATATACTAGATATGACAGCCGGACCCCAAAGACACTTTTACTTTTTAAATTGCGTTTGGTCAGACTGATACACATACAACCGGAGAACGGTTCTCAGGTATTGATCTCTTTTAAAGGTCAAAGCAATTGGATTGAATTACAGGCCTTTGAAATATCCGCTTTTTTTCCTTCTCCAAACTACTGTTTCATTTTTAAAAACACATACCAAAAAACAAACAAAACAGAATGAATTCCATGAATAGGTCAGGAATACCTACTACCACAGTTAATGGTATATCTGTGAAAGTATGTGGAGCATTAACACATTAATTGCATTTCAATAGTATTCAACAAGAAGCGTGCCATCATATATTTCATATATGCTTGCCATTGGGGGCCCAGGTTTCAATATTTATCGAGTATTTTGGTCTGACAGCACCAGAGAACTTATTGACAGTGTGACGGCTATGTTTTAACATTGAATGGGAATGACAGTGACTTAGGCCTAGACATATTAGAACTCAGATGTAATATTTTGATGGTAGGTCGGAAAAAATGACACTATAGTGACAATTTCACAAATCTTGTAATGTTTGGATCATAAATAACTGCTTTCGGAGCCTCCATAATACATTGACAGTGTAGGAGGGGTCTAGGCCTAGCCTATCTGAGCCCCGAGTCCAGTCCTTTTTTATACCATCTGTAAAATATTATTGCAAGCGTTTCCAGGCCTAAAATGATCAATATAGGACCTTGAGATATAGAAGAACATAGATATATACATGAATTTCATTTTGATAGGCCTAATAAGGTCTAAATAATTATTTTTGAGATTGCCTGTGTCCGACCAATCCGCATTAGGCCTCTAGCCGGGTTTAGGCCTAGATTTCAACGGTATCATTTCAAATACTGGAAAAAAGATATGAAGCTACCTGTATGCTTCCGATTGGGTATATCCTCCACAATTGATCACAATTAAATATCATCCTGGTTTTCTGAGTTCAATGTATCGTGGGGAGGAGGACTCCTCCGTATCGACCTCGCGGACCCGGCGGGCTGCTGAGGAGACTGTCACTGTCAAGTCTTCGCCTCCGCAAATCCGATCCGCGCCATTTCCTTGATCACGAAGTAAAATCCATATTTGATGAAAAATAATCCATGCGATGCTAATATAGAGGTCCACAGCTGTCCTTGGGTACAATGTTTTCGTATGGGAAGGCCGATTTCGTGTCTAAATACGGGTGCATAGGTCGGTGACAGCATGGCGGCCGGGTTCTTGTTCATCCTGCTCGAAGCACACGGGTAGTCACGTGGTACGAAAGGAGGACGCTGATTGGTCGACGGCCCCGACAGCGATATGCAAATGAGATGTCACGTGATCGAGAGGAGGGCGCTGATTGGTCGACGCCTCATTAAATATTCACAAGTTCAAGGCCGAAAGTCACGTGATAGCAGGAACGATTCTGATTGGTCGACGGGCCGAGAAGGGGGCGGTCCTTCCCTTCCCGCCGACCCGAGAGGCTGGCAGGCGGTTTTCTGTGATAATCTGACTCAGAAACATGGCCCGAAAAGGTATTAATACTGAATATATCTCTCCAGCACGCTTAACTTCACAGGTTGAGATGTTTTCCCATATATTGATATATTTTTTTAGGCCGTAGCATCGTCAGAAATACCTCCGAATTTGGTGAACAAATGGCCTGTTTCTGGTTTTTTTCCTATGTAAGATATAGGAGGGTGGTGACGTCACTACTCGGCTTTTACTGTCGTTCCTTGCCATGGCTAGATTTGTGGGCCTTGGGGCCCCCAAATAATAACCCATTCATCGAAGTTTGTGTTTTAACCAAAACAGTCAGTACTTACGTGCAGCCTCATCCACCGGCATCTGAAATTAGGACACACACAAAATCAATGTAAATGAAACGTCGCACCACTTGCCATATGTTCATCATTCAATATATTGATTCAACGTGGGTTACAGGAACAGGCCAATTCAACTGGTGTGTCGTTGTTATAAATTCATGAGTAGAATTACCGAATGCATTTCAATAACTGACAATAGAAGGTTGCATGAAAATATGCGATATGATCGATTGAATTGACTATTTTCCGCAATCAGGAACATACATCATAAGCCTATCATTTTGAGAAAAATACCTGCGTATATCTAATAGTAGTAATTACTAGTGGAGACAATGGGTATATCAACTCATTTTGACAATTCACTGTCTATATTGAGACATCAGCAGGGGATTGAACTGAAACAAATTACAGAACTGCATTTATTTGAGCTAACCCGTACATAGCCCTAGGTCAAATAACTTATCTTTTGATTATTTGGAGATGTTTATGCTGAGGGTCGACCATGGCCAGTCCCTTTTGTCCAGGGGCTCTGAATCCTGAGTTCTATTAATACTAAGGTCTAGGCCTAACAGATGCTTGATGAGGGTATTACAATGACTGACTACTGTAATCACGCCCGCAAAGAATTTCAAGAACAACCAAATAATCATCTTTCACCTAGGATATACGCAAGGGAACGAATCTGACATAAGACTGCATACAATAGCCATTCTTGAAACAAAATGAGCTTTCATTACCATAAGAATATTTCATAAACATTAAATTATATTCATCATTCATTCAAATACAACTACCCACATGGTTCCGCAATGTAATCATTGAAATCATGCTCATAGCATTTCATATCATAGTCAGTAATTGGCCTGATCCCATTCTAGACAAAACTTGTGTCATACTGCGTACCGACCCATGACCGTCGCGCCAGTGGCCTGTGTAGAGTGTGCTCCAGCTGGCCGGGGTCCAGGTATGTCCGCCTCTCCCCCACAACACCTGCCCACATCAAAGACATGACAATACACCTGTACGCCCGACCCTGCCTTCAACCAGCTCGGCGCCACCTGGCCATGTCAATACGTCGGGAAAACAGGAGGCCGCCCTCACATACAGTTTACTCACATTGACTTCACTATCAGGACCCATATCTTCGTAAGTGATTTCAGTGGTTTGGCTATCAGGTGAAATATGATTAGTGTTTCATAATACCCAGTGGCGGATCCAGGGGGGGGGGGGGGGGGCAAAAGGGGCAATTGCCCGCCCCTGATACCTTTTTTTTTTTTATTATTTCTTTTATTCGATTTTTCTTTCTTGTCACCAAAAGATGTAATGTCATTTAAAAATAAGTTTGAAAAGGGATTGTTAGGTGTCGTTACTTTGATTCACAAGCAGAACAAATATGAATGAGACACTAATCAAATTCCTTCTGATTAGCCTAATAACTAAAACCATTTACGAAGATATGGCCCGAGTTCCATTCACTCGTGTTCAACCCTATCAAGGCTCAATGCATACAGTGAACCATCAGTTCCATTCAATCATCGTCAAACCCCACCCATAGGTACAGTGCACAGCGTAGGAAAATCAGTTTCATTCACTCGTGTTCACCCCCATCCCCTTACAAGTACAGTGCCCCATCACTTCCACTCGTTCATCTTCAACCTCCCTTACAGGGAGAGTGCACACAGTGCTCCATCTCCTCCATTCTCACCCTCACCTCCCTTACAGGTACAGTGCACATAGTGCACAATCACTCATCCTCACCCCCCCCCCTACAGGCACATTGCACACATTGCCCCACCACCTCCATCTACTCATTTTTAACCCCCTTACAGGTATAGTGCACACAGTGCACCATCCCCTCATCTTCAACCCCCTAACAGGTACAGTACACACAATGACCCATCCGTTCCATTCACTTGTGTTTCACCTCCATTACAGGTACAGTGCACACAGTACTCAATCATTTAGATTCGCTATTCTTCATACCCCCTCACGGTACAGTGCATAGTATTACATTAGTATAATTTCACCTGAGTTACAGTGCGCAGTGCTCCATCAGATTGATTCACACACCCTCAACCCCCGTTATTGCTTCAGTGCGCAGCTAGAGCGCCCATCGGTTCCACTGACTCCTCTTCAACCCACTTATAGAGTACATAGAGCACTCCATTACTTCCGTTCCCTCATCTTCAATGCCCATTAGTTACTGCAACAGTTCCATTCAATCTTCAATCCCTTTTAATAAATTACAGTGCAAACAGTGCCCCATTGGCCCCCTTCACTCATCATTAAACCCCGTTATAGGCACACTGCATACACTGCTTCAATACTTTCATTCGCGCATCTTTAACCCCCCTAGTATTGATACGACACACAAAATAGATAATCGGTTTCATTAACTCGCTTACAACTCTTAATCAAGTTTCTTATTAATCGGGCCATTTAATTCTATTGACTTGCTTACCTCGTTGGCCAAGATCCCGCCAATTTTACTGAAGGCGGGCATTTGGATGCCATACTTCTCCAACTCCTGGCGCATGGCACTGATTTCCTCATCTAGAAAAAAGGACAAATTTCTAGATGTCTAGGCAGTGAAATTGATGAAATGGAAAATGTTTTATTCACATACATGTGCATTCATTTTCAGCTAGATTGTATTTGAAAGGATAGAGCAGGTACTTGAATTTAAGGTAATTACATCTAGTTATAGTAAATAAATGACGATAGTATTTATAGTTTCTGTCAAAAAAAAGAGATTGGAGAATTTACTTTCTAAAACTAGCACACTGCATCACTTTTCATGGAATCCTCCAACCTCATGGAGTAACCGTGTGCAATATAGACTACTTTCAATATGAATCATATCTGCTGTATCATCTTTCCTAAAATCGCCCTTCCCCTCTCCATCATCCCGGTGCTTGAGCTAACCCCTACTGGGTAGGTTAATTAGTGAGCAGGGGATTGGGTTCCCTTTCAGTATGATCCAGTCATGATCCCACCTAGAGCCAGACATAAGCCTAACCTGATCCCGTCAGCCGACCCCGGCCCTCCTCTATTCAAAAATACGAGTGGTGCACAACTGTGCTTATAGTATCTAGAGATCTTGAGATTGAATTCTTCCTTTATGCCAAAATTCTTATAAAAGGGAATAAATGTTCTTCGTTCATTTTTAGATAGTTCATAGTTTACAGATACATAAATAGAAAGGAACTGAGCGTACATTGCTGGTCTTGTGCTTATATATATATTGTTTGGATCACTAACATTACCTGTTTAAAGTAAAACTTAAATTAACATTTTGGTAGCATGTAAGCCACGGACAAGGCTCTTATGATTACTCCGAAAGAATGACCACTAAATACAGAGACATATTAGTTTGTTTCTACAAAAGTGTTCACTACATCTGGATTATACATATATACGCATGATTATAATATCCACTGTGGCCACTGGCTATATCCTAAACGACGAACCATAATTAGTACACCCACACCCTCTGTCACCCTGGCTCACACAATGGTAGAGGAAATTTGTATTTAAATGGAAATCAACCTGTGACTGTACTTATCCACCTGACCATCAATCTATTGGTATGCAAAATCTCCGTTTGCACTGTAGTAGTAAGGTCTTAACATTTTAGGTATAATTATCTTTCTTCCAGATCAGAGGAACATAACGGTAACCGGATCTCCCACGCTTACCTTTCTAATTGAGTTCGTGGGGGTAGTGTGTGTGTTTACTTCCCTATGACAAAGTATACGTAGGTCTAGTCTTTTGACTCTACGAGTATTGCCTTTTTTACAGGATAGTTCAGGGCCGGGTATGACATAAAATATGGTTCTGTTGTCTCCCTTTTCCGCACGTGCACTACCACCAGTCTTTATACCACCAGATATTACAGCCCTGGTTAACTGTTTAAACTTTAGAAGTACTCACCTGTAAATTTGATTTTTCCGTAGAGATCTTGGATCTGTGGCGCACGGCCAAGTTTGAAAAGATATAGACTGAAAAAGAGGAGTGATTTCAGAAATAAAATCAAATGAGGTCAACGGTAATACGGAAAAATACATATTTCAAAACCACAATTCAGGAAATTGTTCCATCTGTTGTCTGCGATATACCACTACGGCATGTTTGGTATGACAAATAATGTCAAAAAACTTTAATTTCACTATACGCATGACGCGGGCTGCCAAAAGTACTCATACATCTCACTTTGCCAAGGACACTTTATAGGAATAACTTAAAAATTTACTTTATTCAATGTTGTCATCATCATATTTGACAAACCACGGTAATCAGATGGTTGAAAAAGACAGACTGAAGTCCTGACAGGTGTGATAAGGTAATAGCTCAAGATATGTGAAAATGGTTCGACTTCTCTTGGCCTATTTTTCATTGACTCGTCATACGCCGCGACTTTCTTATTAACTGTAAGTTGTGTTTGAACAGAAAGGGAAGGGGTGACGGGTGGGTATAAACTGCAGGAGGCCCTGCCAAGACTGACGTTGGGAAAATCCAACTGAAAAAGATAGTATGATTCACCTAGCGAGCTCAATGAATACTTAACAGGTGGGTGGGAAGACCATTGCATGCCAGACCTGGCCAAGGGAATACGTGTTTAAATTGGTTGGGCAGACTGGAATTAAGGTAGCCCACGTTCCTACATGTATTTGCCTGAATCATTTATGTGTCTTGTTTAATTTGAAGTACATGTGTATATTGCTTACGAATATTAACTTGAGAGGTTGTCATGACTCAACAGAATATAAATCAAAATTATAAGTCATTTTCCCCGTTTTATGTTTTTCCTCGATTCTTTGGCACTCATTCCCTCTGGTGGACACACGCCATACACGGTAACCAGGATCTACTTAAATAGCCTATCATTACTTCTCGTTATAGAGAGGGCAGCCAGATAAACGACCTAGTTCCCACACTGTGTCATACTCTTGAGTAAACTTTCTTGATGTATATTCTTAATATATCTGTTACTGTGTTGTGTTGTTAACGATATGATGTAAACTACAACGATACTGGTTTCCCTGTCAGATGGGGAATGGTTAGTGTCTCTATCTCTGTTTCTGGCACTGTACGGGTAGAGGAGGGAAGGCCGCATCAATAACACTGCAGACTGTAGGCTGCGCCACACCCCAACCCCCTTCATGGCCTGACCCCTCCTCTCCGTGAGAGCCATCAAAGCGCCTTCAAAAATACAGGACGGGGGAGATCAATTCTTTTGTGAGGAGCCAGAACACCCCGTTAGCAGGCCCCAGCGTCCGTGGGCTCGGAAATAGACAGCCCTGGGCTAAAGGGGTTGTGTTGGTCGGACGGAGGGGGCAGGCTTTGTGGTGGCGGGCCAGGTGGCCGGGCCGGGGCCGTGTACATGGTCACGCCTGGTCAGAGGACCAGGCAACTCCATCCGCATCCCTGTTTACCTCAATGATTTACTTAGAAACCGCTCTAGATCCACCCTTCACACGTCAATCGTAGATAGTCTCTGCTCGGTGCAGCACCGACAAGTAATGGAATTTGGTGGAGCAGAATTCAGGTCCTCTTGGAATATCTGCACAGGAGCTAGTCAAGCTATAATACTTAACATCTGATAATAAACTTTAAATCTCAACATTATTGAGAATTTGAGTACACATAATATCAATGAGGCCTTTCTCTGAAGAATGTCTAATATAATTATTGCTCTCAAAAAGGATAAATTGCGAAGAGTATAATGTCAGGTAAATTTTTGAAGTCGGATTTTTTTTAATCCACTGTAATTGTATAAACAACAAACCTTTTGAAAAAGAATTGAAACCAAAACACTTGCAACTTGTGAGTGGCCACATGTAACTAATCAATATAAAACTTACTCCTTTTCAAACTTTCTGTTGTTTTACTCAAGTGATACGGACAGATTCTTAGAGGTTTGTATGACTGGGGGTTGTTGTTTTGAGGGTTGTTGTTGGTGGGGTCGGACGTAGTCTTCCCAGGTGAAGTACTCACCTGAGGGCGTGGATGCAGTAGATCGTGCGGGGCATGTTCTTTCGGTCATACACATCTGTTGTTTCTGGGTAGAATATCTGCAAACAGGAAGAATGAAACAGAATATTGAATGAAGAATTCAGAACTAATTATCTGCTGCTGAGATTTTCGCTCGGCGGGGGTATAAGTGGGTAACAGGCCACAGGTAATAATGCAAATTTCTTCTCTAAATAAGGTGTCTTACTTTTTTTTTTACCACCTAGCCTTCCTAAAGCTCATCAAAGGTAACTGTGACAAAGACTGGTGGTCTCATCTGGCGATGGCCTCAAAGACCAGAGACAGGCAAAGGAGTCGGAATTACTGTCCGACAGCACGGGATAGGTAAAGAGTCACACAATGATGTGTGTGTGTGTGTGTGTGTGTGTGTGTTGGTGTGTGTGTGTGTGTGTGTGTGTGTGTGTGTGTGTGTGTGTGTGTGTGTGTGTGTGTGTGTGTGTGTTGGTGTATGTATGTATTAACAGACCCTCTAAATGTCCCCAGTCGGCATTAAGTTAAGTAGCTGTTAAGTATTAATGTGACGAAAATTTAGAGTGTACGCTACTAGAGCAGTGAGCTGTGACGTGACGTGTGAAATGTGTACGTTTTAAACTTGAAAAGAACCTAGGCCTCTCCTTTCACGCCAACTCCCTGCTGAAACGGTTTGCAAACACTTGACCTCACAATAGGACCTCAAAACGTAAATAACTATGTTTTGAGAGCAGTGTTTTTATTGCTTCTTTCACCAGTCAACCTTGCAAAAATAACATCTGCAGATTGATGTCCCACTCCCATTGTACTGTTTTTCTCTCTATACTACATATATATAGACGGCTGCCATTTGTACTGCCGGACATTAAATCTGTATATTTTATCATTTCACTACAATACACAGAGTCATGAGACTTTCAGTCGGACGATATGTGCTTTCGAATCGACAACTTTTTCATTTGAATTGCAAAGTATTTATGACTAGCTTGAAAGATCCATTGAAATATCCACTCCTTGAGAAGAAACGCCTCCTTTGGTCTGTTTTCAGGCGATTTGCGTCATCCGACATAATCATGAAATGGCTCAGTGTTGTCGGTTGTTAGGACCCTTGGATTTTAATCACGGACATTCCACCAATGGTCTCTACATTATTCAGAGATGCCACTCCTGGCTGTTGAAAAAGTAGGAAAAGTAGAAAACGCTCTTCCTACTTTTTTTTCTAGAAGCAACTAGGAGGCAAATAACCTTTAGAAAGAGAGACCTGACATTGAATTTGATTTGAGTAGCTTGAAACTAAACAGTAAAGTACTCTCAAACAGATAATCAAGTGATGTAGGAAGTATACTGAAAAGTAGGAAATCCTACAAAAGTAGGAAAAATTGGCGTCTCTGATTTTATTCACCCCCAACTGAATGCGTCAGACTTCACAAGTTGAGACATCTTAATTAGGTAATCTATGTGAAGATTTTCCCCCTTTGAATTTATTAACAGTAAGTACATACAGAATAACATTTTGGTATTTTACCGCAGAACCGACCCGTGGCTTACATACGCGCGCCTGACTCAGGTTCAATACTGGCCACTGCCCAGGTCACGCCCAGCACTCACGGGCGGGCAGGTCGGGTAATGGACTAGAGTCAAGTCACATTTGAAGTTGTCCAGTATGAACCAAAACATCGATGTGCGCGACCATTGCGTTAACGTCCATACATTGTTCAATAAATGACAATGGCAGTATGTAACATCATCCATTTTACTAAGGACATTCTGAGTCGTCCACATGTCATTGAAACAAAATTTCGTTTGCTGTACAACTCAACTACCCTCCGGAAGTTCCGAACCCCCACTCCCTTGTCCACTGGATACGCATCAGCGTTTTAAAATCGCAGAGAAAGGGAACTACCCTCAGATTTCAGTTATCAATTATTCAATATTTTAGGTAGAAGTCCGGACTGTGCATGGTAGAGAATTAAAGAGCATTATCAATACAACGCATAGCATCAACAGTTAACTCTACTAACATAATGCTTTTATCAACTATCATTTGCTTGAGTTTGAATGGCTACAAATTTATATAACTATCAAAGGTTCTGTCAACTGAAGGAATAACTTTTTCCCAAGCATGTATAAATTTTATTCATTTCTCTTTTTTTAATTTTTTTTTTCTATTATAAATATTGGCAGTTAAGTTATCAATAAGTGAGAAGACCTGGGCCTCTGGTAGCCCATGATCGCCTGATATGATCACAATAGTGGATGAGCGTAGGGAAGTGGAGTCACGTTGGAGTACTCCCGTATGTGCTTTGAGTTACTCACCATTGAATCTAACAGGCCTGCTTTGTTAAGAAAATCCCCACTAGTGGTGAAACGCTCTTCTGACTACGAGGCAGAGCCGTACAGCTCACTGGTAAAGATCTGACGTGATCCTCCAAATGCCAAGTCTCCTAACAACTCGGGCCGCGTTGTTGTCTGGTATCGAGACCACAAATGGGGCCAATTTGTCATGATTAGCAACTTGATAACATCTTCAGAGCCTCGTCCTTTTGTTATCAAACTTCTCCGTTAGCATGTGGGACTTTAAAACTTTGTTTAACAAAATAGTGTTTAGTGCGCCCAAAGAAACATGGCCAAATGAATACAATGAATACAAAGAGAACCAACTTTGAAATTAAATTAGCTGACCAGTCGTTAATGTGTACAACAAGACATCTCAGTACTGCGCAGCATCGAATGAGTTTGGCGTATTGCCAGCCATTCTGATCATTATTTTAAACATCTCTATTCATCTAATAAATGCGGAAGCGACAACTTCAAAATATGGTGACATTAATGCTGATGTAACCAAAGGAAAGAAACAATACACAGCATACGATATCATCGATCGTAAGGGTAGGGCTTAGCCAGGATAAATCACTAATTTCAACACTGTTGAAGCAAAGACACGCCCATTTGTTTAATGATTCACACTGGTCAGTACAAGCCGAATCAAGAGGGGCCAAGGTTTATCAATCAATAAATGCAAGCCTTCTCCTAAGAGAGATATATATTTATTTTCTTACCTACCTGCATACCAGTTCCAAAAGTGCCCCCCCCCCCCGCCTCTTTAGTACAAATACGTTCCCTAACCTGTTAACATAGACAGAATTGATCATACTGAACGCTAAGGATGACAAAATATTTAAACTTTCTTCAATATAGCAGGCAACAGAAATGCCTTCTAGCCATATTCTTAGCTAGTTTAGCTTAGACGAACGCCACCAAATATAAAATTTAACAAGGTTTTTAGTGGTTCGTGTCGTGTGGTTCTATTTTGTAGGCCGAGTGACCATATTCAATAGAATCTACTAACGATCCTCCACATCTGATGGAAACAAACAAATATTACCTTTCTGAAAACTATTGAGAAAGTGTGCTCAAGATCTTTAGATGGCTTCATACCAATGTGTAACGATCAAAGCCTCCATAGAATTTTAAGGGTGGTTCCATTCTCGAACCTTTTTTTTAACGACAAGCAACGATCGTTAATGTTGACAGGACATTTTGCAGTTTGAAAGACATGCAGCAGCATATCGTAATAGCCGAGCACCTCTGAAACCAAATACTAATGGCCAGCGGAGGCATAGATTTGTGTTATCTAAAGTGCAGCCTGCTTAATACAAGTCACGGGCTTTCCGTGCCACGTGCACCCGTGAGGTATACAAAATACAAATGCACAAAGGCGGGAATTTGTAAGCAAAAGGTTTCCTATAGCTGCATAATGCGACCGGGAAATGTTCCCCATTAGAGCGACACAATTGTACAAGCACCATGACTTCTTAATCTCAAAGGGCAATAAAATTAATGTGTACATATCCGTTAACTAGACATAAATTGTATGTATTTATATTTGAATATAATTTATTTTGAATATTTAAATAGGAGGACAATTGGTTCAGTACACCATACTCTTAAAGTTCAGATATAATGCAACCCATAAAACACTTTATCTACGTGCATAACGCATGCACCAACTGACATCAGATCCATGTCCTTTCTGATACAATATTGATGAGGCCTATAAAGTGATTCCTGAACGTCGGCACTTAACCGAACACTTTATGTACATATATAAGTATGTAGTATTAAATGACAGCCGGAGCTGCGCCTGTCGCCTGTGGTGAGGGGGGTCAGAGGTGAGCTACTCCGAGTGTCGAAGAGAAACTCAGGTTCAGAGGTCGCTGAGATAACCGCAACCCTGCCTCCTTATGCCATCTATGACTTGGGGTTTTGGTGGGCAGGGTCACATTATCACCACTGCTGAAATGGTTACCACACATAACATACGTCATAATTGAAGAAGGGATTGACTGTACCTCTGGCATATATTGATTCACTGAATCGTTAATGAACACCTCAGTATAAGACAATTTTTTCAAATTTGAAATAAGCACTTTTGCGATCCGTACGGAGGAAAGGTAGGGACAAGTCCCGTAATGAAGAAGTACGTGCTTTGAAATTTAAAACAGAAATGTACATTTTACATGCCCTATTAAATTCCCAGTTTGTTCCATTTGGGGATCTTCAAAAGCTTGAGTGGTTCCACGCCTGCGGGACTATGGTAGTATCTAGGCATTGAAGACAAAACATTTGAATATGAAACATTTTGAGATATAAATTCCCCTGAATGCATGTAATATACCCGCATGCAATATTTAATAACAGTGGCCGTATTATCAGCTGAGATATAGATCTTTGAAACAAGTCTGCTGATTATCTTTTTTTTAATGAAGTCGATAGTGAGAGACATGCCCTCTATATAAGTTCATGCAAGCACCAGTGTCTGCTTTGTAATACATTAATTGGGTTACAGTAATTCTTGGCCTACACGACCAGTCTGGTGGCACAGTATGGCCTGTGGAATTATGTGAAATGGGCGACAAACAATGTGTTTTTAATACTAGTTGGGCTCTATAAGTCCAGCGTGTGGCACGAACATCCTATAGATCAGGCGACCTGTGACCGCTCTGGGCGAGGGACTGAAGGGGACGAGCTGCCACACCACATCTGGCGAGGACATGGGGACGGATTTTACATCTACATATTATATTGTGCGAATATATATGTTATGTATAAGTTCCAGAAATGCAAATGCACATAAACTCATATTTTACGAATTAAAAAAAATGCTGGGATTAAATTACTTTCTAGAAAGTGGTGCAATTCTTTCCTTCCTTATGTCCTCTCACCAAATACAAAGGCTATGGTTCGTCGCATTATCTACATGCTGTATAGAACCCTATGGGAGGATAATCCCTGCGAATTATTTTTGTTGATTTAGAGATCTGTCTTAATACTAGACATGATAATGGAACCGCTCAGTTGGTTGCTGTATAGGTTATTAATGTAGATCAAGATAATATGGCAATCTTAGAATGTTGTTTATCATAATAATAGGACTTAATTCTACTTAATGATTTTCGTGAATTACACGTCTCTAAAATTTAATATTGAGCGCCTATCATCATTGCATAAAAATAGTCGATTTGTGTTTATCAAATAAAAATTGCATGCACTACACTACAACCTAATCGAATAGTCCAGTTTCCGTATTTTGTCAATCCTTCAGCCCAAGTCACAATGTTTGCCTATATTTCCTCCAGGTTGGAGAATCATGAGGAAAGTGAAATTTGAACAGAGTGAGTCACAGACAAAGCCACGTGAACATTTGCTGTAATAATAATCGACTTCTTTGTAGAGGATGCCAAGCCTCAAGCATAACGAAAAACAAGTGATTTCGCGTAATGCTTAGGTTATCACCACGGTAGAGTTTGTGCAACAGCTGTGGGCAAAATGATGAGCATGACTCAGTGTTAGGTAACTCTTCGTAGGACTGATTTTTCGTCTGAATTGAAATGGAGTGTATTGCAACTAAATCATAGATCCTGCTTCTTAAGTTTCGACGATTACTTTCTAAGTTTCTAAAAGAAACATACAGCTTGGATCAGCCCTTCTTACAGAATTAAAACTTTTTGTAATTTCATCTATATAGGCAGTAGAATCTATCTTTACGGGCCATACACAAATTACCTAACGAGGGGATGGCTATGCGATCTGGTCCACATACACAAGTTCTGGTTTTGGTTGGAATTCGTGATAAATTAATGTATTTCCAGAAGTAACGGTCCTGGTTGCCCGCCTGATATTTATATCTATTAGATCTGCGTTCCGGAGAGGTCAACGCTCATTTCACGAAAAACAATGGGACTGAAAGGTCGTATGTGAGACGGGTGAGATCGATCACCGTCGACAGGGTCTGGGGTAGAGGTGTAAAACGCGGGAAGAGAACGTGTGAACAACGCTATGTTGGCAACAGGCAGACGACAACCGAACAGCCTGCCAAGAGCCTGCCTTCTGCCTAGATTTTTCCCATTCATTACTCCACAACAAAACGTAACCGAGAAATGCATAAATCTGTGAGCGGTTCCGTATGGATGTACTTGCGTATGATTCTGTACATGGATAAAATTCTATTAACTAACGTACAGAGATGGGGCTGTTTCTAGTTGTTTTGTTACTGAACTGTTTTTTTGGGGCCATCAACTGCATAGCTAAAAGGGATTGATAAGTTAGAGTGAGGAATTTCTAAAGTGAAGGCATTCGGTTTTTACGAGGAGTCATAGGTTTAAGGTAGGGACCTTTGATGAAATTAAGAAAGTCTAGTTGAGATCATGCAGTCGGGCAGTGTGGCCGGATCTTAGATAGCCCAGTAGATGGGAAGGGGTAGGAACCAAGCCTCAGTGGGATTGTGAGGTGGCTGGCTAGAGACCAGCAACTTGTTCACTACAACAGTCTGTGACGCCGGGGTCGGCATGTCCGGGACGTCCAAAGCAACTGCTTGAGTGTAAATCAGGGTACTTATGCCTTTTAAAAAAGCAATTAGGATATCTTCCAAGAAAACTAGTTGGAGATACATTTAAGACAATAAATTGGATAACGGCCATCTAAGACTTTTGGCTTTAAATTAAGTATGTATGCCTCATAGGGAAAGGGGTGAGGGGTGAGAAGTTCATGAAAATATATGAACGTCCTTGAATAAATTCAATGCGTTCTTTTGATCAAATTCTCCTTGTGTAGGCACCCTGACACCCGAGACCGTGGTGGCACGCCTTGATACTTGTACTTTTCTATAATTATTGCTTGTTTCTGATCGAGCAAATCGGCACCTAACTTCGTATTCAAACCTTCACCCTCTTATCAGAATCACTTCTCTCACGCCATGTTTGTGATCACTAGAAACCATAATAATGTAGAATAAAATAAAGTGCATACAAATTAGTCTAACCTTGTTGATAAAGACACCTTCCGGCTAAAGATAGCCAACAAGATTATGCTTCGTGTAGACGTCAACGGTCCCTCGTCGGACCATTAACACTGTTGGGACATCTCAAATACTTAGTCAAAACACTATTAATTAGTGGCGTCAAAAACACGTAATTAATGGTCAGTGGTAATAACGAGTGGCCCGTGGATAAGTACAGTCAACACGATTTCTAAAAGTCAATACCACAGGCACGAGCGGGAGACCGCGTGATCAAGGACAGGTCTCTTGCGCACGGTTCGTCAACCATTTGTCTTTGGTGTTTAGAAAGTGTAGCTATACGAAGGGTAGCAACAAGGAAAACACTCCTTAGCAGACAGGAAGCCCTCTAGATTCCAATTCTAAAAGCGCACATATCCTATTCCACGCTGTATGACCAAAAAGGCCGCCGCCGGATGCAAGGAAACGAAGGTCACACACAAGTCTCAAAGATGAAGTGTGGCCAATATTTTTTTTGCTCCGATCTACAGTCCTATGTAATATTTGATCCAAGTAGGAGCTGCCCCACAATTACAATATGGCCTACTGAACTGTACTTCATTTCGATGGGTTTAAAACAAATGTATCCAGTTGGTATTAAGAATGGATCTAACAAAGGCCTGTATGTTACGATGTAACGACGAAATCATACCCTCTTCAGGTTCTGATAATCGGCTATCTACCTGGTCCCATTAGCAGATTAGCAACCCATTATCCCTTTGGGAGATTATAAACCAATATCGAACTATGTCATAACCGACCATCTTTTTTCCCTCTTGTTCATTCAACATGAAACAGCCTGCCTAGCTCTCAGCCATACATGCTGGGCATACATGTAAATCACGGGATATCCGTCATTTAAATTCCAGTCAGGATTATCACTTCCCTTGGTTCACTTGTTTTTGTAGAGGCAGTGGCAGTCTGGCGCCTAATACCTCTACACAATAACTCATGCGAGTTCACTTTTGTGATTAGAAAAACGTCCAGTGAATGTATATCTTTTCAAAAATAATGAAAAGGCGACATCACATTTTGTGATCTTTAGCGAACGATCTGTGTGTAAGGTAGCGATGTTAGGTCTTTTCCCCCAACATTACGAACCAAGCTTACTTTGATTTGATAAAACGGTATGCCAATTTCACACGATGGCATATAAACAACAGTACTTCAAACATCAGATTTGTGTAAGGCCAATCTTTCAATGCCAACTCATAAATCACTACATGTGCGCCATGCATGCCAGGGAGAAAATAAACGAAATTCAGTTTGGCCTGAAGTGTCAGGCACAGACAGCAATGCATTATGCTCAAAGTCTTGTCCATGTGTCACTGGCAATAAATATCTGCTATGCCTGGAACTGAGGAACAACAGAATGTATGTGAACGACTTGGCAGTGAACCAAATTGGAAAACCAACCAGGGGCGGCCCTCGAAATTTCAATGGTTGGTCAGCGAATATCACGTTTCTTTCGGTCTCAAAATACACCAGACATGAAAGGTCTCAACTCCACTCAGCTAAACGGGGCCAGCAGCGTGAGAAAAACTGCAACGAGCGTACAGGTGATACCGTTCCCTATGACTATCATAGAAACATACAGACTAAATGGTAGATACAAATGCGGAGATCATATTGTCTTTGGGCAACTCGAATCCAAATGAATTACTCAAGGATTACTTTTCATATTGTCTTTTAATTCCTTATTCTCATGGAGGTATACCACATACAGATAACATCCTTTTCGATTCACGACATAAGGTCATAATACAATACACCAGAGCTCAGAACTGGGATAGTAATTTATCATGCACAATCACTGTTACGGCCAATTACGCCCGTTTTAAGGGCAGAAAGAGTCAGGTTGCACGAGTTTCTAATATTCGAGTCCTTCTTTAGGGGGATATTTTCAGAGGTTGCTCACAGTGATAGTAATCTACGCAAAACAAACCATGCGGAAAGTGGGATACACAGATCATCTATATCCCTTTATGTGTTTCTGTCAGATGGTAAAGTGACTGAGAAGACGAAGCTTTCCTAGTCCTCATACCCATTTGTTGACATAGTTACCTTGATATTCCCCGGGGGCAGGTGGCAAGGGCAAATGACTACATGCAAAGTGATAAACAAGTCAACGGAACCACTGTTCATTATTTACTCAAAGGCCTCTTTGTGAAGTAACATTAATCATAGGAAACTCGTATATGACGTTACAAAAGAAATACGGATTAGACTTCAAACATATTAAATACTATGCCATTCAACACCACTGTGGTAGGAAATGCAGATTGAGTATTTGCTTATTCAGCCTAACATCATTCAAGTAAGTTCTATATGAAAAGTGAGCTGTTTTAGCATGCTTTATTTGAATTCTATGACCAATGAAACAGCAAGAGCAATACTGATAAATGTCTCAAATGTCTAATGTCTCAAATGTCAAATGTCTAAGTATGATATAACCCACATCATATCTGAATAGTGGCTAGGGTTCCTGTATGATGCGACCAGGGCCGGACAGAGTAATGATGATATTACATTGACCACCTGACGGGAGGTCAGGGGGTGACCTCAGGGCCTGTCATGTTCCGTCTGTACTACTGTCAGAATAGTTCAACTGTCACCAGTGTTACTCCGGTTATCCTCAAAGTGAGCACCTCTGGGGGTAACCAAACAGGTCAGCACCTATACTAAATCAAATCTTATTTTCGATTAGCCTGTATTTTCTTTTTTTCTTTTTATGACTTAAAAGCTCATTCGGAGACATCAAACCATGCAGGGTCCTAACCTAAATGTCAAATAAATGCAAAAGGAATCAACCATACTCAGCTATGATTGGCAATGATTGTTCCTTGATAAGTGTTTTTCTATCATTGTGAAAATGGAAAATTGAAGGCACAAATAATCATTGACAAGATACGTACTTAATGATGTTCCGACCTGGTTACAGCAATGCATTCATAAAATACTGACCCCGAGTTTATAGTGTGAATGATATACGTTGGATACAGGTCTACATGGTTTCTTTGTGTGAAATGTATGGTTGATTCAGAAAGCAAAAGTCGTGACTCTGCATTTATGTACACTGGTGATCATTTATAATATACTCTACGCTGGGATAAACAAATGATTTTCTCTCTTTTATAACAGAATTTCCCTTTCTCAAGAAAACTCAAAAGAGAATACCATAGGCAAAGACTTGAAAGAGAGGCTGCTTTGTTTCCGTGTGAGGTGGAGTATTTGAGGGGCTGGCTTACAGGTTGTTGTTTATGCAAGACAAATATTATTGACATACCGTAAAGGCTTACACGAAGAAGAAAAGAGAATATAGACAGCTCAATTTTTAGTGGCTTGCTTTTTGGTTCTTTCCCGCATGAACTTGTATAGAGGTGAACATTTTAGCATCATATTTGTTTATATTTATTAAAAATCATTAGTATATTTATTACAAATCATTAGTTATTTTATGCCAAATACTCATATTTGAAAATGCATGGTATAATTAAGATGATTGGAAGCAAAACGAAAATTCACTATGTAGGAGCGCACATACATACATTCGGGTTGAAGTAGGTTAACCCTTTGCAACTGGACAACCAATCGACAAACATGGACCTCGTGAAAAGTCATAGAGAGGCTCCCCGTTCCAGTAAGGGACCGTCCAATAACTACAAAATCATCAAAACATGAGTTCTAGACCCCCCCCCCCCCCCCCCCACCGCCCCCTTTAAGTTTAACATGTTGCATTCTTCAGAAATGTATTAAAGCCCGTGAACCCTTCCCTCTCCCACCACCCCTTTGTCAAGTTTGTGCGTGGGTAATTGATGGGCAGCCTAAACCTACAGTACTCACTAGATCATCCCACCCGTCTTCCGCTCTGACAGTAGCTACATATCTACCTTTTGCTTCTACATCAGTGAGATGTTTTCTTGGCCTTGGGAATGGGCAGGTCTCACCAGTCATCCGGATCGGCCTGACCGGGCTGGTGTGCCCTGGTGACCCCCTACCCGAAAGACGTCCCCTGCTGCCCAAACGACCATCCCGGTCGCTTCCCTACTTGTTAAAGTTTAAGATGTCCGATTCCGTATTAAAAGGCCCCAATTATAGGGTGTATTGATGTTAGCCCAGACTAGCTATGAGCTTTTGATGTGAGGACTCTTTCTAAGACTTAAATTCACACACACACATCAATATCACTAATATTGATGTGCGTCTCTGAGGCCAGGCGGTATTATAATTAGCGCCTAGCCTCAGAGATAACTAAATTTTCACTGGCTTGCTTTGTTACCTATTTTCTATGCTTCCATGCTATCAATCTGCTGCGATTCATTCGCTGAGCTACAACATAACAGATGACCACTTTAATTGCTTAGCCTTTTATATCCCCATTAAGGGGTAGTAGCACAGGGGCGATGCAGCAGACCTGTTTGTTTCAATGGCTGAGTTGGAGGGAAGAGGACGATAGACGACAAGAGTCCCAACAGAGTGGAGGGTTTACAGTGGATGGGGACGTCAGTCACGGTCCCTGAGTCGGCCAGGTCAGCCTCCAACCGACGTATTACTTGGGAAGAGAGTGGAATAGCTGAGGGTGTCGATGCCGCTCGTCAGACTCCCGCCTCCAGCTGGGGACGGATCTAAGGGGCCGCAGCCACAGGTGTCACTGGGTACAAACTGTGCTCTCATGCCAGACCACAGGTCTTCTGCACGTAAATATCAACCGCCTCTGTCAAAGCGAACAGCACACATTGGGTGTAAAGCTCAAACTGCCTCTCTATAGTCACCTTATGATAGGTCTCTTTACCAAGTCGACAGGGGCACAGATAAAGGTTAAAATTAGACTCATTATTATAGTACATGTAGAACAAATACCCCGTTTTGAGCCTAGGCAGAGAAGTTTATTATGTGTGAATGTACGAACATGTGTTACATTTCACTACGCAACATCCTAATAGAGCATAGTAACACGCAGACATTTTTACACATTCATAAAAAAAAACAACAACAAAAACAAACCTGCAGCAGTCTCTCATTGTCCAAAGTGAAAATAAACTCCTAATACTGTAAGCGTGCAAACACATCTATCAGATACACGAGGAATAGGATCATGCGGGAAGACAACTCTGTAGTTGTACAATACATGTACAATCAACGAGGTCACACGCCCCCACATATCTTAAAAAGAGTAATTGTTGCAACTTATTAAGCAGACAGAAGGACAATTAGTAGCGTTAATTAATCCTCGAAAAAAAGAAACTACATCTGTCTATTTCGACTCATTGCGTAGGTCATACGTATATGATAGGCCCACAATGCCATAATATGAGTGCAAATATGAGCCCAGGATAAAGACAGTTCTGCAGTTTTGTCGGATATCTCGGGTCGGATCCACGCTGGCCATTCTTCACGAGCCTTTTTATAGAAACGTAAACAACCGACTTTGTCCCAACACGTTTCCTCCTGTGACTGTTAACGCTTTTTCCCGTTTTCTGCTTTGCATTTCTATAAACGGACCCTTAATCTTACAGTCGTTAGGTGGGAGCATTGTTCCAGAGAAACACCCCGTAATCCCTGGGTGCACGTGGCCGTCGAGATAAAGAAGCTTTTACCAGTTTACCCCTGAGACAACAGAGCAGTCGGAATGTGTGTTTGGGGGTGGAGGGCTGTATGTGCACTTGTGTAAAAATTGTCACGGTATGTTAATTAATTTTCTACAAAAACACCATTAATGGACAAAAGAGGTTTGCCAAGACTAAAATTATTTACATAAGCCTTCTCAAAAAAAGGAACATAGCATAGATAATTATATATTTCAAAATACTTCTGACGCGATGAACTTGGACCAAGTGCAAAAGGCGCGGCTGGTGTGGCGTTATTTGGTTAGATTGTTAAGGCTCAGTTGAGCTATCTCATTCTAGGTAGACCTCAGGAATGTGGCTGTGACCAGAATGGGGTCGGTTTATAAATGGATTAGGGATTTGGGATCTTTCTCTGTGATCACTGGGGCGAGGTGGATCCCAGCGGCTGACGTTACCCGGTGAAACGTTCAGCCTGCCGTGTGGTCAGCTGGGCGGGAAGGGAACGGCCGGGGACACGGGCCAGGAGGGCTGTTCTATCTTAAAACATTTTGTTTGAATCACCGGTGCAGCACTTTCACCAATCTAACCTAGTACTTTATCATCTATAGGACATGCTATAAGGATAATCATCCATGCTTTTCGCTCATTTTAATATCTAGTCCACGATCCAAGTCCGGTAAAAAAAAAAGTTCCGGTAAGTCTCATTAGCCAACTTGGGAATCCCTTATGGCGTGAAGGGCAGGGTGTAGACTCCTGCCCAGGGTCCCACATGTCGCCATAGGGGACCTGGCCACACATGACCGACACCCACTGCCTCCTGTCACATGCTGTCGGCTTCTACTTCCAACCTATGTCATTTTACAACATGTCAACATCAGCAGCGATGTTCATGGCCACTGACCGTGTATTTACATTACAAGTATTTGTTCTTGTTTTTATGGTTTCGTCATATACAGTCAAAGCTAATATTTCGACGCCCTGCATTTCCCATTTATGAGTTCTTGGAGAGTCCAGCTAATTATATTCCAGGAAAAACGCACAAGGATAAACAACTCTCCGAGAAATGAGTACGACCGCATTATTTACTTCATGAATGAGGCTGGAGGAAATGCCTGTATATTGCTGGATGTAATATAAACCAGTCCCCCCCCCCTCCTTTTTTTTTGTTTATTGTTTTATTTATCTAATAATATCACCTTCCTCGAGTAAGACATATCTGCATAACAGGGTCATACTGTTCCCACTGAATCCCTTGGCACCCCTTGGCTACGTGACTACAACCGTGAAAAAACAACCTCACTTATAAAAAGTGAGTCGCGCAAACACGATGCCCTTTTGTGTTCTGTCCGCTACCAGGACTTGGTGGCATGAAACATACTATCGGCACATCTCACACTTCACAGGTCTGTCTGGTCCAGCGTTCTGCATAATAGTAAAATATTATAGGATATGTCCTACTGGGGAAAGGGCACAAAGGCCTACCGGTAGTGTAGATTTAGATTCCATATGGACTTTCCGAGTGACTTACGGTCATGTTGGTCATAAAGAGCTGATAAGAGCGACTCTAAAATATTCTCATTTTCTTCCCAAGTCTTGCAATACATGTACCATGGATATGTTTTCAAATTAAGAGACTGTATTCTATGCATTATATTGTAGACTCGTTATATCAACCACTTTGTTTATAGTTATTATAAGTGTTCATTACACTATGGTAGAAGTCAACTGGTGGGCAGGTAACCCAGGTGGCAGTGTGCACAGCTGACAGAAAGTGAGTGTGCACACAGTTAAACATATTCACACATGTGGTGCAGGTATTAGTGCCTACGCCCGACCTGCTCCGTGTCATTAATTCAGATCTTGTTGACACAAATTCCGCTACATTACGATGAACGCATCTGCCACTTACAAATATCTAAACTCATAATTTGACAAATTGGAGAAAAGGAAATTCGTACATTTGCTTTGCATCCAGTCTATAATATGAAATATTTGTTTACACATTGGACGTGAGCTACGACGTTCATGGGTACTTTGTTGGATATTCTAGTAGAGATGTAACTTTTAATGTTTAACCCTCAATTTGTGGACTTGGGGTGAAATACCAGGTACATCCACATGTCTGATGGGTTTTCTCTGGCCATCTGCCTGAACCATTAATCCAGACTTTGAGGCTTTACATCCAAAAAAAAAGTAACTGTTTCGAAATAATGTTTGCATGCGGATGGTCCCTTTGATGCGGGCTTGATAACAGTGCATGGTACAAACATGGAGTCTGTTTTGATGTGAATCAAATATATAGACAAAGAGTGACGAAGAAAAGCGTGTTTACCGTCCAGGGACCAAATATTAACTATCATCCAAACAGAATAGTGCAAAGAAACCTGACGTGTCTCTTAAAACGACTTCTGTCTATAGTAGCTACATTTAAAAACAAGGAATTAAAATTTGATGCCTTAAATAAGATTTCCCTCTGTATAACAGAGAAAACCTTAAGAGTACAGATAGGACCCTGACATACCAAATTAATCAGCATTGTTATGGCCATATGTCATAATGTATGTGTAATATGTATAGGTATTACGCAGCTACTAGCGTAGTGGCTTAGAGTGCCTTTACACCAATCCAATATAGCCCTTACTAAGGCTAAGCCAAGCACAGTGTGTATATAGAGCGTATGATAAAGTCAGCTTTAGGGAGTGTAAAGCTACTTTAACATTGGCACACCTGCCGATGGCCACCACGAATGGCGACACGCTCTGTATCCTCCCTCGTGAACCACATTTTACCACGTCTGGACTCCCCGACCTAGTAAGAGGGGGAAGTTGGGCGATTGGGCCCAACGGCTACATGAAAAAGGGCGGGAAAGGGACTGGGCGAGAGTCGATGGCCGGTACAGATGGAAGGAGGGGGCCCGGGGTGAACTAATAGAACTTTAGGTGGTTGAATCAGAGAAAGCGGAATTGACCGATTACCAGGCGGTTATGTATGAAACACAATATTGAACTGGCAGTACAGGGCAGTCATGTTCGCATTTTCTCACTTTTTGGGCGTCAGACCATATTATCGTCCTCGTCATTCCTCTTGGATTTAGCATTCATGAGTTGTTCTTGTGCCGAAGTAGAACTGCGACTACAAGACCAGGCTGTGAATAATGGTTTTTTCCTCATTGAATATTTATAGTAATAGCAATAGTATGCCTGCATTTGCTGATGGAATAGTGACGTTAACAGTAACAGATTTTCTGAGCTTTTTTTTTTTTTTGCCAACTAGTCCACCTGGTTCGTGTTGATGTCTTTCCACTAGACTGTGTATCAAAGTCCACTTGTTTATATAGTTATCATATGTTATCATCAGATATGAGAAGTATTCGTTAGCCCACCGTGCTTGTTGCTCACAAATTTCACTAGTCGCCCAAGGTTCCTACTAGCGGTTCGTACTGATATTTAATTCAATGGGTTAAAGTTTAAACACTGGGTAAGCATTCAGTTTGGTCTCACTGGTCTCAGCTTTGGATCCCTAATTCAGTCAAACAAGCCACAGGATCGACATTTACAGTAGACAGCTGCCGACTGAACATTCAGTCATTATAAAGACCGATCCGTGAACTACTCAACTCGTATTTGTAAGTTATCCATACTGTAACACCCGTTGTATCTTTTCACCTAAAGAGAGCGTACCGGACATCTGACCTGTCATGTGACCGAGGTCATGAGGTCAGAGGTCAGTGCACAGACTTCGGGGACCGATGGGAGTGACCCCTTCTACTTACACTACACACTGTCTTACTGATCTACACAATAAGGTCAAACCTATGAGCGGGTCACACACGTCCATTGAAATTGCACATGACATTTACTTTTATGGTATATATTGAAAATGTCTTGCATTATTCATTACAATATCATATCAAAATAAGGGGTGGGTTGTTTTCAAGTTTAAGGATATTGTTCGCACATTCTTTCGAATCATTCCTATGCAAAAACTGAACACACGAATTCAGGTTGCTGACCAATTTCGGATGTCTATGTAAACTAATATGAGATAGATCAAATACCCCTTTAACTTGGTGAAAACCGGATTCCTGCCGCATCTCTGGTCTTAATATCATAGGACCTCAGGGATTGCCACAAGGCACAGCTGTAATGTGATACCAGCTTTTTATTTGCGTGTTGGTTCGTTATTCTGTCAAGACTGCAACCTGGCACCGTCATAGTGCGTGGCGATTGACGTCGCAGCCATGGAAATGGCAAACATAGTGTTCTGAGAATTTCATCTAATTTTTATTCGGATTTGCTGAGGACAAAAATTGTATGGTTTAAACTTAAGACCATGAGCTGGGGCAGATACAGGATTTCGGAAAGGGGGGGGGGGGGTCCGCATAATATAGGCTTAGTACTAAAATTATGTGCATTCACATATGTGCGCTCTAGTGTTTTTCTCTTTGGCAAGTTTAAGTTGACACCAAAAGAGATGGGGGTCAGGACCGCCTAGAACCCCCGCCCCCTTGATCCACCCCTGATGAGCCTTTCTTTACTTTAGTAACGTAGTGACACATTGCTTCAACATTGTGCTTTACGAGCAGGTAACTGTGGCGCACATGAAAAGAGTTCATTCCTGTGTGAGCAGAACCATCCAAGATACTGTTTATCAGGCCTGGTTAACAATAATTTAATATCAAATTTTGAAACAGATTTTTTGGGGTGCTGGAGAGAAAAACTAACGGAAATCCGACAAAAGTCGGAAAACTTACATCCCTGTGGTTATAATTGGGCAATCAGACCTTGAACATTTCTGTTAAAAGTACAAATTATCAAATAATATTGAAACACCGTCTCGATATTCTTTTGTCACCGGTGACAATCGCCTGCCATTTAATTTTGGGACGCCCACTCAGTTTACTTTAAATTTCCTATATTATTATCTCTTAATTTAACGCCCAACACTAATTTTCCCGACTTACTCTAGTTTGCCATACACTGTATCAATCCGCGGGTTCAAGCGCGAACATAAATAGAAAATCGTTCCATGATAAGTCAAAGGTCCTACATTTGTTCAGTCAGGAAATACAGACCGTGGGAAAACAAAAGTCCCTGTGTTTAGGGAAAATTTTCAATTTCCCTGTGGACAGGGATCATCTTGTTGCCATTTTCCGTTTTTCCTGTGCACAGGTCACCTATTCATGATTCTGCATGTTTATATGACAGCTGTGGGTGGGCGGGGGTCGCACATGAAGGGCCTTCGGAAATTAAAACATCGATATGCCTGCTTACGGCCATGTCAGGTATGACCTGCTGGACGTCATAAATTGTTTCTTCAACAAGGCCCTCCCGTGGGGCTCCCACTAGGCGACGCTCCAGTCGTGCACGTGCACCTCATTAGGCCAGGCCCGCTCACACGCACAGCCTCCATCCGGACATAGGTGGACCATTTTCTCTGTACTCTTATTATATTGTACCCCTAGGGGTATAGTGTGGACAGCTTGTTTAATGCCATATAGAGATATAATTATCTGACAGAAAATGAGTGCCTTCAGTATTAACCCTAACTTGCCAGCCCTATCAATCTAAATTCATATACATTAATTATAATTAAATGTACGTGAATTTATATATAGATCTATATATACAAAAACTTCGCCTATAGCAAGTAGCTTCTGGTCAAAATCACACCTTTTTACACGAGAAGGTATGAGAGATCAAAGGTGAGGTGTGTGTACGACAAGTAAGGATGGGTGAATGGAGTGTCGGGGAAGGGGATAGTGATAGCATCTGTGATCTAGCTGGGCGCCTCTCTTTACGAATCTAGAAGACCCCGTTCAAAGTTTCCTTTCAGGTTTTGTTTGGTAACAGTTAACAACGAAAAGCTTCTACAACAGGAGATAAGATATGACAATATTTTGTCATTGCTTTCTAGTGGCCTAACCGTAGGGAGCTGGCCAACAACACTTCCATGTTTCTTGTGACTTGAAGGTTATTAACATTTCAAACAAATTTTGCCATTTCAATACCGGTTTTTTTTTTTGCGTCACCTGAGGCTGTATATGTATGCACACAGCTTAACGTTTCTAAATGAAAAAAAATAGTTGACGGGAGAGAGTGTGCTTACCTTAGGTAGGCCAATATCCTCCAAGGCCCTTAACCAGTGCACCGTGTTGTCTGTGTGTCGGAAATGTAATCCACGAGCCTGCAAAGGGAGCATTGGCATGATCACTGACGCTAAGACAACTACTAAAGGAAAGATAACAACTGTTTAGGAACTATCGATTTATGAACGCATTTAACAAACTAAGTAAATCTAGAATGAAGGTAAGCAAGACGTGGAAAATTTAGCCCCAATCGAATCGCATATCCGTTAGTACATCTCGAGATTTCGGAAAATTATACTATTTGAATCATGAGTTTTAATACATTGTTCAATGTTTAATTTTAGGACGAGTGAACGTTTTTGATGTGTGGTCCCAACAATTGCACGCTACCTGCTTCTACTAGCCCGCTAGTACCGTCGCTATGTAGAGTAGTGCAAAACAAGAGGGGCTAGTTTAAGTTCATTTTCAATTTTTAGCCTAATAAGTTTGTGCTTGATTTGTATTTGGTCCAATTCAATGGCCTTATAATTATAATAAGTTTGTGCTTAATTTTTATTTGGTTGAATGCAATACCAAAATATCTTTTTTTTAAACTATTGTTTTCTGTCAAGCTTATCAAGCTATCTTATCTATTTTTTTAATACTGTCCAGGATATCAATCAATACATGAAGTTATTGGCCAGGCACAAGATTAATCCCCTCACGAGCCCGGTAGACTAATGGGGAAGAAGATAAGATCAAAACCTGCATACCATGTTAATGTCTATGTCTAAACTCATTCTCACTCGTCTTTCAGTAGATAACAGACACTGGTATCTAGTTTTTTTAATGTACCATCTACCTGCCTGGCCTAGGCTGTGTGTGTAATGTGTCTGGGGCCTACCTTGAATCGGGCCTGGTCTCTGTCGTAGATCCGGCGCAGAGGCACCACCTCGGCGGCCATAAAGTGGGCCAGCTTGGCGAGGTAGACGCCGTTTCGGAGCCCCTCTTCCAGCTCAGTGGTCGGGGGCAGCTTCTCGTTGATACACGCCTCGATCCAGCTGTGAAGACACACAGGGGATTAGAGAAATGGTCACCATTTAACTCTTAAGTTCTATCTCATAGTTGGAACTGTTTCCTAATAAAAGTAGTAGAATATTACACTTTTACGAAAAAAAATATGGCTACTTGTATAATCAAAGTTGTAAGCATAGTAGGTATGACATTTAGTTTTAGATCAGAATACCGTAATCGAGACAATTATTTATATTTGCCTCCAAGACCGTCTTAGACGTGTAAATGTGTTTCACGTACACTTCCATTTAGTAGAGTTTCAAATCAGGGGTACCATGATAAAATCAAGATTTATATATGCACTTAAAACTAAAACGATCTCAAACGTGAAAATGGGGATATAGCGCGTAAAATCGAGGACTGGTGCACTAGTAAAACGGTGTCAATAGCACCATTCATGTCCAAACTATCACACAGTTTATCCCGGTTTACTTAGCTTTAATATGGGGTTCATCAGATCCTCTGGCATTATAAATGCGATTGTAAGCAGAACGATAAAGGTAAAGTAAACTTTATTTTAATCTTCATTCAGTGATGCAGAAACTGCACATCCACTGTGATATCTACGTTTCAACAATTGTTTGCGACTTCAGATGCGCCTGGAGCCCACATAATGATCCAGTAAGGGGGTCACCAGACCAACGTTAAACGATCATCTCGGTGAAGTTTTCAAGATATATTACAACACGTTTAAGACCGTTACCAACGTTCAAACTATTAAGCCTGCCATGACCCCTATCTCCTCCATTGTCGACAAAACAGTATGCATTACTACCATGACACTATGGGACGGGGGGGGGGGGGGGAGCTACAGCCAGTTCCTTAATGACACCGCTGACAGCATTCATATTAAGAGGCTCCCGGAAGGTCGCTTCCTACAACTGGATGATCCGTTAAGTGATGCGTTAATGATCTGAGCCATGCAACATGTGCAGAATACCGTCAGCTTAGCATGCCTTGGCCACTGACCTAATGGACCGACAAAACATGGGACAGATTCCCAGAGGCTGACATTTGATTGGTTATGGTATTTCATCAACACGTGGGTCACTGCCATTGTCACGTGAATGTTAATATAAAGGGGAGGAAAAGTTTCTCGATCAGAATAATTATAGTTTGTCTTTTAAGTTTGTTTGAATGTTAATTTCATGTCTTCCAGGGATTTTCCTTAACGTGGTACTAGAAGAATTCCCGTTGGGCTAGTGCAATTTGTTAGCAACTAGTCCGGTGGATCTGTGAAAATCTACACAATTTTTAATCTTCATATGAGCATGTGAAACTTTGATCCGGGCTAGTGCAAAGATGCTACCACTAGCCCAGTGGACTAGTTGACAAAATAGTAAAGGAAATCCTTTGAGTCGTCTCTTGCAAAGCGAGATATTCTTGACCAAGCATATATTTGTCCCCAACCAATATGATAGGAATCTTTCTCGCTAGGTTTTAAACCCAAGGACATTAAGATTAGGATATTTTCATTGCCAACAAAAAAAGGAACAAGAAGCGAAAGAGCTACAAAGTTCCGCTCATGCATGAGCCTATATGGGCTATGAGTAGTGATTACCGCCACCACTCCTGCTATCACACACAACTCAGGGAGGGGTTTAGGAAAGGGGCTGCTACTACTAGTACTGGGTCCCTGCACCTAGTACTGAGTGGCCTATCACTCACCAACCTAGACCTGCCCACCTGCAGGTGACAGTGGAGGTCCTAATGTGGAGGGGTGAGGGTTGATAGGCTCAAGTAGTGGTTATGTAACCCACTTCTGGCTTCTCAAACTGCCTGACTCTAACAACCATTTGTAGGACAATGCCCTTTAACAGCTGCAGATGAGATTTTCTAACCGGTCATTGAGAACAAAGAGAATTAAATGGCTAAAGACATGACTGATTGAGGGAGTCCCCACCAGTAGCTATAGTACTACATAGATATAACTAGGGACTCCCAAAAAAGGAGGAACCCCACCCATGTGGTTGGCAATTTTCTTTCTCGATCACTGGAGAAGAAACAATTTATAAATAGAGACATAACATTATAGGCACGGCTTGACCTAAGGTTGACCTAATTACGGAACCTTTCCCCTCTTCTTTTTCCTTTAATGCAAATATGAGAAAATGGAAATATTAAACATTCAGTGTGTCTATCAATATGTTAATCTGGAAAACCGCCGCCAACTTCAAATCACGATGTTCCCGATGTGCAAAAAGTTTCCAAGTTAAAAAATTTATCTTCTCCTGTCAATTACACCACGGAGTGTCTATGATTACACTTGACTCCTTGGGTCGTCCCGCCTCCATCGCGGAGATACAATGTGGCCTCCCGCCAACCGTTAACGGTTTGTGAATACAGTAGCAGTAGTGTGGAGAACGCCTGAGGTCATGACGGTCGATCTGATGGGGTCTTGACGGGATACAGCTGGTCAACACGACCAGCTGCTGGCCGGGGCAGTCTCCACACTTACCACACGGCTGGGTTTTTTAACAGAATAATTACGGTGTCCGTATAATAGACGCAATGAACCGTCAGATACAGGGGAAAGTTTTCCGTTCTTTACCAAGATGCACTACAATTCACCCTACCACGGATAGCTGATTTATAGTATTTAAGGCACCTACAGGCTAATTTTGACCAATTTTGTCGACAAAAACCCTGTAAAACTATAGAAAATTAATCAATAACTGTGATATTTCCACCTATAATGAATTAATTTTCAAACAACTTGGAAAATATGTAATGAATATAGATACAAAATTTAGAAGTAATGATCACTAGTTTTTTTCATGTCAAATTAGAAGTAGTGACCTGATTAATGAAAATTCCTATGCTAAAGCCTTGTGATTTGTCGACATATTACCCTGCATGCACGCTGATCAAGGCTTACCTGCAGAATCAAAATCATGAAATTTAGCTATCCGTGGTAGGGAGAATTCTCTGTCTGATATTATATAATGGACATTAGTGAAGATGGTATGATGGGTGTAGACTTCTAAAATCGAGAAGGTGACACAAGGCCTGGCGATTTCAATAATCATGACAATTTGAATTATGCACTTTAGTGACGGGCTAATTTTAACCCTGTTTGTTGTTTCAGAGCTTTGGACCGACGGGTCATCGGCCCCCGACTTCGTAGGGGCCCTTGAAAAAGGGGGGGGGGGGGTGGCTGTCCTGCCTGGGCCCCACTCATCAGTTTTTAATGGAGAAGAAACTAAGTATATATCCAGAGGTGGACCCAGAAATTGAAAAGCCCCCCCCCCCCCCCACAAACAAGAAAGTACGGGGAGGGGGGGGGGGGGCCCCGTTCACCCCCCACCCCCCACCCGTTAAATCATCTTTTTCACAATCACCTTTTATAATGTAGACTGGAATGTTTCTCAAAATTGGTAGTCATGGTGTAATGATGCGTCCGGGTTCCAAAACATAATTATTTTGTTTTTCCTAACTCTCTCTCACATCCCAATTTTTGACAAGGTGGCCACCAATCAGGGTACCAACTCAAATTTCCAAATTCCCTGTGTTTTCCCTGCCAATTTTTTCCTGTGTCATACTGAGCAATTTAAAAGCCCTTGTGTGTAGAAATAATTTGGACCCAACAACATGACATCAAATCCTTAGGCCAAAATAAAAAAAATAGTTGTGTTCAGGTAACAAAGGTTGAAAAAAATAGGGTAGGTAGGTCGAATTTTTTTTTTTTTTTTTTTTTTTTAACTCACAAAAGAGACCCGGGCAGTATTGGAAAAAAATAAAAATTCAACATATCACTTTAAAACAATTTTAGCATTTAAAATACATGCCTTGAGCATTTATGTGCTGTTTTATCGTTTTCCATGCTATTTTAGGTCAATTCTTTTGGATTTTGAAAAAAATTATTAAAAATTATTAAAAATTAGGGTAGGTAGGGTTACTTGATGAACACAACAATTTTTTTATTTTTGGCCTTATTATTTTGACAATCAGGAATTTCAATACCCGGCTACATTAAATGTTTTCCCTGTGTTTTGGTAAATAAAATTCACTGTGCTTTGGTAAAATTTGCAAATTCCCTGTGTTTTCCCTGTCAGGGATTTCTTTTTGCCATTTTCCCTGTTTTCCCTGTGTGGTTGGTACCCGACTAATGTTTCTCAACAGGGCAGCAATATGTTATGGTGCGTCAAGTGACTGCAAATCACCTCCCAATTTAAACCAGGTCTGACAGAAGACATGTTTCTGAACATGGTGCCATGTTTTTTTATGGTGTGCCAAGTGTGACACTTTTTTTCTAAACTTATTCTCAGTTTCTTATCTTTCACAAAGTCAGCGCACATCTTTCTCGGCATGGGAGCCATGTTTTTATGGTGTCCAAAAACAAAAAACAAAAATTCTCACCTTAAATTTTCTCACTTCCTAGGACAATGCAGGCCAAATGTCATATCAATAAAACCTGGCTTCGTACCCTAGTCAGACTGCTGGTTCTGTTTTATATACTTTGCGGTTCTTATCATTAATTATCCGCACATCTTTTGACCTAGCTGGTCGTCATAGCAACACTCAAGACGAACAAACCACTGAGCAATGAAGCTGCCCTCATAACTGCTTATCTAGTGCTGATAACGCCACTCTGCAACGTCATGAGCCAGGAAATTTATATTTCAACTATCAAATATATAATATTTCTCTAAAGTTAGATTAAGACGGCGAGAGTTAAGAAAATATTACAAATCTTATAATATGCACATTTCAAATAAATATCATCAACATTTCCAAAGTTATGAGACCTCAAAATATATAGGATCAAAGTTAAAATACCCTGAGCTATGACCTTGCATATATGCATGAACACAGTTTGCCTCCTATTACCACAAGCCTTACAGGGGCCGAAATGAGATCCGATTAATTGTGGGCCAGTCGAGCCCCTCATTTAAAAACTTTTGGGTCCAAACTAAGTTTTAATGGCCATGAGTTCCTAATCGCAAATACCTTATTGTAGGTAGTGAGCGAAGTATGGCTGTATGTACAGCTCATTTTCCACACAGTTTGCGTTTTTGAGTAAAAAAAACCAATATACAAGAACTACTTTTATGATTGACATTATAAATGCTCCCTTGAGAGGCTATCACACTTTTCTATTCAATGGCAATCTTTCATATGCTCCTTTTGCAAATTCTACTACTTTTTTTCAGAAGTTGTTTTTTTTTTGTCGTAAACAAGTCTAGTGTTTTTTGTTCAAGAGCTGGTCTGGGACAATCTGACCATCCGTTTGTTTAATTATGTAATATGTAAAGAAGAAGAGATGACAGCCCCAGGCGATTAACTTAAGAGAACATTTAATTACCAGCAAGCCTTCCTACACCTAACTTTATGATATTAATCTGGATATTTGATAGGCTAACTGTTTCGGAATTCTGAGTAGATGAATTCCTCAATTGGGACTGGTAAAAATGTAAGATACACCTGCACGACTGATGAGCCTTAGCAGGGCTCACAGAATTTTAAAATGGTTAGGTGTTCTGCGGCCACCCTGACCGTACATTGTGGGTGTCCTGCACCATAAAACAGGAGGTCCCATTGCCTCAACCTTGATAATAAAGTAAGATTTCTAGGCTGTCCACAGGACACTCCGGGACTCTTTTTCTTCAAAATTTCATTCAAAGTGAATAAAAAGATATCATGGGCCGAACAAGATATTCGGGTACTAACGTACCAAAAGAGGAGGGCAAAATTAACAGCATGAGTCCATCCTCTACCCTTGACCTCATCAGGAGGGAAGCAAAGAATATAGGTTTCAACAATATATATCTTAATGTTACAATTAAAAAAACTGTTAAATCTAGGTGTTATAAACCTTATCATAACTATTTTCAATGCCAACATGCAAACTGAAAAACATTAACCTTAATTTCTAAATGAAAAACTTCCAAGAATCCAAATCATAACAAGCACTTTGTATTATTGCGCAATCATGAAACAACTCCAACCAGTTTCTAATTGTTACTTCTCTTTATTCCTATATAGCTACTGAAAATGTGCTTGGAGAATGTCAAAAGACTTCTGACAAAGTGAAACCCCCTTTCTCAGTCTCCATATACTTTTATAGTAAAACAGTTTTGCTGTGCATGGAGAGTGATGAACCATTTTCTTCACTATAGTAAATGCCTATTCAGATTTTTGGCCAAACAAATTATGCATGGTTTCTTTTCCAAATTTCAGAAAAACAAAATGGAATTTCAAAAGTTCAGAACCAAATTACCGTATACTAGAACAAGAGCTAACAAACTACAATATAGTTTGATACTTATGATGCAGCCATTACTTCAAAAGTGTAACGAAAAATTTGTGACAAAATCCTAACAAACTTCCCTGGTTCTCATCATGCTGTTTAAAATATAAAAATGATTGACCAGCATCCAAAAAAATAGTGTACTGTAGAGAAGGGAGGAAATACATGAGCCACATCAGAAAACTCATCATGGATGGTAGAACACTAACAATAACACTAGACTAACGTAGGTATATAACATAAAAATTGAAAAATTCTAAAAAAAATATTGCAGAACGTATTATCAGCCATTTTGTCATTTTGAACGGAAAATAATGTAGATAAATATTCTTGCAGGTTCATAAAATATTTTGTTGATCTTATATCTTCATTTTACAACTGAAAAAACTTGGTCACAGCTTTTACTCAACATCAGGGGACACCTTTTTTTGGATAAACTGGTGGAATGTAAGGCCAAAAAAAAAAGAAGTTATGTTCAGGTAACATACTACATAGGTCGAAAAAAAGATAGGGTAGATCTAGGTAGTTTGAAATCTTTTTTTTTTTTTTTTTTTTTTTTGCTTTTCTTAAAAGAGACCCGATCAGTGTTGAAAATAAAAAGATATTCCAAATATCCCCATTAAAACAGTTAGGGTAGGGCCAAAAAATTAGGGTAGGTAGGGTTACCTGAACACAATTTTTTTTTTTGCCTTATATACCTAACAAACGGTAGGTACCTAGCAGGGATCGAAAAACCATGAGGCAAAAAAAAATTGTTGTATTCAGCTAATATTGGTCTAAAAAATTAGGGCAGGTATAAATATATTTTTTTGGATTTATCTTTTTACTTACCAAATAGACTCGGGCAGTGTTGAATATTTTTTTTAAATAGCGTGGGCACCCCGTTATAAGATCTAGAGATGTAATGGCAAGAACCTAATTTATTTAAAAAAAAAATTGTATTCTCAAGTCAAACTCAAACTAATAAGTGACATTGACGGATGATCGATGGCGGTTAACGTATGTTAACGTGTGGTTATATACATGTATATGGTGTGCGTCTACTTTAATTAAACAGAATATCAACTATAATTACTTAAACTTACATTTTGGCCTCCTCCAAGTGGCAAAGGTATTCGTAGGCCAAATTTTGTTTTCTTCTTTCGTCCATTTCTTCTGCAGAAATACGGGGATCTTCGACTTCTGCAAGCAAGAAATAGGAAACAGAGGTTTTCTTTATTTCAATGTCCATCATGGAATAATCACACGATATAAACATTTGTATTTTGACTTGCACTTTGCAGATAATGTCAATTTCCAAGGGTGGTATAGAACTTATTTAACTCTACTTGGGGCCTGGGCCGTGGGTTTGTGGCTGCCTGAAAACCGTCAACGGTAGCCTTCGAGAAGCCAGGCTTCAAACTTCAAAACTTTCTCCAACGCTCGACTCAAGAAAAAGCGTAATGTTACTCACTTCCATAGTGTGCCTTTGGACTGTCCCCTGATGTCCCTTCGGTGGCAGTCATCTTGCTGCTATGTAGTGTAATTGCAAGGCTGTTTCACGGTATAAATCCAGGTTAATCCAGTAAATATCCACGGAGAGCCCTCGGAGGCGCACTCATCTGCTAGCCGTCTACGGTTGAATCCTGGCGCGGTCCGCCGTGAAACGTTGACATACACTACGCTCTCCCAGCGTAGGAGAGCTCACTAGTGATTCTAACGCTGAGTTTTGGTCACCTAACACATGCTAGGAGAGTGTAGCTAATTGAATATGTATGACAACTTCCGGCCACCTGTTGCTGTAGTTCGTCGTCTTTTCACCAGGTGGCAGTAAACTAAACGTCAGATGGCGCCACCCGTAGATTGTTTACAAATGGCGCCGCTTCCTTAGTTTCCAACGTGAACCTTACACGTCAGTATACGATTTATCTTTTGTCATTGCAATGGAGTCTATGCTATAGTATTGATTTAGATATTAGGGGAAGTAGACGCTGTGAGATACGCGTACAGTGTGTTTTTGTTTTTAAAAAGAAGCAGGGTTCCGTTTGGTCGTAAGGGCAAGGCTAAGTTAGGCAAAGCCAAGGACCAAGTTAGACTGCACAGTGGTCAGTAGAGACTAGAGTAGCCTGAGGATGTCCACTTCATTCTAACCGAACACTTATGTTTCCATAAAAGTATCGTCGAATACATTATTATGATTATAAATGGGTTCATGTGAGACAGTTTGGGTATGCAGTATCTAATGGCTTTGACAGCAGCTTCTATGACACCGACAGTAGGCCTACTCAGTAGCTTTCACCAATACGGCAATAGTAATAGATCTAGACTAAGGAAGTTAACAGGGCCGTGCCCAGGGTTGGCAGCGGGGGGGTGGTGAGTTCCAAAAAGTGGAACTCTTCTAAATGTTTTGGAAGTAATATTGGGAAAATACTTCATAAGTTCCATGTACAATTGTATTGTATAAATGGGAGTAGAGCATGTCCCATGTATACATAGTCATACAAATTTGCATCAAGCAATAATTATTTAGATTTGAATATGAAAATGGTGGGGCAACCCCAATGGCAATAGTGGGGGATGTATATTTATGTAACGTCATGATTATTCCATTTTTCAAAATACAAAACTAGGACCAAGGTAGATGATTTTATCATAACAGTATATGTGTATTGAATCATGTGGTTAATTAAATCAGCTTTTCTTTAGTACACATATACTTTAGGGTTGATTGGGGCTCTTGACTGTTGAATTAACCAGATAGTATATCTTCCCAGCCAAGGATGTGACATCGGAGAATGTTCTAATAACGTCACAGAACATTATTAGAACGTCGCAGAACGTGACCGTTATGTCGCACCTTGGCTGGGTTGGTGGCATTTCAAAGGTTATTATAAAGGAAAAGAATATTTTAGTTCAAGTGTTTCAGTGGAACCTTTCCTCTAATTTTTGAATATAAAGGATTTTGAAGAAGGAAACATTTCCACCTGGGTGGAACTAATTATGACTTGTGCTCAGTGGGGGGGTGGCCCACCACCCCCACCTCCCCCCCTGGGTACGGGCCTGGGAAGGACAAGAAACGTATTAGATCTAGATTCTATTCTGATTTCTAGGCCTTTGTAAATGATTATTATATTGATCCCCTAGATTTTTGTACACCTAGATCTAGTACACCAACACACCAACAGCATTGGCTTCTGTACTAGGAAGTCGCTTTCGGGGAGGCGGGGGGGGGGGAGTGGTTTCAACAAAATAGATCTAGGCTCTAAACTTGTTTCCCCATGCACGCTGAAGAAAAATAATTGCGTGGGGGGATTTGGTGTTGATGCATATTTGGCCTCAAGTTTCCCCATTATTTGCACAAATGCCTTTGGAATTAGCCTCTGATGTTATTGCGTCAAATACCCTTTACAGACTAGGCTCAAAATGCGCTCATACTGACAGTTCAATACAGGCACAATACGCATTCTGGTGCTAGTCTGTAAGGGGTCTAGTATAAGAGAGAAGACTGTCTTTATTCAGAGAGTGCATGATTGTAATGATGTCATTTGGATTCCCAGATACATGTCTTGGGCGTACACAGTTAGATCTATAGAGAAGCGAGTATCAGGCGTTATTCTACAAGTACCGGTCCCATGCACGCTGATTACATCAACCTACAGCCCAGCTAACAATTTCACATTGTTACAACGTTGTAGCAACATTGTTTTCGGTTGTAACAATGTTGTAAATTTACCTTATCAGAACTAAAAGATGTGCACCATGGACTCTCAAAATTAAGGTCGCAGCAACGTTGTTATGTTATGTGACAAATTTACAACCTTTTCACAACCTAGATATTTAACAGAAAAACGTTGCTGGTGTTAACCTGGAATTTTCATAAATGACCACCCCCATGGGGGTACCGGGGTGGGGCTTTGGCTCCTGGGAAGAATATAGGTCCCCAGTAGCCCCTGCTGATCATAAAAGGTGATGATAGGGGGGAACAAAGCGCTCACCAAATGGTTCATTGGGTTTGATTGCCAGTTAGTGTCTGGGTTCACTATCCCCTGCTGTTTGCCTGCCCTGACACCCTCATCTTATAGATACAATCACCAAAGACTGACCAAGTCAAAACACATGTCTGAAAAGTCAGAATTGGTCCTGACTTGTTTTCGCTATAAAAATGACCCTGGCTGTTGGTATGGTGTAAAACATCCATTGCATGCTCACTCGCTCATGACCATTTTGACACTCAATGATTCATATAAATTGTCCCATTTCAAATGATAAATTGTTTTCATCACAATATAATTTTCAAACATACACACACACATAAATCTATATTCGACAGCATGAGAAAATTACAAATGTTATTTGTGATAACCTGATCTTCATTCCTGTATGTATTTACACCTAGAAATCATATGTTATGTTAACGACCTGTTGCATGATTTATAAGTACAGTCTCTCAAGAATAGAGAGAGTGTATAATGTGAAGGAACTGAGAGGAACTATGAGAAACTGTTTAGCCTGAGTATTTGCATGGATTCCACTCTTAAGGCTAACAACAAAAAGTGGATGTGTTCAGGTAACATAACCCTCTAGATTTAGGGTAGGTAGGTCGATGTTTTTTTGTTTTTGTTTTTTCTTTCAACTTGCACTCATGGACCGTGGCAGTGTTGAAAATAAGATAAATACTCCAAACATGACCTAACTTAATTTCATATATGAAATACATTTCCTGACTATCTGTTTGCTTTTTGGGAGTCCCTAGTTATATCTATGTAGTATTATAGCTACTGGTGGGGACTCCTTAAATCAGTCATGTCTTTAGCCATTTAATTCTCTTTGTTCTCAATGACCGGTTACACAATCTCATGTGCAGCTGTTGAAGGGCATTGTCCTACAAATGGTTCTTAGAGTCAGGCAGTTTGAGAAGCCAGAAGTGGGTTACATAACCACTACTTAAGCCAATTAACCCTCACCCCTCCACATTAGGACCTCCACTGTCACCTGCAGGTGGGTGGGTGCAAGGACCTAGTACTAGTAGTAGGGGCCCCTTTCCTAAGCCCCTCCCTGAGCTGTGTGTGACAGCGGGAGTGGTGGTGGTGGTCAGTACTCATAGCCCATATAGCCTTCTGGTTGTAGGAAGGCCTTCAGTTTATTGAGGGACGACCATCTCTCATGCATGAGCGGAACTTTGTAGCTCTTTTGCTTCTTGTTTGTCTTTTTTGATCAATTCTATTGAAATTTGGAAAGTTTTCTCTTTTGCTTCTTGTTTGTCTTTTTTGATCAATTCTATTGAAATTTGGAAAGTTTTGAAGAAATAGTCATGAAAAAAGTTAGTGTAGGGCCAAAATTTTTAGGGTAGGTCGGGTTACCCGAACACAACAATTCTTTTTTAGGCCTGATATTAGTACTTTGTTATGTCTTCAATATAGAACAATACTCCCTGATTCAAAACACCTCAATAATAAAATTTCTCTTAAAACTGAGGTCAAACGTTTCTAATTGATGACACATTACTAAAACGGGTTGAAATAGGATACTTTTCAAACACTAGTGCCACGCTGATTTAGTCAGAGTGGGCAGAAAGTCAGTGTGTCAGCATCGGCATTCATGGGCCTATATGTGAATATAAGGGCTTTTTTCACATGTTATATGCACCTACTCCACCTTTGAATTTTTTTATTCGTTGGGCGCGTAGGTGGAATTCGTTATTGATCTCCTACTTCCGTCTAATAAGTTTATATTATATATATATATATATATATCATTTATATTTATATATCTTAGTATATGTTAGTTAATATTACTAATAAGACACTAGAATACAATTATTAATATAAAGGAATGCATTTATTTGTAGAGAAAATGGCAGGCCGGTCACGCTCACGCGTTGGATCACCTTCTGCGCGGTCTCTACCCATGTTGCGAGATGACTACCGTGGTTTCAGCCCAGATGACTTTGGAAGGACGCCGAGGTATGATATTGAAGACAGACTAGTCTATCAGGAGAGGACAACTCAACAACTGATGGACAAAGCATACAAGATAAAAGGAGACCTGTTGGAGAATCTTAACTACACTCACGGTACTTGGCAGGAGGAAAAGGCAAACAGAGGATTACTACAAGAACACATCAAGTCCATCACAGAAATAGTCCGAAAACTTTCAAGAGATATAAGTGTGAGTTTTAAAAAAAATACCTTTGAATCCCATTGATTGCGGTATTGACAATCTGATTGCATTAATAGAACGAGCACGAATTCCTACATGATACCGTCGTTTTAAATTTTTGATTTGTGGTATCCTTAATAAATTCTCGGCCTAATCCTTTTCTTTAGGGAAAAAAAAGGAAGTTGTCTACCGTTAGCTATATAAAAAAACTGGACCCGAATGTTTTCACTTTAATGTACCCCTTGATATTTTTCAGCAAATTGAGCATCAGATCACGGCTAGATCCACGGTCAGTGAGGGTGCAGCAGCCGCGGTAAAGAATTTGGAGGTGTCGCACGTGGCCGGCGTCACGGACCTCCGGGGGCGGGTCGGGAGGTGTGACGCTGCCATCGCCAAACTGGCCGGAGACGTCAAGACCTGCTTTGATTCCATCAAGTCTATGAACCAACAGCAACAAGAAAAGTCCCAAAAGATAGTAGACAGACTGTCATCATTTGATCAGAAAGTAATTATATATGTTTCTATAATTGTTGGGAATTATATATATATATATATATTTGTTAATAGTTTTATTTATTAGTAATAATCTTCAAGGTTTCCCTTGGTTTTCAGAGTTATTACACTTATAAATGTGACAAATATATACAGGATCACATTAATTCATTATAATATGGCTCATTTCATGCAAATTTCAAGTAATGTTCAGTCTAACTCTATGACAATGACAATATCTAAAATAGATCCTTGTCAATCAACATCAAGTACATATATATGATGCATATGATAGTTAACGCTGTACAGATGTACAATAATTTGGGGTTGTTTTTTTACGGACGACAACATAAAACTATTGATAATTATTTTGACGACCCAGCTATTCCGATATTCGATCTATGTACGTCTAATAGCATTAAGCAGCATCGGCAACAAACTTTTGTATTCATAGTTGCGGAAAGTTTATAAGAAAAGAACGATGCACAAAACGTCTTTGCCAGATTGACATTAAGAAATTATAACTAAGTCTTAACTTATTTTTCGTTTGCAGATGAATGAAATGGGGATGAAGATAGAACGGATGGTGACTGAGCAGCAGCTTCGTTTACGGCACGTGGAGGGCGACAGTTCTGGAAAGATTACTTCATTGGACACCAAAACACGTCAGCTGATTGAAGAGACGCGTACTACTATGAATACTTTCAAACTTATGGAGGAAAATGAGCGCGAAAAACTTGAGACGCGCCTTGTGAATCACACTGAGAGGATGAATAATGCGCGCGATGGGAGGACGGTAATCTTATATAGATAGATATATTTTTTCTATAATTTAGGATTATTGTTGTTTCAAAACGATATTTTCCATAAATACCAGCAGGAAACAGATTATTTTGCAAAAGTAATAGTAATTATGGGATATTCTATGACCATTATTTAATGAGTGTCAACTTTAGCACAAATTTTTTCCTTTATAAATATTGATCCGGGAAATCCATTTCTAACTAGATCGTCGACAGAGTTCATAGAGAAAAAGCTTGTCTTTGGGACTTTTTTAATGTTAAATTCTGTAGTCGCCGTTGCCACCCCCCCCCCCCCCTTCTCTCTCTCCGCAGCTTCGATGCCCAATGGTGTCTTCACTGTAAATTATAAGCGAGGAACCTTCTAGGAAAATAATTTGGGGAGTATCGTGAACTATGATTAATCAAACGCTACTGTATTTAAGACAGTGAAAATTAGAATAAATTTATGACATAATACTATGGTCATGGACCGTTCATGAAATTCATCCAAGATATCTTGAAGTACGTATGTTACGTATATCAAAGTTCATAACTTTTCAATGATTATTTACGGATTATTTACTGTGAAGTGCGTTTTGTAATATCTGGCTGTTGTATGCTGCTACTGGATTATTGTGTTAGATTATTTTAGATACCAAAGATTGACCCAGGAGGCACATGTTTTAGTAGTTCGAGTCGCTCACTGCTTTATACTGTACATCAGCACTCATTAAAGTAAAACAGTTAGGCTGGATAACCTCTGGTGCGTTTTGCCGCCACGAGGCGTTCGTACACTGGCGTTACTCGACAAGATGTATACCAGTTGGTGGCTTTCCCTGATGTCTCTTCGAAGTTCCATAACAAATATGATATAAGTGGAAGTTAAGAGGTGGCCAAAAAGTGTGCATGTTACTCCGACCATGCAAAAAGGGCCTTATCAACAAAATGTAAAGCAAGTCTCTTTAACTTCTGTTTTCAGGAGAAATTAGAAAAGCGTATGGACGAGGGAACACTGCAGTTAAACAGAAGAGTACAAAAACTTGAAGAGGACTTCATCAAAGACCGGGATAAGGCGACAGCTATACAAACGGTAATCAATAAATGTTGTATTTTTCGGTTATTAAATACCCCGGAGTCGTAACCAACGATTGCAATTCCGCCAGGAATGAAAAATTATTCAATTCAATAGCCATTTGGAACCATTTGCTCAGTGTTTATATTATTATTATCTATTATGATAGAAGGGTTTTGTAATCTGGTCCTTTCAATGAACGCTCACCGTACATATATTTTCAATTTTCAGGGTTTAGAGCAGAAAGTAAACGTAGCTTTGGATGCACATCTGAAACGCCAGACGGGAGAGATCACACGACTGAAGAAGGAGTGTCGAGAAGGTTTTGCCACTGTCCATGAGACAATTAGCCACATGAAACAGGTAATGGATGGGAAAAGGAAACTTCTTGAAGAGCAGATACGCAAGGAAATTGCTCAAATACGGAAAATGGTTGTTTTGATATAGGTTCCTTTTCGACTCTACATTTGTTCTTGAAGATTTATTTTTTGACACGCAAAATTGATAATCATTAATAATGTTAATTTCAATGTATGAGCTACCAATTGATCAACTTATTAGGATCGAGCATCTAATGTCATTGGTGTTCATTTTGCACTTGTGTGTATGCACTCTTATGTGGAACACTAGAGGTATCAGATATCAGAATGTAAACTTATCATTTTAGTCTATACCTCAATATCTATTTTGTTCATGAACGCGCCTTCACGACAGTTGGGGCTTGCCCAAATTGAAGAATACGCATATAATTTGCGTATGTAGTAAGATATACCAATATACAATGTAATGTGCCATTTGCATGCCAATCCACATAATATTATGCCGAATTACCAACAATCAAAAATAGTGTTTACACTTATGTTTATAAATATACGCTTTACTTTTGTAGCGGTATTATTCTGACCAACCTTTCAGAATTCATGAACGTATCTCCATGACAGTTGGGGTTTGCTCCTGTTTAGGAACACGTGTATAATTTGTGTATGAAGTAAGATATACCAAAATATATTGATACAATGTATGTGCCATTTGCATGACAATCTATATATGCCAATGGGAATGCCAAGAACAATCCAAAATATTGTTTACAATTGCGTTTATGTATGCCTTACTTTTGTAGTATGCATTATTAGCCTTTTTTCAGATTTTTACTAATATAACTGTTAAATGACTTGCCAATTATATGAAATTAGGATAAGCATTTTTACAACTTGATTTGGTGTACTTATACCGTCAGTTAAGGGAGCTGATTGAATAAAATGCTCCATATATATCAGCGGTGATGGAATTTTACCTAGTTTTACAGATTGTATCCTAGTACGATATATTAGCAATAGTTAAAGTCATGTCATTTATGGGCTAGTTTAAAAAAAAAATCTTTATGTGAGAGTTGTATTATAACCGTTGAAACAAATGACCAGGTGGTCCTCTTCCAGGCTGGCCAGCCAAATTTGGAAATTTTCAAAATGTACAGAAATAAATTCATTGATGTTAAGAAAGAAATGAAGGTAATTGGCTTTAATACCGGGTGGTCGCCTAGCGGTGCCATTAGGCAGCATTCATATAGCTGGCCGATTCCGATACCGAATAACCTCAGCAGACAAAATATCAATGGTGCTCAATTTTGAACAACGGCTGCAGATTCGTCTGTGACAAAATCAGGATCGAAATCGTTGTGTAATGCAGGCTGAATGCTCCCATACAATAAAGCAGGTTGAGCTAATGTCCTGCGTCATTATAGAATCGGAATTGGCTAGCACTGCCACTCCAAGGTAAGACTATGGTGATGAGCTGTCGACTTGGTAATTTCGCAATCTCTTTGGGACAAAGGATAGTATTTCAGCATACTATATATTATCCAAGTCATAATGTCTGTCCTGGAGCGGAGCTTCCATGAGAGGCAAAATAGTCTTAGGAATTTGTCATCAAGTATGAACAGAACTATGTGAAAATGTCTTATCACTGTTGCCGGGCACCTCCAAGTCTCAAAAAACCATCTCTGACCTTTAGTGCACATGCACTTGTGCTGTTGCCGGGTGCTGGGTGCCTGTATTTTTCAACTTGTACCGGCGCTTTTTGAAGGCACCATGACTTGGCAAAAATCAAAACTTTTCATCATTTTGTAAACTTCAAAATTTCACTTTTACATGATGTTTTTGAGAAAAAATGGAATGGACTATTCTTCCCCAGATCTGGAACTTTCACCAGGATGTATCAATTTCTCTATAAATGGGCAGACAGGACAAGTAAAATCTGAAAATCACAAATTTTCAGAAAACTTGTTCCCGGCGAGATGTACACATTTCCTGTCTAAAGTGTCACTCTCCAATAACCAGTGTCTTTTTGTCATTATTGGAGTACAGAGGCAAAATGTCATTTTGCCTCTAAATAACAGACAATCATTCAGTTGTTTCGTAAATGTTAAGATTTAAACTTTGGGAAGTATACGTTAAATACATGCTCATACTCAAACTAATATGAAAATAGCGGTTCACCGCGGTCAATTTCAGAATTACAAGGATGAATAGTTCCATGAGCCTACGTGTACTTCCTTCAATTTTCGCACTATTGAAAATCTAAACTTGCATGTACATGTATTCACTAGTGACTACACACACAACACACTTATCGAAAGGTTAAAACATACTACAGTGTTTACCACTAACACTGGCCCGTAGGCCAATGGCTGACAATTTAAGAACAGGGCTGACAATTTTCAGCAAAATTAGGGCCAAATAGGCCCTGATGGCCGGCAGGGAATTTCTGATGTTTTTTTTTCTGTATTTTCTGATCACTTTAAGAGTTTAACCTGTAAAATGGAGACTGACATATTTGGGACCCTATCCTATGGAGTAAAAATCAGGGCCGACAGAAAGCTATCAGGTCCGACAATATCTTTGCATAGTCAGCCCTGTTGGCCGAGAGGCCAAAAAGTTAGTCGCCAACACTGTACTACTAGATTATGTCACCAATTTTTAAAATGCTTTTTTTAAAAGGGGGAGAGCTTGAGGAAGTGAGACGGAAATTCGTGTATTCGGCTCTAGGTAGAGGTCGACAGTGTCCCAGTGTGGGGCAAGCTAAAAATGTAGTGAATATAGGATTGGCAGCCACCCTGCATTTATTCCAGTTTCACAATCTTGCGAGGAAGGTTGTTCTACTCTATACACTTTTATGGCAACCTTCTATGCAAACAATAGGATGTGTAATTTATTCTAAAAGTAGTGAAAATAAAACAATGCAATCCACATCATTCTTTAGTTTTATTTCAAATTCTTAGTGAATTCATCTATCAGTAACAAGAAAACATTTTGTTACTAGTTCTATTTAGTATAGTACTTAGATGTGCCAATCTGCAGATCGTGATGAATTTGAAACATCAAATAAAAGCTTCACAACATACCCATTCTGGGAAAAATTTCCGTATACGGAAGATAGAGAGGTTGTACGAACAATCACTTAGCACGTATGAGGACACATTTAACCTGACTAAAGTATGTATAAAGTGCAATAACAAACTTATTCTCGCAGCTTGTTAGGATGTTATTCGACAGATGGATCTATCAATAGTTGGGAAAACTGATGAAATGGGATAAGCCTTATTGGAGAACAGAAGTGGATGCTTATAATTATCAATTTACTCTGTCCTATAAATTGTCTGTTATCATGGTGTTCGTAATCGTTCCTTATATCTTACAAACACTGAAGTATATTCAGATAGATGAAATCAGAGGTATTTTTAGACAACAGAATATGCTCCTCTTATGCACAAATATATTTGTACATGAAGGGTAAACTCTTACCATGATGATTTCAAAAATACATTGAATTTTAATGTAGAGGTTAGTTCGGGTTGATCCGAGCTGCCTCACTCAACAACAGAAGACCATGTCATGGGTGCCAATATCGAAATAACTTATTGTATTAAAAAAATGAATAAAACGTAATATTTATTTATATATGACTGAATTCCAAAAAATTATATGTATCTCCTAACATTTTTTCTTTTTATTCCAAGCATTTTTATTTTGCCTGTGGCAAGAGGCTTACATGACGTCATCTTGCCAATTAGAAGTTAGATTGAGAATGGTTTCACACTTCACACTTACAATCATAGGCCTTCAAAATCACGGTTCCATTCCCCCAGACTGATCAAGAGACCCCACCATCGAAATGTATATACGGTTACTCAGTATCAGTTTTTCAAACATTTATTTTTATCGATTGTGTGTCTACTTTTACTTGTCCATATCCTTTTAGCTGATAATAGATAAGATTTACCGAAAACTAATAACTAAAAGCTGAGTTGGGGAAAATATACATATATATGTACAAAGTAAATACATCTCTTCCAGTCATAATTTAACAATACCAGATCACTTTCACAAAGAAAGTACATGTATCAAGGAAGTTAAGAAGATTGTATCACCAGTGTCCATAGTCAATCAGCTGATCATAGACTAGCAGTGGTTTGGTGTTAACAAGAAGAAGTCTACAAATACAATCAAAACCTACTTACAACCTCAACAAACCTTTTCTTGGTTTCACGTACATATATATCTATGTAGTCTATTGAAATTGCTGTTGGACTTCTCCCCCATAAAAAATATCACTCCGGGGATAGTTTTCATTTCGTTTAGTATATTGAGAATACGTTGCGGATCATTTAATACAAAATCTATTAAAAGCAGACCTGTTTTGTACGATGTAAAATGCATTCGAAAATGTACTGGATATCAGTCTACGGCGTAGACTCTTCACAGAAAATAAAAAATACCTTTATGCCTAGTCTAAAGTCTAATGAGGCTTATGTAACAAAGTACAAAACTACAGTAAACTAGAAAATTATTAAGCTTATTTACAGGAAAATGCAAGTTATGTAATATCAAATAGTAATTTTAATAGGCTGAATGACATAAGTCTCAAAATCTCTGTTCGTTCATTTATAGATTGCAACCTAAAATGGACAATAAAGATGAGATTGATCTGTTTACCCTAAGTCACTGTTTACAAATATAAATATATATGTATAAAGTAAGCTGTAAAATTCAATTATGCAGCTTTAAATTTGAAATCAAGTAAGTGCTAGAGTACTTTCACTTTGACCTCAGATCTGATATATCTGCAAATCGTGTGCTAATGTATCGGAGAACTTAAAGGTATGACAAATTATCTTCACTGTTTCCAACAGGGTTTCTACAAGGTTTCTATAAGGGGTTAACAGTAGATTTTTTCTTTATAAAGAAACGCGGGTCCTTACAATTGTGTGACAAAAAGGTAAGTTCAGTAGATACTTAAACCTTGATGATTCTAGGCTGACCTCTTGACCCCATCATTACCCCTCAAAACTACAAAGGTCCACTTGGAAATGACGAACCGTCGACACTGATCCTGCGTCGGTAAAATCACAGACTACGACCCGCACCCAAAGGCTAACACGGTTACCAGGTGATAATCCCTGCTGCTGTTCGGGCCGTCAATTGGGCTCCTACAGTTCTGCGCTTCGGAGCCGTCACTTTAAAGGGGGTAGGAGTGGTAGCAACCTGTTTTATGTTTAGGAGACCATACTTTAATTTCACCACATTCTGATGGCCTAAACAGCTAGTTTTATGTGTAGAATCATACTTTAATTTCACCACATTCTGATGGCCTAAACAGCTAGTTTTATGTGTAGAATCATACTTTAATTTCACCACATTTTGATGGCCTGAATAGAAGTCAAATCTTAATGGAAAATTCACAGTGGTGACTTTGATCGATCGAGATTTTCGAAATGTGGCCAAATGAGGGAAAAAGGCCTATCCTGTAAACTGGAAAACCTAGTAGGAGCCTCTGATTCACGCTTCAAGGGCTGTCAAATGTAACGAGAGATGACACAGGCGCTTTGCCAATTTCTTTTCTAACAGTCCCAATCTGTCGTAGGTCGGACCACCCGTTAACCACCAATACCTGGCGCCATGATTCAAGATTCAAGATTCAAGAAGGCCATGTCTGGGTAGATTTCTGCCGATTTCTTCACACACGTATATATCTATAGATTTAAAAGTGGACCTATGTTTTCACAAAATATATCACTATTTAAGGAAAGGAGGGGGAAATAAGTTTCAGAGTAATCATAAAGAATCTGAAGTCGTTACAGCATGTTAGTTTTTCCTTATACCCGCATGTGTTCGGGGCTCGTCAGGCCGATGTAGGAGTTGGTGGTGCGGCGTCTGCACATCAGAGCACAAGCAGAGATCATGCCGAACACCTACAAAATGAAACCCCAAATTTACATCATGTACTTTGCACGGCTGTCATATTCAAATAAATGAAGTGTTCGCAATAAACGATGTAACTTGCATATGAGATCCATGAATTTTGAGAGAAATAAAGAATATGTTGGCAAGGTGGACATATTCATTCCATTTTTTTTGGGGGGGGGGGAGAAAATTTTTGTGAAACATGAAAAATCGATTAGCGTATAATTATTCGGATCAAAACAAAAACTAACATAAAAGTGAGACTAGAAGCTCAACTCACCAGTAGAATAGCAAAACCTCCAGCGACGCCAGCAATTATGCCAAGGTGACTCAGGAATTCGTCCTTCAATTTAGGGTAGCAGCCCTGAAGTTGACAAAAACGACATTAGATATGCATATCACATTAGATTATTTTTTTAGTCTAACAAGTAGCACGCCAATCCAGCATCAAAACATGATTTTACAACTTACATCGAATCAATGCAAGATGATAATTTCCTTTTGCTTGCTGATAAGTCGAATCGGAATGTCTTGTTTTTCGTTAAAATAATCCTGAAATACTAGGTCTCTATTTATTGAAAACTAAAATGAATGTTGATTAAACAAAACGTACGGATTTGTAAACGTTCGTTGCAGTGCAGTTGGACGATGGGCAGCAGGAGTCCGGGTAGTTATATGTCATGTTCTTGTGATGTTCGTACCATGGGGTGTTCTCCCAGTCAGTGTAGTTGGTCAATCCACAGCATTGGAGCTGGAAAATGGAAACGATATCTTGCCTTGGTCCGGCTTGACGTATTTGAACACATTTCACAGCAACACTACTAAATTGCCCGCAGAAGCATAACTTTATTCATGAACATGTACACTACATCTGTTTTCTACGCAAGGGAAACTTTTAATGATTTTTATATTAAAATCCCTTGTTCAACTGACCCTCCGATAAAATAACAATTTCCTGAATTAACTTACAGTTAAGAATAAACGAGGATGTACAAAATCAATTCAGTTGCATACTGGTCTAATGCATAAGCACACGTGCAACACCGTAACATTACATTCAGATAAGAAACAACATTTTGTTTATTATGTCATTGTATACGACAAACCTCTTTCTGCATGAAGTTGATTCCATCACGCTGGCTCGTACAGTTGTCGTACTTGCTCATGCCCTTCTCGATTCCCTTCCTGACAGCGCCGTCAACATCTGTGCGATACACATAGCCGAGGCTGGCAGCCACCACCATTCCGACTAAGATGATGAGAACCACCGTGAAAAACTAGAAGAGGAAAAGAGATTGTTATAATTTCATTAATGAAAGAGGGTAGAAATATAGTGGCACGGAGGACCTAGTTCGAGTTTTTATCATGACCACATACAATACTAGATCTCTAACTCTAAGTATATACAAAGAAAAATATTTACAGTCAATTTTGACAGTGTATCGCCATTGGTAATAGTTTTCACCACTTTACATACAGCATCAACATTTCAGTTTCGTAAGTATAGGAATGTGCACGATTAGCAATGCATAACGTCACTCACCACGGCTAGGAGACAGCGGTGTTCCTTGAAGGCTCCCACACAGCCGATTAGGCCAAGAATGAAGAAGATGATTCCAACAGCAATCAGGATCGTCGCTGGGATGAGCGTGTAGTAGGATGTAACAAGTTGTTCATAGTTCTTATTCTCAATGAAAACCCACGTTCCAATGAATATGAGTCCAGCTGCTGCCGCCTATGAATAAAAAAAACAAATGGGGGGTAACTAAAGGATGGGTTGAACCCTCTCATCAAATACCTAATTAGACATTGTATGGTTTCCAGACTCCTTATTATTTGTTCCCAAAATCTATTTTTCCTACATCTTATTCAGGTAGATTTTAAATGCGTTCCGACATTTTGCTCCAGGTATTTTTTTTGCTGTAAGGGCATTTTGCCGGTTTGTTAGGTGAACAATACTTTCGGAAAAGATACACCATCTTTTTATCTTAGTAACAATTAACAGGGATGGGAAATATATAATAAAACACAAATAGTCCATTACGGAAGAATCATAATCAGATAAGCGTCGTATCCTATGTCTATGGTATTACAGAACGAGGTCTTGAATGGGATCGATAATATCTGGGCGGGGATCATATAATCGACCCGTCTACAGCATCTAATACTGTCTATTTTCAGAACTGCAGTCGCCGCCCAACCAAGCTGACACTGGACCGCGCACCATAAGAATGAGTCAGGGCTTTTTCAAATAGCTATGAGACGTCAAAAAGAATACATCGGTCAAAGCTTGTGACTTTTGAATAGGATATGATTCACAGATGGAGTAATTGAGGATTTTTTTGGAACGGTAGTTGTAGCACAACAATCTCCATTCGTCTCCATTTCTTTGTTTGTAAACACTAAATGATAATACATGTATGTCACAGCACATAAAGGACATAAAAACTGTTTAAAAAAAAGAAAGAAAAGAAAAAGTGAGACATGTCTTATTTCACATCAGCTTTTACTTAACTTTCCTAGTCAGGGGTCGAAATATTATAAGGTCTAAATATTCAGGGGCCAGTTGGGCCCTCTACCATGAAAGTCTAGGGGCCCCGTGGGAGATAACTTCAGTATAGCCCTTTCTATCAATTTTATTCAAAATACTGCATTTTCTATGGTTCAGGCAGGCCCATTCAAAACACAATCTGGGGGCCCGACCATTTTTCTAGGGACATCGGGCAGCCGGGCCCGTGATATTTCAACTTTTGCTAGTGTGCCCCAGATGTACCAAGTCACTCAGAATTTTGATGTACACATGTTGGATTTACTCTATGTTTGTAGGGTCGTTGGCTGTTAGTTTTTAGTAGTCTTCTGTCTGTTCATTAATCTAAGTTGTTGTTTCCTGTTAGACCACCCCTACACTGATAGCATATTCTTTCAGTTTTGGTTCTAAGCATTCTCATTCTAGCTACAAAATGAGCATTCTGTGTTTGGGCCTATGGGCACTGTACTACAAGGGGAGGGTTGTACATAACTGGTGAGGGACATCAGTCCAAAGGAGACTCGCTATTCAAATGCCATTATTCAAAAAAAAAGAAAGAAAAAAAGTTGAGTTCAGGTTTCCAGACCGACTTTATGGTTGGTTGGTTGGTTATTGGTTGCTTTACACCCTAATTAACTGCCAGGGTCATATCAAGGGTGGTGATGGTGATCGAATCTATGAGAAGGTAGAGACCATACCCCTACACTTTAACCGAGGCAGGTGTTCTTTAATGTGCATGGTCCCATAGACAGGGCCACACACACAACAGCCGGCGGCCCTCTAGGAGCCTTTGATTTACCCAGTTGTTGCCACTGGGAGACATACAGAGGGGTGTAGCAGTCCAGCACAGCCCAGGATCGAACCCAGGCCGCCCACACAACAGGCGGACACTCTAACCACTTCACCACCCCGTACGCCCCGACTTTATGGTCAGGGCTAAAAAAATAGGGTTGGTCGGGAAACATGAACATCACTATTTTTTTTTGTAGGGGGGGCTTATGCTTAAATTGTTATCTGAAAACTGAGGCTATATCCACAGGCTTGGAAACAATAAACTTGTCACATAGATTTTTAACCATAGAATCTATTAGGTCTACACTGTTTTAATTCTATCAGTATTCAGTAATTAAGTCAGAAAAAAATGTAATTCGATAATGGCCGCGCAGTACTCACTGAGGATAATGAGACATATTCAAGAAATGCGCTATTTTGCTACATTTCAATATCTTTGAAAATTATTAATGTTCTCTTGGTGCACTGTTCAAAAATTCAATGTGACATATTATTATAACACTTCTATAGGTTTTTAAATGTCAAATGGCGCGGCCCTAACATTTTCACGTTACTGTGGCTGTGCAGACAATGCCAATGGGAATTGGAAGCTACAAGTACAACTAAAATGTAATTAAAGCAGATATACTAGCTAAGTTTGGGATTCCCAGATTCTATATTACTTTCAGTAAAGTGTTAGTGACACATAGATCTAGTCATAGTTCATACCGGCGTCATACGTCGTGATACGTCAAGACTGACCTCCACAGTAACAGTTAATTAAACACAGACTGACAGAGCTAGTTGAGTTTCAAGGGTGGGGACTACTCTCAAGTCTCAGATGTCGGCCAATTCTGGAAGCTCCAATCTCTTACAACTCTGCCCTTCTATTACAGTATTATCGATGCAGACAAACAGTTTTTTCGTAATGTAACGTTTACTTTTGTTTACTCACACTCAAGAGTTTAGCCGGATAAATTTATGTCATGAAGCTACTCACCCAGAATATGAGCGTCATCATACTCATTAGAACTTTTGAAGTGACACGCAACATTGTTTTTGTTGTCCACCAGCTACCAATGCTTCAAGGTATCCAAATAGCAATGATTTACACCTGCTGTGTATTGTCGTAGTCGTTAATTTCGTTACAGACGTAGAATTTTGGCAAAATAGTAGCTTCCCTTCGTGTGATGATGTTCACGCACTGTCATGTGAGCAAGTCACGTGATAAAGATAGTCTCAAACCTTTTCAGTAATATTAAAAACTTTGATTGCAATTGCTCATTCATAAATATATGGATGAAATTTACTTTCTTGTTGTGAGCAATAGTTAAAGAGAAATAATTAATCTTTCTTTAAAGAAAAACACACGATTTTTGGGGTGTTGAGAGTATTATAAAAGTTATAATTTAGTACTGCATAAACGGAAATTTTAGCATCTTGTGGGAGCATACTAGATCATTTTGACATCAATCATTTTACACATGTAACACAATGGTACTGTTTATGTAATTAACATTAATATTTTATGGAAACTATTCTCTAAATTCAATCGATGTGCTAGACTCGAGGATATTAATTCAATTTGGAGTTCGGACTACTCGGTGGTGTTATTTATGCAATGTATTCTCCCTTGATTACTTTTGGCACTGGGCCGAATCCGTGTTTTACCTGCCGATAACGGGGACGCCCTTCTCCCACCACGGTCTGTCCTCTGGCGGCCATTGCACACTGCAGTTGAACCACAGCCGCTGAAACATGATTTCTGCACGGGTTGCCGCGAGTCTAGCGCGACAACTGCCAAGGGCAGTAGGCCAGGTAAGAATATCAGTAATCTTTGATTGAATGCATGTGTCATGTCCTTCAACTCTTCTTTAGTTCGTTAGTTATTTCAGATCGGCTTTTGAAACCACTGCCGGTCTCTTGAAATGTGACCTCCAGTCCATGCAGGGAACACGTCTCGTTACTGCTACTGCTAGGGAACCCAAGTTAAACATTTCAGTGATGTCGTAGACCACATTATTAGCGTCGGGCTAAAGTATTACGGTTTTTAGTTAAATTTGAAACGGTTTCCATTTAATGAAATCAAATTCAGGACAGATCAGTTTTGTTTGTGTACACTGTCAGTTGTTGACAGTTCAGTTGCCGTGTGTGCTGTCAATGGGATGACCTTCACCCTAGTTTGACAGATCGTTAAAAAAGTGACAACTTTACAAACATAACTTTCATAAATTGAGAATCATGTTTGTATTGTCAGCGTTCTGTTTCAATAAACACATTTGTCAAAATAGGTTTGCATCCATCTATGTAATATGCCCTTGGACTTTGCATTTTGGGGCTTGACAACCGGAATTCAGTTCAGAGATTCACCTTCTCCTAAACTCAAACTATTGCTAACGTTTATGAACGTCTGTACTGAAACCGGAGTTGTCAATTTATTTGCGTTTCGGTCTTTTGTTACTTTAAACGTGGTACCCAAATTTTATTATCAAAGTTCATCTGCATATATCGACTGTTGCAGTGTTGGTTCAAGTACGGTATGCCCTTTCAAGTTTTTTCTTTGACCATTTGCCTGAGTCTGACTCTGAGACTGGGTTGGTGCCAAAGTCGCACTGACTCCTCAGTTTGTGAATTGTGTAATTGTTAAGCTTGATAGTAATTACTCATCTTGTATTCACGAAAGGCAATATATCCAAGCACATTTAAGAATGAACATTTTGAAAGCGAAATGCTTGTAGTTGTTTGTTTTTTTGTTAGCCAAATGACAATTTGGACGTAATGATTTAAATAGGGCTTGGGCCTACTCACCGAATCATATGCAATGTCATTCAGTAATAGAGCATTAGAGGTGATATTATTGTTGAACATGAGACTTAGATAATGGTTTGATTGACATTAACATAGTTACTTGTACGGGGTACTACTATTGTAAGACTGGCCACTTAGTTTGTAATATTGCATTAATGATTGTTAAGTTCGATAGTAGGTAATTGTTTATCTCAAATTTGCAAGAGGGAAGATGTAACCCAACACATTTTAGAGTAAGTATTTTGAAAGCCAAATCTGTGCTTTTCAATTTTCAAATCATGACATTTAGGACGTTATAAGAATTTGTAGGACCTTTCCCAAACGCAAGGTCATTCAGTAAATAATAGAGGTGAAATCATTGTTGAACCTGAGACAATGGTTTGATATTATCACAGCTACTAGGACGGGGTACTAGTCTATCGTGCTGGGCCAGTTTTTTTTGTTTTTTTTAAAGCAACTTTTCCCGTGGGCTAGTGAAGATGCATTCAGTTAACTTGTGGAGACCATGTATAGTTATATTAGTTACAATGCATACTCATCCAGGGCTGCTGCAGGTCAGGGGAAACTTTTTTTTTTAAGTTCAGAGAATTTTTTTAAAAGTCAAGGAATTTTGGAATTGGTCTGGCAAAAGTGGAATGTAGGGAAAAATCACACTAGTCAGGGAAATATAGAATTTCCAAATCCTCGACATAAGAGTCACAAGAATCTGATGTGGCAAAAACTAATTTGTAAATTGCGCTCAGATGACAGGCATGTTGTGATTTTAAGGGACCTTGCTGCGATCCAGCATCATTGCCTTGTTGACAGGATATGTTAAAAAAAATTGTAAGATAATTGTGTATTGCACAAGTCACATACTAAATGGGAGGAAAGGACAGTTCCAGGGGTGGTTCAAGGCTGGTTAATGAAAGGATTTTCTTATCTTAGTTGACAGGGAAAAATGAAATTGGTCAGGGAAAGTCAGGGAATTTTGATGTCTCGGGTCTGTGGCAACTCTGTCATCTGGGGTTGTGCAATCAGATTCGGCCTAGTGGTAATTTTTGAGTCACTAGCTTGGACAATTTGGCAATGAATTATTTGGATAAATTCCTAAATAGTTAGGATAGCCGATTAACAGGATTTTAAGCATCTGCAGACTAATTTGGACAAATTTTGTCTACAAAATTTCGCCTAAATCTATAGGAAATAAACAAATGATTGTTATATATCCCTCTATCATGAGCGAGTTTTCAAAAAAACTTAAAAAAATATTTAATGTACGTGTATACAAATTTAAAAATAAAGATTATTAGTTTTTCACTATGGCATGTTTAAGATCAAATAATGATAATTATGATTAATGAAAATTTATATGCTAAAACTTGTCTACATATTAGCCAACATGCATTCTGATCTAGGCTAACCTGCAGGTAAAACTAAGGAATTGGCTATTCGTGGTTGGGAGAATTTATGATTGCATTGTACAGTACCCCACTTCCTCCCATATTTGCTATCACCCCCATTTCCCAACAAACTTGTGGTATATTCTTTCTCTAGAATACATTTTATCTTCTTATGTATTATTTAATATTAAAAGACACTTATCAGACGGTTATCATTATTTCAATTTTACGAAATGGAATACTGACTATTGTGACTGTCATTTCAGGTCTCCAAGAACACCTTTGGAGCTGGCTTTGTGGCTTGTCGCAAATTCACCACAGCGAAACCATGCCTCGCCAGTGGTGGGTCCGCAGAGGTGTCCTCTATCCTGGAGGAGCGCATTCTCGGACACGCCAGCCAGGCTGACTTAGAAGAAACTGGCCGTGTGCTGTCAATTGGTGACGGTATCGCCCGTGTGTATGGCTTGAAGAACATCCAGGCCGAAGAGATGGTGGAGTTCTCCAGTGGTCTCAAGGTAAACAATTTTAAAACGTCAAATCAACTCCCTGCAAGCAGAGAGCTATGATGGGCGGGGCATTTAGTACAACTGCAATATATGTGATCAAGGAAAAATGGTTTACATATGCATTCAAGTAAAGCATTATCTTTTTACCTACCAATGGTTTAAGTTGCAGTATAACTTTCGTTTAATTCACGAAACTGAATTATTCATTGGTCGTTCTCCGGCTGAAAAACCTTTTTGCATTAAATACATTCTGTATTATTTCATTTTCCTGTATCTTATTCTGTTTCATAGGGCATGGCCTTGAACTTGGAGCCCGACAATGTTGGTATCGTCGTGTTCGGTAACGACAAACTCATCAAAGAGGGAGACATTGTCAAGAGAACCGGAGCTATCGTAGATGTTCCAGTTGGTGAGGGGATCCTTGGCCGCGTTGTTGACGCCCTGGGAAACGCCATTGATGGCAAGGTAACGGTTATATGGTGCTTCAAATGAAAATCTTTTTCATTCGTTTTGGCTAAGTACATTTTACTTTAATACAATAAATAATCAAGTTGCGAAAATCCGAAATGGATTATTTTTAAATAATTGTGATTGTTGATTATATGAGTCTCTGATTTGAGCAGAGATAAGTGTCCTTAATTAATGATCGACAGTCTTAAATAATGATGACTTTGAATTGATCACCAATAAGGAATTCGGCCCATTTTAGGATATATGACTTCATCTGCATAACTGTCTCGCGAAGGAAAATGAGCGGTTGTACTACCCAACAACCCATCTCTTCGAAGGGTCTCACCAGACAAATCTCAAAGACATAGTAAAATTTGATGTTAAGTCTTTAGTTTTGTACCGGCAATCTACTAACTATTGAATGTGAGGTTTTTGTCTATTTTCAAAATAAAATAAATAAGTTACCAGGCCTCACCAAATCCAGCGTCCTGGGTGTCCTGTCCACTCCCTAAAGGCCCATAACACCCTGACAGGACCTTCAGGGATGAGGCAATAGGACCTCCATGTTTTTGTGAAGGAGGACACACGGCTAATTTAAAATCCCGTGAGCCCTGAATAAGAGATGTATGGTTTGCGGTAGTCGGGATCTTTTATTTTTTTAATTCGGAAACAACAACTGACCTCTCAATGTTACTTCTTAATTTCCCAGGGTGACCTTGATAGCAGCGCCCGTGCCCGTGTCGGAACCAAAGCCCCCGGCATCATCCCCCGTATCTCTGTGAGAGAGCCCATGCAAACCGGAATCAAGGCCGTCGACAGTCTCGTGCCCATTGGCCGTGGTCAGCGTGAATTGATCATTGGTGACAGGCAGACCGGGTGAGTGGAATTGGGATGAAATACTTGCATCTCTTCATCTTCGACTTCGTTATTTGTTTGTACATGCAATTTACTAATGTCGGGTGTCATCTGAATAGTATGTCAAAAAAGGAGTTACATTTATCCCACATGTATTAGAAGGCTTGCTGGTAAATGGAAATTGTTAATGGTATGATTAAATAAGATTTACCCACTTTTTCCTTACAGTAAAACTGCCGTAGCCATCGACACAATCATCAACCAGAAGCGTTTCAACGATGGAGTTAACGAGAAGGCCAAGCTGTACTGTATCTACGTCGCCATTGGTCAGAAGAGATCAACCGTTGCCCAGATCGTCAAGAGGTTGACTGATGCTGGTAGGCTAGGCATTTAATTAATCATTCCAGTTTCATTTCGTTGAGATAAAGTGATGTCTCGTAAAGATAATCTATGGTATTTATTATAATGATATTTAAAAATTTGATTACAGTATTTATATTTGATTATAAAAAAGTACGTCGCCGTAATGGGGGAAATCTTAGTAAATTAGAATCCTAGCTATTTCTGGTCAAGCGTATTCTTTTCTTAATCAGATAGTAAAGAAACTAAATCTAATTTCAGATGCCATGAAGTACACCATCGTGGTCAGCGCCACCGCCTCTGACGCTGCCCCCCTGCAGTACCTGGCCCCCTACTCCGGATGTGCCATGGGTGAATACTTCAGGGACAACGGCAAGCACGCTCTCATCATCTACGATGATCTGTCCAAGCAGGTGCGTGTTCGGTAGCTCACTAATTCCAGATATAGTTTTCCGCCATATATTAAAATCATGATCTCATCACTTTCGTCTGTTATTTAGATACGAACCTTTCTAATATGCCCAATGTCAGGTAAAGAGACGTAAAATTAAGTGGGGGGGGGGGGGGGGTGTTGACAATGAATAATTATGTGTCTCTTATATCTTATAAACCGAACGTCCACCAAAACTTTGTCACCGACAGCATATAATCTGAATGAAAGACATTCCGAGGTATTGACCAGTAGAAATTGACCTGGCTTAAATTTGATCTCGCGAAAGTACACAATATTATAGAGACAGATGCGTTTGACCAGAGTACTAAATTCCCCCCTATCTCCAAACAGGCTGTAGCCTACCGTCAGATGTCGCTGCTGCTGCGTCGTCCCCCGGGTCGTGAGGCCTACCCCGGTGATGTGTTCTACCTCCACTCCCGTCTGCTCGAGCGTGCCGCCAAGATGAACGACAACTTCGGAGGTGGTTCCCTCACTGCCCTGCCAGTCATCGAGACCCAGGCCGGAGATGTGTCTGCCTACATCCCCACTAACGTCATCTCCATCACTGACGGCCAGATCTTCTTGGAGACTGAGCTTTTCTACAAGGGTATCCGCCCAGCCATCAACGTCGGTTTGTCTGTGAGCCGCGTCGGCTCCGCTGCCCAGACCAAGGCTATGAAACAGGTGAGAGACTAAAATATTCTAGTGTGAGACTCACTACCGTGTTGGGCCACTATCATAATCAAAGAAGTATTTCACGTGGAAGTAATAATTGTTTTGGTACAATATAGATTCAAATTTGAACAGAAGTTTTTCATGTCTTTATAATATTCATGACAAAGTTGTGAAAAGAAACCTTGGAATGCTTCGACTGACGGGTGTGTTTGTCTTCCAGGTGGCCGGCTCCATGAAGCTGGAACTTGCCCAGTACCGTGAGGTCGCTGCTTTCGCCCAGTTCGGATCTGACCTGGACGCTGCCACCCAGCAGCTGCTCAACCGTGGAGTACGCCTCACCGAACTCCTCAAACAGGGACAATACGGTAAGTCCAAGTACTACCACGCTTTACAGAAACTCGCCTCTCTCTGAGACGAAGTAGTTTTAAAATGTTGGTGCATCAGTGATAAATGTAATGAGATTAAACTTGGGAATAGTATATCTGGTATGACTGGAGTTAATCATGTGGGATTCAGCATCTAAAATTCCGCACATTTCTGACTAGGATAATGTTGCAGACCACACAGATTGTCTGGAGTTGCCTACATTTTGAAATAAACTTGATAGAATAACAGCTCGCTTGACGCTCTGACCTACTTTGCTTTACAGTGCCCATGGCCATTGAAGAGCAAGTGGCTGTCATCTACGCCGGTGTACGTGGCCACCTTGACAAGCTCGACCCATCTCGCATCACATCATTCGAGAGTGAGTACCTGGCTCACCTCCGTGCCAGCCAGCAGGAGACACTCAAGAAGATCGCCGCCGATGGACAGATTACACCCGAAACAGACGCCAAATTGAAGGAAATTGTCACCAGCTTCTTGGCAGGATTCCAGTAAAGATAATAAGTTATGCTGTGGATGATAAACTTTGTGAAGATATACATGCGTCGTTGACGTAAAATTTCAACTCCGTGTGAATGTAGACCGCAGATTATTTGAGAGTATGCCTCGCTGTCTGTACATTGTACTTATAATGATAATCATTTGAGTAAAATATTTAGTGAGGATCGTACTTATGTGACGAGAACATGCCGCGAAAGAGGGAGACGAGACCTTGTCCCACATGGAATCTGGATAAAATTATCTTGACAAAAAAAAAACTACAACTGCAGGCCACTTACTGTATTTTCTATGTACGTAATGCAGTTGCCGTGAAAAAAAAAAGAAAAATAAAATTCAGTTTTCTGTGGGAAATTGTGTTAGGTTTTATGTATTAGAAATATAATTTCGTAAGGTACTAAACTGATGAAATTTCAAATGTAATGCAAAATCATTAGGAAATTCACGTGATTACTAACTCAAAATACACATGCAAAGTAATACTGTGAAATATATTTATCAATAAGGAGCTAAGGATTTTAACCCTTTTTGGGTTGCATTAAAAGCTAACTTTGTTGCTAGTTACCAAAACTGAAGTAAAAGTTTTTGATGACCTACGGCAAAATGCCAAATCTGGCACTATTTAACGTTGAATATCGCATACAGCAGTCTTATTTGATGAGATCTGAATAAGATGAGCGAGCCTTTAATGACGGAGCTGATCTATAGGTTTACAGAACTTAAGTATTGGAAACACGGGTATACGAAATACGTGTTTCTATTCGAGGGTATTGATAAGCAATTAAAGCTATGCGAATTCAAAATAAATCTGTGATGGGACCAATAGTAATCATCACTGAGGCCCCACTCGTGGAGTTGGCGGACCTTGAACAAGATAAAGCTCGGCCTGAGGCCCGATCTCGGATCCGTTTCCCAAACTACTGTAACTGACGCTTACTGCTCATGACTGCTGTCCGCAAACAAAAAAAAACGAAAAAAAGAATTTAATTGATATCAGTGATCACTATCGTCTACCAATCTCCTCCCTCTCTCAAACTAATCATAAAATTTGATAAATTTACGCCCAAGCACTCTGGCCTGTCTGCGTATATTACCCACAAAACACTAGATGGCGCCACCAGCTAAATAATTGTTGTGGCGTCCTCTGGTGTTATTTCGTAGTACTTCACGTAAAGCACTTCCTGTCAGGTCAGAACGAAAACGTCAACAAACAGGTCGACACGCGTCCTTGTTTACTATAATATATCCGTAGGCTTACCCTAAAGAAACAGATGATTTGGTCTTCTTCTGTACATTCAGGTCAGTATATGCTTCAACTAAGAATACACTTGACTGGTTTTTATGTCAGTTATGTTATTTCTCTTTTTGTCGAATGGATCTAGAATGAAATGTAGGTGCCTCAAGTTCACAATGCAGTCAACCTTGATTGATGGTGGTAACGTTTCCGTGGTTGAACATTTTACTTTCGGTCGAGTATTTCTGATAGATCTAGATCTAGGGTGTTAACAATAACATAATATACACTTCTCAAAGTGAATTTTATTGCCAAACTCGGTGGTACATACTCTAAGAATAGATGTACTAGTCTGCAGGGGCGGATCCAGGGGGGGGGGGGGGGGGTGTGTGTGTGATATTCTGTGGGCTAATATTCATCAGACTACTCACTAGGACTCTGGTTCGTCAGACCGCCATGTTTATTAAGCATGAGGTGTTATCAATAGGTTCGTACCTGTACCAGGACCCGCGTAATTGACGAGCAACAGTCTTTTAAATTATAACAGATGTTTATTCTTGGTAGGTTGAACATGGGTAGTAGAACGTTACACTTGTAAACACCGTGAAAACTGTAAGGAAAAAGTAGAGTGTCTTTAGTATATTATACAGTCTTCACAACTTGTGAGCTAACTGAGTAGCATAGTAGTCATACTTTACTTTCTTTGATATTATCTGAATAATAGATGTACTTTGATAAGACTTGCATAGTCATAAATGCTTTGAAAGCAAACAATCATTTATAAAAGTCCCTAGGACCACATAAGGTATAGAAGTGTTATATCATAATATAGATATACTACATGCATAAATAATGCATTTCTACGATAGATTATCGTAATAAAACTGACATAGGCTTATATAGAGCCTTTACTAATACTTTGGTAGTGACAGATCTTAAATTCACCGACATAGATTTTACACACTTATGCTTTACATTCAGCATTCATATACTCTCAATTATGCATTCAGCATAAATTCTACACGCGTGACACGCAATAGTACTACTCATTTGGTAGTGTACACTCGTATGTTCATCATAACAGGCCTATACTAGCCCTGTTCCATATGACAGACTGAAATCCCAGTACAGGTCAGCCAGATCTCACACAAATCTTGGTCATATTTGATAATATGGGCCACATGCAACATAAATGGGGGACACAGTGTATTTAGGGTATACATCTCTTCATTAGAACATACCTTGTTGCGCCTTACACAGGTCTAGTTTGCCATATTTCTTCAAAGTTTCCTGATTTTCAGCTTGGCATCTTCTTACAACAACATGTGATCCCTTAGGTGTGGCTACACTAAATTTTATACGCAGTACTACCTAAATACTTTCAATGCACAAACAAATAAATGCTTCGAGTGAAACACTAAAATACTACCTTAGAAAATATAGAAACATGAGACAATCATTTAGTCTACATAATAAGTGGTTATAATGGCACATTTGGGAGTCACATCAAAGCCAGTGCAGTGAGGCCTTACCAATCTTAGTTTCAGATTTGCTCACCAGATGTCATCAGCTGACAGGGCTTCCCGCCACTGCAGGCACACTCCCCACCAAAATCACGGATCGTGATTTATTCCAAACTAAGCGTCCTTGGAATTCTCCACCAACACAGTCAGTTTATGGATAGGCCTTTCCAAGAAACTGGCCTTCTTTATACGTTTTCCATCCTTTGACAGAGCTGAGTCGGACACGAGGAGTTTCACCTTACGGACCAGTCCATCTTTGCCAGCCGTAGCTTCTACAATGCGTGCCGTCTTCCAATGACTTCTCACAAGGTCTTCATCCTTTAGAAGTACAACGTCACCTTCTTCCAGGTTACGTCGCGTTTTGCCCCACTTCCGTCTCACTTGTAGGTTAGACAGATATTCTTGTTTCCACCTAGTCCAAAATTGATTGGCCAGGTGTTGTACACGCCTCCATCTTCGTCTTGCATAGACATCTTCTCTTGGAAAATCTCCGGGTGGTGGCACAGTAACTCCTGTCTTCATTGTGAGCAAGTGATTAGGGGTCAAAGGTCTTGGCCCACAAGGATCGTCTTGGTTCTCGACGGACAGTGGCCTGCTGTTCACAATAGCCATGGCCTCATAGAAAAATGTCCGGAGTGATGAACTGTCCAGCCTCGTATTTTCTCGTTTCAGTATGGCGTTTAACACGCTCCTGATGGTTCTTATTTGGCGTTCCCATACACCTCCCATATGGCTAGCGCTAGGTACATTTGACACAAAGTCGCATCCATTCTCTGCCAAGAAGGTTCGTACCTTTTCTTCTTTCACTTCCATTAAGGCTTTCTTCAACTCATTCTCTGCTCCCACGAAGTTGGTCCCTCTGTCAGAACGGAGTTGTCTCACCTTACCACGCAATGCAATAAAGCATCTGAGAGCATTGATAAAGGCGTCTGTGGACATGTCATCAAGCATTTCTATGTGTACAGCTCGTGATGCCATACAAGTGAAGAGTAGTCCATACTTCTTCATTTCCTTTCGTCCCTCCTTGACGATAAAAGGTCCGAAGCAATCAAACCCACAATAAGTGAAAGGGGGTGTTGGCTCCAGCCTTTCTTCTGGAAGACTTCCCATCTTCTGATCCTGAGTTCTTCCTCGTAGCTTCCTGCACTGAACACATCTGTGTATGTGGGACGCCACAGTGGTACTAAGACCAATGATCCAGTATCCATTCGACCGTACTTCATTAACTGTCATCCCTCGTCCTTGATGTGCAACTTTCTCATGGCAGTGCCCAATGATGAGGTTGGAGACATGACTCTTCTTCGGGAGGATCACTGGGTGTCTAATCTCATAGGGAAGGGTAGATGACTGAGCAAGGCGTCCTCCAACCCTCAAGATCCCATCTTCGTCAAGAAAAGGATCCAACTTAACAAGTTGACTCTGACTATTCACTTGATCCTTGCTTACATTGTTTTTCAATGACTGGATCTCCTGAGTGAACGCTTCTTCTTGAACCATCTTAATAATGGTATGCTCTGCCTTCCTTCTTTCTTCAATAACACTCGTCTCTGTGTCACTCTCTTTCTTGGAGTTTTTTCTCTGTAACAGGAAGCGTTGCAGTGTAGCAATGCCTTTGACAGCTCTGGTCCAGTCTGAAAAGTGGTCAATGCGACTAAGTAGTGATACTTCTTCTGATTTCATCGCATGAACAGTCCGGCACTTTACCTCAGGATCTTCTTCATCAAGTTCTTCCGTAATGATCCTGTCTGTGGGTAGATCCACTTCCCAGAGGAAGGATGGTCCGGTAAACCAGTTTGAGGAAATCAGCTGCTTGACTCCTAAACCTCGGGATGCATGGTCTGCGGGATTTTCACCTGTCGGAACATAATGCCACTGATCAGGGCTGGTTGCCTGTCTTATCTTCTGAACCCGATTTGCCACGTACACATGGAAACGCTTGGCATCATTTTGAATGTACCCTAAGGTTACCTTTGAATCGGTCCAAAAGTACTCTTGGATGTCTGTCATATCCAACTCTTCTTTGATGAGGCTGCTGATCTTTACAGAAGTAACAGCGGCCTGAAGCTCTAATCTGGGAATAGTGACAACTTTCAAGGGTGTCACTCTTGCCTTTCCCATGATGAGTGAACAGTGTACATTGTCCTTTTCGTCTATCACTCTCAGGTAGGAGCACTGTCCATACCCAGTCGTTGAGGCATCTGAAAAGTGATGTAACTCATATTTCTTTACCTTCTCTAGGGTCTCTGGCTGGTAGCACCTTGGAACCTTGACATTTGCCAGTTCCACGAGGTCTGCTTTCCAATGTTCCCAGCTTTCTTCAAGAGTTTCTGGTAGGGGGTCGTCCCATCCGGTACCTTCCCTACACATTTCTTGTAATACCTGTTTGCCTCTCAACACATATGGTGCCAGGAATCCGAGTGGGTCATAGATAGAGGCAATCGTCGATAGGATGCCTCGACGTGTGGTCGGCTGATCCTTGAGCTCTAACCTGAACTGGAAAGTGTCTGACTCTACACACCATTGGATTCCAAGAACTCTTTCCATCGGTGAGTCTCCAAAGGACAGGTCCAGCTTCTCTATGTCTATGGCACGGTCAGTGGGAGGTACTACTTCCAAAACCTCACGGCTGTTGGAAACAAACTTGTGGAGTCTCAAGTTTCCTTTGGCACACATGTTCTTGGTCTCTGTAACCAGTTTCTTAGCACTCTCCACAGAATCAACACTGGTCAGGCCGTCATCCACATAGAAATTCTTCCCAATGAATTCCGCGGCTTGGGCGCCTTCTTCCCTGTGGTCCTTTGCCAGTTGCTTGAGTCCAAAATTCGCACATCCAGGTGAAGAGGTAGCCCCAAATAGATGGACCTTCATTCGATAGTCGCCATCTTCCCAGATGAATCTGAGATAGTCACGGTCTTCTTCGTCGACTCTGAACTGGTGGAACATCTTCTCGACATCGCATGTCACGGCAATCTTCTCTTGACGAAAACGAATCAGAACTCCTATAAGACTGTTCGTTAGGTCGGGTCCCTGAAGGAGATGGTCATTAAGTGACGTTCCCTTGTAGTGAGAACTACAGTCAAATACAACTCTTATTTTATCAGGCTTCTTGGGGTGGTATACTCCATGATGAGGTATGTACCACACCTGACTCTTTTCCATCTCATCAGCAGGAACCTTTTCAGCGTCTCCACGCTGAATTATCTCTTTCATGAATTTTCTGTAATCTTCTTGGTATTTTGGGTCAGAGTTGAAGCGACGAGTTAGATGCTCGAACCGTTTCGCAGCTATATGTCTGTTGTTCGGAAGATTTGGTCTGCTCTTGAAGGGAAGAGGCATGCTGTAATGTCCGTTTTCCAACTGGTGGATGTATCACCTATTTTCCTAAGAAAAAGAAGGTCATCCTGGGACATAGGCTTCTCGACCTTGGGGTCGTCATTAAAATCCCTTTCAAAGATGCGTAGTATCTCAGCAGGTTTGACATCCATTACTTCTTTTGTTGAAGTCTTAGCTACAAAATGCACCTCTTGGCGCTGGGTCTGCTGGCTTGTCAAGCCATCTCTTACTTCTCTTACTAGGATTCGGTGAGTCTCACCAGTCGCATCACTTTGAGCCTTCATGTCACTCCCTCCAATGATGCTCCATCCAAGGTCAGTTTGCAGTGCAAAGGGCTGATCACCTTCTCCGGTGATATAGCTCCTTGGAGCCAAAGCGAGAGGACAGTTATAACCAATGAGAAGTCCCACTTCACAGTTTTGCAGGCTTGGAATCAGGTGAGCGATCCGTCTGAGATGTACCCACTTCTTTGCTGTATCATGGGTAGGGATGTGAGATGTATCTGCGGGAATGTAGTCTCTAGTGAAGGAGGTCGGTAGATCAATATGTGTAGAAGAATGAAACCCTCTCACCTGTAGCCCTCTGACTTTCTTGCATGATAAGGTGTCACCCTTTGAAGCAATTGTTGAAACCTTCAGTTGAGTTACCTCCGAAGGTGCTTCTAATTTCTCTGCGGTTTCTTCTAACACAAATGTTGTATCAGACATTGTGTCCAGTAAGGCATACACTAACTCCTCTCTCTGGGGCTGATTTTTCAAAGAGACCCACACTGGGACAATCATGGAAGTCATCGCCTCACTTCTAACCTTCGTGACTTTCCCACAGACTACTTTCTTCTCTTCTTCTTTTGACTTGTCTTGCTTGACTGAGTCATCTTTTGTCTTGTTTGGCTTGTCCTTCACCTCAGTCTTCTGGTCCTTAGTTTCTTCTCCAGGTTTCTTGTCCATATGGAGACTGGTGGGGTGATTTTTGCTGCATACCTTGCATGTACTTTTGTGAGCACAACTTTTGGACATGTGCCCTCTGTTTAAACAGCCATAACAGAGCCCGTTCTTTAATATAAAGTCTTTTTTCTCTTGGTCGGACTTTCCACTGAGGGATCTACATTCTGTTATAACATGGCCATTCTTTTCACAGAATCTGCACGTCTTGCTTGGACTGGTAGGAGTTTCTTTAGCATCAGAGGCCAGCGCCCTTGCTGGGGTCGTACCTCCTTTCTTTTCCTTCGTCACCACTGCCTTCGTCTTACTAGGATCCTTGGCGGCACTGTCCTTAAGAGATCCTATGGAAACAATTGGGTCACATGCGATGGTGGCCTCATCTACAATAAACTTCACAAAGTCGCTGAAAGGTGGAAATGTTGATTCCTTCCTTTTCTTTTCAGCCACGATCCGGGTCCATCTGTTTACGATCCAGTCAGGTAGTTTCTGAAGCATCTTCCGATTTTCTCTAGTATCATTTAGGATCTCTAGACCCTTCATCTCTGTCATCGCGGCTTCACATTGAAGTAGGAAGTCGGCGAATCTTCTTAGTGCCTGACCATCTCTTCCTTGGACCTTTGGCCAAGCTTCTAGTTTATCTCGGAATGCCTCAGTGACCATGAACTGGTTTCCGTATCTCTCTTCTAGGAGAGCGCGGGCTTGTTCAAAAGCAGAACTACTACGAAGCATGAAGTAGCCGCTGATCGCTTCTTTTGCTGGTCCACTTACATACCTTTTTAGGTAATGAATTTTGTCGCGTTCTGGGATCTTTTTCTCCTCGATTAGGGTTTTGAAGGTGAGGCTCCAGTCATGATATTTTAAGGGGTCTCCATCGAAGACAGAAGGCTCCAAAGCTGGAATTTGTGTCAGGCTTATTGATGCTGCAAAAGCCTCTGCCAGTGCCTTGATGTCACTCACTGGTTGGTCATCCTCTGTCTTTTTGGATCGTGCAAAGAGGCTCAGTCGTGTACTCTGCCGTTCTTCATCTTCTTTGTAGACCTTGATCTTGGCCTCTTGAACCTTAAGATCATCCTTAATTTTCTGCTGTTCTAATTCTCTTTTTTTTCTTTGGGTCTCCATCTCTAACTTCTGGACCTCCTCTTCCAGACGCGCCCTTCTTTCAGCCGCTTCTAACTTGGCTCTTTGTGCTGCGGCTGCTGCTTCTGCATCCCTACGCTTGGAAGATGTAGATGACCTAGAAGACCCAGCCGACATCTTGGAACGTTTAGAGACATGGCTATGTCCATCGTCTTCTTTGTGTGTGGAATGCTTAGATTTTTGGCCAGAGTGTCCAGAGTGGGAAGATTTCTTCGAGATATTATCACCTTCTTTGTCCTTCAGTCTCTTATTGGCTTCCTTTTTAATTGTGTCCGTGTCTGCCTTGAGTCTATCCATGGTGACCACTATCTCGTGAGCTGGCGCTGCATTTAAAGTAGTCTTCAATTCTTCAAAAATAGACTCAACTTTGACAAATCCCTCATTTAGAGTTTTTACAATATCCTGCAAATCGTCATCCTCACACGGCCCGCATATCCGCACATCTGCGGCAATAATCTTCGAGACATACACTGACTGTGATTTCCAAAAAGCTTTTGTAAGCTCTTCTATTTTGTTCTCTCTGGCCTTTTCTGTGAGTTTACGCTCTCGCTCACTTCTACGAGGGTCTGAGGGTCCAGCGTTAGTTTCTTCCCTTCCATTCACTGACTCACCATCTTTACTATGATGTTCATCCTGATCCTGGGTGCCATTCTGCGACTCTCTTTCAGAGGCTTGATCCATATTTTCGTCTTCGGGATGCCCACTCATTTTATATTTGCACCATCAGAAAATACTAGTACTATTTTGTAAATCGGTCAGGAGACACCACACTAAACCAGATGTAACCCCAAAATGTGCCAGTAAAATAACCTTAGACCTGAATGTACTTAGGAATGGTTGAACTGTGATTCATACATATGATTTTTAAAGATCACACCTTATTACGCAAATCCTGCAATAAAACATATACATGTATTAACGTTCATGCATACAATGGACTCAGTACAGTTCTTTTTACAGTGCTGTATTGTGAGTCGATCTTTTGAAAAACACATATCACGATTTTCACAAAAGGGTTTCTATTTCTATAACCAGGCATAGATGTGCGTCTTGACTGTTCCTTGTGCGACCCTTTGGCCACACCACCTGTCATCAGATGTTCTCGGTTGGTCTTGACACTACGTCTTCAGCTCGCGCTGTCTGTTTGCCTAGTCTCTTATTTTCCCTTTTGTTGCCACCACGACACGATGTTCATCATTCGTTGCATTGCGTCTCTCACTTTGATGATCTTGTTACATGGCACTTCTGGGTTGCCATTGCAGAGTGTCAGGATCAGTAGCCACCTCGCTAGGTCAGGATCAGTAGCCACCTCTCTAGGTCAAGATCAATTGCCACCTCGGTAGGTGGTCAGCAGCTGCCACCTCGGTAGGTCACCATCAGTTGCCACCTCGGTGGGTCGCCATCAGTTGCCACTTCGGTAGGACGCCATCAGTTGCCACCTCGGTAGGACGTCATCAGTGATATCACGTTTCGTCTCGTCTTCTATGGCACAAGTTTTCACTGTACCAGGACCCGCGTAATTGACGAGCAACAGTCTTTTAAATTATAACAGATGTTTATTCTTGGTAGGTTGAACATGGGTAGTAGAACGTTACACTTGTAAACACCGTGAAAACTGTAAGGAAAAAGTAGAGTGTCTTTAGTATATTATACAGTCTTCACAACTTGTGAGCTAACTGAGTAGCATAGTAGTCATACTTTACTTTCTTTGATATTATCTGAATAATAGATGTACTTTGATAAGACTTGCATAGTCATAAATGCTTTGAAAGCAAACAATCATTTATAAAAGTCCCTAGGACCACATAAGGTATAGAAGTGTTATATCATAATATAGATATACTACATGCATAAATAATGCATTTCTACGATAGATTATCGTAATAAAACTGACATAGGCTTATATAGAGCCTTTACTAATACTTTGGTAGTGACAGATCTTAAATTCACCGACATAGATTTTACACACTTATGCTTTACATTCAGCATTCATATACTCTCAATTATGCATTCAGCATAAATTCTACACGCGTGACACGCAATAGTACTACTCATTTGGTAGTGTACACTCGTATGTTCATCATAACAGGCCTATACTAGCCCTGTTCCATATGACAGACTGAAATCCCAGTACAGGTCAGCCAGATCTCACACAAATCTTGGTCATATTTGATAATATGGGCCACATGCAACATAAATGGGGGACACAGTGTATTTAGGGTATACATCTCTTCATTAGAACATACCTTGTTGCGCCTTACACAGGTCTAGTTTGCCATATTTCTTCAAAGTTTCCTGATTTTCAGCTTGGCATCTTCTTACAACAACATGTGATCCCTTAGGTGTGGCTACACTAAATTTTATACGCAGTACTACCTAAATACTTTCAATGCACAAACAAATAAATGCTTCGAGTGAAACACTAAAATACTACCTTAGAAAATATAGAAACATGAGACAATCATTTAGTCTACATAATAAGTGGTTATAATGGCACATTTGGGAGTCACATCAAAGCCAGTGCAGTGAGGCCTTACCAATCTTAGTTTCAGATTTGCTCACCAGATGTCATCAGCTGACAGGGCTTCCCGCCACTGCAGGCACAGTACCGGATGCACCGGAAGTGCACAATGTCGTAAAAGCAAACATGAATATGACATCTCCCTTTTTTTTTTTTTTAAAGGATATCAAGCAGTTAGAACTTAGACATGTTATCAGGCATGTAAGTCATGGAAAGTCATTTCCGCGGAAAATAATAAAATTGGAAAGAAACAGATATAAACACTCATTTTCGAGGAGGAAAATTAAGGTATTACCCATCTAAAAATGTATTTATGATATTTTCCATTACTAAAGACCAGAAAAACATTCATAGTTCTTTCTATTTTTTTGTCAAAAATTATTGAAGAACCCCCACCCCCCTATAGAAAAAACATTTTCTCCTCGGATTTGGACTTATCTCAAAAGTGATCAAAAAAGATTTAAAAAAACGCGGAATTCCGCATTTCCGCGGAAATCTTACATGCCTGGTTATACAGGTCTGAATACTAGCTTTCTACCAAAGTTCTGATATTTTTACTTGGCACATAAAAGAGTCTGTTTTCGGCTTATATCTGAAAGAAATGTGATTAGCACATTTATATGCGATTCAAAAGTCTCTTATGGTCTTCAAATGTCTTTTCTGCGTATCAAAGTCTTCTGATTTCCTGAAATGAAATAGAACATTATATAGCATTTCAAACAGTATGCAATCAATAGTCTAAATGTTCAAATGTTCAAAATATAGTTTCAGTTAGTTTTCTTTCTTCTCATATAAACGCGTAATACTGGTTGAGCTCGATATATTATAAGGCTCAGGAAATATAGGGCTTTAGGTTTTCAGCACTAGCCCATTTTATCAGGCACACATTTAAGACACATAATCCTTCAGACGCACAGGTGGGTGTCTCACTCTACCACTCATGTGCACAGTCGGTGTAGAAGGTGGCGTTGCGGATGCGCGCGGTGGGAGTTGGGCTGGTCTCGGCGTTGATGGATTTGGAGTAGGAGGAGGGCGTGGTACCTCAGCTCTCCTGGGTGTTTGCTGAAGTACGGGGGTCTGAGGAGCAGTTTGCTGGTGGACTGTGACCTCAGGTGGTAGTATAGCAGGTGGTTCCTCTCTCCTATCCAGTAGATGCAGTCTATTTCTCCTGTAGACCTGGCCTTCCTGGTTCATGACCAAGTAAGATCGCGGGGAGTTGTGATCCTGGAGAACCACGGCTGGCTCTCACGTATGGCCCTGACGGATGCGTATCCCGTCTCCTGGATGTAAGTCGTTCATCTCCTTGGTACTGCGGTTGTAGTACCTCTCCTGCTTTTGCTGGTGTGTTTCCAGCTGCTGTTTCACGCCCTCAACTACTTCTGGATTTAGTAGTTCGTCCTTGATCAGTAGCACACCTTTTAGTCGCCGGCTCATCAAAAGTTGTGACGGAGAATATTTCATCCCTGCGACTGGCGTTGTACGGTAGTCCAACAAGGCTCGATGTGGACTTACTCCTTGGTCGTGTGCTTTTCTGAGTAGCTGTTTCACCGTTTGTATGTAGCGCTCACTCAGTCCGTTGCTCCTGGGGTAGGTCGGACTCGACGTAACCAACTCAAATCCCCAATCCTTGGCAAACTGCTTCATCTCACATGACACGAATGGCATATTGTCACTCATAAAGGTATCTGGAACACCGTGACGCGCGAATATGGATTCCAGTTTCCTGATCACAGTCCCAGCTGTTTTATCGGGCAGGCTCACGACTTCTGGATATTTGGAGAAATGGTCTACTGCTACCAGGTGATCGTTGTTTCCGTAGGTAAATATGTCAGCACCTACTTTGCTCCACGGTCGCTCAGGAACTTCGTGAGGTATCATTGGCTCCCTCTGGTTGTTTGGTTGATATTTCGCACATATTTTACATTGCAGAACCGTCTCCTCGATATCACGCGCCATACCAGGCCAATATAGAATTTCGCGGGCCCTGGATTTACATTTCTCCATTCCGAGATGAGACTCATGGATTTTCTGAAGCATGTACGCTCGTAATTCCTTTGGAACTAATAGTCAATCTCCTACGAATAGAATACCTTCAGCCATGTAGATCTCGTCGCGCAGAGTCCAATAATGTCGAATTTCCGGCAGGCAGTTCCACTTATGTTCAGGCCATCCCTGCTCAACTTGGTCGATCAAAATACAGAGTTCAGGGTCATTACATGTGGCCGTCTTGATGTCACTCCTACGCCCGGCACTCATAGGTAACTGCGTAACAATGCTGTGAACACGCAGCTCGGCGATGTGCATGTATTTTCCTGGGGTGAACACAATATCGATGGAGTACTTCATCAGTCTCAGTAGCATGAGCTGAAGTCACGGTGACGCTTTGTAGATAGGTTTCTTAATTATCGCCTCGAGTGGTTTATGATCCGACTGGACTGTCACTTTCCTTCCATAGACGTAATGATGGAATTTTTCCATTGAGAAACAGATCGCGAGTAGCTCCTTTTCTATCTGCGCGTAATTTTTCTCCACGCTCGTCAACGATCTTGACGCGTAGGCGATGGGCTTTCCTTCCTGTAGAAGACACGCGCCTAGCCCATACGATGAGGCATCACACTGCACAGTGAGTGGCTTATATGCACAATAAAATGTTAACACAGGTTTCTGACACAGAATGTCCTTAAGCTGCTTCAGCGCTTTGTCGTGCTCCTGGCCCCACGCCCACTCGGTCTCCTTTTTAAGTAGTTCCCTCAGTGGCGCGGTGAAAACTGACATGTTGGGGATGAACTGCGATAAGTAGTTGATCATTCCGAGCACCCTCCGCAGATCTTCCTTATTTTCCGGAGTTGGCATCTCGTAGATCGCCTTCACCTTTTCGTCGTCCGGCTTCAAACCGTGTTCGCTCACCACGTTCCCCATATATACGACTTCTTTCACCTTGAAGCGCATCTTGTTCTTGTTGAATTTTATGTTGCTGTCTTTCGCGCGTTCCATGACTTTTTTCAAGATCCGGTCATGTTCGTCCTCGTTTTCCGCTGCGATGATCATATCGTCAGCTATAATATGTACCCTCGGGCACGTCTCCAAAGACACGGTAGTTTCTCTTTTGTAGAACCTCACTGGCGCTGCAAATTCCGAACTGCATTCTCTGAAAATTGTACCGTCCGAAAGGCATGTTGAACGTGAAGAGTTTGGACGTCCTGGGTGTGAGCGGTACCTGCCAGTAACTATCCTTTTGGTCCAGAACTGTAAATATAGTCTTTCCACCCAGCCGGCTTACAACATCCTGCGCTGTCGGTGTGTTCGCGCTTAATCGCCTTGTTTAAATCGCGCGGATCCAGACATATCCTAAGAGTTCCATCCTTCTTTTCTACCACGACCAGACTACTGACCCAATCAGTGGGCTCGTCTGTCTTCGATATAACACCGTCCTGTTCCATCTGGTCGAGCTTCGCCTTAAGTTTTTCTTGTAGACTGATCGGTACATGCCTAAGTGGGTGTATCACCGGAGTAGCGTCAGGGTCGATCTGGGCATCATACGGCTCGCTGAATTTTCCAAGACCACTAAACTGCTCGCTGTACTCTTCCACGAGGCTTTCCTTCGTGATGGGGCTCGTCAAGGTATGGACTTCTTTTCCGCGTATCACCAGTCCGAGTTCCTCGCTCGCCTTAACTCCTAGCAGAGGTGGACACTCGACATCTACGACGTGAAATTTGTAGAATCCTATCTTCCGTCCTACTTGACATCTGAGTGTGACGCAGCCCAAATTTTCCAGTGGCTTCTTACCGTACCCAAAGAGATTTTCACTTGACTTGGTGATTTTCCTCTTATTCGTGAGTTGACGGTAGATTCTCAGCGGTAGCGTATTTATGGTGGCGCCCGTGTCCAGTTTCATCTTGACCTCGTCCGTGTCTAGCTGTACAACTGTATACCAGCTTGAATCCAACGCATGAATATTTCCAATGCTATCTATGTAGAAATCGTTCGGACCCTGATCTTCCACGGTGTGTAACACATTTTTGGACATTTACTTCTAAAGTGACCCGTCGCGCTGCACTTGTGGCACACTCTCCCATACGCTGGGCACTGACGTGGTGGATGTACAGTTCCGTAGTACTGACATTCGTCGGTCCTTTCCTGTCCTGCGTGCTGATTTCCCCTTCCGCGCTGTCCACGTCCACGTCCATACTGCCCTCGGTCGTAACTTCCTCGGCTCCTATTTCCACGATTTTGACCGCGTCCGCGTTGACCATTTCCGTGCTGCCCTCGTCCATCGCATAGACGCTCTCGTCCTCCATGTCATCTGACTGCACGGCGTGTATCGGCTTGGCCTTCACCGCCATCTGGAGTTCCGTCTTTGCGCTCTCGTAGGTCCTCATCCAATGTATAACTGAGTTGAGACTCACGTTACCGTCGTCGCCCATTACTTTCATTATCATCATCGGGTCCTTAATAGAAAAGAACAGTTTGTCACGTAATGTCCCTTCAAATTCCACGAACTTACAGTTGGTCGCCATGGTACGTAAGTCGTTCACATACTCGTCCAGGCCCTGCCCTTCTGGCCTGTCGTAACTCCAGAACTGTGCCCTGAGAGCCATAACTGGATCCCTTTTATTACAGTAGTCGTCAAACTTTTTCATAACTGTGTCGTAATGTTCCTTATTTTCCGGTGGCACGTAGTCATCATCACCGTGTAACCCTACTGCCTGGGCGAACGTAAAATTGTTGTAGATATCCACCCGTCTCTCACCTAGCACTGTCAACAGAATGGCTACTTTTACATCATCAGGTTTGGCAGCGGACTCAGTGGCTTTCATAAATAACACAAATAGCTGTTTCCAGGTTTTCCACGCGGCAGAAATATTTGCCCGGTCGAAATCAAAAGCCTCAGGTGGTTTATTGGTAAGCTTTTCCATTGCTAGGTTGTAACTTTACACTGTCACTGTTACTTTCCAGCTTTACAATGTGAATGTCAACACAGCTCCACTGATCAAAATATTCATCAAAATATAGCCACACTACCAAACTATAGCCACACTAGTGATTCACCACTTCATCAGAGTCAATGATTTTAGGCCTTTAGTTTCATACAAGGTGGGGTTTGACTTAGCTGGCACTTGGTTTAGGCTGCTGGGGCCTGGGCTGGCAGATTCTGGGTCCTTCCATGGGTCCACTTCAACTCCACTTTCCTGCAGTCCTCCACTTTTCCTGGGGCTGACAGCTAGTTCCTCAGATTCCTGACATCTACTTCTGTCTTCTGAGTGGTAAGATCCTTCTTCTAAGACGCCATGTGATATTCTGTGGGCTAATATTCATCAGACTAGGACTCCGGTTCGTCAGACCGCCATGTTTATTAAACAAGAGGTGTTGTCAATAGGTTCGTACCGGACGCACCGGAAGTGCGCAATGTCGTAAAAGCAAACATGAATATGACAGGGGGTATATGGACGATCTGCCCTATTGCCTTTCTGCCCTGGACGATCTGCCCTATTCTTTCACTCAACCCTCGCAAAATCTCATAGGGGGCGCTGGTAACGGAGGTTCACCAATTTTTTCGGGCAGTTGGACAAATTTCCCAACCTATTGGCTTGAATTAGTATATAATTGTTCCATAAATATTTTTTGTCCATAAATTTGGCCTCATGTATGTACCAAGTGATTTAAAGTCAAAATAGAATGTTTCCCTTGTGAATTTACACATCTAAGTAGGAACAATATGCAATATTACAACTTCTGGTCAGCAAAATGGCATTTTTGGTGCACCTGACGTTTTTGACACAATTTTATCAGTATGATGGTTGATTAATCACAAATAACATAAAAAAATAGTTATCAAAATGCAATATTATACTATTTCATAATGTAATACATTCAGATTATTCACTTGAAAAAAGTGAAATTTATATTTTGCCTCAAAAAGTGTCATTTGATTACAGAAATATGGTGTCCGAAAATTGGTGACCTGGTGCATTTGGGCTATTCTATGAAAATAACTTTCGATAATTGGAATAACTTTACAGTGTCTTCCCTACAGCCATATTAGTATATTTTATTGTGAAAATAGTACATTGCATCCTCCTGAGCAATGTTTCTATGTTTTCTACTGATTCTATCTAGAATTTTACATTTTACAGATAAAACCCATAAAATGTATGAGCTTTCATGAGAAAAAAAATAATTGAAAATGTTTAGTTGCATACATTTTTAAATGGCAAGACACTAAATTGCCAAAGCATTGATTAGATATAAAAAAAAAAAAAGGTTCCACAATTGATCTGGCTATGGACAAATGAGATAAAGGTGCTATGCTATCATTTTGATGAGGAAAAACAATCTTGTTTAGATTTTTTTTAGACAACATGTAGGGTGGTGCATCCAACTTATTTTTACTATTTTAACTGTCCGAAAATAGGTGCACCTAACTCTAAAATATGAATGTAACCCTATTTAGTTAGAAAGATTGCTTTCATAAATTCTTTGATTAGTTTATATGCAAAACATATTTAGCATTGGTTTCAGGCCAAATATGACACACATTAGTAGTATTTATGAGCACTGGATGCAGTTATATGTAAAAGTGTCCGAAAATTGGTGAATGTCCGTTAGCTGTCATTTGAAGACTCAAAATTGTAGCCTTATGTACACTTGAAATAAACAAGATAAAATTCTGATTTTCGTTTCATTCCATAGTAGTGACCCAAGCATTTACCCCGTAAGAGCAATAAGATGTGGAAGCCTTCTGTGTCATTGTCAACCCCCAGGGTTGGACTGAACCACAGGCCCGGGGACCTGAGGCCCTTAAAAAGCAGGTCGGGCCCCTAGATTTTCTGGCCTAGGGGCCCGACTGGCCCCTAGAAAATCATGGATATTAATTACAGATTTCTATATATTTTACAATAAAACATGGTATTTTTAAAGACAATATGACTATATATGGGAGGGCCCCTAGATTTCGGTGCGGGCCCCTAGATTTAGAAAGCTGGGGGCCCGACTGGCCCCTGGATTTTAAGACTTATGTCCTCCCCTGACCCCAATTGTAAACAAATATATTCCATTTTCTTACCCGGTTCACTCTTTCTGCAGACCAAACCGCCTCGTCCCTCTCTACACCCAATTGTAAACAAACCCACAATTTTACACGGTTCAAGATGGTGGCACGACGTAACCAATGTTACGTCGCACAGTCTTCCTGTCATGTGACCGGACGTGAGTGAAAGAATTTTCCTGGTTGATCTGCCCTATTGCTTTGGATGATCTGCCCTATTCCCTTTACCCCTGTAACTGAATTCTAGCTCTCCCACGGAATATTTCTGGATGTAGGCCTTACATTTGTATCATGTTATTTAGTAGCCAAATGATCGACTATCTACTCCTAACCTCGTATAAGAGTCGAAAAGCCATCCATAGATTGCGAATAACATCATTGATTAATTTCTTAGACCACCAGTGTCTGAATCTATAGACATATTTATAAGGATCGATACCATGTTTGAGTTTAGGCTATCAGATTTCAAGAGATATAAGTTGTATTTCCAAAGAAATCATGCCCAAGATGTCGCCATTAATGCACCAATGCGCATGCACATATTTATGTCAGCTAAGTTATTGAAAAGAACAAATATTAAATCAGAACTGGAAATTTCAATATTTCTGTGGCTTATATTTTACAAGATATTTTCATTTGTAGTGTATTTAGGCAAAAGTACGAGGGATGTGGGGGTCGGTCGCCGGGCTCTTGACTCTTGGGATTCATTCCTTTTGGGACATGACTGGATGGGGTAGGCTTCTCAGAGCCATGCCTCAAGAGTCATGACCAAGGGCAGATTGGTTATGATGCCGAGGGGACGAACCTGAAGGTCAGGGATGTGGGAAAAAAAGAGGGGGGACTTGGGGTTTACTCATGGGAATGGATTGTGGGTGTTCCTGCCTCAGTACTTGCCATTGGGTTGGGGGCGCCTATTGTACATGGCTATTCTGACTAACACTGTAACTAATTCCCTTTCCTGAAGCAGGGACATGGAGTCGGTGCTTCTGAAGAAAAGGTGGTAGCGTGGCAGCCACAGGCCTAACATCTCATGCTTCATGCCCGTCATCGTTGTCGTGCCAATGCGTCCTTTCAATAAATTTTCATGCTCGTGCCTTGTTTCCATATATATGTGCCTGTGTTTCATGCCATGCCAGTTTAAAATGTCCAACTGGCCTATTTTACCGAAACTTGCTTCGTACTTCATGCCCAAGAAGCTACAACTTAGTTCGTGCCTAGAAAGGAGAAGACGTTGACACCCTGAGTTCCAGAAGGGGACTGTTTTAACACAGGTCTCACGGTTGCTTTTATAGGTACATGGTCTTTTAGTTTGATCATTGGCTAATCTAGTCACATGGTCTTAAGTATTCTTTCGTGACGTCACTTCCGGTTTACAAGTTTTCCTGCACTGACCTAATTAACAACTAAATGACTCAAGGCTATATTCCACTATGCGGTGTTTGGTCACTAGAGGTGGGTTGTTAAGCCACCGCAAGTAACTTGCGTTTCAGAAACGAACATGTTCGTTTCTGCCACCGCAAGCACTCAGTTGAAAACCTTAGGAAATCATTATAGAACATAGATATAATATCATAAAATAACCATAGAAACCATAATAAACTCACAAAAAAGTCAAAAAAATCTTTTTTAATCATATTAAATAATATTAAATCACTTGCGGTGGCACAATGCTAGTGCAAGTAATGTCTATATAAGTAATGTCTATATTCCACCTTGCGGTGACCAGATTTAATTGCGGTGGGGCCAACCACCGCTAGTTAAACGCCCACCGCAAGCAAAACGCCGCAAAGTGGAATATGGCCTTCAGGCTTTCGTGTCGGTACGAGAATATTCATGCTAAGATGGGAACTTATTGTTTGCAATATGCAGTATTAAAGGCACTTATTCCATTTTACATAATATTCGTACATATTCTGGTCTCTAAAACTCGTGTCATGCTCAAGCATGAAACCAGGCACGGATTTAGGGGGGGGGGGGGGGCGTGCCAGGTGTGCGCCCCCCCTATTTTTGGCCAAATTTGAATTTTTTTAATGTAAAATTCCTGCACCAGGAGGGCGCGGCCGAAAATTTTACTATAGCACGCCCCTCCTTTTTCAAAATCCTAGATCCGCCCCTGGAATCAGTCCGAATTCATCACACCATGCACCCAATCCACAAAAGTAGTTGAACCCTAGCAATTACTTAAAAAACGAACCCCGCTCTGAAAAAAACTGGCTATGGGCCTGTTCAGCATGAGGGCAACTAAAGGTGCCTTTCCATATGTCCGTTGCGGATGCGTTTTGCCCATATAAGGTATGCAGAGGCTATGCGTTTTTCCATATATGGAATTCCGGATAGCCTCCGCATACCCTATATGGGCAAAACGCATCCGCAACGGACATATGGAAAGGCACCTTTAGACACAAGTGTGACTGTGAGGTAATTTTGCCGGGAGAGATACATGGATAATGATTCTTAAAGTTCCATTATTTTCCCTATCTAGGGGCAGATCCAGGAATTAAGGGGGCGTGCAATTCTCAAAGATAGGGTGTGTGTGTGTGTCTGTGTGCATGCCTGGCACCCCCCCCCCCCCCACCCCCCAAATCCACGCCTGCCATCTAACATTCTCATATTAGAAGAGAATTTCCTCACGAGTCAAAACTTTTCCAGTGATGCCATTTTTCTTTTTGTATGGTTTCCTTATTTGTACTTATTTTGAATTGGGTTTAGAAATATAGATCTGAACAGCAATTTCCCATGGCATAAACCTAGACTCTTTTCGGGTTCGGCATATTCTCGGATTTGGTAATCGCAGTCCACTCTGCAGCCTCTCAGTTTCGACAAGCGCAAGAGAGAACCTCAGAATTTCATAAGAAAGAGAAATTAAGTCTTAAACGATACAACATGGAATCAAAAATCCATAGTGATAGGCGTCATGGCCATTTCTTAAATTTGACACACAACACAGCAATAAATAAGCGACAGGGGCATTTTTAAAATTCGCCCCCCCCCCCCCCCCTCAAAAAAAAAGAAAAAGTTAAATAAGTAAAAAATAAATAAATAAATTTTAAATAAATAAATAAAATAATAATAAAGTAACGACTGTTGAACCAGCATTTTGGCAATGTAATATTAGATCTAACTGTACTTAGTATTAATGACGTGTTTTTTTTCACTACAGACTTCTCGATGTGGAGCTAAAGTATTGGAGAAAATGGCAGGCCAGGTTAAGGGCAATATATTATCTCCTATCATCATTGCAAACTCTGAGCTGTGCAAGGCAATTCAACATGGCAACGAGAGTCTAACACGAACAATGTTGGAGGATGGGGCCAACGTGCATGAGCTCCATTACCACCGAGGCTTTGGGGAGCCGCTTATACTCACCGCCATCCGCTTCCAACAGTTTCACCTCATCCCTATACTGATTGAGTTTGGGGCTGATGTAAACCAGACCAGTGAGCGCGGCCATGCCCCAATAGTCAGAGCAGCTCAGAAAAACCGTCTGGACATAGTCGAGATGCTCCTGGAGCACAGTGCCGATCCCAATGTGCTCGACAACTCCAGGGTGAACGCCTTGTGTTGGGCGGTGAAACACAGCAATGCGAAAATGGTTGAAGAGCTGATTGAGCACGGTGCAGATGTGAACCTGAACGTACACCAGCAGTCCACTCTCCTCCACGTGGCCGCGAGTGCAGGCAAACTCAACATGGTGCAGACACTGATCAACCACAACGCCTGTGTGAACGCACCAGATGACTTTGGCAATTCTCCCTTGTTCTCAGCAGTGGGGGTCAATAATTTTGACATCACGTCCCTGTTGTTGAAGACAGGGTCAGTGGTGAATATGCTGAACATGGATTATCGTACACCCCTCCACATGTCTGCCGCAAGCGTACACCGAAGTGTAGACATCACCCAACTTCTCCTTGACCATGGTGCTCTCGTCAATGTACCTGACCGGTACGGAAATATCCCACTTGTTTTAAGCCTCAGGAATTTTGTTCTTCTAGCAAATGTCACCGTAGCCAAATGTCTCGTCCAGCACGGGAGTGAACTGAACACGGAAAAGTGTCGAGGTGCCTTGGAGTGGACCATTATGGCCCATGGGAACTTTGACTTGGTCAAAGACTCCATAGAGGCGGGCTTCCATGCCCGCAGCGTGGACTGGGTGAACGAGTTCCTCCAGGGCACGCCTGGACGGCGCAGGTGGTACACGAGGAACGACTACAATGTCAGGCAAGAGAAAGTGTTCCTGGACTACCTCCGAAACTATTTGAAGAACCCCATGTCGTTGGCACAGAGCTGTCGTATTGTTATACGCAACACCTTAATTTCGGTTAGTAATGGAGCAAGCATCTATTACAAAATCCAACGACTGCCTTTGCCCAATCCTCTCATCTTTTACCTTGTTTTGGAAGAATAATTCATCTTAAAATTGGGTGCATTAAGTATGTAATATCTTACAGATTATATATTTCATGACTTGAATCTGCAAATATGAATGCCATACAATTCTGTGCTAGTGAGTTATGCAATGTGCAACAGTGTATGTGCTCAGTTTTGATGAAAAGAAATACATGTGTTGCATATCAATGTCACCGTATACGGAGCAAGCAAGTGGAAATCTTTTTTACAAAGTGAACTGTATATGAGTATGAGTTACATGTTATGATATGCAAACTGTTTTTGCTCAGGCAATTATTTTTCAACTTTGCCAAATCTGTCGGAATTTATTCAATCTTTACTAAACCATACCGATGTATAATATATATGTATTGTACGACTAGTTGGATGATTTGTATTAGCATAATGAATCCAAAAAGCTTAACATAAAACTTAATAATCTCATGGAACAACATTTGCACTTTGTGAATTTGACTTATTTACAATCATTTGCTTTCCTGGTTTTAAATACTCATATAGGCCCACTTAGTGAAAAGTTATTAAGCACACAAGCCTGTCTTGCCAGGCATGATATGTTGATGTCTTGATACACCTCTCATCAGGACATGAAACGCAGCAGAGGTAGTTATCGTATTTTAATTGTCATTTATAAGCTGTTACATTTTACATACAAAGAGACCTTGAATTATGGCCGAATGTGATAGTCATTCTTTTCTGAAACAGTTATACACAAATGAAATTTTATACTAACTTGTGGTTGCTTCGTTATGTAATAATGTTTAATATTAAAGGATAAATAATATTGCTGACTGCCATACAGAAGATGTTTGAATATTCTATATTGAGAAATAAATACATTGCTAAAAGTACCATGATAAGTGTCTGATAATACCATTACCATATTAATCACCTATTTATACTTAGAAAGAAATACATCGGTAAAACTACACTAGTACAGTGTAAGGTAAATGGCTGATCAGGCAATTACTGTAAAACATATAAGATAAACAATTGTATAAGCATAGGATGATAACTATAGTATCATGAAGTGCGGGGTCTGATACATTCATTGCTGGTGAGAGGGCCAAACTCGGAGCAAATGTGAATATATTGGACCAAGTACGACACAAACGTGAATGATTTACTTTATGTAATGGCTAGTAATTATGATTTCATTAAAAATAGCGGGAACAATATGTTACAATCGTATGCCAATGACTTGCGACCATAAGCCATCCTTTTTGTTGGCCAAATAGTGTACGCCCACAGGCCAATGTGCATCGTGTGCCGAATTCACCGGAGGTTAGTATAGTAGATGTAACTCCGTCTCGAGTGGTGCGTCAAGCCTTTAAACATAACTTTATAGTGACTGCTGATACTACTGGACGTTATATGAAACATGCAGCCATGCACAAACGACTATGTGTAGATAAGTAGTATTCTTTTCTGAATAAACATAAAGATAGTATGCGCTAGGGGCTCAGACGTGGCTGTAAGTCAAATACCTTAAGGATATCTATAAAAAAATATTTCCCATATCATTCCTCTGTGGGAAGTTTTAAGGGAATTTTATTTCTTGTTCCGTAACAAATTTAAATCAATTAATTGCCAGATCACTAATTTCACATTCTGACAACTTAGCTGGGCCTAGAATAATACATTTATCAAAATGACACACCTGGTCGCAAAATAAGGGCTTTCTGATAGCCTTGAAAATGGTGAATCAAAATTAGACTTAGAAGATGCCCCACATTTTTATCTGACTAATGGCAACCTTACAGAACACTCTTTCGTGGACATTGTGAAACCATTTCACCAAGAACACCTTTGAAAACAGGATTTGGAAAGTAACGTGAAATGTTCCGACATGGTGGAACAACATTTTAACTTTAGCCATGTGGCTTCACTGTGTAGACCTGTTTCAAAGCTAGAATCAGTTTTCCAACGGGCATAAGTAGTGCTGAGAGGATGGGCAGACTGTAGTACTGCACGTAGTAGGACACATCGCGAATGGCCACCAGGCCGAGTAGGCTGAGAGTACCTTGAGTAGTCGGCGGCAGGCATCGTGTCTGCCAGTAGGCTCGTACGTCCCGGTACACGGTCAGGTCAAACTGCAGGTACACCAGGTCGGCCTACAGAGATAAACATTATACCGTTACGAAGTCAGGGCACGTTTCTGTTTTCGCTAACTACAAATTGACTACCAAAGGTTCACTTTCAAATTCCGTGTTTCTTCATAGTCTTGACAAATGTCCCAGCCATACTTCATCTGGCACGATATGAATGTGTTAATAGACTAAAATTTCATTTAGAAAAAGGTAATGGTGTATTAAAAAAAGAAGATTTTCCGAAACATGTAAGGTTCCGTATTTTTATCATCATACACTCAGGTAATGGTAAAAAAAGATCCATGTATTTTCGTAAATGTGCCCACACTATCCATGCCAAGGTTTTGAACGTATAGTGCTTGAGAGGTATACAAAGTCTTTAGTGTTTGAACAGTGCATCACCTATTTCAAAAACACGAAGAAACATTGAAAAGAGATATGATACCTACCAGTTGGGAATTTAGCCAATGCACATTATTTTCTATGGCCACTTCTACAGCTTGTGCCAGCACAAGCATTTGTACCATTAAAAAGGTCCAGGTTCCCATTACAGCCAATAAAGAAACCCTGAAAACGAAAATAAATATTTCATATTCGGAATAAGTACAACCTAAAGCCAACATGGAGAGAGGGTTTTGTTAATAGTTAAAAAAAACAATATTTACTGACATGTTTCGGTATCTGGGACTTGCTCAACAATAGAAAAATAAAGATAATCCCCTCTTAGAATTTTCATAAAACTAGTTATCTGATGCATGGACGGTATAATGAAGACTACTTTGAAATAATCAGCTGCATTTACTTAAAAGTTAAACCACTTTTACGAATATCTATTAACACCTAATACGGAACTAAGCCACTCACCATATTTTTATGCGCCTAGGCGTTAATCTGTTGGTAGAAAGAACGTTGTCGGCGATGTAATACAACAATAAAGCTATCCCAACGACATATAGGAGGACATACATCTGATAGTTGGTTGAAGCATATGAAATACTAACCTCCACGCGTGAAGTCACATCATCCTAAGAGATAAAGATACTGCTATGAAATATCTTATAATGATGCATTGAAATAATTATTCCAGAACAATGTGTTAGTAACAGAGGAGCACTTTGTCACTGAATTTGAATCATTTGGCCCGATTTTGCATAGGTGATAAGGCCCAAAAGAAGATAGTTGCGTACTGGTTTCCCGGGCCACTTTATATTTTTGTACCAACCCAGTTTACCGACCCTTTTTTTCAAAGAATTCTTTTAAACTATTAAAATGCAGGTACAATGATCAAATTTACGTAAAATGTCATTTCCTGTTTCAACTACACATCTGGAGGTTTTTGACCAGAGACCAGTTGCTGATGCTTCTGGTAACTTTCCAAGGTGAAAAATATTTATTCTATTGTCATTAGTCCCCGAGAAAACTGAAAATTTTCAGCTGGGTACCATCCTAGAATGCATTCCTAACCCCTCATTTAATAATGCGTCTAGAGCAAATTGCCCAATATCCCTCTAGGTTACCATATCCTGTGACTGGGTCACATGGTCTATTGTGCTCCTTCAAATAGACCCCAATTCAAACATCAACCTATCCATTTGTTTCGGTGGGCCCTTCAAACCTATATAGGCTACAGTAGTATTACCCCACTTTGTATGTACTTGCTTCAGCAGTACATACACTAAAACATTTAAACAACTACAAAAATCATATACTGATCCAGCTGCAGGGCAGGGGTAGTGAGGGTGTGCGCTCCTCGCTCTTTTCTCAGAAATTTGAGAGGGTCTTATGGCCAAAGCAGTTCATTTGAGTGAAAAAACACACAAAACAACAACAAAACAATTTCAAATAAGTTTTGAAAATTCGAATATGAAAATGTCAGGGGCAGGTGAGTATGGGGGATGTTAATTCCACTGGGGTACTACACCTGTTCACTACACCACAGCTTCAAAAACATATTTTACATATATAAAAAAGAAATCATTGCAGCTAACTTGTGGATGATATTCCTAAGTTTTAATATTCTCTGAATTATGGCGCTGCAAAGTAACCTCAAACTTAATATAAAGCCTAATTTGTTGTTGGTGATTACCGTAAAGCATGAACAAGTAAGGAAGGCAATGATGGTAATAATAGCAAACTTACAATTATTTACAACAATTGAGACCTGGGAATACAGATATTAGAAATCAGTAGATAATCTTGGTTTGGATTTCAAAATTATAGAATCTTAAATCATATCAAAATTGTATAAAATACTAAAAGAAAAAGCCTTTTAATGTTCATAATAATCAGAAATGGATATAACCCCTAGACTAACCTCTCAACTGACAACACTTCCCCAAGACCCCCCAACCAACACCCCAACTATGCCCCCGACCCCAACTAACTGCAAAGTATCTCAAAACTATTTAAAACTATGTCACTCATAATATTATTGCCATATGAATCATCCTTTACCAGAAGCATAACTGAATTGTAAATCCGGAATGCAAATCCAGAATGCAAATCCGGAATGTGAATCTGGAATGCAAATACAAAATGTGAATACAGAATATGAATCCAAATGTGAATCTGGAATGCAAATCCGAAATGCAAATCAATGCCCATCTGCAATGCGAATGCCAATCTGCAATGTGGATCCCAATTCGCAATGTTGATCCCAATTTGCGATGTGGATCCCAATTTGCAATGCGGATCCCAATTTGCAATGCGGATCCCAATCTGGATTGTGGATCCCAATCCCAAACGCCGATCCCAATGCTGAATGCCGAACCCAATCCCAAACGCCAATCCCAATCCCAAACGCTGATCCCAATCCCAAACGCCGATCCCAATCCCAAACGCTGATCCCAATTCCAAACGCCGAACCCAATCCCAAACGCCGAACCCAATCCCAAACGCCGATCCCAATGCTGAATGCCGAACCCAATCCCAAACGCCAATCCCAATCCCAAACGCTGATCCCAATCCCAAACGCCGATCCCAATCCCAAACGCTGATCCCAATTCCAAACGCCGAACCCAATCCCAAACGCCGAACCCAATCCCAAACGCCGAACCCAATCCTAAACGCCGATCCCAATGCCGAACACCGATCCCAATCCCGAACGCTGATCCCAATCTGGAATGCATACCTGGAAACAAATCTGGGAAGCATATAGAGTAGAGGAGACAGTTTTGACGCGTCTCTAGTTTTGACGCACCTGACTGATTTTAATGGATACATTCTTTTTATACATGTCTTACAGGTCCAATTGTACTTTTATGTTCTAGGGAATATTAAGATGGAGTAAATGTGCAAATTTTGTGGTGATTCATCAAAAATTAGTATTTTAGGGGCAAAAATAGGATTTAGGGTTCTTAATATTTAAAGAAATGTCAAATCTTTATAAATTGATGTTTTCTGAATTTAAGAGTAGGATATCAGTTTTTTTTATGAAGAAAAAACCTAAACATGCAAAATTTTCTGGATCTTAGTTTAAAGTCATATGCAATCATTTACACCTCAAAAACTGACAAGTCAATGCTATTTTACAAAATGGATCCCCCGCATGAAATCTAAAGACACAAAATGAAGGAGTCCCCAGTTTTGACGCATTTTACATGAATTTTTTAATGTATTTTTCTGAAATATCCAAATTTTCCAAAATATTTTTTGTCCAAAAACCAAAATTGATGTTTTAAACTGTTAAAGACACTTATCTGAAAATATATCAATACAAGAATTGGTGCAGATCATTATTTTTGTGTATTTCTCAGTAAAGGAATTGATAGTCCTATCACTGACTGAAAATGCAAAATAAGCCTAATTTTCTTTGTAAATGCATTTCCTCTAGTTTGATATTTCCCAACACAATATTTCCCAACACAATTATTGTTTGTTTGTTTGTTTGCGGGATTAGTTTAACGTCCGGCCAACCCTTCAGGGTTCTTTTACCAAACTGCACAAGGTAAAGCCTTTCAACTAGTTTTACGCCACAGGGGCGGTGACCGATTAATATATGAAATGAGATGCCTATTTGTAGCAGTGGGACCCAATGCCCTCTTTATAGTGCTGCCACACTGAGATATGTCATAGGCCCACACAATACCCCATCCAGTCACATTATACTGACACCAGGCTGACCAGTTATGTTTCGTGGTTCTTACTTTATACCGAGTGCCAGGCAAGCAGTGACCACTACCATTGTTAAAGTCTTTGGTGTGACTCGGCCAGGGATAAATCCCAAGACCTCCCAGACTCAGAGTGGGCACTCTACCAAAGATCTACTGACTCTGGTCTGCCCATTTGTCAGGAGCAGACTTCCCAGGAGGCTCCCAAAGGAACCCCCACCCCGGATCCCCACAGGGGGCACACTGGGAACATAGCATTCTTCTTATACTTATTATTCATCACCCAAAAGGTAAATGATTATTCAATATAACAGATATCAATAGAAAATATTATTATGATGTCCCCCTTTTTCTTTTTTTTTAATTCTTCAATATTTTACTATTTTATACATAAAAATACTTCAGTGTGTGAAAACTAGGGACTCAAGTGCGTCAAAATAGAGGACAGGTGCGTCAAAACTGAGGAATGAACCAGCATATTTATTTGATCATACCTCCACTATAAAACTTGATTTAACAAAATTTTGTTCGAATTATGCACAACCATCCCCAACTACATTAGAAATATTGAAAATCATTAATGTATAGATTATTTTACAGATTTAGGAGAAAAAACCTTGTTTTGGTGCTCTTAAGTGTGTCAAAACCAGCTCCTCTACACTATGGAAAGCATATCCGGAAAACCAATCCAGAGAGCATGTAGCTCTGGGAACCTGTAACTCCGGGAATACCAGGAGCCTTTAAAGGGAGGGGTCAGTGACTGTAAAGCAATACATTGTCACGATCCTTTCTGCCTATTGAGTATTCTTGCCATTTTTTTATAGCCATACTCATAATACTTTCTCTTTTATGGGCATGTTTCTTAATATTTTTGACGGGTTCCTGCCTGCACTCAATGCACCTTGCACAGTGCATCAGTCTGTGTGTGACATCACAAACAGATTAGATAAAAACAATTAAAATCCAGAAATAACACAATCTAAATATCCTAAGGATTTTAATTCTATCATTTAATGTTTTAAGTCATAAAATAAAGTAATTTATGACAAAAATTTGCTATCTAAAGAATTTTAAAGAATACTATAATTTCAAAATTTGAAAATAACGTCTTTTTTGTGTGACACCACACACAGACTTGTGTTTTCTGGAGGATCAGAGGAATCAGACATTTCTTAAAACTAAATCACATTAATCACATGAAGCAGTCAATCATTGAAATAGAAACATTGGATACTTTTTAACAGCATTACATCTAATGTATAAAGTGCAAAAAAACAGAATTGAAATTTCACTGGCTCCTCTCTTTAACTCCAGGAACTACAGGAACTTGTAACTCATACCTGTACCTACCTACATAATATTCATACAAAGTGGCGTCTGCTTAGTATCACTGTCTGCTTGTCAGACACAATGAACCTGAACCTCAGAATGCATTGCACAACTCTCAGAACTCCCAGAATTCCAAAATCCTTTGTTTCTGACAGGAAAAGGAAGCGGAAATGCCCATGAAAACCTAGCTTGTACCCTCATACCTTTTAAGCCTATGCAAATGAGCAGGAATAGGCTGGCACAAGTGGCAGCTCGACCCATTAAAATCTGTGTCCTAGGACAAACTTAGCAACTTCTACAATTACAGCAAACTTGAGCCCAGAAAAATAATATAAAAATAAAACTTGCAATTAAAGAGCTGAAAGTGGTGTGCCATAGCAACACACTTGAATTGAAAGACTGCTGTGAAGATGAGCTGTCCAACCGATGTATTTCACTGAACACCTTCAACCGTTGTAGATGGCTCTTCATATCCTGTATCAATGGACCTGAAAGGTAAGATGGATGTATGAGAATAAAATGTATCATCTTAATGAAAAATATTTTACATGAAAATATTCAAAAGGGTTTGATTTTCCAAATTTGAGAATTTAAATAACTGGTGTTTAACAAATTATTGTATGGGAACTTAAGTAAGCTTTACCATGTAGCATGAAAAATACGTAGGCAACAGATGCAATGAGAGTGACTGCAGAGGCGCTGAGGTGGCACACTTCTTTTGTAGTCAATCGCATGTTTTCCATCTCTGGCCAAATGCTAATACCACCTCCAACACCACTTTTGACAGCCTTACTCCTGGCCTCTTCATGTTTCTGTAACAAAACATCCTGTTTCTGCCGTAATTTTCTCCCTGGAAAATGAAAGTGTATAGATTAGTTATTGAATTGCAACATGCCCCTATGATGGATTAATTTAGATATACAATATCTGCCAGTTTGTCTTTAGGTATAACTGTGTGCTGTGGCACCTTATTTTAGTAGCCGTATTATTCAAGAAAAAAAAGGTGTTTGATGGACCCAGAAACATTGGCAATAAGAGGGGGCACAATATTTTCTAGATGTTTGCTCTACCTACTGTGATATTCTTCGGGGAGTAGGGGTTTTCCGTTCACCTCAGTGAAGGGGAGTTTGACTTTCGGCCTTTGTCTGACCGAGTTCTCGGTACGGGAGACCGTTTTAGTTGAGAGCTGTGCCTCATGCACCAGGGTGAACGGAGTGGGGGCTGGTCGGTGGAGCTTCGTGCTAGTGTTTGTTCTTCAAGAGGGGAGGGGGTTTTAACGGTACAGATACAACTGTAGCATAAAGGGGGGGTGGGGTGGGGGGGGGGGGGGGGTGGGGGGTGGGGGTGGCGGTTAGGGGTCTGTATCACGGGCTCTTTTCAGTCTTGGTTGTTCTGATCTACTCTTGGTCAATCCCAGTGCCAAGGAACTTGGGCTGTCATTCACAGACAGAGGGTGGTAGCGCGATGCCGCACAGTTCGTGCTTTTGTTCCCTGGATTAGTACCAACTGCCTACAGTTTCGAGCTTTCGTGCCATCTCTGGCTTTCGTGACATTTCCATGGCGATTCGCCTATTCTTTAATCATTCCGGAACTCTAAATATAGGCCCTTATTTGCCCAAGAACTCACATTCATCAAGATCCAATGCTCAGGCTAAATAAAGAGGCTGTCCATCCCGAGGAAGAGGCGTGTGAACACAGTGAGTACCATGAAGGAACTGTTTATTTTGTGCGCCATCACACGTTTTTATAGCTACAAGTGTCTTCCCATTGGTCAGTTATAATCATGTGACATCATGTCATCACTTCCGGTAATACATTATTCCGGGATTTCGTACCTCAATTTAAAGTTTCATTCTACTTTCGTTCCAGTACATTATTTTGATTATTAGCCGGCACATCACTACATTATTTGATCATTTCACAATATAAGTTGATTCTACACAATAATTCTACCCAATTTCTAGCTTCGTACTTTTGTACCTTAATGATGAAATAGGCAATTCATCACACTACCATGCACTGAGGATGACAGGTTTTTGGTTATTTGGATCCCAGAAAAGAAATCCTGGATCTTATGGACAAATGAGCAGAGAAATGGATAGTGGGCTAATGATTTTTGTATTGATGTCAGCCCAAAATGTATTCCCTAACAAAATTGACAGGAATTCTAACAAGAAAACAAATTATATTTTCTAATCTCAAACAAGACATAAGTGATATTTCTATCATGAAATGATCATTAATGTGCGGGAGAGGTATATATTTGTATAACTCAGGGTAGACAGTGGCCAATGACAAAAAAAAAACAACCTGGAAATTATCTAAAATGTTAATCTTTTATAATCCTCCTGAAAAAATACACCCTTCCCTTTTCCAGAGCAACTCCCTCTCCACTTCCCCATTACACCTTCACTCCCTCTTCCATTGGTCAGTGGTGCTGGTCTGGTAACCCAATACAACACCAATCACTGGAGGACTCTCGTTTGATCAGGGATTTAAGTTGGAGACAGTGAAAAAGCCGGAAATAGCAGTAAGAAAATCTGATTATATCCTTAAATGATGTGAAATGTGTTCTAAACATCAAATTTTGAAACTGATTTTTAGGGGTGCTGAGGAAAAAAAATTTGGGAATCTGACAAAAGTCTGAAAACTTACATCCCTGCTTAATTACTCACACCAGACACCTATTACTGTCCTTCCAGTAACAAGGAAATGGGGTAATCACCCTGGAAAAATTCAATCACCCCAGAAATTGAATTACATGTGTATTGTGAAATTCTTAGTCTTTGATAGAAAAGTTGTAAACTATTCACTGGGGGGGGTCGGGGTCGGGGGGAACCCTTGTTAAGTCGTTAAGTCACATAGTGTCATTTAGTCACAAAATTGGCAGCTTTATGACTTAATGACCACCGGAAGGCATTAAGTCACAAAGCCAAATTGTCATTAAGTCACAAAGTGTCAATAAGTCACAAAATCGGCGGCTTTGTGACTTAATGACCACTGAAAGGCATGAAGTCACAAATTTGTCATTAAGTCACAAAGCCAAATTGTCATTAAGTCACAAAGTGTCAATAAGTCACAAAATCGGCAGCTTTGTGACTTATTAATGACCACTGGAAGGCATTAAGTCACAAATTTGTCATTAAATCACAAAGCCAAATTGTCATTAAGACACAAAGTGTCAAAGAGGAGCCAGTTTTCATGCACTAAGGACAGAATATTGGTTATTTATAGAATGTATATGGAAAAAAATAAATCTATTTTCACCATTTGGTATTTAAACTACATGAAATAACACCCATTCACTACTTGCATACATCTGCCATATTGGAAATTCCGTGCCTCAAAACAAGGCAAACATCCCTCTGAACTGAACTTTTGGTGAAGGTGCCAGGTGTTACCTGGTGTGATGTGTGAAGCCCCCGACAATAGCTGTCACTTTGCTAGGTGCAACTCACACTCTCCTTGTAATCCCCCCTTTTATCTTAGTCTTCCAAGTATTTGGGCTCTTGCAAAAGACAGGACATGCATACACTTGATTTCTGAATTTTGATTTTAACTTAAATAAGCTGTGTACAACTGATTCCGGAGCTTGCTACGCCCTTGGTTTTCTAGTACTAAGTACCCAACCTACAGCAGTTGGCCTCGTTTTGAAGTGTGCGTGACGGTGGCGCCCCAGCCCCGTGCAAGTGGTGAATAACCATAAAAATTTATTATTTTTGCACATTCTATAGCCAAATTTCGCACATTATATCGCATTTCTTGTGTAAAATGGATAAAAGATAGAAAAAGAGTTATGGACATTCAAGTATCTGACATCTAAAACATAAGAAATCACTCTAAACTAACATTCAGAAAGAAATGGGGTAGGCTATGTGGGTTGTATCTTTAACCCCTTCCTGACGGCTTTATAGGAAATCAATCATATGTGATCAATCGTCATTAATTCTCCTTACCACAGAAAGCCAGTTTCTTGAGTATAACCTGCAGGTTAGCCTAGAATCAGGTGCATGCTGGGTAATATGTCAACAAAACTTAAGGCTTTAGTATAGAGATTTTCATTATTTTTACTACCATTTCTAAACTAACATTGTGAAAAACCAGCCATTATTATCTTTTAAATTAGTATCCATGTACATTTAATATTCCTGAGTTGTTGGAAAATTAATTCATTATGGATTGATATATAACAATTATTGTTTATCTTATATAGTTTTTCAATAGGTTTTGTCATCAAAATTAGCCAAAATTAGGCCATACAGGCCCGTAGCCAGCTTTTTTGAGTGGGCCCGGGGATTTGTTTTTGACTAATACTTTTTTTCAGAGGGGGGGGGGGGGGGGTTCGTTTTCGGAATTTTAGGCTAAAGTGTATATATATTTTTTAATCTATAATGATATTTTAAAAGAGGGTTCATCCAAAGGGGGGTTAGTACGAACCCCCTCAACCCCCCCTGGCTACGGGCCTGGAATAAAGTATATAGGCCTATATATATATTTTTTTTTTCCGCAAAAAGGCAGTTAGACAATTCTCAACGCTAAGCGCTGATTTTCAGAATTATACACTGGTTTGTATCAAAGGTTAGATATAACTGTAACATTAGTGGCAACAGGTATTTAAAAATTTAAAAATTCATATACAATTTAATTATACATTTAAAGAAATAAGGAATATGGAGGAAGGGGGGGGATGGGACATGGATATTACATCTATACAGCCTATGTTATACCAAGATATCGGATTGTTGCAATACAGCGGGAGCTTCATTCCACATAGTGCCACCAGCATAGATATATAGCTCCCACCTGGGCCAAAAAGCTTCCTAAAATGCATGGTGTTGACATTTCTTCACTTTTCTTTTCTTTTTCTTTGAATTGTTTTTAAAATTTGTGACTTAATGCCATTTCATAAGATCCTTTGTGACTTAATGACAAATTTGTGACTTAATGCCTTCAGGTGGTCATTAAGTCACAAACCTGCCAATTTTGTGACTTAATGCCCCTTTGTGACTTAATGACTTAACAACCCTCCTTTAAAATATGACTAATACTGTCCATTCTTCCCAAATTTCAAAAACGCAACGTCAAAGTCACGTCATAAATTTGACTCAGTGCTCATGCAGTTAAAATGTATCAAATTACATCTGCCTCACTAACTTCGCAGCGGGGGTGATTACAAAAATGGAAAACACAAAACAGGGCAGGGTAAGTTCCAATAACAACTGAAAATGACCATGGAGGAGTAGAGTGGTTCTAATCTTTCTGGATACACTGCACTGAGTCAGGGGGGGTTGGCAGCGAAAGTGGCGCCCTCTAAATGGGCGATAATCTGAACCAAAACAAAGCTACGAAATGGGGGTGGTTTGCTCTCAGAAAACCTGTTCTAACACAATAATAATAAAGATTTTAGTTGCATCCTTTCGATAGACTTTGAGAAAAGACATTATATTTACAGAATATGTGAAAACTAATAACTGTCATATCCTAGAAATGTATGAAAACTTGAAGGTTTTCAACTGACAGTTTCATGACAATTTCTTCTGATATTTTTTATTTTCTAAAACTTCTTACAACTTAATACTAAAAGCTCTTTTTAAAATTTGAATTGCTATAGGAAGTTGAAGATTTGATCTAACTAAAACATCCATAGAGCTCAATAGAGCTCCTCATTTATTAGATGTATTTTCAATTTCAAAACTGACAATCCAGCTCTCCAAGCAGATCACTGCACCACTGAATTACCATACCCAGTAACCTCTCATCTGGTTGGAGAGTGTGACCAGCCTGACCACTGGTGACTATGCCTTTTCACCGTGTCCTTACACTGACACAACATAGTTCTGGGACTGGCATGATAACTGGAGACTAAACATTTAGATGAAAGAAATATAATTATATTTTATATTGTTAAGACATGGAGAACATATCTGAACAAGACCAAACGACATAATGACCAAAGTTACTATCAAAAGTATTTGATGGTGATAGGTCGGCCCATTTTAAATCTTTAGGCCTAAAATAATCAAACAATATGATATATCTAGCATTTATAAATCAGATTTAATATATTGATGGTAGGTCTGAAAAAATGATGACAGCACCGGAGAACTTATTGACAGTGTGACGCCTATGTTTTAACATTGAATGGGAATGATTCAGGCACTGACAGTGACTTAGGCCTAGACATATTAGAACTCAGATTGAATATTTTGATGGTAGGTCTGAAAAAATGACACTATAGTGACAATTTCTCAAATCTTTTAATGTTTGGATCATAAATAATTGTTTTCGGAGCCTCCATAATACATTGACAGTGTTGGTGGGGGCTTAGGCCTAGCCTATCTGAGCCTGAGTCCAGTCATTTTTTCATACCATCTGTAAAATATTATTGCAAGCGTTTCCAGGCCCCAATATTCAAACCATATGATATATAGCACCCTGATATATAGGAGAACATAGATATATACATGACTTTCATTTTGATAGGCCTAATAATGTCTAAATAATTATTTTTCAGATTGCCAATGTCCGACCCAACGCCCGAGTTCAATGGCATTCTAGGCCTAAGATTGTACCATCTGTAAAATATTATTGCAAGCGTTTCCAGGCCTAAAATGATTAAACTATATGATAAGTAGGACCCTGAGATATAGGTGAACATAGATATATACATGGATTTCATTTTGATAGGCCTAATAAGGTCTAAATAATTATTTTTCAGATTGCCAGTGTCGAATGCCCGAGAGGCTGAGTCCAGCAGCTTTCATTTGAACTGCTGGAAAAGATATATGTACCTACCTGTATAACCTGAGTCCTGAATGCTTCCGAATACTTAAATCCTCCACAATTATTGGGTTTAGTCCAATGTCATCCTGGTTTCCTGAGTTCAACGTATCGATGCAGGCGTGATGGGGAGAGAACCCGGCGAAGGGTTGACGGCGCCATGTTGACAGTGACAGTGCCTCCACGTGTCCGATTGATCCAATGTTTTGCCTTCGATACGAACGCATAGTTCCCGCATGAGTTTTCAATGCGTTGTATGCGTTTAACCCTTTCCACCCGCCAGATGCCTGGAGGCATCACCACCATATATACGCCAGATGCCCTGAGGCATCACCAGCAAAAACACGCCAGATGCTTTGAAGCATCTTTTCAATAGATCACATAATTGTGAATTACAAGCTAAATAATAGTGCAAACATAACATTTACTGTTATAAAAAGATGAAATCATCCAAAATAGTGCATATCTAGCAATACAAATGTTGAAAATGGTTTGTTTTATCTCAGAAAACAAATTTTTGGTTTAAATAGGGCCATTGCATTGTAAAGGTGGCGTATTTTGAGACCATGGACTGTGGTAGGTTGGCCCTATTCTAAATCTTGATTTAAATATTGGTGGCGTGTGGAAAGGGTTAAGGGTGTCCATTCGTCCAAAATATATATATTGAAAGCATCAGATACCGCGGTAATCCAGGTATCCAGGCGGCGAAAGAGGAGCCTCCCGCCAACACGTCTGACCGCGGCGACTACACCCGGCCGAGTGACAGTGTCAAGCGGTGGGGAGGCGAAGGATTGCAAGAAAATGGCGCGATGCATTTACGCGTTTAGACGCGTTATTTCGCAATCTTTGGTTTTCTAACCTTTGACATAGTCATCTATGTATCCAAATCTACCCCTGTATATTTATTTGACCCGTAAGAACGACCGATTTCATGGTGAAATAGCCATGCAAATTTGATGAATATTTAGAGTTTGACCTGGTTCCTTTCTTGTCCGATCGAAAGCGAGGCTGCTGCGCGTTGCAGGCATAACGCGGCATTACGCGCTGGGACATGGTCACCGTAACGATTCCATGGCTTGAATGTCTTATTTGCCCCATTTTGGTCGATTTTAACGATTCTATTGTCTTCTATATATCAAAATCTCTGCGATGTGAGCTCAAATAAGCCCCAAAATGGGGTTATTTTAGCTCAGAATCGATTTGGGACATCGTCATTTTGCCGCGTTACAGGCATAACGCGGCAGTTTACGCGATGGGACACGGTCACCATTGAAATAGCATTGGGACATTGCCGCGTTAGAGGCATAACGCGTTTTTCCGTCACCGATCTCTGAAGTATACCCAAGAAGAGAATAGGTCGGCTTGCTTTAAAGCTTTAAAGACTTTAAAGTCAGACTTAGAGCTGTCATTGACAGAGTGAAAAAGCCGACCTATAATAATATTGAAGCTTTAGTTAAGCTCTTGCTTCAAATCACAGGATGTGTCCAGTTCGGAGGTCAAGCACAGAATGGTGTAAGAGAATATCAAGTGTTTCAAAAACGGCCACGAGCTGCCGAAAGTAGGCCGTCGGTGCAAACCCCCCCTGGCACTGAGTCATGTAGGACTGGAGCATTACATCATGAAGTATAAATGAAGCATATCTTCTACACAATATTATGGAACTTGAAGAAAAAATAAAAAAGACTAGTAATCCAGGAAAAACTGGCAGACTTTCATCCCTGAATTATTGACCAAAATTTTGAACTACATATAAATCATAGTAATAATAGACAAATGCATGTATAATGATTTTTTGTGATTGGTTCCTATGGGAAGAAAAAACTTTTATTTTTCATTAATTCATGGAAAAATGAAATCTTAAAGAACTCCAATATTGGATGCATGGATTCAGATTAACAAGTTTTTTTTTTAGCTATATTTGATGCGATTACTGATATGACTTTGATAGTAGTAGTATTTAGGAGGGGGAGCGGCAATCGAAATCTAGGGAGTGGTCACGTGACGTCTAAGGAGTGATCAGGGGCATCTAGATTAGGCAAAACAATAAAAAAAGTTGTGTTCAGGTAACATAGGTAAAAAAAAAAGGGTAGGTAGGCCGAAATATTTTCTCTCTTTTTTGCTTTTTTTTTTTTACTTACCAAAGAGACCAAGCCAGTGTTGGAAACCCTTTTCCATGCATTTTTAGGTCAATTCTTCTGGCTTTTGAATGAAAATAATTACAAATTTCCTAAAAAAAAGTTAGGGTAGGGCCAAAAAATTAGGGTAGGTAGGGTTGGTTACCTGAACACAACCATTTTTTATTTTTGGCCTTAGACAGCTGCACTCATTTGACCTCTGCGCTTCTCCCCCTCTTAATTACTACTAGACAGTGACCTACTTTCCCTCTTATAGCTTATGAAATATTAAATATAGGTTGTTTATTAACGGTTTGAATGATGTCACCTTTAATGCTCATCTAGGGAGCGGTCATGTGACGTCTAGGGAGCGATTGGGGGTCTAGATGAAGGTTTCGTGGTTCTTACTTTTTACCAGGTGCTATGCAAGCAGTGACCACATCTTTGGTGTGACTTAGCCAGGGATAAATCCCGAAACCTCCCAGACTCGAAGCGGGCACTCTACCAATTGAGCTATTGAGTCTGGTCTCCCCATTTGTCGCCTTCTATGAACAGCAAGGGGCTGCTGGGGACATTCTTCCCAGGAGGCTCCCAAAGGAACCCCCACCCCAGATCCCCATGGGGGGGGGGGGGGGGGGGGAGATGAAGGTCACCATGATTAATTTTGCGAAGGTTATAGAACTTGTCTACACATATGATCCATCATCTTTTCATTGTTATTTCACATAATTTTGACCACCAATGGTGACAGTCACCTTTATAGGTTATATATAATGGAATTGTAATAAAAATGTGTATTACATTCTTTGTTTTATATTGTTCAGATAGGTCGGAAATATATAAACAACACTATGCATCAAGTTCCCGTGTGAATTCTCTGGGCTACTGTGCAGAGTGTTCCAATTATTGCACCATAGTCCTGAAGTGTTGCACTGCACCGTCGTGCAGCCTGTCGCTGTAAAATTCACCGACTAGACCTATGTTAACATCTTCCTAAATCCCCACTGATAATTAATTTTCATTTCAAAGTTGGGCACCATCATCTGGTAGGTACACCCTAAAAAATTGAGATCTGTACAGTGCACAATTTCGTGGTTTGTATTGACAAAACTATAGCGCCAGTTCAAAGACCTACCACAATACATCATTAATATTATTCTTCATTAAACATTATTTTCTCTAATACTGCCGCCTCATGTGTATCAAAGTATAGTATATACTAAATAATGTGCTGCTGAATTGACACAGTGTCACATGGACGTTTGGACTTGTATCATATTAGGTTCAGGTCTTGTATCTTCATACTCTCACATTTTCATATAAACACAAATATATCTGATGGTTTCTTCTAGAAATTCATCCACAAAAGTGGGTTGTAAATTGAGAACCCTTTTCAATTTGTTTGTATTACATAGTGTTGTGCATTTGTTGATTGAATTAGAGCTCGATCCAGACTTTCTATGTTCTTCTACCATGTATCTATACATGAAACTGGTTCCAATAATGAAACCATGTCCAATATCGGTGTATCGCTGTTATTCTTTTTCGGATAACAACTTAATGAAACAACTTTAAAGAAGTCACGAAAAGACAACTTCTGTTGTCATATTACTAATACTGTATTATGGAATAGTAAAATGTCTGTAAGGACTATTAATGAAATAGAACAAACTTAAATGGGGCCGTCTGGCCTAGTCACGCAGAAGTAACCTCAATGCAAGCCAATGTAACAACCGCCTCTGACGTAAGGGGAGGCATTAGGCCTACATGGACCTTGGCTGTACCTTGGCCAGTCACCATGCTTGTACTGGATAAGTCAACTTGGAACTGACTGAAAATACAACTAAAGGGCAAACTTTTCCTGTTTTTTTAATTTCTGAGATGAATTGAAATTCATGATTTCAGTTTGATGAGGCTAAGGACTCCTCCTCACTCGCTGATACAACCTTGAATGGACAGGTTTGCCTGTCCCACCGCCTGGTGACGTCATTCGCGGCGTCATGATGTAATTGTGATGTCACAATAGTAGTCATGGTGACCTCCCAGGGGTGAGGGAGGGACGCTTAGTATTTTGTTCAAAGTTTCACTCCAAGGGGCTCATCAGGTATCATGATAGTGAGAATGGTCAAGGTGATCTATTTAAGTAGATTCTTAAAAGTGAACGACGCACCAAACCATTTAGAAAAATGGAGAGAGCTAGGATCTCCCTTCCTGAGAGTGGGCTCTGGTAATTACAAAGATTTCTGGACGCGGCAAGGAGTGCACCATCTCAGAGGGAGAACTGTAGCTAGAGGAAGGGTGTGTCATTGAGATTGAGACCCATTGGGCTCATGGTTTTGAGTGAATTGGGATCTGAGGTTGGTTTTTTTTTTTTTTGAGTGCCAGTTCTTCCAAACTATTTTGTTGAGATTGTTGGAGGTTGGGTGGAAGGTAGTAACAAGTATGTTAGTTTTGTCGTGTGTGATGTTGGATTGGTTGCCCTGGGGGGCCTGGGGATTTAGGCCTATCACCCAGGCCCTCAAGAGGCCATCCGCTATGATTTTTTTTTTTCAATCAAGTTCTTTATTCTGGCTTGAACATTAGTACATGTATACTAGTTTTCGAGTCCTACCAGATTTCTAACTTTTTCTGGTTCACAATTTTCAGCGTTCGGTACAAATAACAGTAACAACTTATCACTTGGTGTGGCAGAGAGCCAATAAAGTGTACTATGGTTGTGTTCTTTGTAATTACATTTAAAGCATTTTAAGATAAAGTAACACATAATCTGCAATGAAGGTCATCAGTCATGGAGTACAAGTAATAAAATTAATAAAGGAATTATTACATCAAAATCATAAAAGTGATCAATCAGATTTACCATGTCATTAATATGTTTGACCTATCAACAATAAAATATATTAGGTAACAAATTAAATCTAATTAAAGTAAGAGTATTCTAGTTGTTTAAGTTCAAAATTACAAATATTTTTGGTATATATGGGATTTTGCTGGTAGTGTACAATAACAAGAGGCAGACATTAGATTAGTAGACCAGTTTTTTGAGATCACACTTTTGTCTTGACTTAAAGGAATGATAGGAGTCAAGTTGTCTCATTTCAGGGGGGAGTGCATTCCATGACTTGGCACCAAAATAATTCAGACTTTTCTTATAAATTTCGTTGTTGGGCCTTTTTATAGGAAAACTGGGAGCAGCCTTTGTTCTGGTGACAATATTTACATCAGGATTATAAGGAACACTGAGGCCTGCTCGATGGCGTTTGTACATAAGATTGCGCACATGAACCTGTCTGCGGTCTTTCAATTTAGCTACTTTTGCCTTGTTATGAAGAAGATTAGAGTCAGTCTTGTCTTGTATGCCCAGGCAAATTCTAAGGCATTTATCCTGAAGTTTTTGAAGTCTTTGAAGGGGGGTGACACTTAGGCCTGCTATTACGACATCCGCATAATCTAAATATGGCAAAACCATAACCCTATAAACATCAAGCATTGCTTTGTTATCAAGGTATCTTCTTATTTTACTAAGCATAAACATCTTATGACTAATGTGATGAATGCCTATTCATCCAAATACGTAAAGAGACCAAATAAGAGAAAATAAGGTAATATGACAAAAAGTATATATGTTCGTAAAAGGAACGAAAGTGTGAAGGAACGAATATGTAAAAGAACGAAAGTGTAAAAAGCCCGAGAAAGAGGCCCGAATATGTAAAGGAACGAAAGTGTAAAGGAACAAATATGTAAAGGAACGAAACCCGGAAAGATGTAAACCGGAAGTGGTATGTAAACCGGAAACGAGAAATGTAAACCGGAAGTGACGTCAGTTGTAGATCACGTGACCGAAAGCAGCCAATCAGAGCTGACCTCTAGGGAATATAAAGGGGCGGTGAGGCCCGAATAAACAGAGTTCTTTAACAGTTCTCCTTGTGTCCAGACGTGTCTTCTTCCCTTAAACAACCGCTGAGATGAGCCGATACGAGTTAATTAACCAGAAGTTAGAGAAAAACAGTAGAAGTTCGAGATAGATAGGCGAAATTTAGGACGAGGGCCCGACGGCCCGAGAAACGGGAACGAGGAACGGAGGACCGAGGTAGGGCGCGAAGGCCCGAAACTGTCCCGGATGGGGTCCCGGAAGTGTAGGCGCAGAACGGCACGAAGGACCGGAACACGGAGCAGAGACCCGAAGTCCGCGGGGACGACGGCGCGGCTGGCTCGGCCCCACGCTACCAAACAATAGGCGACCGTCGGCCCGACGGCCCCGCGGACCGGAATCCGGGGTGGACCGCCCTGTCGAGGTGAACACCGGCCTGGGAGATAGAGCGAGACGAACCACGACCTCCCCTTACCCCTACCGTAATTTCCCTTCCCCGCAGTCCTCCGTCTGACATCGAGCACCGATTCCCAACCGATTCGCTCAGCCCCCCCCTCGTGCGCGAGGCACGACTCTAAAAACACATCTCGGTTCTTGGCCCGGATTCCCCGTCCGCCCGAGACCCGAACAATTCCCACGTTCCTCTGCTGTAGGAATCGGCAACCCCGACTTACCAGAGAACGTCACACTGGTGGCAGCGGTGGTGCTGAATTAGCACATACGGACTTGTGGATGCTGAGTGTTTCGTCGAAATTGGATACTCATGGCGACAGCTGCAGTCTTCGATCAGATGGATTCTGACATCGCCTTCAAGGAAGGTGGGGAGGAGAAAGGAGGTGCGAAACCCGAAGTCAAAGGGGAGGACACGACCATCATGGATAGGCGGTTTAACTTCATGGGAACGTCCACCCCGACGGATGAGCAGAATGCGCGGGCTCAACAACAACAGACCGGCCAGGTAGGGGCGAGTTTGAAGAAGTTTAGCTTAAGACCGGAGAAGTATGATGGAAAACCAGACTTCGAGGGATGGATCAACCAATTCGAGGAGTATGCGGATTTGGGACGTTGGACGACCGAGGAGAAGGCGGCGATGCTCTTTCTTTCGCTGACGGGAACGGCACGAATGTACTTTGTCGGACTCCCGGACAGGGAACGACTCCATTACCCGGCAAGAGTGGAGGCGTTGCGCCGGAGGTTCGGTCAGGAGAAGGATACGTGCAATGCTCTGCAAGAATTGGCGGGATTGAAGCGTGTGAAGAACCAAACAGCGAAGGAGTTGGCCGATAACGCCCGGCGGTTGGCATCGAGGGCCTACTTCTCCAATGACTATGCCAGCCAGGAAAAAGCGGCATTGCACGCGTTCCAGGCTGCAGTAGGGGAAGACCTTCAGCTGAAGTGTGCAGAGAAAGGATGCAAGACGTTAGAAGAGGCGGTGGAGGTGGTAGAGATACAGGAACGATACTCACGCCGCCTCTTGCGGGCAGTGAAACCCGAGGAGGACGCCAATACACAAATCATGGCCTTAAACGGAAAATTGGAGGAGATGATGAAGGAATTGGCAGAAGAACGAGAAGCCAGGAGACAGGCAATGGCCCGGAGAGAGGCGTACAAAAAAAGAAAAGAAGATCTGGAATGTCACCAATGTCACCAGAAAGGCCATTTCGCGAGGGATTGCTCTCAGCGTCACGGAAACGGACAGTCGCCGTCGCAGTAAGCGCGGGGCCCCCTTCGGGCGCGGCGAGAGAAGTAATAGGCATGGGAGAATGTGGACTTTATGTGGCCGGAACAGTAGGAGAGAGTGTCGTCCGTTTTTTAGTCGATACCGGATCCATGATTAGTTTGCTGTCGGACCGTCTCTGGAGAGAGTGGGGACGAAAATGGGAAGACCTGGATGGATACGAAGGACGCCTCTGCTCCGTGGATGGTAGTCCGTTGCGATGCTACGGATGTACGAATCTGTCGGTACAATTGGGAACACGTGTGTTGCAGTGGACATTCATGGTAGCAGACATTGGTAGAGATGAAGGAATCCTCGGAAACGACTTCTCGGTGAAATACCGGCTAACAGTTAAGCCCCACGCGAGTGCTGTCTTCCTGCCCGCCGAAGGAGGGGGAGAGGGGGAACGAATCCCAGGAGTGGAACGAAGAACGGATGGGATTCGGGCAGTTACCGTCGGAGGACAGGTCGTGAGAATCGAGGGGACGACGGAAATACCCCCACTCCAGGTGACCCGAGTAACAGTAGTAGCGAGAGCAGACATGGGACAAAGTGGACAGCTGGCTGTCATCACAGGCACTGGATTACCAATGGGACTGGAAGTGATCCCAGGAACGGTGACGTTGGGAGAGGAGAATGAAGTTTGGGTGGCCAACCGAGGGACCGAGAGGGCGAAACTGGAGACCGGCAGAGTCCTCGGAGAAGCCACCTTCGTACAAGAAGTACGAGGTACGGAAAACGATGTAAAAGAACCACCCGGAGCGCTCACCGAGATGATAGAAGAGGCTAGGAAAGGTCTAACCACGGAGGAAGGCGGAGAACTGGAAAAAGCCATCATGGCCCGGGAACAAATGTTTGCGACCTCGAAACACGAGTTGGGACGAACAAATTTGGTACAACATCGAATTAGTACGGGGGATCAGATGCCGATCAAGCAAAGGGTCAGACGGTATCCAGCCACCAGGAGAGAAGAGGAACGAGCACTGGTGGAGGATATGTTAAATCTGGGAATCATCCAGGAGAGTGGAAGTGCGTGGAGTAGCCCGACCGTCTTGGTGAAAAAGAAGGACGGAGGAACGAGATTCTGCATTGACTACCGAAAATTGAATCAGGCTACGAAAGTGGACGCCTATCCGCTTCGCCGGATAGAGGACAGCCTCAACACCTTGGGCGGGAGCCTATTCTTCTGCAGTCTGGATCTCGCAAGCGGATATTGGCAGGTAGAGATGGCACCGGAGGACCGAGAGAAGACGGCCTTCGTAACTCAAGGAGGGTTATACAAGTTTAAAGTAATGCCATTCGGGCTAGTGAACGCCCCGGCCACCTTCGAGAGACTGATGGAGAGAATTCTCAGAGGAATCGTGTGGGAGGAGTGTCTGGTATACCTGGATGACATATTGGTCTTCGGGCCACCGTTTGAAGTGACTCTGGAAAGATTGGTACGGGTTCTGGAACGATTGAACGCTGCAGGGCTGAAGCTGAAAGCACGAAAATGCAGGTTGTTCCAGAAGAAGATTCCGTTCTTGGGACACGTTGTCCCATTAAACGGGATCGAACCCAACCCCGAAAAGTGTCGGCAAATAACCGAGTGGCCGGTCCCTCGGGATCTCCATGAGGTACGAGCCTTCGTGGGATTGTGTTCGTATTACAGGAGACACGTAAACGGTTTCACGGAGTTGGCTGCCCCCTTGTATGAACTGGCAACGAAGGAGGAGCCTTTCGTGTGGAGTGCGAGACGACAGGAGGCATTCGATGCCATGAAGAGGGCGCTAACAGAGGCCCCGGTATTGGGATTCCCGGAGGAAGAAGGACAATGGTGGCTTGACACGGACGCCAGTGACGTGGGGACGGGAGCCGTGCTATCACAGGAGCAAAGAGGGGTGGAACGGGTAATAGCTTACACAAGCAAAACCCTGGAGTCGAACGAGCGAAAGTATTGCACCACGCGGAAGTAACTGTTAGCAGTGGTGCGAGCTTTGAAACATTTTCGGTGCTACATCTACGGTCAACGCGTCATCGTCCGAACGGATAATAGCGCGGTTAGTTGGCTGCAAAGAAGTAAGGAACCGATGGGGCAGGCTGCCCAGTGGATTGAGACCATCGACTCGCATGACGTGTCGTTCCAACACCGACCGGGTAGGAAGCATGGGAACGCCGACGCATTGTCCCGGTATCCGTGTAAACAGTGTGGAGAGGAACACGAGGGTACCGAGAAAGTAAGAGTAGTGACGCGGGCCCGGGGGTATGAGCCCGGATGGTCCCCGCAGGAGATGAAAGCAGCGCAGAGGAGGGATCGAGATATAGGAGCGATTATCGCACGGATGGAAGAGGATGCGAACCGGCCAGGTTGGGAGGTCATATCTCCGGAATCCCGAGAAACAAAGATCCTATGGAGGCAGTGGGAAAGACTGAGCCTAATGGATGGCGTGCTGCATCGGAAATATTGGGAACTGGAAGGACATGGTTGGAGGAACCAACTGGTCGTCCCGAGAGAGGAACGGGCCGAGTTGGTGGAACAAGGGTTTTACTGGCCGGGACTCCGAGAGGACGTGCGGAAGGAATGTCGAGAATGTGACTGCGCATTGTTAAAAAGAGGACGAGGAAGACGGGAGCCGTTGCATCAGTACATAGTAGGGGAGCCGATGGAACGGCTGGCCATGGATGTTTCGGGCCCGTACCCAGTCACGAAACGAGGAAATAAGTACTGCCTGATGGTGGGGTGCTATTTCACCAAGTGGCTGGAGTGTTTCCCGATCCCGGATCAGAAGGCAGTGACAGTAACGGACAAGCTGGTCGAAGAAGTAGTAGCAAGGTACGGCGCGTTTCGGGAACTACACTCGGATCAAGGCACGAATTTCGAATCCGAGGTGGTCGCTCAGGTCTGTGCACTGTTTGGAATCCACAAAACGAGGAAGACGCCGTATCACCCCCGGAGCGACGGATACATAGAACGAAGTTTTCGCACTTTGGGGTGCTGTCTGAAAGCTAGCTGCCGAGCGACAGGCCGGGAATGGGATGAGATGGTCCCGCTCGTGATGAGCTATAGGGCAACGCCGCAAGCCAGCACGGGAGTGACACCGAACATGATGATGCTGGGCCGACAGACCATGATGCCGCGGCAAGCGATATATGGGAGACCTCTAGGACCGGAGGAGGAACCTCGACGGGTGGGCGACTACGTGGAAAGCCTGGAGAAAGGGCTAGTCGCGGCCTATCGGGAGGCCCGAACGGGGCTGAAGCGAGCCGCCATTCATCAGAAACATGAGTACGATGGAAAGGTGACTCGGCGGGAATACCAGGCCGGAGAACTGGTCTGGGTGCACGATACGGCAGTGGATAGGGACAAGGGAACGAAGTTGCGATTTCCATGGATAGGCCCTGCACTGATCGTCAAGGTGCTTGACCGAGGACGGGTGGTAGTACGGAAGAAACGAGGAAGACCGGGGGGGGTGGTTCATGTGGACCGCCTGGAACCCTACCGAGGACACGCTGCGCCAGCCTGGATGGTAGCTGACCAGCAAGGATACGAGGCTGCACAATAGATGCTTGGGGTGGGGCGCACTAGGTCACGTGATGGAAGCGGGGAACCCCCTTTTTGTGATAAAATCGTTCTCGTGTCTCGATTCCGCAGGTGGAAGAGGACCAAGGGAACGACCAAATAGGCGCTACACAGAAAGGCTTTGGCCAAAAAGGACTGATCAACCTGGGGCCATTGAGTCGGGGCGGTGCGTTGACCACTACAGTAGGCGTGCAGGTCGTTAGGCTGTAGAGGATTGCTACCTAGCTGAAGATTGGTTCTCTTGCGGATGTAATATAGGTGGGAAATGCGGGGTTGGAACGAAAAACGCCGTTCTGGAGCCATGGCGGCCCGAATGTCTAAGTAGTCCCACGTAGCCGCTTTCCGGTCAGTCCGAAGGAACCACAGCGTGGAAAAGATGGTTAGATTACGACGAAAGACAGACCCGGCGGCAAGCTGACGAAGACTTTTGAAGTAATGCTGACTTGGTAATACTGCGTTACAGCGTCCCGGAGACCGGAGGAGAGTAGATGCGGCACTCTCGGGAACACCGGAGGAACGAACGGACGGTTGTAAAAGGCGAGGCCTGAAACGAGGACGGGCTTTAAAGTAGGTCGTAAAAGAAGTGAAGATGAAAAAGAGAACGGGGCGGCGGCGAGAGGATAATAACGACGAGCCCCTGTGTTCTCCGGGAAGTGTGCGGAAGCACTGTGAGGGCCAAGTGACAAGGCAAGAGGAGGCGACAGAGATGAAAAGACCGAGGACGTCCGGTGGGGCAATAAAAGGCCTAGGAAGAAAACGCGTAGACGGCGAGCGGTCGCGAAGTAAACAGCAGGCGGGGCGGTGACCAGCGGCGGGCCCCGAGGACCGGAAATAGTAGGGGGCGCCACCGCTGAGGTGGTTGGTGAGCTTGACGCTAGGGGTCACTAGTGCAGGCCACGCCCACTTCCGTCTGCGGGGGCTTTAAAAGGCAGAGTGCTCGCCGGAGCAGGTCATTCTGGTCAGCCGATCAGGATTCATCACATCGCGCAGCAGACAAGCAGACCAAAGCTAGAAGAGAGCAGAGGAGTAAGACGAGCAGCATCACCACGAGGCGGAAACGAAGAAGTCTGACGGGACGAGCTTCAAGTTTGGAACGAGCCCCGAAAGCCCGGAGAATCGACGCGATGAGCGGACAGTGCTGGGAAGGACAATGTCACGGGAAGGAATTCAAACACCTGACCAAGCACATCCGAGGCCAGCACGAAGGAGTACGAAAACAATATTACATGTGCCCAGTGTGTTCGAGCCGAGCATATTCGACACACCAGGACTGGAAAAAGCACATGTGGGAATCACACGAAGGAAACCTGGTGAGAGGGAAGCCGAGACAGGACCCCCTTCTGAGACTGGAGTATGCTGCGGCATTTGCTTTGGACCCGAAAGGACGACCGCCGTACACCACATTCGCTCCTGGGGACGAAACGGCGGCCCGGGTAGCAGATTTGGAGCGAGACTTCGCTGTACGTCATCCGGAGGGATTCTATCCCCCCGAGAAATTGGTGGACCCGGAGGCACCGGACGGACCGCGGCGGAGGGTTCGTATACCATATCACCCGAGGGCATCGAAAGGGTCCGATGACAGCGGCGCCGAGCAGGCTGAGGAGGAAGCAGCAGAGGAACAACCGGAAGCCGCCGAGGCCGGCGGAGGGTCTCAAGCAGCCAAGGCAGTGGGAAAGGGACCCTTGGCCGGAGTTGCGGAGCGGTCAACGCCCACGCGCCGTTCCCCTCGGAGGGCCGCGAAAGGGGTACGAAAGGAAACCACTGAGTCGCCGCGAAGCGCGAGCCTGGCTGTGATCAACCCGAGACCACTTATGACGGAAGAACAAGTGACTGGAATAGTACAGAGTCAAGTGAAGAAGTTAAACGCCCAGGGGGAACCTCGGGAACCGAGAGGACGAGGACTCCCGGGCAGGGGAAGAGGAGGAAGATCCACGCCAGCCCCGAAGCCAGGTGTCCAATTTCCAATTTCCACCGGAGAGCGATGGCTTCGGCGTCATTGGCGTTCTTGATGGCGCTGGAAGCGAACAGCGAGCCACAGTCGTTCGATGAGGCAATGGCACAGTTCCCGACGGCAGCGCTGGGGCCGTTCACCCGAGAGTTACCAGGAGTCGATAGGGTAATCAACGAACATAACCGAACCGTCCAGTTGGCTCAGACTTTAGTGTTATACAAAAACGAGGAACAGTTAGACGATTTGTTACGGAGCAACAGAGCGGAATAGTGGACCAGCTTCTCAAGCTCCCGGCCAGGGAGGAGAAGCTACCTCTACCAGCCCGACGTCAGGAAGAAGGATGAAAAGAGGAGAAAACGGTGTATGCTGCTCGGAGTCCTGCACGGATGATAGCGTGACGGAACCAGAGGCGGAAAAGAGGACCGGGCCGAGGTGGAGGTACCTGAGCCGCACAGGAGTCCGAAGCCTGGATAAAAACTTTCCTGGAGACCGCTGGACGAGCCCGAACTTTGCTTTAAAAACATCGGGAACGGACTGGCGGGCTCGAATGTTCTCATTTGAAGTATTCTTACCAAAACAAACCCGGTAGTTTCTTCATGGGAATCTTCTTCTTGCGGAATTGAACGAAACCGCATGTGTTAGGAGGCGTTGACCGTAATCGACATGCTGGAGAGGTCCATGGGTGGAACGAACTTACCAGGCCTTCGGGGCAGTACGGAACGGGAGGAGGCGCTCGGCGATAGGAGCGGAACTTTTCCATTTTGTTATCCCAGCATTTATCGAGAACCGGTTGCGTTGGTTGGGACCAAGCAGGTTGAATAGGACCGTCCGGTCACGGAAATTGGAAAAATAGCGGGCCGGGCGGCCCAGAGAACGAGAAAAAGGATAAGTAACGGAATGTCGGAGCGAGAGTCACTTGGTTGGGGGGTCGGACGGACACCCGGCACCCGTCCGAGTGACCAAGAGGAACGAGAGTAAACAAGGAGGTGGAATTGAAGAAAGGAACTCAGAACGAACGAACAGTATTGTGTAAATCTTTGAGTCGACGGTCACGCCGGGGTAAATAGGGTACCGGTGGACCGGAGACTCGCCACTGGAGGAAGGGCTGGCACGGGCCAAGACTGTAACCCTTCTCCCGTGCTGCATTGAGGGATCTGGAGGCGAGAGGAACGGCCTCTGTCCTCTAGCGGCACCTAAAAAAAACGAGCTTTTCTACGGCTCGTCCGGACTTCTTCGGGCCTTGGCCGTCTTGATCTTGGATGGATCGCTCAGAATGTTGGACCGGATGGGCCCGGATTCATCGTACCACCATCTTCTGTGTTTCCTTGTCTTCAGCCTCTTACCGCATATGGAGTGGAACTTTTCGACCTGGATGCTGGTTTTAGCATGCCAAGACCGATGCAGCGAGTCGTGTAATGACTGCGGAGAGCGGTAGATGTCTCCCGAGGGACCGAGGTGCGAGCAGGGACGGTAGTTGAAAGGCCCTCGCTCGTGCCCTACTAATAATAAGTAAACAAGACAGAGTTAATAGACTTACACATACTATTTTATATATTAATATCTTACCTGCAGTAACGACCGTGACTGCTTCCATGTCGTACTCCCTGATGTCTTCTTCCCGACGGACGGAACAAAATAGTCTTTGAAACATATAGGGAGATGGTGATTGGAACAACGGCTTCGGATGCCTCGATAGGCGAACAAGGTGGTCTGCAAAGAACGATGGAAGCGATCCTTCATCCCTGCCTTGGAGTTTGCTGTCGGATGAGTTCTTCTCTAGATCCGGTATCCTGAAGCTGGCTGAGATTGGCCCATTCCGTGTCTCGAAGTTGGACGTCGGGTGCAGATCCCAGTTGAAGTCTTCCATCTTCTCTTTCTACAACTTCTCCTTCTCCTTCTAAAAACATTCTCAACTTACCTACTTCGAACCGCCGTACCTAGGAGCAGCTCGGAACGACTCGGAACTGTTGTCCCGGCGCGTGTCAAAGGCGTTCAAGTGGCTTCATGTAGATGGGCATGGCACTGATGAAGACTGTGGCCTTACCCCAGAATCAAACCAGACCGAATCTTAAACTTACCTTTATTACGAACTATTTGTTGGTATTACAGTCTCAAGAAAATCGTCAATGAACATGGTCCCTCGGGAAGAAGAAAGTTTAGTAAGCAGAACGGGGCCCGAGAGCCCGAGAGACGAACGAGGGCCCGAGTGCCCGAAGTGAGAATCCTCTTCTTGAAATCATCTCATCAGTAGAACGAAGGAGTCTCCCTCTCGCCCCAAGAAGGGTTGTCTTCCTACCGTTGGCCACGGGGGGGGGAGGGATGAGAGGCGCCGGCTCCTGTCATCAAAGAAACCTCATCAAAAAGAAAACTGTCTACTCATCTGGTCTCCGTTCCGGTTGTTGTTGTGCCACTTGGGCCCGGAACGGTGACGGAATACCCTATTAACTACATTGAACTCCTGCTCAGATATCTTCCTTTGCCTCTAAAATCTTTGAGTGTGTCGGCGTGGTCGAAAGCCGATCGTCTCCTACAACTGATGCTGGGTTAACCACGAGGCCACGTGTCACAGGGACACTCCGACATGGCCGGCGACTGCAAAGTCAAACTTCTTTCCTGCACGGAAAATGGACACCTCATCAACAATTAATAATTCTAGTTTTCACATACTTACCTTCATCCCAACTCCATCCAGAGTTTCATTGCTAGCGGTAGCACGAACTGCACGGCGCCATCTTCTGAAGCTTCCTCTTGAGGCTTTGACGGTTGAACTAAGTTCCTCTCCACATCCATTGCCATTTCTTCTTTGGAACCGGTGGGTATCTCGGCCTCTGGCTCGAACATATTGTCCTTGCCAAACGTGAAAAGGCATTGGGAGGCTCTGAATGCCGAGGCGACCGAGGGCACGAAGTCCAAAAAGAACATTTCTTTCTACAACATTCCTTCTACAAAAAAACTTCAGTCTTTCTACAAAACTTCATCTTCAAATCATCATCATCTAAAGAACGCAGAGAAGAGTGATAACCGGGAGGACGAAGGGTCACGACCGGCCCTTGCCTCCGGGCAGGAGAGTCGCGACCGACTCTCTGCCAAAAAAACAACGGAGAACGTCTGGACGACGAAAAACGGACAAAAGGTTGAGAGGACTAAGGGTCACGACCGATCCTTGCCTCTGGGTGGGAGAATCACGACCGATTCTCCGCCCGAATTAGGGAAACGTCTGGACGACGATGGAACGGGGGTGTTGCGGGTCACGACCGACCCATGGCCCCGGGCAGGAGGACCATGACCGGTTCCTCTGTCCTAACGAGGGTAAAGTAAGGAAAGAAAGACCGGGGCTAAGTACATAGAGCCCAGAGGAGAGGAGCGGGGGCGACGGGGTCACGACCGATCCCCGGTCCCGGGTGGGAGAGCCACGACCGGCTCGCTCATCCTAAAGGAAAAAAGGCGGAGTACGGGTCCTGATAGACCCAGGATAAGAACTATGACACAGAAATATGTATATATAAGAGACTAAGATATGTAAAACGAACTACATGAACTTTGACGTGAAACGAAAAACGAAGATTGAAGAACGAAGAAAGAAGAAAATAAGAATTAGCCGGATAGGCCCCGGGGGCCCTCCGAAGTTGACCGGAGAGGACAGAGGGTGACACCTCCTCCTCTGCCGATAAGGAGCATAGATTGGTAGTTGAAAAAAAATGTTTCTGGTTTTAAAGTATATTCTGTTGTTGTTGTATGAACTGCTTTGAGATTTTGTAAGACGTGTTTTCCCACCTTTCAAGAAGGTGCGGGAGGGTGTGATGAATGCCTATTCATCCAAATACGTAAAGAGACCAAATAAGAGAAAATAAGGTAATATGACAAAAAGTATATATGTTCGTAAAAGGAACGAAAGTGTGAAGGAACGAATATGTAAAAGAACGAAAGTGCAAAAAGCCCGAGAAAGAGGCCCGAATATGTAAAGGAACGAAAGTGTAAAGGAACGAATATGTAAAGGAACGAAACCCGGAAAGATGTAAACCGGAAGTGGTATGTAAACCGGAAACGAGAAATGTAAACCGGAAGTGACATCAGTTGTAGATCACGTGACCGAAAGCAGCCAATCAGAGCTGACCTCTAGGGTATATAAAGGGGCGGTGAGGCCCGAATAAACAGAGTTCTTTAACAGTTCTCCTTGTGTCCAGACGTGTCTTCTTCCCTTAAACAACCGCTGAGATGAGCCGATACGAGTTAATTAACCAGAAGTTAGAGAAAAACAGTAGAAGTTCGAGATAGATAGGCAAAATTTAGGACGAGGGCCCGACGGCCCGAGGAACGGGAACGAGGAACGGAGGACCGAGGTAGGGCGCGAAGGCCCGAAACTGTCCCGGATGGGGTCCCGGAAGTGTAGGCACAGAACGGCACGAAGGACCGGAACACGGAGCGGAGACCCGAAGTCCGCGGGGACGACGGCGCGGCTGGCTCGGCCCCACGCTACCAAACAATAGGCGACCGTCGGCCCCACGGCCCCACGGACCGGAATCCGGGGTGGACCGCCCTGTCGAGGTGAACACCGGCCTGGGAGATAGAGCGAGACGAACCACGACCTCCCCTTACCCCTACCGTAATTTCCCTTCCCCGCAGTCCTCCGTCTGACATCGAGCACCGATTCCCGACCGATTCGCTCAGCCCCCCCCTCGTGCGCGAGGCACGACTCTAAAAACACATCTCGGTTCTTGGCCCGGATTCCCCATCCGCCCGAGACCCGAACAATCCCCACGTTCCTCTGCTGTAGGAATCGGCTCCCGACTTACCAGAGAACGTCACACTAACAACATTCAGAATATAATCAATATGGCATTTAAAAGTCATAGTCGAATCAAGAGTCACTCCCAAATACTTAAAACTATTTACCTTTTGAATCACCTTGCCTTTAATATTGATGTATAGTGCAAAGTTTCAGATTATGTCTTGTGCCAAAGTTGACCTGTTTGGTTTTTGCGGCACTAATTGTAAGTAAGTTTGATTCGGCCCATCTTACAAATTTATTTACGCTACGTTGCAAAGTGGCCACTTCTCTGGTCCCAATCTTATCAGAGACATATAGGACAGTATCATCTGCATACAACTTAAACTTAGCCTCACCCACAGAATTTGCCATGTCATTAACATAGATGAGGAAGAACAGCGGGCCAAGAATTGACCCCTGGGGAACCCCGCATTTGACCGACTCACAACTAGAGGTAATGTTATTTGCAACAGTGCGCTGTTTCCTACTACTTAGATAGGTCTTACACCAATTTAAGAGCTGACCAGAAATACCAAGATTATTTAGTTTGCGAAGGAGAATTGAATGATTTACAGTGTCAAAAGCTTTCGCTTGATCGATGAACACAGCAATAGTAACTTCTTTTTCATTAATTGCCTCAAGAATATCGTCTGTCAGAGAAGTGACAGCTGTAGATCTATTTTTACGAAACCCACCTTGAAACTCAGTTAGCAGATTATTGCGCTCTAAGTGATTTGAAATTCGCTTGTGAACAACTTTTTCCAGTATTTTCCCCGGTACCAGTAACAAGGATATTGGTCTGTAATTTCCAGGGGGTAACCCCTGGCCCTGAAGTGTCCTGCCTTAATCAGGGCATTATATATGAAATCTGGATCCTTGGTGCAGATTCTCCAGATCGTGGTGAATTGCCCAAAAGGGATGCCTCTCTTATAGTGGAGGGGATGGGCTGAGTCAAAGTGGAGAAAATTGTTGGCATCAGTGGATTTGGTGTATAGACTGGTATGCAGGGTATTATTCTCTTTCTGGACCAGTGTGTCCAAGAAAGAAATTTGTGTGTCAGAGATGTAGGAGGTAAATTTGATGGTAGGGTAGGCCAAGTTGAGGTCAGGGATAAACTCATCAAGGGCCACTCTGCTGTGTGTCCAAATTAGGAAAATATTGTCTATGAAGCGAACCAACAGTAGAGGTTGTTGGTCCCTGGGGTATACATATTGCTCCTCAAAATATCCCATAAAGATGTTAGCAAAGGTGGGGGCGACCCTGGTCCCCATAGCAGTACCCCCTATCTGTAGGAAGTGTTTCCCATTAAACTTGAAATTGTTGTATTGTAAGACCATTTGGAGTAGATTGAGTAGGGAGGAGTTCAGGGGTTGGTCCGGTGGGATAAGCGCTGTGGACAGTATTTTGCCGGCCAGTGTGCTACTGCCCTTCTCCCCTCCGCATTGGGGATGTTGGTGTATAGAGAGTTAACGTCTAGAGTACAGAGCTGTGTCCCGGGAGGGAGGGCATTGCCTTTCACTTGTATGATGTGGAGGAAGGTGTGTCTCTTATGTAGGAAGGTAGTCTAGGTACGAGAGGGCTCATGATTATATCTATAAGTGCCGAGGTTTTCTCTGTAGCACATCCATGGGCTGATATAATAGGTCTACCCGGAGGTGGACATCCGTGTTTATGTATCTTGGGTAAGAGGTAGAAAGAGGGAGTCTTAGTCGCTTTAGATATTAGCTTAGACCTAAGTTTGTTATTAATTTGGCCCACGCTTATCAGACCAACGAGGTATCTGTTAGTCAGCTGGGTATGTTTTTCTGTTAAGTCGTTGGGTACCTCCTGATAAAAAAGTTGGTTAGACAGTTTTCTGTTGGCTTCAGATATATAGTCGGAGGTGTATAGAAGGATACTGCCCCACCCTTATCAACCGGTTTGATGGTGATGGTCTTGTCCCTGAATAAATCTCTTACTGCTGTTTTCTCTCCAAGGGAGAGGTTTTGTTTTCCAAATGTTTTAGATTTTGAAAGTTCAATTTCATTGATGGTGGCTAAGGTTTCAAGGTAGGGACTTCCCACTCGGGGTTTGTAGGAAGTCTCTTTTCTAAAAATCTTGGAGGAGGATATTTCCTTCTCAAAGGCCGTTTATGGGGTCTGGGCTTGACATTGAAAGTGCTGTTTCCATCTAAGATTGTTGTGGAATTTGTCTAAGTCTGACTGAGTGTATGGAGGCTAGAACCGGCTCCCCAGGGGTGTGGCAGAAGTTGAGGCCTTTGCTCAGTACATTAGATTCATCTTGTGAGAGGTTTCTGGAAGAAAGATTTACAACTGTGTTCTTATGCTCAATCTTTATTGAATCAACAAGTGCAACTGTATAATCTTGTTTAAAACTGAAATCGTTATTAAAATAACGAGATTCTTCGCCATGCTGATAAACATGTCTGATGCCCTTGTCTAAATCTTGGAAGTGAAAAGAAATTTCTTGAAAATAAACAATTTTGAAGTCATTTCTGTGCACTTGGTGCATCGTAAAAACATGGCTGCCATACTGATAAAGATGTCTGATAACCTTGTCTAAAACTTGGAAGTGAAAAGAAATTTCTTGACAATCAACAATTTTGAAGTCATTTTTGGACGCTTGGCATATAATGAAAACATGGTCGCCAAACTGATAAACGTGTCTGATGACCTTGTCTAAAAATTGAAATTGAAAGAAATTTCTTGAAAATGCAAAATTTTAAAGTAATTATTGGGCACTTGGTGCATCATAAAAACATGGCTGCCATGCTAACAAACATGTCTGATGTCCTTGTCTAACACTTGGAAATGAAAAGAAATTTCTTGAAAATTAAAAACTTGAGTCATTTTTGGGCACTTGGCGCATAATGAAAACATGGCCGCCATACTGATAACCATGTCTGATGACCTTGTCTAAAAATTGGAAGTGAAATTTTTTTTCTTGAAAATCAAAAATTTTGAAGGCATTTCTGTGCACTTGGCGCATCATTAAAACATGGCCACCATGCTAACAAACATGTACCGTCTGATGTACTTGTCTAAAAATTAGAAGTGAAAAGAAATTTCTTGAAAATAAAAAAAAGTTGAAGTCATTTTTGGGCACTTGGCACATCATAAAAACATGGCCGCCATGCTGACAAACATGTCTGAAGCCCTTGTCTAAAACTTGGAAGTGAAAAGAAATTTCTTGAAAATAAACAATTTTGAAGTCATTTTTGGACACTTGGTGCATAATGAAAATATGGCTGCCATACTGATAAACATGTCTGATGACCTTGTCTAAAAATTGGAAGTGAAAAGAAATTTCTTGAAAATCAAAAATTTTGAAGTCATTTCTGTGCACTTGGCACATCATAAAAACATGGCTGCCATGCTAACAAACATGTCTGATGTCCTTGTCTAAAAATTGGAAGTGATAAGAAAATTCTTGATAATCAAAAATTTTGAAGTCATTTCTGTGCACTTGGCGCATCATAAAGACATGGCTGCCATGCTGATAAACATGTCTGATGACTTTGTCTAAAACTTTAAAGTGAAAAGAAATTTCTTGAAAATCAAAAATTTTTAAGTTATTTTTGGACACTTGGCGCATCATGAAAACATGGCCACTGTACTGATAAAGATGTCTGATGACCTTGTCTAAAACTTTGAAGTGAAAAGAAATTTCTCGAAAATAAAAATTTTGAAGTCATTTTTGGGCACTTGGCTCATCATAAAAACATGGCCGCCATGTTAACAAACATGTCTGATGACCTTGCCTAAAACTTTGAAGTGAAAAGAAATTTCTTGAAAATAAAAGATTTTGATGTCATTTATGGGCACTTAACGTATCATAAAAACATGGCCGTCATGCTTACAAATATGTCTGATGACCTATAAATGCTGGAACGAGAAAAAATGTCATACAAATTCAAAATTGTGAACTTGTGTTTTTCTCATTTGGCACATCATAACAACAGAATGTAAGGGATTTGACCAGGTTGGGACTGGGGACCTACCCATGATGCACCGCGCGGTTTTTTGTTTACGTTTCGACGAAAACGCACGTGGGCACGCATTTCTTTTGATTCGAAATGCAAGCTTTTCCCCTCCATAAATCATAAATCTAAATAGCAAGCCTTGTTCATCGTATTTGAAATACCGAGAATGGATATTTGGGACATTTTAAACTGTTGCTTTCATATAGAATTTCAAGAGGAAACATCCCACCTCTAGACTACCAAATCCATCGTTTACATACTTTGTACGACTCTAGGTCTGTCACATGACAATCCAACACATCACATGACACCTGTTTTCCATATTTGGGCAGGAAACTGCCAGAAACCAGCAAAGATCTCCATAGGTCTCCCCAAATTAGGGCATAGGGCCCTGCACAAGGATAGTGAATCAAGGAAAAGGGCATGTTAGTGGGCTTCACAAGTAAATGGGAGCATATTTGGGAAAAGGTACCTAATGACATATTTGGCCACCCTGTGGCCACTAGTTCTGGAGGTTTGTTCATATCATGAAACAATCACTTAACATGCAGCTTAAAGTTATGTTTTATAATGTTTCTGAAGTCCCAGGGATTCTGCTACTCTTTGTTTTATCATTCTACGATATTTAGTTCCTTCGCAATCTTACATACAATATAGGCCATTATGCTTAATTTGGGCCAAATCTGGCAGTATCTGGCAGAAATTGACTCTTTGTTACATTAATCATGAAATATATGGTGAAAAAACTATTTTTTAAGTTATTTTGTGAAAAATTTTGACTTACATGAAATTTTCTGAAGATTCTCATGACATTTACAAAAAAATCAAAATTTTCATAAGCAATGCATCATGGGAAAATCAAAATGGAACATTTTTAGCAGAATTTCTGCGCATAATTTAGGTTAGCGAGTTACCATGGTTACGGTAAAAAGAATATAAAAAATGAAAAGAACATTATTTTACAGGTAATGTAGAAAATGTTTTAACCTTCTCAAAACTGAAAACAGTGAGTGGAACAAGCATTCCTGTCAATAGTTATGGCACTTTTAATATTCTCAGAAATAAGAAAACTAAATTTCTTGATGAACATAAAAAAAACTTTAAGTCGCCATAACATGGAAGTAACAACAGCAATTGGGAATAAGGGTTTCTCAATGTACAAGAAGTGGGTAGGTTCATACATGTTTATCTCAGGTTCTATCAGGAATATTTCAAAATGGTTTGCAGCATTTGAAAGAGTAGGTTCTCTACAATAAGAATAATGCTGACACATTTCCCCATGTTTCATGTCATTTTGTGACCTCATTAATTGGCAATAGGTACCTTTTCCCAGATACGCTCCCAAATCATCTTTTAAGAATAAACTAAAGATTGTCACTTGATGAAACTATTTCAGGGTAATACAGGGAGGGTATAGGGAGTGGATAACACTTTCATTTAACCAGGTTCAATCACCTGCAGGTGACAATGGGGGCCCTAATGTGAAGGGATGAGGGCTGTTTTGCTCAGGTAGTGATTATGTAACCCACTTCTCACACTGCCTGATTCTAACAACCATTGTAGGACAATGCCCTTTAACTGCTGAACATGAGATTGTGTTACCGGTCATTAAGAACAAACAGATTTAAATGGCTAAAGACATGACCGATTAAGGGAGTCCTCACCATTGGCTACAATACTTTATAGATATAACTAGGGATTCCCAAAAAAAAGAAAAAAAGAGAAAATCCACCTGCCTACCCTAATTTTTTCGCTCTCTAACTGAACACAACAATTTTTTCACAACAATGTGAGGCAGGTGGTCTAGCCCCTGCATGTCCATTATAGGGTGGTGGAAGGTGGGATGGGGGAGGGGGAGGTGGAGGGGTGACAGAAGCCAATCAAGGCTATTTGGATTTCTGTTTCTTATTAAAATTAGAATAAAAAACAATTTGAAATGAAGATATGTTACATAATTAAAGACAATGGCGCCATTATAGATCTAACCTTAAGATTCTTATGAAACTTTGAGAAATAAGAGTTCAACATATTCTCTTTAATTATGTAACATATCTTCATTTCAAATTGTTTTTTATATTTTATGCATCCTAAAAATGTGAAGAAAATAGGGGGTCACCATGGAAACTTTTGTGCTAGAAATATAACAATGTGAGTATAATTCCTATAAAATGAAAATTAAAAAAAAAAAAATGCTCAAGTACAGTTTTCATGATAGATTTCATAATAATCCTCAAATCAATTATAAAATCATTGAAATCTAAACCTAAGACATATTTACACAAAATCCATGCACCAGTTAGAAAATAATATGCCTTCTATTTGAATAAAATATATATTTTATCTTAAAGGGTTCCTTGCACATAAATTGACAAGTTTCCAATTTTTGTCTTTTCCAATTCACTTTTGTATCATAAAAAATATTTCAAACGAAAAAAGGGCAAAAAGATGAAAAATTTATCAATTATTAATTAAAGAAAATTAAATATGGGAATTCCCTAAATTTTGGGCTATGCAGTACTCCCTGTGCTACGTCATAATAATGGGAATTCCGTTTCAAAATAAGTTGGGAATCCCTGGTTATTGAACAGATTTAGATATATGAAAAATACAACTACATGTAATAACAGCCTGTATGGGGCTTGATATAAATGCTCTATGATAAACCTTGATTTCCTTTCTATATGTGTTTGAGGGAGGGGGATTCCCTTTTATTAACAACCGTGGATTCCCAATAAGTGTCCGTGTGACGTCACAATATTGGGGATTTCCCCTTAAAAACATAAAATAGACCAAAATTTTAAAGTCTTGTAAATGTGCCTACACTTGGAATTTTCTTAAAATATTTCTAGGATTATCAATTTCTAATGTGGTGGACACACTCAAAGAATTTCACTTCAGAATGATCATCCAATAATCATGTGCAAGGCTTCCTTTAAATAAATTATTAAATTAATTCTAAAAAATGTCAAATTTCTGATAGAAATAGTAACCAAAAATATTCAACCTTAAGAAATTCTCTAAAATTACACATATTGTAGATTTAGGTGTTATCTATCATAATTATTCTGGAAAAAAAATGGGGGTCTCCATGCTAACTTGGTCAGGAAAGCTACATATCTGTTCTAATATGAGAAAATGGTTTTATCTGGGTACCTATGTATTTTTAGCTTTAAAGGGAGCCAAAACCAATATATATGACAAAAATGTCAAAACTTTCAAAACTCAGATAATTATAGAAATATGTTAGAAGAGTCTAATTGAGGTCTGTGGTAAAGTATTAGCTGTGAAAACTAGCTCAAACCAAAGTAGAATTCCATGAGAGCTGGTAATATTTCCATTTGTTTATAAACAAACCCCATTTTTGCAGACCCACATTAATTCAGTTGAGCACTTGAAACATGTTTTCAATGATTTTCTACCATATTTCATTGTTTAGATTTTAACATGGGCCACAATTAGGCTCAAGGAAAGGATTTCCATGATTATTTGAATTTGGAAAATTTTTTGAATTTATTGGTTTTGGCTCCCTTTAAACCCACTTTAAAATTTTGCCATAATGAACAGAACAAGCGTTTTTTATCCCTGAGATTGATATGAAACCATAGATATTTACTACTTAAATGTAGCATATACATCAACAAGAAGCAAATGACTATCAAAGTTCCGATCGTTGGAACGATCGATGTTTGCCCTTAACACAACAATGGACATTTCATTGTGTTGAGTAGTGATCACCACCAGTAGACTACCACCACCACTCCTCCTGTCACACACAACTCGGGGAGGGGCTTAGGAAAGGGGCTCCTACTACCAGTGCTAGGTCACTGCACCCACCCACCCAGAGGGTGGCTCAAGTACTGGTTATGTAACCCACTTCTGGCTTCTCAAACTGCACCCTCCCCCACCCCCACTCCTTGAACTGAGTTCAAGGAGTGGGGATGGGGGAGGGTGCAGAGGAGAGGCCTGCCCACTCAATTACACTTGATGCACACTAATTGTCCTTGCTTACAAATGCATGCCAGTGGACAAAGGCCTGTAGCTACTTGTATGTAAGATTGTGTAACCGGGCAATCAGATCAAAGCCCAAATACCTACAAAAGACATGACTGATTGAGTGAGCCCTTCCCATAAGCTACAATACTAAAAACTAGAATTAAGGGCTCACAAAAAAGATATAAGCAAAAATATTAGTTGTTTTCAACAGTTTTGAAATTTCCATGAAATTAGCAATATTTGAACAGATGTTGGTCTAAAACTGATATAGTGCTAGGTTTTTCTTTTTCATTTTTGAATTGCCTATATACTAATCTACATTATTGCCAATTTTTATAATATCTGAAGGACTTTGCCATTGCCTTTAAGTAAAGATGAATCAAATGCTTATTAGTAAAAGTAGTTTGAGCAATTATACTTTAATGATTTGTCAGATATGAATAAATCTAGGCTTGCACTAGGGTTGATTTACTGATTTACTAGGCATATAAGAGGGTTTGATTCTGGAAACCTAAAAGACAGGGTCTTGTTCTTATTAGTACAGGTATGTTGGTAAATAGATTCTATGAATCCATTTATTTCAATACATCTTTGTTTTAAACAGTAGGATAAAGGTCAGTAGCCACTGCAGATAAAATGGTAAGCTATTACAGATTTTACTAAAAATTTCTTTTCCACACGCCAAACGGGAATGGTAGAGATGTATTGATGGTATTTTGAGGCTGTAGGTGGTTAAACTTGACCTCTGAAATTGCAGACAAAATCGGCTTCCTCAGCGTTTTCCAGCATTTTTTTGCTATACTTAAGTATAGAAGGAAAATGGCAGCATCAACGTCATCGGTCAGTCTTTGCCGAGAAACTTGCTCCCGGAGGTCCGCAAGTTAATAGGACCCATGGGTGTCAATCACTGACACATGCATTCAATCAGGAACAACCAATTCCCAAGCTGCAACCCTTTTAGAGAATTAGGTGGGGGCATGGGGAAGGGGAGATGTACAGCAGGTAATTGTCACATATGAGGGTATCCATAGCATTTCCCACCCAATTGATTTTACACAATGAAAAACATCCTATGGTAAAGATTTGGGGGCACCTCTACCAATAACCACTATAGGACGCCCCCAAACCAAAGATTAAAATTACCTTTGCAGTTCTTTTCTAAATTAGGCGAAGGCTTAAGTTATATATTTTACAGCAGGTACACTGCACTGCTACAAATTTAGTAAAATCATACATTTTTCTTTGATAAATGAAGATGGTTTTTACCAGATTATATTCAACATACATATGGAAAGCTTGCCGAGAAAATGTTTTTTTTTTTCAAAATCATACTTTGATATCTTACCTGGTGTCATTCGTAATTTAGTAAGTCCAGGACTTGTACGCATTTCACTTGCAGAAGCAGACCTTTCCAGCTTTTCCGACAGCTGCTGTTCAAGACGTTGTCTCAAATTGTGCACTAAGTTGTTCTGTACAGGTGTCAGTGGTGTTTTAACCATGCCAGTATTTATTTTGTTCTTCCCATCACGATTTGGTTGTAGTTCTGGAGAACAGTAATTTTCCCCATTCTCTGACACACTTGTGCTTCCAATGTCTGACACTGAATTTAGGCGAAGAGACCTCCTCCTCCTGGTATAGTGTGATGGTGACTGATTTGACATACTGCTGTTTTGGGTACCTATAAATACACAAGAATTATAAATTTTGATCTATGAGTGAAACAGGAAATCTGTATTGAATATTGAAATGGTCCATCAGTATGCAAATCATTTAATAGCTTTTTAGACCCCAATCGGCCTATACCGGCCCATGGGTGTGCTCCCCAATCCAACCACAGCCATCTGAACTAGAAATCTGAAGATTGTCGGCCAGAAACTGGCCGATGTTGTGTTGGTGGTTTTTAAATGTTATAAAACTAAAAAGGAACATGTCACCACCACCAGCCGCCACGGCCAGAGCAGCGCCCGGGCTATCCAGGCCACACCCCCCCCACCCCTGCCTCGTCACGGTTGCTTGGGTGTGACCGGCCAGGGCCAACTTGTACTATAAAAAGAAGGCCTGCCTGGTCATGGTTGCTTGGGCGCACGGACGGTGGTATAGGAGGGAGTCCTATTGGTCAATCAGGTCGACCAATGAATGTACAGCTGCCCAGGACAGCTGCACTGCCCAATTGACACTCCTGGGACACCACCCTTGCCCCCCCCCCCCCCTCTGCAGTGATCCAGCCCAATCCAGCCAGCCCCAGTAGTGTCCATTGGCAGTGCAGCTGTCGGTGTAACCTCGGTGTAACCTCGGCATAACCTCGGCGTAACCGCCCTGTAACCGCCCCGTTTGTTTGTTTGTGGGGTAGTTTTATGTCCAGCCAACCCTTATGGGTTATAACCACCCCGTAACCGCCCCTGTACCCCTTTGCCCCTTTCACCCCCTTACCCCCATACAAAAGCCCTACACCCCTTTAGCCCTAGGACCCCTTTCACCCCCTTACCCCCGTACAAAAGCCCTACACCCCTTTAGCCCTAGGACCCCCCCTCCCCTCCCCTCATTCTAGCACAAAACCGTGTTTCCTAATTCCTCTGCCAGCCCCCGATCACGCGCAACTTCCCCCCTCTCTCCAAGCAGATCACTCCACCATTGAATTACTTTACTCAGAAACCTCTCACCTGGTGGCAGAGTGTGACCAGCCTGACCACTGAGTGGTGTGGGGTGTGGATGACATACCTCTATATATAGGACCCAAGGACACTGGATGTCAATCACTGATACTTGTCCCTCCTACCTCTACCACCAGTGCCTCATACAAAGTTTATTTATTATCGAAAATTAGAAAATATATTAACCAATACAGTGCTGTGGTAATCTACAAATCTATGATCATGCCAATTATTGAATACGGATGTTTTATTTACAATGGTGCCAATATGAACATGTTAAATAAACTACAGTTATTACAAAATAGGGCGCTAAGAATATGTATTTGTACAGTGGTAAGAACGCCTGTGATAAGATTACATGAGATTTGTAATATAGCAAAACTACAATGTAGAAGGAAAATGTATTTGCGACTGTTTATGTAGAAACAATTAAATAATGTGCAAATTAGAAACACTAGGAAAACAGGTACTAGAGCTCATGATGCACCCCTTTTCATCACGGTGAAACCAAATAGTGAATTATACAAACACAGTGTTCGAAATTAAGGATTTATTTTATGCACACGCCGGGTGCGTAGGGGTTCAAAGTCATGCACCCGGCATATTTCTGATGCACACACTAATATATAATGGCATTTATGCTTTTGAAAAAGCATGCACACACCGGGTGCATGCCTCCGAAAAAGTATGCACCCTGCAGTCAAATTGTGCACACCGGGTGCAGGGTGCGCCCTTAATTTCGAACACTGAAACGAAATGTTTTTTATAAAGGTGCCATAGAATGGAATAGCCTGTCAATTGAAATCAGAAATATTGACAACTACTTACTATTTAAAACCAAGCAAAAGAAATGGTTAACCAATTCAATAATACCTTGATGTATTACTTCCAACTGTGCTGTTCTATCAATTATACCAACAAACTTTGTTAACATTATTATTGTTATACTGAATTGATACTACAGATTCTCCGAATACTATTTATTATACTTTGTAAATAGATATGTCTGTATATATGTTCACTGGAGCTTGATGTAAACTAGCATCAATTTGCTAACTTATGTTTTCAGTATAAATAAAAGAATTTAAAAACAAGAAGCAAATGACTATCAAAGTTCTGATCGTTGGAACGATCGATGTTTGCCCTTAACACAACAATGGACATTTCATTGTGTTGAGTAGTGATCACCACCAGTAGACTACCACCACCACTCCTCCTGTCACACACAACTCAGGGAGGGGCTTAGGAAAGGGGCTCCTACTACCAGTGCTAGGTCACTGCACCCACCCACCCAGAGGGTGGCTCAAGTACTGGTTATGTAACCCACTTCTGGCTTCTCAAACTGCACCCTCCCCCAACCCCACTCCTTGAACTGAGTTCAAGGAGTGGGGCTGGGGGAGGGTGCAGGGAAGAGGCCTGCCCACTCAATTACACTTGATGCACACTAATTGTCCTTGCTTACAAATGCATGCCAGTGGACAAAGGCCTGTAGCTACTTGTATGTAAGATTGTGTAACCGGACAATCAGATCAAAGCCCAAATACCTACAAAAGACATGACTGATTCAGTGAGCACTTCCCATAAGCTACAATACTAAAAACTAGAATTAAGGGCTCACAAAAACAAAAACACCCATAACCACCCATATCTACCCATAGCCACCCATATCGACCCATAACTTATTAACTACCCATATCTACCCATAACTACCTATATCTACCCCTTCACCCCCTTACCCCCATACAAAAGCCCTACACCCCTATAGCCCTAGGAGCCCTCAGTAACCTCTCACCTGGTGGGAGAGAGTGACCAGCCTGACCACTGAGTGGTGTGGGGTGTGGATGGCCTCCTCCCACCCATACAGCGCAGACCACCAGGGTGATGGCTGATTGAGCGCACGGACGGTGGTATAGGAGGGAGTCCTATTGGTCAAACAGGTTGACCAATGAGTGTACAGCTGCCCTGCACTGCTGCATTCTCCCCCCCCCCCCCCCCCACAGACGTTTCCAGCGCACCCCCCCCCCCCCCCCCCCAGTCCTGTTTGACAAATCAGCTCTCCAAACAGATCACTGCACCATTGAATTACTTTACTCAGTAACCTCTCACCTGGTGGGAGAGTGTGACCAGCCTGACCACTGAGTGGTGTGGGGAGTGGATGACATACCTCTATATATAGGACCCACAGACACTGGATGTCAATCACTGATACTTGTCCCTCCTACCTCTACCACCAGTGACCAATGAGAAGACACTGAGTGGAGGCCCCAGTCTGACCATTACTGGGGGTCAGAGAGGGCACACCAATTAAACAATTACACGGTCCACTGGTCCACAACAATAGACCCATTTCAAAAACAGAACTATACCTTTGTTGTGTTGGTCACTTAATACCTATATGATCTATACTTATACGTACCAACGCAACAAAAATCCCCCCCTTAAATTAAAGAAAATGGGGCTATCGCTTCTCCAAATCTTTTTCTAGAAAGAATCCTGTATATATCATTTAAAACGCCATGATCTGATGGAGTGTTGAAAATTGATGTCAGCCCATCAGCCCCAGGCTGACATTTCCAGATCAGGGCTGACAATTTTAGGCAAAATTATCAAATTATCAGCCCGGATGGCTGACAGATTTTTGGGAAATAAATTCTGCATTTTTATCAATCTTTTCCATTTTATGTGACTGGATACTTTTCTGGTTATTATCCTAACCCTGTTTCTAAAGGTACCTAGTTGTAAATCTAATGGTCATATTTTAAAGTTTTCTATCATACAAAATCTGGGCTGACAAGTCTTTTTTAGGGCTGACACTTTTTCATGAATGTCCGCCCTGATGGCTGACTTCAAAAAAAGTTAATTTCAAACACTGCTGATGCATATGGAATAATTGTTTATTGTATGTTTATAACTTTAATTTATGTAATTTTAGCTTAAACATAACTAATTATCTCCCTAAAGGGACATTCTCGTCCGTATGACGGAAGTGAATTGATATGTTGTAACCCCCTGACTCCCCCGCCAAATTCGCGACGTGACCAATAACGTCGAGGCGTGCGGGGTGGTGAAGTGGTTAGAGTGTCCGTCTGCTGCGCGGGCGGCCCGGGTTCAAGTCTGGGCTGAGGTGGTCTGGCTGCTACTCCCCTCTGTATGTCTCCCTGTGACAACAACAGGGTTATCAAAGGCTCTTAGTGGGCCACCGGCTGTTGTGTGTAGGGCCCTGCCTATGGGACCCTGCACATTAAAGAACACCTGCCTCAGTAAATGTGTAGGGGTATGGTCTCTACCTTCTCATAGATTCGATCATTCCATAGATTTGTTCATCCCAGACAGAATTGTCAAAAAATAACTGTTCTCGCCATGATATGACCTTAGATGTTGCTACGGCGTTAAACCCCAATAACCAACCAACCAACCAACCAATAACATTGCCGGATTACGTTCCAAAAGGGGAAAACACATCGCCGGCCGTAGTGTCGCTAGGTTAACGTCGGCGGACCTAAGCTCAACAACAGCAGGATGAGACTGTCCCTTTAACTCAAATATTTTGATAAATTCCAATTCTCATTGTTTCTATCTTTTTATTGATATTTTTGATACATCGTGCATTAAATACTGACTATATTTGAATGGGTTATAGCAATTTTCACAGATGCATTTCTGAACTTTTTGGAATATGAATAGTGTCCTGGCCTCCTGACACCCTTCCTGTCAAGCCTTATTGTTGGCAGTCTATGCTGCCATCTGTGGTCTAAACTAGAACTAACCTCATTATCATAAATTAACATAGAAGGTGTCTCCATTTGCTGGAATTGACTTGTACTACTAAGAGATAATTTGACAGTAAACTTATAAGAAGTTCTCCTCATTTCTTCATCTTGTCTACTCATTCTGCATCTGAACCCATAACTAATCAACACTTATCAGTGCTTATTTGCATATGAACAAGTGCAACTGTATAATCTCGTTTAAAAATGAATCGTTATTAAAATAACGAGATTCTTCGCCTGTTAATGAAAAAAAAAACTACTAAAGTTTGAATTAGATAATTGTAAATTAATCATATATTTGTATAAAGAAGAGATTGTTATTGGCAAAGAGGAACTCGTAAGGAAAAAAAGGATATCCTACATAGATACTGTATTAGATTGAGAACAAATTTCTTGAGATTTTAAAGATTTGTTCTTGTAAACTTGTCACATAATAAAAACAAAGTCACCATCCTGAATAACATGTCTTTTGACCTTGTCTAAAACTTGGGGAAAAAAAGAAATTTTGTAAAGATTGAAAATTGCAGGCGTTTTTGGACACTTTGCATATCATAAAAGTAAGGTTGCCATGCTAACAAACATGTCTGATGACCCTGTCTTAAACTTGGAAGTAAAAGGAAATTTCATGAAAATCAAAAATATTGGAAGTTGTTTTGATGCACTTGGCGCATCATAAAAACATGGTCGCCATGCTGATAAACATGTCTGAAATCCTTGTTTGCAACTTAGAAGTAAAAATAAATTTCCTGAACATCGAAAATTTTGAAGTCGTTTTTACGCACTTGCATCATAAGAACATGGCCGGCATGCTGATAAACATGTCTGATGACCTCGTCTAAAACTTCATATGAAAAGAAATTTCCTGAAAATTAAAAATTTTGAAGTCATTTTTTGGCACTTGGCGTATCATAAAAACATGGCCGCCATGCTGACATACATGTCTGATGACATTATCTAAAACTTAGAAGTAAAAAGAAATTTCCTGAAAATCAAAAATTTTGAAGTCGTTTTTACACATTTGGCGCATCATAAAAACATGGCCGCCATGCTGATAAACATGTCTGATGACCTCGTCTAAAACTTCAAATGAAAATAAATTTCCTGAAAATTAAAAATTTTGAAGTCATTTTTAGGCACTTGCCACATCATAAAAATAGGGCCGCCATGCTGATAAACATGTCTGCTGACCTTGTCTAAAACTTGTCTAAAACCTGGAAGTAAAAAGAAATTTCATGAAAATAAAAAAATTTGAAGTTGTTTTTTCGCACTTGGCACATCATAAAAACATGGCTGCTATGCTGAAAAAACATGTCTGATGACTTTGTCTAAAACTTGGAGGTAAAAAGAAATTTCCCGAAAATCAAAAATACTGAAGTTGTTTTTTCGCACTTGGCACATCATAAAAACATGGCCGCCATGCTGACAAACATGTGTGATGACCTTGTCTAAAACTTGGAAGTGATAAGAAAAGTCCTAAAAATGAAAAATGTTGAAGTTGTTTTTGTGCTCTTGGCGTATCATAAAAACATGGCCGCCATGCTGACAAAAATGTCTGATGACCTTGTCTAAAACTTGGAAGTGAAAAGAAATTTCTTGGAAATTAAAAATTTTGAAGTCATTTTTGGGCACTTTGCATATCATAAAAACATGGCTGCCATGCTGACAAACATGTCTGATGAACTTCTGTAAATGTTGGAATTGAGAAAAAATATTATACAAATTTGAAAATTGTGAACTTGTTTTTTTCTCATTTGGCACACCATAACAACAGAATGTAAGGACCCACAGCTAATAATATGAGAGGCAATTGACTTTCACCTGGGTTCCACTCTACCCACTACAGTTGCCCAAAACTCAAAGTTGTTTACTTGACACTTCTGTTGCAGTCTGTTCCGGTCTGCCGTACAGCTAATAACATGAGAGGCAATTGACTTTCACCTGGGCTCCACTCTCCCACTAGAGTTGCCCAAAACTCAAAGTTGTTTATTATTGTTTTAACTATCCTGAAACTTGTTAATTATGATCAAATAACATGAAAACAAGCAAAATACATATAAACTTAAAAGAGAATTATGTAAAATACATTTAAGGTATTTTTTTAAAGAATTATAACAACACAAAATCCATTCTAATGTAAAAATTATCAAAGGCCATAGGACATATCTACACGTAACTAAATGTAACTAAAATCTCCTCTCACAAGAAAACCCATGCATCCACTCTCCAAGCATAGGACAGGAACCAGGAGATTAAATGTGTGATAATAGGGTGAACTGGCTCTTTCACTTAGTCAAAGAAAAAGCCACCCTATACTTCGCCTATCAAACTTTATACCATTGGTGAAACTTAATACAACGCGAAGAATAATAACGAGACAGACATTCGCCTAACAGAGGTGCCGTATCTCGCGGACAAGAATTGCCGAGATGGGTTGGTTCTGGTTACTTTTCTCTATCATTTAAGTCTTTTTCATACGGCCATTACAAAATTATGAAGTTGAATTGTCACTATTCATTTCTACATGACAAAATAGACTTAGGCTATTTTCTGTTTCAACAAGTGGCTCCGCCACCCTATAGACATGAACAGTGGTGACTTCATTTATTTGGGAAACACCCCCCCCCCCCGGTGGTACCCTAACTGGCCTAAACAGGGCCATGTGCGCCCAGTCTTTCCTATAGAGACCAACAGTGTGACGTCAGGCGGCGGGCCCCAACGGCCCGTTGGGCCTAAACCACCTCCCGGGGTTAAATAGGTCAGCCCTCCTCCCGTCGGCCGGCACCGGCCCTGGAGTAGTGACCACCCGACAACAGGGCCAGTGGGGTGGACTCTCCTTACTTGTTGCTGTATTTCTTCATAATATTGAAGTTTTAAGGCTTTCCATTTTAGCAGGTGTAATAATATGACCACCCCTTTGAGTATATCAAGTTAGATGTCTTTAATAAGTTTCCTAATAATGAGTTAGAGGGTTTGACAGATGGGTTCCCTATGGAGTATAGAGGGCCCACATGGCCCTATTTAGGCCCAACCGGGGTGCCGCAGAGGGGTTTTCCCGGTGAATGACGTCACGGCTGTTTATGTCTATAGTAAACCCAAGGGGGGTGGAGGGGTGGGTGGGGGGGGGGGGGGGTAGGCCCACCCGCCGTTCCCGCGCAGCCGGCTTACTTCACACTGTTGATGTCTCATCCCTGCGCCGCCCTGGACACACCCCTGACCTCTGGGCGTCCAGTGTGCAGGGTCAGCGTCTGCACCGGCCCTGGACACCCTGCGGTGCCAGGCCCTGGAGATGGGCCCCCTTGAAACCTGCAGTTTCAAGGGGGCCCAGACTAAAGCTATAACACCATTGGCCCATAATGAGTCCCCACGAAAATCCCAAATCAAATATGGGTCAACCAGGGCAGGGCCTAGACCAATAAGGGAGCCAGAATGAAGGAAGACCGTTTTGTATAAGTATGTTATAATTTTGGTGCATAAGATATGATTCTTTCTTGCAGAACCAAGCAATTCTTTAATAATAGATTATACAGGAGAACAGTAAACAGAAGCCAGATCCCTGAGTTATATCAAAATAGGGACCTTGCACAACGTCGTTTTTGCGACGTATTATGGCGTGCGACACATGCCACTGGCGGACTTCCGGTCCCTACGAAACTATAGGCCAAAGAGGAGGAGGTTTCTTCTTTAGTTCCCTGTGTCTCTTAAACTCAATTTACAAAGAAAATATGAATAGTTTTGCGTAGCTTAGGCCTTTTTCTCAAAAATATCCTAAAATGAAAATTTATTTTTTGTAGGAGCATTAGATAATCTGAGTTGTTTGGTGCTCCCAATGCTGAGAGATAGGCAGGAAGTCCGCCACCGCTCCGCAGCAAACGACGTTGTGCAAGCTCTCTATACAAGAAATAAGGAAATAATAATTTTGGAGAATTCATATTTGGAATATCAATAAAAAACGTACCAATCTTGACATTTCATATTTTTTCAAAATTGTCCTGCAATTAGAAATATTTTTTCTGACTGTTTAAAGTTTTCCCACTGGAACCGGAACACCTGCTCTCGCAGGGTATTATTTGCCCGATTGATGTTGCGAATTTCGGGATTTAACGGAGAGCTACGAGGATCTGTGAGATTCACAAAATGCTAGTTTTTATAAATATAAAAAAATATTAAAATTATTTCAACAATTTTTCACGATACAAAAATAGTTCATCTTTAATTATATGTAAAATCTTCAACTCTTAGTGTCTTATTCTTTATTTAGAATTATTTTGACACTTTTTTCTGGGTTTGGCTTCACCTTTGACATGTCCTCTTTGATTCAATGTAATTCAAACTGCTATAAATTTGTTAATTTTAGGTATTTTTTCCTAAAACTTTCGCTGGTAGGGGCTGAAATACATTTTGTTTTGATAGAAATGATAAAGAGTGGACAAGATCATAGTTAGATGAAAATTTACAGGAATGCTCTAAACATGTATGATAGGGTGACAATGGGTGTATTCTTGGCCTGCTCTCCGCCTCGCAAAGGATTCTGGGATACGCCAATCGGGCGAATGGGCTACCTTAGCTCTAGAACTCTAGCACAGCTTAACAGACTGTGTATAGAGTTCTAAATCACTCCTACCATTTAAGTTTCAAATCATTGCATATACAAAATAGAGGGGGTCTGGCCTTACTTTATGACTAGTGATTTTTAGTAGTGATTTTATTGACAACAAGGAGTCATACATTTGATCTCATGTGTCATGCATAGTTAACTGGTACATGTAATATAAACACACACAAACACTACAATAGGTAGAGTAAGGTTGCCAGTTTTCGCGCATTGCTAGTTTTCGCGCATTTTACGCATTTTTATGGACGCATTTTTCTTATAGGTATCATAAAAGTACTTTTCTACTCCCAGATCCATAAGAATGATGTTTTGGACGAAATGTGAGACTTTTATGATATTTCATGAATATTTATGCATTTTACAGACAAAAATATGCTTCTGGTTACATATTACTGGGGAACATGGCGGGACCCTTAGAAAATTGATATTTTCTGGAATAATTACCATAAGACTGATTTTTTAAATAAACATAGTATTAGAATAAAATGAGTATTATAGATATTAGTTTAAAAGGATATCTGATCATAAAGATATCAGAAAATTAAGATTTTATCTCTTTATTAAAAGATAGGCTCCTGCGTGAAAACTAATTACACAAAAGAAGACAGTTGCCAGTTTTCGCGCATTTTTCTTGAATATTTTCCCGAAATTTCCGATTTTTCCGAAATTTTCTACACCAAAATAGAGATAACATCTTAAAATGTTTCCCATATAATGTGGAGACGTGTTTCTGAAAATAATAGTACCCTAAAAGTCAACACATACATAGATTGAATGCTTTTTGTCTCTCTTTTCTTGGGAATTATTGCATCTTTAATTTGCTGAAAATGCACAAAATGGCGCATTTCCCACCTCTCCATAGATCATCAAGTTGTCAAAAAACATAGTATTCCTTTAAGATATATTTCTATTCAAGCAACAAGTCAATAGATATTTAAACAGCTTATATCAATAAAAAAAAACGTTAGGATTTTAAATAATCAGTTTTTTTTCGAAATTTTCAAAATCACTCACTTTGTTCTATCAAATATGTTCTAATGCGCGAAAACTGGCAACAGGCTGCGCGAAAATAGGCAGCAGTGCGCGAAAATAGGCAACACAGTCTCTAAAAGTAAAAGGGCAGGTTGCTACCCCAAAAAAGAATAATTTAATCATTTTTGGTCATAATTAAATCTGAGGACTTTATTTCAGTTATTACGGGGGTACAATAGGTTAAGAAAGACGTTTTTTCTATCTTTATTCTATAAATATTGAATTTGCCGTCCTTTCACTCGCTTCGGCACCAAACAAATTTAAAAAAAACTTAGACTAACATTTTTACTAGCAACATCACATATAGATGCTCGTGAGTGCACCTTTAACTCATATAACATATATACAGCACCTTGGTTTGAGTGATCAAACTTGTCTTATGACAGTGACTAGTTAAAGGGACATTCTCGTCCGCGAGCTGTTAGGCTTACATACGTCGACGTTAGCCTAACAACGCGACGGCCGGTGACAGATTTCTCACTTTTTGACTTAATTCTGCGACGTTATTGGTCAGTGACTTTGACTGTATACATGTACTTACATATCCCTAAATGCGTAGTAGTTTATCCATTGCACGTAGTAATCTTCCATAAATGAGTTGTAGGGCAAAATTAGATTGCAAAATTGTCATTCCCAGCTTTGTGCAGCCATGTTTGTTTTTTAGCTGGTCACTGGTGTCATAGGTCACTGGACAATTCAGTGGACCATGCAGTGTCCAGCCAAGAACCAGCTACAGGGCTTTGATCACATGACCTGGGTCTTGGGCATGCTCAGTGAATCAATAGCCAAAAACAAAATGGAGGTTAAGCCAAATTTTTGGATACACTGGACTTTACCTATCCACATTGGATATTTATGACACTTTGGGAGTTTTAAGAAGTAGGTAGGACACTTGCAAACATATATGAGGTTTAGTTAATAATGAGCATTGACCCTGGCTTATTTTTATTTGTGAGTTATAGACACTTAAAGTGGCCAGAAGTGGCATTTGGTAGTTTATGCTATAGAGCGTCTCATAGCCCAGTTCTTAAAACTGAGGCTTACACAGCTAGGGCTACCTCTGTTAGGCGAATACCCCAGTACTGGCAGTAGGCCCAGGCCTTCTCTACTTTATGTAGACTTACTTCAACTTCGCCACATTGAATCACTACGTGTTTCTTGTTTAGCACTCGCCCATTTCCAGACAGACAGTAGCTTATCGATGGTTCATTTCTGAAATGTTCGGCAAAGTTTACTTACTTCAAATAGACCGCCACCAAAATCAGCCGCAGCGAGCGCGACCTCCAGGAACAGATGACTAGCCTTTAGTTAAATCTCTCTTTTATGTCACTAAAATATATCTTTATTAACACGAGTAAATTGAACTTATGATTCCAGTAAAATATAGAGGAATATTTTAATTTTTCAAGTATAATAATCATTTATTTTTTTATCATAGCCTACAATTTACGTCGCATCTGTTACTGAGAGGAATACCAAACATCCGGTTCGTCAGATTTGGCGCCGCCTGCAAATGAGTTTTTCCGGAGGTTTTGAATAAATACTGACCTGTAAATGGTGAGTTCGGATTTTGGGGCAAATATTTTTAGACTATGGACATTCACCAGAAAAATATCTATTCAGCGACAAGTACCCTCGAAATTTGATCTGTGTCCTTGAATTTATTCTCTAAGTCCCTTATTATCGCTCAGCGCATTACACGGTTCCGCCAAGCGCGAGCACACAGAGGCCACTCTGGTGGACTATTGTCGCACGGGACGCTCTCGCGACAATGACGTCACATGACCATAAGTTAGCAGTCTTGACTCCTTTGCATTGGCTTTGTGGCTTTGCCTTTGAAGAAGTACTTTTCTTTATGCTGTGCACTCGTCCCGGGTGTCCGGGCCGCTCAGCCTTGGGGTGAGCTGTGCTTGTGTTATAATGGGTGGGTTAGTTTCCCATTTGGTTAATACTGCAGTTATGTGTTGCATTCGTTTGGCTGTTGATATTAGTGTTTCCTTATCTGTAGCGAAAGCTTGGTTTAGGTATAATTTAGTGCTTAGCTTTGTGTGGATTGCTTTGCATTGTTGGTCTTCGGGTTCATGGCCACAGCCTCTGCATACTAACGTTCGGTATTTGTTTTTGTAGTTGCTTTTGCATGGTATCATTCTGTTTCTTATTCTGAAGATGGAGCTCGCTTGTTTCCTCGTCAGGATTTTCAGTAGGCAGGGGTTGAAATAGCACGGGCCCGGGGGCCCTGAGGCCCCCAGGCAAATCACTGCTGGGCCGTTCAGCCAATTACTATATATACCCAGGGTACATATCAGGAAAGTCTACCCTGGGGCCACTTCAAAATCAGCCAATCAGAAGAGGCATTACATAGGAGGTCTGGTCTATGTAGTAGACTCAGGGTACAGAAAATGAATACTTAACTTAGAGTATAGTAGGTAAGGAAAGTTATCTCAGGGGCTCAGTACCCAATAAAGAATTCAGTAGGCTCAGTGCACAGAAGGTGTCGACCCTGGTATAGTAGGTAAAGTTGGCAGCATTCAGGCCCTCAATCACTCAGTAGGGCAGGGCTATGCATTATAGGGGTAGTGCCCTCCCAGCTAACAATTTTACGTTGCTACAACGTTGTTACAACATAACAGTTTGGTTGTAGCAACGTTGCAAAATGACGTTGTTACAACATAAATTTGTGGACTCCCAGAAAGGTTGCAGCAACGTTGTACCCAACGTTGTACTGTGACCATTTCACAACCTTTTTACAACTTTTGCCTTTTCGTCTTTTTTACATAATGTAGGCCTATAATTATTCAATATTCATGAATGTTATATATATTTGGCAATACATTTGTGTTGATATATATCTATTTCCCGGTGATCACACTATTTTATGATGTTCTTAAATTATTATACTAATTATGAAAAATTCCTTTGTAAAATATAAGAAAAAATTGTAATAATTATGAAAATATAGACAATCTTAATTATCTATTCTATAAATTTTATTTCATAGTGCATTTTGCATCTACGAATTAACATATTGATCAAGTATGTTAGATCATGTCAGGTCAACGACCTGTTGCATTTACAATATAAAAACTCAAGACTCAAAAACCTCTACCTTGTTGACAACTTACAAAAAAGGTTTCTTACTTAAGGTTTTTTTTCAGTTCCTCTCCTTATATCATAAAATTATGACTCAATGAATATATACAATGTTCCCTTATTCAGTACAGGGCTTGACAAATCGGGTGTCCGGACGCCCGGGACAACCAGAAAAAGGTGCTGGGCAACCAGATTAAAGGGTCTGGTTGCCCGACGGGCAACCAAGATCCTGTAAAGTGTCCAATATGTGTGGCTAATGCAGTGGCCATTGTAATCTAATAGAAACGTAGTGTGTATGTAATGTTTAAATTTAACTACTTTTGATGATCCAGATCCCTCCAAACCATATGTATCATGTTATTCAAGTTAGAGTAGAGGAGCCAGTTTCCGCGCGTCTCTAGTTTCCGCGCATTTTACACATTTTATGGACGCATTTTTTCTGTAGGTATTAGATATGCTATTTTTAAAATGCCAGACCCAAAATAATGTTCTTATGCAATTAATTTGTCATTTTTAATGATGTTTCATATTTATTTATGTATTCTAAGGCCAAATAAATGTTTCAATGTCCTTATTATTAAGGAAAATGATGGGATCCTTAAAAAGTTAATATTTCTGAAATAAGGAGCATAACATCATTTTCTTCAAGAAAAAATATAATTTTCTCTAAATAATTATCATAGATATTAGTTTAAAGTGATTTATGATCATTTTAATGTCATAAACATAAAATCTCATGGATAATATAGAAAATAGGCCCCTGCGCGGAAACTAAGGACAAGAAATTAGACAGTCTCTAGTTTCCGCGCATTTTTCACCAGTTTTTCCGAAATTTCCGAATTTTCAAACATTTTTCAAAAGAAAAGAAAAAGAAAAAATTTTCAAAGCAAGGTTCTACATTATCTTAAGACACTTTCCTAAAATAATATAAACCAAAGACAAAACTGAAAACATTTTTTTCTCTTTTACTGAGGTGAATTAATGCTTTTGTCATTTATTAAAAATGCATAAATATGTGTATTTCTTCCTTTTTTTCATGAATATATTCTTGAGATTTTCCCTGACAAGGTAGCATTTCTATTTGCATTTTTATGAATTATTAAGAACTTAACAATTATTTTGTATAATGAATATCAATAGATAATCTTTTTCTGATGCCCCATGTATCATATTTTCTTTCTATAAATTATTTTACCCATTTAACACCTAAAATATGAGAAATGCGCGGAAACTGACACCAAAATGCGCGGAAATAGGCTCCAGGTGCGCGGAAACTGAAGAATAAACATGCGAAAGTAAAACCTTAAGATATAACAAAAATATTTTCAAACTTTAATTTTTTTTATTCTGATTATGTTCTTAGATGTCATTCCCCTCAATATGGAAGAAAAAATATTAAATTTATAATGTTTTTCTTAAAATATATTGTTAAAACTTAACTTCTTGCCCTTAATGCGCGGAAACTGGCTCCTCTACTCTACATATTATACCTGCCATATCCAAATAATTGGGAATGTCACTCAAACTTCTCATTAGGAAGCATTTTTGTTTACTTTACACATTTTATAGCTTTTACTATACAATTCTAGAAAACAACTAGTCCAGGCTTGACAAATTAAAGACTCGGGACACATAAAGCTAAACAAGGTCATTAAGTAGTAACACAACATTTCTTTATAGAAATCCATATACTTATTGTAATGATTACCTACAAATCTAATGACGCTGAGAAGACAACGAAAACAGGCTTATAGCCTAATTGTACCATCTCAGGATAATAAAATTGATTAAAAAAAAAAAAAAATTGTCAATATTCATACGAAAACAGCCAATTATTTAAATCGGGGCAAATGCCTAAAATCGGAACAAAGTTTGACATGAGCCTAAAATCAGGAATGTCCCGACCAATTGGGACATGTATTGTCCAGGGCCCAGTGTTCGAAATTAATATTTTAGGACGTCAGCCATCTGAGCTCACACTCATGACAAATTGTCAGCCCTGATAGAAAACTCAGCCTGAAATGTGTATGATAAATACCTTTAATATATAAAACATGGCAACTAGACGTCCTCATGAACGTGATGATTATCAGACTAAGTATTGAGTCACATCGAAGCTTAAAAGTGAAAAAGAAAGGTTTTTGTTTAAAACATAAAGGAAGCTGTCACCCATCCGGGCTGATAACTTGATTTTGTCAGCCCTGATCAAGAAATGTCAGCCTGGGGTTGACGGGCTGACGTTAATTTCGAACCCTGGGCCTATATACATATCTTGTCAGATATCCCTTCCAAATCCCGGGCTACCACGAAATACTACCGGGCAACCATATGAGAGACCATGGTTGCCCAGCGGGCAACCATGTGATAAAACGATTTGTCAAGCCCTGCAGTATACCTTTATGTATTTTATTTGAGAAAAAAAAGAACATACTTGTCCAAATTGGCAGAAAATAAAAAACGTTTTTACAATTTAACACTTTGTAGATAGTGGTGCCACCTGTATGTTAATTTTATGTCTTCCTTCCAACGTTGTGACAATGTTGTGAAAGTAACGTTGTCACACCTTGTGAAAAAGACGTTGTGACAACGTCATTTTATAATGTTGCAAGTAGGTTTCAATATGACGTTGTAAAATACGTTGTGGCAACGTTGCCACCACGTTTTCCATTGAATGTTGTGAAAATTAAGGTAATGTTTCACACGTTGTCTGAATGTTTGTTTGTGTGGTTGTGTGCACATTGTGAAACAACGTTGCACCCTGACGTTGCAGCAACGTTTTTGCTACGTACTTTGACAACATGACCAATATACAACCAAAACACAACGTTGTATTAACGTTATGTGTTTGCTGGGCTCAGAGTATGGAAGGTGTAGACCCAGGGTATAGTAATATTTGTAGTCTTGGGGGTAGAGAAAATGAAGACCCAGGGTAGAGTAGAGCTAGAAGACCCAAGGTAGAGAAAATGATGATCCAGGGTAGAGAAGAGCTAGTAGACCCTAGTCCGAGTGGCCCTGACTATGAATCTGGAACACTAAATTCGACATGGTGACATGGGCATTTCTTAAAATCTACATGCGACATAGACCCTTAAAGGAGACCCGAAAAGCCATTTTTGAGTATCCTAAACAGTTCCTTTTGTAATTATTCAGTTATACAAGATATAAATCACACTTAATAAGTTATATTGAAAATTACTATTTAAACTGACAATATCAAAGTGTGTTAGTCTATTCATGCCGGGAGGGGTTAGCACCTTGCCTCCCCATGTTAACAATAGGGTGTGACGTCAGAGGAGCTATGAGGCCTATTTGGGGCAAACTGATCGGTCATGTTTGAAAATTCATATCTCTGAAAATACTTATTTGAAAATTATGTAAAAATTCAAGGGCAAAGAGAAAACATCTGACTACATACTTTAGGAATTGTAAACGTTTATGAATAAAACTTTTTGAGTTTGGGGCATTTTCATTCCACCCTTTGTTTACAATAGAGCTACATAGCTCACATGACGTCATGAGCTTTATGCATGCTTGCCTCTTACACATTCGCACATTAGGTGTGAGACTGGCTTCGCACTTACAAAACTAGAGATAACGACTATTGTTTTATTGTCCAGGTCATATATAACACTATGTTACATTAAAGTGTACATTAATGGAATAGTTTAAGGGGTTATTTGACTTTTAGACTATTTCTTTTTGTGTGAGCTTTAATGACATGACAGACAGCTTTAAACCCTTAGCGACAGGGGACATGGTCCTTAACAACATTCGACGGGCCTTTCTTAAAATTCGACATGCGACATCAGTACCTCCCCATCAAGGGCCCCCTGACTGTCAGTACCCCCTGACAGTCAGGGTGATTTCCTATCATTCCTATGCATTCTACTCAACCATCTTGGTTGAGTAGACTTTTCTCAGTAAATACTTTATGTCTTGTCTTGTAACTACGCACAGAAAATGTTTGATATCTTTGCTTCTAAATTTCATATGTTTTGATGGATATTCTCCTCTGAATATCAAGGATTCAAGAGTTTGCTTAGCCTGTTTGCACTGAAAAACTTTAACCTGTCCACCATGACAATCTGCTGGTAACCATCCCAAGCAGATGCTCATGCTGGGAACCAGCTCTCATCAGTTTGAAAATCAACTGACAAGGGCTCAGCAAAAGTACTCAATCTCATTCATAATGTCAGGAAGACTATTTCTAACTTCATAGGAAAGAAGAATACTTTTTATTCTTTTATTTTAATTCTTGAATCAGACTATTTCTAGACCTTTGGAGATTGATTGAACCACTACAATCAGTCATGTACCTGCAAAACTGGGGGGGCCTGCCACTGGCCCCCTCTCCTAAACCTCAGAAATCAGAGTTTATGCCCCTATTCTATGAGGTAAAAATAAACCCTTTTTCTATTACAGAAAAAGTCCTGAACACTTGTTCAGGTACCGTTGATCCTATGTTGCCCGAGAGACTCTAGTCGGAACCGCATAGTTAGGGGTTGGCCCATGACCACCCTTTACCCACCCTTGTCAAACCACCCTGCCCACTTGGACAGACTATTGACCACTCAGACTTCACCCAAGCACCCCCAAGTGACAGTGAGTCAAACTAACTGGCCCTTGGCTGTAACCATGGAGAAGGTTGCAAGGCACCAATCAGGTGCTGGATCCTTGATCCAGGCACTTACAGCGGTAGCAACGATCAACAAACACAGTTAGCCACGTCCTAACCACATAGGAAATGAGAATACATCCATGCAGAAATACTTTCACAATTTTGGGGTAAGACATGGAGTTTTACTAGTGTATTTTCGAGCGGGTTGAAAGGTATTTCTTTCTGACTGTCAGGTAGGAAAATCCAATATTTTGACAAAAAGAGAACATTAGGGCTATTTCAAAGGTGGCTCGAGCCCCTAGCATTTTCTGTAAAGGGGCCCGACTGGCCCCCAAAAATTTGAGGGTCAGTCTCACACCTTGTTTAAAACATCCATGGGCCCGATTTGAGTTATAAAGGACATCTCTGTACCCAACATTTTAGTATAAGTATGATGGATTTCTTGGGGGCCAATCGGGCTGATTGAATTTGAAATTTTAGGGTTGGTAACATTGTTGGTAATGTTTAGTCTAGAAAAGCCTGGCAACTGACAGATGAATTTTCACATTGTTTCTTTTGTCCTTACAGTTAAGATATGGAGGAACCGGATGGTCAACATTTTGATAAGCTTGAAAGGGCAGCAAGACGCTTAGCTGGAAACGCAACAGATATCAGCCAACGGCAAAGTTCAATATCGGATCCCAGTGTGGAACAGCTTTGGCAGGAGAGGCAGTGGCTACATCAACAGTGTGTAGAACACCAAGGAGCTTTAAAAGCAGGTACGTCTAGTACTATTCGGGGGTTTAACAGCTGGTTAATTCAATCGTTTTTATGATTGTTTACAAAGGCTAAAAGAGGTTCAACAATAACAAGTACCTAAACAGTTCAGGTTTGAAGTGGAAAAGAGAAGTTTACCCAAAATGTAAAATTCTTTTTTTTCTTTTTTTCTTTTAATTTCTCAATCAATCTTCAGGGGTAACCCCCAGGTCTTAAAAGAGCAGGTACACAACAGTGGTGGAAAATGTGTTAACATTAAATCATTCCTTCATTGAAAGAATTGTATATTCTACTGATTTGCAATTTAAAATATGACTGGTTAAGGTAGAAGCTTTTTGTTGTGTGTGTGGATCTACAATAATTGAGCAAATACAAGAATAGCGGCAACACAACAATGGAGGAAACTCAAGAATACAGGCTATTTCAATTAGATAATTTCACAGTTTATATTTTTTATAGACAGAAATTAGACTTATCGAATCTATTTGAACAATTATCTAACCTTGCAAAAGGTAGTCGCTTGTACAGGCTACGTCATTTTGTGTTTTTTTTTTATATATCTAAAGTAAGAAGTACCTTACAACCCAATTAGTTCAGTAACAAATATCAACGCTAAACGTGAACATACTGATCTGATTGTCTGATCCAAGGTAACTCCGAAATAAATTGAACTGTTGTGATGCCGTAGATTAATATAAATCGCTTATGAGCTACTCTTTCAGGTCAAAGAAACAACCTCTGTAAACTTCTTGTCACAAAATCAACTTGTTAAAAAGTTGTCTATTTTGATAATTCGACATTTTACACCTTCAGCTAAAGATGACAAGCCGCCTTCATCAAACGATTTAGAAAATCTACAGATGAGGTACGCTCTTTACTATTATTCTTTTCTTGATAGAGTGAACTTGTCTAAATGGTATTGCTAAGAATGTATGTACTCAAATCACCGTCTGGACTTCAGTAGATATTTATCATCAACATTTTCTGCTCCTTGCTATGTTCTGATTTATGACAGTAATAAACTGAATTTATGATATCCTTTTTACAGAGCAAGCGACCTTCAAAAGGAATTGATTGAAGCCGAGACTGACTCTTCTTTACGAAATCTTATTCTTCAAAGGTGAACTTCTAGTCATTCCGATTCACAATAGGACATTCTTTAGAGTCGCAGTGCGATTCCGTTGGTACTTGTAGTCTAATAAACCTGGGGTATGGAATCGGCATATTTGTTGAAACCGGTCTTCCAAAGTAAAGGCGATAAATTCATCTATTATGGTTTTCCTTCTGTTCTCTATCCTTGAGAACGGGACTCTTTTTTCAACGATTATTACCCTCATAAGATCTCCCAAAGTATAAAGTACGAAAATATGATATTTCCTACTTTTTCTACACTCTCATTGTTCTGTAGTTACATCTATGTTTGAGTATCTGCATTATTCAATTCGCCACAGACTCCAATTGAGCAACACTCTATCAGCAACACTTTTTCCTACTGGTGGATATGGAGAAGCACTGCCGGAGGAGGAACGAATCAGAAAGTAATTTATCTATGATTTATATCAATTGGTTAAACACATGTATTAAAGTATAAATGTTATTAATGAACTTACAATTATTAATTCATTTGTAGAAAATTTCATCATGTTGACAGTAATTTAAACTGAAGCCTGCTTCCTTTAAACGTAAAACCCTTTACTATTTCCACCATACAGGGTGCCTACTACAGCTATGCAGGCCACACAGCTGGTTATTGTGGGATGTGAACGTGTTTTTTCTTTGTTTTTTTTTATATTCAAAACGTCATCCTCAGGGTAACGTTATGGTATCTTTTGAAATGCATATATAGTTATTATTTTCAATTTTAATGTGGACAATGTGGCTAGTGTGTGTAAAAGCACACAATTGTGTGTAAAAAAAAAAAAAGATAAGAAAAATCAGTTTTGTAAACAATCGTCCCTACATGCAAGAAATCAGAAGTAATCCGTTTATCTAGAAAATTTCCCAGTACGATGAGTATCGTACTGATATTCTTGCACCTGTGAGGAGCAGGAATATATCTACCAGGATCTTCAGTGTGAACAATTTCTATTTACAGGCGGATAACAGAGCTTTTGGAAAAACAAGTAGAACTAGGTTCAGCTATATTGAGGATTCACGAGGTTTGTTACTGCATGATTAGTAACTCTGTAAGTCAAATTTTTGTTAAGAAGAACTTCTATATTAGGTATACTACCCCGGTGATAGCCTGTTCGTCAAAGTATGCTTAATTTAGATGGAAAATTTCTTTCAAATTAGCTTGTTTGATGGGATTGAGATCGATCATGTCAGCTCCAGTATTAAGAGAATCGATGTACGCCTCCGGTAAAGTCTTTGAATATTCATGCAGCAGAGGATGCTCACAGTCACTGTAAACCGGAGTTGAAGCATGTTTTCATATCGGACAACTAGTAGCGCATATTGATTACTAGATGAAACGATGATGTGTATACTGTTATAGAATACACAGGGAAACTTTGATTTTTTTTAAAGGAAATACAAGAACTAACTCCAGAGCTGGAAGAAACCAAAGACAAAAGTCTTAGTGAGTATATTTATATGTACTTTTGATTAATACATGTATTGATGTTTAATTAAAGTTTTTTAACGTTTAGGAGTCACAGATGATAGTATATGTTTTAGCGATACTCGAAATTAAAATATCATCTTTGATTGATCACATAAGGTAATCCATGTTTTATAATATATCATTAAAGTAGATGAATGAGAACAAAACATGACAATATAAACCATGTATATTGGACAATTAGAATTAGGAAAGAAATGGTAGATTTGAACTCATTTTTTGTAATCGAATTATTTGCCTAGATAATGCGTAAGAACGTGACAGTTCATAGACTGTCAGATAACACATATACAGAGGGTTGTGTAGTGAGAGTTACCTCGACGTGGCGTTATGCAATGGGTTTGATTTTCCCTCATTTGTCTTTGTTGTGTACCACGTGACTAGATTTGTTGTTGGTATCCAAGGTATGGCTTAACTGATTGGTGCCCTGAGGTGGTTGTCATCAAAAAAAAATATTTTTTTTGTTTGATACTTGGTAGTGGTTTCGAAAAGGCCTAGATCTACTGATTCGCATCAAGAGTATTGTGGCCTAATAGAATGTTTTTTCTCTCTTACAAATGCTTAAGTAGCCCCTCATCCCTCTTGTCTATCCTTAAGATGAATGATTGTTACTGTTTGTAAGTGCATTGGAACATGTCATCTGCAGCTAATATTCAGTTATATTTCTATTCATTTAGATTTGTTGAAATCGAATAGAGAGTTGATGTGGAACGTACAGCAAGCAAAGACCCTACCTGGAACTACGCCGAAAAAAACGGATCGACAGTTAAAACGGTACACGAGTACTACACTATTTGTTGATAAACCTAGTTAAATGCTTGTTATTCTGGGCTCGAAATGGTCCGATGGTGGGGATTGCTAAGGTTGTAGCTGGGCTCAGAACTCGTTTTGCTGGTGGAAGCCTGTCATACTCTAAATGGATTGCAATAGGGAAACTCCGGATACAAGTTTCGTGATGTTTCTACTTTTGCATCCTGTGCGGAGCCGCGATGGGGGTGGGGGGTTCCTTTTTGGGGTTCACTTTAAAGAGGGTATTGGGTCTCACTGCTACAAATAGGTACCTCGTATCATAGATCCTGTCACATGGCATGAAACTAGCTGAAAAGCATTACCTTGCGCAGTCTGGAAAGAACCCTGAATTGTTGGCCAGGTGTTAAATTACCCAAACAACCAAACAATCATGCCAACGTCATGGCGGAGCATAATACTTGAAAACATAATCTTAAAACTTCTTGTTCTTATTCATGATTAGCCAGGTGTACAGAAACAAGTTCAAACTTCAAAATTTTAAATTTTGCAGAAGTTTGTACTCTCTTCAAGTCATTCAACTAAAAATTAAAATTCATTTGAAAATGTCTTTACGTCAGGGTCCAGGCTTTCATGATGATAATTAATCTATTTGCCATGATTGTATTCATAGCCCTTTAACTTGTAACTGTTTTTTACCAAAGAGAAATATGATATGATTTCTGTATGAAGGGGTCTTAATCTGTGATATGTTTCTTGTATCAGGTTAGATGAAACACAGCACAACTTCATAAGAGTTTCATGCGTATTATGCTGTAGGTTCGGAGTAAAGTGTTATTATTCTTAGGTTTCAGGGATTCAGTTCCCTTTTAGTTTGACGGACGAATGTAGGCAAGGAATTTGATTTCCTGTTGGACACTATGCTTACCTTTCTCTTCACTCCATTTTCAATTACTCGAGTATGTGTTTCTTTTCGTGCCATTCAATTCACCCTGTATAAAATGGGATCACTATGATCCTCACTCAATCTATCCTTGATCATCAGAATCATAATTCTAAATGAATATTGTTTTCGCGAAGCATTCTGAAGAAAGAAAAACACTTCTTAAATCTAGGTCACAAATGTATCAGAAACGACTCCAATAAAAGTACAGAAAATGGCTGTAAAGATGTGCACATTTCATAAATATACATTATCGATTTGATCATTTGCAATTTTGAATTACAGCCTCCAAGCGGTGTATGATCAAACACTCTCCAAGATTAAAATGGTGCGCCACGTGTTTCAAGCGTTAATTCTTGGCTCTGGAGTCAACTGGGGGGCGGAGAGAGCTACAATGGACCTGATGATCAGTCTTGGAATGCCGCTTGAGCAGCAACTGGAGCAAATATGATGTAAACTCAAGCTCTGCATCAGGCTTCTTGAAAACATAGTTTAATCCTATTACAGACAATATAAATCTACAATGTTGCGCGAAGTATTTTACGGAACGTGATGATTTTGAATCCTTAATTTACGGAACCGCCGTAATTAAAAAAAAGATAAACAAGGTGGTTAATGTTTACATGCTAATTTGTACCATTTATTATTACTGTATTAAACCAGTTATCTGCACGCTTTTTCTGAGATTAATTGGTAAATAAATAGGGTACACGTCCTCAGTTTCTGTTTGCTAAATGTTTCCCCAAAGCTTTAAAATTTCTAATGAATTTAAAAGGTTATAGACAGTAGTGAAGCTGATTCTAGTAGATCTGAACAGCATTTCTAAAGGCTTCCTCAGAAGTCTGGTCAACGCTTGGAGATTCCTGACTGATAATAGACTGAATTGAATCGCTAAGTCTCTAACAAACTTCAACTTCGCTGCTTTCCACACCATGAAAGCATGTTTTGGAGTAAACAGATAGTGTTGCAGTTTAGATTAAATGGATACATTTGTGAAAGGACGTTTTGACATATTCGCAATTTAATAATTTGTTAACTAGGAACATTGTATTACTATGATTTCGTAAACCTACAGGCTATTATTGACATATTTGCGTAAAAAACCCATGGGGAAACGTGTTTCTATATATATGTATATTTAAAAGATAATCAAAATCAAGTTGAACATATTGAGCACATATACAAAATATTTTGAGTCAGTTTTTGTTTTACAAGACTGCCTTAGTTTCGGTTTAATCCACTAAATCAAGAACCCTTGGGACAACCATCAATAGGCGGTGTGTCCAGCGTTTTTCTTCGAGACCATTATCCGTCACTCCCCTCTACATGTCTCCCAGTGGCAACAACTGGGTTATCAAAGACTCTTAGAGAGTCACCGGCTGTTGTGTGTGTGGCCCTGTCTATGGGACCATGCACATTAAAGAACACCTACCTCGGTAAATGTGTAGGGGTATGGTCTCTATCTTCTCATGGATTCATTCATTCCATAGATACGATCTTCAAAGACAGAATTGTCAAATCCTGTTCTCGCCTAGATATGACCTTAGATGTTGCTACGGCGTTAAACCCCAATAACCAACCAACCAACCATTATCTGTCTCTCTCCAGGATGAGTAGGGGAAGATCTAATAACATTTAAAATTGTTGGTTAAAACCATTAAAGCAGGGCGGGATTCCCAAAGGGACAATTCTTTTTGTTAAAGTGTTTTGATACAGTATTATCATTTTGATTATTAATATCTAAATAATGCAACAATTCAACTTTGCAAAACAAAGCATAGGCTATAGCTAACAAATGGGACGTGGTTGCAATTTGTTGAGACAAATGGACTTGTCGAAACATTACCCATGATGCATGATGAATAAGTATTGATTGGTAATAATTGTGTGAGTAAGCCTAGAATTTTGAGATCCATGTAATACTTGCATTTAAACAGTACTGTATCAGTCAATAATGGATACGCACGTACGCTTTACAGACATAAAGTTGGAGGGAACAGTATCTCAACTTTTTATACTTATATCTAGAAACCCTGATCCCTGAAGAAGACTTTCGCCGGTAAACATGTTAGTTTGATTTCCAAATAAATGCTCAACCATTTAAAACCAACTCGTGTTCAACAGTTCTTTCACCAATGTGGAATATAGAAAAATAACCATACATATTTCTCCTAAAATTGTCTCAACGCTCCTGATACCGGTGTCATTGTAGAGTAGCAGGGGAAAGATTCTGTGAATTAAACAAAAGTAGAAAGAATAGTTTTTGGAGCATTTTTCTTTTTTTTTTATTAGGTCAGTGCTTAATATTTAGCATTACCCGCCTGTCCGGGGTAGGTAAAAGTATGTGGGACAGGCGCATTTTGACACTCGTAGGAGGGTAAAATTTCCACCATATAATATCCCAGTTAAGAAAAGTACATCGATCAAAGGGCCGGGCAGGTAAAACTTTACTTACACCTGTTAAGCCGCGCGGATATTTTATTCTGTTTATTAAGATTCAAATCGTTAAAAGATGAATGATCTATTCAAAATTTGTAAATATAAATCTTAAGAAATAAGTATTATTTTTTTCAGTAACAAGTACGGTATGACAAGGTCATCTTTTTTCATAAATTTGGTCATTGGTAACCAAGATTCCTTTCTGGTTTATCATCAACTTTTATCCCACACAACTCCGTATGGGGAATTTGCTATTAAAAAAAAGGGAGACAACATGTGTACGTAAGCCTAGAATTTTGAGATCCCGTTTAATACATACATTTAGACTATCTGTGAGCATACTGTGTTCATGGAACCTCCTGCGTTACCATAGTCACTAGAATAGTAGTTTTAAGGTATTAAGATTTTAAGCTTAAACCTGTACAGTATTCCATATACTGAAAGTACTTGGTGCCGATATTGAGCGGCAGGCGGCAAAGTGTACCAAATATGCAGGGCTGCTGTAAAAATGTTTGCCGATACTCGCAATACAATAATGCAAATATCGCAAGTGTAGGGAGCCATAAGGCAAGGTTAAAGTGGTACTGGATAGATTTATTGTTGGGCTGCGAGAATTTTTGCTGTAAAGGGGTTCAAGATAAAAAAAAAGTAGTCATCCCCAAGAAAATTAAATTTCAAGAAAACATCACCAAACAACATCAACTATATTTTAAGATGTAGAGTTTTATTACAGAAATGTTCATGTACGCATGGTCAGTCACTTTACCATATTATTTTCAACGGTATACAATACAGCACTTTTGTTTCTTAAAATTAACCGATGAGATAAAGATACTTGTGCAAGGATTATATAATTTACCTAAAAAATACTAAAGTCCATTTCGGTACTTGCTCCTTGAGTGATCTTTTACACATGACCAATTCTGCGAATTTGGGACATATCAGATTTAATATACATATCGATAGCACTTCTGTGATAGCTCTACGGTTGATAGGTGGGAAATGACCAAAAATATCATTTATGCTTATATTTTCCAGAAAAAGAATTATGAAAGTAGATTTATTAATAATAAAACTGATTCTTTATCCAAATAATGTTTAATGCAGCAAATATTTTACTCTACATTAAACACAATGTACCTATTTTGATAATATTCCGGGATCGTTTTCTTTCTTCTTTTTTTAAAAATAGATATATGGTGTCTGGCCCTACCCTGTTCAGAAACTCATACCTTAGCTACTTGGAATATTCAAGAGATTCTGTCATTTTTTAGAAAGCTTTAGATGCCCTTCTACATCCATTGATATGTCAGTAAGTACCAAAATCGCAGAGCAGGTCACCCAGCGTACACTGTACAAAGATCTAACAGAGAAGAACCTCATATGTTTGAGATAACTAATTGTGTCTAGCAGAACAAACGGATAATAGTCACCATATGCTGATCCAGATATCCAAAAAGATTGTGAAAAACACCCAGGAAACCGACGAGATGAGTTTTGGAGTAATTTTCTTTTCAATAATACATCAATAGGCTTAATTACATGTCCAGTCTCGTTCAATTAAGTATCAAGCTACAAATTTAGGTCACAACAAAACATACAGCGGCGACAAATCACTTCTAACTATCGTAAACAATAAGCACGTTACTATTACTGGATGAGACACGTTTTGAAATAAGAATAGCAGGGGTGCTCCCTATGTTATGAAGCGCTGTTTGATTATCTGGAGTAAAGAACACCTGCATGCTGAATGATGATAAATGCTTTGGCAAACTCGTCCTTTTCATGGGCTAGTCAACATGATTTACTGCTGTGTATACTAAAATCTATATGCATCTCCACGAAAATCGACACTTTTTACAAACATTTCCTAATCTACATAGAAAATCATCTCCCTGGAACTGGCATCCTTTATTCATTTTACTTAGGTGAGTGCCCAAACATTGAATATGGTATTAATTTACCATTGGTGTTTAGGTTTGTATATGATCCGCAAATACATAACTGATAAGGGTCTCTCTAAGGCAATATTGTTGAAGTTATTTTTTTAAGGATCCATTTCTTGGTACAATTGACACATCTGAGCTCTGAACCATACCGTAATGTCAACCTTCTGCTGTCAATCTGTACAACATCTGTATATAATATGTATTTATACAACGGCAATATCACAAGCTTTGTTGTAATGGTAGGTAACAACTACCCAAACAGAGCAGTTCCAACACACGGTTCAATAACTGTAAGAATTGGTCTTCCCTGGCAAGTTTACAAGCGAATCTTCTGACCTGATCAAATAAGCAGAACACATTTACAAGGATCACCGCTTAAGCAAAATTAGCAAGAAACGTCCGTAATTAACTAAAAGGATATGAAATGGCACCAAAAGAATCTAGGGTGAAATTACTGTAATGAACACCAATGTACTATTCTTTTAATCTTAGAATTTCTGATTTAGAGAACATAGAGGTATTTACAAACTGCATATGAACGAGACCCAGAACGGTAATTAAATCAAGCTTTTCAAATCACACAGTAATTCATGAATTAGCACCTATCTCAGGTATCTACACCCTTAGCTCTTGACAATACTGCATATGATTTTTTTTCAGCGGATCAATTCTCCTATTTAAAAGTCAAAATATATTATGTCCCTTTAGCAATTCCCAACTTTTTCATGCTACGTCAAGGATGATGTGTCTATCAGAGTTCAACAATGGCCCAAGAGGAAGATGTGCTGAGCCTATCTATCCTACAAAACCTGTACTGCACTATCGACTCGAAAGGCCACCTATCATGGTAAACGTGTATGGCCGGGAAGGAAAGTCACATCAATGTAACTGTTGGAAGCTTCCAAGCATCTACAGTCGATCAGGTCAAAACGACGACATGTTGCGAGCCCATAATCTGCAGTCTTCGTGTGTAGTCCGTCCGTGTGTTTAAACCAAGCTGTCAGGGCCTGGAACACTTAGGTCTCTGAGGATCTGAGGTTTCAGGAGGTATTTTCCGTCACCAGCTTGCTTTGGACGAGTGAAGGCTTGCGGATAGCAAGGGTCTCTGGCGTAGGGATGGTGTCACCTGTGGCGTCCGTGATGTCGGAGATCACGGGCGGCGGCAGCTCCACCACAGGCTGCTTGACGGGCTTGATAGGCTGACATGGGGGAGGCATAGCTGCTTTGGCCTTTGCCATATTGTAGTCTCCAGAGTCGAAGTATTTTTGCTGGAAAGGAAGTGTACTAAAATCAAAACACATCCATGATTAAAAAGCAAAGGAAATGAAGCAAAGCACATTCAGGTTTATAAATGTATAGGAATACGTTAATTTCAGTCACAGCAACTTCAGGATCCGATTCTCAATAGCTTGTTTGTTTCGTTTTGTTTTCATTGTACTAGGTTTATCTGCAACACGAATATACTAACAGTATATTTTTTCTTCAAGAAACTTGGAAGAATCTGTGTATCCAGCCAGGTGACAAGTACGACCACAACAATGATGTGAAAAACTTCACATCGACGAGAACTGATTTCTAGTCGCCCTTATGACAATAAGAAATATGTAAATAACCCAAAATTATCCCTATCGCGTGAGCAGTGTACGGGAAGATATTCTATTTTGGACGAATTTTCTTAGCCTGATGTTTCAATCTTCCCAAATGATGTTTATTATGGACAATAATATCAATAGATCAGACGAAGTGGATGTTTCGGCGTTTCACAGCCTTCATCACTCAGAATATCATCAAAGTCGTTCTACATTCATATTAAAGCAGGGTTTGATCTTAACATAGTTACTAGTACCGTGTACTACTGCAAATCTTAACAGTCAGAGATGCCACTTCCGGCTGATGAAAAAGTAGGAAAACAAGGAAAGTTTTTCCTATTTTTTTCTAGAAACAACTAGGAGGGAAACAACCTTTAGGAATAGAAATCTAATATTGAATTTAAATTCAATTAGTTTCAAACTTGCACAAAAATTCTCTAGAACAGATGTAAAGGAAATGTAGGAAAAATCAGTAGCTGGAGCCAAAATCACCAAAAAGTAGGAAATCCTACAAAAGTAGGAAAAATGGCCTCTCTGTTAACAGAAATGCCAGCAGGGATCCAGATAGAAAACGGAAATCTAATGTGTTCAAATTAGCATACCATATCTTTATTAATACATAAATGTATTGTACTGTTTGCCAAAGGTTTTCCTTTTGGTAAAAGAATAATATTTGTCAAATTGTATTAAAAGAACTCCTACATTGTGCACATCCTGCAAAAACGATTATCACCCTATTCAGGTTACAGGTCTACCTGTGTGTGGCAGTGATGGATAATACATGTTACATCTGTCTAACCTTGCCCAGTGACAAGGCCAGTAATGGTGAAGGTATGGGGGGAAACCGGAGGGCCTGGGCCGGAAAGGCCGGTATGAACTAGGTCTCTTAAAGTTAAAGGAGATTCTGCATGTTTCAATTCAGTTGGAAAGTAACATGACAGAGCCTATAAGCAGAATACATATCATGGACTTATTTAATTCATGGTTCAAGTTTGAAAAGTTAATCATTTAACTTTGCAAACAAGCAGCAAGATGAAATGTGTAGGCTTAGTATCATCTATGAATAGCACTGAAATATTTGAAAAAAGGATCTTTGTATTACAACACCAGATTTCCTGCAGAAGTGGGAAAACTGGCATCTCTGAAATTTACTTCTACTAACCTCTACCAAACGCACCTAACCTATTTACCAGATAGGCATTGACTGTCTGGACTCCTCTAGAGAGGCACTGGGCCATTGGGGCAACTGCCATCATCTTGATAACTTAAAACTCATACGCAAAACTAATTTTCAAAATTGAGATAATTTCTTATACTTTTCTATAAACTCATATTATACGGTATGACACGTTCATATAAATCGGACTATATACTCAAAAAATATTGTTTTAAGTGCAAACCCAGTCTCACACCTGGAGAAGGCAAACCTAGACACACTTGCCTCACTTGAGGCATTGACTCACCACTGATGGGCAACATGAAAATGATTAGTATTCAAAAGATATAAATTAGATGTCAATGAAACTTTCAAAATTTTAATTTATAAATGAATTTCATACTCTGAATTTGTTCCTCAATTTTCTAGGCTTTAGTTTCAGTGTTACACATTTTCAATATGACTCACAGTCATCCACCAGGTAAGCCTGATGGCTCCCTTCACGTCACAAGCTATCGTTTCAGGGTACCAACACAAATTCCATTTTCAAATTCCCTGTTTTCACTGTGTCATATCCAGCAAGTAGTTCAGATTTAAAAGGCTGTGCATGCAGAAAAAAAGAGAAACCCAACAACAAAAAGTCAAATCCCTAATATTTTGAGAATCAGGAATTCCAGCACTTGGCCTAATGAAATTCCCTGTATTTTGGCAAAATTGCAAATTCCCTGTGTTTTCAATGTCAGGGAAATTGTGATGTGCTGTTGGTACCCTGTTGTTTACATTCACCGTATTACGGTTCGTCCAGATTACCCATAATACAGTGCTTCTTATCAGTTTCCTTTCCTATGCCATGTTATGATTTTTATTTCAGGCCCTATCTCTCAAAATTCCTCAAACTAAATGCTAGTAATAGTGACATCAATTGAAAGCTTAGAAGTACATCTGTTACATATTATAAATTATAAGTTAAATTCTGACTTTTATGAGAGTTATTGAGTAAAGAAGACAGCCGCCAATACTAAAAAATAGGTAGGAGACTGATTGTACATGGCGATGTCATGCGCGATAGTCACCTGTCACCGCTAACCGTAATACAGAGAATTGACCTACGTGACCACACTACTAAATTTGAGTTGATTGTATCTCTTTAACGACAACCAATAAAATCATATTTTCAGCTAAAATAACATAATTTGTATAATAGAAACGTAATATGAGACTAAAGATTGTCTCATTGTGTCATCTTTAAGCACCAATCGTCTCGGAACCTGGCATCCCAGACACCTTAAGCAACAGTATCACACATACCTCAGCACTACATGTACCTCCCCTCGTATCAACATATTTTGGACAGTACATTTTGATGGCAAGGCTGTATAGAGTAAATTCTTAGCTGGCACAACTGATTCTAAAGAAAAATTTAAATTTAAAAAACTAAACAGCAATCGGCTCGGTTAACTGATATACAAAATGCACAATGCACTTCTTGCAACACAAGGTCCCATTTACAGAAAGTAAAGTTGATAACGTATCTTCCGTGATAAGGAGGATGTCAATAAACTGATAAAGTATAGTGACAGGATTAGTGCTGAACCACGTGATATTACTTTAAACAGCAAATGGAGGAAGGGGACCAAAATATTTCACATTTGTCTGACAAAATCACTCAAACTTACTCCTCTGGATAAGCGTTTCTGAAGAATGTTACTTGGTCCTGGTCCTCTTAGGCCGGGGTATTTCTGCCTCAGCTTGGCTTCTTGCTCCTTTTCAATAGTGACCTACCAATAACGAACATTGCTTATGTATTTACACATATGTTCACATGCACAGGTTAGATATGGACGAGGGGGCACTGGAGTATGTGATTGCAGTTGGTTTCTCACTTCTTTGTTGTGAGAATAACTTCAGTCACGCACCTTTAGGCCGTTTCAATTTTACTATAGATCTACCTTGACTTCTGAAACGACTCACAGATCTAGGAAGGGTGTCAAAAGTCGGACAGTAGTCAAAAGTTTGACTATTTTAGTATAATTTTCATGATAATTATTTGAAAAAAAAATTATTTTTTTTATTTCACTCTGGAAATTGATTATCTATGTGTTTGGTGATCATGTTACTTTTAATCAGAAAATCTGAAGATTTTGATTTTAGAAGTATTTATTTATTGTACTTTGCATTTGGTAATCTCTATTTTGTCATCTAAAGTAACCATGATGGGTAATCTTGTGAATATCAATAATTAATGTAAGATCTTTAAACGGGAGTAAAACGGCAAGCTAAAACGGTCATTGGGAAACAAGGGTCGGAACGGTCTCTGGTGCGAGTTGTCTACTTGATATTCAACTCTTGTTTCTGTTAATAGTGTAAATAATAATGTTGTTTCCTATTTCAAGTAGATTTGTCAACTGTTTAAGTCGAAGGTGAAGTCGTAGACGTAGTGACGTAGACGGTTCATAATTTCATAAAGGCTTGTCAAAAAGCAAACATAAACATAAGGTAAAGAACTTTCTAATAATGTAATAAGGATTTGAACAAACTGATTTATTGCTACGACTTAGAACTGGGACCTTGAAGAGCATGGTCAATGGGACACACTGGGCCCCTGTCAAACTCAAAGTGTCTTGTGCTCAGTCACAGCCGTTAGCTGAAGCCACCGCCACTGAAATAAATGGGCACTATGTGCGTAAGTTCCACTGTTTTAGTCAAAAAAGTAAATTTTAATACCTTATTGGAGTCTATCTGAGGGTGTTGCCCGGTTTCTGATGACATTTTGAACGTTGACAGCGAAAGAAACACTTAATTTTAAAGGGGTTTCCTTGGACGACTTCGACAAGAAGCAAAAATGGCCGCAGTCTGCGTGACGTCACTTTTGATTCAGGCGGTTGAACTGCGTTCCTGTTATTACTAAATAACTAAATTACAAGAAAACGATTAGATAGTTCTAATTACAAATCACTTATTTCAAAATTTGATCTTATTATTTATTTACTGACAAGCCAATATTCAATCCTTTTTTTTTTTATCAAATAAAATTAAAGAGACACATATTCTGCGGTCCTTCAACATGTCAGCCTGCAGCCGGCCTGTTGCGCTCCGTGAAATCTGAGGGCGGTGACAGCTAAAATATTGAAAAATGAAGCCCGAAAAGAGGTATTTTATCATACTTGCATGGTTTACCGCATTAACGGCCGGTGGACTCTTGCTCTTTACCAAAGGATTCCTTTTAAAACGCCTTGTTGTGGAAGAAATCAGTAGCTGCAATGTCAATTTTACCACCAAAACAGATCAACACGAAGATGCAAGTGGATGTTGGATGCACGGGCGTCTCAAACGGGCGGTCGTCATCATTGTGGATGCTCTCCGTTACGATTTCGCAGCATATCACTCTTCGGCCAAGGCGGGTACTGAACTGCCATTCCAGAATAAGTTGAGAGTATTTCGTGAATTACTACGCAAGAAACCAGATCAAACTCGACTTTATAAATTTGTCGCAGACCCACCAACAACCACTCTACAGCGGCTGAAGGGCCTTACCACTGGCAGTTTGCCGACTTTTGTCGATGCTGGATCCAATTTCGCCAGCTCTGAAATCACGGAAGATAACTACATTGACCAACTGGTCAGAGCTAATAAAAGCATCACATTCATGGGAGACGATACTTGGATGGGACTGTTTCCGGACAGGTTTAAGAAGGCCTATGCATTTCCTTCATTAAATGTTAAAGATCTACATACTGTTGATGATGGGGTTATCAAACATCTTGTCCCAGAAATGAAGACTAAAGATTGGGACGTATTGATAGCCCACTTTCTTGGTGTTGATCACTGTGGCCATCGATATGGCCCGCAACATCCTGCAATGGCTGAAAAATTAACACAGATGGACAAAGTGATCAGGTTAGATTTGTACTTCATATATAGATCTATTCAATTGCCAATGATTCTAATTGAATATTTACTATAATATTTAGATTTACCGTATCGTTCACCAAAACCAGCAGATTAGGAGATAGAGATCGAAAGACTGGAGGGGGGGGGGCTGCCCCCCGATTCGTCCCCTTTTTATCCGGGCTCGCTGTATCATCCAGTCATCTTCGAAATATGATCAATCTATCGAATCTCGCCCGGAAGGGTTAACTTGGTCATTTAGGCGGGAAACTCCATTGAACGATACCGCCACCAGCGGAAACAAGATCGCAAATTTTGACCTGCTTCCGGTTGGCAGTACTTTGCCTATGTAATGTCTAAACTTGAATTGACCATTGACAAAGCATTAGCCGAAATCGGGATGGAGAATGACAGCGGTCAAACTGTATAACATCGACGCCTCAGCATTCAAAGGCCTATAGCGTTCGGGATGTGTCGTGTAGTGTGATTATGTTAATGAGTGTGAAGACGGCGAGCATGGAGGGCACCGGTCTCTGATCGGAAAGTCAGCCGGGAATGCTCGCCTATTTCGCACGCGTTTCAGTTGACTTAAAGCACCAAACAGGTTCATGTCGATCTTTTATTGATGATGCCGATGTGTTGGGAAGCTATATATCGATATAAACCCAGAAAATCGCATTTCTGTCCAGACTATGTTTCATGCGTATTCCCTTTTGGGACGAAGCGCGACTTGCGTACTCACACTGTCAAACCACAGCGCCTTGCATCAGAGGCCAAAATGGCGCAACCCGGTAAAGACACATACGCGTGTTGCTGTTCTCCGTGAATGACCACCTTTTACGCCTTAAATCGGCATCGTCAAGCCTTATGGAGTATATATGATGGATTATATATAGTAGGAAGCGGTCTAGGTCGAGAGAAAATGGAGAATTATGTCGATATTTATGATTGGCATCGAAAACAAGGTTAGTAAACTCGGCGTGGAGGTGAACGACAATAGAGGAGGATGGCTGCGGGCTAACCCTGATATGTGCATCTTTTTGTTTAGTTCAATTGATAATTCGATCGATAATCCGTCTTCGTAGTCACATATTTCATCCAGCTATATTCATCATTAATAGAAAAAGAAGACGAATAACCCGGATGTTTTCGGTTTTCTAACCGATCTTTTCCTCTCATATTTCTACCTGCGACCTTGTTTGGTCGGTAGATCCATCCAAACTGAATCATCAATGTCGGATCCAGGAATTTGGGATTTTCAACCGTAGGAGAGGGTGGCGCTGCTCTAGGAATCTAGGTCTAGTTTCTGGAGCTCCTAGAAGTAGGAAAAAGGAAAGGGAAAATAGAGGGGGGTCCCCCCCCCCCCAGACTCCCCTATGATATCTATATGCCAAGACAATTTGAGTAACCTCAAGGCAGAACTCCCTTGCTTGGAAAATGAAGAAATCATAATTGCCTTATTGAAGTTGAGTGAATTATACGTGACTTCAGTGTAAGTGTTGGCTGTCCCCATTCCTAGAGATTTACTGGTTCATATGTTTGATCCGACCGTTCCAATTATTATTAAATTGCATAATAAAATTGAATTTCCTAACTCCCTAGATCGGTTGTGAAGCAGTTAAAGGACGACACTGTTCTTGTGGTGATGGGCGACCATGGTATGACAAGGACGGGAGATCATGGCGGTGACAGCCAAGATGAACTCGAAGCAGCACTTTTTATTCACAGTCCCAGTCGCATTACAACTATGCCTCCACAAAAGGTAAAAAAGGAATATAAGAATAGTTTTGTTTTCATAAGTATTTTCTTAGCCAACTCAAAACGAACTAGATGAATAAAGATGTCTTGTGCCTATGTAAAAAGAATAGGTACTGTGAAGTACATCCGTACATGTACTGTGAATGGTAGATTAACAGACATTGTATGAGTGCTAATCATTTGACATTTACTTGTGATTTGTTGTCAGCGTCTTTTCAACTGTTCAATTCACTTTCATAGTAAATCATTGTAAGAAATCCATGATCAAAAGGTTGAAAATGCATTATGTGTACTTTGTCTAAGGATACAGATATGAGGTAATCAGAACAGTATTGCCTTTTTGCTCCAAACATGTGACCTGAACAATACGTTTGTATAGATGTGGAATCGGCATCAAATAGTGTATCTGTTTACTTTTAGGGGCGCCACAAAAGCGTTTTTCAAGTCGACTTTGTACCAACATTGTCTCTCCTGCTGGGCCTACCAATACCGTTTTCAAATCTTGGATCCATAATTACGGATTTGTTTACATATTGTCCTTGGTGGAAGACTGACTCAAACAAAGTCCAACAGGTGAACATGCTATTAGACATATTGCCTGATTTGAATTGCCAATAAAGTTAAAGAAAATACAAATCTAATGAAAGTGCCAGTATTCAGCTTCTTTAGTATTTTCGTTAAACTTCGAGATAATTGTAAACGGTAACTTCGATTTAATGAGGGCAACACCTTGCCGAAAAAGTAAAAGAACCACGTACCATTCTAGATTTAAAAAAAAAGTATTTATGAATACTTGGTGCATTTGACAACCTAAAAGCTGAACACCCGATTTTTTTTATAATGTTTGTATTTTCTTTTTTTTCAGAAATACCACGCAGTTAAAGCATTACGCCTAAATGCTCACCAGGTGCATGAGTACCTCATGGCCTACAGCCTAGTGTCGGATGAATTCCCCTATATAGAACTTGCCGAGTTGGACTTTTTGTTTCGTCGGTGTGAGACCCAGTTACAAGAGATGGTAACTCTTCTCCAGATCGATGGTGATGATGAAAACCTAGAAGATAACTTAGAAAGGTTGCATGATGAATATTCTAAATTTCTTATGGACTCGCGAAACATGTGCCAAAGAATCTGGGCAAAGTTTGATCATCCCAATATGTTACTAGGAGGTATATCTACAGTTATTTCTATCATAGTTATGGCTTATATTGTAGTCGTGATTGATCCTGACTGGGATTCTTGTTGTGCTAAGGTGTACGCCGCTGTGGTCGGATCAGGTTGGGTTGTTGTTTTCTTTGCTTTTCTATACATGGTAGGCCTTGGAACCACTGGACTTCTTGCCTCTATAAGTCTCGGATTACCAGCAATTGGCATCTCGACCTTTATTGTGAGTAAAGTGCTGACGTCTTCATTTAAACAAAATGAAAAAGATCGACCTCCTTCGCCTCAGAGTGAAAAGGAATCCGATGACATACCATATGACTACACTTCTTTTTTGTCCAGTAACTTTTCTTCTCTTTGTATGATCCTTTATGCGGGATCTCTGTTTTCTAATAGTTTTGTTGTTTTTGAAGACGCTTTAGTTTCATTTCTAATCCCCACAATATCATGTGTTATTTTCTATCAAGTAAGTCGAGATCTTGCAAAAACGCATTTGGTAGATGAAAGGTTTGCAAGTTCCTCTAGTAAAAAAACGAAGTTTGACATTATGAGGTTTATCACCTCCCCGCGCAGTTTGCTTTTCTCTGCTATGGTTCTTCTCAATCTTTGTATTCGCCTGGCATACATTTTTAGGGCCTGTCGCGAAGAGCAGTGGACTTGTGAGCTGTCCCAATTTCTCCAACCCTTGTCTTCCCTTACCAATGACCTTGCCGGCTATAAAAATATTCGGTACTTTTTGTCAGTCATTGCTATGGTTTCTATTCCAGCGGCAGTCCACAAATGGCTGAGGTATTATGGAAACTTGAATGGTTTCGCCCCAGCGGTCATGATTACCCTTTATGCTGTACCTGTGTGTTCTGTCTGTATGTGTTTGTATTGGGCCCTGCAAGGACTGCCTGAAAATCTCATTAATAGCATGCCAGTTTGGCAGGTTGTTTCCCTACCACGTATGGTTTACATCCTTTCCCTATTATCTCTCTTTGTCGTGATTATAAAGCCGTTATGCATCTATGTTCATGAACGGCCGAGTAAACAAGACCTTGTTCTTCCCGAGCTAGGTGGTTCTAACCCTATTCCCCAGTTGTACAACCACCTGAAGCTTCATTGGAAAGACACCTCCGCGGAGGGCAAAGAGAAGCCTATCCCTGTGGTGTACGGCCTGGCCACAGCGTACTCCTCCACTCTCATCGTTGTTCTCACACTGGTGACGCAGGTCGTGGCTCTGCTGGTCGGGGACGGTATAGCCCCCTCGGTAACCCTACAGTTGGCCACCATGTTCCTGTTGCTCGAAGTACATGCAGCATATGTCACATCACAAGACGCGGGTGAGCATGAAGGGTTCTACTCTTATTTCCGTTACTAAGTAATATTTTCTTCGTGTGGTAGATCTGTAAAATTAGTCCCACAAATCTGCAGACAGGATATTATTTTTGAAGTACTTTAATTGGGCTATTTATGTATATCCTAAAATAAATGAGTTATTTGCTATTTTATCTATTATGTTTTCTTTAGGGAAATAACTTGAGTATATTTCTATTGAAGTTGCAATATCTGGTAAGTTGATAAGGTTAACGAGTGATCACGATGATGAGAGTGTCATGTAGTTAATTATCACGTTTCAGGCTCGAACCACAACCTAAACGTACCGTGGTCAAGTATTGTCATGTGGGGACTCGTCGCCTCCAACTTCTTCTTCGCCACGGGCCACCAGGCGGCGATCACCTCCATTCGCTGGGAGGCTGCCTACGTCGGCTTCCACGGAGACTTCGAAAACTATGCCATTCCTGCCATCCTCATTACAATTAACACCTTCGCCGGGCCCCTCATCAGCACCGTAGGGCTGCCGCTGCTGCTCTTCTGGCCAACCGTCAGGGAGCGTGTGTTGTGTGTGTACAGCCGATGCCGCCAGCACGAAGAGGGGCTCCGAGATGAAAACCAGAAAAGAGGAGAGCTTGGACTGCACGAACGCCATCAGTATTTATGTGCCACTCTGTTTAGACTCTACCTTGGCTATCTCCTCTACCATGGTATTAAGGTGATTATCTTGATATGTATTGATACACTCATACTTGCTTATAAGGCATAAATTATGCTTTAAGTTATGTGTTGCCATCTACCTTACACATAAGATTATCTTTTCTGAAAGATATGCATGTAGGATTAAACATATTAAATCATTTATATTTCATTTCAAAACTGCCGTTCAAGAATTGTTTTTATTGAGTAAGCAACTTGGTAGTTTTTGCCACTGCAAAATTTTCAATGAATATGAGATTCCCAGTAACTTGGGCTTTTGACACTTTATGACCACGTTTGCAGAAGTCAATGTCTTACACGCAGGAGGATTTATATGACAGATATTTACCCTTATATCTTAAGGTCAAAGCTTCCATAAGTCTGCATTAATCTAAGAGTGAGGCTTTATTTTTGTAGTTGTTTTAACTAAAGTAGCTAGTGCGGGGTACATAGGACGTTGCTTTCAAAAGATAATACGTTTTCTTTAATCTTTTACAGCTTGTTGGTGCCATGGGGGCAGCTACGATACACCAACGTCATCTCATGGTATGGAAGATCTTTGCTCCCAGATTCGTCCTCGAGGGGGCCACCTGGCTCTTCGTTTCATTCATTAGTCTGTTGTCATATCTGATTGTTATACGCATTAACAGAGTGCTTCAAAAATGGGTCAAAGGTATTGAGGAATCTCAGACAGAGTTATGAGTGTATAATTAAGATATTTCAGCAAGATGTACGTGCTTAAGTTCCCCATCATGGCCAAATGTTTAACATTTCCAGGGGCATAGTTATTCCTAAAAATCTAAGAGTTCTCCCAGCTCATTGGTCATTATTACAGTATATTAGGCTTAATCTGAATATACACAGTATGCCTTTTGTCATGTTTTATATGTGAATAATTGCATGTAAGCTCTTGCTTTTTTTTAATCATGATAGCTACGCCAATGCATTTTCTGAATTCAAAAACATATCTCCTTGACTGTGTCTTCCGTATTAGCGGTCTACTTGATACAGTATCATACTTTCGTTGGAAAATCTAGCAGGTGTTACTGTATAGTGGTATTTAGAACAAGAAACCAGTAGATGTCATTTGCAAGAACACAAAACAACTTTAAAATAATATTTGATCTCTCGTTATGAAAAAGATACCCATTTGATTGATTTGCTGAGTCAAGAAAAACAACATCTTTGAGTCATACTAACACCTTAAGTGTAATTTGATGCCGAATAATTAAATTCTATTATTAAACTGACAACATTGTTTCAACCATAATCTGCTCTTGCTGTATGTGGTTGACTGGCAAATGGTTATTTATATATGTAGATTAATATTAATCCTTCACCTGTGAGAAGTAGCTGCCTTTCTAATTATGTCTTGATATAAGGATCGTCGTCAATATGTGAACAATGGATTGAAATAGATAAACTAATCACGTCATTAAATCCCAAAGCGTGATTGTTATAAAATGCTTGATATGATATAGATGTGAAGTTATAATCTAGGTCTAAGGAGTGCAAGAGTCTTTGCTTTAATTGTTGACAATCCTTCACATTTAACTCTAAAATGTAACATGTCATTAAGATTTAATCTATAATCATATGCAAGTCGTAAATATGTCAAAGTATCTATCAAAAATACTTTTTTGTACAAAAATATATGCAAAACGAAAGTGCCAGGAAGTAACCTATAACCCAGTGTATGCATGAATTGTACTAGTCTTTTGTGACATCACTATCACACGGTTTACTGTACATTGTAATATAATTTGCACACGAATAGTATTGTTTTGTGTTGAATAGATAATTTGTTCCAGTATAATTTAATTTCTAAGAACATTTATATTCCGTAGGCAATGGGAAGTAATTAAAAGGCGATCCTCCGGGAGCCTTTTACTGGGCCTTAAGTCACTTGCAACAGTTGTGATGTCACAAAAGACCTTTTTGGACAGTGGTTTTCCTATAGTATTGGCTGTCTGTAATGTCATTTTGTCACCAGATTCGGAGGTAAAGTTTACTGTACAATTTTATTGAAAACATAAAAGCACTATTGGAAAACACTTCAACGTTTGAACTTGGGCATACTGAAACAAACTATTTTCTCAAAGCATGATAAATGAGCCTTTTTTGTTAGTGAATTTAAATGTTCTTGCTGCTTTTATGTTAGCATTTCCAGGTTTCAGTAGATCAAAGGCCCAGACTGTTTATCAACAATTAGGAAGGCATGTGTGTTAATTGATCTAGCACATGATGCCCTTGGGGGCAATTGATCTGGCACATGTTGCCCCTGGGGCATGGGTGTTTTACTGATGCTTACACTGTTTATCTTATACAAACAATTACCCTAGTGAATCTAGCACATGTTGCCCTCTGGGCATGGGTGTTTTACTGATGCTTACACTGTTTATCTTATACAAACAATGACCCTAGTGAATGGGCTTTTGGTAAACATGTATACTGAAAATAACTTAGATGAAACAACCAAATCAACCAATACAGTTTACTTATCTAACTACTTTGCATGGTTTTGACATGTGAAATTTGTTGGTTTGTTTCTACTTTTTCATAAGCCCAAGCACCCAGAAAATTATCACAATTTTTTAAATCCCCTAACTTTAATTGGTAACCCAGGAAAATTAAATAGAGTTATTTTAAAGTTACATGAATTGATCCACAAAAGAATTAATCTGTGATCTTGTAAATATGCAAAGGTTAGACCTTGAGGTCAGTAAGAACTACCAAAAAAAAAATCACCTATCCTTTTTGTTTGCCCAGGAAAATTTTCAAAATTTTGTATTGATTTAAAATTATGATAAAAAATTGAGTCCAAACCCTAGATACAGGGATCGCCGATTGGGTAGCTAGGCTATTAGATGGCCGGGCTCGTGCTTCTTGTAATATGTAGGAATAAGAATCAAATAAGGGTCAACAGCTGAAGGTAGATTGGATTACCGGAAAACTGTTTTCCTATTTGGTCTACTAAAACTTGCAAAACGACCAAAGAGTCATTTCTTCAATGTTTGTATGTTGCACAAAGTAAATTAAACAGTGAGTTGAATGATCGATCCACTGTATGGTTGTACTTTTATGTACCTGTTACCTATATATATATATATATATATATATATATATATATATATATATATATATATATATAAAGTAGCTAATGATCTCATTGTCATAAGAAACGATATTATTAATGAGAGCCTTGCCAGCATTGCAGTTCGACTTGGTAGAACTTTGTGATAGTCTCAATCGTCTTAAGTATAACTTCTAGTATTTGTATAATTTCTATGTGAACATTAAAAAATCATGAAACATTTTTTGTGTGTGTATTTCCATGTTCACTTCAGGAAATAAATAATTTGAGATAAACACTTTGAAAATAGCGATTTACACTTCCTAAACTATGCCGAACGATAGCAACTGAACAAAATCAGATACGTTTTATCGATATGTATTTTTTAACATATTATATTTATTCAAAGAGATTGCTACACCTAAGCACATTTCTTGACGTGTCTGCCTAAATTACTCTTCGTCGAAAATGCAGCAGAGCAGTTCTTGCAGACGAAAGGTTTCTCCCCAGTGTGTGTCCTCATATGAATGTCTACTGCTGACGGGTAGGGGAAGAGCTTACCACAGATTTTACAATCGTATGCCCTGCCAATATAGGACGGCTGTTGCCCAATATTATTCGGAAAATGTTCTTCACAGTGGCTGCTGGCTACCGGTGATTGGTTTTTGCTGCACTCGTAACGTATCTGTCAAGAGAGAAATAATGGTTTTTGAGTTAGCTCATAGGAGAGAAATGGAAGTTTCGCATGTTTAGTTTCTCGGACTTCAGATTTTTCTTCAGGAAGGCCCATAACTCGACTACCATGCGAGAAGGCTGCTTGCTTGAGTACATGTAATTCATTAAACAAAAGACAGTCGAGTCACCCTAATACATGCCTTTCTATTGGGTTGCTAAAGAAGCAAAGGCAAAGATGATCATACATTGATTTACGATGAAAAGATTCCTGATGAATATATTAAACTGATTTAGCACTACCAAAAAAAAAAAAATGATCGAAATAATCAATCAGGGTAGGTCGCGACCAACTCGAGTCCCCTACTCATCATAAAGGAATTATCAAAATGATTTAGCACTACAAGCTAATTAAGCAAGGGTGACCACGCACGTCTTTAAAAAGTCTTAAAAGTTTTTTTTTAACTGTTTTCTCAAATTTAGGGCATTAAAAAGGTTTTGAAATTCACATTTTTCTTGCAGCAGGCATTAAAAGGGTATTGAATTGGATGTTTTGAAAAGGAAAATTCAGTGAAACATTCAGTAAAATGTTTTTTGCCAAATGTACAATTTTGTAGCTAATGAAACGTTAATCTATGACATTCTTCTTGAATATGGCAAGTCCGTCTTAAATTTGCTAACTTATGTCTTAGAATTCAGGTCCGTAGCCAGGGGGTTTCGGGGGGTACGTACGAACCCCCCTCCCCCTTGGAAGAAAACTCCTTAATAATATGACTTATATGGTAGCTACAATTAAAAAAAAAAAATTGGCCAAAATTCAAAAAACGAACCCCCCTGAAAAAAAAACTGTTAGTCAAAAAACAAACCCCCCTCTTAAAGCTGGCTACGGGCCTGATTAAAAGGTCTGTTAGCGCATATTAGTCAGTCATGGTCAATTTGAAGACATTATCCCACAGATACTATATGTGGCCCAACACAGAAAGGATGCTCCGAGGGGATTATCTTTAGCTGCAAGGCTAATATTCAGGGAGATATGGTTAGATTTGTGAAAAATAGGGATGGAAATGTCTTAAACCAACTTATTGTGTAGGATTCAGTTAACCCACATTCCATATAGTTTGAAAAACATTCTATTTGGAATGTCAATGGAATGATTTTTTTCCATATAATTATTGCATAACGTTAGGAGGAGGGGGAGGGAGAGGTGGAGGGGCCGACCAGGGTGTGTACGAGGCAGCCGGGTTCGACACCCACTGGGGACAGTCACATAGGAAAGCAGAGCTTGTATCAGTCCAAACTAAAATATATTATCTTTTTCTAGATCAAAAGTTATACACATAATAGCTTTTTAGGGCTTTTTGTTATTTTATGGAGAAAATGTTATTTTATTACTAAATATTTATATAAATATTCAATATCTGGGCTTTTTGCTATTTTCAGGAAGACTGACATTTGTGTGTTCAACAGCCTCTAACTTCCTTGAAAACTATCCAATTTTGATGTGCCTGGTATTATTTGAAAGCAAAATAATCCTCTATAATGCATAATACCCACAGGGAGCATCCTTTCTGTGTGGGGAGACATAGAACTTTAGGCGTTTCAGTTGGATATTTTGACGAAATTAACTTTATTTAATTATTCTCATCATCTACATTTTGGGGAATTCGAAGAGTATCCAAACGCCCTCACAACCCCCCCCCCCCCCCGTCCCCCCAGTTACGCTACTTATGTTTTTACGTGAATTAGCATATAGTAATATCTTAAATGGAAATATAAAAGAAAATGTTCAGTCCAACGTTTATCTCGGGCTATCACTCTGGTAAAGGGAATAAACAAAAAGGGGGGGGGCAGTTTCCTCCTGTCTCAAAGACCATCCTTTTTAAATAATTTCGACCCCTTATCTAATTCTAAGGATCATAAATCGTGTAAACAAAAAAAAAGTGCTCAGAAGTATCTGTCGCCGCTTTCAAGATCTATTCTTTAGAAATGTTCTCGGAAGTTTAATCGCCAGTGAACATCACCGCCACCTGCTCATGGTGAAACCTGGAGGCTGGGGCCTTTTGGCTGGCTTGGTCAGACTGGATTTTTCATCGAGGGTATTGACACAGGTTTTCTTTTACGTAAAGCCTTGCTGATAAACGAAAGGTCTTAAAGAACGAAACATGTATTTGTGATGAAGGTAGACCGTGGAAGATAACAGCACATACATAGGTGATGAATTGTCAATTCATCTGTTTTAGAGGTACAAACTAGAATGAATTATGTGAAATAACCGAATAATGTGTAACAAATGTCAAACAATAGTAAAGATGTAAAGTATGAATCAGGTATGAATGTAGATCGAGTATTGCACGAAAGCATGAAACCATATTGTAACCGGATGTGATGTCAGAATAGTCATTGAAGTGACCAATCAGAATTGTGTAATAGAGTATAAAAAGGGACGTGAAGGCCCGAAATAAACAGTTCCTTCTTTGTACTCACTGTGTTCACACGTCTCTTTTAAGAAACCTAGCCCTCGAATTAGCCTAAGTCGAAGATATGCCTTGTTAGAAGTAAATAAGCCAACCAAATTCAAGTAGATGATCCAGGTTTTAAGTAAATTGGGTAGTGGTCTGGAAACCCAAAGATGGTACGAAGGCCCGAATCAGCCAGAGGACCGACCCGAGGCCGAAAGACCGGCCAGATACAAAAGCCGGAAATAGTGAACTATTGTTAGTGTTGATTTAAGACTGCGTGATGCGTATAATTAATTTATCCATGAGTCGTTCATCCAAGTTATTGAGCCAATCAGACTGCGCTCAAAGTTAATTCATCCATCCCCCAATAGTTCAAAAGAAATGGACGATGAGGAAGCTCTTAAAATGAAAGGGTTTTTATTGAAGTAAACATCTCATCCCGAGTCAAAGCCACAGTGAATAAGTCTCCATCAGTCCACCTTCCCATCTCCTACTCAGTGATCAACCACATTTAGAATACAAGTTGTTCCAGCACATCCTAGACCACCCTAGCGCTTAGCTCTATCACAATCCTTTGTCCGAGGTAGTTGGTATCGGTAAACTCCAGTATACTGCGCAGGAGCTGGTAAGCATAGCTCCGAGCAGCTCAGCTAATGCTGCTGACTTTCTTACTAAAACTCTACTAACTGCTAACTCCTAACTAAACTGACTCGCTCCCTACCTTGCAACGTCTTTTATACTGGTTAACAGGTGGCGCTAGGAGCGTAAAATGTCTCTTCTCAGAAGTAGTATTGCTAGGTCTGATCCTAACTAAATTATAAATTATGATAATATATTAAAAGTACTAAGCTATTAGTACATTCGACGGCGGTCAGGTGTTTGAGATTAAGGAGGTGGACGACATAGCTCAAACCTAATAAAGATTATTCAGAATTGCGTTCCCAATTTGGATTATTGGAAATTTTTTTTTTTTTTTTTTTTTTTTTTAAATGTAAAGCAAATTGATGTTGGGTGGCTTTGACTCTCTTGGTACATATAGCACAGTGTCAATATATTTGTAGATTCTGCTTCAGGCCTTTCGGAGACGTAACCAAAAGGCACAACCTTATGAACGGAATTATTCACTACATAAGTACATTGTGTTGTCAGCCCCGTACTGAGGCTCAAGGTCAGCGGAAACCGTTCATAAAGTGACAAGGTAAGTCTAGAGGATCGTGAAATGATCATTGAAGTGAAGGAGATTGTCCTGCAAACTGTAGCAGTACTCATTGTTCCGAGTCAATATCATTTTCAGTATTAACTTAGTACATACATGTACAGATTCTTAATCTATCCGGTTGGAACAAAAGTCAATAAAATTCAACATATATACAAAGTGGAGTTGTCTTAATCATTTAGTATTGACGAATGAACAGCAAATTCAAATTTAGAACGAGTTAACATAATAACAGGTGACTTCGGAGAAATCGGACATCTTGAATGATCGGGTTTCATTATACAATGTAGGTTGATTTTCGAACAATCTACAACTAAAATGACATTATTTACAGTGAATACAAGGTCCATGCAGTAGACCGGTCAACATCAAACAATTTGACACATATAAACTACCATAATCAACGCGCGCCCACCAACCACTCTTAGTACACGTGTACTTAGCGGGACGCTTGACTGGAGTTCCCACCCAGGGTCCGACCTCGGTCTGGGTTCCTCCAGGCGCGAAGTGCCCGGATGGCAATTTTCTGGTTCGAATAAATTCGGCGAGTTTGCACACTCGATATGAATTATTGTGCCGAGACAACTGAAATTTATCACCTGATTATGTTGGTTGGGGATCTAAACTTTAGTTTAGCACAATTCCTGAGGAAAATTAAACGATGATTTGACCATGCTAGCCGATTTCAAAATTTGGATCCTTCGGATCGAAAAGGGGTTTCCCAAATTAGCCTCGTTATGACGTCATTTTAATCAGTGCCGGCGGTCGTTTTGAAGGAAGCGGACGTGTTTTATCTTTTGTCTCACTAACTTTTGATCCTTTTACCCTAGTCACGATGGTTCGGGTCGCCATCTTTTGCTCCGATCGGGAGGCCGGAATCCAAGACTATCCAGACTTGCTTTTGAACTGTTCGGCCAACATCTTTGTAACCTTTCCTTGTGATGAGGCAACTACAGCAGAACTGGCCGGACACGCCTTCGCCCATCATATGATGTACCCGGACGACGTTCTCATCATAGTGACCAACCTGTTAGATGTCCTCACCTGGGATCGGGAACTGAACCTTTACATTCCTCTTTTTATTAGCCCCGATGCGGTAGTGACATTTTACGCAGAACTCTTCAACAGAGCCTTTCTAAACATTCAGGCCCATCCGATACCAGCCACCCTCATTTTAGCGACCCCTTCGGGCTTTGATGCACGAAGGTGGCCGCTGACCGACAGTGACGGGTCTCTTCAAAAGTGGGTCAACCGTCTTGTTCCAAGGATCAGCTGGGAGGTGAAGCATGCCAATGATTGGTACGGGGTTCCTACCGTAACCACCGGACAAGATGGTGGATGCGGGCCGGAAACTAGGACCTCGTGTACTAAACTTATTGTCTTTCCAGGTCCTGTGGTGGGTTAGGATAATACGGATGGGATAAGATGACGGTGTTGGGCACTGAGAGACGTCAGGCTGAATACTTTAGTGGGAGGATTTGTAAGACGAGCATGATCAAATGTTATTTATCTCGCGCGCAGGTTGGGCGATAATAGAGGGTTTTTCTTGACTTAGCGTGTTTGTTGACGTTACCAGTTCAAGCAGGCTCTCAGTGTGCGGGTAGTGTTTGCCGTATTGGCTTTGTAATATTATTTTATGATTATTATCTACTAGTTGACTGACACTGCACTAGTGGAACTGTATGTGACCAAGCATTCTGGTCTGGACTGCGCAGCACTAGATTGGCTGTGACAGAATTCTTTGATTCGTCGTTCCCCTTACTAGGTAATGGAAACACTCCATTGGTGACTATAAAGCGTAGGCGCTTCATGTGGTCACCCCAGGTAGAGTCGTCCGACTGACCGTCGGCGACTCCTTGGTAAGTTTTGAGGACGTAGCAAAGGCTACAAACACCGGTTCAGTCTTGAGTGCGATACCAAGACTGTCAGTGCCGTGGTGTTAGAATAAGAGTTGTAGATAATGTTATTGTGCAGTGTCGTCCAGATGGGAGGGAGAGAAATGATGATTAGGACTGGGTCTATTGTTGTTTTATAGAGAGACTACTTTTGGTTTTCTCAAGAGCCATTGCTTGAACGGTTTGTCTTATATTTAATTTGTAAATATTATCAGGTACATATTATTGAGTTACAGAGTGGTAGCTTGGCGTTCACCCTCCTAATTTTGTTCTGGGGTTGAGAGCCAAACTCCACCATTTACACTGGGTAGTTGACGCCCCACCTTTCCAGACAGGTAGGCGCGTCCCCACCACCAGACAATTTCTTGGATCATTATCCTGCCTGCATGCACAGCAATAATTTACCATTTTAAATTTGTACAATACTGTGGGTTTTCATTCCGCAAGTATACATGCCGTTAAATGACATTGAGTATTAACTATACAAGGAATATTTTGATTATTCGTTACTTAATTTATCACTTGAGAGGATCGGGGCTCAGACCCAGGTCCATTTCTGGTCTGAACACCGAACCTCATCAGCTACACGTGGGTCGTCGGCACCCCCCCACCTTATGAAACTAGATGGGTCGAGTACCGAGTCTCACATTGTTATAATTAGGAGCAGCATGCACATTTCCTTTAATATGCACTCTACCCCTTTTTACAACCAAGAGATGTGTAAATGCACTTCTCCAGATCACTTCCAGACAGCACCTATTAAGCCGGGCCTTCTTTTAACGAATTGTAGTACCAGGTTAAACCCGTATTCTGTCAAGGTCTTTGCCCGTCTTTTTTCTTGTGGAGAGCCGAGACTACTCCTGAAAGGACTCCGCCCCCAGCCTATTTTAACTATGCGCACGAGGGGCAGGAATTTTCTGCTAAAGACAATTTTAGGATTTTTGACTGTTTACTAATAGGACGGGTAGACTATCTGCTTAAGGTTTTAACCAAGTTTGTAGCCATTCGTCAGGGAATTAGTAGTCCGTCTCCCCCCTCCTCAGCTCAACTGTTGAGCGGGGACCCGGTTACTTGTGTTACGACGGCGGTCGAGACTAAAGTTTCCTTTTGTTCATTTTTTTTTTTTCTCGACGGCGGTCAATTCTGAAGCCGCACGTCCTTTTATTATTTTATTATTATTATTTTACCCGGGTCGAAACTTGGCTTCTTGTTGTTTTGCCTCAGTCCCGGTTAAATTGGTCTAAACATGGCCTAAATGTATTAGTCTCACGCCTTTGGGCAGCTGTATTCCATCGACACCTTTTCGCTGGACCCTGATTTACAGTAAAATCAAGGATCCCACGACTGGGAGATACGGTGACCCGGCGGTCATTACACATAACCAAGGTGATGGGACTACTTGACTGGACAGCACCACGTCCCACCTCCTTGTGAGTTTTAGCTACAGCTCCCCCCCACAGGGAAAGTCGCCTTTATGAAGGGGAGAGTTGAGCACCCTGTGAATGTCACCAGTTCCCCGTATATGTCCCGTAACCTCTTTTCCTTGTGACATCTGTTATACCTTCTGTGTGTAGCATGGCTCGGGCAGGAGTGGCACACGTCACTGCCCAGTGTAGCATGTGTGTATCAGATGTAAACATGTCACGTTCTCGTGTGCTCTCGTGTGCTGTCACGGAGTTTTCCACCCTCTGCTTGGTACTATGTATACGGCGTTTCATATTTTTACTACAGCTTGCCCAGGATTCCCTGAGGAAGGGCTCTTAGTTAAATAAATATAGGATTGCTTTATATGAGTTTTTAGTAAGTTCCTTTCTAAACTTTGATATTTTTTTTTTTTGTGATGAGGGAACCGCTGTCAGGAGCCGTCCCACCCGGGGCATAGTGGCTGCCATGTTCGGGCGCCCACCCCAGTGCCTCCCAGAGCGTCGGTGGCGCGTAGCCCCAATCAACCTGCCTCATGCCAGGCACCACCGACACCAGGCATGTGGGCGGGCTCCTGCCAATCGTGCAGCCCTCCCATCTTTGAGGAGCGTATATATATATATACTGAAAGAATAGGTTGTGTCATTCCCCAAGTGACTCCTGAACTGCAGCCCGATCCTAGCGGTGACAACAGCACAGGGGTCAAGTATGGATGGTACTTACCTGGGGAAATCCACATCGCTCGTTGGAAGCGTTGGTCCCGTTGAGCGCACATAGGTTTTTTACAGAATTTTGTGTTTTCTTTTGTAAGTACTAAAATTTCTGATACTAGGATCGATTCCGAATAGGTCCCTTTTTTAGAAGAGTCGCCGAATTAGTGATAAGAGTATTGAGCTAGGCAACCGGGCATGGGACACTCAATCTGAAAGAAATTTAGGTAACCCATGGGTCCATAGAAGATGGTTGGACCAGCCTACCCGGCTCAGGTTTCCCTGATTAATGAATTATTATTGAATGAGTTAGTCGAAGGGGTCCTGCCCATTCAGGCTGACAGGACTCCATCGAGCTCCCTAATACAACCCAGTTCAGTGTTCATACTGATGGTTCCTTAGATCTACCTGTTATCATTTCTACAGACATTAGATCAGCGTTATCATTTGTTATATTGTTTATATAATAACTTCATAGACTGTCCCTGAGTCCTTTTCAGATGTTCCAGGTCTTGCAGTCTTTTGAGCAGCGCCCGGTCCAGTTGTAGTGGAGGTAGACGGGGTCGATCTAGGAGGGGCGTTTGGGACCGCACCATGTCTCAGCACTTGTTGGGGCCAGTCGCTCCGACATCGGACCAGCCAGCGTCAACGAGGCGTGGCACTCCCATAGGCACTAGAGTGGCTAAACCAGATGAATACCTTAAGAGTCGGGCCCTAGTGTTGTATTTCAAGTTACTCATCATCAGACGGGCCAACTTCTTGGACACTCTCAAGGTGTCTGGTAACGGCACATTAGATGGTCGCTGTCCCGGTCTGGTCGCCGCTCCCATCAGCTGCGCTCCCCAGGTAACAGTAAGGGTGTATTTCAGGCACAGCTGGTTGACCAACACGTCCTTGATAAGCACATAGCCTTCTGTGTATGTGTGATCGGAAGGCATGGCCAATTCTCCCAGAAAGATTGTCTCCATAAGATGTGGGTTGACGAATTGCACATATAACCCATCCACGGTTTTCCGCCTGATGTGCCTCCATTTGCGCCACACGAGGACCACTATGGCGATGACCAGTACAGCCAACAGTATAGCGAGTACGGCCACCGCAGTAGGATTGGCGGTAGTGTCTGGGCATCCAGTGAGTGTTCTTTCCCGGGTCAGCAACTCTTTTGGATCGGCTGTCTCTAGGGCCATGGCCCGAGGCAGAGTCATGGCCAGTCCAGCGAGAGCAGCTTTACCCTGGTGTCTCCTCCAGCACTTCCAGAGGATACACCCAATTATTGTCACTACCACTACTATACAGAAGATCGTGAGAAGACCGAAACCGCCTCCAAAGTTCCCTATAGAGAACCATGGGGCGTCTTTGGCCACTTCATACCGGTCAGTAGCCTTCTTAATACCCTTAGCCAAGTCCTTCCGGTGCTGCTGGATTCGCTTTGCCAGAGAGGGCACAGGTATCCTGACCTTAAGATTCTCCTCGATTTCTAACAGTTCCTTTCTAATCATTTCAGGGATAGGATCTGACTCTAGCGTGGTAGGTTCATGCTCGGACCTAGTAAAGTTCGTGTCCCACCCCTTCACATGACTCGCCGCTTCCAGTAGGTCGTTATGAGGGTACACGACAGTCGTGATCCTGGTGTGTCGGTCACAGTTTCTCAGACTATATGGGATCCAGGACCCCTGCGTCTGAAAGGCACAGTCACATTCCACCTGGACACGCGCATAGTTTTCTATATTCACTTCCACGGCGGGCTGATTCCTGCAGATCATTTGACCCCGAGTATCAGCACTGACCACTAACATGTCTCCATCATCCAGATACACAGCCATTTCCCCAAAATCCGCTTCCAAGAGATAGTCCAGTTTACATTTTTCCTGTATAGCTGCGTCATCTCGCCTCAGCAGTGCGGCAGTACATGTATTATCCGTGATCTTTTTCATGTAGGGCAAGTCCTTGCAAAGCGTGATGGTTTGCCCATAACACCCCGACCAACTGCCGCTAGCCAGCGGTACATAGTATTGGCGGGACATAGACATAGCCACACTTTTAGGCAGGTTAACAATTTGGAGAGCGTCCTTCTTTTGTCGTCCCCTAACTGGTACCGGCACAGGGAAGGTTAGCACCTCATAGACCCTAAACAAGTGTTCGTCGGCCACAACTGGCACACGTACATACACTATTAGTTCTTGGGTAGTTACATCGAATTCAAATGATGGTTGGCTGTTTTCATAATAGAAAGAGGGGTCCTTGAACGCCACATGGAATCTGGGGTAGGTTCCCTTTAGATACCTGTTGACTTCCAAGACCGCTCCCACCATATATTGCCGAGGTACCAAATCCATGGTCAGCTGACCCCGTGTCAGATGCTGCACCCCTTTCCTGAACACGCGCGTTTGCTCGATTAACGATTGGAGATAGACCATCTCTCCCAGTTTGTCTTCCAGAGCTACTGGTATCATGTTCAGGTATATTTCAATCCAATTCACTTTATGTTGGACGAGCCTCATCCTCCGGCGAGTTCCATTATTGGCCTGATTTAGCGATTTCATATTATCTAATAGGCCCAATACGACATGGTTCACCCTTTCAATCGACTCGTCATGCTTATCATTCATGAGCGCCAGGTCTTCGATCATCTGGTCGGAGGACTCCTGCAACACTCTGATTAGTTCCCTGTTGTACTTAATGTCAGCGGAGAGCCCCCTGTCCCATGAAGTTGGAATTTGGAAGGACGGCCACCCCGGATCGTCTACCATAAGGGGTAGCTTCTTCATCCTTTTAACCCTTCCGCCCGAATCTGATTCTGGGCCTTGGGCTTGAGACCTCTGCCGGGTACTCTTAATTAAGGAGCTTAAAGTTTCATTGAGAATTCCCCTATGCCGACCTTTGAGCGCCTTTGATGTTTGATCCATCCAACTCACTAGCGACCTGATACGGTAACAGGCTCAGTCAAGAGCGTCTCCTCCCTCTGGGTATCTATGACAAACCTGGCCAAAGGTAGCCTTGATGTAGGAGCGTTTTTGGGGAATGGTGATCAGAAAGCCTTGTCGGACATGAGTGATGTCCGCAGTGGACATTAGCTTTCCAGGTTTTAACACTACCCCATATTGTTCTAAGGCTATAGTTTCAGCATTAGGGGCTAGCCCGTCAGTTGGGCTGGAGTCATTTCGAAGCCCCCCAATGCCTCCCACGACGACCAAGGCGAATAGTATTAACAACCTCATTGTCACTGTTTATAGCACAGGTCCGTGGAAGCCAAAGTTTGGAAAACACCCAGGAACACTACCACAATTAAGTCACCGTTGTTCCTCTTCGCACAATAATCATCCACGCGCCAAAGTACGCCCTCCTTTCAGGCCCTCTAGTCCGCTTAGTTTGGGACATGTTCATAGAGACTCCGTCCGCTGGTACTTACAACGCGCCTGACGGTTCCGTTCTCGTCCTTCGTAACCATAATCCTTAGATTCCTCATACGTTCGCAGGACGAGGGGCGCATTGCTCTGAGGGGTTTGGGGCCAGCAGGCTCCAGTCCTGGGCGGCCCCCGTTGGTTCGTACGATGGCTGATTCAGTGGAAACAGCTGCGGCACCTGTGGAGGGTTTGTCGTTAGGGGCTGATTCGGCCACAGAGGTCCCCCCGGTGGATTGGTTGGTGCCCATTGCTGCTGATTCCATAGCAGCTGTGATGGATTTGCGTTGCAGCTCGACGCCAAGCTGCTCAAGTCCAAACAGGCGGGGTCCGCGGGCTGCAAGTGGTGGAGGAGGGGAGTCGTTACCGGCTCGGCCCCCACTGGTGGGGTCGGTGCATGTTGTTCGCGCGCTGCCTCCACCCTTGTTCCCGGGGCGACGGCGGCCAGTTGTTCTTGCCCCGCTTGCCTTTCCTGTATGGGCAGAGGTTGACCGCTCTGTGTTGCCCGCTGCCCGGCGTCTTCCCCGACGCATTTAGAAGTTTGGATGGGATTTTGTATAAAGGGAGCAACCTGGGCCTTAACCTCAGCTAACTGTTTATCCAATTTAGGCACTTCCAGCCCCACTGTCCGCCTAATTTCGTCAACAGTCTCAAATAGTTGGAACAGTGGTCGGGTTAGATCCCAAAACCACCCGGCCTGGATCTGTACAGGTCTGGCGGCAATGTCTCCCTTTTGGGCCGGCTTTGCCACTGCAGTCAGCTTTGGTTCGGGCTCCGAGTCACTCACCTCAGATAGACAGTAAAAGTCTTTGTTCGCTGTCTTCTTTTTGGCTGCTGCTGATCCGGTAGATTTCTTAGCTCCTCCGGTGGCTGCCTTGGTGGGCCGTCGGGCCGGTGTCCTCGGCAACTCCGGTGTCGGTAGAGTCCGGGCGGACACCGCCCCGGGCTGGCCAGCTTCACCGCCTAAGATTCTGGGGTGGACGCTTCTTGGTACCTTCCTTCTCAGTTGCCTTTTCTTTCATCTGGCGTGCTTTAGAAGAAAGGTCCTACAAACATCCCTCTAGCGGGCACCGCCCGCTGGTAAGGGCGGCTAACTCGCTTCCTTCTCAGAGGGACTATGATCCTCCCCTCCGGATCCTCAGGGAAAGTTGTAGTTCCCTTTGGATTACTGTGGGGCCGGAGGGCCAGGCAGTTCCCCATGAGTCGGAGGGATCAGTATTCCGGCTTGAGTTTTCGCCTGTCTGCCCTAGGAGAAGTTGGAAACCGAAAACTGTCTATCTCCAACTTTTGCCCGGAGATAGAATCAATGTCTATCTCCGTTTCCTCCAGTGGTTGGGCTAGGCAAAGCAATCACCTGAAGTAATGGTGACCGTACAGGAGCAGAGTTGCGGGCCGACTGCTGGATCGGCGCGGATTCCACGAAATTATAACAGATCCGCCTGCTCGTGTCGCCTCCATATTTGGAGTCGCATTTTGTTTCAGGTGGGGGAACGCTTGCGTCCAGTCCCAGGAGATGACGCCAACCACTGGCATCTACCCTGGTTTGCGCACCCCCCTACCACGCCCCTGGGCGTCGTAAGGTGACCTTGAGGTAGGCCACCTGTTCCATTAGCGCTGCTGCTAACGGTGCCGCTCCGCCAAGCTTTTATTTTCACAGGGCGGCATGGTTTTCTGCATTAATCATCCATGTCGTCGCTTTCCCCGTCGTTGAACAGAATGGCGTAGTTAGGCCGACGGTTCCGACGCAGGTTATAGCCACCTTTCGTCGGGACATGGCCCTCATCTGTTTTTCCCGGGCTCAGCACCGATGTATCCAAGATCGGTGCATCACCACATGGCAGTTTTATGGGCTTGTTGTTGCCTGGAGGGGATCTCCCCACCAGCGGCTGGCTTTTGCCCTATCGTTTAGCTCGTTTGCGTTTCCTCTGTCCATTAGCGCCGGCTGCTCCCCGTTCACAGGCGGCTTTGTTAGGAACAAAGGATGAGTTTGGTAACAGTGCGGGGTCCGCACTGGCGCCCTGACCATCAGTGAATTGCCCATCTGACTCTGCTAAATCAGTGGGACTTGGACCAGGTTTCTGTGTAGGTACCTCCCCGGCCATTGGAATTGCATCATGCTCACGGGGACCGGCCGTTCCCGATGAGTTTTCAGTCTCAGCACCCCTTGTTTTGCCTCCTTTTTCAGCAATTTCACCCGTCGGGGTGTGATGCAATTCGGGGTTTCGGTCAGGATCTGCCCCTTTTGAGTTAGTGATTATTGCTTCTCTCACCAGTTTGGGAATGATATGAGGAACAGCGGGGGACCAAGGCCCATGTGCAGGCTTAAGTTTCGAAATATTTACTAAGTGTGGTATTTGTTTCCCAGTTTTCAGTGACACTAGTCTAACGAGATGATTTCCCTTAGTTTCAATCACCCGGTAGGGCCCAGTGTACCTGTTTGAGAACTTAGACGCTTTGTTTTCACTAGCTAAAGGATCGTACATGTATACCATGTCACCTTCATACATCTGAGTAGGGCGCGCCCGCTCATCAATTCGTAACCTCAAATCTTTTTCATAGTTTTGAACTACCCGTTCTGCCATATTCCTAAACATAGCAATGTTGTCCTTTGTTTGCATGAAGAATTCACAATCATTCAGCATTTCAGGGATTGTTCCCTGCTCAGGCATTCCCATACTGATTGGATCTCTGCCAAACAGTAGGGTGTGAGGGCTGTATCCCGACCGTACACTGATCGTGGATCGAACCGTCCACAACGCTATGGGAAGCAGATCGGTCCAGTTACAGTGATCATCAGGAATATAATATGCGATCAGGTTCTCAATTGTTTTATGTAACCTTTCCACTCGAGCGTTACCTGTCGGCATTCGCCCTGTGGTGAACGTTTGCTTGCACGCTAGTCGTGTGGTAATTTCCCGGAACAGCCCCGAAATGAAGGCTGCTCCCCGGTCAGTGTGCAGGCGGTTTACCCGTCCATACCCATCCCTAGCTCTCTTTAGTGGCCCAATAAAATCGCACTGGACCACCTCAAAGGGTCGGGTTGGTCTCTCCCAAGACTTAGCTAAGGCCTTGAAATGTGGGGCCCGCCTCCTCAGAGAGCAGGTCTCACAAGCTTTCACATAGTCTACTATGTCGGCGTTCATGTTCCGCCAATAGAATCTCTCAGAGATTTTGGTAGTAAGGCTACTAATCCCTACATGTCCCCCAGCTAAAATGTCATTATGTAACAGCCTCAGGACTTTGGGAATTAACTTTCCTGGAACTATCATGCGAGGTTTTAACCTTACCAGTTGGTCTTGGTGTTTGTTATACCTTTTGACGTTGAACCTACAAAGCACTCCCGGTGCTACCATTCCCACAAAATCAGCTTGGTCCATTATTCGCCTAGCTTCAAGGGAATCTGGCGGTAGGTCTCCGTCCTGAAGGTAGTCTATCAATTGCGCGCACTCTGCATCTTGGAGTTGCGCGTTTATTACCGTAGCCACAGAAAGTTCTTCATCTTTAATTTCGGCCTCAAACAATTCACATCCCACAGCGGGCTCATATTCCTCACCTGGGACATGTTCATGATAGACTCTAGACAAATAGTCCGGTAGAAAATGAGTCGCTCCTGGCTCATAAATGATCTCAAAGTCAAAGTCTGACAGCGCCAAAGCCCACCGTCTCAGCCGGGCTGACGGGGCTTTGTAGGCACTCTGTAGCAGGGGAATCAATGGTTTGTGATCGGTCACTATTGTGATTTTAGCTCCCTGCAACATGTCCTCATAGTTCTTAATACCTTTAATCACTGCCAGAGCCTCCTTTTCCGTTACCGAGTAATTTAATTCGGCGTCACGGAGGGTACATCCCCAGAAAGCAACCGGACGATAGATTTCATCTAGTTTGTGACAAACCGCTGCACCGCACGCGGCGTCTGATGCATCTGTTAGTAAATAAAAATGCCCTCCTATATCTGGATGAATTAGCAAGGGCGGTGAGGTCAGTAGTTTCTTTAGTTGTTGAAACGCCTCCTCGCAGGCCTCTGTCCATTCAAAAGAGACTTCTTTCTTTAGCAACCGGTTTAAAGGTTTTGCTAAATCAGCGAAATTAGGGACGGCCGATAGTAGTTACATAGCCCCAGAAAGGATTTAATAGTTTTCACATTATGCGGGCGGTTAAAGGCTGTGATCTTTTCTGTGGTAACCCTTTGTGTAGCCACCCCTTCTGCGTTTACTACGTGGCCGAGGAAGTTAATCTCACTACGACACCACTCACACTTAGACGGTTTCAGTTTGAGATTGGCTTTCGCTAACGCTTGGAGAACCACTTCAACACTCGCCAGGTGTTCGTCAAAGGTGGTGTCGTAGACGATCACGTCGTCCAAATATGCTAAGCATGTTCTAGGAATCAAGCCTTTTAGCGCAATGGCCATCACCTTGGTAAACTGCCAAGGCGCGCCAACTAAGCCGAAAGGTACGCGCTTATACTGATATACACCCATCGGGGTTTCGAAGGCAGTATATTTTCTGCTGTCTTCTTCGATTACACATTGGTGATAGCCGCTCAACAGGTCTAGAGCTGTCCACATAGTGGGTTTCTTGTAAGCCATATATAAGAAAAGTGATCGAGCTGTGGGCATTGGAAATTTATCTTTGAAAGTGACTTGATTAAGCATGCGAAAGTCTGTACAGAGCCTAGGTTTGCCATCTTTCTTCTGCACTACCACCAGCGGGCTTCGCCAAGCCGACTCGCTGGGTTCTATTACTCCTATATCTATGAGTTGCCTAACTTGTTCATCGATGATATCCATTTTCTGTGGAGAGTATCGGTACGGTCTAGAACTTATTACTCCCTGCGACTCATCCACAATAATTCTCATCGGCGCTATTTCACAATGACCTAACTCTTCCATTGAGAACGCTAGCGCATTTCTGTTATTATTAAGCATTTGTCTAAACCTTACCTTTTGTTCTTCATCTAAACACGATTCGGTTAGGTCTATTTTGCTTACGTTCTCATCCATCTCACCTCGGGGTTTCTCCTCAGAGGATTCGCCTTCCATTTGCACTGCGTCTTTCATTACTTCTACAGAAATCCTACAGATGGACATTGGGGTCTCTGTTTTAGTTAAATAACACAAGTCTAGGAACTCTTCTATCTGATCTTGATTTACCTCAGGCACTGCGCATTCTTCTGCAAAAGCTAACACTTCATATGGAGTAATTGTTTGCGTTTCGTCTAGCGGATTCATGACTTTAATCCACCACTGACTTCCCACCGTATTGACGCACCCCTCCACTAGGACAGGTGCGGTTACTGCCGGTGAGCAGTAAGCTACTGGTGAGTCTATCCCCAGCGGCTCTCGGGTGGTAACCGGTATGATACACTCATTTCCCGGCGGGATTTTCACCGTTTCTTTGCTGACTATGGGGTTTCCACAAAACACCTCTATCTTTGCGCCTGGTAGAGATAGATCTGAACGAAGCACTGTCAGTAAGTTTCTGCCTATTACTATAGAGTGGCATAGATCGTCCACTATGTTGAAATCATAGCAAACCACTGATCCCTGGATTGAAAACTTACATCGGATTTGTTCTAGTATCACTTGGGATGAATTGTCTGCCAAGCTGATGTTTCCTTTCGTTACTTTCCATTCATCTAAAATACATTGTTTAGGGATCTGCTGCTTACAAAAGGTAGACATGAAGCAATCGCTCGCCCCTGTGTCTACCAAAGACTTAACCTCCTTCTGATCATTAAATCTTAGCGTTAAGAAAAATGCTTCGTCTCCTATCTCTCTTCTAGCCGGTCCGTCCACTGCGCCTAATTCTATCGTGGAATGAACGGACCTTTCCTCTAGTTTCCCTGGCCCTTTTGCTCGGTACCACTAGGCTTCCCATCTTTATACATTCGTGGTGGTTTTTCTCTCAATCTATTCTTCAACCACAAGCACACCTCAGTAGAGTGGCCATGCTGTTGGTGAATGATACAGAACTTACTTTCATCGAACGGTAGTCTAGGCCTCTCCCCTTTCTGCTGAGTTTGCACATTCTTTCCTTTGTCTACTTCTCTGCTCGGGGTTTTATTGGTTTTGGCCTTCTGGTCTAAGTTCCTTTCGTCTTTCTGACTTTCATACCTATCTTTTCTTTCATAACCTTGCTGTTTATAACCACCACTGCTCTGGGGAGATCCACTTTGCCCCGGTTTGGGTTTTTGAAACCATGGGGCGGCCTCCAATCGGGCCAGCACCACTCCAAACCGCTCAGAGATAGAGTTCAGGGCCGCGGTCTCCTCTGATTCTTGGCCTCCAGCCAGCTCGCTTACTGCATTGGATATCTTGGTTCCCCCTTTGCCTTTGTCCAACGATTCTAGTCTCGTTGCACAATCCACCGCTTCGGTGAACGACTTAGGGTCCAGTATAGCTACTTGTCTGGCTATGCTCTGTTTTAATCCTTCTAAAAACACGGCTAACATCATGCTTTCGCTCGCTTCTGCCTTAACCTGCTTTTGTTTCAAGACACCTGCAAACTCAATCACGCTCTGGTCCTTTCCTTGTTTAAGGGCACAGAACTCTGCGTGTTTCTGCCACTTAGCTCTTCGGTCACCGAAGATCTTTGTCATCTGAGCTTCTAGTTTCTCAAATGTATCTTTCTCACTTTCAGCTAAAGCTCCTGCCCAGTCGTCTGCCCTTCCTTTTAGGCCTAAGAGAGCCATGTTCAGGAGATGGGCGTCCGACCAGTCATAGATAGCTTTCAGTCGCCTCAATTCTCTGAAATACTTTTCTATCTGCTCATCTTCCTTTCCACTAAACCAAGGTAACCGAATATTTGGTCCTCTTTGGTGACCATTATGGGTCGTTCCCCGCACTGGCGATGGCATTTGACCCAGTGCCACACCTAGCTGCGGTAGGATGTCCCAGATATTTGGTTGATTCGGCGGATTCGGTGGATTTGGAGGGTTTGGAGGATTCGGTGGATTCGGAGGGTTTGGCGGATTGTTCTGTCCTGGCGGGCCTGGCGGACCTGGCGGTCCCGGCGGGTTGGGTTGTGGAGGATTCGGTGGATTCGGAGGAAGATTGTTGGGTTGGTTTAGAGGAGGGTTATTAGGTTGGTTTAAAGGAAGGTTGTTAGGTTGGTTTAGAGGAGGGTTGTTAGGTTGGTTTTAAGGAAGGTTGTTAGGTTGGTTTAGAGGAGGGTTGTTGGGCAGGTTCAGAGGAGGGTTGTTGGGTTGGTTCAGAGGAAGGTTGTTGGGCTGGTTTAGGGGAGGGTTAGGCCCTGGTGGATTCGCCTGATTATTTTGGCCTGCCAGAGGCTGCTGACCCTGTTGGTTACCCGCTCCTCCTTGACCTGCGTTAGGATTGTTTCCCATCGCTAACGCTTGTAATAGGAAAGGGTACAGCATATTTTGCTGTGGGTCCCCAGGGTTTATCCCACGATTAGGTTGTAGTGCCCCTGGATTTACACCCCTAGCTCCCCCTTCACCGGGTTGCTGAAATGGGTTTTGGTCACGCTCTTCTCCCAATAGATCCACCAATGGTTCACCTCCCTCCGCCATATTATCTTCGTGGCGGTTTTGTATGTCGTTATTGTCCCACTGTTCTTTCACAGGAACTTCCTCCTCACTAATTTCGTCCTCACTTACCGGTTTGGTTTTCTTGTCTGCGCCTAAAACATCCTCGTCTATCAATTCAAATGATGACGAAGATGATTTCTCTCCTCTAGCTAATTTTCTATTAGGACTACTCCCTCTAACATTTGCGGCTGCTTGTTCTGTTTCACTGTTTTCTTCCTCGTCCTCGCTTTCGTATTTATCATACGGTTCACGGGCTTGAATATCTCTTTCCCCTATATGATAGGCTTTCTTTACCGCACTACCTTTCTCATCTCTATTTTCACTTTCCCTATTACTTTGGGTTTCTAGCGTTACATTTTCTGCTTTATCCTGATCGCTTAACCTCTCAAACTCCTCACGCTCTTCGGGGCCTGATTCCGCTAACTTCCTTATTAGCTCTGCTGGGTTAGAACCATCCCCATCCAACTCCAGATTCAGAGCTTGAGCTTCTGCTCCTTCATCAGCGTCATCTAAGCTCTCCCCAATATCATAGGTTAACCGATAGGGTTGTAGGTTGCCTACTTTGTCGCTGTCTCCCTCTGTTTCCCTTTCCACTCCCCTGTCCCTACCTACTGTCTTTCCTTTAACTACAGTGGGATAAGGAATGGACGCCCCCGGGTTGGGGTGAGTCGGTGTTACCAGCGGGTGACTGATAGACTCAAGTCGTTGGAGAGGTGGATAGATGAGAGAGCTCCCATCAGGTAGAATTACCGGATTTGCGGGGCGTCTCCTCCCTGATGGGCTGGAGTTATCTGCGATGTTTTGTCGGTCTTTCCTGTTCCCCAAGGGAAATAAGTAATCCTCATCGAAAGTTTCTTGTTCACATTCACCCCCTGCTGCAGGCAGTAAACGATAGGGAACTCCTTGACTACACCACAGATTGTTCACATCGGATTCACAAGTAGAATGAGAGCTAGCACCAGGTTCGTGGTCCGTAGGTGGTACATACCCCGGATTCCAATATCGCTGGTAGTCTTTGAGACGGTTCCGCCCTTCAACTCATCTCGAGTGTGTTAGGGTTTCAAGTCCTTCGTCAAGAACCGGCTTATCTTTGGACCCTAGGTGCCAGGAAAATGGTTTACCTCTGTCACGGGTCTGGTAATCATGAACACCTTCGGGGCAGAGCTGCTTGGGTCTGGCTGATACCTCCTGTCTCTGTGCCTCCCCGTCTAAGGGATCACCTACCTGGTGGCGGTTTTCCACATTTCCTGTATATGATGTTGACACATCGTGTCCTGCGGGCCGCAAAGATTGAGGCTGGGCGTCAGAAGAAGCCTCAAATTCACCGGTGGCTGACATCAAGGATGAGCAAAACAACAAAAGTCATGTTTCGGGTAATCTCCACCAAATGAACTATTGTTAGTGTTGATTTAAGACTGCGTGATGAGTATAATTAATTTATCCATGAGTCGTTCATCCAAGTTATTGAGCCAATCAGACTGCGCTCAAAGTTAATTCATCCATCCCCCAATAGTTCAAAAGAAATGGACGATGAGGAAGCTCTTAAAATGAAAGGGTTTTTATTGAAGTAAACATCTCATCCCGAGTCAAAGCCACAGTGAATAAGTCTCCATCAGTCCACCTTCCCATCTCCTACTCAGTGATCAACCACATTTAGAATACAAGTTGTTCCAGCACATCCTAGACCACCCTAGCGCTTAGCTCTATCACAATCCTTTGTCCGAGGTAGTTGGTATCGGTAAACTCCAGTATACTGCACAGGAGCTGGTAAGCATAGCTCCGAGCAGCTCAGCTAATGCTGCTGACTTTCTTACTAAAACTCTACTAACTGCTAACTCCTAACTAAACTGACTCGCTCCCTACCTTGCAACGTCTTTTATACTGGTTAACAGGTGGTGCTAGGAGCGTAAAATGTCTCTTCTCAGAAGTAGTGTTGCTAGGTCTGATCCTAACTCAATTATAAATTATGATAATATATTAAAAGTACTAAGCTATTAGTACAATAGTGCGCGTGTGCAGCCGGCCTGTCACCGCTTAGACGAAGGTGCGACTCGCTTGGCCACATGCTACCAACATTTAGGCAAGCAATGACCCTACCCCCGGGGGAGACCTGGCCGGGCAGCACACCCCTCTTTACTCCTGCCAATGTCCGGAACACACCACGCCTGACAACCCCTCCTACCTCGAGCCTTGAGAACCCGGATTCCCGACTGTACAGCTTGTTTCCCCTTGTGCGCGAGGCACAACTCTTAATCTTACACCTCGTTTTTTTCCTCGAACTCCTTATTCTGCTCGGGACCGAAACAACCCCAACATCCCTTCGTCGTGGAGATCGGAAACCCCAAATCACCGTAGAACGTCACACATATAACAGCTCTTGGAACATGAAGAAAAATATCAAGTGCCATGAAAATAATTTGACATACGAGATGAGGTTTTTAATGAGATAAACTTTCAGATCTTCAATGACGTCCAAACCCAAAAGGCAGTTCTTAGAATTTTATTACTTTTTTTATTGTCCAATTGAAGATAAATCAAAAAACGTTTCTCTTTAGAAACTGAAGTAAGTTTACCTTTGTGTTTATAAACAGCACCTAAAATTATAAACAAGAAACTATTGTTAAATAACACTGTTTATCCAATGGATTTTACTAAGAAATACAAAATATGTGATAATACTGATGTATCATTAAACGATAATAATTCAGCTGCCTATCATGATTAGTCCATTAATTTTCAGTTGTATATACATATACTGTCTTCATCTTAACACAACTGGTCCTGTTATATGCATTAGAGGAGATCAAGCTTGTACTTCGTTGTTTCAAACATTCCTATTCTGTAATGTACTTTTTTGTGTCTCTCCATATTTTCCTTTGTAGTGAATCCTCGTCCACAGACACTGCAGCTGTAGGGCCTTTCCCCAGTGTGGGTGAGCATGTGCCTCTTTAGCTTGGACATAGAGTCATGCACTTTACCGCACACCTTACATTCAATCAGCCTGCTTCCAGCATTATGTCCTCCGATTGGCGTCTGAAAGCAGAACAGCGATCTGTCAGAATATTAGTCTAGTCATATAGATGTGGAGAGGGGTCCATACATCTTCGACCGGCTTTCACTCCGAAGCAGATTCATTGAGCTGGCTACGTATTATTAATTTGACTACTTTAACCAGTAGTATTTTAAAAATCCTTTGCAGTATATAATAATGTTTGTGCAAAACACCTCAATATTTTCAAGAATGTTGATATCCTATAGATTGCAACATGATAATCGAAATCTGGTTATAACCAGTCCACAATCTTATCAGTTTGTAATATTCTTTATGAGGTTTGAAATGGATTTATGGAGATCCAGATTAACCTGATTAAATTCATTTGGTCATAATTTATGTTGATCACATTGAGAATACGAATGCCACGTCCAAACCACACCACGACCACCAATTCAGACTATATATTATAGAAAACCTTAAAAAAGCAAATTCTCATGTTTCCGTATGCTCCATCAGAAATAACAATAACAGTGATGAGTTTGTTATTAATACATTGTTTGTTTAAAATACATTTTACCCATGGTAATAGTTTTTTTATTTCTCAATAAAATGTCCAATATAGCTATAGTCCATGCTTTCAGCAAGCACTCTGTTAAAGGATTTTCTACAATGAGACACCGTAAAATAACATGTGTCTAACCAATCTCCTTATCTGATACAATTTTCATTACAGTCGTATCAAATAAACTAAAAGTAAAACTAAATTTCACATCATTACACTTATCTAGATACTGAGTGTAGTAAAGCCCCCCAGAAAGACTAGAAACGAATTACTCTCATTTAAAAGCATAATATGTTCAATATAATTATGATGGAAGTTGATATAACGCTATCTTCAATCTTTCATACTATAGTCAGACTTAGACGGGACGGGTATCTCCAGGACACATGCAACTTACCATAAGCTAGGCACATGTACCTTTCTCTAACTATATCAATTTTATCATGATAGGATTCACAGAAACCATGCTACATCAATTAAAAGAATGGCATAGATCTTGCGGAAAAGAAGGGTTTGGTTGAAAAAAAAAAGTTTCATAATAAATTAACAAGAGAAAATCCATAAAATCTCATGAGATATTGACCACTATTAAGACCGACGGGTATCTATCCCGGATACAAGGTATTCTCACCCCTCCCCTCCCCTGTCGACTTGGACCCCCGGCTTTGTTTTAACCTTTCTAATCAATGTAAGCAGTGGTGGTACTGGGCGGTCGTCCATTTACAAGAGAGACCAATTCGATCCGATCGTTCCTAGTTTGTTGGCAACCAAAGTTGAACACCTAGATACATTCAACGTTTCTTTGCTTCTCTCTATGTTCTCTTCAACCGTGAATATAGGATTTGTATCATAACAGGGAATTGATGTGCGAAACTTTTTTAAATAAGCACACTCTAAATAAAGCTTTTCTCGCAAAGATCAGTGATCTACTTTTCAATTTTGGAAGACAGTGCGACAAACGAATTCTGCTGCCCTGATTTACCTACGATTTCCATTGATAAAAGCTACGAAGGATATGATCTTTCTTAAGATAGACCACAGAATTATAGCCAACATGTTTAGATAATTGTATAAAAAATGAATATACTATCCTTTTCACAAGAGACGGTTTACAGTGATATAATGATTATTAGCCTAAAGAATACTTGACAACTAAAATCAAGGTTTACATATATCAATACGCAATACGTCTTTCGAGAATAAGATGTTCAAAATAACTACATGTAGTCCCTGAAGAGAATAATAATGAAATACCAAGTACATTGTTGTATGTACAATTCGATGTTGTAGATTTACTTGAGTATAATTATGTTTACAAACATGCATATCCACTGAAACATTGCTTGCCGTACAGCAAGATCAGAATACACCCTATCGGTTGTTCCATGTATGGAAATTTACCAGAAATAAAACTGGTGGAAAGAGGTGATGTATTTTCAATTGTATTCAAGCTTCCTTCCACTGTAATCACTAGTTCATATCTTAGCATTTGCCAATTCTTCAAAGTACAATGAAGCTCTACTGCTTTTTGAAATACCATGCATATTGTTCAAGTGGCGATTTAAATGGTCTTTTCTCGCGAACGACTTCAAACACTGGCTACAAACAAAGGGCCGCTCTCCTGTATGAATCCGGCTGTGTCTCTCCACCACACCACGGGAGTGGAACACCTTCCCACAAGTCTGACATGGGAACTGATTTTCATCGTCCATTTTTTTACCCACTGAATATGGCACGGGGTCGGAGTTTGCAGATGGTCCTTCAGCAGAAGACTCTATTTTGAAGTAATTGTCCACCTAAAGAGAAAGGCAGAACTCAATGTAAGACTCGAGAAGAATTCTGTAAATTTTACTTAGGCTGTCATGGAAACTAATGTCTATTTATTATACGATAGTTGCTTCAGCTCAGTATGTTGTCAATTGATAAAGGTATGATACCATACAATAGTAAACATATGTAAATTCCTATGCCAGACTCGTTCCCTGGTGTATTGTCAAAGTTACAAATGACTACTGTTTCGTTGGGGGCATTTCAACTGCAAAATGTTTAGTCTGTTGCATTTAGTGTCAACATACACTGCTGGTGAAGGCCCGTCCACACTCCCACCACACTCTCAGTCCCCCCCCCCACCCCGGTTATCATCCCACCCAACCTGACAACACTAGGCCACCTCCCACCCCACCACAAAGTGACCCCGCTGCCTCCACCCCCACCCACCCAGCACAGGCTCTGGCTACCAAGCCCTGCCCAGCCAGGACCCCTCCATGACAAGATATTGGCCCTATATGAGTGGAGGGGGAGGAGGGGGAGGAGGGGGAGGAGGGGGAGGTATTCATAGCTAACTTCCCCACACCCAGGCCCCTATACAGGGGGGGGGGGGATGACAGGGGTGGCCCGCCACCCTCCCCCAAACGATTTTTTTTTTTTAAGTTCCACCTTTCCCCAAACATTTCAATATGAAAACCCTAAAAGAATGTAAAATGTTGAAAAGTTCCACTGGGCGAATCTCTCCACCTCCCTTTTTAGGTTGAAATTTTAATCAAAAGTTTCACTTAAGGATCCTCACCATCCCCCACAACAGAACCTGTATATGGGCCTCACCTCTCAGACTCAACCATGGGTAGATCTAATCAACCATGACAGGTGCTCAGAAGGGATTGCCTTGATCAATCACTGTCCATACTTGGACCAACCCCCACCACCACCTTCCACCTTCAACCCCTCCCCTCCCCTCCCCTTGCCTGCTGGGGTGTGGCTACAGGGGTGTTGACATGCAGGTGGGACCAATGAGATCACTAGGCCTACTGGGGTGGGAGGGGGCTAACCAATTAAAGATAGAGAGTGGTGATTGACGAGCATTTCAGTAAAATTGCAACAGTTTTGCCAATATTGTTAGCTGATTGATGTATAATACATCAAATGGAAGGGCAGATTTTTCTCTATCTAATGGTATAAATAGATTTTTAATGAAATGGGGATTAGAAAAAAAAGATATGAGAAAGTGAATTTTTCACTTTTATTTTTGAATGTCGCTATCTTCATCAACGTCTTCTCTGGAATTCTGAGACTTTACATGTAATGCAAAAACATTACTGTGGAGGGAACTGTGTCTCAGATTTTTGTTTTAGGTCCTACTTTTTATTTTATTGAAAAAAACGGATAACTTTTTAATATTTTTTTCACATTTATTTTCAATATTTTCTAAAAATTTAACTAGGACCTACATGAAAAATCTGAGACACAGTTCCCTGCATGAGATTGTTTTAAATAGATATCTAAAGTGTCCAATAAGTACCTTCAATATTAATTCAGATATTGACCTTCAAAAAATAAAAGTTAAAAATCAAATTTCCGTTTTTATCATTCATTTACTCAGTCAACTTTCATTGAACAATCTTATTTCGGATCACTTTATGTAGAGGATATATTCAAGTGTACACATGAGAAATATTAAGCAGATATTTAAAAAATTGAATCATTGGTGATTCAAAGATGCAGCTACTGCAAAAAACGCCAAAATCACCACTCTCTATCCTTAAACAGTTACATGGATCACTGCCCTCCTTGGCTTCTCCTTCAATAGACCCCAATTCAAACACCAACCTATCCGTTTGTTTTGGTGGGCCCTAAACCTACATAGACTAAAGCAGTATTGCCCCACCGAAACAAAAACCAATACTAAGATTTGGAATCATTTCTGTAGTCAGTCTTTGTGACCCATCTTGGGAAACTTTGACCTTCGGTAGCTGCGAATTATTTAATCTTACCCACATCATTTTGTATTCTTAGTAATTAAGAAATGTCAAAACATTTATTCAGGCTTCCTGCTGCTTTGTCTATAGGCACCATGTAGCAATACCTGCTATAAGTATAAATATTTTGACTTACATTTGCTTCTAAAACATTTGAAATATATTATTTCAACTGGAGAATAACTAATATGATCACCATGGAAGTAATTGAGTTTATTTGTATGATATTACAAAGTAACTATAGTATCATAAGAGAACAAACATATCCATCATATTCCTTATGTAATGTCTCTGCGGAAATAACATTTATAAAGATAAAGGTTTAAAGGTTGAGGGTTATCTTAAGTCCGCGTGAGAAAAGTACAATACGTTTTACCGCATTGGGAGTCTATAGTGAGCAGATTAGCAGATCCCCTCAAAAACTGTTATTGTAATCAGGCACGCCTCTTTCTTGCTAAAAGTATCACGTATCACGCATATGAAGGTAACATATTCTAATATGCGCCTCTTATAAAGCAGGTTCATGATCCCGCAATGTCCTAACGTGAGTAAAAGTGCGAGAGATACTAAGGCATGCATGCATGTAGTCGACAGAGTCAACTTTAAGGGGGTTGGACAATATTGGCCAATTCCTTGAGGTACGTTGAAAACGTCTGCTCGGTGGGTCCGTGAGTCTTCATGTGGCGGTCTAAGTGATATTTCCTGTTGAAGGCGAACCCACACTGACCACAGACGAAGGGTCGCTCTCCAGTGTGGGTCATCAGGTGTCGCTCTAACACTGCCGGAGACAGGCATCCTAAGCCACACGTTGGACACTCCCAGACGCGGGAGGCCTCTTTCCGCGACTTTTCACCGTTTGGAGTTTTCCAAGCAAAGGTAGTCCTAGATGCGCAGTAGGACGGGCTTGTAGCGTCTGTTGGAGGCCCTCCAGCAGATGGATGTGCGGATGTCTGGGGAGCCATGGGATCTGAGCCGGCAAATTCTAACCTGATGTTAGTGTCCACCTACAGGAAAAGGCAGAATGCTCATTAAACTGTGGATCTTTATTCTCCAATGCACCTATGGATAGTATCGGATTTAACCCCTATCTTTTGTTCTGTTTGTTCTTTTTGAACACTCACTGATAGGGCCTGTAATCTAAGATGCACGGGTAAGCTCTTCGATATGAACCTCTAGACTTGCTGTACCGATATATATTAACGAAACGGATTAGTCATGCATGAAAGGGACATTCTAACGAAAGACACACCATCGTCTGTAGAGTTCTTGCTGATGGCCGCCACTGTGGTACAAAACTTACATTAGATTACAAAATTAGATTTTTTTAAATAATGATAGTATTATAATAATATAATAAAATCAAAATAGTATTCATACAGTTAACATGTTGTCTCATGCCTTTTTAACTTATGAAATCGCATTAATCTAGATCATAATCTAGGGTACCATAAAATAACTGTGTGGGGCCTCTTGTAAAGTGTATACGGGTTTTATCTAACTAATGCAGGCAATCGGTGTTTTTCTATCCAATCATGGTCGGTGGGTTCTCAAGCTATGGAGAGTAAAAAAGGGCACCTGGACCCCAGTAATCTGAGTTGAGAGGCGGATGCACCAATAATTTTGAAATATAAATTATTTCTGTAAACTTCCTATCGCGTTGCATTGTTTGCTAACAGCTTTTGCATATTTGTATGTGGTCTGGGAATCCCCTTGACTATCGGGGAAAAATACTCAAATTCTTTTTTAAATTCTCTATTGCCCCCCCCCCCCCCCCACAAGGGCTTGTTTACCAAAATAGCCCATTTCTCGGCGTACCATTGAGGTGAGGATATTTGGGCACCAGGACCCAGACGCACATCGAGCAGGGTCTTAAATTATTGTGATATGTTTGTGCAACTGGTGATTGCACATATTCCTGTCATGATAACCAGCCTATTACTTCTGAAAGGGCATGCCATGGCTGCCAGGTGTATTCTTGTCTAAAATGTGCACCCGATGAGTACGGTACTAGTCTGGTAGTGTAGACATCAAACCAACATTGCGGGCGAGTCCCTCAACTTAGCGGCTTGATTATCGCCTTTACTTCCTGAAAACTCAAGACGAGTTTCGTGACTACTCAATAAAAGGCTAGGAGATTAATCTAGTATTCAGGTAGTATTTAGTAAGTTACAAAATAAATTATATCGATTTTTAAGACGTGGCGAAGTGTTGTAGGTCACAGCAACCACAGGAATGGGCAGTCCAATTTGAACTTGCCCTTATATACCCAGACTAGTTGTCACCTTCGTGACCTGTAAGTGTAACATGTGGAACTATGTCACAACAATATGTTAAGCTTCCAGGAAAATAATATTCTGCTGCATAGGGTACTCTGGACACCATAATACACTGCACTGCATGATCCCACATTGTATCTAAATTCCAATTCATATGTACTCTCATAACAGGTTTCGTTTTGATTCTCGTTCAAGTGACTCCATAAAGATACATGTAATTCAAAACCTTTTGTCTAACTGCGGTTTTCAATAACCATTACTCAATTTGGGGTGAATTGTATATACAAGCTTTGTAGGAAATGAATGAGAGGTTGTCTGGATTCTTAATAGTTCTTTTTGTTTTAACTTCAGGTTATATCACTCAGATGAATAAATTAGATGACAAGAGACTGAATTTAAATGTCCGTCTTCACAAGATTTAAAGATACTTCCAACCTATCCCAGCACTGCCACCTGGTGCATACCTGTTGAACCCTCTATGTGCTATTGTAATACTGCTGCTACACACAAACAGTGTGTCAGTTATTACTAAAGGGATGATAGAGAAGTCTATGATCAAAACGGTAAAACCCTTTGATTTTTGTACAGGATATCAATAAGATCAAGACTTAAAATCTGTAGGAATTTCAAGAAAAAAACACTACAACATTTTTTTCTGAGATTTTTGAAATTTAGAAACTCAGGCATTTCCCATAGAAATCTATGGTAAATACCTCAAATGTTTACAATCCCTTTAACTGAAAAACCAAACGGTAAAACTTGTTTTCCCTCTGGCTATGTATTCCTGATGTACTAATGAAAATTCTGAGGAGGTATGGAGAAAATATCACTACAAGTTAAAATCCTACTGAATAGGTACAATTACCTTTAAATCTTAATTGATCATCAGTCTTGAGAACTATTACCTAGAATCAGGTCTTTTCATCGATACTAAAGAGAATAACATATTATTCAATACGTATCTATGTTTAAATACGTCCTGTTCATAAATGTTATTCTGACAGTAGGTTCTTAAAGTAAGGTTGATAAAGCATAACAACAGAATACATCTATACACTCTTACATATTTTAATAAACTTTCAAGGTTGTGTATTTCACTACAATAACTAAAATCATTAACACTCTCAACATAATTATTTTTTTTTTTTTTTTTTTTTATTTCATTTGTTTAATCTGACATCAAATCGGAAATTGGGTATCCGATCTTCCTTTCACGCCAGAGTGGCTTACATCAAGATAACTGAATCCAATACAATTAGAATGTAGAAATCTTAAAGCTAGTTAAAATAATAAGAAAAAATTAAATTTGTTCATTAAGGGGAAATTCTATATTCAGTAAAGATTAAAGATTGATGGAATAATAAATTAAAATGATTGATGTTTCTATATTAACAAATTGTTATAGATTTTAGTGTGTAAAAAATTTACTAGGTAATAATGAAATAATGTAATGCAGTTGTTTGGAAGTTATATACATTTATCTAATTTTCGTTTTTAAATCTTTTTTAATCCAATATTTAAATGATTCAAAGTTCTCAATATTTCTAATACTAATAGGAAGATTATTCCATATGGTTGATCCCCTAAAATTCAAACTTTTTTTGCAGAAATCAATTCTAGGAAAGTCAGTTTTTAGTAGTATACCATCTGTATATCTAAGTTCTCTTGGTCTAATATCAATATAACTTTCAATTTCAGACCTTTTGTACATCAATTTTAGAAGATGAGCATTTGATCTATCTTCTAAAGTATTTACATTAGTTAGTTTATGTAATTCCTCTTTTTCAATTTTTTTATTATATGGTAAGCAATTTCTTAGACATCTTTTTTGAAGGTTATTTAACTTATCAATACATGTTTGGTTAGCTGTCATGAAAAATATATCACTATAATCAAAGTATGGTTGAATCATACTTTTATACAATATTATTGATGCTTTGGTAGTAATGTATTTCCTTACTTTTGTTAACATATATGATTTGTAGGAAATTTTACCTGATAAGTAATTTATATGCTTTTGAAAATTAAGTGTTTCATCTAGAAATACCCCTAAATATTTATAATGTTGTACTTTTTCAAGTTTTTTATTTCGAAAATCTATTGTAAAATCAGGTTCATATGAAACTTTCTGTGGGGTTCCAAAAATCATTATTTTACTTTTATCAGCATTTATACTGATTGAATTTTTATCACACCAAATTAATAAGTTGTTAAAATCCTCTTGTAGTTCTAAATTACATTTTTCCGATTTTTCATCACTATGATAAATAACTGCATCATCAGCATATAATTTATGTTTGCAGAATTTAAGTGAGATTTTTAAATCATTTATGAAAACCAAGAATAATAATGGACCCAATATTGATCCCTGTGGAACGCCACAATTTACATCTAGAGCCTCTGATAATACACCATTAGCAATTGTTTTTTGAGTTCTATTTTATAACAATAAGCACCTGTATGATAAAATGTCAATAATTGAATTCAAATAATAGAAAGGTTGGTTATAACATATTAAAAATAATGTTCAAATAAGCACAGTTTTTAGATCGGATTCTTATTTCTTTTGGATTTCTTCGATATGTTAGACTCTAACGTCTAAGTGTTATCCTAAATCGGAATTATGTTGCTCTTAACTTAGAAGCGCCCATCAGATCATGAGTTCTTTATCAGCTGTTTATGTCAACTTCAGTGAACGAACCTGTGGCTAGAGGTCTTCCTGATTAGGACCTACTGAAGCCCCCACCTCGGCCCCCACCTTTTTGTAGAACACAACTCCGAAATCAGGAAAGGATACTAAGGCAAAAATGACGTTTTCAGCCTAAGCAAGTACCCTGTATAATTATGTTTTTATCACTGCTCTGAATAATACCTATCAACCTGACTTGTTATGTCTATATTTGGACAGGAGGGGGTGTTGCATGCCATGTCTTGTGATTTCCACTGCATCCAAACATCAACTGCATAGTCTATATAAACTTTTGTGAGTGTAAACGATGCAAGGTGCCGATATATTTTTTATTGATTACCTGGTATCTCCTATTGATCATTGAATGCTCCATTTGAACATAACAGAACTCTTTCATGAAACTAATAATTTGATCTAAAAGATTTCACAGTGGTTTCTCGCAACTGCCTGACTGTCCATCAAAAGTTGGAGAATACCACCCTGATCAGTGGATTCCTTATGTGGTTATACGTGCTGTGCATGTCCTTTCATGTGACGGCTCAAGTGGAATTTACGATTAAAGGCTTTGCCACAGTCAAGGCAAACAAAAGGCCGATCGCCCGTATGGGTCATTAAATGTCTCTCCATTTCAGAGGGTTTGGAGCAAGTAATTCCACAAGTTCCACAGATTAGGCCAGGTTTCTTCTTCGGCGTCCCCTTAGATGGGTACGAAGGTATGTGAAGTTTAGTTGACAGTGTCCCTGGAATCACTGTCTCGAAGTTATTGTCCACCTACAGAAAAAATAGGCATATCACGTATTACATTTTGAAATACTAACTGTCTCACCTTGTTCAGAATTCTTACATAACAAATACACAATCATCTGGGAGATTCAAGGTTCAGATGTGCACATCCAGTGCACTTACATCTAAAAATAATACTCAATAAACCCTTTTTAATATACACCTCGCCAAACTGGCTCTAACATAATCATCAATGTCCATAAATGCAGTTTCATAAAAAATCAAAATTATTCTATACATTGAACAAACGTCAGTATACACAGATGATATTGCAAATAACAATAAATGCTTGAGTTGCGTCGTTATATATACGACCTGTTTACTCAGACCATCCACCAGGCCCATGTCAACAATGGACAGATACAATTAATAATTGTAGATCCAAATGAGCGCGTGGGTTACTTCCGACGGCAACCAAGAGAAACAAATTGGCGTGATTTGCTTGGACAGCAATGTAAGAAAAAACATTATGAACAGTTAATTATTTGTATTTATGTCTGGTCGTTTAATTCACTGTAAATCTTAGAGAAGCTCGGGTCACTGTTCCCATGCATTTTAGCATGTCGGTCCATGTTATATTTTCGGTTGAATGCCTTGCCGCATATGCCACAGACGAACGGCTGTTCTCCGGTGTGAGTCAAGTTATGTCTCTCCAGCACAGCGCGAGACGCACATTTCGTACCGCAGGTGGAACACGCCCAACGGTGGGACAACTTGGGGCTTCTGGGCGTGCGGGCAGGTGGGACCTGAATGGTTGTCAGCAGTTGTCCCTGGTCGGTAACGTCGAGGCAACTGAGCACCTATGGAGAAAGCCGAAACTCCAATTAATCCTCATCTCCGTTTGTGTACGACAGTCATTTTGAGACAATGGGATTGTGCTTTGAGGATTCATTGTGTAGATAATTCAATAAAAAAAATGTGTGCATTGCCGTTTCTCGTTTAACAACGTTTCAGTATACAATGTCATGCCAAGCATACCACTGGATTATATCAGTTTTCATCAGAATCCGACAGTTCTTGGTAATATCTCTTCAGGAATGCATATATTCAGGGCCTATACATATAATGCTTCTCACGGTGTATTCAAGAGCACTACAGGGGATTTACAAATGTGTTCAAACTATGGGTCATAGGCATGACTGATTCTGTGTCTTTCCATGTCTGAATTAGTCTTGAACTTTTTGCCACATATAACGCATGGAAATAGTTTATTGACTGTGTGAATTGTCAGATGCTGCTCCATGTCGGCCTGCCACAAGAACAGTCGCAGGCACACAGGACATCGGACATTGCCGCGTGACATAGGATAGTCTAGAGCAGAACGCATGGGCGATTTTTCACTGAGTAGCCTTAAGAGAGTGGAACGATCCCTTTGGTGAATGTGAATCATATGGGAGAGGAGGCCCGAGAGTGACGGAAGGGGTTTTCCACACAAATCGCATGTGTGAATCGGATGGGGTTCTGTGCCTTTCACATTTGCCTTGGTCTTGGACGCAAAGCTGCTGCTGACCATCCTCTCCAGCTGTTGGATCTGGAAGCAGGAAAATCTTTCTTTACACGACAAATCTTCCATCCGATTTGTAGCAATTACTCTGCTGTGTAGTCCTAAATGTATTGTTTTCATTCGACTCGTAAATCATGGATTCATTTCTGACACCACTTCTTTGCTTACGAAAACTGAAAACCACTTATACGTAAAATAAACTGACGTATTCAAATAAATATCTCCACTTGATAAGGGAACCATTTAACCTGATACCAAAGGATAAACAGGGTGCTTGTTTCCCTAGCTCACCGTCATTATTAGACAAAAGTACAGGATAATCAATTTAAAGAACTTTTGAAATAATCTGAAGCCATAAGTCGTGATTAAAGCAGGTTTCGCCTGCCTTAATTACCTTGTGGAAAATTTAGCTTCTCTCTACGGTGCACTTGCAACTAAATCCCCACAGAGATACAGAATCTAATATAATACAATGGGTACATGAGTAAGATTTAATTTTGTTAATTTATGGACAATAAAATTACAAGATTAGGCCCTAATGCCGGTATCGTAACTATTACCCAAGGCTGTGAGCTCTATAGTTGAGAAAGAATCTTGTGCAGTTTATTGACCACCAGTCCCTCCTGGCCCCTCCTGCCCTCCCCACACCCATTCATTTCCCTAGATTTCTATGATACTACCAATGGGGCTATATCATGGATTTCATGGCCCGAGTACCCGGCACTAACGACAACCCTTCTTCCAAGCACAGCTGGGGACAGCATTAGTCAAGCAGTGCACTACAATGTCTATAATTCTGACCAGACTTTCGATAACCTACACCAAGGTCTGCACACTATATGTACAGAATTTGTGAATGGTGGTCGATGAGTCCTTGGATAGGGACTGATAGGTGCGGACACTGGTTTTACAACAGTATCCCTTCACTAGGTACCAATTCTAACTCAAAAGATACAATAGTTATTTACCGGAACATGGACTGTGTTTATAAACATTAATTGTAATGACTGATTACGTGAACCCCAACCAATGGTTAAAGACCATAAATTATAAAGAAAGGTGCTCACAAGCGATTCCTCTTCAACATCATGAAACCTGAGATAATGTTGGATTTGCGAGATATCCCTATAAGATTGACATCAGTTTTAAACAAGGTTGAGATTAGAGAATTTATTGAAATTCACGGGGTTTGAAAAACCAAAAGCTCTATCTCATCCACCTTGTTTAATAGGTCAAATGATGAAGAATTACAAATAGATGCCCCATGATAAGGTGAACAAAGAGGAGAAAAGATGTTACATTGACAGTGACACAATGTTTGGCTTGAGAGTGTAAGCGTATATATGTCTTAGAAGATTATATTGTGTCACGTTTCAATATGGCCACGCCCAGTGGGGAAAGGGATATCCCAAATCTACTTTTAGAATTTCATTATGCAGGGTGCCCACTTTTTTTCAGAAATCAAAATAAGACTAAATAAGACCTTCATAATGTCAGGTACCAATATAAGACCGTTTCAAGACATTTCTAATAAGATTTTTTGACCTTTTTAAACATTTATACATTCTACCAAAAATAAGTAAACAGTGAAATGACAGGAGGAGAAATTACATCTTGTTATAAATTGAGATTGACCAAAAATAAGACGTTTCTAAGACATCTAGACCTTAAATAAGACCTTTCAAATAGCTTTAAAAATGGCAAAACCAAAATAAGACATCTTAAGACCTTATAATACCTACGTGGGCACCCTGTTATGAGTTCATCCAATCAATTTCCAATCATGATTTGGCTCTCTCAAATCACCCTCCATACTTTCCATGCTAATTCCTACAATCTTCAAGCAAAGTGACGGTATTAAGGGCATGCACAGTGCCCCCCCCCCCCCCTGCACCTGTTCCAAGTGAGACCCACTACAGACCTAGACCATTTTATGCTGGTATCAAAGATTTGGTATGACTTCCTCCTCCTATCTATAGGAGTATCGACGTTATCAATTGATTGAATATGGAGAATGTTTTTGTAAATATACATACTCACATGCGTGGCCAACAAACACTCGGTGATGAAAACATTGAGTACGATGGTATGACAAATAAAAACTGTTAAGAGTATGTTGATGAGATACCGATTTGGTAAAAGTGTAATATCCCCAAGGCCTAATACACTATTCTGGCGTGTAATACGTCATATAAAAGCTGCAATTTTTTCTATACCAGCCTATACTATACTGGCAGGAGGTATAAATAAAATGACGATAGTACTTTAATTCGAAAAACTATTGATTTAAAACCTATTTTTGCACTTTTTGTTTTTTGAACTAAGATTTCTTATACAATATGGTAAGCACAGCATGGTCAATGGCAAGAACAGCCGGAGTAGGCGGGGGGGGGGGGGGGAGTCCTCCTTGTCATAATTATCACATATCCATATGGACGGCTTGTCTTCAAAGAGAAGGGGCCCACTATGCAATCTGCTATGATATGAATCAAACACTACACGGTCTGTTTTGTGTTTACTTTATGCTTTACATCCAAAACGGTCTCTACAGTTGCCATAGAACAACATGAATAGACTCATAAATCATATATTTATTGCGGATACGAAAGGAACTTCCGATAATCATTTGACGGTGATTCAAGTACATTAACTATGAAAGTTATTAAATCATTACAGATAATGTTATAGTTATTAGCGAGAGCGGTGCACTACGCAAATTTCGACAATTCTGTCCCAAATGATGTTTTCTTTCACGAATCTGTATAAATCTCTAAAAACGTCCATTGAAGAACTCCCCGTTCAAAAGTCATGAGAATGTAATGTAGTTGTGATATTGAGCAATCACTTAATTCAAGTTGTTTGATCCTCAAGTCGGCTACATGTCTGACGGTGCCTCTCCATGTTTCCTTTTGTATTAAACTGCCGTTGACATATAGAACAAGGAAATGGTTTCTCTCCTGTGTGGATTCTCACGTGCATCCGGAGAGCAGCGCGGCTCTGGAGGGCCTTTCCACAATAACCACAGGTGTGGGTATTTAGTGGTCTGCCCCTAGACAGTCCGCTGTCTGAGATAAGACGTCGCTTCACTGCTATGCCGTTTGGGATAACTGGCTCGTAATAATCCATCCTCTGCAACTGAACAGGAAAGGTTCATTTCTTTCTGGTTTCTGGTATTTATTGTAGTATCTTCGACATTACGTATACTTAGGAATCTTGTTAAGAACAATTATCCGGGATAGAGAAACACGTTGTGAATAAAATACTCGTGGAAAAAAACATTTGTCATGGAAGATGGTGCGTTTATTATCTCAGTGTTTTGATACAAAATACACTGCTTCCCGTCACATGTATTCGTAGTTCACAGAAAAATAATTATTGTATAATTGCATTCTTAAAACATTTGTGTATTTGTGTTGTTTAACTCTGAACCTCTGGCAGGTTAAACATTGAATGTCTTGCAGCTTAAAATATTATTTCTTTTCCTGGCCAAATCCGTTTATCACTTGTTTTGATAGACTTTTGATGATTCAAATATTATACTTGATGGATCATTAATGGTGTTTCAATCTTGTGGTGAAATAACCACGCCGTTCTTAGTCAGTCATTGCAGGGGAATGATTACCCTACACAGAGTTCTGATAAACCTTTTTCTCAACAGAATTGAGGATCATCTATACAATCGTTCTAATCCTGTGGGCCATGCACTCCGAGTTTATGCCGCATCATGGCACCTTTTTGGTTGAAGCGTCTATTGCAAACAGGGCACGAGAAAGGCCGCTCGCCCGTGTGAATCCGCTGGTGAATGCGGAGGTGGCTCGGAGACGGGAACGCCTTGCCACACGTGCCACACGCTGACCGCTTGACTACAGTCTCCGGGTCCCTACCGCTAATCTTTCTCAACTCTCCAATTCCTGGCCATGGATGAGAGAGTTCTCTTGGTGCAGCAGCCATTTGAAGCGCCATCTGCAACACCATAGAGAATACCTAGATTTAAAGGGCGTCTCCCAACCTAATGGTCGCGGCCGAATTTCTTCTACCCCATCTTCGATGACTTTATCTAAGGAGCGGGGCTGAATTTGAAAAAGATGTTTGCAGACTATTCAGGGCTCTTGATGAGACGCTTCCCATAACGAGAATAGCGTTTGGGGCTGTGAATATATATTTAGTATGCAGTTTCGTTCGATACCGAGCAAAGTGGTGAAAAGGCCCCATAGAATAACTGGTCGATTTTTGTGCAACTTAATATGAATCACGTCAGTGTGAAAATCCGTAGTGCATTGCATAAAATAGTTACCTTCGAAAACGTTCATTCCTAATCAATGAAAAGAGATATTGCATTAAAATATTTATGCAGACCGAAAACGTTTGTCTAAATCAGCCAAAAAACTTGTGTTTGGTTTCTTTTCTAAGCCTTCTGTAGAGGGTGATCCCGGTGGTTTAAGAGGATGCTCCCTATAAAAGTTGACCCAGTCATATTTTGTTCTTTTATTGTTTATGTGTAAGGCAAGATTTATAATTTTTTTGCACCTAAGATAACCTACGGGTCATGCGAGATTTCATGGAGGGATGACTTGTTGTTAGACAACAAATAGGTCGCCATTAGACTTTATTCTCAATTTCAAATATCTTTTTTTTCTATTCTGTGGGAGAGAGGATATGAGACCTAATGATCTTAGGAGACCTGATGTGACTTGATGAGACCTTGTGAGACTGTGAGACCTCATGAAACTTCTTGTCATAAACAAGAAACATATACTTAGTGAAAAAATTATGCAAACCGCACACCTCTGCACATCTTTGAAAGTGGGGATAAGGGAGCTGATTGATGGGTATGCATACTCAATGCTGAACACCATGTACTGACCAGTGGCCCAATGACTGTCCACTGAAGCGGAATGGGGAAGGAGACCCGTTCCAGACCCTTTTCGTTCCAGACCCCATTCGTTCCTGATCCTGTTCCCTCCTGACCCCATTCATTCCTAATCCCACTTGTTTCTTTCCCCGTTCCCTCCTTTCCCCGCTCTTTCTTGACCCCGTTCGTCCCTGACCCCGTTCCCTCTTGACCCCCTTGCCTCCTGACCCCTTTCCCACCTGACCCTGTTCCCTCCTGACTCCCCCCCCCCCCCCCACAGGGGGTGTACAGGGGATGGGTGTACAGGAGATGACTAAGCATAAGCTGACTAAGACCTATCACAACAACTACAAGACCTATCACAACCACAAAACCTGTCACTAGCCTGTCCCCATAGAGTTCAATGTTAACAGAAATTAAGACCCAATCCGAAATGACCTGCTTGCAAAACTCAACCACTTTTAGGACTTGGCTCAAATAGACACCCATACAATTCGAATGCCAAACCTCTCATTGAGGAAAAAATTGCTGAAGCTGGTTCCCACGATGCTGTCAATAATCTATACAAACATGCTGCAAAACTTCAACCAGTGGATGAAAAAAATTATGTCTGATATATGAGCTCACTACTAGACTTGGCAGACAGTACAAGATTTTATGCGACGCGACCAATAAACAACATTGATGGTGATCATGGTCACACAATTGGGAATCCACTAGACTTGATCTAACCCCCCGCCCTACCATCATCAAAGAGTAGGGGTGTTGTTTACAGATAGAATAGTCTGGCATTCAGCTGGAGAATGGTGAAGGCGGGGGGAGGGTATATAAGTTAGATATTGAAGGTACATGTTGGTGAAAATGATTCCATTTCCACGATATCAATCTTTTGCTCCATTAATCTTATGTCGCTCAATTTGTAGGGTGAGCTGTTGATAATCCTAACAGAATTGCATTTAAAATTATGATAATGTAAACTCTACCCTCAAAATTGACAACAAAAATGGTCTTAACTGGCTTTTCCTATGGGGATGCCAGTGCGAGAGTGCTTAGGCTTTTGATGTCATAGGTGATACTACCATCCATGCACAGAGACAGGCTCCCAGAGGGTCGCCTGTCAATCATTTGGTTACCAAAGTTAGTAACGTTATAGAATAGTGATTTAAGTCAAGTGGGCACCGTTTATTATGACATAAAAATCGGGTTACAACCAACGCTCTGAGTACTTCTGCCTGCATACTGAGGGTCATTAACAAATATCTCCATATTTGGAAAATTAAAGTTTAGTATCCTGACACAAGTGACACATTCTAATCCATATAAACCAATTGACCATATATTAACACACCGGTCATATACTTATGTTGTTCAAAACTTCCAGGTAAAGTTTAGGATAGAGATAGCGGAAACAGTATCATATTCAAATCTATCTTTTTTGAAGGTCTTAAGCTACTACTGGGAGTGCCAGACAATGATATAAATTTGAGGAAACATTATTTTACCACTCTAAAACCCCTGTCCCATGAAATCGAGCGCAATCAGATGGAACTCTACTCTATTCACATTAATTTACTTCTCTTCTATACATTAACAGGTTTTAATAGATCAGGCATCGTCCTATCATTGGCTGAGTAACCAAAGATCGTATCTCAAAAATATAGATTTTTTAAAAAAAAAATTGAATGTTTTAATTTCCTCTATGGTATCTAGAAATTTTGGATTTTTTTTTGGAATTTTTCAAATCTTGGAAGGTAAACAAAGGTCGTATCTGCCCAATTTTACTTTTTATTGAGTAACCAAAGGTCGTATATGAACTTAGTCAAAGTCTAATTCTCAGTAAAAGAACCTAATTTATACAAAATTAAAATATCTTGCGATTCGTTTTTCCACATAACTATCCTGAAAACGTAATTGTGTGATATTATAGTTCAATCTATGAGATGAAACACAGATTTATGATTGTAATTAGAAATGATCAGATATGACCTTTGTTTACTGAATTTATGGTCTGGGTATTGATTAACCAAGGTCGTATTTAGGCTGCATTTGGTTACTAACTGATTTCCATCTTTTCTAATTAAAACTGAGTGACCAAAGGTCATATGTGAAATATACTCTGTATGGGTTACCATAGTAACATCATATTAATCTAGACATGTTCATTATCCTCACAAAAGACTTTCAGAATATCATTCTTCCCAGGAATTGAATATTATAATAATTTAGCAGATATTATAATAATATAGTTTCAAAATACCGATATGTCAAATTCTTTTAAGTTGCAATTACTCAGAACAAGCATTTGTCATATACGTCATGGTTACTCAGCCAACGCTATGGTATCTTAAACAAAAACTGCTTTGGTAGCTGGTCATATAAATATTATCGCATGAACCTCATTCAAGATCCCCTTGAAACAAGTCTTTTATGTTGACCATGCAAATAAGGGCTTGCAATGGTCATTAACTTATCTGGTATTGACAACGAATGAAATAAAGCATTAATAAAACGTCATTTAATTACGTAAAGTACTTTCAATCTTGGTCCCTCAACTGTCTACATGAACATCCATTCGTGGGCACCACAACATATCAGAAACAATTTTATCTAGTTAACACTCCAAGTGCAATCTATATAATCAAACGTAAGAATACGTGGGTATCTTGGAATATGGAAGGAGGTATCTTTTAAGTCAAAAACAGTAAAAAAAAGTTGTTTTCATAGAATGACCACCGCTGTCTCACACCAACCATCACTGCCTTGTCCGTTAAAAAGGTGGACTTTGTGGATGTACTCTTTACATCCGATTACTGAAGCCTGACTATACGTTCATACGTAGTACCTACGAAATATATCGATAAATAAAACAAACGAGATCATCCCTTGTTACTCCTAAATAAAATTGTCCACTGAGGTAGAATGGAAAGGAAAGACAAACACCGGGCCATAATTTACGACCCTAGGATACCCTGAAGGGAACGAGGACTATGGCCGCGAGCTAACTAAGGAAGCAGGCCTAGAGAAGTGTTCACGTCGTGTATCTTATGCACTGAGCGAATATGATGTCTGACGTTACTCTGGTCGCTGAAATGGTGGCCACACACGTAGCACGTATAGGGCTTCTCGCCCGTATGAACGCGCATGTGTTTCTTGAGGTTGCCTGAGTAGGCAGTCACATAGCCACACACTTCACACTTGTAGTCCTTCTGGTCCTTGCGGGCGGTATTGACATTAGCTCTAGTCATGTCTTCTCCCCGGAGAAACCGCTGCATGTGTATGGACATCTGCAACCATAGTAAACGGAGGAGGTTTTCAGGTACAGCTTCTCCATAGTTGGTTTTCTTGGGGAAAATATGTTTACTAAATCTCAATTGCATAATTATTCAATTCATCTCCGAAATGAGAAACACCAATACTATTTCTGTGAATGTTCATAATATATATATTATATATGGCAGAAGGATGGATCATTTAGAAAGATTTCCACGAGTGACAGTTCACAGAGTAATTATTCCAATAAACGAGTTCACTGCTTATCTTTCATATATAGACCCAGCTTAACCTCACACCGTTAGACGTTGAGACTGGATAGTCACAAACCATCCCGTTTCAATGAAAAACTGTTCAGTGGTAATACTAATAAGAGACTAGATAGTATTAAATCCCCTTTCTCCTGTCTATTAACTAAAAACATTAAAATATGGGCAAAAGGGGATATCTGTATACCTTGATCTGGTTGTTCAATAGTTTCAAGTCTGTAAATATCACATAGAGGCCTTCCAATTGCGTAAGACTAAAGACCATCCAGTCTTAAAACTGGTCACATATGGGGACTGGTTCTGAAGACTGTCAGAGAATCAGGGCTATCCAGTTTTAAACCTTAATTTTCCTAAGATAAAGAGACACTGAAACTGATCCGTTTTAAAGATATCCAAAACTTCTAATGTTGGGCATTGAATCAGCAATTTGGTAAAAGTTGGTTGATAGAAATAAGCAATATTGCCTGTCAGGCATATGCTGACATGCTGAACTACTAGTGTGATCCAGTAAAAAGACACATCCTGTAATGCCTATAATAGGTCCGAAACTGAGCATTTTGTTCATCTATTCGAAGGGTGCAAAGTCCCCAAAAATTGCGCACCCAGCAAAAAAGGAAGGGTGCGTTCCACCTTGGATTACGCATTCAATTTTTTGTTGAATACCCACTTGAAACTTTATCACTGTCTCCTTCGAGACACTGACACAATATCCTGTCTTCTTTATTTGGTCTGCAGTGATTTTCCTAGGCATGCGGCAAGCAGGATTCCCGCATCAGGAATTTCCGGCATTAAAATTACAGAAACTTTTTAAGACATAGTCAAAAAAGCCCATGATTTTCAAACAAGAAGCAAAAGAGCTACAAAGTTTTGCTCATGGATGAGCGATAGTCGTCCCTCAATAAACTCAAGACCTTCCTCCAACCAGAAGGCTATATGGGCTTTGAGTACTGACCACCACCACCACTCCTGCTGTCACTCAGGGAGGGGTTTAGGAAAGGGGCTGCTACTACTAGTACTAGGTCCCAGCATGCACTGTGATGCACCAAGTACTGAGTGACCTATTAGTCACCCACCTAAATCTGCCCACCTGCAGCTGACAGTGGAGGTCCTAATGTGGAGGGATGAGTCACCCACCTAGATCTGCCCACCTGTAGGTGACAGTGGAGGTCCTAATGTGGAGGGGTGAGGGTTGATTGGCTCAGGTAGTGATTATGTATTTAATCCCACTTCTGGCTTTTCACACTGCCTGACAATTGTGGGACCATGCCCTTCAACAGCTGAACATGACATTGTGTAACCAGTCATTAAGAACAAAGAGAATCAGATTACTAAAGAGATGACTGATTGAGGGAGTCCCCACCAATAGTTACGATACTATATAGATATGACTAGGGACTCCCAAAAATGGCAGAATAGAGGTAGGCAAAATGGGGCTTTTGACGCTTGAAATCTTTTCCTATGAAGAACCCTGAGTCTGGCATTGTTTGTTTATTTGTTGGAGTAGTTTAACATCTGGCCAACCTTAAGAGCTCTTTCCAGACTGCCACAAGATTCAGCTTTTCTGCTAGTTTTACACCAAATGGGCAGTGACCATATCTATGTGATTGTGGTGCCAATGCCTTCTTTAGAGTGCTGCCTCACTGAGATATCATGTCATAGTCCCACATGATATCCCACCCAGTCACATTACACTGACACCAGGTCGACCAGTCATATTTCTGGTTCTACAGAGAATTCACTCCACTCAACAAAGGTGAATAACAACATGAAAATGAACTGTACTTGGAGTACATTTGATAGGATTTGCATCCTACAGATATTTACATACGTCAAGCAATCATGCAGTTACTGTTCCGAGTTACCTGAAAATATGCAATCCTAAAGCAATGGTTCATACTTTACGTTTCGCTAAGGACAAGAGTAATCACCGTATTAGAACAGAATAGTCGATAGTGACTACATGGATATCGGGGTGCCCCCAGACATCATGACAGGACCCTCTGGGTGTTCTATGAACACCCTAGAAATCATACCCAAATATCAAAGCTGAGCCTAATAGACCCCCGAGTTTATTATGGGACACCCGGAAATCATAATCTGGGAGTCCTTCTGACCCTCATCCAATTTAAAATTCTGTGAGCCGCATTTCAGTAATTTTGAAGTATATTTAGCCTTAAAAAGTAAAAAGGTCATATTTTCTCATCGTTATGCCTGATATATATATATCCATAATATGATATCATAATATATTTCTAAACCGGTGTCTTGTCAGCCCAATAAATGAAATTAAAAACAATTGTTTATAAACGAACAAGTGAACTAACATTGATTTAAAGGCAATGGCGCCATTATACACATGGCCAAAAAAACATAGTTCTTCAATTCTTATGAAAATTGGCATAAATGTACATTAGTATATGAGCAATTAATGAATGAAAAAGAAAAAGCTAGCACTATTTTAATTTTAGACCTACATGTATTCAAATATGGCTAATTTCATGTACATTTCCAAACTGTTGAAAACAACTTTAGATGAAAATGAAAACAGTTCTGCTTATATCTTTTTTGATAGATATACTACATTTAGGTAGTAAATATCTATGGTTTCATATCAATGTCATTATGGCAAAATTTTAAAATTGGTTAAAAGCTACCCACATATAACCATTTTCCCATATTAGAACAGATATGTAGCTTTCCTGACCAAGTTAGCATGGTGACCCCAATTTTTTGTTCCAGAAAATGATAGATAACACATTAATCTACATTATGTGTAATTTTAGAGAATTTCTTAACGTTGATCGAATACTTGGGAACCTTGAGCGAAGTGAATTTATAAAAGAATGCAAAATATTATAAGAGCAATGTCCAAAATCATGTTTCCAATAATGCATTCGCCAGGTGCACAGCTCTGAAGAGCGTACACCAGGGAGCCTTTCCATGCACCTTCAATAAAATAATGTGAACCTGCACCTATTTCAAAATAAAATGGCACAGTCCAGGAGCTGAAATGTTGTTATAAAAGCAGATTATGATGTTAATCATAATGTAAAATATTGCTAAGTACACGCACCATATTGGCAATGACTGTTTTCATGTTTTATGAGCTCAGCCTATTGGTTTCACTAAAACGTGTCTATCTAGTCACACTAACGGCACCAGCGGAAATTAACATCACGCCGAAAGCAAACGATAACACATAAAAAGAGGTGATCATCACCTGTTAATAAAAAACAGTTTTCTAAATTTCCTCTCATCCTGCAAGTTGGCCCACCAGTCCACACATACATCAAGCCCCAAACAACAACCACGCCTACCCCACCCCTCAATCACACCCCACCCTGGCTCCAAATATCAACTGACCAGGAGGCCCTCTTGGACTGTACCATCGGCCACCCCCAAGAAGAACTAACCAGTTTTCTACCTTGTTGTTACCCGGGTATTACACAGGTATTTATAAAACGCTCCACCACCTTGAAATAGACCTCAATTCAAAAAGCTACCTATCCCCCTGATGCACTGTTTTCTTAAACACAATCAAATGAAATCCGTGATGACACCAATACATCGAACACCACATCGGGCGACTTCGTGTTTTTAGTTGGCAAATGACAAACCACAGACTTACATTTAGAAACATTGCAGAACCTACTAATAAAAAGTTATATAATTTGAAAGCATACCACACATATAATTGTATCGTTGTCTACCCTTGGTAAGTATTAGTTGACACGAAAGCCTTTCTGTTAGGATGCAGAAGTAAGTCAGTGCTTATACAGCAGTACAGATTTGTAGAATAACCGTGGGTATCGTCAGAGCTAAAAATATTACTGGACAGTGCCTTGTACACAATCCCTTCTAGTAAGGTACCGATTAACCTAGTAGCCCTCATATGAGTGCTCGAAACGAATGGTCCATCCTGTGCTGGGCACCCGGCATATAAAATTCCCCTGCCAAATGCAAAATTTCAGGGATTACGAGCCCGGTGCGCACACATTCGATTACCACAGATGTCTACATGCTGGTATGTATATCATATGATAAAATTGACAGGTGCAAGATTTCTATACCTCTGTATAGACATGCAATCATTTCAATTAAAGCTATTGTTGAATACATGTACTGGGCTAGTACTATACATGCAATAATTTCTTTTAATCTATCTTCATTGTCATCTTAATGATTCTTATTGTATTTAATATACCCTAACTTAAAACTGCTGAGAGGTATTGAAAGAAGAACAATGTCAATAAACGAAAAATTACATCTCAGCCAAAGTAGGCTAAAGTGAGGCCATCCTTAAAAACATTGGTGTTTGGTGAACCAGTTGACCAAAACACAGTCATCCGGGTTGACAGAAAATTTGTTTTGTTACTTTTGTTTAAATTTTTCTTATTTCAAAGAAGACCATAGACAAAAAGAGCTTTCACACGCACAATGGTGGAAAATATTAGAAAAAGCTCAAGAAAGAAACTTATCTGGAATAAAATACAAAGTCACATGATTAAACGTAAATAACCTTGTTCTTAAGGCTGGCCCCGGAAGGCGTAATGTAATGCATGGCATCATTTTAAATTAAATGTAATAATTTACATTATTCATTTGAATTCAAATGTTGGCAGACTAGAACATAATTATGTACGAGTCGTAGACGACCAGAAAAAGGTGATGCCTGTGTAAAATCGTATTTTATAGAATTTCAAAGAATATATTTGAATTTTAAAAGTTTTATTCTATGGAAATGTACAAAAGGGGGAATGACCCGCCACGGTCATAATGGCTTTTCGGTGTAATGTTTGACATATATAAATTTGATCTGGAAGAAAATAGTATTTACCCAGGTAATTACATCTAATGACTTATGAAAAAAAAAACGTTTTTCTAAAGACTTTTTGAGTAAAGCACAGTCCAATATAACTTGAAAAAACTGATTCTTTCGTGAGAGTGCTAAACTTGTAACTTCTACTTCAAATCCGAAAAAAAAAAATTGATGTTAGAATTACATTCTGCAATTCGACGGTTACTTGGCAAAGGTGTTTTGGCTAATTTGACTGAGATGCTGAGATACATAATCACGACGAAACAGAGCATCTACCTACCGATTCTGAAACCCCTCGTCCTACTGTTGCCCATGAAGAACAACCAGGTTGGGTACTGTCTATAAAAGCTGATATTTGGCTATTGTCTGTGTTCTGTCTGAAAGCTTGGGAAGGGTCAAAATCGGCTGCTCCCGTTAGCACTGGCCACGGCGTCCCACCTGGGTCCTCCGAGTCACCTGGCTGATAGCCATCATTTGCCATGTCGCCGGCTCGCTTTTTGATGACAGGTTCTCCAAACTGAGAACTGTCATAATTGTCACTATCCCCGCTCCTTACCCCATAGCCACCAGAAATGTTGCTATCACTACTGTACTGTTGGCCTTCAATATCAGAAGTCCGCTTGACTGCTCGCCGGTGGCCGGCAAAATTTTGTGCTGGAGTTACTTTTCCTTCTAGCTTAATGTGAGGGTCCTCTACTATTAGACACTCTTCTTCTGCTTCTGCTGCCTCTGTCTTTATTGTTCGTTGGTTACTTTTATCTGTTTCACTGTCTCTGTAGCCTTTTTGATAGACCTGTGGACTGTCCCTTTCAGTATATGGTTCAACAACAGGAGATGCATTGTCTTCGCCATCTGCTACACTTTGTGTAACGGCAGCCCCACTGGATGGATTATTTGAAAACTCTTTGCTAATGTGGACGAAGAAAACGTCTTTTTTGTCAACAGAAACACCCAACAGTCCTTCCACATGTAGCTCGTCTTGAAATTGAACGCTGTTTTTGCATAACAGCGTTACGGTGTCTATCAGAAGATTCTTTATTCTCTCTTGGTCTTGTCTCATTTTGAACGGCGTTTACGTCCAGGATTTCGTATGCTGTCCTTTGCCTGTATTGTTGATCACTTCGTTCGCCAAGACTTAACCTAAAAGAGTTTAAGAAACAGTCATTTTTAGCCAGTCATCATTTTCTTAAAACTTCTTGCTACACAACCAGTGAAAACTTTACAAATGAAGTATACTGATAGCAGTGAACTTTGACAAATCTTAAGATTTTTTTCAAAACTTAAAATGTTTTTAATGATTATGCGGCATGCCAGTTTTAATTACATTTTACCATAAGCCTGAGTTGGGTTCATAAATGTATTGAGACGGTTATTTGAGTTTATAAAATGTTGACCATAAAAGAATTTAATTCCTTTGTGACCCCCCCCCCACCCCTTATAGCCCTGGGGAACAGTGACATTTGAAATTTTTTTAATGATAGCTTCATATGGGCAAGTGAAACTTTGATCCCGGCTAGTGCAAAGATGCAACCACTAGCCTATGGACTTCCCATGCTTTTTCAGAAAATCAAAATAAGACCTAAATAAAACCTTTTAAAGTTTACAATACCTTGTCAGATGCCAAAATAAGACCTTTTGATGTTTTCAAAATACCTATTCATTCTACCAACAAGAAGTAAAATAGCTACAAAGTTTCGCTCATGCATGAGCGATGGTCGTCCCTCAATAAACTAAAATTGCTAACAAAAGCATTATAACCTATTACAACCAGTAGAACTCCCCCCAATACACACACAGATATGCTCTTCCTACTAACAATAGGCTCTCTGGGCTTTGAGTACTAACTACCACCACTACTCTGCTGTCACACACAGCTCAGGGAGGGGTTTAGGAAAGGGCTTCTACTAGGTCCTTGCATGTACTGCAATTCACCTAACTAGTACTGAGTGACCTATCACTCACCCACCTAGACCTGCCTACATTCAGGTGACAATGGTGGCCCTAATGATTGTGATTCGGTTAGGGCTGTTTGGTTCAGGAGTGGTTATGTAACCAACTTCTTGAATATCACACTGCCTGATTCTAACAACAATTGGAGGACAATGCTATTCAACAGCTGAAAATGACATTGTGTGACCGTTCATTAAGAACAAAGAGAATCAAATGACTAAAGACATAACTGATTGAGGGAGTCCCCACCAATAGCTACAATGTTATATAAATATAACTAAGGACTCCCAAAAAAAGGTAACTTGCTGGGATTGCGCTAACTGCTCGCCAAATCGCAGATCGTGAATGCAGAATGAATCTGGTGACTTGATTTCATGATGAATAAGCCAAATTTGAAAGATTTGACAAAGATTTGACAAATTGTTTTGGCCAAAATGTGTTCAGAATTAAGTGAATTACAGCCCATTTTGTGTAAAAAAATTTCACATGTATTTAAATTACTTTTCCATGGAAAAAAAGTTTGCTACCGTAAAACCCCTAATTAAAGCGGCGGCTTAAATAAGGGTTAATTATAGGAATTAGATGCAACAAGGCCTCAACTTTAAGGGTGCGGCTTAAACTAGGGGTTTACATAAGCTTGAAAACAATGGGATCTCTGAAAAAATATGATGAAAAAATGTCCAAAGACAAACTCTAAAGTCAGGGTGCGGCTTAAATTAGGGGTTTTACGGTAATCAATGTAATATTTGGCTAAATCCAAATCATGAATTCGCCAAGTGATCCAGACTGCTGAGAAGCCATTTTTCACATGTTTTTCATTGACAGCAGAAATAAAAATGCAAATTAAAGCTATCATTCCAAAATATATTTAAGCATGTTATATATCAACGGAAAGCTTATCTAACCTCAGCATTCTAAATCTGTTGCTTGAATTATGGAATTATGATTTCCTGGTCATGTGACCAGAGTCATGGGACTTGACAAATTCTGTCAAGGGGCTTAGCGCGATCCCAGGTAAGGATAGAAATAACAGGGGGAAATTACAACTTGTAATAAGTTCAGACTGACCAAAAATAATACCTTATTAAGACCTCTGGATTAGAAATAAGACCTTTCTGATAGCCTTATAAATATAAATGGCAAAACCAAAATAAGACCTTTTAAGCCCTTATTATACCTGCGTGGGCACCCTGTAAAACTATTGGCAGAATTTACTTCGAACTTCAATCTAAAGATACCGGGTATTCATTATTTGAAATTACATGGTCTAAACATTCATGACATATAGACTACTCTGATACTTAGGCCTAAAAAGAATTGTGTTCGAGCAACCTAACCTGATTAACCTAATAATATTTTGGCCTTACCTCCACTTTTTTTCATCAAAATATTTTCATAAAAAAGTGAAGGAATTATATATATTTCTCGAAAATTTCAAAGTCCCCTGTTTTAGAGGTAAAAGCTGTAGATCTAGTAACTGAGTTTTTCACTTATAAAATGGAAGATATATAAGCTCAGTTTATTAGCTCAAGATAATATTTTAAGAAAAAACTGCAAGAACACTCATCTACATCATCTTCCCTTCAAAATGACATAATATATCTAGTTTTGCTTTGTAATTTGCCCTCAAGCTACAGGGAGCCTTCTAAATACATGTGTCATTTTGACAGGGCAAAACCAGAGTCTACCGTGTAGATAACTTGCTCCAACTCTTGAACCAATGCAGATAGATAATTAAAATTCAAAAAGCATATTAAACTTTTTCTTAACATTGAATCTGGGTGATATTCCATTCCTCAATATTTTTTTTAGCATTTAAATTCAATTTTTATGTAGAGTCTAGATCTAGGTAGATCTACCTAAACACTATATAACTAATGTAATGAGACAGTAGTCTACCGATCCGCATTGAGGTGCCAATAGTCTAGACATAGCAAATACACCCAGGAATATTGGGATCTCTTTTGGCCTAGCTATGTTCGCTTCGCCTGAAGAGTCTACCATGGCATGGGACTCTTGCGGTAGCAGCTAGCAGCCAGTAGCGTCGTTGGTTTGGTCGCTGTGCTAGAGTTCTAGGGCTAAAGTGAAGGCTGCCGATGTGCCGCGGTGTTCATAGATTTATAGTTTTACATTACTCATTAGATCAGATCGACACCAGTTTTTATGTTTTGCTTGTTCAAGTGAAATTACTAGCCCTAAGAGATTATACTTAGATGTTTTAAGCAATGATGAATGCACAAATTAACGTACGCGACCAACCATCAGCATCTCCCTCGGCTTGTCGGTAAAGTAGGTCACGGGCTGCGAATCGAGCCTCCCGTCTGAAGAGTTCAATAATTGAGGGAGCATAATTTATAATACAATTTGGCTGAAGTTAACTGGTAAGATACTCTAAATTGATTAATTGAATTCACCAAACACAATGCCAACATTATGAAGTATATAGAAATTGTACTAATCTATATTCGTTTAATGATTCTAGTATGAAAAAAACATTTTCAGCCAACGATTTTACATTTTCTAATCAATGTATGCTCCCTTCGAACTCTCCAAAGTGGAGGTACGAATTGAGGCAGTAGAAATTGGCGGTGCTGATTATGTAGTGAAAAATCTACGAGGGAGTCCGACTTAATCCCTTTATAGACGGGTAAGCATGCTTTTATCTACACAAATATTATGCCATCTACTTCATTAACATATTGTGATTGAAATGGACGTTTAGAAATATCGAAATTGTTGAGTATCTTTATGAAAACCGTGTCCAAATTTACACGGCTCGCCATCATCTTCCCAGCCCCAGCAGGTGACGCGGCGAGTGGCTTCGATACCGGTTAGTTTCAGACAAAGCCTCAAAGGGCTCTATCGGTTCACGGTGCCTTTGGCTTTATTCTGGTAGATGCAAGTATGGTGCAGTAGCAAATTATAGGCCTCATAGTTATTTGCTGGGATGATTGATGTCACTGTTTTAAGGGTTTACTAGAGTAGAGGTTCGCTTAACTTAGTTCCTAGTCGCAACCATCTACGCGAATCATTGAATTAAATATTTTGACGCTTTTCAAATTCACGTGACCTAATTTGGATGGGCGAGAAACCCGATCTATAAGAATAAGTCCACGTTTGTAGCCTCTCAGTTTCGACAAGCTCACGAACTCATGTACCATTATTCAATAAATGAGAGGCTGACTACGTCGGACTAAGAATAGTAAGATCTAGATACATTCTATGGATCTAACTGTTAGGCCTAGACGTCTATTATAATTTAAATAGTAAAAAGCTAAGTTAGGCACACACAAAAAAAACATTTCTACATATTTATTTTTTTGGTAAGGCTAATACTAAAACTTTTGATGAAAAAAAAGAGGATTTTTTAAAAAATGAAAAAAAAAATCTCCCGTCGGCCTCTTAATTAGTAGGGCCTACACAGTCGGGTGGTAAAGAGGAAACAAACTTTGTTAAAGATTGGCCTTATGATATACAAATTGTCATTCATTAGATTATGCTATTTTCATTTTTTGTGGGCCTAGGTCTTCATTATTGAAATGATTAATAACCTTGCAATGTTAACCCTTATTACCTTCCTTTCTTATGGGAGTTATGCATAGTTATGGGTAAAAAAAATCTAAACTGATTTCTTATTTCACTCAGTACCGTATTCTATTGTTATTCAAATTTCCGTCCTTGCCTTGGCGCATCAAAAGCGGCTCTTCTACTCTGACAAATTCTAGTCGCCTTGGCGGTCCACTGGAAACAAACATATCTTTCAGTAACGTTATGGCCTAAAAATGAAAACTCATTAATTCCCCCCCCCCCCCCCGCTCCTGCTAAGAATTTAAAGAAACAGTTTTTGTTATCTCTACTAATTAAACCAACCTTTATGCTCGCCTACTTCTATTTTAATCGTTTTTACCCACAGGTAATGCACCATCTGCAACCTTCAGGATTCCAGGTCTGCAGAGGCGTCTAGAAAGTAACTTCATTTTAAAGGCAGCTAACATCCTACGAAAATGCGTCCTGACCAAGAGAGAGTCAGAAACCTCCTCATAGACACTGTTACTTTACTATGTAAAAACAGTGTGCAGTTTCAAGATGAACTGCACGTTGAAGGACTCCTAGGTGTATCCGTGGATAAGAAAGATGTTTTCTTTGTCCATATTAGCAAAGAGTTTTCCAACAGTCCATCCGATGGTGCTACAGTTACCCAAACTAATATAGACTCTCAGGATGATTCCCATCCTGCCGAGAACTCGAGAGGGAGTGATGATACTCATCAAAAAGACAGCATTAGTGATAACCAAGAACTTGGTAAAATATCAATAAAGACTGAGGCCGTTGATCGGCCAGAGGATGTTGAGGAGTGTCTAATAGTTGAAGACCCTCACATAAAACTTGAAGGTAAAGCTAGTCCTGCACAAGTAGTTGCAGGTCAGCGACGAGCAGGAAAACGGACATCCCATAGTGACAATCAACATTATGTTGAAGACAGCAGTTTACACAGTGCATATGGACTAGGTAGTAGTGGCAGCTTTGACAATTCTCAATTTGGTGGCATTGGAGAGCCGCCATCAAAGCGACGAGCAGATGGGCAAGGAGACGACTACCTACAGGAAGATGGCGACGACACAGGAGGAACACCGTGGCCTTCACTCGCAGGAACCGCAGGATTTGACCCTTCACAAGCATTCCAACAAGACTCAGACAACAGCCAAATATCAATGGATGGGTCCCAACCAGGCTGCTCCTCATGGTCCACACCTGGACGTGGACCATCTGACTCGGTAGGTGTTTCAACTTTTCTCAGATTAAAGGTACTTTTGTCCACCTTCTTATGTCAGGCAGCCATTTGGGCAATCTCCTGTATGAACGCAAGATATCCTGGACACAGTCGTAGTCGCAATACTTATGAAGGTTTAAGCTGTGTTGATAGGTTGTACAAACAGAATGCTAAAAAAAAAAAAAAAGACGAGTGCTGCTGTGCAGATTCTTTGGCATGAGGAAATATTCTTATTTTATATAACTATAGTATCTCAGTAAGATGGTGCCCAGAATTCAGTCCCCTCTTGATTTGAGTGACGCCATGACTTCCTCAGGCTGATGTTATGACGACTTTATGATATCTCCAGGGCACCATTTCTGCCCAGGCCTGTTAAATCAACGGGCGGTAGGCCATGGACTGATACCATCAGTAGGGGAGGGCCCGAACTTGGCATAGACGGTTGATGAGACGGTTTCTGTGGTTCCCTCTTTAGAGTGTTCGACTCACTACACAGAACTTAACGCCGTTCTTGATATAAAATGACGACAGTATTGTAGCTATCAGATACGTATATACACTTAGTTTAAAAACTGTATTTAGTATAAATTTGTTGAATCACTATTTTCAACCGAACGTTGTCATATTTTCGTAAATTTAAACTACGTTATATTAAAAGTTTCCATGCCTTGGATAATGGATACCGTACGTACTGGTCTTTCAGAAATTTTGTCGTTTAAACCATCTCTTTCAACAAACACACCAGTTAACTGCCTCTAAAAGTGATAACCATCAAAAGGCTCTTGCTTTTTACAAACATTGAATACGACTCCATCTGAGCCTGACATCGTGCGGAGAACCAGCTATCCAGCTATTATCAAGTTGGAAATGGTGGAATATGTAAAAACACATGGAAACTGGGCCACCGCAAGACAATATAAATAATGTATGTGAAAGTAATGTCAGGCGCCGGAGGAAGCAAGAGAAGATTCTCAAAGCATTAAGCCCCCCCTCCTCTTCTCACGTAACCTATTTCATAGTTTACTTGAACGCGTAATCTATCCTGACCAAAATTCCCAGATTGCTTGTTTGAATAGTTGAAGTACGCTTACGTTGTTGGCTTCCTTTAGCATTGCCCTACCCAAAGTATGATATTTGAAAGAGAACATGGAAATTAAGTTTTTGCTGTGTCATAATGATAACCACTCAGGCAATAACTTCATAATGCAGTTAAGATTCTGGAAGGAATTTTAGTACAGCGGAAGAGCATGGAGATTGTCCTTTCCAAATTATTCCTATGACATACAGTTAGTACTTCTGCCGTTGTACGAATATTTCTTGAAGAGACCCGAAATATGTGTGATCAACAGTGATAACGCTTTCCAAATTACAGGTGTACCGTGGTAATGTTCGTAGCTCCCTTTCAAAATCTGGGAGAAATTGTTGATTGTTGTAATATCTATTAGAAATAAAAGAAAGAAGCAAGGACTACCAATTCATAAACTTGCCTGACGAAAGTTTGTGGACAAAAGGACTTTTTAAAAATGTATACTTGAAGGACACCATAGTTAACTTTACGTTCGATCTTGTCAGATGATATATTACAAGTGTCTACGTAATCTGTAATAACCTGAACCGAAGACAGATTTGGAAATTAGAAGATCCCAAAGTATCATTAAGCTGAATTTATCTTTTCGGAATGTTGGTGTCCTTCATGAAGGTTTAAGAAAGGTTCAACAACTTAATATTTTTAGCAGATAAGACAGTATCTTCTAATTGAATTTGGAGCCACATTAATGTTGACTATTATTATGACTCGCTGTTGTGTGGATTATGTTTGTCAGATAAGTTTATCCTGTTCTATCACACGGAAGTAAAAGTCAATATGTTTGGAAACCACTTTTTGATAATGCGTTAAAAGTTGTACCCTAATGATTTATTTTTGTAATTAATTTTATTAACTTATCCCTAAAACATGATTATAATTATAAAACACGAACAAAATGAAAGGACGGATAAACGAATCTATTTAGTAAACGATGAAAAATGGGATACTAACTTACTAAGGTGTATTGTTTGATAAGCTTTTGTGAAAATTATCAGTGTTCGAAATACTCGGTTCGCCCAGTTTGACATTCACCTTCTGGACGCACAAATTTGATTAAGCAATATTACTGTAACGTTGAAAGATTGAACATGGGTGAATCCAGCAGGAGAAGGAAATAAATTTTGAATTTCGAATGCTGATCATGTTCACTATTTTAAAACTAGGTTCAACTCTTGTACGAGTTAGAAGTACTAGATTGTGATTATAGCCACTAAGATTGATAACATGTTTCTCCATTTATAAATAAGACCTTGTATATGTGAAGTACTGAAAGACTAAAAGTTTTCAAGAGTTGACCCAAGTTGACTTTAGTAGACTAAATATGTTTGTGCATGACCCAAGACAACACATGTTTTTGTCTTTGAAAACGACTTGTGGTGATGCAGCAATATTCTGATTCTATAAGGCCATTTAAAATTCTAAAGATTCGTGAGACAAAACATGTAGGTTCATTTTGGGTCATGATTTCAGGAAGCCTTTGGTTAAAACCTTTCCGACTGTGCAGTCATAAATAAAGAAGCCATGGAATTCAATACACTTAAACTTACATTTGAAAGTATATCACAGGAAAAGATCATGCATAACATTGTTTATCAAACATAAAACCTGGCTGGAGCTTTATACTCACATTGGAAAGGTTGATGCCTCAGTCTTTTTTCCCCAGGAAGGGATCGTAAAGTGGTCAGGTAAGTGAGTTATTGAACGCTCTTTGCTGCCTTTTTGTCTTATAACAGAATATTGATAGGTGTTATAGATTGTTGCAGGGGGAACTTAAATAAGGGATTTCTTTTTCAGCATACATAAAGTATCCAACTGTAGGACCATACAAACAAGTTTTCATATTTTGATCACACATGTTATAACTAGTAGCAGAAAGTAGTATTTAATGTCACGCGTTGGACATTTCACGATATACCTATCCAGAAAATGAAATGAAGTATAACGTAAATTAGTTGTTGAACGGATTTTCACAATTTATACGGATGCAGCATACATATACAAAGCAATTTGAAGGAAACACAGCAACGATAACCGTAGTTAGAAAACGTATTATTACATTAGGCAGTGTTTCTAATATTCTAATAATGATCAAACAATAGGAATTATATTCTTACTCCAAGCGAATGTAAGAGATCAACATTTTAGGGACACATCCACTCATTTTTAATAATTGTATCGCTCTCTGCCAGCCTCTATTAAAACTTAAAGAATTATGTGAACCTGTTTCCACCAATGGGAAGCGTTATGGTCCAAGCTCTTTTATCAGGAAGGAAGAATTACCAGATTAGGGTAACTTGATTAGAAGTGTCAACACGATTTATTGTGTAGTCCCTTCTAGCTTCTACATGCACATAACACTTTGTTATTTTTACTACCTTGGTAAGTAGCATCACTGGAGCGCACAATCTGGGCAAATCCAATTGTTAAGATTGGTTAAGCTTGTGTAAAGACACATTTTGTATATGTAGGGATGTCTGCAAAATTTTATAGGATGAAGGTTATTTTGTTTTTAAGATATTAGGTGTAAAATAGAGATTTGCTATGTCATGACACGACTTTAATATAAAGAGGAAATGCACAACAAGAAAACTGTTACAACCAAGTCAGACAAGCATGCATGAGAGGGGAAAAAGCAGAACCTTTCGTAACAAAGATTCTGACTGGTCTCGATTAATTACCGTGTCTGAAGTAGACGAAGAACGGGAAAAGCATTAGTTGGGTTTGTCGATGCATCAGATTTAATGATCTCCAGCTGTCGCACCCACCAATGCTGCTTGTCAGTGTCTGGTCTAGAACGATAAAGAAACATTAGCTGTCAAGTGTCCAATAGGATAGTTGCAATCCATTCTGACAATAGTATAATGTTCTGTACCCCAAACTGTACTGCAAGCGCAAAGAGAGTTTTCACCTCTGTAAACTTGGTTCATTTCAGAAGATGGGCCTCAACAGACAAGAGGTTTCAGATGGATTAGTCAAATTAGCTAAAAGGGGAACATTGGCGCTCGAGTGTACAGTCTGTGGGAAACATATGACCGACCGGTGGAGTCTAGAAAGGCACATGAAGAGTCACACAGGCGATAAGCCTTTTCGCTGTCCACTCTGTCCACACAGGGCAAAGCGCAAAGACCACCTTAAGAAGCACATGGAAACGCATGGCCCTCCAATTCACGACATAGTGGGACACATGGAGGCTGAGAAGTTGAATGATGGAGATCTTACTCTGAACACTCATTTTCTAATGTAGTAGTTCATTCCTCTGGGATTTCTGATACAGAATGTGGTCTGTTGACTCACTGACACTTCCTACAGTCGAACTATCTTAAGGTTAGATCAGACTTTAAAATGACTTTAAAGTTGAACCGAGTCAACTCTGTATCATACGATTGAGTACGTTTAATACGTGGAATTTACTTGTATATGAATATAATTGCTGTAATTGCTGCATCTAAGTAGTAACTAATGCTAGGTCATGTTATATCAAATTTTAAAATTTTGTGAATTTCAATCTGGTTCCCAACACTGTCTGCTAAGGGGGCGTCCCAGACTGGTGATCAAGACTGCTTTGGTAGTAATGGACATTTCCCCAAGTGTATCCATTACTGGGCTACAAAGGCCATGCTATGTGGTGTCCTCGCCATGGGACACTCGGGTAAAAAAACCGCTTGCCTCGGTAAAAGTGTAGGGGGCAGCGTGCGTGTCTACTTTCTCATAGATTTGTCCAATATAATTGTGCTCGATATCACCCTTGCTGTTAAAATAGGGTATAAAACAACCGAACATTGAAACAGATAGCCAGCAATGTTTGCATACAACTGGCTAGTGAACAGGCAACACTTATTCATATGGTGTTACCTTGATGGGGTATCATTTAATGAAATGGAATAAAATGAACAGAGAAAGATGTAAGTAACCAATTAGATTTGCGTACTTCTCTGGTTCGCTCTATTTTACGTTACGGGAATGTAGGCTAGTGCTCTCATTTAGATGCACTAGCTGACTTGTAGCATTTTATTTTTCAGATCTATATTCCTGAAGACTTGCCATATTTAACCCGCATAAAAACCGTCGAAAGAAGTGGTGATATAGGGCTGATGAGTTTTGGAGGACCAAACCTCTCCACTGGGAGTGTTAAAAAACGACACAAATTCGAGTGCAATGTATGTGGTGTGAGTTTTACCAGGATTGCACATTTAGAAAGTCATAGACGAACACATACAGGAGAACGACCTTTTACATGCAATGCCTGTGGCGCAAGTTTCAACCGTAAAGACAACTTATTTCGGCATTTCAAGACCAAACATAAGGAAAGAACAACCGATGTTAGGGATACTTAGAACGGATAAGTGAATAGGCTTTGACATCTTGCAGGCAGGCCCAACATGGACAGCGAACTATGTTAATTTCTTTGCGAAGTAAATTTCAATGCTTCTTCTAACCACTCTGACTTTGAATGGGACAAGTTCATGTTCACTGTAAAATCTCGACGTATCCAATTGAATCTGACTCTTTTAAAAGAAAGCACAGTTGCGTAGGAAACTGGTAATCATTACGTAAACTTCAAACTTCGAACTAGAGTCTAAAATTGTAGAAAAAAACAAAGCCACGAAGAAGCCTAACCAACGTGAGTTGTCTTGTGACATCAAAGTGAATCGATTAGGGTAGTACAGTACATTCGACACCATCAGTCATTGAGAGAAAGGAAGTTCGATCTTGCACTTTTGTATTTACCTAGGAATCGTCCAACTAGCAACATCAACTTCCATGTTCATTTCTTCCCCAGTGTCAGTATAATCTCAAATTGATAATATTCAAACAATATAATATTTCGACAAAAGATGTACATATTGATTCAAGGGGGATAAATGTAAATTAATCAGGTGAAATTCCATCATACGGATATTAACGACGTTATGCCATGGGAACACTAACTCGTAAGAAACAGTATTGTTACTCCGATTTGCCTCAGGCTCATGATGTCTCGATATAAAGTAAATCAAAATAGCCTGAAACATTTTCATGTCTTGTAACGAAACCCGTTGAAAGGGCATCTTATGTTCCGAAATACGATTTAAAACAACAACAACAACAAAACATCATGCGCTATATTAAAAAGTTAAAGCATAACTGACTGGCAGGCATCTTTGTCTTTCAGATTCCTCCTGGATTCTATTACATGAATCCGGCACTAACGCCTGGCCATACGGCTGCAGTGCATCGCAAACAAGATGGTAGAGCGAAGTTTGTCCACCAGTGTTCCTTTTGTGGGAAGATTTGTCCAACCCCTTCAGCACTCAAGCTGCACGTACGGACCCATACCGGAGAGAAACCTTTCTCCTGTCCGTACTGCACTTATGCCACTAGTCACAAATCTAACCTGAAAATCCACATGCAAAGGGACAATTCCTCCTGTCCCGGTCCCAGAAACCAGTAACAATTGAAAGAGACTTGCTCAAACACCAGTTCTAGCAAAGGCCGTCACGCCAATGAACATTGATGGCAAAGAGAGAGGGACCGTTTCAACACATTCTGGTGTTGTAGGACGTCCACAAACGGTTATTTTAGATCGACCTGACATAATTTGGGGGTCGGAACACTTGGTACATGTTTGTAACCGAAAATTGTGAAGAGTAGTTTCACATCTAGTGGCATGTCTGGTTGTTTCGTGAATCATTTTTATACTGTTCTAGCTCGTTCTGCTGATTATTTTGAAATAAACAAGAAAAGTGCTAAATATTTGCTCTTTGGTTACAGGGTCTCATATTACAGTATTCAGAAAGGACACCCAAAGGGAAGCGCAGGAAGCATGGTTGTCAAGTGTGCGGGAAACTCTTTGTAACGCCATTCAGTTTGGAAATCCATTCAAGGGTTCACACCGGAGAAAAGCCGTTTCCATGCCCATATTGTGCTCAGAGATTTTCTGAAAAGGGCAACCTGAAACGCCACTGCCGAAGATTCCATTCTGAGAAGCTCCAGAGTCAGTAAACATAAAACCAAAATATCACTGAATTTATCTTCAACGCTGCTGGACAACAGTTTAATGCAAGATGTGAAAAAAGCAACTAATGTTGGTACCAATTGCCAGAGATATTTCATTTTCCCCACCAAATTTGGTAAAAATAGAAAAAAGCGCACTTTTTTTTAGATTCCATTAGTGAGTTAGGTATCGGGTAGTAATCTACCATTTGTGAGATGAATGCGAGTTGGTGTGTGTCAGCACCGCTGCTAAGTTTATTTAAATAAAGGCGCCCATGTTTTCACTTCTGAAAGGAAACATTACTTGTAAAGGAATTACGATATACGCTAAGTCAATGAGAGCACATTATGGAAACTCGATAATCAAGACGCTTACTGACAGGACTGACATTATGTTGCTTTAAGCAATAACCTCTACTGGATATGGGTCAAGGAAAAACATGATAGGCAACTGGACAAAAGACATACTTCATAATTTGTATATTTCTTTGGAAATGTCTGTGTAGTTTTGATACTTGGGTAGCCTTTTAGAAGAAAAAATACTTTGTTAGGTATGTTTTATGACTGGAAAAAATGTTTTACTTTGGCATTGATTAGGTTTAGGCTTTAGGATACTTTTCATTTAATGATTCTTGTAAAGCAGGCAACTTTCAATTCCTGAAGATTGTATTTTCTATAGGATCTTATGATAGAGTGTCCAACCTCTGACTTTGATGGTTGAAAGGCGTGATGTTTGTGTAAACAAATGAAGTTGAAAACGACCTATTAGTTTGAATCTCTTTTTGCTATGGTTACAGGTAACGGCTGACAGTGCTACAGTTAGGGAAGTATATACTGAACAACCATGGCTGTATCCTGACCAAGGCCTCGTCTCGAAATCTGGGCCATCTCACTACTCTGATAGGAATCACCATCCCTGTCCAATTTGCGGTAGAGCATGGAGCCGTAGCAATGATTTAAAAAGACACATGCGTACGCACACCAGGGAAAAACCATTTCCTTGTCCCTACTGTGGAAGATGCTTCAGTCTGAAATATAATATGGAAACTCATGTTAAGAAAAAGCACAAGTACTTGAAAAAGGAACAGACTATTTAGATGGCAATTTTGCAAACGAATATTTACATTTGTGCACATACCGCGTTGGCTTTCCTATTGATTTGCAATTTAAAATTAGGTGTTTCATCGATTCAATGGGGAACACGGATTTGACATTTTATAACCGAAGAATGACTACACATATACGCTTTTGTTGTATTATAGTGTTAAAGACGTGAGTTAAGAGCCACGTAAGATAGTTCATTATCTGTTTTGTGACAGACATTTACTATGGTTACAGGTGGACCTCAGGAGCACATCTCTTGTGGCAGAATTTAGAGAACCTCGATGGCAGAGACCTGACCAAAGTTGCGGCTCTACTAGTGGGCACCCTTACGGAAATCAAGAGAATCAACTTAGATGTGAATTTTGTGGCAAATACTTTAAACGCATGGCCGATTTGAAAAAGCACATCCGTACGCATACTGGAGAAAAACCTTTTGAATGTTCAATTTGCGGCAGACGGTTTAGTTTGAAATACAATAAGGAGACTCATATAAAGACCGTGCACAGACAATAATATTTCCGAGGCCTGGATTTGCACATACATTTGCGTTAGTCAAAAAGGTGCATGTTTCAATAAACATTCCATATATTTGAATGATGAGGGAGTGAACGAGATTATTTAGCACCATTCAATATGGATAGATTTACCTATGTAATAACAGATATACTTAATAAAGATGTTATCATATTGAAGTAAGCTTTACCTCATCTATTATTATAGGTCGGCTAGCACACTCAGTAAATGAAGCATTTGATCCTTTGATGACAGCAATAAAGCTTTAAAGCTTTAAATCCTAGCCGGCCTATTCTCCAGTCCACATCAAATCAGGATATGTTAGTTTCGGTGACGGTCCCGCGCGTCATGGTCAGAATGTCACAAAATGCCGCGTTACCGGGCGCGTAAAATAACGCGCCCGGTGGCGCGTTACCTCCAGAAAACCTTGAATCCGATAGAATTCAGCGTAATCCTATCTGATATGGATCGTACGTGACAATTAGGGTCCTGTAACACCATCAATCGATCATTTATATCGATATCTGAGCAAATAAGACCAGAAATCCCTTCGTCAAATGTCGCAAACTTCAGCGTTACCGGGCGCGTAAAATAACGCGCCCGGTGGCGCGTTACCTCCAGAAAACCTTGAATCCGATAGAATTCAGCGTAATCCTGTCTGATATGGATCGTACGTGACAATTAGAGTCCTGTAACACCATAACTTGATCATTTATATTGATATCTGATCAAATAAGACGAAAAATACAATCGTCACATCGGACCGTTACCCGACGCGGCAAGCTTGTAGTGGGGGCGCGTCACCTTACGCGCAGCAGCCTTGCTTTCATCGGTGAAGAAGGTATCTGGGTCAAAGTTCATCAATTTTGCAGACCTATTTCACCATGAAATCAGTCGATCTAACCTTAGTTATTGGTATCCACAGATAGATTTCGACCCATAGCTAAGCCTCCCACTGTCCCAGAATCGAAAATAATGCGAAATAACGCGTCTAAACGCGTAAATGCATCGCGCCATTTTCTTGCAATCCTTCGCCTCCCCACCGCTTGACACTGTCACTCGGCCGGGTGCAGTCGCCGCGGTCGGACGTGTTGGCGGGAGGCTCCTCTTTCGCCGCCTCGATACCTGGATTACGGCGGTATCTGATGCTTTCAATATATATATTTTGCACGTCTGGACCCCCTTAAACGCATACAACGCATTGAAAACTCATGCGGGAACCATGCGTTCGTATCGAAGGCAAAACATTGGATCAATCGGACACGTGGAGGCCTCACACTGTCACTGTCATGGCGTCAACCCTTCGCCGGGTTCTCTTCCCGCACGCCTGCACCGATTCATTGAAATCAGGAAACCAGGATGACATTGGACTAAACCCAATAATTGTGGAGGATTTAAGTATTCGGAAGCATTCAGGACTCAGGTTATACAGGTAGGTACATATATCTTTTCCAGCAGTTCAAATGAGGCTAGGCCTAAGCCCCCTCCGACACTGTCAGTGTCAATGTATTATGGAGGCTCCGAAAGCAATTATTTATGATCCAAAGATTAAAAGATTTGAGAAATTGTCACTATAGTGTCATTTTTTCTTACCTACCATCGAAATATTAAATCTGAGTTCTGATATGTCTAGGCCTAAGTCACTGTCAGTGTCTGAATCATTCCCATTCAATGTTAAAACATAGGCGTCACACTGTCAATAAGTTCTCCGGTGCTGTCAGTTTATTTGTGAAATTGTCACTATAGTGTCATTTTCCCCTACCTACCATCAAAATATCTTATCTAAAAAATAATAGATATCTAGGCCTAAGTCACTGTCAGTGTCAGAATCATTACCTCTCAATGTTGAAACATAGGCGTCACACTGTCAATAAGTTTTTTTTGCTGCTGTCAGTGTCTAGGCTTCCAAGTTTAATATTTTTTTCAGATTGTCACTATAGTGCCAGTTCACACCTACCACAATAAATCATTAATATTATTATTCAATAAAGAATAAAATGGGCCGACCTATCTCTATCAAATGCTTTTGATAGTAACCTTCGCTAAAACTTTAAGAGATTCAAACTTTTGAACTTGTATATGATAGGTCGCAAGTTTGACATAATGTTTGAATATAAGTCTTTAAATTGAGTCAGACAGTCGCGTTCATCACAGAATTAGCTGTTTACTCCTATTCATTTACTATGGTTACAGGTTAACGCCAGAAGCTCATCCATTGGGGAAGAATTTAAAGAACCTCCATGGCAAAATCTCGATCCAACACGAGAAACTCAACTCAAGTCACTAACTTGTAAATTTTGTGGAAAAGTATGTAAATATTATTCTCGTTTGGAAACGCACATGCGCACACATACCGGAGAACAACCTTTCCAATGCCGTCTTTGCGGACGAAGATTCAACGTGAAATCTAACATGTCATATCACATCAAGAAAGTACACAAATAGAAAATATCGAAACTATGGTGGTTACCATTGAAGTTGAAATTGGGAAACGCAACAACGTAGATAAAACTGGTAAGATGGTATTGTTGATTCTCAAGTGCCAGTTAGTTCTACTAGAATGCACCCTTATTTTTTTTATTTGACGGTAAGACCTAGTTGATGACAGATTTCTGATGTGGTTACAGGTGGACTCAGGGAGCACCTGTGTTGACGCGGCATATAGGGAACACCCCCAGCCGTTCATATCCCCACACCAAAGTCACGTCGCCGCCAGTGGGTCAGTCCACTGTAATCGAAGGACGCCATTCGAATGTATCTATTGTGGGAAATTCTTCAGTCGGAAGGCGCATGTGGAGAGGCATTTACGAATCCACACGGGAGAGAAGCCGTTCCAGTGTCTAATTTGTGAGAAGCGATTCAACGTGAAATCTAACATGACATATCACGTTCGAAATTTTCATCATAAAGATCATTAGTCTTTGTCCTTTGGCAAAAAGACGCTTTTGTAAATTTGAATTTGAGGAGCACCAAACGACATTTTGAACTTGGCTTCAGGAAGCGAGGTAAACGACCTGACGTTACATTGAGCCACAGCAGAGAATACAGTGTCCAATATTAAGTGCCTGGCACTGACTGGACCAAAAACCTCATTTGTTCATCACTAACTGATCTTTACGACATACCGACCATGTTAAGGGTGTACCTTTAACTACCGTTTTGGTTTAGTTTATCATCATAGAGATAGCATGTTGTTTTCCCTCCCCGTAGTGTTGGCGGGCATGGTCATTTCCGCAAGTCTTGGCACGGTCTCTGTTTAGGTGTTATTTGGTTTGTATCTTTGTGTAGATCTCGGCATGTTGAGACATTAGTTTTTGGGGACTCTGAATATACCGTATCTTAGTTAATTCCTTAGTGTCCACTGCTTCTCAAACTTCAAAGTATAGCTATTTTTTTCCTGTGGTTACAGATCATGCAACAACGGCTACCTTACATAGAACACATGGGAACAGGGGGCCGCTTACAAGAACCGACGATGAAAGTGTACAAGTACCCGTGTACCGTGTGTGGCAAATGTTTCCCATGGCCTGCAAATTTACAGAGACACATGCGGATTCATACGGGAGAAAAACCATATCAGTGTCCCGTTTGCGAAATGAGATTCAATCAGAAAAATAATATGGTTTTGCATATGCGAACACATGCTGCGAAGATAGATGTATATGGGCCCGAGATCGTATCTTGAATCTATCTACAGCGCTTTATTTAATCGTAGTTAGGTACTACGTTGGATGTTTAGTATCAGTCACGTAATATGGAATAGATTTTTAAATAATAAGTTGCGAAAGGAGACAGGTCAGTTGACAAAAATAACAAAAGTAACAAAATAACACATTAAAAAAGACAATTTATAGAAATGTTTTTCTTTGATTACAGAGCCATAGAACATCTGACCAGAACTTACATGTTACTGGTGCATTGCCTGGACAGACAAGGAGGAAGCACCCTTGCCCAGTGTGTGGAAAGATGTTCACGGCACCATCCAATCTGAACATACATATAAGATCTCATACAGGGGAGAAACCATTTGTATGTTTCTGCGGACAGAGGTTCAGCGAAAAGGGCAGCCTTAAACGCCATTGCAAAACTATTCATCAGTTATATCCAGATCGAGGAGAGAAAATTAAGCCCGAAGAGAATGTTAACTATCAGCATTGAGATGTTCAATAAAAATCTCAAAAGTGATTCACAGAGCCTGAAAACTTGGATTGTAATTGGCACTTTTTAACTCGTCAAGCATATTGGATGCCTGAATCATTAAGACTTGGGGAACCTTCTTGTTAATCCACATTCAGTCGGATCACCCTCACGCGCACAAGTCAACCCACGTCAACAAGAGCAACCCCCCCCCCCCCCTACGCTGCGCAGGTGCTAGAGTGTCCTCTCATTGTACCAGCTTCGTTAAGAACCCTACCTGTCCCAACCCTCCCTTCCCGATTATATACATGATTAACAAAGACGCCTCTCAATATGTACGAGTTCATCCAGGTTTAAGGTATGCTTCCTCCAATGTATAGAAAGGTGACTGAAACATTTCTTGAAACACAGTTAAGATTATATAATTGGTGGTGCCGCAGAAAATTTGTACTGTATATTTCAAAATATCAAGGCCCTTTATTCATAAGAAATAGGATCGGGCGCGATTACAAAAATATGAAGGTGCTATTTAGGTTGCAAAAAGTACAATATTCTCACAAAACCATAAAGGTTTTATTTCTTTGGTTTCAGTTTTTCCCCAGACACCTTCAAAGCCTATATCGCAACACTGATGAATCTCCCCACATACTGGAGAAGAAACATATCTGCGAGGTTTGTGGGAAGGACTTCCCCGCGCTATATTACTTGGGGAGACACATGCGAGTTCACACGGGAGAGAAGCCTTTTTCATGCCCTGTGTGCGGGCGACCATTTAGTGACAAGGACAGCATGAAGCGTCATCATAGAACTAAACATCCCATTCAGTTATTTGAGTTAGACTGGGCCGATTAGGGGAATGATTTGCAGGATTGCCCTCTAGACATTAAGGTGCGTTTTGGGTGCTTACCGCTGAGACGAACGGAAATGCCAGATAGCGTTGTTACTCGTATGAGATATGAGAGAATGTTGATTGTATTTCGCTTATAAGATTAGACGATGAATGATGAAGAAGTCTATGAGGACTGTTAAACACAAGGAAAGAGAAGGATATGTTTTGTTATCATTTGGGACAGTTTCTTGTGAGAAGAATAAATTGACAATCATACCATTAGTTTGTTTCTATACCTCTAACACTATTGATATGAATGTTAGATATCAATTTATACCCCGGGATTTATACTAATCTTAAGATTCATATGGTTGACATGCTCTCTCAAAACAAATATTTGCAAAATTACCAATTTTAGTTTAAAGATAGACTGCCTCGCTGTCTCACAATTAGATGGTAATTTTTTTTACTGTCATAATTACAAACAGTCGGTTGGATTAATCTGGAGGAAACCGTGTCTTGGACTTTTAAAAAAAGTTCATAGTTTTCATGTGTAATCTTGAAATTTCGTTTGCAACAAAATGACAAAAAAAGTTCTGGATTCGGTAGCTAGAAATCACTGTAGTGTAAATTCAGAGATGAAAGTCCTCAGGAAACTGCCTGATATCAGGAAATCTGAAACCTGCCACTTTTTCTAATTAATTGAGAAATTATCAAACACAATATTTCAATTCAGAAATATTTCTCAAACTATCCTTTTCAGCAATCTACAATCAGAATATATCTGTATTCTCTCTTAGCTTGCCCTAAACCATCTCACTTAGAACCATTACCACCTCTGACTCTTTGTGTATGCTACTGAGCCACAGGCTAAACTGTGTGCACAGGCAGCCAGAGTAGAAAGTTCTGAACCTATCCAGTCAGGTAAAGCTCAGGGAGAATCTCCATACTATTCAATAGGGGCTGCCTGAGTCAGATTTCAGGAAAATCCAGAAACTGCAAGTTTTAATAGTGTGGTGGAGAGGAGAACCAGCTGTAGTCTACAGACACAGTAGACCCTTTTATCTTTACCACAGTGATAAAACTGTCACCAAGGGTCACCACAGTGACCCTATGGGGGACTCTCAGTTTCTGATTGTTTTCCCTCATGTTCTGTCCCTCTATGTGGGTGGGGGCTGAGGGGGAGGGGACAGAGGGAAGCCCTTACCATTACTTTATAAGTTAATGTTAAATCATGCTGAAAAGCTTTTTTCAATTGAAATAAATTTAAATCCCAGATCTAATAGTGAGGACAGCCATCTAAGGAAAGCCCCAGTTGATTCCCCCCCCCCCCCCCCCCCACCTGATAAAGGTTTCAGGAAATTTTTGTTATGGTCACTTTCATCACTGGTAACTTTAAAACAAATTTATTTTCTGTGGGTTCAACCAGGACGTGTAGTTATCCTGTATTTCGGCCAACGATTCTACAAAGGAAAGATTAATGACTGGAGTACGTTTTGGCGTGATCTCCCCAATGGTGGTGCTGTCTTCGAGAGTCAGTGGAACCCGTTACGAGTATGACGCGGCCGTCATTGTTGGCCTTTTCGTTACGTCATATATAAACAAAGAGTAGTGACGTCACGAAAAGGCCAACAATGACGGCCGCGTCGTAACGGGTTGCACAGACTCTCGTAGGGGGCGCCCTTATGAACGACGTCGCGAAAATCCCGTAGGTGACGGCCTAGCTTACACATCTTTGTGTAGCTATAATATTTTTGGTTCGACGAATGACTTATTTCACAATGGAGGCGCTCTGGAAATCAGCTGTCCACTGTCTCGCTGATGGCCTACGTTCTCTACAATCAATACCAGAACTTTCATTGTGTCCCTAAGAACGAACCTATCAAGCCCACCAGTAGTATCAGCCTACTCGTGTTAGAATGATCAGGTTTATCACGGAATCTTAGCTAAATACAATCGTTGGTCCGGAAATAAATAAGGAATGTAGCGAACAGATTTTACCTGAAATAAATCTCGTTTGACTAAATCATGTGAAATATAATTCAGAGATGCCACTTTTCCTTCTTTTTCCGGATTTCCGGATTTTTGATTGCAACAAACTTTTCAGACATCAATAATTTTAGGGAAAAAACATTACATTTGTAATCATAGACAACATACAGGATTGCTAAAAGATATTTTAAAAGTATGAATGAACATAATTATGTTGTTCTATTCCTTTTATGTCTTCCTGCTTTAATTCCGGATTTTCCTGCCTAAAATCCGGAAAGCCTGTTTCAATAGTTTTCCGGATTTTTCATGATCATGGAGTGGCATCTCTGATAATTAGATGATCAACTTGTAATCTATGCATTGAAGAGGTCTGGGCAGAAATTAGATAGGTGCAGAGTGAGAAGACCCAGATGATGAACACATCTGACTTGGCGCCCTCTTCACTCACAGATCTTGCTAGTCTATCTCTAACATTTACAATCTAAAGGGGAACCTATGCCCGTAAGTTCTGCTTCAAGACCGAACAACGTCAATATTCATTGCCTTTTACTTGCTTGAACTGACACTGAAAAGTACCTACATGCATGCACATTTTGATAGAAAAGGGTTACATCTTCCCCAACTGTGCCCTGACGTGATAAATTTGTCGATGTGTTGTATCTGAATACCGCGGGGTAGCAGTGTACTATGGGTCATGAATCAGAAGCCACAATTTGACGCCAATAAAACCACAGACGATGTAACAGTCCCTCAAAGAAATACAATTTGTCTGGTTTCAGGGCTGGAAAATGTTACCATTCCCTCAGGACCAGTGCGGCAGCCTGTCTACCTCAGTTCGCCCGATGAAACACTCGTGTCAGTTCTGTGGGAAAGCTTTCCCAGCATTTTACTTTCTACGGCGACACCTAAGGATACACACTGGGGAGCAGCCATTTGAATGTCCAATATGTGGACTAAAGTTCAATGACAAGTACAATATGCGGCGCCATAGTAAAACCAAACACCACCTCAATGTGTGATCACTGCAAAAACGACATTAATTCTACTCCCCATCATGGATATTGGACAAGAGGGAGAAGCTGAAGAGATGACGATGTATCTAGATGGTAGTTTTGATGTGTGTTGCATCATCATCCCAATCTAAGGTTAAAGGAATTACGACTGACCCAAAGACCCTACATACTAATTATGCATTGGGCCTGGCAGGCAACGGGGAATAGGTGAATAATTTTATACATCGAAAAGTAGTTGGATAAAAGGGGAACGCAATGAATGAGTTTGTGAACGGATGTACCAAGGTGTGAGATAGCAAAACACATGTAACGGTAACTAATGAATCAACTTGACCATTAATGTTCTCACGTTACATTTTTAACTCTTTTCTCATATATTACATGGAACAACTGTGGAAAAAGTCCATGAATCGTAAATTTCCTGGAAACATTGTTTTTTTTTCAAATCAGAATGATTGCACTCATACCAGATCATCTTTAAATTCACTAATTCTTAAAATTCTTTTGATTACAGGGCAGTCATCCGTCTCTGTATCTCGGTCCATTATCTTTCTCACACCTAAGAAGACCTGGCAAAAGCGGCACATATCAATACAAGAGGAAATTCCCTTGTCCAGTGTGTAAGAAAATGTTCCCCTCCCCATCAAATCTGGAACTTCATTTGAGGTCGCACACCGGAGAAAAACCATATCCCTGTACATACTGCGGGAAAAAATTCAGTGAAAAGGGAAACAGAAAACGTCATTACCGTACAGTGCACTCAGTGATAATAGATGACGAGAAGTCGATACCTGCACTACAGGGACAAATACTATCAACATTGACTGGCCAACCTTTTGGGTTATCGGAGGAAAAATGAACGAAGATACATTTGTTAAGTCCAGCGTTTATGATAGCTGGTAACTACGTTCAGCATGAAAATCTCTGTATATTGATATTTTTTTCAAATATTGCTTAGGGTACGGAGGTTTGAGCTCAGAAAAGTGGCAGAGATAGGTCATTGTGTATCTTGACGACTACTGATAGACCAAGCTATAGGCGCTCTGTATGCGACATTTACAATCAAACTTAAAACGTAACAAATTTGTACCTAGATTACATAATGTACTCCTGTAGGTTTTGAATACGTCGGAAAGCTGACGATAAACTGCTACAAACCTAGATGAATAATAGAGAAACTGATGCTGTGTTTTTTTATTTGGTTCTTGCAGGGCAGCAAACCGACTTGGAACCAACCAATTTACATTTACTCAGATAGATCAAGCGGCAATATCAGTGTGGACAATACGAGCACAGTGTCTGGTGGGAGGCACATGTGTCCAGAATGTGGCAGATCATTTATTACACCCTACAAGTTAAAAACTCATATGAGATCGCACACGGGCGAGCAGCCATTTATGTGTCCAATTTGTAGTGTTAGGTTTAGGGAAAAGGGGAGTATGACTCGACACATGTGGAGGAAGCATGGATTGAGGGATAATGACAGACTATTGGATGTGTAGAGAGATGCACGCATCTGCTCTTATAAAAGTCAGGTTGATAATAGATTTGTAGGGATGGCAGGCTGGAAGGTTAATAATGATAATAAGCAGGAACCAAGAGCTTCTTCAGAGCAACTTTCTCTTCCTAGACGTGGAAGTCCACCAGGGTAGTTGGAAACACCCGATTGTGTTTCGTTGCACAAATGTCCTGTTTGTATTCGATGTGTGTGGTTTTGTACTTGATGCATAGTATAGTCCGTTGCGAGAAAAAGAAGCTAGTTGTGACCATAGCAATATTCCGTGTCCGTCTGCTGTTTCAGATCAGGTTCCTAACGGGGCTGTCACGTAGTAGACAATTGGTGGTAGCGGGCACTGAGGCTCTGCAGAGGTGGAGACAAAGACACGACTGCCCTGTCTGTGGGAAAGGATTTAAGGCCCCCAGTAACCTGGAGGTCCACCTGAGGACCCACACCGGGGAGAGGCCCTTCACCTGCCCTGTCTGCCGCAGGGGCTTCGCGCAGCGTTCTCACATGGAGAGGCACCTGGAGAGAATCCATAAATATGGTGCGAAGCCGACAGAGGCCGAGATTAGCCAAGGCGGTACGAAGCCGAGGTCTAAAGAGGCATTTAAGGTTCAGGAAGGGAACAGAAAGCCGACAGAGCCGGATGACATGCACACTGCTGGTACGACGCCAGTCGAGACCGATTCATGAAGGTGGCACAAAGTCGACCAGCAGGAGAGAATCAAGAGTTTTTAGGTTTCTAAGCCAAGTTTGATGATAATTATAGGAAGAAGTGCATGCCGGATTATTTAGACTCATAGATTGCGGATTCTGTTAACTGTAGGGAACTGTTGTAAAGAAGAAAAGGGACAAGTAGTGATGCTCTGGATATGAGAATAGTGTCGTGAGAGTGTTGGTGCTTAAAAACCCATATGGATATATTTTAAGTTACTGTGTATGGCAGATGTAATGCATGTTAACATAGGCAGTGATTCAACTGAGTGCTTGGAGCTGCACTTCACTTGGCAGTCCGGAATCGTAAGCCTGATTTTGTTAAAACATTGTTGATGAAAACATAACCCGTAGAAATACCAAGAAGTAGTTCACAAAAATATCTGTAAACAAATGAAAGCAGAGCTCGCCGAAAGAAATAACAACGGCATGACAGAGTCTGCACTGGCAAAAATGAGCACTGCCCCATGTGTCCGTCTTCTTGTAGTTGCAGATGATGCAGTACTCTGAAAGATGGAGCAGCTCACACCTTAAGAACATGCTCAGCCATGGAGTACAGTTTGAGCAGAGAAGGACTGAGCTAAGACATTCGTGCACGGTGTGTGGGAAGCGTTTCAAAGCCCCCAGTAACCTGGACGTCCACATGAGGAGTCACACCGGCGAGAAGCCCTTTGCCTGCCCCGTCTGCGATCGGCGGTTCATGCAGAAAAGTGACATGATGCGCCACCTCGGCCAGGTTCATAAAGCCTAGGCCTCAGCCCGTGCCCTAGTCAAAAGACATTGCTTCATTTTATTCTGAGACGGGTGGAGGGGAATGCGTACTTTAGCGAAAAGGGGGGACTTCAGTTCATCAGGGTGCTCTTCGGATGATGATGAGGCGAAACGCTCAGCTAAATAAAAGCCGGTTCTTTGTCCTTAGTTAATCAAGTCCATGTATTAGAAGAAGTTTACTTCACCTTCGATCCTCCTTAAGCAGACCTGCTTGTACCCTAGGACATACAGATATATAATTACATATATGAACATTGGATCTGCTAGGAAAGAAGTGCATAACCAACAATGAAGTCTTGCCCTGTTGCAACATGACATCCAAAAAAAGTTATCTTGTCGGTTTACATATGCCTTGAATATTATGTAGCGCAGGGTGAAAGCAAAGCCATCCAAATGCCATTACCACACGTTTCCTAAACTACCAAGCTTGAGATTGATGTGTTGATTTACACGATTGAGAAGCTCTCCCTTTGTTCGGTATGTGGCCGTGCACACAGACAATACGCACGGAGAGATGGGCTGGTGCACGAACTTAGGCCTAGCTCACAGACGGTCCTCTTTAGACAAGACATTGGACCCTAATAATAAGAGATTACTTTTTTAATGAGACAGGTGTTTCTCAGAGTTACATAGTTCCGTTATGCAGCAATTTTAGCATTATGTTAAATGTGCTGGAAGCATTATCATTTTCAAGGACAATTATATAATCTGAGAAGACTTGATCGGTTCCAGACACGTGAATATTGGATTGATTAATTTAAATTGTTGTCTCAATATGACGAAATACGCCACATTGTTTGGAAACAAAAATGTATGAAAGTATTAATCTGTTTAAAGGCAATAAAGAATTTTTTAAGAAAACTTGCTTTGACCAATCTGTTTGAATATCAAAAGTTACCTAACATTTACAACACATTTATTTCGTCTTTAAGAATTTGTCAATTTCGTTGTTATGCAAATAAAGTAGAAGAAAGATTTAGGGCATACTGGACTATCACGTCGAGGGGATTCCTTACTCAGACAACTCAGTTTCGGAAGAATTGAGATCAGGAGGAAAAAGTACATTCGATCTTTTCCTATGGTTCCAGATGGAAAGTGCAGACAGACAGCACGCTCGGCCACCAGGTGGGACCCTGGGATCTGAAACACGGGACCGGTGCGCCTGCCCTGTTTGTGGAAAGCCCTGTTTCTTCCCCTCTAAACTAAAGACCCACATGAGGATCCATACTGGGGAAAAGCCTTTTCAGTGTGTGCTATGCGGACAGCGGTTCAACCAAAAGGTCCATCTGGTTCATCATAAGCGTCGAATCCATGAACGTGGAGAATCCTCACAACACACTTTCATGAATGACTCGCTCTGAGTTGGGACATCGCCTTGTTAGTTGTCGGTGTGAACATCGGCAGTAACTGACTTTGATATCTGGAAGTAATAGTATACAGATGAACACTTCTGAAGTGGATTCGATCGAAAAATGGTCACACCGACATTTTTTATAACATATTAAAGCAATTAAAAACGTCATTATAAGACTAAAGTAAGCTACCAGTTGCTCATGCCATGAATATAAGTTGTCACTCATACGACAACGCAATGAACATATCTTCTGAATATTTATGATTTTAGCAGAAAAAAAAACATAACGAGCTAAAAGCCATATTGTTACCTATTTGTATATAATCTGATTTTGCGAGTTTTTTTTTTATCGCGGCATGAATCACTAAAGGTCGTCGGCACAGGAATTCAAAAACAGTAGTTCTTATCTGGAAGTAGTTTGTTGATCGCGGAAACCGTCTGAGGAGCCAGATTGTTGCCATTTCTATAGTTATAATTTCCTTATTCTTGGGATTTTTTTTTTAAATCGAATCACTAAAGGTCATCGACACAGGATTTCAGATACATGTGGAAACATTAGTTCTTACTTAAAAGTCGTTTGTTTTATATCAGTTCATCGCGGAAACCGTTTGAGGAGACTGTTTTCTTCTGGTTGCAGATGAGACATCCGCTGTCGTCATTCAGTGAAACAAATGGTAGCCGATGGCAAACGACGGTGGTGCCCAACTGCACCTCAAAGAATAAATACCCGTGTAGCGTGTGCGGACGGTTCTTCAAGGCTCCGAGTAATCTCGAGATCCACATGCGGTGCCACACGGGGGAGAAGCCGGCCGAGTGCACCTTGTGTGGCCAGAGATTTACTCGGCATTGGAGCATGCTGCGACATCGAAACGTGGTTCACGGATTGAGTGCGATAGAGCTGTTTGGATCCAATCATTAAGCCCAGGCAAAATAAGATACACTCTCATGTTGCCTATCATATACTGGCAGTAAATCGAGCCCGGAGTGGTCAAACTTAGAGAAATTCAAGGGATGACAGATGCGTTATGTGCAAAATCACCAGACAAATAAAACAATAATTGATAAACGTAATTGAAGATGTTGATCCAAGAAAACAGAATGTAGGCAATTAAAACTGTTTCTTTACAGCATTGTTCTTCATAAAGTATTAAAGATAGTTTTAAGGCACTCGTGACCGTTCCTTTAATCAATTAAGGTATTTGGTAAGCATATCTTCTAAACAAATTAGTTTGCTATTGATGTCCCTAAATCTCACATTTCTAAATTAGTCAGCAACACGCCAAGGTGCCCTCTCTTTCTTTGTATAGTTCCAGATGTTGCCGAGAAACATAAAGTCAGAGGGCATTGGTACCCTTGCTGCGTACATCCACCAACTGCCCGCCGGGACGAGGCCCGTGGCCAACCAGCCGAGCAGTGGCCTCTGGGAGTGTCCCGAGTGTGGCAAGCTCTTTCAGCAGCCGTCAAAAATGCAAAGACATCTTCGAGTTCACACAGGAGAAAAGCCATTTGTTTGCAATTTCTGCCAGCGGGCTTTCAACGACAAGGCGAATTTAAACCGACATCTCGTGACAATTCACAAAGCTAACTTACAGTTCGTATGACGATCATTGTGGCGCACACACCAGACTGGTCTTGGTTTTGTATGACAGGGAAAAAACAAAAAGAAATGCAAATACGAAAGTACAATAGAAAAAGAAGAAACAGCTTTATTATGAAATATGGACATCTGATCTATCTAATATTTCAGAGTTTGTTTGGTTTTGTTACGTGTCATGTGTGTCCAGAAATATCCCACAAACCAGTCAAATTAGTCACTTACTTTGAGAGAAATAAATAATCATAACGAAATATCAGTGACTTTTTTTTTTTTTAAGGAACATGAGATTTGGTATATGTAGATATAGATGGCACATACTGTTGAATTTGTAAATAATTGATGCTCAGGTAATCGTAGAATATGGTAAATGCTAAAGATAGCCAGTAGACTTAAAGGGATCAGCGAAGCTTTAAAAAAGAGTGTCTCTATCAAAATAGAAAACCTTGGTTTCTTACTAAATGTAAGATACTATTAAACTGAAACGATAATGGATTATCACGATCACGAAAAGGTGTCTACTGACAGGACTTAAATCCCTCCTTTTAAAAATGCAAATTTGACGGGCCAATGTATAGAAACCTATACATTTTTTCCCCATTGGAACATGTGGTTCAATGGAAAAAATTGTCCTTTTCTTGCGTGAGACAATTCCCAACTTGATTTGAAGCTTGCACCCTTGCGTGCAGCGGTCATCGGGCCCGACTGAAGACGGAGTGGGAGTGTGCGTGTTGCCTGTCCCTACGCTCATTTTTTCCTCTCACTTGTCACTTGTCCATGACATTAGCCTCCCTCTCCCTTAACAGGTTCCTTAAAATGTTCATGTCACCTGCCAGTTTAGGCACCAATTATTGCCCAATGGAAGTCGTTAAGCCCATGTTGCATGTCACATTTTATATGAGCGACCTCGTGCCGTCTCCAGGGGTTTGTGTCCGACCTATTTATCTGAAATTGCCCGCCTGCCGTTTTGAAAGTGTGTTGGATCAGGGACACTGTGAGGTGCACAATACATGCCTCTAAAGTTACATCTATATCTACATGTATCGGTGTGGAATTTGGCTCTTTATTTTTCGCCATGGCAAAACCAAAGGGATCAAAGGAGTATGAAAGCAAACCAAAGCGTATCAGGCGAAATTATCTAAAGGACAGCAATCGGACTTGAGCGTACGACGACAAGAAATAAACTAGAATGACTGACATTTTGCAGACTCGCCGGGAACATCCAGCATTTTCACCCTTATGCTGGTGGACCCTTACCTCCCATACAATTTTCTCTATACTTCTATCATTGCGGGGACCAGCTACCCATGTCTTATTTACCGATACATCCGGTAAAACGGTCGTAGTGAGACCCGCCATTGGCAAAATGCGACTGCATAACCTGGCAAAACCGCCGATAACCCGCAGTCCCGCTCGTCACGTGACAGGTGATGGCTGTACTCATCTCAGAAAACATGTATAATCCGATAGAATTGGTCGATTTCCTATCTGACATGGATCGTACATGATGTTTAATGTCCCATAACACCATAACTTGACCATTTATATCGATATCTGACCAAATAAAAGCAGAAATCTGATCGTCACCCGACGCCGTGGTAAGCGGGTCAAGTTACGCCCACCAGCCTCGCTTTCGATCGGGCAGGAAGGGATCTGGGTCAAAGTCTGAATATTCATCAATTTTGCAGACCTATTTCAGTATGAAATCGGTCGTTCTCACGGGTCAAATATATATAGAGAGGTACATTTGGATACATAGATGATCAAGTCAAGATCCAGAAATGAAACAATTGCGAAATAACGCGTCTAAACGCGTAAATGCATCGCGCTATTTTTTGGGGGTAACCCTTCGGCCTCCGCCCGGCCGCCTCCTGTCAGACCGCCGGGCGCAGTCGTCCCGAGCGGACCGTTGCACTGGGGGCTTCCTCTTTCACCGCCTGTATACCTGGATTACAGCGCTATATGATGCTTTCAATATATATATGTTGGACGTCTGGATCCCCTGAAACGCATACAACGCATTGACAATTCATGCGGGAATCATGCGTTCGTATCGAAGGGAAAACATTGGATCAATCGGACACGAGGAGCACTGTCACTGTCAGACCGTCAACATGGCGTCAACCCTTCGCCGGGTTCTCTCTCCATCACGCCTGTATCGATACATTGAACTCAGGAAACCAGGATGACATTTGGACTAAATATCAAATTGTGATCAATTATGGAGGATATAAGCATTTGGATGCATTCAGGCGTTAAAGGTGGGTTCACATCTTTTTGTCCAGCATTTGAAATTATACCGTTGAAATAGGTTTGGCGAGACAGGCCTAAAGCAATTATTTTTTATCCAAACATTAAAATATTTGAGAAATTGTCACTATAGTGTCATTTTTTCTTACCTACCATCGAAATATTAAATCTGAGTTCTGATATGTCTAGGCCTAAGTCACTGTCAGTGTCTGAATCATTCCCATTCAATGTTAAAACATAGGCGTCACACTGTCAATAACTTCTCCGGTGCTGTCAGGGTCAGTGTCTGACACACATTCAAAGATTAAATGATTTGAGAAATTGTCACTATAGTGTCATTTTTTCTTACCTACCATCAAAATATTTTATTCATTAATATCTCTTCTTAGGCTTAGCTGCCTACGTTAATTTCAATCAGGCGAAATTCTCATTTTATCAAATGATCGATCTCTTCAATCCCCTCAATCGGCCAACTTGTTCAAACGTTACTAGAATAGCACAATTTTCAAAATGTAAGTATGAGCTACGTACCTAGGCTTGGGTTCGGTCGTTTTCATATTGATTCTATCTGTAGGCTGATATGTTGGTTGGATTTTTGTTTTAGTTGTTTTTATACAGGGTTTCGGGGATCATCTTGGACGATCTTTCTCCCCTTCCCTAGAGGGTTCATACATCTAGATATCCAGATCTGACATGGTATTGGCAGTTATCAGTAATTCAAGGGGCAATTCAGTGAAACACATTAGATGAACTATATTTCCAGATAAGCCATACATTTCGTTTCTTGTATTGATGATCACGGCGGTAGGGACGTGTTGTTCCTGCATCGTAAAAGTAAGGTTCTATTCTATGCATATATGCTATAGACTAGGCATGCATATAATGCAGTCAGTGACAGGAATGCCATTCTTGAGGGAACATATTAAGAGATTTGAGAAATTCTTATGTGTTATGAATCAGATGGACTATTAAGTTGATATGTGGTCCCAAATAACCGACCATATCGCCTGTACCTACATTTCGCCATTATCGTGTCTCTGCTAATAGGTCTCATGTCGCTTGCTGAATAAAAAAAGACAAGTTCAGTAGGTAATTTACCGACATGATATAATATTATATAGAAAGGGCCCCCTATTGCATGTCGATTTCATGAAGGGTCTAGGGTCTATATCATCTTAGTTCAGTGTGAGATTGAATGTAATGGTAAAAGTGTATAGCATGCATTCTGATACAGCCTTGGGTGATAGACTCACTTCATTAACTTCATTGACCAGATGTAGGTTAGTCGCAGCATTGTCAACCCTACTCAAAGTCAAAATGTTCCCATGTGTTTATGCCCCTCCCAGACGTGGCCAAGGCAGAGCCGATTCTGAGTGTTCTCTGACTTTTTCCAGATGCCCTTCCGTGCAGTGTTCACTCAGAGTGGGATCTTAAGAGGAGTAGACCACAGGGGGAAACGTCACCTTGTCTGTCCAATCTGTGTCAAGGTGTTCCCCTTCGCCACCAAGCTGGAAGCTCACATAAGAATCCACACGGGGGATAGGCCCTTTGCCTGCACCACTTGTGGGAAAACGTTTACACAAAAGAGTACTCTGACGCGACACATGCGCGATGTTCACAACATCACATCAACAGGAAAATAACATTTCAGGAATTGGGCAAATAGAGACAAAGTAAAGGTGGCCATAGTCAGAGGGTGTAATAATCATGGAAGGGCAAGGAGTCGCTGCTGATTGGAGATTTCACCTCACCTCATTACAGTTGGTGAACAGTAAGGGATAGGCGTGTCGCCTAATAATATAGATACCCCCTTAGATTAGCATTAATAGAGACGTATTTAATGTAATTGTAAGCTAAGCTATTCCTAGTGGGCTGTCGGTTTAATTATTTAAGACATATTTTCCTGTATAGGCCTACTTCCAGTTCTGAATGAAATGCGTCTATCGGTATACATTTTACATGTGAGTTACACGTAAAACGCATAGAACGAATAGGAAAGATAGTTCAATCGACAGATGTCAATGCTTCCTGCCGAGAAACAAAAGTTAAAGTAGCTCTCACCCAAAAGTCGGATCGGAGTAACGTACGTCATTGCAATAGGACGCATACGTGTAGGATCCCATGATTCTAAAACAATTATGACACCATATCTGAAAACAGAACAACAAAGCTGAAATTAAGTTTGGATTTATTTTTATAGTTCCAGAATCCATACTTGGAACAAGTATACGAGCCCAATGGAACAAAGGTCGACGTTATACTGTCAGCTAGACAAAGCGGGAAAGCCACAGGACGTAAACATGTCTGCGAGACGTGCGGCAAGGCTTTCCCCGTGCCTGCCAAACTGGTGATCCACATGCGGACACACACAGGTGTGAAACCCTTCTCATGCCATGTCTGTGGCCAGACGTTTAGTGTGAGAGGCAACATGCACCGCCACATAAAGGACGTGCACCAGGTCGCCGAGACCACCTGAGGGGGTCGGATACAACTGAGTGAGTGTGGTGTAGAAAAGGACAGTGAGAATGGGCGAGGCAGACATTTTCAGTAGCCTTTATGCCTACCTGCCTGCGATGATACAAAAAGTGGGAATCATGAGAGGAGTTGTTCATTATTCCATGCGAGAACCAACTACTGAGACATTGATTGAAACCAATGACGCCAAGGAAACAATACTTGCACAATTGATAAGACTTGGCATGGTGGTTTAACTAAATATATTTCCTTCATAAACGCATTACCACGTAGATGTTGTTTTAATTGTTGTTTATAACTCTAAGTTAGTACATGGCATTTCAAAAGTTCAATCAGAAGACGATCTTCAAGTTGTTGTACATTTGCTACATTTGATACCGACAATATTGTGCATGAAACGTATCTTTAGAGAGACTATGGGAGTTCTTACAAAGACACAAACGACAAATACTTTTTCTTGAATCAAGACTGGTATTTTAGAAATACTCCACACTACCAGCATTGCCGTGATGAACCGTGTATGTACTACTGTGCTTCGCCTTTGTGTAATTATATTTTTAGCTTGAGTTAAACAAATGAAACTAGGTGAAATGACGACCCTGATAAGCTTTTATTATTTCCCTAGCCCTTGAATAAATATCCATCGCAATCAAAGCCTCAAGTTTAAATCAAAGAAACTCTTGACGAACCAAATTTATTTCTTGCAGTTCCTGACTTTCCAAGGAATCAAACCAGAAACAGCAATAGGAATAGAACACTCACGAAATTTGACGAGAAGAAGATATGCGTGCCCAGTTTGCTGTAAATCCTTCCCAGTACCTGCCAAAATGGAGATTCACATGAGAACTCACACTGGAGTCCGGCCATATGCCTGTGCCGTGTGTGGACAACGATTTAATGAAAAGGGAAATATGCAACGGCATATGAAACTTCGGCATGGATCATCTGATCCTGATTTACACTACAGCCCATTACAACGGGAAGGACGCTCCTAAAACATTCCCCAAACACAAAGAATAAGGACATAATCATTCCAATGGCTGACTTAAACGCAACGTCTCTGTAGGTACTGCAGCTCAGCAATGTCTGATTGATCGCCATTTTTTGTGACGCATTGAATTAGCGTTCCTAAATGATGGGACGCGGGCAACTAGGAATTAAAAAAAAATGTTCTTGATATCTTTTTAGATGGTCCCTGCAAATCTAAGAATAATATTATCTTATATTAATTTACTTAATTAGTGCTTGGTTGAGTTTGATTTTCAACCATATTGAAACCAAAAACAGTTAGATCCCACGTAATTCGGCGTTTTCTTCATTAGCCTGTTGTTGCTAGGTCATACAATCTCCAAAGCGTGGTCTCAAATAGGTCAGAAACTCAATAATCGTTGTCACAAGCAACAACTGTTGTCACGACAAAAGTCGGCAGGTATAATTTCTTTCTTTATTACAAGTTTCCATGGATACTTTTTTTGATAGAGCAGAGAAACTTTTCCTCGGATAATGTTGATCGACAGAAGTAGCCTATTTCCATTCGTTTCATGAAAATTTGTAACTTGTAAACAAAGATGTTTTATCACCAAATGTTTAATTCCCTTTGAACTGAATCAACCGCAAACTCATTCAACAAAGCATGTTCGTTTAAGTTTGATTTCTTTGCAGTTTTCTGTCAACCATGGCGGTTAGATTCCGTGAAATCATTGAGCATGCGATCGTTACGTCTTGTATTGTTCCGTCAAAGTTTCGTTGCGATCCCCTTCTGTTATTTACTATAGTGTCTGATTTCTGCTCCGACGTACTCTACCACGCTACAACATAAAACTGACAGATATCCAGCATAGCTGGGCACTTCAATTTGCGTTTTATTTTTTTATTACTGTAGCCTAGAACCATAGTATGAATATTAAACGAGAAAATTCGATGTTTTAACAGGATATGGAACAGTGCCAAATTGACGGTAGAGGAAGCAGAATGCCATTGACAGCCAAACGAAAGTATATCTGCACCATATGTGGACTACGTATGAAGCGCGCATCTCATTTGGAGGAACACGTGAGAATTCATACAGGAGAGAAACCGTTTACCTGTCCAATATGTGAACGGTCATTCATCCGGAAAAGCCATGCTCTTCGTCACCGGAGAAAAATTCACGGAATAATAGAAAGTGCTCAGGCTGAATAGAAAGGTCGTCATTTGAAGGACTATAAGTTGCAGATACTTCTCTGGAGGGAATTAACTCACACACGTGAGAGTACACCTGTTTCTTACATGTTACTCTTCTGCTGGAGAACCTTAGATGATTAAAATGTTGATTCTGATAAATGTGTTGGGCATTAACAAACAGAGAAAGTTTTGACATGCTGGTTCGGAGAGGATACTTTTAACCATGTGAAATAAACTAATTCATTAAGAAGTTAATTCCTTTATGTGTATGCGATTTACTCTTGGCTTCATGTCGTGATCGTTGGCCTGACTGCAATATCAAAACTAAACTAAAGTAAAAAAAAATGTCGTGGCCCCCCACCCGGGTCTATGAAAGAATTTTATAAAAATCATAAACTAAACTTGTTGATGCTGATAAAACCATTAGATCTACCAGTTGTCTAAAAAGGAACGTTCGAGTAATTGTAGAACATAACACGGACAGTTTTCTTAGTATCAATAATTTGTCTTTCTGCAGGTAGGGGGATTTGTTGCTCTCTTGAACTTACATTCTCTCCATTCTGAGAAATGTTTCGTTGGTAATAAAGATGTTTAAACCTCATGGTTTTAAGCCAGTGACTGTGACTCATACACGAAGCCGATCGCAACTTCCTAAGCCGGTCGTATGATAAATTCCAATCGTATTCTCCCATCCAATTTGAACCTTTTTTTATTCTTATACTGCATTTGCACTTACATATTGTCACAATTTGCACAATGGACGTTCCCCACGAACCGACACCATGAATCGACCACTTCACTGCTGCTTATAGCCCTCTAGCCCTCTATCCTAGGCGTTATCGCAAGACAATAATTTAATTTCACTATATGACAGCCATGCCCGAGTGCTCGTTAGGAATAGATGGTAATCATTAAATGCTCCTGTTATAAGGGACAAAGGGTTACCTTAATTTGTTTTTAACAAAACCATGATTAAGCACAATAAATGGTTTTGATGTTAAACCATATACATCTGAATACAACACCATGAAGAAAGTGTCTCGGGTTGGTTGAAAACTGTTATGGTGAACAATAGTTACACCTCAGGGATAACCCGACATATTTCCTTTATTTTAAGGAAATGACGCTTTGTCGATTTCTTTGCTATTATGGGCGAACATAATTGTGACATTTAGTAAAGAGTAATTTTCCAATACCTGACTTTAAATTGCTTATATCACGCAAGGCAGTGCACAATACATTCTCAAACACTATTTTACCTTTTCGTTAAATACAAACCTCAGCTTCCCAGGCACAGTTTACGTGGCTTACTTTACTATATTACTCTTCATACAGTCTATGACACGTATTGTGACGGTAACGAGATGGAATTTCGTGTTTTGACAGGAGCAGCAACGAGGAATTACCAAACGAAGTGGACGACTTTCGCCGCTCGGGTATAAAGGGCCGAACGCGTGCAGGGTGTGTGGTCTATTTGCCGTCTCACCGTCTCAAATGGCAATACACATGCGAACTCACACAGGAGAAAAGCCACACAAATGCACAATATGTGGACGCTCCTTCGGACAAAACGGCAATCTTAACGTTCACCTTGAGAAAGTACATGGTGTAGCACGAAACACCCGCAGGACAAATCACGACAAAAATTGAGTGGATACTTAAGCCATTTGTGGAAAGCTGCTAGACATCTGTGAGCATCAAGTTATTGTTGCTTCATCACCAGGAATAGAACGAATAAGCCTATAGTTGCAGAAATATGAAGGAAAGTTTTGCGCTGCACACATATTGAATACCATTTTGTTATGAGATCACATTTCTTTAGGGTTGACCACTAGAGGGTTTCTAACTTCACATACTACTCTTATCAGCCCTACCAGTGATTACGTCACATTAAAAAAGGTGACCTATAGGTCTGCGTGGTCTGAGCCTACATCGTAAGGCTGTAGAACCAGTAAGACCCCCCTATTCGTCAGGAGTGGATAGAGTGTATAGGTGTTTTTTTTTCTAAATTTGAATAAAAAGCATGAGACTTTGACATAAGCGTCCTCGCCTTCCACTCAGCCAGCCCGGGTTCAAGCCTGGCCTGTGCCTAGTGTTACACCACCTCGCCTTGACATCATTTCCATAGATACAATCACAGTACTTGGTACAAAGACACAAACGTTAGTTGGTGTTGATATAGCTGAAAAATTGCTGAATACACCCCTTAAACTCCAACACATCATCATCGTCTTGGACATAAGTTTTAATTGATAGGACACACCTTGCGGAATAAAAACTGCTAAAGTCAAAATGTAAATCGACAGTGGGGAAGCCAGAGGGCAGAATCGTCATGTGCTTTTCTGAAAGCTATTGTAGGTTCACCATGCACCATATGATGTGTCGCAAACTGCCCATTTTACTTGGTGAAAAATATGAAACATTTGAAATTCTAATACGCTGGTATAATGTTTGTTGTTAGCGTTTGGAGGACAGATTCCTGCCTTAATGTATATTGATCAGTTTGTGGGCAATATCCTTGATTTATCATGATCACCCTGTATTGTAGTAACATTTTACTGTTATCAAAAAGAAACATTTTTATCAAGCATATTCATTTGATCCTTAACGGTTAGACTCCAATCGCAGCCATTGGCAAGTGATTTAGCACCACAACTTTCTTAATTCAATGGTACGTAGTCGAGACACGTTCAGTGTGATATTTAGGGGCCTATTTGGCCATGGAATAAAATAACTATTTACTTGCGAATGTCCATTAGTTATCGGTTGAATGGTTCTTATAATTAGCCTATCTCAGAACGTATGGGTTAAGGTAATTTGTTCAGGCTTTAGATATTGTGCTTTATCATCATTAGATCTATAATATCATAACAGTGTCTGAAATTAAGTGTGCACCCTGCACCCGAGGTGCATGTTTTTGCAGCAGGGTGCATGATTTTTAAAAGTGTGCACCCAGCAGATGCCCACATTTTTGACAGAATAAATAGCCTTATATCACTGAGGGTGCAAAAAACAGGGTCCCAGGTGCATTCTCTTCAGAGCTATGCACCCGGTGTGTCCATGGATTTTTACCTCAATTTCGAACACTGCTAAAAGATTCTACGATTTTGTTTAGTGCAAAAACAGTTGGCACAGATTGTTATTAAGTTGTCCGCATGCGACTGGTTACCTCCATACCTAGCTTTAATAATTATAGTGAATTTAAGTACCATGCAGCTAGTTACAAACTGGAATTCATGTTTTAACAGGCACAAGAACCATGGACAATCCAACTGAGCGGAGGCTTCTCACAAGGAACCGCTCAGGGCAAACATGTCTGCTACATATGTGGTTCCCATGCCCAGCGCCCGTCCCATTTGAAGATACATATGAGAAGTCATACCGGAGAGAAACCGTTTAGTTGTTCTGTATGCGGACGCTCTTTTGGACATAAGAGTAATTTGATGAAACATGTCAGAACCATGCATAGACAAACCGGAGGCAGTACCGTTGCGGAATCATTTCCATAATGGCCTGTAATACACATTTGTGTCAATGTAAGGATGGCGTGTCATGATAAATGGCATGATTTGTAAAGTTAATACAAATTAATCATAGTAAATTGACACCTACACTCTCTGTCCCTTGAGATGTGCGTTTCACAAATGTCAAAGGTTATACATGGACTGTTTCGTTCAGAAAGAAATCCTTAGGTACGAGAATTAATTCGGTTTGTATAGGCTGCAGTGCTACATCGTGCATTTTGAAATAAGATATAGGCTTAGAAGCGTTCGATGTCAAACATAACCCATGATGATAGGCTCCCCATGTGCCTCAATTTTTGGTATTCCTTTCAATAAATAAACAGGCCCCATCAGGAGACTGAAATCATTATAACGAATAGTCACACAAAACGTATACACATATTGACAGATGTTTCGTAAAATTTTGAAGCACGTCATGATTATTTCCAATTTCTTAGATATCAAAGCAATGTAAGGCTACATAGCATGTAATCAGTTGATGGGGCATACAGCAGCTATTCAATAACGTATATTTGATCTTACACCTGCAAACGAAGTTTTATCAACAACAAAGATTCTTGTCATGCAAGCTATTGAAATTTGAATACGTTAATAGGCGGTTGTTTTTTTTATGCCCGTCAAACATTAATAGGAATTTCCTATTTTAACAGGCGATGGAGGGAAATCAGGCCACGTGGGGCGGCAGCTATGCATCCAACGCTACTATATCCAAGTATATTTGCAACTTTTGTGGTCGGAGTATGAAGAGTCCTTCGAAATTAGAAGTGCACATACGGAAACACACGGGGGAGAAGCCGTTCCAATGCATGATATGTGGCAAACATTTTAATCACAAGAGTAACATGGTGAGCCACTGTAAAAGGATTCATGGGACGGATCGTGTAAGGATTAAAACTGAAGAAATCCCTTATCTTTGAACTCGATGTTAATGTGATGCACTATTACTATCTAGAAAGGTATATTTCTCGGTGGACAAGGCTAGACAAATAACGTAAATCTCAAGAGTTTGTTAGATAAGTATTGAGAATATTGCAGGATTGCAAGCCAAACAAATACTTACATACATGTATACATAGGCCTATATTAGAACACTAAGTGGAGTTTCAGAAACAATTACGGGAGGCACTTTGCAAAAAATAGACCTTTAATGACATTTGGGCTTTGTAAATGGGGCATTAAGGTCATTGAGCGATGTTGCAGAAATGACCTTTCCAGAATTTTAAAGGTCATTTGAAAGCCTTGTAAATTTCTGGTAAAGGATGACCTTTTCATAACCTTAAGTACACCGTATACCGTAATGGGTTTACAACATTTGGATTCATTAAAGGTCAAATTTCGCACATTGAGGACATCACGGAACTGATGCCATGCACCCTGAGAATAAACGCTTTTACAGAGTGACGATTACACTTATCTGAAAACACTTGATAGTGTTAACCCTGAAGACTATAAGAATTTATTTATTTTAAGACGTTCGTATTTACTGCGTGAATTGGATTATGTCTATATTTACCTTACACAGATACTTTTGATTTGATTTGCCTCTCACTGGTCTACATTTGATGCAAATAAAAGAGTGTTGCCTCATATTTTATGAGTTTAATATCATTAACGAGTGTTGTTGTTTTTTTCATTAGAATTTATATGTTTTGGGTTGGTTGGTCATTTGTTGCTCTACGCCATAAGCAACTGCCAGGGTCATATCAAGGGCGGTGATGGTTATGGAATCTTTGAGTATGAGAAGGTATGTGGGTTTCTAAACCAGAAAAACCGGAAGTATTTTAAATCTAATTTTGTTGATAAACAAGTCATGTAGAATATCACCAATATCTCCCTATACATTCCTTTAATAAAATCCTGACGGGATGGGGGGGGGGGTTCTCAAATGCGGTCAAAAATCCCATGACGTCATTTATGGACGGCCTCTTAAAGGAAATACGGATAATCACTGTAGCGCCACCTGTTCAGTGGCGGATTTAGAGCGGGGGCGGCCCCCCCCCTTTTTTTTTGGGGGGGGGGGGTAATTTTACATTTTTTTTAATGTGAAACTCGTCCAAAAGGTAATTAAGAAGAAAAAAAAATCAATAGCACCCCCCCCTTTTTCAAAAACCTGGATACGCCACTGCTGTTGGTTATATACTTTCAAAGCTCATTGTAATTAAAATCTCAATGAAATTTAATGTAATCATCATTTATTCAAAGTACATAATTATTCAACTAAAAAGATTATTATTCCCATACATTTCTCATGCACGGATTTGGTATTTTGTGTGGTTTTAGGGTCAATTTTTGAAATTTCCAAGAAACAAATTTTGATACACGTTGATATTTTTTGTATGATTCACTTCACTTTTTTAAACCTTCAAATGGATACAGATGCAAAATATCAAGTTATTTGTCAATTATTTAAGAAAAGAAATTAAATTTGGGAATTCCCTCACTTCTAGGCTTTTCAGTACTCCCCTTGCTACATCATAATAATGAACTATAGTAGCTTAATTATCCATTAAAGTTAAGGTATCATTTGTGTTGTCGATCTGCCTCCAGATAATAGCTAGCTCCTAATGCAGTCTCCCACTTCTAACTGCTGTCGTCCAATTCATAATAATAGTTCCATATTATGTAAGACATAACACTCACATCAAAGGGTGTTCTTTTATTATATTCCTATGTATGTGACATACTCATGACATGATCTCAGTGACAGTGAACAGTTCCAAGGATAGAATCCACTCAACCACACTCAGTCAACTCTCCCGCCATCTAAGCAGTCTATCAGCTTCTATTCGAACTCCAGGAACAAGCTTCTAGAACACAGTCTTCCAGGATGTTAAACTCACAACAACTATCTGCGCTCTGACTGTTTGCTGCCCGAATGGCACTTATTTATGGATGATACATTACACGTCACTTACTAGACTCCGCCCTACTCTTCGCCTATGACAAAGAGTGAAAGCTAAAGCATGCGTTGATGTAAACACACCACGGCTAAGCTTTGAGTGTGGACTGACCACCTGCATCAGCACAATAATGGAAAAAGGTAATAATGATAGTATGTATAGGGCATGACATGAATACTTTATGCTGAACCTGAATTTCCATTCCATAAATATGTGAGTTATGGGAATTGGTGTCCTATAAACCAATTCCCATAACTCACATATTTATGGAATGGAAATTCAGCTTTTTTTTATAGAGATGGAATGTGTGAATTTAAATTTGCATTCCTACCTTTCAGACAATGCAAACCATTTATAAATATGCCCATTATAGGCTGAGCTATGGGAGTATGAAATCCTCTCTGCAGTATAATATTATACTGGCACACCCCTGTTTTACCATTTGTGCTCTATTTCCACATAATAGCTCCTTGAACCAAACTATATTTAATTAAAATTTACAATTTTCTTAATTATCATAATTATTCAAAATACAATAGCTTTTCATACAGATCTCCATTCAAATAATAGTTCTTACAACCAGAAAATGAAAAACTTGTTATCAAAATTGACAAAAATATTATATGCAATCTGAACATTTCTTTTTCTGTTGCCATGGTAACGTGACAACATTCCTCAATATAACACTATTTTAAAAAAAGGATGTTCCTTACAAAATTGCCCACAATGCAACTTCAATAAATAAATAGAATGGTTTTTGCTCATAATCTTAATCCCTTGAAAATCCCGCCTATATTGATCACAGTTCTTAGGGAAATATGCATTATTAGCTTGTTTTCATCAATAACCCATTTGATAATTATATAATGGACTTGGGGCAAATTCCCAATTAGTCCCTGTGACGTCATAAATTTGAGGATTTCCCTTAAAACCCCATAGAATAGACCAAATTTCTAAGTTTCATAACGGTGGCACACTTGGAATACTCTAGCATTGTAAATTCTTGATACAAATGACGCGCTAAAAATAATGTAAAATATTCACCCTGTATTTAGGCCTATGTGCAAGGTTTCCTTTATAATGTTAATTGTGGTCCTATACAAACATTTAGAAATTGTTAATATCTATTCCTAGAGTGTCAACAATTTTATTTTCCCCTATCCAGCTAACATCTCTGTGAGTTTGGTTTTTTTTATTATTATGGTTTTTAAGAAATCACACCAGATGCCCGTATTTCCTTGGAAAGAAAATGAATTAAAAGTATAGCGCGGGATCCCTGCAGGGTCTGGGGGTTCTGACTTGAACTACACATAGATGGAAAACGCTGCATCCGTGCAGTATTAACTATGTCAGTGAGAAATGAAATTTTTAAGGGAAAGGTAAGGGCTTTAAAAACGTCCTAAGGGTGCCGAATGTTGAAAGTTCTTTCAGAATGAAATAATGCATCCTCTCATACACAATAAAATGTGTGCACGTTGATCCACTTATAAATGCCACACCAATGCTACAGCCTGCAATAATAGTAATTTACTTTATTCGCAGGGGATGAAGGGAAATGAAACTACGTTCAGGATCAATGCTGCAGGCCCAGCTGGAAAGAAATATGAATGTCTCATTTGCGGTCATTATGCTAGACGTCCCACAGAGTTGGAAGAACATGTCCGACGTCGTCATACAGGAGAGAAACCGTTTGGCTGTGCGATATGCGGACGGGCGTTTGCAAACAAGAGCAACTTTAGAGCCCATCAGAAAAATAGGCATGGAATACAGTATAAACCTACAACGATTCCACAAGACCCACACCTTAAACCACTATAAAACTACAATGCCTAACTAAATAAATGTGTTAGGATATTTCATACGTAGGCAAATATGGACTGTAAAGAATATCAGTTGGAGAACACAGTACAGGAAGTGCAAGACCACATTTTCTGAGTGTTACCTCATTCGATTTGGTGGTTACGGGTTGAAAAAATATGTGTTTGAGTCCCTTTAACTTGGAAACTTATATCCAATTGTTTTAACTAAAGCTCCTACTAATTTCAAGGGTGGATATCAGGCCTTAAGTAAAACAAGATTCAAATGTTATAAGTGAGAAACGAACATAGAATAATGTCGACTTGGCACCAATGATGGTGTTCCTCGTCTCACCTTAAAATATCAATTTTGCTTTTACTACACACGGACAGACTTGATAAGATCTATATACCCAAGAGGAACACAGCATATTTTAAGAGGCGACGAGGCATTTTGACAGATCTAAAATAGTGGAATGTATACCCCCAACATTACCAACGTGATCCACAGGTACATGGGTCCACGAGCTCCCATGCAGCATCTGTACCATAGGCTTATCGATGGTCTTCATCCTCGTCGTGGTACCTCGGAGCACATCAGTGCGTATCTGGACCGTACCATAATTCGCAACCAGAGGATGGGAAACCACTATTAATTTTGTGGACATATAATCAATCCCGATAAGACAATCGGATATTGTGCTTGATAATAGCTGCTGATAAATTATAAAGCTTTCATAATATACCTTTGCTGGCTATAGACTACTGTTAGCTAGCTGAAATGCATGCTGTGTTGATAAAGAAAACAGAGAGAAGTAGCTGATGGTTAATATGGATCGACTGACTTAACCTTATAAACTAATAAGACCGTGTTATTTTCTATATAATACTCTGATAAATTAATAAGATGGAAATAGCCGACGATCTGCAAATATAGGACTTGCATTAGTATGTATGTTGTCTAATAAATCGATTAGACTAAAATAATATCTACATAGAGCAGATGTAATAAATACTGAACTGAACATGCACTGAGGCTGCTATTAATACAGGGGCCGACACCATATATTATACAAAAATGCGAGAAGATACGAACATTGAATATCAAGTGTTTACAAAGTGGATAAATTAATCCACTAGACAAGGATGCGGCATTACGAATATGAACTTTCTTAATAACTGATTTAATGATATTATTGGATATTGGACTATGTAACTCTAAGTCTGCTGTGAATATCAAATAGCCCTTAATGATATTTATAGATCTAATAGAATACTACATGATTGACTAAATTATAATTCAGCCTCAGGACTTTTTAGGGGCTTAGCAAATTAACCCTAGACAGAGTTGACTGGATGAACGTTATTACTGATATGTAATGCACTATGCTCATACAACCATTCTCTTCGACATTTCTTCGTAAATAATTTAAATTCTAACGATTAGAAATATGGGTAGCTTGATATTAATTTTATAGCATCAACGTATCCAGTTCGTGCTATAATGGAATTTAAATTGGGGAAAGAGGTTTGGGTTTATTATCATATATTGTTTTCATTTTCAAATCTCACTGTCATATCTTGTCGTATTGATGTGTTGTTAGTTTGTGTACGAATGGATCCAGTGACTATTGTGGAGAGAATTGCTGTGATTAATTATGAATTTAGGTAGAAATAAAAGTAGTTCTGAATTAAATGCAATGCCTGGAATGACATTTTGACATGAATATTTGCAGTTTATGGCCGAAATTAATTCAACGCCAATCTTTAAAAAATAGTGTAGATTTTCTTTGTCTGACAGAGACATGGTTGACTGGATTGTATAGTGAGGAAATGTTATCTATACGAGACTAGGATTTTTGGGTGTGAGAGGATGGAAAAGAAGCGTGGGGGTGAATTGCTTGCTATATTTTTTTTTAAATCATTTTATTTATCCTGGTAGGGGTAAGGAGATTGGCCTTGTCTGCCTCCTATCCAGCCATAATTCTTACATTTTTGTGAGCCCTTAATTATAGTTTTTAGTATTGTAGCTTATGGGAAGGGCTCACTCAATCAGTCATGTCTTTTGTAGGTATTTGGGCTTTGATCTGATTGCCTGGTTACACAATCTTACATACAAGTAGCTACAGGCCTTTGTCCACCGGCATGCATTTGTAAGGAAGGACAATTAGTGTGCATCAAGTGTTATTGAGTGGGCAGGCCTCTCCCCTGCACCCTCTCCCACCCCCACTCCTTGAACTCAGTTCAAGGAGTGGGGGTGGGGGAGGGTGCAGTTTGAGAAGCCAGAAGTGGGTTACATAGCCAGTACTTGAGCCACTGTCACCTGCAGGTGGGTGGGTGCAGGGGACCTAGTACTAGTAGGAGGAGCCCCTTTCCTAAGCCCCTCCCTGAGTTGTGTGTGACAGCAGGAGTCGTGGTGGTGATCACTACTCATAGCCCATATTGTTATGTTAAGGGCGAACATCGATCGTTCCAACGATCGGAACTTTGATAGTCATTTGCTTCTTGTTTCTGTTGGTTTCTCGTCCACTTGTTACAAAAAGCATACAAAATCAACTAGGTTACCAAATATAATAAGTAACATCAATCCCTGCTCAATCCACAAATTATCAACAACAGATCGGTGGGCGATTCATGTTATGTACACTCAATTCACTCACTTCCTTCTTGAAACAATCTTTATCCCTAATAACTAGTAACCGGGAATCCAATTCATTCCACAGTTTGCATTTAGTATGTATGCACATTAAAAAAAATCTCAGACCCCCCGCCCTGCCTTGGGTAAAAATATGCATTGGATTGTACTAAAATGTACGCACATTTTCAAAAATCTTAGACCCCTTACTCCCCTTGATACGTACATAGGCCTACTTGATGAAACAATTAATAGTCATTGTTTATCGACCCCCTTCTGGAAGTATTAAAAATTTTATTGAAAAGCTAAAATCATTTATGAATCACACTACTTATGTGGGAAGAGAGGTCTTCATTCTAGGGGATTTTAATGTGAATTATGGTGATAGTGGCAATTCTAGTACAAAGTTGTTAACCCCTTCAACCCTCAATTCCTGAGAATATTAGGTAGAAAATATCTGTAGACAAGAGAAAGTAATCTTTCCAACACTGCAAACCTTTTTAAAATATTCCTTTTAGAAGCTAAGATATGGTTGTATGAAGTGCCCTACCTCTTGTATAATAGAAACATCCCAGGCACATTCTACGTTAAGTATTGCATTTGATGTCTTTAACATTTAAAAGTTGATAACTTTTTTTAATTTCATATTTTTTCTACATGATACTTTTTTAAAATTTCCTTACGATAAATGCAATTCATTGGCATGCAACAACGTCAATAATATACTTGATAAATTTCAGTTTATATTATGTTAAAGGCGTCTGTACCACCCAAATCCCATGTCCACATGTAATTATTTTTTTCCTCTTGATACATGAGGATGTGAAATCATAAAATTACACTAAAATAAAATGTTCCATTATTTTCTCCTCCCTGTATGTTTCAATTTCACTTTTTATATATCATAATATCAAATTTTCTCACTTTTCTATTTTAACCCTTTCACCGCGGGAAGCCACAAAAGTGGCTCTATACTAAATTTCCATAGGAATGGTATTGAAAGAAGAGGAATTGAGCTTTCAGAATCTGAAAGAATTTTCCAAAAATTCCAATTAGAGCCCGAGATATGGCCATTTGAACATTGTAGCATCAGTTCATTAGAAAATAATAGAATTACAATTGTGAAACCTTGTAGCAATATAGACAAAGATGAATTTGTCATCATTATTGAAATTAATGGAAATTTGTTAATTTGTAGAAAATTATATGATTTTCAAAATATCATAACTTTGGTTTCATTTATGATAATCACAAACCGTTTTTTTTTGTTCAAACACAATAAACATTTTTTGTTATCTTTTAAAGAAATAAAATCAATATTTCACTAATTGATGGTTGCCATGGAAACCAAAAATTGGAACATAATGCAGATTAATCGCAGCATAGCCCATTTGGCAAGTTTGTCCAATTGGCACAGTGCCAACATTTGGAATGTTTTCATCCAACTTACATTAAGACTAATTTTCATATTTTGGGCAATATCTCCTTAAATATGAACCATAGAATGACATATTCAGCAGTGAAAGGGTTAATGAAATATGTCCACTGATTTTAGTATCTACGAGAGATTTTTGCAAAAATTAAGTATTATAGAAACAAAAAGAGAGCCAGGCCTGAATTTTCTTCACTAAAATGTCAAAGACACCAGGCCCCACCAGATAAAATCTTAAAAATTGATGTCCTAATTACAAAGAAAATAAAATGCCTGCTATAATGAGCAACTTTTTCCCATATATTTAAGAAGAGTATCTACGAGAGATGAATTTTATCAATGAAAAAGACTTTCCAGATCAGAAAAAATAATTGATTCTGAAAGATCTCCATATCAAACTTAGATACACTGAATTTTAGTGAAAAACACTTATTAATAAAGGCTGGAGAGGAGTCAGAGGGGCAAAAACGTATCTACGAGATATGTATCTACGAGAGATTCTAAATGATAGATCTGCTGCTCAGACCCCATGGATTTATAGTTATCAGTTATATCAAGATACAGTAATACCTTATATTTCTATAATGTTTAGAAACTGAAACAAAAATCTATCAATTTATTGTATTATGTGTTAATTTTGACAATTATGCAAAAAGGGTATCTACGAGAGATTTTGCCTTTATTTCATGTATATATGAGTACTTAATAATCAGGGATTTTCTTGACATTTTCAAGGATTTTTATAGTCCTATGTTTAAACATAGATAACTTCTCCAATAATTATCACATTTTGATAAATCCGGTATCATTACAAAGCTAGAAAAGTAATCTACATTATCATATTGCTGATAATTATATCCCTTTCCTCTGTTCGGCACCATGTTATTTCTAAATAATCAAAAAGGAAATTATAGAAGTAAGCTTTAACTTTACTTATTCAATTTTATAATGCCAATTTCAAAGTGTCATATCTAGATAATAAAATACCTTAACGAGGTGATTTTTTTCAAAAGGGCCAAAATACACCTATATTTTGAGAAAAAATAATCATTAGAACTTTATCCATCATCTAATTTGTTCACCTTTTTACCACCTGAATGCAACACTTAATGTAGAATATGCCCCCAGTCCTGATTATCATATTACTTTCCATGTTACGGCAACTTGAACTTTACCATATTTAGTAAGGAAAAGAAGGCATATCTAATCATAGAAAATGATAGAAATGCAATAACGTTTGATTCAGAAGGTTATTTCTCTACCTGTTTGAAGTATTAGATTAACAAAGATATTTTCTACATTATCCATGACAAATGTTCCATTGACCCTTAATATTCTTTTTTCCGTAACCATGGTAACATAATAACCTTTCTTAAGCGTAGAATTTCCTGGAAAAAACATTCCATTGCAAATTTCCCATAATGCCTCATTCATGAAAATTTAATTATTTTTGTAAATGCCATTGAATTCTCTGCAAATTTTCATATAAGTCAAGTTTTCACATAAAATTACATAAGAAAAAAGTTTTTTACAAATAATTCCTTAATTATTGTAATTAAGAGGGTGATTCCGAGGTTTTGCCATATTTGCCCTAAATTGGGCATGATGTCCTGTATGGGCTCTCAAAGAACTAATCATCTTTGAAGGATAATTTTAAAAAGCTGAAGATTCCTTTTAGCATCAGTAATAATTTGATATTTACCTTCTGACTGTAGGTTAAATACTAATTTTGCAATTAGAAAATAACCATGATATTAGGTTCCAATTTATGGGTAACAGCCATGTTGTGGCCAAATATGGCCTTATGGGGTGGAAAGGGTTAAAGGAATTTGAAAAACTATACTCTGAAACAACTGATTAATACAGCAACCAGATACGGGTCAGATAGTAGCACAATAATAGACTTAATCTTTACAAATAGTGACTATATAAGAAGACACATAACACGAAATCTGGTTATACTATAGTAGGGGTAGGAGTTAAAGGAATCACAGCTTTGATAAATTGAAAACCTTCTCTGATGAACATATTACTTTTAACACGAAACAATATACTTGTGTAAATGAAGGATGGGATTACTTTAAAGTAATACTATTAGAATATCTAGATATTTATTGCTCTATCATTGATATCCAGGTATGTAATGGGAAACAACCATGGCTCACTATGAAAAAGTTTTGTAGCACTATTATAGACTTAATCTTTACAAATAGTGATTATATAATGGATTATGGGTGTTTGATTGAAATTTTGAGGGATCATTTCCCGATATTTTGTATCAAAAAGAAGACATGTAACAGGAAATCTGGTTATACCAGTAGGGGTAGGAGTTATAGGAATCATAGCTTTGATAAATTGAAAACCTTCTGTGATGAACATATTATTTGTGGACCCCAAGTCCACAAATGTAGCCAGGGAGAGGAACGTTAGCAAAAGTCGATTGTGACATCACCACCACCCTGTATATAGCATAGGAAAAAACCCTCAGACAGGGCATTTTGTCACCAAATTCAGAGGTAAAGTTTATGCACATATGGCCTAAAAAAAAAATCAGTATATGTGAAAACATCTCTAGTTCTGAACTTGGGCATATTGGAAAGAAATATTAAGTATTAATACGGATTCAGCCTATGTTTCTGAGTTGTATTTTCGTGGGGAGAGCCTCCCAGCACACCCAGTGGGTATTGTGGTAACGTGTTATCCATCACTGTCACAGACTGGGGGGGGGGGGGGGGGGGGCAAACCTGTAACCTGAGTAGGGTGATAATCGTTTTTGCAGGCTGAGGACTGTGGAAAAGAAATAGTAACCTGAGTAGGGTGATAATCGTTTTTGCAGGCTGAGGCCTGTTGAAAAGAAATAGCTTTAAAAGGTTTATTCTTTTAGGTATACATGATAACTAAATACATATCATTTAAATATCTAATAAAATACAGTAAACTAGTTTTATTATGTTTTAGGATCCTATGTATGGCATGATTTGATTATTTTAGGCCTGCACACATTTGCAATTCAAATAATCTGTGAAATTGTCACTATAGTGTCCGTTTCCCCTACCTACCACCAAAATACTTGATATATATTAAAACCGGGGGTCCACAATGGGGAGCATGTATGCAATATATGCTCTTGGGCCTTCTTGTTACTTATAACACGAGACAATATACTTGTGTAAATGAAGGATGGGATTACTTTAAAGTAATACTATTAGAATATCTAGATATTTATTGCCATATCATTGATATCCAGGTATGTAATGGGAAACAACCATGGCTCACTATGAAAATATTGGAAGTCATTTCAGATTGAATTTATTTTGCAAGGAAGTTACTTAAAATTCGAAAACACAGCCTACATGAAACTGATTTATCCTTGATACTTGATTTAAAAGAAACCTATAAAGTTTATTTAGACATTTTCTGGAAGCAAAAAATAGAGTAAACAGGATGATTCAGAACCAAAAAAAAACACTATGTTGAGACTACTTTAAAGGATAACTAGAATGATCATCGGAAATATTGCCGTGAACTGAATAATTTGTTAAATTCAGATAAATTCCGGGAATGTAAAATGAATATCCTGGATGACAATAATGAAAGTATCTCTGATGATAATCTTCCAAATTATATGAATGATTACTATGCCCATTTGGGCGACAATTTTACAGGAATAAGAGACAGTGTTTCTGTACATGATGAATTATATGGACCCTTCCCTGAACATGAACTTAATATTTTTAAACCGATTGATCAGGATGAAATTGAAACATTGATAAAAGATATCATTATTTACAAGCCATCTGGACATAGAACTATAGGCCTATCTTCCAAAATCCTAAAGGACTTTCTACTAATTACCAGTTGTGAAACTATTAAATGCCTGTATTACAAAGGGCCATTTCCCTGATGACTGGAAATTAGCAATAGTGTCGCCGATCCCCAAACAAGGAAATTTGTTGAACAAATCCAATTGGAGACCAATAGTTATTTTACCACGATTAGGGAAAATCCTGGAAAAGGTGATCCATCAACAGCTATTACAATACCTACATTGTACTAAACTAATTGCACCAGATCAGTATGGTTTTCAACCTGAAAAATCGACTATGCAAGCAGTTATGAAGTTAACCAAGTATGCCTTTATGAGCAGCGAGATAGGGAAAACATAGTTTGTTGTATCTTTGTTGATATAAGCAAGGTTTTTAATATGGTATCACATGATATCTTATTAAGAAAGCTACAAAGAGCTAGTGTACACAATACTGAATTGAATTGGTTCATGACATATTTAAAAAATATAAAACAATTAACAAAAGTCGACAAGTGTCTCTCTGATGAGGCTATTGTAAACAATGGCGTTCCACAGGGCTCTGTAACTGCTTTTGAGTGAAATTTTCTCTCTCATTTCACTCACTTGAGGCTGAAAAAGGACCCATCTCCTTCACTTTTCAACACACACATCCAGGCAGGTTCGAATTTGAGACCATTTGCCCCCTTGGAGGCCCTGGCGCCTTCAGGAGTTATGACTGTCGCTTTGAGTTCAGTCGGTCAGAGCAGCCGGGGCTTAGGTCTTTACGTTTCTCAGTGATAAGTCAGAATAACAGGACATGGCAATCATAAGTTACATACATCTGCGGGTTGAATCTTTGCGTTATCATAGCAGCTATACTTTATTCGCAGACTGTGGGAGTTAATTCAAATAGGTACAACAGTTTAGCTGACTTGTGGTTCACTGAAAAACAATTTACAGCTTTATCAGACATCCTCCAGAACCCTTCCATTTAATATTATTCATTTGATTATCTTATATCGTCAAATTAAACCACGAATGACGAATGTCAGACTGTTATTGTAAAATGTAAAATTTGATTTTTAGCAGGCAAGGGAAGGATACCAAACAGGCGTGCGAAGATTCCTCAAAAGAACAACATCCATGAGGAAATATGGTTGCCGCGTCTGTGGACTCTTCATGAAGTACCCATCCCACTTGGAGGAGCACATGAGAACTCATACTGGAGAGAAGCCCTTCACTTGTAGTGTCTGTGGCCGGTCCTTCAACCGTAAAGGCCATCTGATACGTCACAGTAAAAAGGTACACGGACGAATAATTAGTGTCACCGATGAGAACTTGTCTATAACAATGGTCTCTGACTCCCTTTCCCCTGACGCTAAGATTGGTATCGGACCTCTAGAATGAGCCCTACCACTGCTCCACAAGTTCAGTGGAGCTCTATGCTCTCTGCTTCAAAGATGTTATCTGATGCTGGTTATTTTGTTTAATTACCGGAAACCCTGCGGCTACTCAAACAGACTCTAAATTAATGTAAAAAGAGAGACTATTTTGGAATAACGATTCATTACATGAAAACCCAGTTGGAGATATTTCATGTTATGGTATCCTATAATTTTTAGATACCTATCCTGGAACATATTTAGTCATATCCGAGAGACTACATACAAAGATGTATAGAATTGGCACTGTATTACAGGGCTATCTATAATTCTAAATATTCTATAAAAAGAAATTATTACTCTGTCAACTATGGGACATATTAATGTAACTCCGGAAATATACTAACCAGAATTAGGTCAGGATAATTACTTGACATAATTGTAAAGTTAAAAGCTATGATTGCAAACACGTAAAGCATGGTATACGATTACTATCCTTCTTCTTGAATGGCCAGTAGGGGCAGTGCGATATAAGGCCGTGGGGTGTTAACTAGCTAAAAGTATCAGCTTTATCTAATAGTTGTGCTTCTTTGCCAGCATGTACTATACGGACGCTTCCCATACCAGCCTGGTTTAGCCATTCTGAACTTCAACACTCACATGCATGACTTACATGTGATGGTTTGATGCTACTGGTGGAACGCTTGATTTCACTGTGGCCTCTAAAAGTACTGAGTAGACAGCAGGTTGGGACCCACACTCTGTACGGTAATACTGAAACAGGCCAAAAACATTTGTTAATTCTGCTGGAGTCAATTATTGGTTAGATTTTCTATTCAGACCTATTTGTTCATTTAAATGTATTATGTCTGTCATTAGTTAATATAGTTAAGCAAACAAAAAGTGAATTTTCCCCTTTTAAGTGGTGTTTCAGACAAAGTTTCTGGATAGAGAGACCTTCCAATTTCAGGATAATACCAATTGTTTTTTTTGGATGTGTGGATGCATCCAGCTGTCCGGTACAGGTGTACCTATAGTTCAGACGTGCACTATAATTTTAAAGGCATGTCCCCACTTGGGTGGCGAAGGATTTAGTTGCCAGGCGATTAGTGGTAAACCTTTGCATCCATTGTGAGTAGTAGTTTTTAGTGGCCCTGGTCGCCCTTGATGAAAAGTGTTAATTCTAGTCGCCCAGCGACTAAAATCTTCATCCCCCAAGCGAGGACGCGGCTTAAAGGTACTTGTACCCATTCAGCAGGATTTTAACTTGTAGTGATTTTTTTCCATACCTCCTCAGAATTGTCTTTAATACATCAGGGATACATAACCAGAGGGAAAACAAGTTTTACCATTTGGTTTTTCAGTTAGGGGACTGTATACATTTGAGGTATTTACTACATGTTTCTATGGGAAACACCTGAGTTTTTAGATTTCAAAAAATCCCAGAAAAAAACGTTGTAGTGTTTGAAGACTTCATAGACTTCCCTATCATCCCTATAGTAAAACCTGACACACTGTTTGCGTGTAGCAGCAGCATAACAATAGCACATAGAGGGTTACGACATTAGCCAGTGTGCATTCCAATCAAGACGTCAATCAGGCTCCTGGATGCATATTGTCTTGCGTCTAGGATTATGAAGGCTACCTCTCTTTTTTTGCATTTTGCCAATAAATTATGATTTGGTCATTGTAAGTCAATAACAAGTAAAAAAATATTTACCAGCAAGCCTTTTATATGGGGAGCTGTGCCGCCACCTTGTTGTCTGTTAAGTATAAGAGGTTACAGCCTACCATTGATAGAGTGAAATGATACATCTCGTCGACTGTATATACTCTTTTAACACCAGTATTGATTTTAGAAATGATTATAAGTATTAATCATTCATAACATTTTCACACAGTTTTACAGTACATATTGACATATCACCAAAACGAATGTGCCTTATGAGTAATAATGATGTTACACCCGAAATGAATAGGACCTATGTCGAGGAACAAGAACGGGCAGGAAAGCGGTTTTAAATGATTTATACCAGAAATGGATGTGATAACCCGAAATTTAAAGAAAATGATTTACCTGTCATGCAGCATGCCTTGATATGTAGACCAAATACAGACATTGCTGATCATTCATTGGGTCATTAAGGTGTTATGAGTATTTTTGCATTTTTCTTTCAAAAGAAAGTATGATGTTGAAAGGTCGTTATGTATGTGCTTCTGATGAGGGCCTCGACGTTGCTTGTATCAGTTGATATATTAGAAATAGGAATAAAACTTTACAAAAACTATAATACTCTCTGTGCTTTCTGGGGTTACAGGTGACAAGCAGTTATGCGATTGGAAGAAGCCTCACTTCACAAAGTGAAATGTCTGGTGTTGGGAAGAGGAAGACAAAAGAATGCAGTGTTTGTGGATGTTTATTCCTACGCCATACTGACCTAGAGCGACACACGCTGACACACACAGGCGAAAAACCCTTTAATTGTGCACATTGTGGAGAAGGCTTTAACCGAAAGAGCAACATGCTGAGACACTGCCGCAATATGCACGCCCATCTACCAAGTGATTAAAAGAATAGAAGTGAAAATAATATCAGATGAAAGATTAGAAAGTAGGTACTCAGCTGCCATGAGGTGGCCTATACGAAAGATTTGGGATTTATTGATTTAGGGGGAAGAAACCAATAACTAGTGACTACGAGGTTTGAGAATAATCTTTTCCGGGAGAAAACGCAATTCTCAATCGTTTAGTTATCTCAGACGAATTTTGTTACACTTAAGGCCAGGACACATAATTATACCGACCCGACCCGACAGTTGAGTTGAGTTGTTACCAGTGGGTAGATGTGTCATGGCCTTACGACTGTTCAGGTGGCAGTATTCCCGACGGATCCGTCAGGTCGGGAATCTTGATATGTTGAAGATGAACAACTCAACTGTCGGGTCTGAAGGGATAGTTACCTTAATTATATTTCTATAATACATGCTTACATGGAAACAAGTTTTATTTTCAAGTTATACATAGTATAAGCTTCCATATGGTATCCTTTATGTTGTTATCCGATCATTATTTCTATGAATATGTCATGCCAGGCTATAAAGTAATCAGACTTAGACAAACCTTTCCTAAGAACAATGTAAAATATTCCTAGGTAAAAAATGATATTTTGCTATGTATTAATCTTAGGTGTAGACGTTAATAGAAATGTTTTATGTTATTCTGCTCAGTTGGTCATTATATGTGGCACCCCCCGTGAAAATCCTTACAACTGATCAGTCACTGACAGTCGGGTCTGAAGCACTCCCACGATCGAGTTGGTATATGTGTCCGGGCCTTTAAACTGCTAACACTGCTGGACATCTCTCTCAATATTAACCAAGAGCGACCCTAGAGGAGAGCGCTTTTTTCCCTTTTCTTTATTATTCGTGGGCCCCAAGGCCACGAATTCTAGGCCTTGCTAAGACCGTTAGTTATGACGCGTTTTCGCCATCTTTTCTTACCTACATCCACTACGAAAAAAACCAGAAACAGGCCATTTGGTCAACAGTTTCGGAGGTAAAGTTTGATTACTTACAGCCAAAAAAATAATATCAGCATATCAGAAAACATCTGAACCTTTCCCGTTTAGCATACTGGAACGATATATTCAGTATTAATACGTTTTCGAGGCCTTTTTCTGAGTCCCATTTCACAGAAATGAGCCTGCCAGCCTCTCGGGTCGGCGGGAAGAGGAGGACCGCCCCCTTCTCGGCCCGTCGACCAATCAGCGTCGTTTATTTGATCACGTGGTGCCCGGCCTTGAACTTGTGAATAATTAATTAGCCGTCGACCAATCAGCGTCCTCCTCTCGATCACGTGACATCTCATTTACATATCCCAGTCGGGGCCGTCGTCCAATCAGCGTTCTCCTCTGGATCACGTGACTACCCGCGAGCTTTGAGCAGGATGAAGAAGAACCCGGCCGCCATGCTGTCCCCGACTTATGCACCCGTGTTTAGACACGAAATCGGCCTCTCCCCAGGAAAACATTGTACCCGGAGATTCGTGTGGACCTCTATATCACCATCGCATGGAGTATTTGTCATCAAATATGGATTTAAATTCGTGATCAAGGAAATGGCGCGGGTCGGATTCGCGGAGGCGAAGACTTGACAGTGACAGTCTCCTCAGCAGCCCGCCGGGCCCGCCGGGTCGATACGGTGGAGTCCTCCTCCCCACGCCTGAATATCTGGATTTAAGCAAGTTTTACACGTTTAATTATGGATATTCTACGCATACTAACGCATGAAACTGCCTGAAACATGCGTTCATATCGGATGCAAAGACATTGGATCGATCGGACACAAGGAGGCTTCAGCCTTGACACGGTAAGCAGTCTTCTCCTCGCCGGGTCGATGCGGAGGAGTCCTCCTCCCCACACCTCTCAAAAATAATTATTTAGACCTTATTAGGCCTATCAAAATGAAATTCATGTATATGTCTATGTTCTTCTATATCTCAAGGTCCTATATTGATCATTTTAGGCCTGGAAACGCTTGCAATAATATTTTACATATGGTATGAAAAAATGACTGGACTCGGGGCTCAGATAGGCTAGGCCTAAGCCCCCTCCAACACTGTCAATGTATTATGGAGGCTCCGAAAGCAGTTATTTATGATCCAAACATTAAAAGATTTGTGAAATTGTCACTATAGTGTCATTTTTTCCGACCTACCATCAAAATATTACATCTGAGTTCTAATATGTCTAGGCCTAAGTCACTGTCAGTGTCTGAATAATTCCCATTCAATGCTAAAACATAGGCGTCACACTGTCAATACTGTCAATACGTTTCTATTTAAACCTGGGACCACGATGGCAAGCATATATGAAATATATGATGGCAGGCTTCTTGTGATATACTTTATTTTGCATATGAAGAAGCCTGATCGAACAGTCAAAGGGTGCTTTTCTCCTTGCCCTGGTTTTACTGTGTTCAGTTGGGTCAACCTACTTGTAAAGGCCATGACACATATACCGACCCAACCCGACAGTTGAGTCGGGTTGGGATGAGTTGGTGTATGTGGCATGGGGTCAAGACTGGATAGTCGGGCCTTATACCCGACGGAACCGTCGGGTCGGGAATCATGAGATGTTGAAGATTAACAACTGGATAGTCGGGTCTGCAGGGAGTATTCCTGATAAGTCTTTTTCCAGTTTTACCTTTATCTAAAAACATGTCCTATTTCTGGATTGAACATGAAATTAGCTTTCGAATGATATATTGTTTGTTAATTTCCAGTCACTATTTGTATGAAACACATTGTTTACCTGGTAAATTTAAGATATATAACAATGTTAAACATGAAATAGTCTCATCTCTACCAATTTAACTATTCAACAATAGGCCATTTCAATAAATATTACCCAAATATCCATCAGTTTTACATTAAGAAAGTCTCTTTTCTTATGACCAACTGGTCTTGAATGTGGCACCCCCCAAGTATTTACCTCCAACTGGTCAGTCCCCGACCATCGGGTCTGAAGGACTCCCGACGATCGGGTTGGTATATGTGTCCGGGCCTAATAATATAAGTCACAGTAATCCCTGGACATTGTAGAGGGTCTGTGATTTGGAGTCCAATCATAATTATAACAAACAAAACATAGACCGAAACAAACTATATAAATCCTGACCAATTTCCTGTATAATACAAAAACATCTTAGTTAAATACACACTTTGCTTCTCCAGACAACGGAAATCTTTATTGTCCAAAAAGAATGTTTTATTCTAAATAATTCGAAAGGAAAAATTAAAATATGTGATATGTTTCTCAGAAATGACGCACGGATGAATGCAGCTTGTGCTTCTCAAACGTTTTACAAGTGCAGCGCAACCTTACTCAATATTAAGTCCGCGAGTGTGTGTTGGGTGATGGAGGGTATAAGCAGCTAAGTTAATTATAAGTGCAGAGGCTAGCATTGGGTATAGGGAGTTTTGGGTAGGAGGGTTATGCGCGGTGTGGAGCTGAGGCCGGGGGTCGGTAGAGAAGGAGGGGTGTTTTAATGTTGGGACTGCAACAAAAAAGCTGATACCAGGAGTGAATGGGTGAGAAAGCATGATGTTTTCATGAGCGGCGGGGTTTTACACATTTGTTAAATAGGTGGGGGCGGGGATAATGTGCATGAGTTATGGGACCTCTTGCAAAAGAGCGAGGGTCATAATAAGTTATGAGTTATATGGTCTTTCTAGAAGTGGTTAAGTTTAAAAAACACAACTCCACTTAGAAAAATACAAGATGATCAAGCAGTCTGCTTAGAATAATTATAAGCCTGGAATCTGTATGTACAATGTAGTGTATTATTTTGACAGGGTGGGTCCAGAGCTGTTGTTGTCGAAGGACATTCTTCAGGATATGCATTTCTGGTTATCGAATGATATTCTGTCATTTATGTTGACAATAATATCACAGAAAGTATTCTTGAAATTGTTTCAGATGCCGTCCCAGATCGCAGACATTCAAGGGGGACAATTATCCTGGAGGAAACAGTTTGATATTCTACAGAATCAGTATGCCCATCAAACACCAAGTGAATCAAAGCGAGTACGATATAGGAACTACTCATGTGAGATATGCACAAAATCATTTACTTCAAGCTTCAGCTTGAAGATGCACATGCGAGTTCACACAGGAGAAAAGCCGTTTGCCTGTCCCGGGTGTAGGATGCGCTTCAACCAAAAGGGAAGTATGGAGAGACATTACCGCACCCGACACGGGGGTGACCTTCCCGATGTAAATTTATCGTCAACTTCTCAAGGCGAACCTAATCAGACAATCCCTTCTCGTGCCACCGACAGATCGGACCAGGACGCAGCACTCTCGTGTTATATTATTCCCGAACCAGTTTAGGTTCAGTGACACTGCTTCGTACAATCATCACACACTGTTCACCTGCACGCTGTGACAAATCAATGATTGTGTGAATATAAGAAGTGTTGCACCCACATAATTCAATTGATAGCTGATTGGTAGTATAGTTGATGTTACTAGCCCGTAAGAATATCACAATAGGGAGATATTTTGACTTCAAGACGAGAGATGTAGGGCCTTCCTAAACGGAAGGAGGTGGATGGATGTTCCCGTTTTACCTGAAACAAGAATGCCCGGTTATATTGTTTTAATACTTGGAACAGTTTATGTCGATTACGTAAAATACAAAGAGCTCACACTGAAAAGTGCGTACCCAACCCCTCGATTGCATGTATAATTTAAAAGACCAAATGTTGTGAAGTTATCTGTGAAAATGTTACTCATTCATATAGATTTTGATAATTTTCATAACTTCTCTTTAATTCTCCTTCAATAGTTGAAGTGAATATCACCACGAGTTCGTCAACAGCAGTTTGTACAACAAGTGGTAGAATAATCCATCCCGCATGTTTGACAAATTAATGGAGGCCAAATCATATTGCCGAAAGTTGCCGAAAATAAAGATCCCGTTACATCTTGAAGCTGGCTTGTTTAATGTTTGAGACGGAGATAATTAAGATGTCACATAAAGTTCCACTTTCTAGAAGGCAGAGGGAGCTATAGATCGAAACAGAAAATAAAGGGAAGTCACGAAGTCGTATGTGACAACGTGTTATGTACATGTCTATGATTGTATTCAGTCAATAGCAGGGGCCAACAAAAGCACACTATTGTGGTTGTCTGCACCCTTGGGGGATGGTTCTTCTATGAATTCAAATTAATCACGACTATTGGCTTCTTTCATGCTCTTTTGTCATATAATTGGGAGCGTATTTGGGAAAAGGTATACCTATTGTCATATTGGGCCACCTCATAGCCAACAATTTGGGGGTTGTGTTTTAATCATAAAATAGTTATTTGCCATATGGCCAAAGGTTATGTACTACAATGTTTTTGAAGTCCTAGGGATTTTTCCAGTCTTTATTTCATCATTTTACATCTAGTCCCTTTACAACTGTATGGACAGTACAGCCCTTTACGTCCAATTCAGGCCTAAATCTGTCAGTAATGCCAACATCTAGAAATATGCCTCTTTGTTACATTAAGTAATTATGGATAAAAACACATTTTTATGTTATCTTGTGGAAAATTTGGACTTACATGAAATTTTATAGAGATTCTCATGACATGACTTCAGGGAAATATTAGAGTTTTCGTAACCAATACATCATGGGAAATGGCCCTGTCTATGGGACCAGGCACATTAAAGAACACCTGCCTCGGTAAAAGTGTAGGGGTATGGTCTCTATCTTCTCATAGATGCAATCATTTCATAGATGCGATCATCAAAATGACAGAATTGTCAGAAACCTTCTCGCCGTGATATAACCATAGATGTTGATACGGCGTTAAACACCAATAACCAACCAACCATCATGGGAAATGTAATTATTTTTAACATTTCAATGCCATCGCAAAGTGACATCGGAAAACATGATACATCGGCAAGATCAATGGTTCTTTTGGCCCATATTTGAAGCCCTGATATAAAGCCCGGGGGGGGGGGGGGGCGGGGGGGCGCACTTGGTCCGGAAATGGGTACCAATTGCAGTCGGAAGATCTGGAGGCTGTAGCTGTGAATCACCAATTTGGCAAAAAAAGGGGGGCTGTCAAATAATCAGACCATCCTTTAGGGGCTGTCAATGATGTATTGTATTTTATACTATATTAAGAGTGTATTGTATGCAATTCAGTTACTTCATAATGCGTCTAAAACAAATAATGGAGTTTAGAAATCAAATAATGACTGCAAACTTTGTCATGAAATGTTTTTTTAAAGGAGCTGTCTTGGGGGGGGGGGTTCTCATCCCAAAAAAGGGAGGGCTGTAGTTTCACAGTTGGTACATACCTTCAAAGACTGAGTACCCTCCCGGGTATAAAGCTCGCGTGCAAGCTCAGAATAACGTGCCTGTTGTTGACGATTTGCTCCTAGATTTTAACCTGATTTTCTTTTACCCCTCGTCTTTCAGATATCCGCCCATCCCCAAGCCAAACCAATTGCTAAGTGGTTGCCGTCAACAGGTTCTCCCGGCAGGTCGTGCTCTGTGTGTGGCAAGCACTGTGTCAGGCCCGCAGAGCTCGTCCGCCATATGCGAATCCACACAGGAGAAAGACCTTTCACCTGTCAGGTGTGTGGCAAGGCATTTAGTAGGAAGTCTACTCTGAAGCAACACTGCCAAACAGTCCATATGCTGACTTCTTAGACCTTGTACAGCTGACTGAAAACTCCGTGCAACTAAGGATATATGCAAAATGCCTCATATCAATATTTATGACTATGCTTGGTGGGAGGTACATGAGTTTGTTAGAATTTTATAAGTTACACAGTTTTCTTAATAGGTCCCTTGGGGAGATAGCGCTTCCCATATTGTTAAAGAAGAGCTAGGCATATATCGGCAACCTTGGCCAAGTTCATGACGAGCCACAGTCCTTTTCTTTTTAGGACCAGTAAATATAGAGGAACAGAGATGTGGCCGTGAGGAGTTGTTCCCCCGATGATCCTTAGGACCTTTGTCAAGTTTTGAATCAATGGTTTCCTCTTTTTGATTTCCAATAAATATCTCTAGATGTTTCTTCAACGACTCCAACACATATGAATGGAGGAGGGAGAAGGTTAAGTTGCAGTATAATATATAGGCTATGTATAGCTCTCCAATCACTGATCTCTTAGTTTGCGCCTCGTTGTAAATCACATACATGAACCCATGTCTTGACTTGGTTTTCAACACCTTGAAGAGGAATTATATGTAGAATATGTACCGATGGAAAGAAAGATAAGCAAAAGATTGTAAGCTACAGATCTGAAGGGGGATATTGCACCACGGATTTGTTATTCTTTATCAACAGCATGATCTCTAAGAGTTTCTCTTTTGAAATGGGATCGAATAATGTTATAATGTCTGCGAGATTAATCATTATTATAGGCTGTGCACCTCTGTATTAAATGAAGTACATTCTATTCCTGTTAATCAGGTCATATCTTTTAAAGCTTTAGATATTGACATTTCTGATTTAATTAAATTTCCTAATACAGTCATTTTGATTATGACACTTTACAGCATCGAAACATGCCAATGCGTCTACTCTATAGTTGATAAATAAACATTGTCACTCATGGTGATTAGGGGTGTGTATGTGTACATATATAGTCCCCAGGAAAAAAAAAAGAATTTGAACGTAGCAGTTTATTGTATAATAGTTTTGTATATTGGGTGTGTGTTATTAATGGAGAAGACTCAGATGAGCTCTAAACTGGAAGGGTTTATTGCTTGGATATTAAAACAATTTGGAGACATCGGAGACCCTTTCATAGCCTGTATGGAAGAACGTGTTTGATGCAGGCCCTGTACAAAGTTGCAAAATAATTTGTATAATACAAGTTTAATACTTAGATTGTGTGTATTAATGACAAACAAAACCTTCACTTATATTCCAGGAAGTTAGAGAAACATATTGTGAGACTGAATTTTTGTATTAAAGGAAGAGAAGACTTGAAGGCAGGAAATGTTGTGCAGGAAATGTTGTTGCCATAAACTCTATAACGTAGTATGTACATGTTTGACATATTTTGATTATTATTCAGAAAATAATGATGATAATATAATTCATATAATAGATTTGGTAAATACTTGTAATTGTTAGAGGGAGGATATGCCATGCCTAAACTTAGTATGACAATATTGTGACATTAATTAAACTAGTGAGTATAGTATTTTCTGTATCCTGTCTCAGTAAGGCCATTCTGTGTTGTGATCAAGGAATAGACACATATTTTATGACCTGACATTTTCCGCCTTTTTCCTACACCATCATAAGATAATATATAAATGCAGATATCTTTATACAATAAACATCTATTTATTTTAGAAATTTTAAAAGATCTCATCAAAAACAAAATATTTATTCATTGTCATGTATTGAAACTTTAATATAGTTAACTGTGAGTAGTTCAGTTCCACACATGCACGCTAAGCTGTCCACAACACCAAACGTTGATCTATACACGCATTAGCATAAGTGCACCATACCCTTTTTCAAACTCTGGATCTGCCATATATATTTTTTTTATTGGACTTTTATAAAGGCTGAGTTCACTTTATTAAATGTTCTTCCACTGCAGTCCTTTGGACCATTTGGGCACAATTCCATACAAGGGTCATCCAAATGTCCTATTTTCCATACTGGACTGCATGGGACTTGAACCCAGGCAGTGCCAATGCCAAGGATTGGTGCCAACACCTCAACAACGTTGGCCACCCCAACCCCCATTGATTATTATCCAATAATAAAAATTTCTAATTCAATTCTCTCAAATCAGAGGCCATAACATTGTACTGACGCGGATGGCCAGTCCATGCTCTGTTAGATTAGCATAGTGTTTACACTGGCACACGCTTTAGCTATAACTCATTGTCAAGTGTATAGGAGTGAGGGAGGAGTCTAGATATGACATATCATACTAAAAGGGCGTGCAACCCCCAAGCTCAGGTGTCATGTCCGCCATGGGATGGAGTGCCTTGAACTTGCCAATCTGTTGGCGAGACAAAGCATCAGCGAGGACGTTCTTCGTACCCGGGACATAGAAAGCATAAAAGGTGAAGTTAAACTTGTGTGTGGCTATAGAAGAAAGTTAGGTATTAATTGGTAAAGTCTGTGATGAAGGAACAAGATTTAAGTGGAACTTTGAGGAGAAATTGAATAGGTGTGAAGAATATGTCAAGACAGGAATAATAGAAATTTGTCCATTAAGGGGAAAGTGGTAGTAGTTAACAGCCTGCTTGTGCCCATATTGCTTTATCCAACAACAATAACTTTTACTAGTAGAACAGTTTTTGATCAATTTAAAAAAAATCATATGTTCATTCATATAGTCTTCTAGTGTGAATAGTGTAGCATATGCAACAATGTGCAGGAAAATTAAGGATGGAGGAATGGGTCTGCTTGATTTAGAGAAATTGGTTCTGGCTTGGGGCCTTCCATTAAGTACATTCACAATTTTTTAAAAATTTCAGACCCCCACCCCCCCCCTTGGATTTATACAGGCACGTACACAAATTTTAAAAAATACTTTATGGAAGGCCCCCTTTCTTAAATATCTTGGGTTAAGAGACTATGTTGCAACGACTTTGAATCATTGACTTTCTATCCTAGGAAGATATTTAATGTTAGGATTCCCTTTATATAACTTTCACTACTAAGAATAGGAGCCTAGGAAAAAATATATGTAACTTGTTTTATAGAGACTTATGGGTAGCTTGGAATCAGTTCTATAATAAGAGTCCTATCTCTGATATAGAAATACAAAATGAGATATTGTGGAACAATGAGAGAATTTTGATAGGTAATAAAATGGTAGACTGGCACAATTGGAAGAATGCAGGCATACTGAAGGTTGCAGATCTGATGGCAGAACAAGCAATTGTAATGGACTATAAAATGATCAAAGAAGTATATGGTATCAATTGCAACTTTTTAGAAGTTTTACAAATCAGAACAGCTATTCCATGAGTAAAGTCGCGTACTCTTGATATTCAAAATGTATCACCTAGAGATATATATATATACATGTACATCATTCCAAGGCTTTATATAGAATAATATGTAGTGGGAACATTAATCCACTTTTTCATTTCATGCCATCTGTCCGCAATTTTCTTAAAAGAATAAAGCAGTGGGTGGAAAATGTATTAGGATACTCTTTAGCAGCTTATTCAGAATCAAATTATAAATTGGGCTTGTTAGGTATAACAGAAACTGAAAGGACTATTAACTTCATATTCCTATGGGCTAAATTTTATATCTTAAAGTTCACAACAAGTAAAGTTTGCCAATTTGCGGCTAAGCTTATGAACATTTTCGTTATGAGCCTACAAAACCCAAGCACTGCATTACTCAAACACCAATAGAACCTATATACCTGAAATTACTCATTTAGCGGGAGTGCGAACCCACTCCACAACTTGAAGTTCCCAAGTGGTAGTGGGTGCCTACTCGGGTCTGATGACGTCATGGGGGTGACTGGCCAGTGCACTGCACACTAAAATACCCATAGTAACAAGTACGTAGGTCCCGTTCCTCCAGAATTCAGAATTCACTTTTTGGATGGAGGTGATCACAACGAAAATGTAATGAGAGTTCCCCTTAGGTACCTCAACAGAAGCTGTGGATGGACTTGAAATCCTTCCCATAAATTTCTAGCCGATAGAGGGCCCAATTAAGTCACCTGTTTGTTGTCGGGGAGGTGTCAAGTAAAGGTGCCGGTAATAACACCTGGTCCACCCGGTTTATCTGCCGGCCTAGTGTGGGTCAGCATTCACGCAACCAATTCACACATTTTTTCGCGTTACTGGACTCTACACAACACATAGAACACCTCCTAATGATATAATATCTATTAATATATATTCAAACAATGTTTTAAGCTAGTAATTGCGGTGGTTTTCCTGTTCTATCAAGCGCAGGAATCAGTAACTATATCAGAGTAATGACCCCCATGACATCACTTCCGGTTCTACCACATTGCATATTATAAGAGACAGGCCTGGTGAATGCTGCACCATCAAAATAACGTTTTACTTTTAAAAATACGTAAATAATGCATATCCATGTTGTTCACATAATGAATAGATACTGAATACACATAGGGGGATACTTAAAAATGGCTCTTTCTGTGAACTTTAAGGCAGCGTCTATTTCATGAAGGTTATCTAGATGTATATCAATGGACCTATAAGTTGGGTTGTAAAATCTCAATTGAAAGATTTATAGGTAGAACTGAAGGGAAAAAAAAGAAGAGAAAGTGCCATCAAACCAGTTGTTGTCAAGAATGCATGCTTTGTAATGACACTAGAAATTGATCAACACAGAATGTATGTCAACTGAATTGATGTATAATTTTATAAATGTAAAAAAAAATTTATCTTTTGAATTGACATAGACTGGGGCTAGTGAATCATGACCAGACTTGTCGAATTGAAATACCAATTGGATTGTTTTTTTTTATGGTTTTTTTTTCCTTATATGTTTTAAGACTTCTGCAGAAAGTGAGATATGCTGACATTGTGTAAAAGAACTTAGGTATGGAGAAGAAAATAATGGAAGCAGGTTGTTAAAAAGAATTTATGTAAAGTTCATGAGAAAATAAAGTTCTGCTCATTCGAAAAAAAAAACACAAAAGAAAACAAACTTGAGTGTGGCTAAAACTATTGACCGGACAAGGGACATGCTGTGGAGCTTTTTGAGGAGGATTTATTGATGATCGAAACAAGGGCTATATTATCTGTGTGGAACTTGTTGCACAGACAGGACTATGGGGTACAGCTCGAGAAAAGATATGTCGTAGGCTTTCCAATCCGGGGGCCATGTGTTGTGGAACCAGTGCGTGCCAAGGAGGGCACCATATCCTAAGCTGCCTGACGAGTCCGTGAACAGACTGACTGCGGTGGGGGTTCCGATGTTGTCAAGCAGAAAGAATGTACTCCCATTGTAGTCCTGAAGAAACATGTTCCACATCTGAAGGTCCAACTGGGCTCCCTTTGTGATCTTTATGTGGTGGTAGGGCTCGATTGCTTTGTGTGTCATGGCATAGATACACCTGAGGAAAGCCCTCCCCGGAATAACTATGCGGCAGGCGAAGGCAAAGTGACCTAGGAGGGAAAGGAGGTTCTTGAGGGTGACCGTCTTCCTGGATAGGAAGTCCTGTAGGAGAGCTCTGCAGTTGGTCAGCTTTACTTGCAGGAGGGTGGCAATGGAGTTCGGGACGTCGATGGTTATGCCCAGGAACACGAGGGAGTTTAATGACCCTTTGGTCTTCTCCGGGGCTATGGAGATGCCGCATTCTTTGCAAAAGGCAAGAAACCGGGTCAACTGACGGAGGGCCTGCTCTTACGTTTGGGCTATAATCAGAAAGTCTTGAAGTCCATGGACTATGTGGGGAATACCCAGCCTGTTGTTGGCCATCCACTAGATGGCTGTCGAGAATCGCTCAAAGATGGCACAGGAGATCGAGCAGCCCATTGGGAGAGTAGTGTCGTAATAAAATTCGTCTTGCCACTAGATCACCAGGAGATGGTACCAGGAAGGGTGCACCAGGATGATTCGGAATGCTGATTTTATGTCTGTCTTGGCAAGGAACGCCCCCCTTCGGATTGCCTTTATGTGACGGATGGCATCATCCAAGGTGTTATAGTAGACCGTCACCTTGTCGCATGGGATGGATCTATTGAAGGCCTCCTCATCATAGGGGTATGAAAGATTGTGAATAAAATGAAATTTCCCCTCTTCCTTCTTCTCGGCAACCTTGATGGGGGTTGGTTGGTTGGTTATTGGTTGCTTTACACCCTAATTAACTGCCAGGGTCATATCAAGGGTGGTGATGGTGATCGAATCTATGAGAAGGTAGAGACCATACCCCTACACTTTTACCGAGGCAGGTGTTCTTTTATATGCAGTGTCCCATAGGCAGGGCACTACATACAACAGCCGGTGGTCCTCTAGGAACCTTTGATAACCCAGTTGTTGCCACTGGGAGACATGCAGAAGGGAGTAGTAGTCAGCTCAAGCCAGAATTGAACCCCGGCCGCCCGCGCAGCAGACGAACGCCCTAACCACTCCACCACCCAGCACGCCTCCTTGATGGGGGAGACGCGAAAGTTAGGGAGGGGGGGTGAAGGGAAGGGACCCAGGATCCTGCCCGCCTCAATCTCACTGGTCAGCTTCTGGGTAACTATTGCCTTTTTGTCGTCGTCCATCCTGGGGTTTGGGTCTTGTACCCAGCTGGCCTGGAAACCCCGTGACTCCAGTTTGAAGCCGTCATTGAACCCTCGCACGAGGTATGACGACTTCTCCCTGTCATAGTCATGGAGGTGTTGTTCTGGAGCTGGAGCACAGGGGGAGCATCCCTGTGCTGGGTGGCTGCCGGCGGTAGCAGGAGTGCTTTAAGTCGCACCCGCTGGGACCCTCTGGACTCGCACCCCCTCTCCGGGAAGGGTGAAAGTGCCGCTTTGTGGCCTGGAGGAACAGGCCCAGGCTGATGTTCCCATATTGCTCTGTTCCAATAGCGTGCTGCCTCCGGAAGCCCTTGTCGTAGTGCTTCCAGTTATGGCCATCCCTTGCAAGGTTGGACACAAACTCTAGATGATGGAAGATGGCCTGGACCTCTTCCGGGAATTTCCGAGTGTAAACTTTACGGTGGCGTACTGCCTAAACGCTCTCTGCCACCATTCGATTGAAGTAATTTCCTTCTTATGTTTCGGGATCATTTTGAAGGATGGGATGTCGTCCCGGTTGAACTCCATCTCCTGCTTGTCTTCCAAGAGGAGCGCTGCCAGGTCGATGAAATGGCGCACCCAGATCCTGTTGCGCACCGTCTCGGGGACCTGTGCATCCAGGGGGTCTGCCCTGATGCTATACGTTAGGGAAGACTAACCAAGAAGGGTCATTCGAAGGGTAGAAGGTGGAATGACTGCGATTTCCCAGGCTGAACCCCCGAAGGTCCAGCAACTGCTGGGAGGGGCTGTGCCTGGGTTGCTGGAAGGGGCTGCTGAGTAGGCGGTGCCACTACAGCTATTGGGGCAGCAGGAAGTGGCTTCGCTGGAACAATTGGTGTGGCCTCTTGGTGCATGCCCCCATCCTGGGCAACCCGCCTTGACCCCTGGGTTGATGGGGGGCTGATGTCGGGGGTATGGGCGGCCATGGTTGTGCTACTGCAGCCACTGGGATGACGTCAGTGTCTTGGGAAACCCGCATTGTCCCCGTCACTGGCGTAAGGGGTGCTGCTGGGACATGGAGGGCTCTGGCTGACCACCCGGGCAACCCGCGTTGACTCCTGGGTCGTTGGCAGAGGGGCCTCCTTGATGTCATCTCGGATGCCCTCCATTGCCTCCTTCAGGATGTCGCCAGTGGATAGCTACATGAAAACTAGAACACAAGGAGGAATTAGAGCAATACACATTTAAAAAAGACAAAAAAACTACAAAGAGGTTTGTTGTTGCTTTAAATTATTAACGAGAACATCCTTGTTATGAGCAGGGATGGATGGTATAAAGGGCATTAAAGGTTTACTCAGTAATGGGGTTGGTCTGGCTTTACCATTAATTCCAATGAGAGCAGACCTCAGACAGGAAGCTTGAAAGACCTAGTAGAATTATGTAGGCCTACTTTATATTATGGATTCACTCATGTCCTAGGTTATAAATAAACCTTATTGTATGTAGGACGTTAGGTGAGGGGATTAAGTTGGGATGGTCTTTGAATAGTCATCACATTAATTGGATGGATTAGTTGGCTAGGTAAGTCAGGTGGGTCAGTCAATGAGCTTATTTTTGTTGTTAGTCGGCACGTGTGTCAACAGGTTTGTCAGTAAAGTTTGTCTACAGGTTATTCAAAGGGGTTATTCAGCAGATTAGTCAGTAGGGTTAAGCCCCATACCCACTTAGCGACTTTAGCGGCGACGGCCGACGGGCGACTGATAGGATCGCCGGTGGAGTCGCCGGGCGACTGGGTTATCAGTGGATCGCCGGGCGACTGCCCTGTTGGTATGGTGTGATTTCTGGGCGATGGGCGATGGGCCACAGGATCGCCGGCAAAATCGCCAGCAAAATCGCTGGCAAAATATCAAACTTGCTTGATATGCCAGTCGCCGGGCGACGACGACGGCCCTTCCACCAGTCGCCAGTCGCCGGTCGCCGCTAAAGTCGCTTAGTGGGTATGGCCCTTTAATGAGTGGGATAGTCATGGGTTTGTGGGTAGAACTATTCAGTTTGGTTAGTCAGTGGGCACGGGGGTGGACAAATAATGCTACTTTGGAAGCCGCTATCGAGAAAATGCATACCTCGGCCCCAATAATGCTACTTCAGGAGCCAATTTTTTGAAAGCTGGCTACGGAAATCTACTGTTATTTTACAAAATATCAAATAATCATTAGATTCTGCTTGCTCACGGAATACTTCTAGGTGTAGTCCATGCATTTTTACCATATCATTTGGCAAAATTCATGCACTTACATGAGAAAAGTGTGTGACAAAATATTTGCATCGAGTAAAGGTTGGGTCTGAAAAGTTACTCTGAAAACTCACTCTTTTCTCATGAATTGATAATACTGAAAATAAATTGAATATCTGATTTTGTAGTTATTACTAACAGTGCATTCCGTGGGTTATTCAAATTCTAATAATAATTGCATTTAATCAAAACCTCTAGTTTGTTTATGTCATCATTTTGCGGGAGGCTCCAAGGTATGCATTATCGGAGCTAAGGTTAGCACTTTCTCAGGGCTGGCTCCGGAAGCAGCATTATCTGTCCCCCAGCGTGGTGGGGTCAGCTGGTAAGTTAGTCAGTAATATTAGTCAGTAGATTTAGTCACTGAGTTAGCTGACAGTTTAGACATGGGTTAGTCATTACAGATAGTCAGTAGAATTACTCACGAGTTCAGTCAGTGGATTTAGTTAGCTGCTAAGTCAGTAGGATAGTCATATCAGTTAGTATTAGAATGTAGGATTAGTCAAATGTGTAAGTCAGCAGGTTAGTCCATTTTGTTAGTTGTTTAGTTAGTCAGTAGTGTTAGTGACCAGGTGTTTGAGGAAGTTAATCACATAAGATTGTTTGGGCAGCATAAAGCCAATGTTTCACTTTGACAGTAGTGAAATGAGGAAGGAGTCACGGTGTGACGTACCACCATATAATAATGTGTTCCGCTCTTAGCTAGCCAGAGTAGCTGTAAGCACTGTGTGAGTAAACATCCAGTGAAGGTTGGACCTTTAACCTGCAGTCTAGGTTCTGGAGTGAGGCATAGAAATTGTGTTAGAGCGCGGAGCGTTGACTGAATGTGTTTGAGGGGACTCTTACCTTGGGACTGATCATGGTCAATCGAGTGACTCACGGAATGACTATACATTGGATAATTAACAAACAAATCCTTTCACACGAGTGTTCACATCTTACATGATGCGGGAACTATAATTATGTATTGGACGACTGCAGTCGACGAGGAGGAGACTGCGAATGGAGCTAGCTATTATCTATAGAATTAAATACCACTTACACGCACTAACGTTAAATGGATAATTAACCTCCTTATAGTTCAAGATAGTCAGTAGGATTGGTCAGCAGGTTAGTCATTGGGTTAGTTGGTAGGTTAGTAAATAGGATTAGTCAATAGGTTAGTCAATAAGTTAGTCATATAGATTTGTTGGTATGGGTATAGTTAGTCGATAGGATTAGTCAGCAAGTTAGTCATTTTTTTAGGTGTTAGGATTAATCAGTTGGTAAGTCACTGCAGTTAGTCAGTATGTAATTAAGTCAGTGCAGTTAGTCAGTAGGGTAGCCTAGTAGGTTAATCAGTGAGATTAGTCAGTATAGTTAGTTGGCGGGTTAGTCAGTAGGTTAGTCATAGAGATGAGTTACTGTGAACGTATATATCTTTGCGCTTCTATATTTTCGCACACCAAGCAATGATTAGAATTTCTAGCATTCATAATTTCACGCATTTGATAGTTATTTCTATTTGTTCTTTTGCACTGATGTCCAGTGCAAAAGAATTAGTATATTCTTTGGGGCCTTCCATTTAGTACGTATGTAAAAATTCACAAATTCTAGACCCCCCAACCCCTCCTTAGGTGAAAATACGCATTGGATTTGTACAGGAACATACGCAAAATTCCTAGAATAACAGACCCCCCCCCAACCCCCCCCCCCCTTGGTGCGTACATACTTAATGGAAGGCCCCTTTAGAAATTAACGATTAATTGTTGTAGACTCTTACGTAGTGGCAAGAGTGAACTTAGTGACGCTAGTGTAATAGTAAGATGCCGAGCGGCGCTCCTGTCCTGTGGCCTAGGCATAATGTATAGGGTTGTTGTAGATGGTGGCGCCTCCATGCAGGGACGATTGTAACTGAGTTAGTGCACTCCTAAACAGGTACTTACCGGTACGAATGTGACACAGGTGCAATAGGGAAGACTGTTAGGGAGCATTATGATCAGATTGCGAAAATGCCCAGCTTGGGAGAACATCATGAGATTAAGGGCTTTATCATCTGCGATAGCTTTAAGGTAGAATTAGAAATAGGATTAGTTTGATGTAAGTGAGAATGAGATGTATGACAGGTTAAAAGGGAGAGAATCTTATGGGTATTAGGATACCTGTGTATAGTGTCAAGCCTGTGGCTGGCACTATATAAGCAGTGTGAGACTTGTAGACTTCGATCAGAACACATGGGAGCAATAGTCTAACAAACGGATCATAACGGGTAGTGTTGAGACGACAGTTACTACAGCAGGTGATAGTAAGGATCGAGACAGCTTAGGCTTAGCCTTACGGATGGAGTATTGGAAGTGTTATAATACTGATACGGATGGAGTCTTGGAAGTGACGGAGACTCCGGCACAGGTAGAGGGGAGGTGACTCTCTCAACAGTGTTGGATGCTATAGGCCTCGAAAGGGGAAGCTTAACCATAGCTATACCTGGTTGGAACGTTACTGATGTTGTTAGCATTATGAGATGGATGGCATGTAGATACTGTATGGATGAAATGACTATTTACTTGTATCTTTAGACTGTATCAATGGATATAATGAAATTACCTCTTGCCAAGCGCGTGTTCTTTGTATAGGAATGAGCCCCTTTACTTAGAATCTGTACCACTGGTGAACAGGCGAACATTCAAAATAAGATCTAATCGGATTAAGAACGAAGCTAGCTTATACAATGAACAATGACAACGAACTCCCTTAATTTATATAATAATCATCTTCATTCGAATATCATCATGTAGCAAGAAAGTAAATGACATGCGATAAGTATCAGGCAGTCCAACAAACTATCGAGTATATCCCCATAAGATGTAAATGAAACTAAGAATTATAACAACGAAACATCATAGAAATTAATGATATTAAGGGGCGATCCCCCAGGAGCCCCTTACTAGCCCTTGAGTGACCCAAGACAGAAAGTGTAGTTGTGATGTCACAAAAGACCTTTTTGGACAGTGGTTTTCCTATAGTATTGGCTGTCTGTAATGTCATTTTGTCACCAAATTCGGAGGTAAAGTTTACTGTACAATTTTATTGAAAACATAAAAGCACTATTGGAAAACACTTCAACGTTTGAACTTGGGCATACTGAAACTAACTATTTTCTCACAGCATGATAAATGAACCTTTTTTGTTAGTGAATTTAAATGTTCTTGCTGCTTTTATGTTAGCATTTCCAGGTTTCAGTAGATCAAAGGCCCAGACTGTTTATCAACAATTAGGAAGGCATGTGTGTTAATTGATCTGGCACATGATGCCCTTGGGGGCAATTGATCTGGCACATGTTGCCCTTGGGGCATGGGTGTTTTACTGATGCTTACACTGTTTATCTTATACAAACAATTACCCTAGTGAATGGTCATTTGGTAAACATGTATACTGAAAATAACTTAGTTGAGACAACCAAATCAACCAATACTGTTTACTTATCTAACTACTTTGCATGGTTTTGACATGTGAAATTTTTGGGTTGGTTCTACTTTTTCATAAGTTCTTTTCTTTGCAAAACTAAATTTTGCCCCCACACACACACTTAAATGAGTCAAATTGGTATATTAAATGGTGAGGCTGATACTAAGAGCTGGATCGCCCCTTGGCTTGGGGAGCTATATGCTTGTATAAATAACACCATCACTATAATACTGATAATTTCACTCACATCATATTTTTGCGCATTTATAGTGGACATGTGCGAAAATATTCACAGTGCGAAAATTAATGCGTCTACAGTAGTAAAGTTATTCAGCAAGATTAGTCAGTCAGGTCAGTTTGTGTGGTGAAGGACATTGAGTTTTAAAAATGGCTGTGTCGCCTGTCACTATACCTAAGTTAAGATCCATGTCGCATGTCAAATTTAAGAAATAACCCTGTCCCATGTCACTATCATTTTAAAGCTCCTGTCTCATGTTGAATTTCAGAAAATGGCCATGTCATTTGTCCCTTAGGTGCCATGTTGCATGTCAAATTAAATAAAGGGCCCTGTTGCAGTGTCGAATTAAGTGGTCCAGACCCATCGGCTGGAGTTCGCACCCCGGCAGTGGAGATAACTTGCAGCACAAAAAAAACAAAGAAACATTAATTTTATTAACAGGGAACGACATCCCTGTCAAACGTGAAATAATAACCCACATGCACCACTTTAGACCTAAGAATCTTGTGGTTTTCTAAAGCATTCTTGACACATAGATCTAAGCACAATGTGCGTTAAAGGGCTGTGTCACATTTGCCAAATAAAGGTCTGTACTAACAAAAACGTTTATGAGGGTGACAGCCCCTTCCGGTACCCCCATGGGGGGGAAGCACACAATATTTGATCTGAAATATAGACAAGTTCTCGTAGCATGATTCATTGAAATTGTTTTACTGGGTAATACCTGTAATGATTGGAGAGTTTAGATGTCTTTTGATGGGTTTATTATACTCAGGACATAACTCACGATTGGCAGGGCCGTCACGCAGTGCGTTAGTACCTATGATAGCCGCTGGTGGCGCTCGGGACGTTTACCGCGTCGATCTACAACACTACATTCCTCCCAACCTTGATATTAAAGTTATCTTTATAATTATTCAAGATAGTGTGGTTGGAGGTGTTATACTAGTGTTATACAATAATAGCATCATGAAATATCTCTTAGTTCTACTCTGAACTTACTTTGTGAATATATGATCTTATTGATCTTACTCTGAGAATTTTACTGAGTCAATAAAGTATATATATATATCTATCTTAGATATCTATCAGAGTCTTTTCTGGTGAGTCTTTGGGTCTTCGTAGTCTTTGAATATTCTCAGTCTTTAGTTCACTACTTGAGATATATGAAATAGAACATGATATAAGATAAGTAGTATCTTAATTAATAAAACTCTCTGAGATAAATGATCTTACTGTTAAACCTTACTTGCAAAGTTCTTTTACATTATTCAGATCTTTAAGTGGTGCATATTTGCTTTTAATTACACAATCCTTCAAGTGTCCGGGTGGTTTTCTGTTTCGAACAGGTCTCTCTCCGTGATTTGACCTGGGGGATTGTTCTGTGGTATGGGCATAGGGGGATCCGCTACTGGCGGAATAGCCTGTCCTGCTCCCTGATTGTGTTGGGGGGCAGGTGCGAGGTTCAGTACGAGATCATCATAGTCGAGATAGTCAGAGTCACACTTATCGTTGGTGTTGCATGGAACACAGTCATCCGGGATCCTCTTAAAGAACGAAGAGTTTCTCGTAATACGATGTCCCTCTCGCTCTGCGGTGATTTGCGATCCATTTCGCGTTGTTACGGTATATGGTGTGGGATCGTACATTTTCTTGAATCCGGTTGTTCAAAATGTACTTGAGAATGTGACTGAATACAAGTACCTAGGTACTTATCTTGATAAAAATCTGAACTTTGTTAAACAAACAACCGAAACAATCAAGTTGGTATCTTTCAAACTTTATTGTTTAACAAAACTTAAAAAATATGTTGATACACCTTCTATGATACGACTTTTTAAAGCATATATCCAACCGTTTTTTGATTACAATGATCTGTTTACGGAAACTACAACGGCATATTATTATAACAAACTTCATAGACTTCACCTCAGATGTTTACGGAGATGTTTACCTGATAATTATGAATATACTCACCATGAATTATATAATTTTACTGGTGTAAATTCAATTCAGGATAGAGGTCAGAGTCATTTGTTGAAACTTATGTATAAAAGAGCTCAGCAACAAGATTACATTTCTGTGCAAGAGAATTGAACCAGGGCGTACGATGCTCCCATTCTAAAGGTGCCTTTCCCTAATAATGAGTTATTTAAAAAAAGTGTCTTATATAGAGGTGCTACTGCTTGGAATGACTCTCCTCCTGTACAAAGAAATATTGGTACATTCTCTGCTTACAAGTCTGAATTAAAAATGAGACTCCGAGATAAACTAGACTAGGTTGATGTTGGTACATAGATAGGTTCATGTGTGTTTGTAAGTTTATTAAGAATGTTTCTGGGTTCCTTTTTTTCCTTGATGGTTATTAAAATGTTAAAATTAAAGGTATTAAAAGGTAATTATGTTGGTTGTTAGATTCAACCAAGGAGGTATTTGTCTACTAAGAGTTTGACTCAATTTAAAACCCTTTATGGGTACAGGTCAATTTCTATAAACTAGATTTTTCTTGAATTTCTAAAGTGATTTCACTATACTGGTTAAACCCAAATTGATATTAGTATTGTATCTTTTTATGCTGGTGTGAAATGAAAACCGAACAACTGTCTGTACGATTTCATATCAGAAATAAAAATTGGAACCTAAAAAAAAAAAAAATCTTTCTAGCCTGGCAGATGTTCGCGATGAGGCTTTTCCGTAGATTCCGAGCAGTGGTTTGTGGTCCGTTACCACGTAGACTGGTGCACCAAAGATATAGACGTGGAAGTGTTCACACGCCCATACTACAGCCAGGGCTTCACACTCCGTCTGACTGTAGCATTGCTCGACTGACGACAGCGCTTTACTTGCGTAGGTGATGACTTTCTGTCCGTCAGGATGCTTCTGGGCGAGTATCGCACCTAGTCCTACTGGGCTCACTTCGACGTAGATTGTAGTTATTTTATTCGGGTCGAAGTAGGCTAGTGCGGGAGAGTCGATAAGTCGTTCTTTGAGAGTGGAGAGCGCGTCATCCTGCTCTTTCATCCAGATCCACTCCTGTGATTGATGGGTGAGTCTGCGCAGTGGTTCGGTGAGTGTTGCGTAGTCTGGGATAAATTTCGCGCAGTAGTTGGCCATCCCGAGGAGACTTCGTAGCTCTCCTGGATTTGTCGGGGGCTGGATAGCGTTGATCTTCTCAGCCTTCTTCGGGTCGATTTCCATGCCTTTGTCGGAGAACTTGTACCCGTAGAATTCTAGGCTGGATTTGCCAAACTCACATTTCTTTTCATTGAGTGTCAGACCTTTTTTTCGCGAAGGCGTTTAAATACTGCATAGAGGTTTGCGTTGTGTTCTTCCTGTGTTTTGCCATAGACTATGATGTCGTCGCTGAAGTTTCTCACTCCTGATAGTCCGGCGAGGGCTGTCTGGATACAGTATTGGAATACCTCGGCTGCGGAGCATATCCCAAGTTCAGTCTTTTATAGCGTTTAAGCCCTGTGTGAGTTGGGAATGTTGTAATATAACGGGAGTCGGGGTGGAGTTCGATCTGGTGATATCCACTGGTCAGGTCTAATTTACTGAACACTGTCGCGCCGTTTAAATCGTGGATAATTTCCTCTACTGTGGGCATAGGGTGGCGTTCGCGTTCTATCGCCTTGTTCGCGATCCGCATATCGACACAGATTCTGACGTTCTCAGGATCCTTTGGTTTCGGGGCTGCGACGATGTTGGATACCCAAGGTGTCGATCAGACTGCGTCTTCGATGATGTCCGAAGTTTCTAACTTTTCAAGCGCGGCCTCAATTTTACTGCGTAGATGGAAAGGCTCTTTCCGATGTGGCTGTGCAGTGGGTTTGACGTCTTTGTTGATGTGCAGTTGTAGCTGCATGCCTTCAAGTTTCCCAATTCCGGTGAAAATGTCGCGGAATTCCTGACAAGTCTGGCTAGGTGTAGGACTCGCAGTGCTGATCTCAGATATCACTGCGTCACGGTTGATCTTGATCAGGTTCAAGGTCTCCGCAGTGGAACGAGATAGGAGCGCGCATTCATTGCCTTTGGTCGTGTAGACGTTCGCGATGTTGTGAGCGTACTTGCTTCTCAGCGTTGCGTGGAACATGCCTACCAGGGGTATAGGCAGTCGATCCTTGCCGTACGGATACAGGGTTGTGTCGGCTGGTTGAAGTGTCGGCGTGGGGTGAAGAGTATGGTACATATCGCTACTGGGTTACCATTAAGTTCGACCATGAACATGGGTTTTGGCTTGTGCGTTGACTTCACGGAGTAGAGTGGGACGGTTTTACGTTCTTCGTGTATCGAGAAGAGATATTTGTCCTCGTGTGCTTGGTAATTTTCGACGCTATATACATTATCGTGATGCTGTTGGGCCTGAGTCTGCGATGTCGGTTGAGGGTCTGCGTCATACTGTTCGTCCTGCTCCACGTTATTTACGTTTCGTCGTCCACGACCTCGGTAACCACGGCTACGGCCACGGCCACGGTTCCCGAGTCTCGGTGGTGGAGCTCCGCCTCGGCATTTCTTCGCATAATGCCCTACTGTATCACACTGTCGACACTCGGCGTTGTAGGCTGGACACTTTGGTCGTCCTCTGTCGTGAGGGTAGGGTCCGCCGCAGTGGTCGCATTTGGCTGTAGAGTTGTGTGTCAGAGTGTAGGATCCGCATCCACGTCCGCGATATCCACCGTTGGTGACGTTACGTCCTCGTGACATACCACATTGTCCGCCACGTTGAGTGTTTCCGCGTTGAGTGTTGCCGTGTTGAGTGTTGGAGTGTGGGTTGAACGGCTGATTAGTGTAATTTCGACGGCCTCGTTGTGTAGCGTGGACTTCCTTCTTTTCGATGTCCATAGCGTAGCTGATCGCCTTTTCCATCGCCTTGCCCTGTTTGACGAGTTGATCTAGAGTGATGGTCATATCGGATAACGCCTTTGTTCGGAGTTTTGACGATCTGCGTTTTTGGATGATCTGCGACTTTACCTCGGAGTCAGTGTCGGCGAAGTCACATGTCGCGGCGAGTTTCTTGAGTCGGGTCACGAACTGGTTGAGATTTTCGTCCTGGAGTTGCGTTGCCTCACGGAAGTTGAACCTTTCATATTCGACTTGGACTTTAGGCGTGTAGAGCTCATTCAGGGCTTCCAGTGAGCGTACGTAGATGTCACGTGGATTCTACGCTTCGGGTGCTGGGACGGTTAGCGTCCGGAAGTCGTCATACACTGCCTCACCTGCGTAGTCTAGGAGTAGTGCGAGTTTGCGTCGAGCGTTGGTGATATCAAGTGCTAGGGCCCTATTTTCAAACCGTTGTACATATTTCCTCCACCTTGGGGCAATATTGGATGTGTCGGTGGTGTCAAAGATGGGGAATGCTGTCAGTGCTAAAGCCATTTTTATTTGTCAGAGTAGGGTAAATGAGTGTAGCAGTTGAGTAGAGTTGAGTGTAGGGTCCTGCTAACACACTCATATAGGCTAAACACACTGGTAGTACTGTTCTGGGTTGTCACACACTGTCACTATACACACAGCACTGGGCCTTGAAAACACACACTTGTCATAACTTCTGGCAGTTAGGGTAGTCACACACAGTTCATAGGGTAGCATACTGCCACTTTGACACATGCAGGTTAGTAGATGGACATAGATTCATCACTTTGTGAGATTGGGACAGGCAACTCTGTGTTTACTTTCTGGTGATCACCAAATTCCTCTATTTTCGCCCAGGGAAAAGAGTTATTTAGTAGAAATGGGGAGCCTTATGAGCGGCTGGGTGATCACTAAACCTTTCTACAGGGTCATTCCAATTATTCCTCGTCGCCATTGTAATGATTGGAGAGTTTAGATGTATCTTGATGGGTTTATTATACTCAGGACATGTCTCACGATCGGCAGGGCCGTCATGCGGTGCGTTAGTACCTATGATAGCCACAGGTGCTGCTCGGGACGTTTCCCGCGTCGATCTACAACACTACAATACCAATATTGTGCCTTTTGCTACGTGTCTGTTGAGAATATTGTGTACAGACACATAGCAAGTATAGCAATGAGTCGTTTTCAGGACCGTTAAATTAACCCAAAACAATTATATCACATAACCTACGGGTTGTGTGAGATTTCGTAGAGGGATGAGTTGTTGTTAGACAACAAACAGGTCGCCACTAGACTTTATTTTCATTTATAATTTTTCTTTCCTTTTCTATAAGAGAGAGAGGATATTAGGGCTACTAGACCCTACCAGACCCGGTGGGATGCATTCTGAGTAAGATGGACAAGTAAATCCAAGTTTCAGATTTTACGAGTTTTTGAAGTTCTGACCCACAAGCCTGATTTCAATGAGTTGTGACATGTTAGGGAGAAGAAACGTTCCCCAGTAGGGTGGGACGCATTCTGAAAAAGGTGGAAAAGTAAATCCAAGTTTCTGATTTTACGCGTTTTTGACGTTCTGAAAAACGAGCCTGATTTCAATGAGTTGTGACATGTTAGGAAGGGTAAGAAACATTTCCCAGTAAGGTGGGATGCATTCTGAGTAAGACCCCTCCCAGACCCCTCCCAGACCCCCACCTCCTGACCCACCCCTGACCCCTTCCTGACCCATCCCTGACCCACCCCTGGCCCCCTCCTGACCCATCCCTGACCCCCCCCCCCCCCCCGAGCTACCCCTTACCCCTACTAGACCCCCTCCCAGACCCCCACCCAGACCCCCTCACAGACCTACCCAGAGATCCCCTCACAGGTCCCCTCCCAGACCAACCCAGACCCCCTCCCAGACCCCCACCCAGATCCCCTCCTAGACCCCCTCCAAGACCACCACCCAGACCCCTACCCCCTACCCCTTACCCCCATACTGTGTCAGGCATGCCAGTCACAGAACGTCATTTCCGCGGAAAAAAACTAAATTCATTAAAAACGCATTTAAAACTATCTTTTATGGAGGAATACACTTAGTATGCTATTAGAAGGACCCCAACAAATGTTCCCTAACTAAATACAGCAAAAAGAATCACTAAAAAATAGTCACATTTTTCCATTTTTGTCACCAAATCTGTCAGGGAGCCCCCAACCCCCTATATACAAAAATATTTTCTCCTCGGATTTGGACAGATCTCAAAAATGACCCAAAATGATTGAAAAACCGCGGAATTCCGCGGATCCGCGGAAGTCTGGCATGTGCAACATAGTTCAAAGGCTTGGAGACACACATAGACTATTGCCCTCCTCAATAGCTCAGTGGAAAAACACTTGCTTCCAAATCCCAAGGTAGGGTGTTCGAGTCCAGCCAGCACCAGAAAGAACATTCAAATTTAAATTGTATGTATCAGATATGAGATATCAGATATGAGGCAGAGGGGGTGAGGCAGAGGCAGAGCAGGCGAAGTACCAGGTACCGGGATGGGCATACCAGGTACGGAGATGGGCATACCAGGTTCAGGAATAGGCATACCTGGTTCAGGGATAGGCATACCAGGTAAAACATATCACAACAACTACCAGACCTATCACAACCACAAAACTTGTCACTTCCCCTCTCCCCATAGAGTTCAATGATTAACAGAAATTAAGTCCCAAGCCCAAATGACCTGCTTGCAAAACCCAACCGATTTTGGACTTGCCTCCCATAGACGCCCATACAACGCGGATGTTAAACCTGTCATTGAGCAAAAATTGCTGAAGCTTGTTCCCGCAATCCAGTCAATAATAATATACAGACACGCTGCAAAACTCCAACCAGCGGACCAAAAAAGAAATATATGTACCCAATATAATATTCTTAGCTCACCACTAGACTTTGCACACAGTACAAGACCTTACGCAACGCGACCAATAACCACTTTTCTCTGTATTTATATTCCAGGTTACTAGACAGTCTGACAAGTACAATTCGATTCCTCTGGCGGAATGTCCCATCTGCGGTAAGATCAACCAAAACGCCAGCTTACTGAGACGTCATATGCGCACGCACACTGGAGAGAAGCCATTTTTCTGTGATATATGTGGACGAGCTTTTTCTATAAGGACAAATATGGAAAGACATAAAAAGATCCACATTTCAACACCAACTAACACTGTATATGGAAGTTTAAGTTGATCACAAAAACGACTTGCCCATACCAGCAGTCGGCAGATGTAAAGCTTCGTTTCTAATGGCATTATTCTATAAAGAATACCATTTGTTTAAAGGAATTTCTAGCTTTCAAGTTTTATATACATGTAGTTCTTAGGAATGTTTTGTTCATAATCACCGTGTGTTTATAAAAAGAAGCTGATACATTATTTTGATTTCGCATTGTTTATTTCAACATGAATTATTTACATTCTTTTGTGTATAACAATTATGACTTGGGTTCTTATATACATATGACAGGCAGTATGTTATGGTATTGGACCCTATACAATAATCAATGCATAGTACTCTTTTTCGGTGGTGGAATAATACTTAATTATGAATAGCTAGCATCACAGTTAACACTCCTCATGATTCACGCTAACATTCTAACACAATTTCACACATCGCTTTCTCAAAGTACTACAGCAGAATTTGTTTGGATGTCAGTGACATGATTTGAAAAAAAGGAATGAAGTTCCATTTTCGCCTGGAATTTTATTCATGAAATTCCCTTATAAATATACCGTTCAAGTAAGGTATCCTTTAGTAATAGAATAACAAGAATCGAAAGAATTTATATGGCTGACATACCTCCAACAAGAAATACTGTTCAAACTTCCCAGACAACAATCAATACTAAAAAAAATAAGAATAATATTCAACTGTTATTCGAGGTTATTCTTTTTTTAAATACAAAGCAAAGAAGAAAGTTTTAAATCTCCAGGTTTTTTCGAGTTGGCTTAACCAGCAGACCGACAAGTGCACCCCAACCTTTTACCAACTGCTACATCCAACTAACCAAGTCACCCGCAACTTGCACAACACCAAGAGGAAAGGTTCAGGTTTAGCTTAATAGTTATGGCTATATTTTACGAAGAATTCAATACACTCTCCATCGGATTATCAAATTCAATCGACACATTACTAAATTTCAGTTAATCCAAATATTTTAAGTTTCACGTTAGGCATCACGCTTTTCATCTAGGATAGACTTAGAAAATTCAGCCTGACATTCTAAATTCAAGCTAGGTGTATTCATAGTTCATGAATTTGGTGCTTTGTCAAGCTCGGTTTTATATTAAATGAAAGACAGTACAACGCTAAAAATGAAAAGATTACGTATGGTAGACTCGTAGAATTGTTTGTTTTCCTAGAGTACAGTGCTGCTAAGGAACATTGCAATGACATCTAAAATAACAAGACGACTCAAACTTAAAAGGAAGCAATGTAGGCAATGAAATAGTAAAAGAAACCAAAAGTGTGTACATGTACACTTAAAAAGTTCATTTAGCTGAGAAAATTAACGGTGAATTGCTCTTATTCACTGGATAACTCTTGGCAGAAACATTTCAATAAACGTTAGCTTGCCAGAAACTATAAGTCTTCAACAAGGTACTAATTAAGTCCATCTATATACTCTTGCAAATGGTTTAAATGTTACATTGCCCAAAGGCAATCATTATTTTTTGTTAATAAACTACATGCACAAGGCACGACCTGAGTTCATAATGCTCGAAGAATCCGAGAATATTCTCTTCGATCAAGTACAGGTGTGAAATTTACAACAAGGGTGTTTTATCCCTGATTCAGGGTACACCTCAGATTATTCACAACCATGAGAAAAGGAAATTCGTCAATACATCTAAATTGTACGTTTTTTTTTGTGTTTTTTTCAATTGGTTTAAACTTTGAAATAGTTTTTATCCCTTTGCCAAAATTACGGAGGTCTTAATCAAAATCAGTCTCGTGTAAATCATTTAATTTTACTATAGAGAATTTAGGCCTGAAAAGGAGTGTTCTTGGGAAGGGTTGGTGAGTTGGATGCCCATGGTGCCTTCTATGTGTGGAGGTATCGGTAAGCTGTGATCCCGATGGAGACGACGACGGCAGCACCCGCCACACCTGCTGCCCACGCCCAATTCGACCACTGCAAAAACGGGAAACCAACCAGATTAACTAGGGGATCCAATACCAGGACAAGGTGCCACTCGCGCACGTAATTCACAACCCCAACTCGATTTACATGACATTGATACCCATGTAGAATGCTGCTTGTTTTCCTCTTGTGTTTTTTTTTTGTAAAGATAACGCGGCTAGTTTTGAACAAGAAGTTACTATGCTACTCATACATTATAGGTTTTACAGTGATGACACCGACATTATTTTGATATCTCCTGGGAGCCAACGTTGATTGGCTTTTCAGACTTTGTTACGTTGACATTAATTTAGATACTAATTTAAGACTATTATTCAACATTTACCATGATATCTGAAACAAGTTTAAGGTAATGCATCCATGAAATCAAAATGCTAGTATAAACATGAAAATCAGTAGAGTCATAGATTAAAACACGAAGAAGAATATGCAAAGAAGTACATATATGTCACCGAGTTAGATTTTGTGCTAGAAAGTTTTTAACAATAAAAGTTTTTCAAAATTGGAAAAATTATTAAATATCATAAAAATGGTTAAAAAATACTTTCAGAAAAAATCTGATGCATGATTTGGTTTGGCAGGATCATGATCGAATTAATTATGCACATAAAAGTATTTGGAGCCATTCAATGGTCATTTAGTGACCAGTTTCCCAAGTCATAATGCAAATTCTTAAAGCAAAATATATTTTCAAATTGATCTGGGAAAAAAGTTTACCCAAAATATTAATTTTTTAGGGGGCAAATAAAATAAATGTAGTATGCAGAATAAGCATGCAAAGTTTCAATATACCTTCCCGACCTAATTTTTGAGAAATATATCTTTAGAATATGTTTATGGGGAAGACCGGGTATAGGCCTCACAGGCCGGGAAGAGACCACCCACAGGCCCGGGAGAGGCCCGATGCTGGGGGAGAGTGTCGTGATGTTTTATCATTCAAAGTTATGATGACCCGTCCATAGAGGAGAGTAAAAAAATGTTTGTCAGTCTACAAAAACTCAATGTTTATATAATGTTCTCTTATCTCAATCATGTTGTCCTTTTCACCAAGTGATGTCAATGTAGATATAAACACTCGCTGAAGTTTGTAAATCTTTGTGATCATTTTAACCATCTATCATGTCACTTTGAATTACTTTTTACACTTTGTAATTTGAAGAAAAACGATTTTTTTCTGAATCCCCCTGCTCTCTGCCATGGTGGCGATAATTGGTGGGTTTCAGAACGTCAATCGGGCGAATAAGATTGTGAGCCTCCTGTTTTTCGCCTGATTGGCATATCCCAGAATCCTTTGCGAAGCGGAGAGCACTTCAGTGTTTCTCCTATTATTGTCCTGAGATTAGTGTTTAATTTTGTCTCTTCTATAGTCATAAAATAACTCTGGTTTCAACATTTTCTCATATCGACATAACAGAATATGTATTGCTAGAGCTATGTGTTAAAGACTTAATAAAAATAGGGAACATTTTGAGTAAATGTGTTACTTTGAATTACATTGGATCAAAGAGAAGGTGTCGGAGGTGAAGCCAAACTCATAGAAACTGTCAAAATAATTCTAAAGTAAGAATAGTACACTAAAAGTCGAAATTTGTGTATGCAATTAAAGTAGAACTATTTCTGTATCGTGAAAAATTGTTAAAATAATTTTAGGATTTCGTTATATGTGGAAAAAATTGTATTTTGTGAATCTCGTAGTTCCTCGTAGCTCTCCGTTAACTCCCGAGATACGGAACCCCAATTGGGCGAAATTCGCCCAATTGCGCACTAAATCATGGATGCATTACCTTAGAGCTCACGCGAAAAGAAATGTTTCAAAAGTCCGATAGCCCTGTATTATAACATGTTAATATCTATTTTGATATATTACATGGGACAAAACGGCCCTAGTATCCAAACAATCGGTGTAAGGTCTATTGTCATAAGTGTGAGGCCACTCTCACACCTCTGGTGCGAATTTGCACGAGGCAATCCTGGACAGAGCCCATGATGTCAGGGGAGGCATTGGGCCTATGAAGTGCATGGCAGTGAGTCAAGTTTTAAAAATCATAACTCTAAAACCACAACTTGCAAAACTAAGAAAAAAATCAAGGTGAAAATTCAAATACCAAGCTAATAAATATGAAAGTTACAAATTTTGCTGAAGGATAGTTTTTAGAAAGGATAGACTTATATTTTGCCCCTTGCCCATAGTGATACTGATAGACCAATGCCTCCCATGACGTCACAAGCCTTGTTTGTATCTGTGACTAGGAGGTATACCTGCTCTCCCTGCTAATCGGGTTATTGCATGTAGTTTATGTCTAATTAGATAATAAGATGAAAAGAAATAATTGTTAACTCTTAAAGTATCAAATAGATGAAGGATGAACACATTTCAAGTCAAAAAACGGCTTTGCGTGTCTCCTTTAAATAAAAGAAAACTGAACGGAAAACATTTTTGTAGATGTTTTTATATCATGTATGTATCAAAAAAACTTAATTTTACTGACCCCTCCTTCTGACTTCTTCTTGTCCCCTTTGTTATTGTCTTGACCCATCATACGCTGGTACATGGCACGCTCCCGCTCTTCTTGAACCTTTTGACGATTTGTCAATCTCGACAACTCACTGTGGATGATCTGAAAAACGATTGGCCTCACGTCATCAATAATATTGTACTACAGACTACATATAAGCTACAACCTTCGTTAGAGACAATTAGAATGGATTGAAATAATTGAAGATTTCGATGTTTCTCTAATCATAAACCTAAAAAATAACACCCAAAAGCCACGTCCCCACTTGGGTGATTAAGATTTTAGTAGTCGGGGGATTAGTGTTAACCCTTTTTTTGCATAAGGAAACGGTTAATACTAGTCGCCGTGCAACTTCAATTTTAGTTGCCCAAGTTGGGATGCGGCTTTAATCTCACTGCAGTGTTATCTATATTCTTGTATTCTGCTGTTTGACAATATTTACATTGACATCCCATTAAAGCATATTAACCGTGCAAAAAGCATAAAAAGTGCGAAATGAAAAGTCCAACCACTAATAAACGGCTCACTCGTAAAATATGCGTGTTACCAAATGTCCTGCCTAATAGTTTAACATTGAAATATGAAAGGAAAACATGTCACACCTTGCTCTCTGGCTCGAATTTCAGCGCCCTTTTCATGCAGGCAATTGCTTCCTTAACATCTCCTTGCGATGACATACATTTCCCTTTTCTAAACAATGCTTTGACATTATTTGGTTGGATGCGGAGAACGCTATCACAGGACTTCACCGCTGCATCATAAATTTCAACCTGCGGCAAATGAAGAAAAGATTTTAGGCAGATACATTTCAGGTTTAAGGCTGTTTGATTACAACAATTACAGTTACGATTATCATATAAGAATATTTTCAAACTTTAATTAATAGCTTATGCAAATAACTGAAATATTATTCAATGATCCTCCATTTCTTGTAGAAACCTGCATTTAATTCACAGAGATTATTCTTTTTTTTTTTTTTTTTTTTTTAAATATTTGAAACCAACTTCACTTACATAGACGTTTGTGTTCTTCCAGCCGGTAATAAGGGGGTATGGGGAATGATAATGGGTTTACATGGAGATGGACAAAATGAGGGGTATAATATAATATAATAGTACAACAATATAAATGGCCGAAGGTATAATATCGAAGATCTTGGATTCTAGGAACTGTATTCTGAGGGCTGCAGACTATGATTTCTCAAACTCTAAAACATGAAACTTTCTCTAAGTGATACATGAACCCGTCTGAAAGACTGTTCCAAGTTCTACCTACCTTAAGTTGTGCAGCTGCAAGGTTGTTATAACACTTCAAACGCATATCAATGAGTTTTTGAAGCTCTTCTGGTTTTTCAGCATGAGACTCTCCCTGATCATCAAGGACCTTAATGGCTCTGAAATGTAATATAGTCATAACAATGTTTACGTTGGTTGAGATTAGATACAAAATATTATAGAGAATGCCATCGGGATCGCTTGTCATGAAAAAAGTCCCTTTAAAAGGTGGCATTTTGGAAAATAAAGGTTGGATAAGGAAAAAAAGTCATTTAAAAATCATAGTTTTAAATAATTTCATGATGAAATTAGGTTGGTTGGTTAGTTATTGGGGTTTAACGCCGTAGCAACATCTAAGGTCATATCACGGCGAGAACAGAGTTTGACAATTCTGTCTTGGATGATCGTATCTATGGAATGATCGAATCTATGAGAAGATAGAGACCATACCCCTACACATTTACCGAGGTAGGTGTTCTTTAATGTGCCTGGTCCCATAGACAGGGCCATACACACAACAGCCGGTGGTCTACCAGAGACCTTTGATAACCCAGTTGTTGCCACTGGGAGACATGTAGAGGGGTATAGTAGCCAGCTCACCCCAGCCCAGGATTGAAGATGAAATTAGGTCAAAACCATATGTTTCATTGTTCCTTTCTGCTTGGTGCTACTACCTTTAAAGGATTCAATGTTAATTTCACTTTTGGTTTGAAATAAATGATATCCTGTCCAAGGCTGTAGGCAAGGGAGGGTAATTATGGTTGTCTAACCACTCTTCATTGGTTTGAACAGCATTTTGTGTTTAGAATTGTAAGTAGGTCCTAGAAATAACCCCTCTTATTTCCAAACCAGATCAGCAACAAGTTAGCGTTTCAAAACCTTTATTTCTTAGAAACTCCATTTATGTTTTTCAAGAACGCTATCCTTGATGATTAGGTCAGAATACTTTGGAATGCAAAAATGGCACTCATTATATGTTTAAATGAGTCATATTACCCTTGAAATGCATCATTTTTCATAGATTCAAAACAATAGGTGTGTTCAGTCCAGATTCTTCATGGCTTTTTTGTCATTCTTACAAATTATTACACTTATTGGTCACTTGAAATGAAAAAAAGTCGTTGAAAGTGTGATGAATTGTCCATTCATCTTTTGTGGTACGTACTATAAAGCTAGAAATCGGGTATAATCAATTAGTTATGTGAACTGATTGCATAATGTGGTAATTGCCAGCTAATAATGAAATGATGTAAAAGAACGAAATGGGTACGAAAGTGGACTGAAATCTGTAATTGGGTACGAAAAGCCCGAAAAATGGAAGTGACTGGAAATGAATTCATGAGAGTCACGTGATCAAAGGTGTGCCAGCCATATAAACCCCCTGCTGATTATGTAAGCACTTAGGGTTGGCGGGCCCGGTCTTAATTGGGCCTAAGAGGGGTGGGTTCCACCAGGTCCCACTTCCACAGTTTTTGATAATTCTGAAATGGGGAATAAACTAAATATATATCACTCTCTTCTGATAGTTCTTTAGGATTCATACCTAAAAGGTTAACTCGTCCCTATTCCTAGTCACTATTTTCCACAGTATGTAATGGGGAATAAACTAAATATATATCCCTCTCTTCTGATAGTTCTTAAGGGTTCATACCTAAAAGGCTAACTCATCCCTATTCCTAGTCACTATTTTCCAAAGTTAGTAATGGGAATAGATGATCTTTACCCTCGAGAGAGCCCTCCCAGGGGAAGGAGCATTCCTCGGGGTTTATTCGAAGGCCTCCCGGTCAAAGTGACCAATCAGAGTTGACCTGTAAGGGGGTGCTATGGCCCGAAATAAACAGTTCCTTCTTTGCACTCCTTGTGTTCACACGCGTTTTCTTTGAGATGACCTGCCTTCCAGTTAGCTTGAGCTTGAGATCTCCAAGAGTAGAAGTTAATAGCAAAGTAAAGCTTAATTAGGAGTCCTGAATTGCTGAGAAGTTAAACCTTTGACCCGAAAGCCAGAAGATGGCCTAAAAGGCTGAAACCCCGTAGTAGCCTGAAAGACCGGTATGATATGGATGCCCAAAATACTAGGCGGCTGGCCGAGAACAACAGGAACGAAGGTAAGACCTGCTCGGCACTACGCTACCACCCTTTAATTGCGAGCGAAGACCCAACTTCCTGGACAGGAGGATTAGCCGGCAGATAACCTGAACGCCTGAGACTGACCCGACCCGAGACTGTCTGCCCAGACAGGCAGCCCCTCCCACTTTTTTCTGCTTTCCAAACATAGAGACCCGACCCCCGACCATCTCAAACATGCCCCTCCTCAGGCCTCCAAGCACATAGTATGAACGGCTCGTCTGTTCACCCTCATGCATGAGGCACAAATCTCAATATTACAAACTGGCCTCCTGCCCGAATTCCCAATTGGCCCGAATCATATCACAAAAGGAAAATAAAGGTTTTAAAGGTCCATGAATCAAAAAAAAAAAAAAAAAAGTAAAAAAAAAAGTGTTTTTTTCAAGGTCCCGCTTTGAGGCTTGCAATTATTAAGATACATCAATAAACTGAAGTAGAGATTATGCTTTTCAGAAACGACATAAAACATATAAATCATAATTTCTACGCAAAAATTAAAAGCAGGGGAAAATCATCCTATTTCAAAACGGATTTATTATGCTGCCATAAAAAAACAGTGTAAATAGAAAACCGGGCTACTTACTTGCTGTAGGAATTAATAGCACCTGCATATTCTGTTCGACTATAGTGAAAGTTCCCACGTTCTCTCTTCTTGTCTCTAAGTAAATAAGAAGGATATTACATGTAAATAATTATCATCGGGGATAAGCTACAACCACAACAGACAATAGTACCGGTATGCACATTCATATGTATGATGGCACTATAGCTGTAGTCAGTATTTGGTTAAGTCTTTTTTGTAATAAGTCATTTTCAGTTAAAATTCATAGTTATACCTAGTTCACGTCCATAGTGAATATTGGTCTCAACAATTATAATTGGTAAGTAATATAGTTTGTGACCCTCCTGATCTACCTGATCAACACCACCTTTTAAGAAAAACAAATCACTGATGAGTTTTCATAAATAGATCTGAAAGACCTTATGCAACGTAAGGTAATTTAGGAGCAAAAGTGATGTATAAGAAAATCGCATACAATAGTCTATAAAACAATAAGCATTACAAGGTCACAGGTGGAATTATGGAAGAAAAGAATCGGTTATAAAACCAAAAGAAATCCGGCTTATAAAACCGAAAGAAATCCGCCTAAACGACCAACACAACACTCCGGGTTTGACCGGAGACGACGGCAGCGACCGCGATGCCGGAGAAAAAGGGACTCCCAAAGAGCAAGAAAAGTATACATTTACACAAGTATACAAACTTCTCATGAACCTGCGCATTAATATTGCAGTGCAGACCGTGGTGGCGGGACAGCTTACATTGGTTTATAAGTATCTTTGGGATACACTACTAGCCCAGGCTTTTGATATAATATGGTGTATCATTATGAATAACCATGTGGAAAATTTGCTTTTATCTTAATACTTGAATATTCTGGTGTAAAAACTTCATTAGAAGTGAATTTTTGGCTTTGAGACTATATGAGAATCCCATCAGTGCCCCATTGTTTACCAAGTTCTAGTCAGTGAGTACCAGTTGTAGCCAATTAACACCTTCAGATGGGGGCTCAATATGAGGTGGCTATAGGTCATTCCCGCCACCGTACCCACGGACAGGTGGCAGCAGGCCCAGTAAGAAAGATGTTTATGTGTGTATAAACGAATATAAAGGGTAATAACTGCATTAACAATATACAGAAACGATTATTAGAAAATTCAACTTACGCTTCCATAAGCCTTTCTTCGATGTCCATCTTGGCATAGTTCGTACTTCCATGAACTTCGGCCAGGTGGATCTCATAAATCATGTGCGCATTAGGAGGAATGTCTGGTTTCCTGGAAGATGTCAAAAATTTCGAAAGTGATTTAAAAATGATTTGAACAAAATCGTAGGCGAAAGAAAAAGTAGGGCCCACCAGCTCAATAACCCTAAACACGAGTAAGAGTAACTATTTTGCCGAGTTGACCAACTGGTTTCCAAGTGTATCGAAATTAATCGCCAGAATCTAACCATAAATCCTTTTCCACTTTGTAGATGAGGCCCATATCAAGAGATGGTCAAGTCTATTCCCTTCATCTGGTGGAATCTTCGACACGGGACAACAGCTCAAAACTTGCGAGGTACCCATATATCCATCCCTGAAATATGCACCTTTGGCAAAGTTATGATTCGCTATTTTGTCAATTCATAAGATAAACAAGAAACATGTTATGATGATCGCAAACGATCTATTAGTCAACAAATCTTTATTTTGACTTAAATCATAATTATAAAAAAAAAAAAAAATTCTAATGATCACTGAGAGCAGCATACAGAATGTTGGCATTGACAAGGGGGGAGGGGGAAGGGGGAAGGGGGGGGGGAGGAGAGCCCAATCAAATTTAATTCTGTTACATGGCAAAAGAACAAAGCCATGAGCTCACGATATATTATATTGAAAAGATCCTACATCAATTTGCAAATTTTCTCTAATTAGCAAATTGAAAAGGATTTTTTTCACTAAAAAGAAGACATTTTCAAGTGGTCATTTATACTCATATTTGAAAACATTTCTGACCTCTCACTTACGGCTTCGGTCAAATGCTATCGGAAGTGAGTATAAATGGCATCATACTATTTTAATGGTGTCTTCTGATATACCTAGTATAATCATAAATTTCTTACTTACCGACCTATTTCGCCATAGGCATAGGCTGGGTCAGTGGTGATAACGGCTGTCTCATCAAGTTCCATCAATGAACAGCAAAGATCGAAAGCTGAAGGAGAAAACAGTTTCAGTCTTTTTCTGAAATACAGAATTATACGATCTATCAATCTGTCAGAATTTATAACACTTGTAGGCCTTCTTTTGTAGAGATCTGACCCTATATCAAAATTTGATACTGTAACGGGAATGGGGCAGGCCCTGGCCACCCTACTTGAGTTCCTCTCTCCCTTTTACCACCCCTTAGTTACATGGGAGGCTTGCTAGGCTGAGGATGGTTCAGTCAGACTACTTTAGGGGGAGTTGGAGCTGCGCCCCACCCCTTTTGGTAGTGATTGACAGCCATCCTGGCTTGGGGTCTAGACCTCCCACTATGATTGCTTAACCTTAGCCAATCAGAGTGGTCGAGCCTTCCTTGCATTCTTGGGAGGTACAGACCCTGCCTTGGCCAATTAGAATCCCCCTTCATAATCTGGAGGAGACCCAAACTCCCCCAAGAACTCTCCCTGAGGGAGCCAGATTCGGAATCTTTGAATAACTGTGTTCAACACTGCAAAGTTGTTCTCTTCCCCAAATCCACCACCACCCACTATAGATCTTCATCTGCCTATTTTATTCATTGTAAGTAGTATCATTTCTGGGAGTGTTTTCAACTGTCATTGTCTGTATTTCTGTCTTTTCGTCACAATAATATTATATCTGTCAACTTGAGTCATATTGTTTTGGTTTTCTATTCACAAATCTAATTGGACGAAACTATGTGATGAAACCCATTCCTGTTACAATACTTTATTACAGGGTTTCAACAGACTGGAGACTTCAAAATTCCCTGAAATTTCTCTGACTTTTCCCTGAAATATTTTATTTTTCCCTGACCAATAAAATGGCAAAATCATTCTATTAAACAATGTCAAACCACTCCTAGAGACATCTTTTTCTCCCATAAAAAGTCCTATAAAACATTCTTGGTTACTCTAGTAGCCAAGATGATGCTGCCAGATCACAGCAATCCTCTTCATATTTTAAAATGCATGTGAAGGGGTTTGGAAATTATAAATTAGCTTTTGCCTTGCCTCCAACAGACTCTTGTGACTTTATGCATTTAATTTCACTTTCTGATTTTGAATTCTTATTGTTACTTTCGATTACAACTGAATACATACTAAATGATTTGCAAAAACATGTGGTATATTTATTCACAGCATAGTGAAGTCTATTTTATCTTACTTTATTCATGATTATATACAAATTGTGAAAGTGTCAGAGCTGGCCAGTTTCATACTCATAGATCTGGAAATTCCACTTTCCCCTGACCATGATCAATTTTCCCTGACATTTCTTTTTTTAATTTCAAGTTTTCCCTGACCAATTCCAAAATTCCCTGACTTTTCCCTGACCTTGAAAAAAATAATGTTTCTTTGACTTTTTCCTGACCTGTGGCAACCCTGCTGGTATGCAGATGTCAATCGCTGACATATGCATCCAACCAGGAACCACCAATACCCAAGCCACACCCCTTTTAGAAGAATTAGGTGGGGGAATGGGGAGGGGGATGTAGAGGAGAGGGGAGAAGAGGGTAATTGTTACAAACAAATGAGGGCATTTCAAACCCAATTGATTTTATACAATGAAAAAACATCCGCTGGTAAACCTTTGGGGGCACTCTTACCAGTAACCACGATAGGACACCCCCAAAGCAAAAACGCAAGATATTTATTAACGAGTATATGGCGTATCTTACGAATTTGACCTATAATCAGTCAAGTTAAAAGTTAAAGAAATTCTTAGTGTCAACCCTGACTGCTCCTCACAGGTTAAATGAAAGGCATTAGAAAACCTCAGTGCATTTGAGAGCAATAAATGGTAGCTGAGCAGCAACATAAAATGTAACCTATACATAGCCAATAGGGAATGTTCAACAAAAGCAGCTAGAAGTGGCTCCAGCCAGTCACCAAATTGCCTGTAGTGTTGATTACAGGTACTTGCAGTGGGTGCTGGTGACACACCTTACTGCACATATCACAGGTGCCAGTGGTCCCCGGTCAAGGTGTGTCACATGTATACGCCTGGCTGGGACCAGTCAGGCCTTTCTGCACCGCTATTTAGCCGTACATGACCTATTAACCATATTGAACGTTGAACCTTAGTGCGTATAGGGAATTTAGCTGCTCATATATAAGAGGGCCAAAAAATAATTGTGTGTACCGGTTTCCCGACCGACCCTAATATTTTGCCCGACCCTAACTACCATTTAATGAAAATATTTTTTCAAACTATTAAAAGGAGACTAAAATGAGCAAGTGAACATTAAATCACTCATACATTATGAAACCTGAACACAACAATAATTTTTGGCCTTAACTTACCTTGTAAATAATCCCCATCGCCAAGGACGAAAGTAAGTGTGTCACTCTTCTCAACCACTGGTCCATCCTTTAATCTTGCTGAGAATGTAACTGTGATTTTGTCTCCATAAGAGGGTCGAGTTTCACGCCCTTTTCCAGCTTGAAGTATCTAAATGGAGTAATACACCAATAAAGTTATAAGTTCTAATGTCTTTAAAATCTAAACAAATGTAGTGTTCGCCTGACAATGACCAATGCACAACGAGAAAATGAAGGATATTTAAGAACTTGACATGATTTTCTAGATTACTTTCAAAGACTGCGAATTTACAAAAAAAAAAAAAAACACAAAAAAAACTAAAGCAACAAATTCTTAATCAAGATAATTCGAACCCATGCTTACTTATTTCTAGTTATTCGTTTTAACAATGTTTTCAAGACAATGCTTTTAAGTCATTAAATCTATATTACTGCCCTATTCAATGTCCAAGAAAATACTTATAGATAGTAGAAATTATTAATCTTACGAACAATCTCTAAATTACATTGAGCAAATATGAGAATTTATGAAACGATCAGTTTTCTCTTAAACAAAATTACTGCTGGTATAAGGCCCTTCTAACAAACGTCAACCCAAAAGGTTTTTCTTCCTACTTTTACTTGACAGTTCTATTTTGAAAACTTTATAAACATATATATCCATAGTGGATTACATTTCGTAGAAGTTGCACTTTACTTAACTTTCATAATCTTTCTTGCGTGATAAACATAAGTCACAAAGTCAGCAACAATTATCAGTGTATTTTGACGACCTATCTGATGATAATCAATAGTTTGTTAGTGTTACTGACATCTTAATCAGATAAAAAACGGACCCTTTTAATGAGCTTGCCGTTCCCTAGAACATCCATCTCTTCCGGTTCTTTTGCTTTTTCTGCTGACCCAACTACATCGTCGGTCCGTGAAGTTTCTTGGTTCATGTTATTAGAAACATTGTTGGCCAGTGCTGGCTCACCAGCTTCTCTAGGTTCGACGTTATAATTTGGTGAAGATGGCTCTTCATCTTTCGTAATAACATTACCTTCCTGAGGTGTGAGGAGCTCAGTGTGAGTCTGAGGTATATTGGATTCAGACATGATTCTGAAGAGAGAAAGTTAAAACAAAGTGCTGTAATTTATGATATATTTACTAAAAGGAATACCGGTATATCATTTCCTCTGATAAACATGTAACACGTTAATAAGTCTCAAGAAAAATTAATGCGATATGATGCAAAATTACGTTCCCCTTTGACTTCAATGGTCGTCTTGTTCAAGTGTTATTGCAGAAATGGTCCACTAAAAATTAGTGCAATGTGGGAATAAAATACCTGATGCGAAAAGACCGGATCCAGCACATCTAGGTATATCCCTGCTCAATTGTGTATTCTGTGCTATTTCAATGAGAACAATCCCTTCTATTTGTGCCAATTTCAGCCACATAACATAGACTGTCAGGGCACAAATGAAGAGGTTATGGTGGGGGGGGGGGGGGGGGGGGGGGGGAGTTAGACCGAAATGATAAAGGGTAAGACCAAAATGATAAAGCCCTGCGTCAAGCCACGGAAGTTTCTTTCTTTTTGGTCATTGCCCTTTTTCTCCTTTTCTTACTTTTCCTTTTCCCCCCCTTACTTTTCCGTTTTGAGCTAAATTTGTAAAAATTGTTAACATTTTAATTTCCTCAGCCAATGACAATCATTTACCTAAAAATACAATTATTTTGTCATAAAAATAACCTCTCAAAAACAATTTTTGCCCTTTACTTGCCACCACAATTCACCACAAAAAAAATCCTGATTTGAGCCATCCCATATCAGGAGATCTTCTTTTTCACAACGCCAATTTATTTGGCACCTCTGTTACTGTGTTGTTGTGGTCATGGTTGATGTCATGGAAGCAGCCTTGGATCCTTGTTAATAATCAATTTTTTTGTTTGGCCAACATACTGTACGACGCATGTTGCATGTGATTAAATATACTATTATATCGGGTATGCGGGTCTTAAAAGAGAGCATCGCACACTGATTTTACGGGGAAATCGCGAACTGGGGTTGGGGGTGCTTTTACAGGTTCCTAAGGGAGAAAACAGGTTATTTCGCTTTTTAAATATTGCTCAAAACTTAATACAGTGAGCATGAAAAAATTTGGAATTTATCCCAGGCATGCCATGCAACCCTTCAAATTTTCCCAATTTGTCAATTATTCGCATAATCGCGATAATTCCTGTTTTTTTCCATAGGCACCAATACTAAACAGGGTCACTGGTGACTTCTGGCACCCAGTTTTCCACAGCGCGATCCCGTAAATAACGTGGATTCAGTTTCAAACTTCTAACCCGTTTGCTCCTTATAAGATTCTACTCTGGCAGTGGGAAACAGGTACAACTATCAAATCTAAATGATCAGGGGTGCAGATAAGGGGGGGGGGGGGGAGAGGGATTTTGCAATATTTCGGACACCTTTGAGATTTCATATAATATTTATATAGGCCTAAATATAGTTAGATCATAGGCATACAAAACATGTCCTATGTATCTCTATTCTCGCAGACGGGTGGATATAAAATACAAGTGCGGGGCTGCTATCTACCCTTTGGTACGGGGATTCCCCTAAGCCCCACCCCCCACGAAGCCGCAGGGATAGACCTTAACTTTTTTCTGCACTAGCCAACGGGACTAGTAGATGGAAGTTTGCACTAGTCCGATGCAAACTGCACTAGTACCCACTAAACACTTAGAATTACATGCATAATTTACTCATCTTTGTCAATGAAATGTGCGTATTTTTCTCAATGTTTCTTTTACAGTTACATAACTAAAAACAGTTAAATAAGTATGGCCATGTGATTTGATCATGTCATATTTTATATTTGCACTAGCCCATTGGGCTCGTTGCCCAGAAAATGCACTAGTCCGAGAGGATTTGCACTAGTGATTTCACTAGTGGACTAGTGCTAAGATCGACCCCTGGTCAGAGATTAAAGAGAATGGCAAGGTCCCTGAGCTGAAAACTTACATACATGTATTTTGTTTGTCAATTTGACTTATTGTAATGATTGATTTTGATTTAGGGAGAGGGATGCATATTGCACACCTTAATGTTAGAAGTATGGTAAATAAATGGGAATTGCTAAAAACAACTTTTTATAAGTCAAATCTGGACATTACTGGTTTCTCTGAACAGGGTTCCCACACATTTTCGAAAATCGATTTAAGACCTTTTTAAGACCAACTTAAGACCAAGATTTGGAAAAATTAAGACCTATCAACCGCGTGCAAAGAAAACATTTCAGAAATATCATATGATTTAAATTTCAATCGTCAGTACTTATTTGAAAGTTGGATTTGATTACTTCATTTTAACTTCTCAAAAAAATCAATTTAAGACCTTTTTAAGACCTCTAGCTACAAAAATGCCAAATTTAAGACCTTTTTAAGGCCTTAAATTTGAGAAAATCAATTTAAGACCTTTTAAGACCTGCGTGGGAACCCTGTCTGAAACATGGTTGCATGATAAATTACCAACTTCCTTAGAAGTGTTTTTACGACATGAAGATCTTAGTACATAATCAGAAATTATTAAATATTCATTACTGCATTACTCCTGTGGAATACACATGTGGTTCTACTTCTAGAATATCAGGGAACCAAAATTATATTTGTATATGCTTTCTGCTTTCTGTATGAGAGTGCACAAAAATCAATCTGAGGTGGGACCTTTATTTTTCAAAACTTCAACTTGTGCACTCTATAGCACTCTTGACGTGGAGGTTAACATTATGATTTATCTTTCAGTTAGTGTTTAAGGTTCCATAGAATTCCGACCTTGAGGCACCATGCCCTTGACCTTGCAATGCCTCCTCCTGGGAAGGTCATCCAGGAGCCACTATTGTCTAGCACAATCTCCTTCACAGGTCTTTGGTCATGCACCTTGTTTGATTTTAATGAAAATTTTGATATTTAAGTTTTTGACTGCTACAATTCTGATCCGGCGGTGTGAGATAAAAGGCATGCTAGTCCGGCATCGGGACATTAGGTCTTACAGCATGTGTGTGTGGCTTGTTTAATCATATAGTTCACATTAGCTGGAAGCGATGATTTTGTAGCAATCAGAAGCAGTGGGTTAGTTATGCTGGGCTCCCTTCTCCCTGTGAGAGTGCAGGTGGAGGCCATTGTGTCGATGGATCGGATTGGTCAAGAAGTGGTCCATGACCCCGACTTAGCCAAAATCTGGCTTGTACCTGCGCCCATTTGTGATGTACACTGTACAGTGATAGCGTGAATTCGAGGCGCGGGCACCAGCATATATGGGTTAGTGTGGATCTAGTTATGTTCTATATCATCAATAGACAGTACTTTCAATATTACAATAAGCTTATATTGTGCAAATTTATAGATAAAATATCAACGGAGCTATGGCAATTTAGGCTAACGAAAACTCCCCACCTACATTACATTCCCACTCTCATTCCCTGGAAGAATGGATATATATGCAAAATGTAAACTGGTAAATCTATTAACCCTTTAGGTTCCCAAGTTCCCTCAGAATGCCTCAGATTGCATAAAAGAGAGGTTATCTTTTCAAAAAATTTCTGGGGGTGGCCCCCTATACCCCCCCTCCAATGGGAGGAGGAACCCTTAATAATTATCATACCCTTCTCACCTAACAAGTTACATGCACTCCCACTCCCATTCCCTATGAAAAATGGATATATCTTTGCAAATAGTAAAAAATCTATTATCCCTTAAGGTCACCAAGGTACCCCTCCCATACATTACCTGTATGCGGCTCTGCCACACAGAAATTAACTGCAACAAATCTCCTGATTTGAGCCATCCCATAAAAGGAGATCTCCTTTTCTCAATGCCATTTCATTTGGCACCTCTGGAAAAGTCAAATTTATTTTAGAAATTCACCAGGGAGTGCCGGGTTTTGGAGAGAGCCCTGCACATCCTACTAGATCTCTAACGTTAGTCTAGTTGACCCGTCTAGTTTCGGTTTCACTCCTCCCTGCTCCACCATCTTGTATGCACATAGAGTAGTGGAGGGTATTATCGGCACCTTTGGGGGGAATGTGGTTTTGTATGGTTATTTATCAAAAATTATAATCATAATACCTGCCATATGATAGTTTGGAGATATTTAGATCTCTTGGAACAGCAGAAAGCCGTTTTAACAATTTAGCTTAGAATTACTACTTTATCTATTTTATCATGTACTGGAGTGTATTATCGGCACCTGTCTTGTATTATCGGCACCTTAGTAGTCTAATCACTACTACTTGTACTAAAGTTTTAGTTCGAATGAGAAAATTTGTCAATTTTGCTTGAAACAGATGTTGCCCATATTTATGTAGCAATCTGGATTATTTAGAACACAATTATAAGTTTTAAAAATCAAAAAGGCAATCTACCATTACATCTCACCCTTTCAATCCATAATTAGACAAGGTCCTATCTGAAGTTCTAACACTTTGTTGTCCTGTTATCAGAGATGTTATAGTTGTAGTGAAATCACAATTGATTCCTTTTACAGACATAATGTTCTTAAATTATTCATGATTTTTTTCTGTATCTATTTCTTTTTAAACATCTACAAGCCTATTATTTGAACCAGTTGTGTTACCCTGCCGATAATACAAGACATACACATAGGATGGAGTGTATTATCGGCACCCTTGTAATTAGATGTGTACCTTATGTTTTAAAACTATTTTTCCCTAATTATTTATTTTTGAACATATTTTAGGTCATACAAATCGAAGTTAAATTATAATTCTTATTTTTGAGGTCAGCAAATGACTTCTATACATCTATGTTCGTTATCCAGCTTCATAAAATGGCCATTTCTGGATGGGTGATGATGTACACATATATTTCTTTTAATGTTTTATTATCTATGCACAGCCCGTATTTTACAAGTCTAATGTTAAATGGTAGATGAAAAGTTTTCTTTGAATTACTTGTATATCTTTTTGCAATAAAGCACAATTTTTATATGCAATATCAGAATAAGTGTTGGGGGTGCCGATAATACCCCCCTGCCGATAATACCCTCCACTACTCTATCTCTGTAATACTATTAATGCGAGTATTAAAGCCTTTTTACTCTGTTTCCTACCTCCTACATTCTCTTCCGAGATATCAGGCGTGGTTTTTATTTCCTTGGGCACTTTAATTTTGACATTTGAGCAAATCTGACCGTCTGAAGAAACTAACAACCAGAGGCAGAGCAGAGCCAGAGGCATCACCTAAGCCTAAGGCTAAAGCTAGGGATGAGGCTAGTCATATGACATGTTCGTTGATATCTGTACTTACTACTTACTAGACGAACAGCAACTTTATACTCACTTAGGGTATGCAATCTTCCAAACTATGACGTCTATTGGAAACGAAAAGGTAATGAAATAGTCAAATTATGAAATAGATCGTGCCGCCCTTCCCTTTGCTCGAAAGTTCGCCGGATGCCGCTGGTTACTATTCTACCAAAATTCGACAATGGACTCATTTACGACATATGGACAGTTTGAAGGACAAGTCTCAATTACAGGTCAATATTCTGGAGCAATATTCTTCAAAGTCATATACATCAATACAAGAATCAGGAGCGGCACAATTTATTTATTCAGACTTTTACCCACCGGAAGTTGTCAGATCCGAAAACCGGCAGCAGAAAGTAAGCAAACAAACGTGCGGGCGCAGTTTCTGAAGTTGCTTTTCTTTTAATTCACTGCTTGTTTGACAAAATGTTGAACGCCTTGTCTCAAACCATATGCTTTGTATTACATTTCTGCAACTGAATCAACAGATTAGGTAAAAGAAAGTACTGTACCATTGTATGTAGCCGTAGTTTGGTCATCGTCTGTGGCACTGCCACGGCACTGCCACTGCGATTCATAGAGATAGACGATCTGCCCCACGGACGTTCTGCCCCACGGATGTTCTGCCCTCTACCCTTGGATGATCTGCCCTGCTTTAATTGTTAAGGTGTCGCAGCCGTCAAATTCGCGCTACATGGTGAGAAGTGCGAACAATATTCCACTACTTAACGTGGTGGGTGACCACCAGCGGTGATCATTTTGCCCGCCGCAAGCGATTTGCGTTTCAGAAACGAACATGGTTGGTTTCTGCCACTGCAAGGCACCATAGAAAACCCATAAAAAATCATTTGCTGTGTTACTTGCATTGGATCAACGCAAGTAACACCACAAGCAATTTCCCTGATTTACTTGCAGTGGGGCTAAACACCACTAGTTAAATGCCCAGGCCACCGCAAGCAAAATGCCTACAAACTAATTACTTCAAAATGACTGCAAATGTCACATCAAAATTAATATTTCAGTTGCCAGGGGTAAAGGGAATAGGGCATATACCCCACTGCCACCACTAGGTCCGGAGGCCCTATGCCTACGGCCTACCTGGGAAATTCACTGTCAATGGACCATTTTATTTGGAAAAAGTAATGTAGATCTACTTTACTACACAAGAAAATTCTATTCTTTCACTCCACTCTCCTGGAAATGCATTCTCTTGGTCCATAGAGAGGTTGTGCAACGTCGTTTGCTGCGGAGCGGTGGCGGACTTCCTGCCTATCTTTTAGCATTGGGAGCTCCAAACAACTCTGATTATCTAATCTTCCTATGTTAGATTATTGTTCATTTTGTGATATTTTGTAGATATAGGCCTATGCTACCTATAACTATTCATATTTCATCTGGGAATTGAGTTTAAGATACACAGGGAACCAAAGTATCAGCCCCCTTCTCTTTGGCCTATAGTCGTGAACGGACCGGAGGTTCTCCACTCACTGGTGTTGCACGCCATAATACGTCCCGAAAACGACGTTGCACAAGGTGCCTATGCAACGTCATTCTACTTCCGGTCTGTGGTGGATCTACCAATTATCGCACTACATTTCTTGCTAACTGTAATTCTTTGCTTAAAATTATTTCAATTTCTGGCGAAACCCATCTAATCTAATGTGATGAAATCAACCATTTCTTGTAAAACATAATCCCTTCTACACTGAAAGAGTTTGAAATATGTTAAAACATATTATGTCTATAGCATATTACTAATTAGAATGTATGTTCAATAATATGCCTATGAAACGTGTTAGTACACTAGTACTATGGCCATTTTTAAATAACACATTTGAGGCGATAATTCTCCCTACCACGGATAGCATATTTACTGTGATTTACCTGCAGGCTAACCTAAATCAAACCTATTTTTTCATTTTGTATCCATACATATTTATTATTTTTGAAGTTGGTTTGAAAATTCATACATTACATTTGGATCTAGAGCAAATATTGGTATATTTTCTATAGATTTCCCTGTGTTTTTGTCGACAAAGTCAGTCCAAATTAACCTGCAGGTGCATAAAATACTGAAAATCAGCTATCCGTGGTAGGGAGAATTGGGGGGACCACCATACGAAATATAACGGAAGTACAGATTTCGCCATTGCGGACCGAGAGAATAGAGGGGTTGTGTTCTCGCATGGTTACGTCATGCCGCCATTTTGGACCGGGTATTCCCCCAAAACTTTCAGGGCCAATTATACAAATTCTAGGCCAGATAAAATTATGCTTTTTGGTTCATTTCATATCCATATCACAATGTATAACCTCACAAAATGAATAAGTTGGGGGAATCTTCTGGAGATAATAATGTCAGCTCCCAATGTCAACGAACCCTAAAAGTTACAAAAAATTCAGCATTTTTACTGCTGAAGCACGAGCTCTGGCGCGTGCACTAGACTGGATCAAAGTATCAGGACACAGAAAGTTTATCATCTTCTCAGACTCAAAGTCCTGTTTACAAACTATCCTACAACATCAGCCTAACAATCCCATAATCAGAGATATCCAGCAAAGTTACACCAACCTGAAATCGGTTGGAAAAGAAGTGCTTTTCTGTTGGCTACCTAGCCATATTGGAATCTCTGGTAATGAAAAGGCAGACCAAACAGCCAAAGGGGCCTTGGCTCTAGACCCTAAGGTTGCTCGAATCTCACACACAGACTTGCTGCCACTAAGCAAAACACATTTGCGATCTATGTGGCAAAGCGACTGGAATAAACAGGAGAACAATCTTCTATTCTACACTCTGTCCAACCCAAATTAGAAGAGAAAAGTGATAAAAGCAAAAGAGAGTGCCTGACAAGGTCAGAACAGGTGAAACCGGCCCGTCTTCGGATAGGCCACACCAGGCTGACACATGAACACCTCTTGAAAAGTGAAGTTGCTCCAGTTTGTCAACAGTGTAACACCAAACTAACGGTGGAGCACATCATATTGAAGTGTAAGAAGACGGATGATAGTCGCAAGCGGCATCTCCAAAACAGAACATCGATGAAGGATGTGTTTAACAATAACGAAAGTAAAAAGATCCTGCAATTCCTATGAGAATGCCAACTGATAGATAAAATCTAAGAAAGGATCCAAGAGTCTGGGATCCAGGGGCCACCATGTGCTCCCGACAGGGTCATCAAAGGCCGGGTGTGTGGTGTCCTTTCTATGGGACATTGCACACGAAAGACCCCTTGCCACTCTTCGCAACGAGTAGGGTATTGCACCCAGTGGCGGGTTTCTCCTAAACCATATCATATATTCGGTCACCGCCCTTGTGGCGTAAAATAAGCTGAAAAGTATTACCTTGTGCAGTCTGGAAAGAACCCATAAGGGTTGGCTGGAAGTTAAACTACCCCAACAAACAAATATACAATATGCCAAATATCTATTAGATACAACTGGCTCACGGAATATTTCAGGGTGAATTCCTTACATATATACCATTTTATTTTTGAAAAGGCATGTACTTACTCAAGAAAAGTGTGGGACAAAAAATTTGAATAGGGCAAAGCTTGGATCCAAAAAGTTTCTCTGAAAACCCACACTTTCCTCACAAAAATGGAATTACAAAAATGAATTGAATTGTTTAATTTGTATCCATAACTAATAGTGCATTCCGTGGATATATCATTATAGTAAAGGTTTTAGTCATGAAAAACCACCAGTTTGTTTATGTCGCAATATTGCGGGAGGCTCCGAAGTATGCACTTTCTGTGTGCTGGCTCCTGAATACGCATTATCTGTCCACCAGCGTGTATAATGTCAGCTCCAAATGTCAACAACCATAAAAGTTACCACTCTGCACCGCTTGCACCTCCGCTCCGGGAAAATAGTCCGAGAGAGTACTCTCTGCTATGTAGGGAGAAAACTATACACCCCTGTATATTATCACTACGCCTGTGACCTAGATAAACTGTGACCTAAAAATAGTCCACGGTTTTCGCTGGTACTAACTAGGTCACAGGGGCCCGCACCCAGTGGTGGCTACAGTGCAGAGATGATTCGCCATTAGCGAGCGTCAAAGTGGCACAGTGAAAATTCACCAGTTCAAGATGGCGGATGGACATAACAGTTACGGCAGGTTGTCTTCTGGTCATGTGACAGGAAATAAGTAAAAGAATGAAGTACGGCGTATGCAGTTGTAGAGGTAGAGTGGAGCATACTCCTTAGTCGCTTCACATTCCCAAAGTAATGATCGCTCCGACTATAGCCTTTTTTCGTTATGTAATGTTACTGTATCACTACGCACCTGCATTAACTAGGTCAAGCCTACATCCGGGCACTTGCTGAAACCCAGAATGCTATAGTCGGAGCGATGATTACAACATACATCTGAAGCGACTAAGGAGTAACTGTATGAGAGTAGAGGTGCCAGTTTTAGCGCAACGCTCATTTTTGTGCATTTTACGCATGGGGGACTCCCTCAATCAGTCATGTATTTAACCATTTAATTCTCTTTGTTACCCGGGCTCGCTGTATTATCCAGTCATCTTCGAAATATGATTGATCTATCGAATCTCGCCCGGGTATATTGACTTGGAAATTTAGGCGGGAAACGCCATTGAACGATACCGCCACCAGTGGAAACAAGATCGCAAATTTGGACCTGCTTCCGGTTGGCAATACATTCCCTATGTAATGTCTATACCAGAAATTGACCATTGACAAAGCATTAGCCGAGATCGGGATGGATATTGACAGCGGTCAAACTGAATGACATCGACGCCTCAGCATTCGAAGGCCTATAGCGTTCGGGATGAGTCGTGTAGTGTGGAATAAATTATGTTAATGAGCGTGAAGATGGCGAGCATGGCGGCCCCCGGCCTCCGATCGGAAACTAGGTCGGGCTTGCTCGCCTATTTCGCCTATTTCGCACGTGTTTCAGTCGACTTAACGCGCCATATAGGTTTATGTCGATCTTTTATTGATGATGCCGATGTGTTGGGAAGCTATATGTCGATATAAACCCAGAAAATTGCATTTCTTTGCGGACTATGTTTCATGCGCAATTCCTTCCGGACGAAGCGCATCGTGCGCATTGACCCTGTCAGCCTGTACTTAGGCAGAGGCCAAGATGGCGCTGGCTGGGTCGGACCGCGTGTTGGAGTCCTCCGCGATTGACCGCCTTTTACGCCTTTTACGCCTTAAATCGGCATCGTCCAGCAAAATGGAGTATATCTTATGGATTATTAATATTCTGAGCAGGTCTGGGTCGATATATCGTGAAGAATTATGTCGATATATACGATCGGCATCGGCCAAAAGGTGGGTACTCTCTCCGTGTCAGTGAACGATAATAGAGGAAAATGGCGGGCGGCTTCACTCGCGCTGGCATGTGCATCTTTTTGTTTAATTAGACCGATAATTCGATCGATAACTCGTTTTCCTCTCCCCATATTTCATCAAGCATTACTTTCATATATAGAAAAAGAAGACGAATAACCCGGGTTTTTTCGGTTTTCTAACCGATACTATTTCTTTCATACCTCAACCTGTGACCTTGTTCTCAATGACCGGTTGCACAATCTCATGTTCAGCTGTTGAAGGGCATTGTCCTACAATGGTTGTAAGAGTCAGGACGTTTGAGAAGCCAGAAGTGGGTTACATAACCACTACTTGAGCCAATCAACCATCAGCCCTCCATATTTTCTTAATTAAAAATCAAGATACAATTTTTCAAAAGAGAGAAAGTCCCGAAATTTTCTGGACATTAGTTTAAAGTAAACATTATTTACAAATCAGATGCTAACTTTTATATGTTCAATTTTCAAACTAGACACCTGTATGAAAACTAATGACTTCAAAACAGGCTGTTGTCAGTTTTCGCGCATTTTTCCACATATTTTTCCAAAATTTCTGAATTTTCCTGCACTTTTGGGGTCATAATATGCACAATGTTTCAAAACATGGTTTCATATATCATGAACGCACTTTCTTACGATTATGATAACCTACAAGGCGATAGATGCATTATTTTGTCTTTTATCTAAGCAAATAATTAATTTTTTAATAAACTAGAAATCTAAAGATTTTCGGCTGGCGACCGGCCGATGTTTTGATGGGGACTCTTCAAACACCTCACCCCTCCCAACACACACCTCGCACCCCTCTTCTTCTCCAACGGCCCCCCCCCCCCCCAACTCTTCTCCCCCCCCCCCCCCCCCCCCCCACTCCATAAAAACCCAGTGCCCTCTCACATCACCTGCCTGGCCACACTCACTGCTCGCTGCCGTCCTGCCACCCCCTCAGTATAGGTGTGAAAGTTGCGCAGACGGTCCTGGTGCTCCTTACCTGAGAGGGGGGGGGGGGGGGGGACTCATTGGGTTGTATGGACAATTACAAGTGAAATTGGCCCCATGGTGAAGTCGGCCGGCCGCCCCATAGTGGAGTCAGCCCCATAGTGGCCTGTGGCCAATATCGCTCTGCCTCCCTCTGTATGAACCCAGCCACTACCCTGGTCCCCCAGTTATATGGAGAGTAGCGGGAAAACATTTGCATTTTTTTTAATGATTGTGAGGTTAAGTCATGATAAGCCAATATTCAGGTCTCAAAGAGCAAAGTGTTTGCAACTGCTGTATCGTCTTAGTAACGGCCGCTTCTTGTTTCAGCTATCTGGGAGACAAAAGGCCCAAACCAAGTTGTAATGGTTGGTTGGTTGGTTATTGGTTGCTTTACACCCTAATTAACTGCCAGGGTCATATCAAGGGTGGTGATGGTGATCGAATCTATGAGAAGGTAGAGACCATACCCCTACACTTTTACCGAGGCAGGTGTTCTTTAATGTGCATGGTCCCATAGACAGGGCCACACACACAACAGCCGGTGGCCCTTAAGCAGCCTTTGATATCCCTGTCGTTGTCACAGGGAGACATGCAGAGGGGAGTTGTAGTCAGCCCAGGCCCAGAATTGAACCCCGGCCGCCCGCGCAGCAGACGAACGCCCTAACCACTCCACCACCCCGCACGCCTCCAAGTTGTAATGTGATATGTGATATGTAAAATGTTTGTGGTAGGTAGGTTGATTTTTTTAAGTTGGATAAACTGCACTCTTTGAGTCCCACCAGGCACCCCTATAGTAATTTCTAGCATCTAGAATACATCTCTTCATCGAATATTTACCATTTCCTGGCTTTCAAGCAATTTGTATTGATTCGTAATATTTTTCAAAAATGTCAAACAAAAGTAAGGGTATTGCCAAGTTATTAGGGTAGATCAGGTTACCGGAACACGTTCTTTTAGGCCTAGAGCACGTGGTGTAACGTGTTGAGAGGGTTGATGGGTTGTTGGATATGACAATACTAAAGTTGTAGGCGTTGCCGATCCGTGGATTACTTTTTTCCAGTGAACCTGTTGCATTTATTATTTTAAAGCGATTCCTTGTGAAGCCGTCATGTCACGCGGGTCGCTTTTCCCTAGGGACGCGTTACATATTCAGCTGGCACGATTTAAGTCCGATTTGAGTCTTTGTCCTGTTGCACATACTCTAGAACTCCCTTTGGAATGTTGGATAAGTTTGGATTTAAATAGGAGTAAAGTGACTGTTGCACAAAGGGTGCTCTATATTTAATCAGAGATTAAGTGCAAAACCAAGGTGTTAACAGTGGTTTTGCCTTCTTTTTAAATCACACCTTGAATTATCAGTTCTTCCCCTCTCCCTTTAAATCTATCATATTATGCACCGCAGCACGCGTCGATCGACCACCTTTTTATATCTGTTATCAAAGCGAATTTGTGACCTTCATGTCTGGTCTTGTGCGGCCAGACTGTTTAGTAACCATAGCAAAAATAGCACGTACATTTCTATGTGTAAAACATTACGTCTGTCGGCCATCCGGATGGATTTTAGCATTTTCCTCCGAACTGTTCAGTCCTTCCACATGCATATAGTTTCGAACATTTGGATAACATTGGTTATCATGCTGATAGTTAACCTGAAACGATACAGTCCCAGAATTTCATCATTCCATAGATATATTCTACTTTATCGTTACTTAAGGAGGAAAAAGAAAAGGAAGGTACATAAGTGGGATCTACAAAGTAGAATATAAGTAGAGAACACTACGTATTGTTGAAAAGATGACATGCTTAGCTTTTTCTAGTGACATTTTAAGAAATCATGAATTCAGGACAAGCCCTGGAGAGTGGTATTTTTGTATCTACTTATCGGGATCACCGCTTGCATTGACGTAAACAAGAATACTACCTTTGGCATTCTGCTTGAACACTTCTGAAAAGCACCACAGCCCGTTTACCGATAACCCCGAATGACACAATAGTTCTCTGGATTATAGTATCCATATAATGTATCTGTGTATATGTTGCTTATGAAGCCACTGGATATACATGTAAACTGGACCATCAGTATGGAAAATGACATACAAGTCAAATCTGACTTCTTGACTGTCAATAAAAGATCTACTACTACTACTGGTATCCCTAATCTATGGGTAAAATGTCTCAATTCATAATTTTTCCTGAATGTTAGACTCTCGGCAAATAAGTCAACACATTGGGTTAACGTGCATTTTCTATGTTTACCCTAGGGAAAATGAGCCATGAGAGTTGGTCTCCGATTGCTTTGGACTACAACCCATTGAAAGCAGGAAGTATTGATGGAACAGATGAAGACCCTCACGATCGAGGGGTGGTGCGGGCCCTCAATTCGAAGTACAGGCCTAATCGAGGAGTTGTTGGTAAAAATCTAATAATTATTGTGTTCTCGATTGTGTCTAAACACGATTGCAATTTTTTTTTCTAACATAAGTAAATATTCATTACTTGCGTACGTGAGATAGGTGCTATAACACTGGCAGATCAACAGATAAATGCATATTTCCATTACATTTTTTCCATTTTCAAAAATGTGCAAAAATTAAAACCCTGTTAAAAAATGTCAATTTTACATGTACTAAATTTTCTCTTTTCGCAGGTGACCCAGCTTGTACAGTGTTTGTCGGCCGTTTACATCCGGATACTTCTGAGGACTCGGTCAGTGATCACCTAGCAAGATATGGACGGTTAAAACGAGTCAAGTTGATAAGAGATATCATTACTGGGTTCTCCAAATGTTACGCCTTCGCAGAGTATGAAGATTCAAGGGATGCAGCACGTGCTCAGCGGGATGCCAATAAAACAGTCATTGATGGTCAGGAAATATTTGTTGATTATGAAATTGAACGAACAATGAAGGGCTGGAGACCACGGCGTCTTGGTGGTGGACTAGGAGGCAAAAAGGAAGCAGGACAGTTACGGTTTGGTGGCAAAGATCGCCCATTTAGGAAGCCTATTGTTCTTAGTAAAAGGGACCCTGTAGAATCATTTAGTGAATTGCCACCAAGGCGTCCAGAAACTGATCGATATAGAAGCCGAGAGAAGGTGTACCGGCGCAGCCGGTCCCCTGAAATGGGCAGAGCCATTCTGAGAGAGAGGAGTGCGGAAAGGGACCGGGGATCTTACAGGTCAAGCAGAGACAGCCGTTCCCCACAAAGGACACGGAGACATGAGTCTCGTAAAAGGAGCAGGAGTCGTAGCAGAGAGCGGTATGGGCGGTCAAGATCTGGTCGATATTAGGCTATACATAGCCATACACTTGCGAGAATAAAGATTTCTGGTCGATATTATGCTATACATATTTACATTAAGGATACATAACACCTCAGAGTGGCTTCTCTTGCGAGAATGAAGATTTTGCAGTAGCCAGGAAGGCTAAAACAGCATATTAGATATCAAATGAAGGAGTAAATTTGTCTCCATCTTTTGGAATACATTTTGAAATCAACACTTTAAAATTCTAGAAATTATCTTAATTTTTTGTTCACTTTTATTTTTTGAACATGGATATCTTGGTAACCACCTGATGGATTCTAATGAAATTTCTTGGACACATCCATAATGATCTTTTGGAGGGAAGATTGTCTTTTAGGGCCTAGTTTCATTTTATGACAAAGAAATTTGAAGATTTTGGTTATTTTTGTCAACATTATTTTCTACATTTTATAAAACAAAAAATAAGACAATAATCTAAATTATGAGACGTGCTTCCCTTGCAATGAATGTTATCTACACCCACAAAAATTTTCATGCATTTATATGCAGTAGTTAGCAAGATATCCTTGTTCAAAAAATAAAACTGAAAACTCATTTTTTCACTTTCCGGTAAGATATGTATAAGATCACTATAACTTTATAAGAGCTTTTGGCTCCCTTTAATACACATGTACACTTTCTGTTGTTTGCATTGTCACTATAACATTTCCAGGGTGCCCACGCGTTTTCAGAAAGACCTAAAGACCTAAATAAGACCTTTATAATACCTTGTCGGGTACCAAAATAAGACCTTTTCGAGACATTTTTAAGAACATTTTATGACTTTTTAAACATTTATACATTTTACCAAAAAGAGGTGAACACATAAATGGCAGGAAGATAAATTTTCATTATTTTATAAATTTGGATTGACCAAAAATAAGACCTTTTTAAGACCTCTGGACCAAAAATAAGACCTTTCTAATAGCCTTATAAATGACAAAACCAAAATAAGACCTTTTAAGACCTTATAAGACCTGCGTGGGCACCCTGATTTCATACGAACTGTGAAAAGATAACTACTATTAACAACGTACACGAATTAAACATTTATTTTTTCATACTGCGACGTTTTTTACTTATGTACAATGAGTGAAATGACTGGGTTCGGTTGATAAATGGTATTTTATGTTTCAATATATGTTGACGTCCTTGACTATTCACTCCTTAAACTTCCACTCTTGTCGACACATCGGGCAAAGTTGGTGAACCTGTTGAGAATTCAGCCATTTGACGATACAGTGGATATGAAAGCAATGCGAACATTGTCCCCAGACTGAAAGGAAAAGAAAATTGGATTTGATAAACATACATGGAAAATTAGCTGTTTTTAATCATATGTCCAATATTTCTTATTTGTTACATTAGAATACTAAACATTTTCATATTATGGGGATTGCTACATGCTTTAGGTGCAATTTTTTAAATGTGGAAATCTGGATCATTTTGACGAAGTTAGGAGAATCTGGTCACACATTTTTTTTTAAATGATTGTCAGCTAAGAAAAAGAAATTCTGCTTAAATATGTGTCGTCGATGACCAAGAAGCAGGGAATTACAACACTATCATTTCCAGTAATATATTATTCATTTGATAGCAATATCATCTTAAACAATCCTGTAGCTTATTCCCTTATCTATCACATTCATTAAAGCGAGGAGCCAGTGAATATGAAATAGCATAGTGCCGTGATCTTCACCATCCAAGTATTCACCATACCAAATTTCGTACAATTATCTATAGTATTTTAAATTTTATACACAATTCTTAAATTCAAAATTAATGCCCTTTCTTGCAGCTTATGCAGCATGCAAAGTGCATTTCTCTGTGTGTGATGTCACAGCCTGACAAGGTGAAAAATAGAAAACTTGAATAACTGTTAAATAAAATATTGTCCCTAACTTTTAATAGGTCTAGTAATGTTCAAAACAATAAAATTAAATGATTTATAAAAAAAAATGTGTAAAAAGGTATTTTATATAGACTTTGCAATTTTGAATTTTGAAAATAACTGCTTTTGTGTGTGACGTCACACACAGACGTCCATTTCAGGTTGACAGATGCCCCAGGATGACTTGATCAGAAAACTCCCTTAATCATAAAAAAAGCCATCTTAATCAAGACAAATGCCATGGATATCTTTGTTAGCATTGCATCTACGACATAAGATAAAAATTGAAAGAAAATTGAATTTCACTGGCTCCTCCCTTTTAAAGTTGAATTGACCAATGAGACGGCTGATGCCAAGAAAAATACATGGAGACAATTACGTCTGTTATCATGATTAACATGTTGGGTCCAGGGAAAAAAAGGCAAAGATAAACCCACAAAAGGGAATTCTTTCTGATTTGGTTAAGTAGAGATGCCATTTTTTTCTACTTTTGTAGGATTTCCTACTGTTTGGGGATTTTGGATTGCACAACCAATTTTTTACTACATCACTGATATATGTTTTAAAGTATTTTTGCATTAGTTTCATGCCATTCAAATACAAATTGAATGCCCCATCTCTATTCGTCAAGTTTATTTCCCTCCTTGTTGCTTATAGAAAAAAGTAGGAGAAGCGTATATTGGTGGGTACTGCCAATATTTCATTTGGCAAGGTTATGTTCTGTCAAAAATAGTCACATTTTGTTGAACGACCTCACCCTAACTGGCCCTGGGCAAGACATTGATAATATCAAAGACTAAAATTCAACGGTTACTGACTGAAATTAACATTTTAATTTGTCCGCGTGTCGGGTACTTAATTTCATATCTCCTTTAAATATTTGATCGTTTATCATACATATGAGGTCCAGGAGGACACTCCATGAAACAGACCTTCCGCAAGGGAGACACTTCTGTGCCCTAGAAAAGGTCAAAGTACCCTCACGTAATGTTATTAGAAATCATGGTTTTCCGGACTGGTTATGAATACGGTACCTAATGGGCAGTCATCTCCAGGAAGCTTGCAGTCGGGACAGCAACCGTCAAAGGGCATACGGCATATTCCACAGTTATCGTCATTGGCAACCCAGCGCCAAGTTGCAACTGCTGTCCAACTGTTAAAGATAGTAAAGCACAAAAAAACACATTACCACTACAAAAATAAGGTGATGCCTGTAAAACTGGACCTTAAAGCCAGGGTATCGTCTGTTTGGCTGAGGTAATTGGCTACGTTGTAACCTCCTGCCTGGCGCGCCAAATTCGTGACGTGACCAATAACGTCGCCGGATTACGTTCTAACGTCGCAAAACATGTTGCCTGCTGCGACGTCGTTAGGCTTAGGGGTGGAGTCCCTTACGTTAGAAACGCAAGGACGATACTCTGGCTTTAATGAGATATTCTCTGCAGGAATCGTGTTTCTTTTTTATTGAAATATCTAATAGATGAAATGTCTAAATGGGGACTGTCACTTAAAGAAAACGGTCTCCTACTGTGGAGATGGGCATCTCGGATTATTGGTGAACACTTTCCTGAACAAATAGAGGGCGAGTCACAAATGTTTGATATATTCAGATGGTACTTACCCTTTTTGAGTTGAGTGGCGATTATGAAAAGTAAGAAAAAAACAATGAGACTGCGACAGTCGTAAAATAGATCAACAAAGAGCATTTCCTGTTATAATAAGTCCTATTTTACCATGAGCCCCAATCTCATGGAATCACTGTTCTAACTCATTTATATATACTACGAGATAAGGGGTATTAATAACAGCCTTCGGCAAAAATAAAGGAATTTTTATAGGGATTCTTTAGAAAGAATTGGTTTCAGGGCAAAAATCTAGGAAAATGTAGGAATTTTCAGCAAATCATTTTCAAAGATATTTTTTGATTATATTAGATACAGCCATTTCATAGGCATTTGGTATCAGTTTAATTACAGACTAACTTCAATTTAGAAATAAGTGGATTAAAAATAATACAGATATTCCAGAAGTGACCAATCAGCAAGAAATGTAAGGGGTTTTTAAGCCCGAGTTTCTGCACAATATAAACAGCTCCTACTTGGTACTCAACATGTCAACACCAACTTCCTTCTTGTGTCTAATCACCTGAGAACTTATAGAAGATGTGGAGATAACTGGTCACGAGCCACAAGCAACATGCCTATATGCCTAGCGTGAGTTGACTGCGACTGGGGGACAAGCTGCCCGACTCATTATGTAATAGGTAAAGTGGGTCAGGGGTAGTGGCACGATTGGGGCTCATGGTAAAATAGGTCAAACTCTTAAAATTCAAGGAATTTTATTTTATCAAGAGAAAAATTTAAATGACCAGATTATTAATGTATCTATACTTATGCCAAATTTAAATTCATTTATTTCATTTATTGCATTTTGACAGGTGTTATTAGTCTAGCTTCTTTTGACCTTGACACTTGTGTCCCCTGACAATGGCGGCCCCCAGGGTGAAACTCACGCATGGCCTATACAGTACAGTTAAGCTGACTATCATCTATGAATGGACTTGCAGAACGACTAGACTATGATGATGGTATGGCAATGTATGGGAGAAAACAGGTTATTTCACTCTAACTTTTTAAATATTGGTCCAATCTTCATACAGTAAGCGAGAAAAAGTTTGGTTAGCACGAGCAACCAGATGGGCTCGGGGAATGAGACTTCAGGCACAAGGCCAACACGCTATCACCCTACCCTGAATGGTGAAGATCCCGACTGTATTCCCCCTCTCAGTGTCCAAGTCACCCAGTAGAATTCCACCAGCCTAAGGCCACGAGCCATGAGTGACATGCCTATATGGAAGATGTGAGTGGAGTCAAGTCCGTAGGTCCCGTAACCATTTGGTCCCGGAACGTAGGTCCCGTAATTTTGACGGCACCTACCGCGACAACTCCCGCTACACCCCCAATAACACGTTATGTGTGAACTTTGACGGCACCTACCGCGACACTTCCCGTCACCTTCTTAGACATGTGTGCTAGTCTCTGGCTAGCATCACACTTCAGATAATCTTCAATTGATTTGGGTCTAAGTGAGCTAGAAACGAAATTCAAACTGTTTTGTATTCCCCAATGCACAGGCTTATTGATAGTCTATCATATTTCAAGAATTTTCCAAAACATAACAAGAATCAGACTACTGAAATCCATTCAAAGAATTAACGACGGGACCTATGTTCCGGGACCAATCAGAGACGCGAGTCTGAGGTTTTGGGAGAATTCCCAGCCGTTTGCACATCGTGCTGCGAAATGAGCGACGGGAAATGCTGGGGCTCTTTACGGTCCCAGGTCACTTGGTCCCATCGCACTTGGTCCCAGGCACTTGGTCCCATGGATGGCCGGGCTATACCCCAACACTTTTAACGTCGGGCGTTACCCTTAATAAGACTGCATCACTGTATACATGGTCTATGATAGATCTGCTGTGAATAGTACATGTATGTACAGTGTTTGACACTAACTTTTTGGACCATAGGCCATCAGGGCTAACTAGGTAAATATTGATGTTTTAAAATATAAAAGTTGTTGGTCATCCAGGCTGATGTTAATAAATTTTCCTCATAAATTGTTGTCCCTGATTAAAAATTCTTTAGTTTCAAACACTGGATGACATCATGTACCTATGATTTATTTTGTATTGCTAGATCTATGAGAATGTACCTTTCCATCTCCCCCTACCGTAGCCTACCACTGCCCCACTCCCTAGCTCGCTACTCCCGTGTGGGACCAAGTGACTGGGACCAAGTGCGATGGGACCAAGTGCCTGGCATTCCTATTTACTATGGCAATTAATCATGTATGGGAGAAAACAGGTTATTTCACTCTAACTTTCTAACTTTTTAAATATTGGTCCAATCTTCATACAGTAAGCGAGAAAAAGTTTGGTTTAAATCCCAGGAATCCCATGCAGGTCTCCAAATCGCAATAGAAAGGGTAGACCGAGAGACCCTGTCTGTACATTCCCACTGACAGAGTGGGTGAACGTCGGGTCTGGGCCTCTCGGACTATAGAAAGGGGGGCGGTGTGACCCGACCTAGATAGCACTCAGCTTGAAAACACTAGGGCCTAACGACGTCGTTAGTCTTCTCACTAGTTAGACTTGTACATTTGTTAGAAATGCATATCAAATTGTACAACGCCTACCTCAGTGACATGAATGTATTGCTCAATAGTCTACATTAACTTAGTCGAATAAACTTACTTACTTACTCATCATGACATCATTCCTACTGCAAGAATAAAGGATGATCCTTACTATTTTGATAGGAACCGGGCCAAATGAAATTCCCTGTGTTTTCCCTGTCTTTTGAGGCGCTCAGTCAGGTTGGGCTGTAGACAGTGTTAGTGGGGCATTGTCCGATTGAATATCTAACTATTATAGTGAGAAGACTAACGACGTCGTTAGGCCCTAGTGTTTTCAAGCTCATTGTACATTATTAAAACGTTAAATAAATCAAGGTTCAGCGTTACTTACTTTTGATCTTAACCTTCATAGTTACACAAAACTAGAGGCCTACGCGTTTTTGGAAGAGAGCATCGAGGATTCCGCTTTTGATACCGACTTCAATACAACTAGAAATTTAAATTTGCGGCACATTCTCCGGAAGTACCTGGTGCTGGTCATCAGCAACTAAAATGAGAACACCGGAGACCAGCTTCAGTCTGTAACTGGTTGCCGCAATGACCGTCTATAATGATGTAACCAGCGGAGTTCGTGCAAAACGCGGCGAAATCATTCTTTACAGGTAGGTCTAATGGAATATAGGTATTCTATCCTTATTTAATCTTCATACTGAATCTTAAGGAAAACATAACCTTGGTTGATGAACGGCAGTTCTTGCCACCCACGTAGTAGCCTCGTGTAAGTCGTGGCTTTGTAGCGGTTGCACTGACTGAGCGATAAAACGTAGGACGAGTTGAGAACTGGACCGTGTGGTCGGATGGGTATATGGACGATGCGTCCTATTGCCTGTCCGCCCTGGACGTTGCGCCATATTTTCGCGGACGATGCGCCCTATTGTTGTTGATGATGCGTCCCTTTCCAAATAATATTTCTGGCAACCCACACCCGATTTAGATGTGGTTTTCAATAATAACCACTGCTAGATATTCTGAACATTTCAATTTCCTAATGTTGCAATTATACTTGCTAATAATGTCAAGGAGAATTAATGTCAATAATTAACAATTCTTTGTGAGAGGGACAAAAATTGTTTGGCACTACCATAAAGAAAATTCAAAGTGCAAGGAAAACTTTGAAACGGAACCAGAGGTCTGAAAGGAAGCATACAGTCAAATAGAAAAAATGCTGAAAGTTTCATAGGTTTCAGTAGGTACCACAATAGAGGCCGTTTTTGTTCTGAACTTTTTCCTTTCTTCTATTTTTGAATTTTGGGATACTTCTATGCCACATATATACACATATTTGGTATCAAATTAAAGCTCTGTTCCCCTGCAATTTAAAAAGTTCATTCCCATAAATCTACATTTTTATTTCATACATTTTTTTCAAGTGGGTATGAACAAATAAGTAATTTAGTAAAAAAGACAGATAAGCCCTTTTTCTATGCCAATTTTGAAGGACATCTCTTTGATAATCACAGACAAGTTTGGTGCCAAATGGAAGCTAAAATTATAACCTACTTGGCCAAAAGGGTTCCATATATGTAGATATCATGGTGAAAATGCGCAAAAGGATGTTTTTGAGCCATAAAATGCTTATTTTTGGCAAAATGTCCACTTTTTTACCTCTTTTTGGGGAATTAGTGGTACTTAAATCTAATGAATATTTTCGTGTTTGGTATCAAATGAAAGCTTATCCCAAGGCCTATCTTGCTGTATAGATGCCATATTTGTATTCCTTATGGTGAAAGTGCGCAAAGCAAAAAAACTCCTTTTTTGTCTTAATTTTTTTTTTAATCAGAGAAATATCACCAAAAATAAAATAAAACTTCAATTTCTTTCATTCAGTTATTTTTGTATGTCATTTGATATTCTTAATTTTATCCCTCTTAAAATAAAGTCTAAACCCATTTTTAAAAAATCATGTGTGGTACCTAGTTTCAGATAAATACAAATAGTAAAACCAGGTCGTTTAGAGCATGGCGAATTTCACAGCTTCCCAACCCAGTGTGGGTCACACCTTTAAGACTATAGGTGTAAAGTGACAGTATTTTCGCGCAACTTAGGCAACTGAGTAGTGAAATGAAACAAGCACAGATGGTACACATTACATTATGAATTACCATGTTTCAGACGTAAATCAAAGTAAGATCGTTTTTAAGGACAATTTGAGCACATTAAGTGTGATTTAGGGGAAAGGGCAGATCGTCTCACTGCAAAGGGCGGATTGTCTTTTCAAATGGGGCATATCATCCAACACATAGGGCAGATCGTCGGGAGGACTTACAGGCCAGAGGACGGATCGTCTACCATTCTCAGGATGATCTAGCCACTCGCGAAGCAGTTCCTGGTAACTTTAAAAATTCATAACTTCTTGAATACCTAATGAGAAAAATCTGAAAAAATACAATTTGATCTCTGCTATCAAATTGGCTAGGCCTAATTAATATTAGATTTAGCAAAGTTTTTATTTTCTAAATAATTGCAGATGTTGTGGGTCTGGCTTCCCTGGATGGGTTTCACTTTCTCTCCACATTCTGATCTCCTGTGCCTTATCTACCGCTCATCTACACGTAACAATGTAGATGGGAGCTATTTTCAATTCCCACCATGTTTTTTGACCTGGCATAAATATTCTAGGTCAAAACAAGCCACTTATTTCCAGTAGAATGTAGAGGATGTAGATCTAGCAGGATTCCCATACCAGCCAGGATTCGTCTACCAGCCGCCATAACGCGCCATTTGACTGGTGGACTGCACCTAGCCTTGGCCCAACCTAGACAGGTGCCCCCTCCACAGACTAGGAATAGGGTTGAGTTAGCCTTTTAGGTATGAATCCTAGCGATGTAAAAGATGTGAGGGATATATCTTTAGTTTGCTACCCATTACAACTTTGACTGGCATGCCTGACAGAACATGCCCTGAGATTATCTGAACCCCAGTGCGCACGTGCAATGATGCGGCCGCTATGTGAATCCTGGCCAGTATGGGAATCCTGCTACATCCTCTACATTCTACTGGAAATAAGTGGCTTGTTCCGACCTAGAATATTCAGGCTAGGTCTAAAAAATGGTGGGAATTGAAAATAGCTCCCATCTACACTGTCCCGCTTTAGCTCCGACTAAGGGGCAGGTATGGAGAGGCGATCTAGGTCAGCGGAGCGGTCTGAGTGAGCAGTGTCAGCTATTACATAATGTGTCGCGCAGCTTGGCAGGGGCTTACTTGACACAACTGACCTGGGAAGCCACCCTCAAGGTCGCACAGCCTCTCACCCCTGACCTGTCAAATAACATCAGAAAACCGACCTCAAAGTCGCACAGCCACTCACCATGATCTTGTAAAGTAACTTCCTAGACCCTAAATGCATGGAAATGATTTTTTTTTATTTGTTACATAGAGTGGTTTCTGGGTAGGTCAAGGCCGCACATTTCTCCATACCAGTGGTATATATAGATTACCACGGGGGACCAGTGTAATGTGACTCTAGTTTCACTGGTAGTCCATTTATTATATCTAAGACTGGGTGTTGGGGGAACCAGCTACATAGGGGAGTGTTGTGTGCAGTAAACACCAGGTGGCAGCAGCCACTGTTAGCTTTATCATTATAACTCTCAGTCTTAGGATTTATAGATAGGCACATTACATACATTATCATATTAAAGTCAAATATTAATTAATCTGCCTAAATTCTTTGTAATGATTGTTTGAACATGACTTAAATGGTAGAAAAGAGCTACAGGAAGCTGCTCCACGCGCAAAGGATTCTGGGATACCGTAATACGCCGAATTCGGCTTATTACTGTTCCCCATAATCCTTCACTATTCGGCGTTTTGCCGCAGTTTCCGGTCATATGCTGCCATTATTAAAAAAAATTCAGATGGGTCTAGCAATCATAATTCCTGAACACTTAGGTAAAGTAAGATATTTTGGAAAGGATATATATACATGTATATGATATATGATATACTGAAAAATGAATGTTAAATCTCTGGCAGTTCATGAGATATTGAGGAAAGAAGGGGTCTGCCAATGCTAAAGGATAGGCAGGAGACTGCGATAGTCGCCCGTATCGGCCAGGATTTGTCTACCGGCCGCATCATGTCGCATGCTGTCTCAGATAGCCTCAGGGTGTGTTTTGTCACTCATGCCAGTCAAAGATATAATGGGTAGCAATCTAAATATATATACCTAAAAGGCTAACTCATCCCTACTCCACAGTCTGTGGAGGGGGTACCTGTCCCGGTTGGCTCAAGGCTAGGTGCAGCCCACCAGTCAAATCGCATGTGACCAGGCCCGGTACACAAATCCTGGCGGTATGGCAATCCACGGGACCTACCACCAGGATTTGCATACCGCCTGGGGCTGACAGGCTGTCATTAACAGCAGGGCTGTTGAACTAGAAGAATATGTGTAGGGAAACTGAAAGAAAAACTGGTGAATCAGTGTACAAATTGAAGGGATACACTTAGCTGGGGTATGAATACAGGCAGTCGGTGCTGGAGGATGATGTAGCTGAATGTAGCTACTATCCCCTTGAATATTCGCCTATATAGAACCCAGTAGAAGAGGTAGATCTAGCCTGTAATCCTTTGCGAGAGTAGGTATTCCCGTACCAGTAGGCAAACCTTAACCACTCAGAAAAAATATTTATAAGCGCAAGAAAAAATGAGAAAATACGACCTGCTCTCCTACTAATATACCAGATACGATCTATTTAAAATCAGTATTTGTTCATTCAATGGGTTTTGACAGAAAACATGGATCTGGCTTCGTTTGACTGTCTCCCTCTATAATCTAATGTAAAATAAGTACTTAATATTCATATTTAGCTCATCAAAACATCTAAAAAAAGAAAATAGCCTGCATATATTTTGTCGTGTTAAAGAGATTAATATCGAAATTCGGCAAAAAAAGGACGGAGGGCGTGTCCCTGTTTCTTACTTCTCTGTTTCCACAATTTAGTCTTAGATGATTTAAACTTGATTATTTCATGCCGAAACAAGCAATTCCTTCACCTTTAATTAGACATAGAGGAAAATAGGTCAATGAAGCCAGACCCCTAAAATCTGTCAAATTGCAATAGATTTCTATAATCATGTTTATACAATTTATTTTTTTTGCATATTAGTAGCAGAGGTCATAATTGTAAACCAGTTTGTAAGATGACAAGACTACATAATTCATATCTGGCAAAAACAAAATCCAACTAAAGAATACAATTTCTTTGTTCTAACATTCACCAGGAATGGCTCATTAAAGATCCACTGACACGACCTTAGCTACTAAATACATTATATTATATTGCTTACAGATAAAGACAATACTGAAATCTAAAAACTTGTAGCACATTGCATTTCCAAGCTATTCCAAAATAAGAGTGAAATCCTCATAACCGGGACAAAAGGCTTATGATTGGTGAGCATGCCGGAAGTGACGTATCTAGATGCCTACCTACAATATATTGCTTATGATCCAGGACATGTTAAACGTTTTTTTTTCTTAAATTATTGGGCATGGACGTTATCCAAATGTATAACAGTTGGCAGGTTGGACTGTCTAATACTGTTGTTGTGTGGGAATCCCAGAACAGCCGCTGGGTGTGAAGTTTGTATAAGGTCTCCTAAGGTTACCTATAGTGTTAGTATTGTGAAGACACTCTCACACCTCGCCTGTGGCCACATGCAACGCGAATTTCACAGCTTTATTTCATACATTAACTCTGTTTTCAGATATATGTTTTTCAACTTGAATATGATTATGTTATTGATTAGTATTTGAATAAGTGAATCTATGTTGAATTTATATGAGAAAAGGTAGTTTTTGAGTCATCTATTTGTCATTTACGTCCCCTTTTGGCTAAACAAGTCTCAAAAAGTATTGATATTATGTTCGCTATAATTAAGCAAGTATGTTGATACGTTGCATAATGCAGCATCATAAATTACATTGAGAAACTTACTGATTTTTTTTTAGTAAATTTGTCAATACAAATAGCCTGTATATCTAGGCTTGAACTAGGGCTGATTTCTTTTAGTCAGACTGGCGAAAATGTCCCAAAGATTCTTCAACGTGGTACACTATTAATGACTCTTTAGTGCAGGAAATAACCATGATAAATTGGGTTACGTAACATCCTTATTTATCATCTTTTTTCACCAGTTTCAACTTGAATTCGCCCTATGCGAATTGGTGAATGGTAGGTGCAAGACTAGTATAATGTACTAGTATTCTATGCCACCAAGGCATCTTGCTACGTCACAACATGGCGACTACACATAGGGTGCGAGCTAGCATTGACACCTGTGTGACCCAGGTGCTTTTGGCACATGCACGGCTGAGTAACTGCACACATTCTACATCTTATCTATATCAATACTAAAAGTAAATTACATTCTACAACTTTATTGACTTTTAAGCTTTTATCCTTATCGTGTCCCTGGATCTTTAAAGGAGGCCATAAATGAACTATATGAAAATGCTATAAAGGGTATGGTTGTTCTCTGTAGGTCTTTAAAACTCCCCCTCAGACTATTTGATCTCACAATCAAGTGTATTATTACCTATACTTCTGAAGTTAGGGGAGAGGACCACATAAAAATATTGCCAAATCCTGATGTTATTGATCAGACATCATTTGAGAAGATCAATAAAGTCTGCAAATATATCATGGATTTAAATTTGCAGTTAAATCTAAACTTGCTAAAAATATGGTAGATATTTTGGTATTTTTTCCAATGTTAACAATCTTCCCATGTATAGAAACCTAGGTTTTGGTTAGGGCCTTAATTTCAAAACGAAGGGTTTGACTGTTCACTTGAACATTGAACCTCGAACCCTATTACTTTTTAATGATTTGATCTTCTCATTTATTTCCAGATTACCTACGAAAATACGATGGACTGTCCTGTGGTCCACTTTCCACTTCCAAATGCACATTCTGATGTAGAAACCAAGCAGCTTTTCGAAGACTATGGCAGGCTCACTGGGGTTTTTCCAGTAGTAAAAGATGACGGTATAACGCTTCAATTTCACAAAAGCAGAAACTCGGGGGAGCCTGTCTTGTGTGCAAATGGCCCCATATTGCCTCTCCTCCCGCCAAATATAAGTAAGTTATTAATTTGTATAACATTTGGACGAAAAATAGCAGCGTTCAGTTTACCCTATTTGCCACAAGGTCCTGCCCGCATATCGTGCACCCTGCTGCAAAATCATGCACGCCTGGTGCAGGATGCACCCTGTCGGACACTGTATCTGGTTGCTGAATTTTGATGGACCTGTTTCAATCAAGATGCATTCTGAGAATTATGTAGACAAAACAGATTTTTCAACAAAGCTAAAGCATAATGTTATAAATATTCTCTTTTTGGCATTTTAAGATCTTTCACAAGACGAGATCAATCATTGGGTTTGTCATACTTATAAGTTGGCGTTTACTGTCAGTCATTACAAATTTATATAATTTCATAATTTCTATTGTATGTGCCATATTAAGGTCGAAATATGATATCCAAAATAAAAGTTCAGGATTCTTTTTCTAATATATAAACTATCAATGTGGCAAGAATGAAAATCTTTAGGTCCAACACTCAATGTTAAGCCAAAAGTTGAGTTATATGTAGTTTTATACCCTGAAAAAAGCTTGTCAAGTACGGGGGGGGGGGGGGTAAATCATCTAGTGTACTTCACTAACTCAACTCGTGTTGGTTGGACTGTTATTTCAATTTGTATTATATACATATAGATCGACTTGTAGGTCAACATCAGGATTTTGCTCTAGACGTAAAGGGTCACTAATTACGAGTTGACTGCTTAAATTATAAAATGTGGTGGTATAGCTAAAATACCCGAAACTATTTAAGAAATAAGAAATATAACAAATTATATTTGCATTCCAGGTTTAACAGATGAAGAACCCTGTTTAACTCGCTTAAAACAGTCATTAGAAGAAGCCAAACAGTTCACACGAACCATAAGGCACTTGGTAAGAAAACTGTACAACAGTACTAATAAATCAAGCAAATAAGATAGCCATGGAACACTGGTAGAAAATTTAAAACAAAAAAGAGTCACATTAGTGACAATTGCTGGGGTGTTCTATATATATTGCCTCCACTCTATAGAAGACAACCTTAGCACAATAATACCACGTATTTTTTTCAGAATAGATCAAACGTTGGTTCACCTCAGTGGCTCTTTCTTCCTAAATGGGATGTTTATTATCTAATAATATTACTTTTGGACATTTTTTATTACCCTCATCAAAAAGTTTATATGCGGCTTATCACTGACCTTTCATTGTTTTTTTTTGTGTGTATAATAATAAGAAACATTATAGAATGTAGAACCAATTTTAATTAAGAGCCCCTCTACCTTCCTTGTGAAATTTTTTTTTTTTTTTTTTTTTTTTTTTTTGAATGAGCAGAACTTTATTTTCTCATGAACTTTACATAAATTCTTTTTAACAACCTGCTTCCATTTTTTTCTTCTGCATACCTAAGTTCTTTTACACAATGTCAGCATATCTCACTTTTCTGCAGAAGTCTTAAAACATATAAGGAAAAAAAAAGATTAAAAAAAAGAACAATCCAATTGGTATTTCATTTCTACAAGTCTGGTCAGATCATTGCAGCAAATAGCGATCAAAGGACATACTAAGCTTTTCCAAGGATTTGAACTGTGATAGGAAAAAATATTATCAATTATTGGCATATATTATGAGAGATAAATGTACTGAGGACATTTCCATTGAGTTTCAGATATTTTAAAGCATTTTTCAGCCTTTAAATTGACAAATTATCCCTGGAACATATACAAAACCTGGCTAATTATGCACATTATATGTGAAAAGTACCATATTTGAAAACTGATATTTTCTATTTCAAAGCCTGATTGATGGAACTATGGACTAATATTGAAATATTTTTATAGAATAAAGGCAAATGTAACATCAGACCTTTATATGTAACTAAATATCAACCTTTTGATATCAATAAGCATGACAAAAGGCAAAAAAATGAGCACAGTTGACCCCTGAGAGCAACCCAAATATGTCAGTTATGCTGTATTCAGTAATATACAAGCACACAGTTGGACATTATCATGATGTACAAGTACATGTTACCCTCACAAACTGTTAGGATTGCAATATTTTTTATACTTTACCATCAGAAAACCTATTAAAAAGTATTAATAGATAATTGTATAAAAAGATACAACAAATATAGGCAAGAAATAAGCAAACATTCTGTAATCAAATTCGAATTGCTTCTCAGCTTCCAGATGGCTTATTGGAAAAATCTGTGCAAAATGGTGATATTTCATAATTTCACCCCAGCCTTCCGACTGTGTTCATTTGCTGAATAATGCTTGCATATAGGTGAATGACACATCATTAGATTCCAAATTTAATTCTCTAAACTCCCTATTGAAAGAATTGAGGTAAGATGTAAATTGAAAATTCTATTTAGAATTAAGTTGATGAAAGTCAGGAAAAATACCAAATTTCGACAAATTTTGGAGGACATTCCAAACATTCCAAATTATTTGGAATGTTCAGTTGGAACATATTTCATCCAGATTAATAATCTATGGATTCCTAGCTTTAGAACAATACCAAGATGATTAAAATTGATCAAGAATTGTAAGAATTATGAGGATTTAAAAAATATATGTTAGGGCAACTTAATGTTTTTGATCGCAATTTGCTGCATTGATCTATAGCTCTAGTCTATATCAATGCAAAAGATAAAGATAACGTTTTTTTACATTTATAAAATTATACTTCAATTTGGTTGACATACATTCCGTGTTGATCAATTTCTAGTGTCATTACAAAGCATGCATTCTTGACAACAACTGGTTTGATGGCACTTTCTCTTTTTTTTCCCCTTCAGTTCTACCTATAAACCTCTCAATGGAGATTTTAGAACCCAACTCATAGGTCCATTGATATACATCTAGATAACCTTCATGAAATAGACGCGGCCTATAGATATAAAATTTAGCCCATAGAAATATGAAGTTTATAGTCCTTTCAGTTTCTGTTACATCCAGCAAGCCCAATATATAATCTGATTCTGAATAAGCTGCCAAAGAGTATCCTAATACATTTTCCACCCACTGCTTTATCCTTTCAAGAAAATCGTGGACAGATGGACATGAAATGAAAAAGTGGATTAATGTATCTCTTTCCCCACACAACTTGCATTTATCTTCAGAAACAACCTTTCTCTTATATAAGTTCTCTTGACAAGGAACAATATGGTGAATAATTTTAAATTGAAGGGACTGTATTTTAGTTTCTCGGGATGCTTGAAATGCCATACAATATACCTTCTGCCACTCTTGAACACCCAAAGCAATGCCAGGAAAATCCTTCTGCCATTTTTCATGAATCCTATTGGTAATTTTATTCCCACTACATATTATTCTATATAAAGCCTTGGAAGTACAGTTCAATATGTTCAAAGGTTTGTCCTCATGATGGATATATATATATCTCTAGGTGATACATTTTGAATATCAAGAGTACGAGACCTTACCCATGGAAGAGCTGTTCTGATTTGTAGAACTTCTAAAAAGTTGCAATTGACACCATATACTTCTTTGATCGTTTTATAGTCCATTACAATGCCTTGTTCTGACATCAGCTCTGCAACCTTCAGTATGCCTGCATTCTTCCAATTGTGCCAGTCTATCATTTTATTACCTATCAAAATTCTCTCATTGTTCCACAAAATCTCATTTTGTATTTCTATATCAGAGATAGGTCTCTTATTATAGAACTGATTCCAAGCTACCCATAAGTCTCTATAAAACAAGTTACAGATATTTTTTCCTAGGCTCCTATTCTTAGTAGTGAAAGTTATATAAAGGGAATCCTTAACATTAAATATCTTCCTAGGATAGAAAGTCCATGATTCAAAGTCGTTGCAACATAGTCTCTTAACCCAGGATATTTTAGAAGCCAGAACCAATTCCTCTAAATCAAGCAGACCCATTCCTCCATCCTTAATTTTCCTGCACATTGTTGCATATGCTACTCTATTCACACCAGAAGACCATATGAATGAACATATGATTTTTTTAAATTGATCAAAAACTCTTCTAGGAGTAAAAGTTATTGATGTTGGATAAAGCAATATGGGTACAAGCAGGCTGTTAACGACTACCACTTTCCCTTTAACCCTTTCAAGACGCCACAAAATTTCAATATAGTACCAAATGGACACCAATTTACTCAATGAATATCCCCAAAAGACGCCACTGATACCATAAAGTTTTATATTAGACCAATCTAAAGCTAAAACATGAATAGCAATAATTATTTCCAAATGTTAATAGTTAGATGGTGCATAATATGGACCATTTCAGCAGTTTGAAATAGAAAAAACTGTATTTGATATATTTTAAGCATCAAATTTCCAATTCTGAAATATTTTCTATGTATCTCTCAGGCATCAGGCGTCTAGGCCTGGTGATGCCTGAGAGATACAGGGGGCTAGACCTGGTGATGCCTGAGGGATACAGGCGTCCTGAAAGGGTTAATGGACAAATTTCTATTATTCCAATCTTGACATATTCTTTCACACCTATTCAATTTCTCCTCAAAGTTCCACTTAAATCTTGTTCCTTCATCACTGACTTTACCAATTTTCACACCAAGTAATACCAAACTTTGTACTATTTCAAATGGCATATTCTGTTCTACAAAAGAAACTCTTTTCCCCATAGGCAGAAGCTTTGTTTTATGTTTATTTACTGTCAGGCCAGAATACCTCCTGAATCTTTCTAGGCAGTCAAGAATACGGAACAAATCAGACTTACTTCTACAATAACAATTTTTTTTTTTTTTTTTTTTTTTTTTTTTTTTGCAATCTAACTCTCACCCCTGTCTCCTTTTGGAGTTCAGATTTTCCAAACCCCTCACAGGGTTTTCCTGGAAATCCTACAAATTTCCAGGTACCGTTCACTTTTATGATGCCCGTAGAGACACTTGTCGAAACCGCACTCATTCTGGGTTCAACTCCTGGTTAACCCACCCCTTTCTGTGCCCCTCCATCCCTGGGATCTCCCCTGGGACCTTGCACAGCCCCTTGAACTTCCCTGAGCATCCCTGGTGCCTGGGAGTTCCACTAAACTTGGTCCTTTCTGGTGACCATGGAGAGGTAGAAGATCCACCAATCACAGCCGGATCCCTAGATCCAGGCACCAAAAGCGGTAGCATCCAAGAGATCCGACACGTTTAGCCTCGCACTGATCTATTATCTAATTTTCACGTGTCGCACCGCGCTTATAATCTTCCAACAGCCCAACATGGCTAGTTACACACCGACTCCCAACGGTGACCACCCAGGAGGTGAGAAAAACGCCCCGAGCAAACACTCACGCTCCGATAAATCCGCCCACCCGGCACCCGACTCGCCGGAAAATGGCCGCCGCACGGACGCGCTCGACGGAGATCGAGTGAAGCCGAAGAACCGACACCATCCTAACAACCAGAGAAACTACACCAAACCGGTGGGTAAAAAAGATGGTGATTACATCAAAGAAAGTCACGGAGCACTCTCCGACGACCTTCTTGTTGATGAAAACATTTCTTTTCGTAAGCCAGCTTGCGACCGCTCGGTCACACAGCGCCATACGAAACTAACCGAGTCATTGCGCCATCTGGCGATTTATGACCGGAACAATGGTGACGCTACGGCCCTTCTCCAACAGGGGGCGCCTAGCGCAGCCACACGTTCCCGCCACAGTTATGCCCAGGCTGTGGCTAGTCCGAGGGGCACAATGGCACCCCCCTACCATAAGGGGGAGGCTACCCGCCCCAAGGATGAATCTGAATCTGACATCTCATTCACTCAGGACTCTCAGGTACGACACCTACCTAAGCCTGATGCGGATGCCATGTTAGACAGACTCATTTCGGAACTCCAGAATGACAGGGATTTCGGCTTGAAACTCTGTGAATTTCTGAAGGATGTTGATCCGGAATTTGATCCCAACCCGGTCGCTGACGCAACTGGCAATTGCGAGACCGATACTATTAACACTGATTCTGTAAAATTAGATGTTAATTTTGAAAAAAATAATGACTCCAGTAAAGGAGAGAAAATCACTACTGATAATGCAAAATCAGCTGACTCTAACAACGCCTTTTCTCACCCTCAGGTCGAACGACTGGTACTTCCTGACAGAGCTGAATCGGTATGGAAGCAGTCCCGTTCGGTCAAACTCCTCGCCAAGAAGGGTTTAGCCAGAGCGGAATGGCTTCGTGAACTCACCGGAGACAAGACCCACACCTCCTGGGCCACAGGGGAACGAGAGATGCCCCTGTACCTACGGTCAGCCCCCACTTTTCTCACAAGAGTGGCGGACATCTGCAGACGATCAGCCTTTGAAATCCAGGCGGCAGCGGCCGACTACCTGGAAGAGAGGGCAGCTATCGATGAGGAGGACTCAATCTCCCTCTTGCGTCCTGCAGAGGAGATCCTGAAACGTCCAGGATACTCTTCTTTTGAGGATGTCAAACAACGCATGTCTGAATTTGTGGGGCGGGAAACGGCCTCGCTTAAGAGACAATTAAAGAAAAAGACTGAGTTCTTAAAGGATAACCAACGTAGTGATGGAGACTTTATCCAAGCTAGAATGGTATTCCCGACGGAGACTCAGGGGGAGAACAAGGGGACTGGAGAGACTGACGAACCAGACGGGGCCATTGAAAACCCCACTGACTCGGACAGACCGGACAGTGACCATGCCCAAGACCACGGGACAGCCACTACCTTCAATCCCAATGACAAAACCCACCCTACCAACAAACCCCAGGGCAAGGGGACTAAAACTAAGGCCAAGAAGGGTAAAGGTAACGGGCCCCGGGATAACTCTGCTCCCAAACCCATACCTACCAACAACCATAACAACCCTCACCCTAACCCCACACCAGGGAACAAGGGAAATAAAGCCAATAACAACTCCAAAGAGACCACTCAAGGCTGGCAGGGTTTTCGAATCCCCCGAAACCGAAACGGCAATCAAGCCGCCCAAGGCAACGGGGGTTGGAAAACTGCAGGCAAGAGACAAAGGTCTCCGAGCGGTGGGGACCCGAACAAAAGAAGGAGGGGACCCAACACCCAAAACCAGGGAAACAACCCAAGGCCCCAAGGGGGCTACATGGGGAACAACAAAGAAAACAGGGGCCAGAACAAGGGGTGGTTCCTGACCCCAAAAGAGAAGATGATCAAACATTTCAGACACAACTGAACCATCCCTCTCATGACCCTACTAACATTGTGAAGAGTAACCACGACCTACACAATGATGACAATGACCACCTTACTTCACAAAACCAGCCCCGACGGGACCGACTTGACTCCTATCGCAATGGCTTGAAAATTGCAGAAATGTCTGATGACTTGTTATTTGAATTTTTCTGTAATAAAATTTCTGAACCTTCACAACATGTACCTGTTACGGTTGTTAATCTTTCAGACACCCAACTTTCCCCACATGAGACCTCATTGTTGGAGAAAGGACTAAACTTTTGCCCCACACCCGGAGAACCGGATATGGGAGACTTAAGACGAGATTTGGATAGGTTCCATAGGAACCTGAGGATCAAAAGCTTTTTTGACCCCAGAAAATCCAAAATTAATAACTCACCCCCCACCGATAACTCGGTGGACACCGATTCTCTGACAACCAACAGTGAGCTCTCAGAATTGGAGAAGGAAATTAGGAAATCTAAAGTACTAAAATCCAAACGTTCCTGGGAACCCCCGAAGGGTCCCCAAAACCTTGAGACTTTCATCACTAACAATGAACATGACCTTAACAATACTTTTGTTAAAGCGCCACGCACTCATAACATCACAAAGGAAGAAAGGGCCTCACTAAAATCCCTTTCAAATAATCCTAAAATAGTGATAAAACAGGCCGATAAAGGTGGGGCCACTATAGTGATGAATAGATTTGACTACATAAAAGAAGGTGAACGCCAACTGGGCGACACCTCCTTTTATCGTAGTCTAGACCAGAACCCTACTGAGGATAACAACTACAGAGTAAATTGTTTTATCAACTCACTACGGTCTAAAGGGGAAATCACACCTTCATTGGAAAAGAAACTTCTTACTAATGATCCTAAAACCCCTGAACTTTACTTGTTACCTAAGATACACAAAAACGTCAGGCCTCCACCGGGTAGACCGATAGTATCAGCTAACAATTGCCCAACTGAGAAGATCTCAGCCTTTGTAGACATGTTTTTGAGACCACATCTCCCAAAAATACCGTCATACTTAAGGGACACATCACATCTCTTACATAAGCTAGAGGAGATACCTACCCTGACAGAGGACACCATTCTCTGTACTTTGGACGTAAGCTCACTCTATACAAACATCCCCAACTTTGAAGGCCTCCAAGCCACAGCTCGCTTTTTGGCTAATAACAGGGGAACCATCAAAGAACCAGAGCCTACCAACCAAAGCATCTGCCAAATGCTTAACATGGTCCTAACCATGAACAACTTCAGGTTCAATGATGATCATTTCCTGCAAGTTGCAGGCACAGCGATGGGGACTCGAGTTGCACCCACATACGCCAACATCTTCATGTCAGATTTTGAGCGCAAATTTGTATATACCTACCCAAAACAACCTTTGCTGTGGACTAGGTTCATAGATGACATACTCATCATCTGGGAGCATGGGGAGGATGAACTATCCAAGTTCATCACTCACCTTAACTCAGTTCACAAGACCATTAAGTTCACTTCTGAATCATCCAAATCGGAAGTGAGCTTTCTAGATACCCTCATCCTGAAGGGAACGGATGGTTCCCTCGGAACGGATCTGTACACCAAACCCACAGATTCAAACAACTACTTGTTGTATACATCCGCACACCCTACACACTGTAAGAAAGGGATACCTTACAGCCAATTCCTCCGAATCAGGAGAATTTGCACAGATGAAAACAATTTCATTGAGCATTGCATCCAGAAAGGGAGGCACCTTCTCCGTAGAGGTTACCCCGCTGACCTTTTAGGCAGGGCTTTTGTTAAAGCCCTTCGCACGAACAGGTTAGATCTCCTCACTTCCCCGAACAAGGGAGAGAAGGACACACCCAATATCCTGGTCACCACTTACTCCCCTGGCTTCAATGGCTTGAAGAAAGTGGTGTCTAAGAATTGGGACATTTTGGGGCGCTCGTGCACAACAAGGGACATCCACAGAAAGGAGGTCCTACAAGCACACAGGAGACCCAAAAATCTCAAAGACATCCTGGTACGAGCAAGGCTACCTAAGCCGAAGCTCACAAGGACTCCTGTGACACCCAGCAATCCCTGCAACACCAAATCATGCAGGTACTGCCCAAAACTCAATACCGAAGGCCGTATCCACTGTACAGCCTCGGGACGAGACTACACCACAAAATTCAATGTCACTTGCAAAAGCTCCAACTTGATCTATTGCCTAACCTGCAAACGATGCGGGATACAATATGTAGGACAGACCAAGAACCGCCTGATGGACAGGTTTCAAGCCCACTTTTACAACATCGGCCATGACCGACCCAACAGTGAAATAGGGCTCCACTTTAATCAGCCAGACCACACTGGTCTTAATGATGTGGAAATCCATATCCTAGACTTTATCCATGCGCACCCTGCTGGTAAGAAGTCAAAGTACCTACGGGATCTGATTGAGTTCAATTGGATCCAAAGGCTACACACCAATGCACCAATAGGCCTTAATGTGATGGACCCACTCTGACCAACACAGATGGACCTAAGTTGGGACCTGGGAATGAGACCTAGCCACGTCAAAAAATTTTTATCGCTTCCATCCCATTTCCCAGGTTTTAGAGGCCCTTGACCCACAGTCAGGGCTGGCTGGACCTTCTACACTAGATTGAGCCATGCAATCTAACTCTCACCCCTGTCTCCTTTTGGAGTTCAGATTTTCCAAACCCCTCACAGGGTTTTCCTGGAAATCCTACAAATTTCCAGGTACCGTTCACTTTTATGATGCCCGTAGAGACACTTGTCGAAACCGCACTCATTCTGGGTTCAACTCCTGGTTAACCCACCCCTTTCTGTGCCCCTCCATCCCTGGGATCTCCCCTGGGACCTTGCACAGCCCCTTGAACTTCCCTGAGCATCCCTGGTGCCTGGGAGTTCCACTAAACTTGGTCCTTTCTGGTGACCATGGAGAGGTAGAAGATCCACCAATCACAGCCGGATCCCTAGATCCAGGCACCAAAAGCGGTAGCATCCAAGAGATCCGACACGTTTAGCCTCGCACTGATCTACTTCTACAATAACATGTCACATCATCAGCAAAGAGGGAAATCTTAATCTCTCTACTACCTAGTGTAATCCCTCTTACAGTCTCCTCCTCTCTTACCAAAATTGCTAGGACTTCTACTACCAAAACAAATAGAAATGGAGATAAGCAACAACCTTGCCTTGCACCTCTTGTTGGGGAGAACCAAGATGTATTATAACCATTATTAGTCACACATGTCTGAGCTCCATTAAAGATCATTTTTTTCCATTGTATAACATTTTCCCCAAACCCAAACAATTCCAAAGTTTCAATTATGCACTCCCATGATACTGAATCAAAGGCTTTATTGAAATCTAAAGCTAAAAGCCAAGCTTGCTCTTCATCCATTATAGAATGCTCAATCAAATCTTCTGCAAGCCTTATATTAGTCCCAATGTATCTACCTTTCATGAAGCCTGTCTGATCTGCATATATGATATCTTTAAGATGAATCTTAAGTCGCCCAGCCAGGGCTTTAGTTAAAATTTTATAATCTGTGTTTAATAAGGTTTTAGGCCTCCAGTTTGATAATTTATGTTTATTTGTCGCTTTTTTAGGAATAAGACGAATTATCCCCCTCCTTTGTTCTTTACTAAGCATACCATTATCAAAAGAGAAATTGAAGCCCTCAATCAGTAGATGCTTGATGTCTTGCCAGAAAAACCTATAAAATTCTACTGTTAACCCATCAGGACTTTTGTTACCCTTCATAGAGGAAAAAGCCTTATAGAATTCATCCTCAGATAGGTCCCTATCTAGCATATCCCTTTGTCTGTCTGATACATGCGGAATTTTAGATTTATTCAAAGCCCTTTCAAGAGCTCTCTCGTATGATTCATTTTCAACTGAAGAATATAGTTCTTCATAAAAAGTTTTTAGAGTTCTCATTATACCCTGAAAATTTGTGGTTATCAACCCATCCTTTGTCTCAATGGCTGTAATCCTCTTCTCTAATGCTCTTACTTTTTCTAGATTTAGAAAGTATTTAGTAGGTCTTTCACTATGGCTTGACCAGTTTACTCTAGATCTTAGGATGGCTGCTTGAGCCTCCAAGCTCTTTCTCATTTGAAGTTCCCTTGAATATGACATAAGCTCATCCTCCACCTTTTCTCCCTCATCTAGCCTTTGAGTTAGTTCCTCTATTTTCTTTTCAAGCTCTCTTTCCTCTTTCTTATCCTCATTTCTCTTTTTTTTACTATATCTAATTGAAAGGCCTTTGATCTTAAATTTGGTATAATCCCATAGATCCAACGGGTCTAATCCCTCAGCAAATATCATTTCTTGTACTACATTTCTAATTTCATTTACATACTTTTCATCTCTTAGCAAATTATTGTTAAACTTCCACCAACCAGGACCTCTAGCTACATCTCCCATGACAATTTCCAATGTTATGATACTGTGATCAGAAAATATGCCAGGCAAAATACCTGTTTTCCTTACTTTCCCTTGTGAAATATTTTTAACTGTATGTCGTGGAGTTGTTACCTCATTCTCCGGGCATCGCTGTGAGTTATTCGGATTTCGATCAAACCCGGAGATGGTCGCTCGGTCATTTAGGCAGAGGACGCCATTGAAACATCGAAAAACGCTTGAATCAGCTACAGCTGTGCGAGTAGACAACCGTCGAAAACCAGAAATACGGTGAAGCTTGTAGGTTTAATAAAGAACTCCTAAGATATCTAGGTTGCCAAGTCATCCACTTTAAGATTGAAGCACTTCCATATATGGTCATATTTGGGGGTCAAACTGTCTTTCCTCTCGACAAACTAGTACACCTATAGATTTGAACTGCCAGGTAGTGTGGAATAAATTATGATTATTAGGGTGAAGACGGCGAGGATGGTGGGTGCTGGTGGTCCCACCCGAAACTAGGTTGGGGATGCGCACATATTTCAACTATTTCCCTGTCTTCATATTAAAGGAAAATGTCGATATAGATAAATTATCGATATCTTATTGATGATGGTGATCTGTTTTACCAAAATAAATTGATATAAACCCAGAAAATATAGCTATTCTTCGCACTCTTTTTCATTGCATTCACTTCCGAGATGGGTCACAGGCTATGCACTGATCCAGCAGTATGGCGCTGCCAGCTGGTGGCTGTGCTGGCCCCCGTCCTCCGCGATTCAACGCTTCGTATACTTTAAATCAGCATCAACACGCATTATGGAGGATATATTATGGGTTATTAATATTCGGAGCAGGTCTTGGTTGATATGAAATGAAGAAGTAGAGTGCCATATATACAAAATAAAGATGAGTAACCCGGAGTTTTTCGGTTTTCTAAACTTACCTTAATCTGTAAGATCCACTTATTTCTTGTCTGGTTGTATAACTTAATATTTTGCTGGGCTGATGTTTAAATCAAAACGTTTCTTTCCTTTAGCAAAAAGAAAATGTTGCGAGATTAAAGGAGGGTACGTGGGATTACTTGGTATCAGGAAGACCATCAAGACTACAAAAGACCATGAAAACCCTAACAGGCATCGTGCATAAGTTCAAAGATGATCCGTTTATGCCGGTAGGTGTTGCAACCATTACGCCTTCAGAGTAGATTCCAATTTATAACCGACAGTTAAATTAACGACAAAAAAGGTGAACAACGTTTAAGTAAAGACGGTGCAGCTGTGGGTAGATGTTAAACTAGTGCCGAGAACCAAACTTGTATTTTATTTTATCTAAAGGATGGATATTTCGACAACTGCTGTTCAACTACAATATGTCCGAATAGTCATATCTAAAATCCATTGGTAAACGATATTAAACCCTTGGTTCCAGAGATAAGGAATCCAGGTATAACCAATTCCGCCACTGGCAATTTTTTTTCTATCTTTAAGATTTACAATCTTTTGGGAAGCCGTACAAAGACAGCTCCGAGAAGAGTCAATAGTAGTTTATCATATTTAGCGGAGTTTAGAAATAAAATTTGTCAAAACAAAAAAATGTTTAAATTTTCAGGTCGTAAACAAACGGTACACTGGAGGATGCGCTTCGGTTGTTGAGACGTCTGACACTCAGTTTCTCTGTATACCAACGGCACAGGGCCTCGATTCACTTGGTATCCTTACTGAACAATTGTTCACAGTTCCTTTGGAATCATGTTTCTCTGTATTTGCTGAAATGTAGCATACTTGAGGGTAGGGTAAGATCACTTCATAAAATAAATATATTAAAGCATAAGTATCGTATAGTTACAAATAAACGAAAATACACATACGATAAAGAAACCATGGTGATTTAAACCATGCTCGTGTCACAATGATATGATTCTTACAAAAATTCATATCACAGCTGTTGATAGAATTACAATTTTATACAAAGCACATATAATGTACATGAAGAGGTAAACAAATGTTCCTTAGGAAATTTTAGCTCTATACGAACTAAAAACCGATGGAAGACTAGAGGCCAAACACGTCACGTCCACAAAGGCTTCTGGACAAATTTTGCAAGTGGAAGCAGGAGTGGTAAATGAATCCTGTAAGTGGGCATACAATTTTCTTAATTTTAGATGTCATCAGTTGACATGCAGATATGTTACTAAATATTAGCATGATTAACCCTTGATAAACTGTATGTGTGCAAGTGCATATATAATTTGGTTCATTGTATTGTAAAACGAAATCATTTTATCCAAGAGCAGTTAACCATCAATAGGATTGAAAAACAAATTTAGATCTATAATTTCCTAGTGATATTTATATCGCGCTTGGAAATGAATTCAGATCAGTTATACTTGATAGAACAAATTATAAAAAGTAAGAGGTACTGATAAGTGTAAACAATTTATACTTTATGCAGGTTATCTAAAATTACCTGGAAACACGCTTTGTACAAGACGCCCACCTTTAAACGTGTGGTTTTAGATAATATATATGTAGTGTATGAATTTTAGGTTTCTTCGGAGCAAGGAGCGAAAAGGACTGCGTGTTGTATAGCCTTCGCTACAAGGAAGATGGCATTCAATTTAAACGAAAAAAGAAACTCAAGTTTAACTCGAGGCCCCTGAGTATCTCTCTGAGGTAGGTCTAATTCTTTAAAAAAAAAAGAGGGCACAGCGAACTTTTAATTCTATTAAAATTTATTCATGTACCGTAAATTCAATTCCAAAATAGAGGTACGCCAAGTTTCTATACTAAGGAAAGCTCCTGTGTATTTGGCGGGGTTGATCTCGACCCCGCCGTGTTATATACAGAACTGACGGGAATATTTGATCCAATTAGCCGGTAACTGTATAAGGCGTATTCTTAAGATGCGGGATTTCCCGTGCGTCGGTTCAAGAAATACCATTACCCGAAAGTGATCAAAAGACAGAATACCTATGAGATCTAGGTCGACAATTCGGTGCTTGGAGATTATTTTTTCATAAATTGTAGATTTAAATATATCCACTTGGGATCCGCCTATTAAGAAAAACTGGTGGTAGGCATGTGATGTAAGAAAAGTAAAACAAATAATAAAATATAACCCGTTACTATGTCACAGAGTTTATCTTTGTCATTCGGTTTTATACTCTTAGCTGCATGCTTAGTTGAAATCCATTTTGGGTAGTAAGACAGGAGTTTGCTCAAATTCCTGCAATATAATGGCGGCAGTCTATGGAAATCTGTGTGTCAACGGGTCCTCGACGACCAGAAAATGGGTGTGGATGACCAGAAAATGAATTTTGGTTGTCCTCATGACGGATTAATCACTAAGATATTCATCTGCATAACGTTTCTGTCTATTTTGATACCTTGTTAAAATCAAAGAAGCGTTCCTTATACTGTGGACAAAGCTGTATATCAAAGTTATGTTTTGTTCTTTCAGTCCATACATTTTTGGTGAGTGTGTGACTGTTGCGTGGAATGGGACTCTTCAGTTATGGGATGCCAATGGTTCAGCGGCAAGTGAGAATGGGAGCGTCACACAGCGGTTTACTGAGCCCGAGTTCTGGGCTAATGCAGCCTACAGTGCGCATCCACGGCAAGTTTTAGTCACTGACCGAACTGGGGTGGCGGTATGGGACATGCGGGTGAGACTCATACTTTAAACAGTGAGATAATGACTAAACGCACGTCTTTTTGAGCTCTTCTGTACTTATTCGGTAAACAAAAATTGATTTAGTGTATGTCAACGACACTTGAATAACGAGAGCATAATTGTTTGTACACGGCGTTATCACGTGTTAAATGAAATTGGCGATCAACTATATTAATTAGATAATAGTCTCAATACTTTCTTCTTTACATTCACTCAAAATTGTCCTCAAACTTTATGTTCGTATAGGTCTTTAATGCATATGCTATATAATTGATAAAGTGATTTTGAATGGAAAACCTGCAAATTTTAAGCATCCTATTTGATCACGCTCGGAATTCTTTTTATAGAAGGATATGTTATATTCATGTAAATAAGCGAAGAGGCTAATTGAGTAAGTCGTCCCATTATGTTGAACGCATATACTACCTTGAAGGATACAGAAGCTCCTGATGTAGGCCTCAACAGTCATTTATTTGAAAACGTTAGTAAAACAAATAAAATATCTGAGAACAAGTATTTGTATTTTCCAGATGTCTGCAAGAAGTGAAGACATTTTTGTGCTACCGAATTCCTCGCTGGGAAAAGACGAGCGGATCATGGCTAGTCAGCCTCATCCAGGAAATCCATTTTATCACATTATTTCTACAGCTCAAACTTTGTTGTGCCTTGATCACCGCTTTCCAAAATTACCAGTAAGATTGATTTACTCTTAATGTATTTGATATTGTGCCTGGGAATTAGGAAAATATGCTAGTGTTTTAATTCAAATGGACCCAAAATTGTACATTAAAAGATTTATTGGAAGTAAAATATAATGCTCCGGGCAGACCATCAATTAACTTACTATTCACCCCGTCTAACCGATGAGATAACCTGGGATAATTTACCCCTTCTAGAAAAACTGGATTAATTTGTCACAAGTTTCGTATTTTTTCATCTTTCTTGCTCACATTGGACCAATCTACGCAATATTAAAGAGATGTTCTTCACATTCTCCAGTTTTTCATAGGGTACGAGGAAATAGAAGAAAAAATTGCAAAATAATAATGATATCAGCTTGCAACAGGAACAATTTAGGATGGTTCTTAGAGAACCATATGAGAAGAAATTGAATTATGTAATGTCCTATAGTGCTTTAAAAAAGTATATTTCATAAAATCACGGTTCAGCGTATGTGCACACGTAAGCCTGGTAAGCAAGCAAAAGAACTGATAAGTTCAGTGCGCCTATACTTACGGCTTATCCCTTTGTTGAGTACGTATGATCCTTCCTCCTCTGACGGCTTATCCCTTGTAGGAATTGTGCCAATATAACAAAAGCATACTTTCTGAATAAGAACTGGTATTGAACATTCCTTACAGGTTCTTCAGTGGCAGCATATGGCAGCCGCACCTCCCCAGTACGTAAATATCGTTCCCAAGGTTCTGCCACTCACTGGGGATGACGTCATCCTTGCTTCGACTCAAGACCACGCTGAGACAATAGCTTATCAGATCAACATGTCCACTTCGGGTTTACCTCCGGTATCCAAGTCTGTACCCTGGAGGATGGCCAAACCCGAGTAAGTTAATCAACACTGCCTACATAATATGTTAACTATGAATTGATATTCAAAACGGTACTTCTCTCAATACTGTCAGGACGTTTCCGTAAACTGTCTTATGTAAATGGTGAAAGAAACGAGACTATTTGTTCTTTGGATTTATTCTTTCTCTTTTCGTTCCTTTGCACCTAAGATTTTATGATTTTAAAAGTTTTGAAATGTAGCACGCTAGAGTCAGTACTGACATGAAAATTCTCACTACAAGTTTTCGGTCGATTTTTTTTTTCTACAGAGACCTCTTTGGTTTGGAGGGGATTCTGTCCGCTCCGACAGGGCCTCAGTTAGATAAACGGATCACGGCTCCATTGATCGGCGTTGCAGCGACTAGAAATAAGAATAATTCCGGCTTCTCTACGGTTCAGGTAACATTGGCAGGATTATAGATTTTTGTGTAAATGTAATTAAGGTGAAAACGGAGGGTTGGATCTCCTTTATCTTCAGTGCCGGTGTCACGGGACTTCCTAGATCATATATTCATGCCATATTAACAATGCTTCTTTGTATTCAGCAATGTTTCTGATTTATTTCTTAGAGGAAAAGATTTTGGAGGGATAGCTTGAATGGTATGATGCGTATTCTATCACAGCAGTTACTTCAAGAAAAATGTAAAACCTTTCTATTGTTTTGACTTAATTTTGCATAATCTGGAGTTTTTTCCATTTATCTTAAATTCGTCCTGTGCTCGATCTTGTAGTATTCTACATCTGATCGATATAAATGTATAAAGATATACATACATAACGAATTGCAACGTACAATAACGTGGTCGCCTGTTAGAATTAATGAAAGAAACCCGAAATCATTCTTAAAAGCGACCATGTTATTGTACGTGGCAACAATTGGTTATGTATATATTTAAACTCTCTATGATAGTTTATTTCTAAATTACGATATACAGGACAGATAGGTACAGGCCGACTCTCAGCCATCATGATTATTTTATGTAAGCGAGATTCAGGTGCACTTTCCTTCCCGTCCCCTGCTTCCACTAAGATGCTAAACTTTCTTTCTCGTGTCAAACAGTTGACATCCTATGGTGACTTGTTTGGACAAAAATATGTCACTGGGATGTCTGAAAGAGAAAAAACGTGGTGCAGTGGGCCTGGCAGCTCCCACCTTCCGCTGTCAAGGGAAGACAAGGGAACGGCTCAAAGGTGGCACAAACAGGTGCTGGAATTAGTCTCGGAGATGGTCCCACCATCTTCAGAAAAGTTGGTATCGAAGATGAGTGACCCTCTTCTTGAACCGCCTTCACACATAACGACCGACTCCAGCGGGGAAGACGACGTAGTCAAACTCCTCTACAGGACCGGAACGCTGAAAGGTATGTTTAGGTCTCCTCTTCGCCAGTTTGATTTGTGAAGTTTAGGTGGGATAAATTCATCTGAAGGGATAAAATAGCATCTCGACTAGCCATGAAATAATGGAAGTAGTGTAACTTGGGCAGTATTCTCTGAAATCAATCAAAAACTTTTTTATATACTCTTTTAAACAAAAACGAAAATAATTATAGAGTTCTTGTCAAATTCATGCAAAAGGCAGCTCCTGCTTGATACTGATGTAGTTCACTACAAATAGACCATATCCAAAGGTACCAGTCGTTGTGTATTCTCATGGAAGCCACTCTCTTCCCCCTACATTTGTACTTTTTTTTTAGCTTACCCTTTTCCTTCTTTCGTTTTAGTTTCACAGGTATCTGTACTCTGTATTTCAGACCTGTTACCTGCACTCACAGACAAACGTCGTTCTTATCATCTTGTCAGTCCATCCTTTTCCGGTGCAGTAAATGAGGTACGTAATTGAGAGGCGATCATTTGATCGCCTATCTATTGCTATATGGAGGGCCGTCAGGTGTGAGTCATCAAACCACCACCAGCACTTAGCTGCCTACTGGCGAGTTATTACTCAGGGGGTGCTTGGGGGTAGTAGTAGGCTGGTGAACAGTGCAGGCCATGCTGAAAATCCAGAGAGTTTGTAAGTGTTTCTCGGGTTGAAGCCAACATTTTTATGATTGTAGAGAGATATAGATGTATGCAGTCTGGTCTAGTGTGATACGTCTTAGAGCCTTTAGCTTATGCAATGGGTTTTAGCTAAGTAATAATAAGTATAAGCTTAGTTGCTGAGTGCCTTGTACTGTCTAGAGCATTGTGGGAGGCAATGTGGGAGGATAAGTGATTGTGCTGTTGCATCATCATGTGAAATGGAGGGTTAGTCACTGGTGGTGGGGGCATTGCATCAGACATATAGAATAGATTTTATTAGTTTGACTTTTAGGAGCAGATCAGTTTAGAGGTGGGCAGGAGCTCATGGTGTTTGCTTAGTCCTTACCATAGTCATATACTGTGATCGCCTTGTTTTTGGAGCTGTGCTCTACAGAGCCATGGCCACTTAGCTTGTGTAATTCTTTCCAACAGTAACAACGGTATTCGAAAGGACCCGGACTCTATACTCTTATACAAGTCCTTAATTCATGGGCCTCCTGCATGAGTGCACTGGGCACATCAAACAGAGAAGCCGCTATTTTCAAAATATAAAAATGCACAATTAATAAGAGACTTGGATATTGCACATTTGTATTGCAAATCATTAAATTGGGTGATTGCAAACACTAATCAGCGTTTTAAAAATACTTGGGGAAGCAATATTCTGTAATTTTTTCTTCTTTTAGGTAATCCCTCATTTATCACACACAGATAAATGCAATGTGCAAGCTACACCAGGTTTACTTCATGATGAACACTTTCATTCAGAAAACTATGAATAAATCAAACCCTAGATAGATGTATAAAAATTGGTAAGGTGACTTCTTCGGTGGTAAGGATTATGATACTTTGATAGTTTACAAATTACAGTCACTAGCTCCTCTCTTTAAATTAAAAGTGAAGGGGGTTGTACTGTTTACCCAAACCTCCATCCCTCGAGTCTACAGCTTTTATGTTCTAAAAATGGTCATATGTCCTTCTAACCATGAATCAAAACCCTTCCACCCCATCACCTTGAAATATTGGACACACGTTTTGTTCAGTTGCAAAACGGATCCTTGCAAACATTTCGTCCTCGTTTCTCAAGCTTCACGTGCTTGTGGGCTTAATTTTTGATCCTCAATTAGCAAACAAATCTTTGCTATTTACATTATTTTTGCCCTTTAGATGGATAGAATGTGAACATTTAGCTAACTTGGGATGTTTATTTTTCATGCATGCCAGCCACTGAAAGTCATTTTCGCGGAAGATTCGGAAATATACCAAAAACACTTTTAAATGTAATTTATAACGGAGAAATAGATTATGATTTACATCAGGGAAAGAACGGTTTCCTATCAAATAACAAGAAATTGACCTACATTTTTTTTTAGAATTTTGTGTTTTTTTCATAATAACTATGAGCAACCTACCCCCTTCCGATGCCTTCAGCATCGGTACTAACTGGAGATGTGAATCGAACAGTTAGGCTGGATGGCTAAATCATAAATGCCCTGCACTGTCTGGGAATGGGGCAATATTTCCAATGGAAGGTGGGGACTCTTCAGGGAACCAGTAAGTGTGTATTCAGTAGACTTATACCTCTCTTATTTCGATGTATCTGTAGTCTTCTTTCCTTTCTGTTATACCTGTGGTTTTCTTTAATTACTTTTGATTGTTTCCAGGGAAAGGCAATACCAAACCCCATTGATGAGGAAACGGTCGATGCACACCTCAACTTCAGCACATTTGATGCAGACCAAGAAAGATTCGTTAGTGCTAAGAGCCAGATTGTGATACGATTATGGGGAGGGGAGGAACTAGACAACCTCATAGAGCAGAGGGTAAGTCAAACATTTAAAAGTAAATCTCATCATTTAAGGGGCCGTTTCGGGATGGCACAGTTAATTCTATGCACAGATATTATACAGATGTTGACGTAAATTCAGACAGATACCTCTTTCCATCATCACTAGATCGCTCATCGTACAGATGTATAGAATTACCAATTTAGTGTAATTGTAATGTGTAATCAATACTCGTGATTTTGTAAAGAGGTCTTTAATTTCTATAACTTATCTCTAAAAACGTTATTAGTTGAATCTCCCTACATTGAAATTTTCCATCATCACTACATTGGTTATCACGAAGATGTATAAATTACCAATTTAGTGAAATTGTAATGTATAATCAATTCTGTAATTCTGTAAAGTAGTCTTTAATATTTCTATAACTTGTCTCTAAAACCTTATTAGATGAATCTCCCTACATTAAGGTGTAAATAGATTTGGCTATGGGTAGTGGCGGTGTTACGGGCGATAATGCAGTGTTTTGGTTGTGGCGGGAAGGCAACTCTCGGGTGTCAATTTAAAAATTCGATATGTTTCCTGATTTGTTGTGGATCAGTTAAACAAAGCAGACCATGGGGTTCCTCGAGTCTCTGCCTATCCAAAAACCATGTCGTCTCGTCCGATCAATGTTGTTAACATCAGGTTTTCACGCCATTTGCTTGCCTGGCCCCCTCAGGTACCTCCTACTGAGCCGCCATTTTAAAGTTGCAATCTGTACCCCCATTCACTACATGCACACATCCACCATATTGGTATATCCCCGCGAATCCCTTACCTGAAAATGAGGCAAACTGCTTTATGTTGCCCCCCAATAGACGTTGTGCACATGACGTCATATTTCCTAAATTAGAGTGGCCGCTATGTTGGTCACAATGGTGATCAGTTTAAATTCATCATTCACAATTCTAAAGCATCTATGAAGATTGTTGTGTGTTTTATCAACAGAAAACTCATCAAATAACAATCAACAATCATTTTCTATAAATGTTGTATATATTTGATAGCCACGTGTGTGTGTTGACCACATGCTGATCACCAAAATCTGATAATGTGACCCTGTCTGCACTAGGTCTATATTGAGTCTGCCTGCGATAATAGGGCAGGAATTGTTTTTTCAGGTAGTCAAAGATTTTTCCTGGTATGAAATTAAGGGGCTGTTATGAACCTATAATCAAAACAATCAGAATCTTTTTTTAATTTTTTTTTTTATATATTTTAAAAGATATGTTTGGTTCTTTTACATTAGATTATAGAGGAAAACAGACATGTACAATATAAAGCCACTTCTAGGAGTGTTTCCCATTTTTATTCTCACTAAAATGCAACAATTACAACCTATTATCATAGCACTGGTCCTTTGGTTCAGTACAGTAGAATAGACTCTGCCATTTATTATTTTTTAACACATGCATGTGTTATTGACTAATTTTACTTTGAGGTATGTGCGAAGGTGGTGCCCCAGACTTGTGCAAATCACAAATGATAATTTCTATTTCCATCAATAGGCCCTCTGTGGAAATAAGTTGTATAAATGAATAACTCATACATATCTGAAACTTACGTTCTGTTTGATGAAAACTACATAAAACCCTGACTTATGAACTGGCGGAATGTGGTTTGGGCGGACCATAGCCATATATAGGCTTCTCTAAGTGAGCAGGGCTAGGTAGGCGTCCTCTCACTCAGGAATATGAATATGCACCTCTAAATTCAACAGGGAAAACAGTCTCTTCTTAGGTTTAAATCATCACACGGTAGCAGTGATAGCTATTGTACCTTGGGCAGAAATGATATATGGTTAGGATCTTCTTTGACATAAAAAATAGAAAACTTTAACTTAAAATATGGGATCCTTCAAAGTCTCATTGTATGGAATCGCGAAGGTGAGATTGGAAAGTCTAAAAATATCGGTTCTATTAAAAGAAATAGAGATACGGTCAAATCTGATGGAAGGGCTATGCCCTCAAAATTGAGAGATATTCAACTTAAACTGCCAAGTCATACGGTACCTTCCTCCTCTTTTGATTAAAGACCAATTTTTGCTTGCAGGAAAGTGAACGTGCGAAAGACAAGCAAGAATTAGAGGAGACAAAACGAAGAGAACAATTGCAGGATAAGGATGAACGACAGGAAAGTGGCTTGGATGAGACGGATGCAGCCACTACAGAGACCCAGGAGATACGGACAGACACTCGGGGTAGTGTAGACCTCGATGGGCTAGAAGTGGTGCACATACGCCCCATGGACCTGCAACGTCACGAGTCGGACGACGACTCCGATATGTCATCTGAGCTAGAATGTCCAGACTTAAGCGGGGCAGAGACCATAGGACAGTGTCCCAGCGATGCAGGTGGTCTTAAAGGGACCAAATTAATGTCGTCGGTTCCATTAAGTGTCGACGGAGTTCATGAACCCACTACACCAAAGAGGGTTCGCCTCTCCAGTGAAAGTGACCTTGAAAGCCCTCTCAAAATGTTCAGACATCTTGGTGTCAATCCATCAAATTCCACTGAACGAGTTAAACGGGACATCAGCGCCTTAGATGCATCCTTCAATTTTCCATTTAAAACCCCCACGAAAACTCCATTAAAGACCCCATCAAAAACACAGGAATCTCAAAAAAAGAGAAGATCCGTCATGGGTTTTTGATATTAGTAGAGGAACTTGCATCACTGAATGCTTACAAAACAAATGAGCTTCAAATGTATAACCTGTGATACTGCTAAAATAGTACATTGTATTTCATATCTTTTACTGAGTCGTTTACTTTGCTGTTTTTCGGTATGTCTTGCCTGTCTTATACGAAGATAACACTGAAAAATGACCAGAAGGCATCCGCGTTCTATAGTGGATACTCTATTCTAGTAATAAAATGTACACATATTATCTTTTGAAGCCAACAATATTTTCTTAACGGAATATTTATCATTTTACAAAAGTTAGATATAAAAGTAATGTTAAAAGCTTATCAGTAATATTAAATGAATTGCTTTCTGGTAGTCATCCATCTCCAGATTCTGGTGGTTTGATCAGCGTGTTGAGCCTCACGTCTGCGTCCTGCACGACCCGGGCACAGTCAGCCAGCAGGTCTAAATGAAATGAGAAAAGGGCCATTTCCTGAGTACTAACATTCACAAGTTGATGTTAAGAAAACAGGATAAATCTGATGTGCTATGCAAAGAAAGAGAAGTAATAGCATTATTACAAAAATAAAAGAAACATACTCAGTCTTTTATGTTTTAGATAACAGCATGGCACGAAAACATACTTTGTTTTTAAAGCTTTCTGTTTGCATTAAAGATATTATTTTCACCTTCAAGCGAACTGAAAGAACATGTATGCCACATGAAGTTGTTAATTAAATCGCAAAATATAAAAGTAAAAGGAACGGTCATAAAAATACGCGGGTTTATTGAAACCAGACGCAATGTTTTTAATCATAAATTACGAAGATAACTTTAAGGCCGTATTCCACATACCGATTTTGCTACCGATTTTGAAAATCGGCAGAAGAAATAAAGGTTAAATATAGTTATATTACACATCAATAGAAATATCTTCTTAGGCTCTTTTGGATGATATGTAGGATGTAAAGTGTCATGTCATATTCTCACAGAAAATCAAATAAATACAAAATCTGCAGCATCAAAATCGGCATGTGGAATACGGCCTTTAAGGTTTCATGATGACATTTCAAACCTTGTAACTGTTGTTCCGCATCGGCGAGGTTGGTTTTCTCGAAAGCATTTGTTGGCACCCAAAAATCGGGAGTAACCCAAGGACTTGGTGAAGCTAGTTCTACAGCTCCTGCGTTGTTTTTCTGAGCTAAGTTATAAAAGACATTCCATTTTACATCTGTATCTGTAGTATGATGTTTGAAAGAACAGCGTTCTTTAGAGCCCATATCTTCATAACTGATTTTAGTGATAAATCTAATCAGGTGAAATTTGAATAGTTTCTTCTAATGCCTGATTCTGTCTTATCACCAAAAGAATTGATGTCATCTCAAAATAACCTTGAAAAGGGAGTGTTAGCTGTTCCACTGTAGTTATTTTTATTGAAGGCAATAAATATTAATAAGGAAATAATCAAAATTCACTTGATTAGCCTGATCACTGAAATCAGTTACAAAATAGGCCTAAGAAGGATAGATACTAGGATGGGAGGCAGATTTATGAAAAATCAAATATCTCGACATGGGACTAATGGTCGTAAAAAAATATTACACGTTGCATTTAATGGTATTAACTAACTTTTGAACTAAAACACCAAAATAATGTTGACCTACGATTTTTTAAAGATAATCTTGAATCATTTACAACACTCTAACATCAATCCCCGTCTTCATCCTGGTGCATACTTACGTAAGGACTATTAGTTCAACAACCTTCCTATCTTTGATTCTAACAAATCTATGAAGTTAACGTAAATACCATACATTCTTTCATATTCATACTTGATGCAGTATCCAATACGGACGATACATTATTACGTTACAAATAACATGTACTGATCACAAGTAATGACCTAATTTCCATATACATGTATAGAAATGTTGCATACGTACCACCAAGAACAGATTCAATCTCTTCAAATATTATAAAAACTTCGCTTCCTCGACCATGTAAACGTTCCCCTGTAGAACAAATGTACAGTTAAAGAAAGTGTCCATTGAACAGAACGTAAATGTATAAGACGAGATACCATTCTGGAGCACTATTGACGCAGAGAAAGTAGAAGTGATCGGTTAAAATCAAGTGCGATGGATGTGTCTTTTTTGCTAAATTTCCGAATTAATATTGGGAATACAGTTGATCCCAATTAAGTTCTGAAAAAAAAGAATACTGACTGAATATTTCTAGAAAAAGAAGCAAAGTCCGAATTCCAGAAGAAAATCTTTGACTAAGCCTAGAAGCTTAGAAAGGTAGACATTTTGTGAAATACGGATTAAAACATAAAACTGAATGTGGTATGAGACTCACCGTCTAAAACATGTACCTTGGGCAGGATATTGAGAACGTCCGAACGATAAGTGTTGTTCATACACATTGGATTAGAGATTCCTCTAACACTGTCTTTGAGGCGTAGGTCCTCAAGTTTTTCTAATCCCATAAGGCACCGAAGACTGTCCACACTAAATTTAAAAGCATGATTCCTTTAGTATGAGCATGAATAGCAAATCATTTGGGCGTTTTCCATCAATAAATGAGGGGCTGTAATTCGTGTGTTCCAACGGTTCGCAAAAGATTAACCAGGTGTTACATCCACCCATGGTATGACTAGAAAGGAACTTTACGGTATTGCAAATACAATTTCATCTTGTGCTTAAGTACATAAAAGGAGGAATCGATTTGAAAATAACGATGCTTTCTCTAAACAAGAAAATGTAAAATGCACGCGATTTATTGTTGAAAAATTGTTCAACTGTCGTTTACGTAAATTTCGAGTATTACTTTTACGAGAGATGCTCATGTTGAACAAAGGTTAATTGGTGAATAGGTGTTCACTGATTTGCCATCTGGACCCAGATGGTCGTAGCAGGTTAGGCTAATCTGATGAATTTTGGTTAGTGCCTTAATATTTTCAAGTCCATCATTTAAAGAAATATTTTCCACGTTGTAAAATGTAATCGTGACAGACATAATCTCTATGCATCAGAATGAAAAAAAAACCTTTTTATCGTAATTAGTTATGAAAATAAGGGCCCTGGTGCATTACTTTGGAAATGACAGGAATAATTTCCCCATTTCCCTGGCATATAAATCAGATATCGTGCATGTTAGGACTGAGTGATAGACACTGCCTACTAGCTTCAGTGTCGTTCACATTTACCCTGCTGATTGCAAGCACTTATTTGGTCTAGGCAGGGCGCTGATTCACGGTCACTGACCACTGGTGCGAGTGACGTTTACTGTTTTAACCTTCCTAACCATCTGTGCACAGCCAAAGAGAGTATTCCCGCTAGCAGTAAACGTTAAAGATCCAGGGACACGATCTTAGGCACTGTACAAGAGACAAAACTATTGTAGGATGTTAAAAATTAAATGTTTTGAAAGAGGTGAGGGACTTTATGGGTGCAGCCACGCGAAAGGCTGTCCCATACTAACACCCCTAATATGGGTCAGACAGGTGTTACCCCTGATTCTCACACCCCTTCCCGCTGGCCATGTTTTCACAAGATGCCTGTGCCCTATAGCATATTGGTATACAGTCTACCTATATAGGATCTCAGGGCTTGACAAATTGGGTGTCTGGACACCCAGGATAACCAGAAAAAGGTGCCAGGCAACCAGCTTTGAGTGGCTAGTTGCCTAATGAACAACCATGATAATGGATAACAACTTCATGGCGTTACAATAGATTGATGAAGTTTAAAGAATATTGTGTCTCAATGTCCCTACTACTACTAATATTTTTCAGCATGAAATAATATCTCAGGCTTCTTCTTAAAGGAAAGCTTGCACATTAATTCATGACATGCTATTTTTTGTACGATTAATTTCACTTAAGTATTCCAAAAATATATCAAAAGTAAAAAATTGAAAATGTCGAGGTTTTAGGGAGTTATTGAGGAAAGGAATTTAATTTTGGGAATTCCCTGAATGCTGGGCTGCTCAGTACTCCCCTTGCTACGTCACACCTATGGGAATTCCTTCTAAAATTATTTTGGGATTCCCTGATCAATGAATAGTTGTAGATGGATATATATTTTAATTTATTATGAGTTGCATTAGGTCAGATATATATACTTTTTGTTAGAGAAGTTATCTCTTCTTACAAATTCTACAGGGATGGGGATTCCCTTCAAAGGGAAGAGGGGATTCCCCAAGAACTCCCCTTGCTACGTCATAAATTGGGTGGATTTCCCTTAAAAATGTGATAAATACAAGTTAATTAATGTCCTATAAATGTGTGTAAACTAAATATTTTCTTTCCAATTTGCTGACATTGATACTGGAAGTTGTAAATAACATATTGAAATCAATTCAATGACAAATGACTTTCCTTCATTTATGTGCAAGCTTTCCTTTAAAGATCCGGGGACACGATATTGATAACCACTCAAAAGATTATAAAGTTAGGAAATATAATTTACTTTAAGTATTGTCAGGGTTAAGATGGTGACCACTTGCAGTAACTCAGCAGTGCACATGCCGCAAACACCTACTTATCAATAACATGTAACCGTAATTATGTAACTTGAAACACATATATATGTGTATATTAATATTAAGATATGTATATCTTAATATCAATATAGTGTAGGAAAGCTGTGAAATTCGCGTAGCCACAGTAGATGTGTGAGAGTGTCTTCACACTGTTAACAATAGGCAGGTGTAAGCTGCCTATAATACTTCACGCACACGAGTTATTCTGGGACTCTCAGACTTCAATACTATTTGATAGTCCAACCTTTTTTAACTTAAGCCATTATAATGATATGTTTAATAAGCCCTGGACAATCAGCAAGATACTATAGGTAGGCATCTAGCTATGTCACTTCCGGCATGCTCACAAATTGTAAGCCATTTGTCCCGGTTATATTTAAAGGGTTGCACTCTTATCTCAAAATTGCTTCACAATGCGAGGTTCTTAAAGCATTTGGTTTTTAGCATTGTCTTTATCTATACACGATGTTAATATTCTGTTTAGCAGCTAATGTCGTGTCACTGGATCTTTAACTATCTTATATAATTTTTCTGTCATGTAATGATAATCTAGTGAAGTTGGACAGGTGAATTGTAGAGTTGGGCAGGTAACTTCGCCTCCACTTGCTGGACGGGCAAAGTTGAAACCCTTAATGTTGAGCCCTGATGTCCTTTGTTATTATCGCACTGGTACTTTCCTCAAATCTTCAACAAAATATACAGCCAAAAAAAAGTTGAAGCAATATTGAAGACATTGTTCTTACCTGCCTATTAAGTTCCCAGCCAAGTTGAGTTGCTTTAAATTATCCAGTGACTGTAATCCTTCTGATGAGAGGCATAGATACATTCGTTTTCACATACATATCATATGTCGGATTGAAACAAATTTTCAACTTTTTCACTTCTTTATAGGTTACTCAGAATAACAGGCTTAGTTATACACTGTCCTTAATGTTTCTGTCCATGAATAAATTCCTAGAATGAAGAACAATCGTAAAATTTAAAGAATGAAAGTACGAATGTATCTATCCGTTGCAAATACTTACCCAGAGAAGAAATCCTGTTTCCTGATATGTTTAAATAACTTATATTAGAGAGTCCTGCGAGTGCAAACAATTTAGATATATCATTTCGTGACAAATCCAATCTTTCCAAGTTTGTACATTCTCCTATGCACCCAAGATCAGTAATATCTGAAATAAGATTACATCTCTACTAACCATTCAGCATTCTTAGCATCTATAGCTTTTGAGAAACCATTTATCAAAATGTGGGAAAATACATTGATTTGGTTGAATACATAAGTATGTGCGAAAGGAATTTAATATCAAGAGTCGTTGGCGCACCTGTTCTCTCTGGACTTGATTAAGGTGGTTAAATATAGGTTATCAATTAGGTAGATGCCACCGTTCCCAATGAAGCCTTTGTCTTGATAAGTGAAATTAGAACATTTATTATGGTGGTCAGGTGCTGCCTATGGACTGTGGGTTGACAAAGGCAGAAAGCATCCAGGGTAGTAAGTCCCTCTTAAGTTGAAAGGTAAGAACCACTAGTGGGCCAATTATGTCTGGCTAGTAGCTTTGGAAGCCTTATGGGCAGGGTCAAATGGCTACTCAGGCAGGAGAGAGACACACGCTCTCAGATGCTCTTTGATTTTTTTTAGGCCAAACAATGCATATGTATTGCACTGCATGTAATTATATATAGCAAAGCCCAATGTGCCAAAATCGAAAATGTGCTGTGTGGTGTGGTCTGGTACAGTGCAGCATTGTGAAGCAGAATGTAAAAAGGGAGCTTGACACAAGACAGTGTGAATTGTGATATGACATAGGCCTAGTTAGTGAAGCATAATGCAGTTCAGTGCAGTATGGTGTGGCACAGCTATCTACTATTTTAAGAAAATATTTGCTAAGAATTCTTCCTGTAATGGTATAATACAACCAAACGACGCGACTTTTGCCAATAAGACAGGTTCCTTGTATCAACGTGTAAACAATTTTTGTATTTTTCTTGAGGATTGTGAAGAATCAACATGCAGACCTACCGTGTTCTCGTAAAACGAGTGAATGAATACTTTCCACGTCAAATTCTCCACTTCTTGTCTTCAGCAGCTGTTTTGTTATCTTTCCATCTGAAATTACAAAAAAAACAAAAAAACACAGAAGTATTTGATAATATTTGAGGAATTTATTTCAACGTTGCACTTTAGCAAGTTTAGATCTTCTCTCACCACGGGCCGGCTATCCTAGAACCATTAAACCTGCGATTGTAACTGCCCGTGTGTGTACAGATGCAACAGATATTTTTTCTGACGTTTAGTGTCGAGTAAAATAAATTGGGAAAGAACAGAACTAAAAGTATGCTCTAGACATCATTCATCAACTTCTACCTAACATTGCAAACCGGGTTTCTTTATTACATCAACATTGAAATAAGATAGGCCTAGATCAGAATGAATTATAGTGAAATTCTGGAAAATTTAGAAAAACTCCGGGGGGAAACATGGTAGTTCTTGTAACCAATGACCTGTCCATAACATAATGTCTTATAAAGTTCAGACTCTACTTAAAGGAGTTCCTTGTACATACATTTTCAAAAGCCTATTTTTTTTTATTAAATTAACTTTTATTTGTTAAAAAAAAATTCTGTCCAAATTTCCAATTTCCAGCCCCTACCTTGAGTGGGCCAGAAAATATGGGTAGAATAAAAATAATCCTAATAACTTTTATTTGTTATTCTAAAAATATTTTAAAAGAAAAATTAGGAAAATGACGAATTATCAGTTAAAGGAAAGAAAAAATAGTTGGGAATTCTCTAATTTATGGGCTTCCAGTTCTGTCCCTGCTACGTCATAATAAAGGGAAATCACTGTCAAAATAACTTGGGAATCTCAGTTAAAGGGACGTTCTCGTCCGTGAGTTCAAGGAGATACGTCCGCCGACGTAAGGGCGGCCGGCTGCCTAACGACGCGACCTTCGGAGACGTGTTTTACAGTGTTAGAACGTAATAACGCAACGTCATTGGTCACGTCGCGAATTTGGCGCGCCAGGCTGGGGGTTACAAAGCATCAAAATTGGTCCGCCCCACGGACGAGAACGTCCCTTTTGAATGAATTTAGGTAAGGCCAAAAAATAAAAAAGTGTTCAGGTAACCCTACCTACCCTACCTACCCTTAATTTTGGCCCTACCCTAACTTTTCTTTAGGAAATGTTAATTGATTATTTTTTCAAAATCCAAAAGAATTGACCTAAAATAGCATGGAAAACCATAAAACAGCACATAGTCGCTCAAGGCATGTATTTTTAATGATAAACGTTTTTTTTAGATGATAAGATGGTAAGTAAAAAAAAAAAAATCTACCTTCCCCATTTTTTTCTACCTATGTTCTACCTGAGCACAACTTTTTTTCCCCTAAGTAATAGATAAATTGTTTATTGCCTATATGTGGCCTAATATGGAAATTTAATGTTACAGCTTAAATTAATTTCTATACACTATTGAGAGCTGGGGATTCCCTTTTTTAAAAGCTGGAGATTCCCAATAAATGTCTCTGTCATGTCACAAATTAGGGGATTTCCCTTGAAAATACACACAAATAGACCAAATATTAAAGTCCTTTAACTGTGTATATTCTGGAATATCCATTGAATATGTCTAATTTTAATAGTTCGTGATGAATTTCAGTGAAAAATATTTATCCCCTAGGCCTAGGCCTTAGTAGTCTGTGTGCAAAGTTTCCTGAAAGGCAGCACCACGCCCACGGTAACCATACATACCTGTATTCAAAGCCATAGTTAATCCGACTGTATAACTACTATATACTTTTGATATGAAGTCATGAAGGAAAGGCCAGGGCGTTTGAATAAATTCACTTCGGTCTCATCGATGGTGTACTGTGCCACTGTGCCTGTGGTCGACACTAACATGGGCTTAGGAGTTAGGTCCAACTCTCAGTCTCAGAGTCTCACTGAGCAAGGCCCAGCCCCCCAGAGTTAGACTCGCCACGGCTACGTCGTAGGCATCCAGCGACTTCACTGATGTTGGTTAATGCTTTGTATAAATGTAACTTGGAACGTTCGTTAACTGTAATCTGTAATTAGGCCCTAATAAAATTCTTAATATGGCAGAACTCGAACTGATACGACGCCAACCGGTTGCTACCTTTGCTGATTATTAGATTACAAACACTGTAATGGATCGTATCTCGGCGAAACCAGCTTAGTACTTCCGGTCTGTCGTTTTAGGACCATGTTGCGTAAATTTTCTAGATCTAGGGTTATTATAATGATAAGGTTCGATACAGTACATTTGAATGCATACAAAATGCAAATAAAAAGATATTTCCACATATATTTTAACATTATACTGGCATGTTATCACCTTGTTGATCTATACTAACCTTTAGTACGGTCCCTGAACGGAATCATGTCCATGTTGACAATTGCATCACTCCATCAGAAGCACTTTTCGAAGGGCCACACGTGAGTAAAATTAGAAGACAATCACTTTAAAGAGACCGTCATATAAATGTTCCAACCCAGAAGCCCCAGGGGAACCTCGCGGGTCAATCCTCTGACTTACTAGAAAAAGTAGACTTCGTCTCTGACTCATAATTATTCCACACAAAACTCTTGTAGCTAGATCTATGGCACCCAAAGAGGTGGTTGTAACTTTATAAAACGCAAAACTCACGTAGCAGTGCGGAGGTTTGTTATGAAATAGACCCCAGAATTATAAAATATTTCAATTTTGTGTTTAAAGTAGAACATATTTTACTGTGAATCAAACTTTGGATTAATCATTGTTTCAGATACGACCTTATGCTAGATCTACTCACTAAGAAATGAAATTGTGCAGAAACGACTTTCGTTTAGATCTACTGGTGTGTAACATTCCAAATATTTGGAAAATTTGAAAAGTTCCGAAATTCCCTGATAATTGAGGGGGTAGGGAAGCATGTTAATAAATGGTTATTTTTAAGTTACTCAGCCAACGATATGTTCGCAATGATTTTCCTAGGCGTGCGGAATGCTGGATTTCTGCACCAGTGGCCTATTTCATAATATCCATTGTAGCTAGTCTACTAGATATAGATCTATAGGTTTGATGAACCCTTGCGATTTGGTTTTGAAACTGCGTTTCAAAAAATATGCTTGTAGGTCACCTCCAAACTATTGTAAGTCACCATAAAACTGTCTTAAGTCACCCCCAAACCATCGTAGATCTCACCCAAACCAATGAGAAAGTCAAAAAGCCCACAATTGTCAAAAAATACCCCCCTTATGTTGAGCAAAATGGGGCTTTTGATACTTGAGATCTTGTACCAGGAAGAATCCTGTAAGAAAAGTAATGGAAAATGAATGTTTTTGCACTTTATTTTGTGATAATATCTATTGCATTGATATATCTATAAATCAATAACAAAAAATAACTTCAAAATTTTTCCAACCTTTTAGAGTCGGGCCAAAAATTAGGGTCGCTAGGGAAACCTGAACACAAGATTTTTTATTTTTGCCTCACATGCCCATATAAGGTAAACCGTGTAAGTGTGTATTCCCGAACAGGGAAGGGGGCTGCGGTGGAGGTTCCGAGGAAGGGGGGGTGGGGGGGGGGGGGGGGGGTAGACTTGGTCTCACTCCTCACTGGTTGTCTTTGTTGGAATTTCCAAAAAAAGGCCAAAAATAGGTCTATGTTCTTTCATTCACGAATTTATTAGTCTAATATGAATCTACGTGCTGGCATCACACCTGAAAGGTTAGATCTCAGGGATGTCAGTTTTCAGATTTTTGTCTGATTTCAGATTTTATAAAACTGAAATTGCAGTTAAATGGTAGTAACACTAGTAGCTAGGAAACAATTGTAAATTGTGTATTTTTCATGAACGAAGCAAAACAAATGTGAGAAGTACCTCCTCCGGAAGTGACCGTGTGACTTTTATTTTTCATGGTTTGAAATTGTGCACGTACGTTTGGCTGTATAAATGATATCTGCACAGGATAGTAACTTTATTTCACTTTCATATGATATAGTATTCCGAAAATGGCTTATGATTGTCATTCCTTTGATTTCTATAAGCCGGGTATTTTCAGACATTTATTTGAGTTGCCTGTCTCCTCAGATCATGTGCGAAAAAATATCACCTCCGGGAGTGGTATTTTCGGTCCTACAGCGTGCAGTGGAACTAACCTCTCCTGCACCTCCGTCAGAGCAGACGTACCTCCTTCCCATCCAGAGCCTGTCCTAGCTGAGTCCCCCATACCCCCTTCTTATCACGTAAATTTTGATTAGGGTCTAATTTCTTAAAATTCTATATCACGAAAATATTTGATGTCCTTGCGAACTAACCCACGAGAGGGATTATTTGATGTAAACTCTAGGTGTTTCATGTCCTATACAGAACAACTTAAACCAATAATGGAGGCTAATCAAAATTCACGGGCTTACCTTAATTTATTAGGAAAGTAAGGCCCCTGGTCACTCAGTTAATGGGCCTACCTGATCACTGACTGAATGCTCTCAGTGCCCCCACCCCCACCCCACCCCCACCCCACCCCCCAGTGACTTGTGTCCAATGTCAAAGTTGGTGTGTGTGTGTGTCTGGTTCACCTGTCAAAGAGGTTTCTGTCCAGCTCTGTATGGAGCAAAGTAGAATAACAGAGGAAGATACTTTCGGCTATTTTCTGACCAGTCTCAAGCAGACCAAAATATGGCAAAATTTACGATACGAATAGACCAAGGACGTTACTGAAGTTATTATCTACCCATAAAAGATACTTCAAATACCCTGCACGAACACATGAAGTTACACAATCTTTCTTCTCTTTAGAAAACTGCACCATGGAATTCAAACCAATCGGTCATATAGAGTCTGGTTTCAAATTCAAAAATGGAACTCCGCGTCAACCAACGGTGTGTGGATCAGCTAGGGCTCGATTGACCATCAACACTGACACCTACAGTAACCCTGAACACTCACTAGAGGGGCTTGATCAGTTCTCTCATGTATGGTAAGATATCAAAAACCCGTATTCAATAAATGTGTGGAAAGACTACGCTTGGCCTCTATCCCGGAAGACAGTTGTTATCTATTAAAGGCTGGTAAAATATATTTTACTGGATGACTGTAAATCTTTTACAAAACAACTCGCGAAAACGAGGTGGAGATAAGTCTATTTTGCCTTATTTCTATTAAACTATAATCATTTAGAGTAAATCTCCTTCCACGTCTCTTCATAAGCCTTCCACTTAAAACAACCCATCTCTCCAGGATAAGATCAGATTATCTAGTCTTTCTTATTCTTTTTCTTTTTTGTTTTAATAAGCATTAATGTTGCCCTTGGTTTTCGGTTGCAGACAACCGTGCAGTTGATTAGGTCACCCGCGATCCACGGAATACAGACAGTTTAGAATCATGTGATCCTGAGAGATGCCACTTTTCTACTCTTTTTGTATGATTTCCTCATCTTTCGTTGCATCAATAGTTTTTATGAGACCTCTCTAAAGTTAAAAGCTTCAGAGATTACATTGAAACTACTAAACAACTCGCTTAAGAAGCCAACAGTCACAACTGGTGGCAATCCCTCTCACCGGTGTGACATCAGGGACATCACAAAATTGTCAAATCCGACTTTTGATCATATCATTCATTCTTACTGTCATAACTTCCTTTGTGATGTTGATATGCCTCAGGCATTTTTATATTGTTAAACACCTGTTGCCGCTAATGTTACAGTTATATTCAACCTTTGATAGAAGCCAGTGTATAATTCTGAAAATCAGCGCCTAGCGTTGAGAATTGTCTAACTGCTTTTTTGCGAAATAAAAAAAAAAATAAAAAAATAAAAAAATGTCAACATCACATGTATTTCAGGCCCTAAAATACATGGCATCCTTGGCTATCGGTTTTAGTCCAACGGCATCATCTGAAGAGTCTAACAGCGTCATAGATGTATTACAGGTCCCACTTAAGCATCACTCGTACTCCTATTTTATATTTATACTTGGTAACCTCACGTTACAGTAGGTATCCCAACAGACGCAGCTAGAGGGGGGTCCAGCCCAGAAAAATAGTAATGCTGATAATTTGTATAAATCTAGGCTTTAATAGGTGGTTGGAAATGAAACAATGATCATTTTCCTTTACGTATTTGACCAAAATAGGGAGATTTATTCTGGCTGACCAGAATTATAACTGATTAGGACAACCAACTACATAGGTCTAGGAAAAAACTAAAATTGCCCTTTTCCATCTTAAAGTTTAAGGTATTTGTAAGCCACAAATATAAACATTTTTGGTATCAAATTGAAGTTCTAATTATGGACTATCCAGCTATATAGCTTACATTTAAGTATCTTGTATGGGGAAAGTGCGCAAAGGGAAGTAAAAAAGGGAAAAATGGCATAAAAATCTACATTTTGGTGAAAATGTCCCATTTTTTACCTTAAATTCGTATTTTAAAGGCATTTCTGATACAAAAACCTATATACATGTCAGGTAACAAATTAAAGCTCTTAGAATGATCTATCCTGTTACATGCTTTCCATGTTTCCTAACTTCATGGGGGAAGAGCGCAAGGGAGAAATGATTTTTTTCACCTTGTCAATTTTTTGGACCTAAAACAAAGGATTAAGTGTTCTAAAAATATTAAATTTTCTTCAATCAAGGGCTCTTTCATGTTCTTTTGGTCTATTCTATCAATATCTTTTTTCAAATTAGGCCGAAATCCTCTTTGAAAAAATCATCTGTGATACCTAGTTACAGCTTCTATTGTTGAAACCAGTTAATATTTCATGATTGCTTAAGGTAATGAAGTGACTATTACATTTTAACAGTTTGACAAGTAATTGACAGACAAAAAGAGGTAGGGAGGGGCTTATGTTATGGTGTACTTTCCCCCTCCTCTCACCTCCAACACTACCAAGACTGGCTCTAGGCCTACTGACTGTCATCCCGTTCCAGACACCCTTCCCAGCACCTTGGCCAATCGTTTCTGCTAGGGCTCTTTAGACTGGAACGGACACAACAAAGCTCTCCCTTCAGCAATGCCACTTGGCAGTACCATCGTAACATCAACTGTTACTCTCTTGGTTAGGGTTGGCACCTAGAAAAACTAATCCTTCGTACTGAGGTTAAAAGTGTCTTACTGGTGATAAATGGTTATGTAGGACATGTTGGCGTCCAATACAATCGCTGAGTTGTGGTTTAAGGCGGCAATCACAATTCGCCCAGAAGTAGCCCATAATCTCGTTCAAGGGGTTCCTGTTAAACTTAAAGTTGGTCAAACTTTGAAAAATCATAGACTTGTTTTTGATCACGCAAAAAATCTGATAAAATAAAATATGTGAAGTCATAGATCTCGTTTCCCTATATAATCTAATGTGCACACATTGCTTTCACAAAAAGTAAAATTATGCTTAAAATTCTAAGGGAAGAAAGTTAAAAAAAACATGCTTATGTGTGGTCTCAAAGAAAATAGTTAATTCCCCATCAAAATATCACGGTCATTTGTAGAATATGACTGGAATGATAGAGGAATATGACTGGAACCCCTTTTTCATGTCCGCGAGATTTGACAATGACAATGAAAATGTTATTCACACCCTCTGTAAATGAGGCATAGGAACCTATATACATAAAACGATGATGATAATAAAGGTTACTAACTAAGAAAGACGCATAAGAACATGTTATATGGATGAGATACATGGAGGGGCTGATTCTCCTTATCAGTATAAGCAAGGAGATTTCCCTGAGTATTAGCAAGGGGGAAAGAACTAGTACTAGTAGTAGGAGGGCCCAGCACAACAAAACGTGTAATCACTGATCGGGGCGCCTCTTTGCGTCCGTCAGGCAGTCCGCGAGTTGTGCCATCGCAAAGTATAGCAGCCTGACCTAAAACGTCTGATTTCAAGGATTTTGTAACATTCATGGTAGTCTACATTGTATTGTGGTATTATTCAGACTTATTTCTGTCTAAATCATCAAGGAAATCGCGTGATTTATGTTGAGAAATATCTAAAATCACAGTTATTTTGTTTGAATCAGTGGCTGGTAAATGGCATGTTTAACTCTCAATGCGGCAACCAGCTCCATGCTTTTATCAAGTCACGTGCTTCCTCTATAACCTGTTTTCAGCGATGTAGAGTTACAGTTTATGAGTTAAGAGTTATGTTAGTTATCAGCTGGTTGAAAACATCTTTGGGGCCTTCCATTTAGTAAGTACGCAAATTTCCTAAAATTTTAGACCCCCCCCGCCCACTCCCCCTTGGGCTAAAGTACGCATTGGGTATGTAGTACAAGAACGTACGCAAATTTTCAAAAATTTCGGACCTCCCACCCCCCTCCCTTGCTGCGTACATACTTAATGGAAGGCCCCTTTTACATAGACATAAATCTATCCAGTTACAGTACATTTGTATAATGGCGAGTGTGCGGTGGAACTTCTTAATGCGTAGCTGATTATAGATCTTTGGTATTTAATAGGTTTTAGCACCTTGTTAACTTTTAACTGATTCTGAGCTAAATGACGTATTATTTTGGAATATTTGGACTTACATGAAATAAGTTATGATATATAGAACAAGGAGGACTCGTGAAATTCGTCCCAAATCGGACAAATTAGACATAAAAGCACTGAGTCGAGATCACTAGTAGGCCTCGTGTGTATTGCTTTCTATTAGTTGATCCGTTTTAGCTGCATTCAAACAGGTAGTGATATTCATCCCCAATCTGCTCGTTTAGACATGATGTACAAAGTTGAGCTGCCCTGTCAATTGTCATATGTCAGTTAGGGGTTATAGGGAGTCTATGGTTTCCTGTCCTACATTTACATAAGGCTAGTCAATGCTTCTATTCTAGAAGGGTAAGGTAGGGTTCTATTGCGAAGGTTCTCTTTTAGGCGAATGCAGGCAAACAAGGACGACGACGATTTGTCTGTATCCTAATGATCTCATCCAGTCTGATTAATTTAATAGAACACAATATGTTTGATAAACAACAGTCTGCTTTGTTGCTTTACACTTCATTGTCATATCTGGCTTTGGCTTCTACAGGTGAATGCTGTTTAATATTATCAAATGGGGAGCATATTCAGACAATGCATACTGTAAACTGAAAACGTTCATGCTGGGAAAGGAAAGATATTGACATTTTCGTTGCTGTAATTATTTCCAGGGTGATATTCGTTTTCCACAAGAACAACAACCCCTACGTTAAGGCTAAGGTGAAGCCGCCGCGGTTGAATGGGGCCAAAGTAGGAGTCTTCTCTACAAGATCTCCATATCGCCTAAATCCAATAGGTCTTACCTTAGCTAAAATAGAGGAGATCGAAGGTACGTTTCGTTTAAGGACAGACACTAGTTTATGAAGAATGGATATACTTTCTGTACTCTAAAATGTTTCATACATATATTTCATTTTGTTAAATCGCAAATTGAGAACCCTGTCGTCTTATACAAATCAAATTTGAAGTTACATCTAGTGCAATAAATGACTCCATTTTTTCCTTTGAACGTAATACAGTGTACCCCTAAAATTGTCCTAAATTCTGTATTACAAAACAGACTTTTTGTTTGATGTTTTCAAGAAGTGATTAGGTTAGGCATTTGTCAGTCATACTTACCACGATAAAAACGTTGCTTCAAGTGGGAACATTCAAATTCAAAATGGAACCTATGCTCGACATTAAAGCGTGACATATTGGACATTGCTTGAAAACCGTCGGCAATATCCCGATATCTAACCGTATCAGGAAATGCTTTTGTTCTACACTATAGACCTTTATTACCATGTACTGATATCTCCTCTTACGCCCGTTGTCTTTACAGGTGCGACCGTTCACTTGTCGGGGGTTGATATGTTAGACGGTACCCCTGTTCTGGATATCAAGCCTTATATTCCACTCTACGACAAGCCTCAGGCAGCACAGAGAGAGGTTTCTCCCATCGGCCCCGACTCTCAAAGACTCTCCTCACCCAGCGAAGTCAACAAGGAGAGCTACCAAACCAGTAAAGACAAAGGGGTCACTGAAGGAAAACCTAATTCAAGTGTTGACACATGTAAAACAAATGAAAGTAATATTTCGCACGATCATTTCAGATCTGATCCACATCAGGAAGGAGGAATCTGTTCTTTAAATGAGCCCTCTTGCTCTCAGGCCGCACAAGGTACGGACGTAAAGCCTGGAGTAGTAAGTAGAACCAACTCAACTCCGAACTCTAGTGAAGCAGATATTTCTGTAGCAGGACATGCCTCCCAACTTCACGGAAGCCCTGGGATCTTTCCGTGTGTGAGTACGGAAGATAAAAGTATTGAGGAAGAAGGCAACGTATGTCAAGACCAAGACGAAATTGACGTGGTTCAAATAGAAAGTCAAGCCCAGGACGAAGAAAATCAAAGTCAAGTGGAATTTGCAGAATGGATCCAAAAGCCACCTTTCCACAAACTGTCAGTAAGATGGACTCCGACAGCAGAAGACCAGCTTCACAAGTTCTCTGTGACAGCTACTGATGATCGTTACAAACTCGAGTTTATTAAATCGACAGAGGAAGCGCGTAAGGCTGTAGAAGACATATTGCACGCCGATCCACGGTCATCCTACAGGAGACGTAAATGTGTGGATCGCTTGTACTTTTTCATGGTAGATGTGCTTCACGTAACATGCTGGTTTAACGATGACGAAAGTGTGGCTGAAGTCGTCCGGGTAAAACCAAATAGAGAAAAAATGCTTCAAAAACTTGCTGGTCATAAGTAAATACTACAATTATAGCTCGGATATTTTCAATACTATGGGCAATCAATAGTGAGGATAAAGATAGCTTCACATCTAGAAGTTTCTTGACTATAATTTTGCTACAGAAAGAGACATTTACTAGGTCAATCTAGCAGGAGCCAGTAATTTTAATCATTGCTCGTTACAGCCATCAGTTAATATCAGTATGTTGATATACTTGATTTATTAAAAACGGCGCTGTATATTAAAGCACCTTCAACATAATATGAAAGGTTTACTTTCTTTCACAATATAAATGTATTGTGATATCTGACGAATTGTAGACGTCCGTGCGATTACCTAGGATATCATATTGAAAAGTCAAGTGCATGCGGCAATAAACCTCCTGCCAGATGCGCGACCACCCCAATCATTCTCGCGGAATAGGTAGCGAATTGCAGATTTCCGGCCAGTAGGTGCAATGCTAAATAATTGGGTTTTCGTTTCATCTATCTTTTAAACTCATCCCACAGCAAAAATATGCATACTTTGAGTTAGCCAGAACCAAAAGGTTGAATATATTACAAAATAACCTCATAATCGTGGGAGAAAGATAGGAAAATCCGATTTGTTTGTACCTTACAATGCTAATGCATAGGGCGGAAGTCAACAATTTTGCGGCCATGTGCCAGAACTGGCAAACGGACTATTATTCCAAAAGCGCCTTGGTGCTTATCAATTACATAATAATCTACCGTTAAATACATTCTTGAGACCCGAGGCTTTTTGTATGGACCGTTCAATTATTAATAGATTCCGAACAACCAGGCGTGACAAAATATGCTTTAAAAAATCATGATTCGAAGGATATTGTACTATTATAAATTTCCTTTGATTGAAGTGGCCCATATATGTGACCCTAACACACAGAAAGGATGCTTAAGCTCTAAGGCTAATATTAAGGGAGGTATGGGTTGATTTGTTGAAAAAAAGGGATGAAAATACCTTAAACCAACCTTTTTATATAGGATTCCGGTCCTTTTGCCATTTCCAGGAAGACCGATGGTCTTTTGTTCAACAGCCTGTAACTTCCTTGAAAAATATCCCATCTCTATGTTGCTTTGTACATTTGAAAACTAAAAACATCCTCTGTAATGCTTAATTCTGGCATACGACATCCTTTTTTTATGGCGAGACATATTTTCGTACATGGACCACAAGAGTGAGGAAAAACATTCAGCATTTGTGTTGTTCAAATATTGATACCGAAGAACACTCTGAAATAGTCATCTCTATCATAGGACGATGTTATGATTTTCTATGCCTCGTTAACAACAATTCTCTCTACTATAACAGGCCTTGATGGACCTGTTCTCTTATCACCACCAAAAGTATTGCCTTTATAAACAGCACAAGAACAAGAAAATGCAATATTTTTGTTTATTTCACTTGCAAAATATACATTTTCATTGAAAAATTGAGAGCTGCGCAGTACGAGTTGGGATGCGTTATAAAGAAGTCGGCAGAGCCACAACTCTCTAAAGTGATCGCTACACTACACAGAAGCCACTAAAAGCAGTGGAGCAACAGGGTAGAATGTAAAAGGGTTTCTTTTCTGCGGCGCACGCAGAGAACTGGGAAGTGTGTGCTGATATGCCTGTGGATGAGGTACATCTTGTTTTTTAAAAATTCATTATACGACTAATTTATTCAAAATCGTTTGAAATTAATTTTTAAAAAATTGAAAGGATGATACAACTTTGACTATTTAGCACAAAGCTATAGGGGTTTTGCTCAGAAATAACATCCATCATAATGGACTACCGCCGCAGTTTGAGAAAACGAAGTTTTTCCCATACAAGTAAATCGAAAAGTTTCTTTTGTGTATTTGATTATTTGGAATGGCTGGAAGTAACAAATTACTAACATTAAAAGAAAAAGTTTACTTGGAAGGACCAGCAGTGGTCTGCCATGGTCCGGGCCACATGTTTACTGTTTTGTATGGGCACAGCCTCGTTAACAGATTCATACCACGTATAGTTTATGTATATTTCAAGTGATCATGGATGGAAACAATACAACATCTTCAAGTACAGAACATAGAATTACTCCAGAAGGAAAACAATGGTATAACCTATAAACATTCTATTTGAAACAGAGAACAATATTAATATGGAATGTTAGCCTTGACCAAGTCACCCAAACCCTAAAAGTAGGTGCTAGATAAAACAAAAAAATAACAAAACATACAGAAGGACACTACTTAGTTCAGACAAATCAATAGCAGCAAACTACAGGGTAGTAGATACGACTACTTTGTAGTAGATTATCAAATGATTCAAGAAAAGAAGTTTGGACAATCAAAAGAAGAGCAAAGACGTTAGTTTTCAATTAGTGCTGCTGTAACTTATGAATTCTATCCCAACTATATCTACTCAACATATGTGCTATGTATACCTGACTTAGTCTTATTCTTCCATCTTACAACTTAAAGGTATCTATGATATTTCGGTCACATAGCAGTCATTCTCAGTGTGTTTGATATACTTCAGTACCATGATAAATAAACCGTGGGTCTAGGTAATATCAATGTAATTACGCTTTTTTCAGGCGACTGGTTTAAATTAAAGTCTTTGGCATTGGTCTCGCTTACACATACTTGATAGGCCAAAAGTTTTGGTCAGTTATTCAAGATAGATGATAACCCATGAAGTCCAAGTCTATTTTCACAACCGAACGTACTCCAATCACAATTTCATAACTCGTAAATATCCTAGGAAAAGAGGGATGTAAATATTTTGTTCCAATGCCACTGTGTACAATATGATTTTGCTCCAAAAATACACACAATTCGAGACAATGTGTCTTCATTTGAGTACAGGTAAGTTACTAATGATGATAGCAAATGTAACCTTTTCCTCATTGAGAAAGCAAAATAGGCTGCACAGCTAATTAGCAGTTGCAGTACTTCTAGTTCATAACGGTTAAGCAAATAAGATGTTAATGACAACCTTCCCAGTGATACTCTATTGATGACTGTGATTTTCTTATCACAAAAAGAAAAGCATGTGTATAATATGCTAAATATGCATTTAGATATGTTGCTGTATCTCTGATTCATTTTGTTGACATCACAATAATTCATACATTGTTAATTCCTTCTCTTAATTTATAAGACCAAAAAAACCACTTTTTAACAATCGTGGGACCAATACAAAATAACTCAGCGAGTCGGAATTGGTATACTCAGTCTAGTATTGAAGGTATCACGACCTTGTCTCAGATTGTTGAAGAAAATGTACGTAAAATTACTATAGCCGAGGCCGGAGCCGATAAAGCCTTCGATCAAGGGCTGATTATGACTGTTTAATTTAATTGGATATACAAGGTTAAATGAATACTACAGGGTTGTAAAGTATGTAGCAGACCTATAAAGCGTATCCAGTACACATGTACACATATAATTAATGACTGGGGAATATATTTATGATATATGCGATAATAATTAATTATGAAGATTACGTCCCTTAGTATACGCAAGCGAAGGCACATTTTTCATTACACAACTTGAGACATGACCGTAAACGTACGAAATCTTAGTGGGAAAATGTATAGATGAAATGAAATATGTGCTACATCACACAATACGTATTCTAATCTAACTGGACACAACTAGATGTGCAATAACTGTATTCAAGTTTATCATTATCACAATTTAACAGTGATTATTAATGTAATTTAATTTACCGCAGTTTCCATTAAACTGGTCTTTTGTGATTGTTATTGTTGGGCGCAAAAAGCTGGAATACCAAGTGTACGAATTACAAAAGAAAAATTCTATTTTGTTTCACAACTCAGAAAGAATGATTCGATACGTTTCTCCACAAACCAATTAGAGACAAAAGTTCATTACATTTCTAATCGTTAACAAAAAAAACTAAAACAAAAACAAAAAAAATTGTGCAACAAAAGGAAAGTGCAACTCGTTGAAACCTCAAATGAGTTAAAATGAAGACTTGACAGACACTACGGGTAGTACATCTATCAAAATTTAGCGTATATACTAAAACTTCATTAAACTACGCACGGGCTTGTGAAAAGACTCCAATATGATATATACACACTCAAACATTTATATAACCCTGAGTCAGATAAGATTAGTAGAGTGTGTGAACAGTGTTAGCGCATAGGAAGATAACTTTTATGCGAATCAAGTGTGCCGTCTTTGCAAAGAAAAAAGGCATCCAACGAAAAAGAAAAACACTAAACGTGATGACCTGTTGGCCTACTTCAGGCTACTGATTAATCTTCTCTCTAAGGATACGAATCTGAAAACTTCACCTTCTTCCATCTCATTGACCGTGCCAGACTATGATGATTTGGCTCCTCAGTCACAACCATGAAAGTAATCTGTTGTTAAAGATTGTTGAATCCAAACCTAAGAATACCATCTCAATCTATCCTTTTTAACAGAAATATTTATAGGAGCGCATCCATTTTATAGATATATACCAGTAGGCAGCTTTTCTGAGACAAGAAAGAAGGGCATGGAAAATATCGAAACTATTCCACCGAAATATGCCCCTTCCGTATCCTTAGAACAATAATTATTCAGAGAAGACCATCCATCACAACTTAAAAGAGTGGAAATGAGTGAATTCTCTGTAACTGAACAATTATCCATATCAAAGAAATGACTGCAAAAGTTACATCTGTTCAAGTGCAAATTTACATCATGTAAACTGTTCAACAGCTTTAAATCTTGATAGCGTGTAATATAAAATGTACCGGTTCACATGTAGGTAAGGTGAGTGTGTACAAAACGATACACATCTTGACCATTGACCTAATTATCCCCAGCATCAAAATCAAAGTACATAAGATAATAATCCCACCACCAAACCATTACCACTTAATCCTGGTCGAACATCAACAAAGGCTAGCAGCATTGCAAGCCGACAAAATACCGCAGATAATTTGACGCAAATAATCTAATGATTGCTAAAGGTAAGGCCGAAATGTAAGGGTCTTACCTGAAAGTCGCCAATATGTGTATAGAAAGACCCAATGTGTATAAGAATATATGCCATTATATGTATACTCTATGTAAAAAAGTGATACTTTATATATTATCCAGTAGCACAGGCTGATACTTGACATGCTGGCCTAAATTATTTGTCACAACAAGTATAGCGAATCGAAGGTAACGTAATGTAGCATTTCGAGTATTTCTTCCTAATGTGACCCTCATTACTATACGATTACCAGCCTGAGGTTGTGCATGAACACCTGCCAATAGCAACAAAATGGGAATAAAGCTTGCATGGTTAATATCACGTGAATAACTTCGGTCTACACCAGCTAAATTGTGCGGTCCTCTCCACTTTCAGATAATGTTGGGCGACATAACGATACCGTTGGCAGATGCCCCTCTACCGATGTTTGCGTGTGTCTGCCATCAGGACGGTCAGATTGAGCGTTAGACGAGCAGCTCTGTACTCGACACCGGGAGTTGATACAAGTCCTCCGGTTTACTCCACCTCATAGTCCAACTGACAAGGAGTCTGGTCTGACATCAAATACGTAGGACGTGACTTATCACGGATTCTAGGGTGTCTTCTGACATAAGTGAGTGAGAGGCAGGTCACCAGATACAAACTGTTCTCAGCTATAGCTGTGAGACTAGTCATAAAGACATTGTTGTTTTCGTCAAATAAGTTCATGATTCAAAAGAATATATCTATCATGCTTTTCAAGGAAACCTTCAATTGAAATGGCAGACCAGAAACACCCTGTCAGTTATGATAGCCAGGGTATCTAAAAATTTACAAATTTGTGTTCTGGCAAACAAGGAGAAGGCGAATTTTCGTGCTTACTCCTACCAAACTTGTGAAACAAGTGCACACTAAACAATAGGCGGTCTGCCAACAGCTGCTGATTTCATTCAATGGCAACAGGTATTATCCTACTGGAAAGCAAGTCAAAATACCACGACAGATTTCAGGACAGGCACGCCACAACTGGGTATCGATCACGAGACAACTTGATCAGGTTTCACATAAATAACTCAGTAGTTACACCAAGGCGTCGCCTACTTCGATCCTAGGCTGGACGCACGTTTCGTAAATGCTTTGCTCATTCAGGTCACGGAATCAGCTGTCTGGAATCAGATCTTTGACTTGAGATATTCCTCTATGTCTACCTGGAAGATAACCATCAAAACAAAAGTATTGTTCCTGGTCTCGTGGACGCAGCTGAAACGCTGCGGTATTTCCTCTGACCATAAGGGATGAGAAATGGCAGTAGCACAGACCTTTACCAAGCAAACTTCTCCATCTCCCTCAAACCTCATTTTTCAAGTGTATAAAATGGAATGCATGATAAACATGACTTCTTGTTGCTTTTCGTTGAGACGTCAGTCTAGCTGTAGGTGTGTAATACATGATGGTTTCTAATGACAGCAGTGCAGGGGTGTGATATAGCAGATGCGACGGTGGCGCCCCCGTCTGGAGCTAGACACTACTACAGGAGTCGCCGCCCTGCGAGCTAATGGCCTCCTCGGCCGGCTCCATCTGTCGGTCGGGCAGGGAGGCCGACGTGGTGGTTGGGGTTGGTTCCTGGCTAGACTTTGGAGACTCAGATAGGGCCGAAGGTTCCACCTTGATCTGTTCCGCCATAGTAAACTGGTCAGACACCTTCACCTGTTTGGGGGTGGGCGAGTCCGAGTGGTCCGAGTCACCGCCCGCTGCACCTCGCGGTTTCCGCTTTCGTGAGTAGATCTGGCCTCTTACCAGTGACAGGGGCCGGTCAACCTAAAGAGGGAAACCAAACGGTAAAGTTATTCAAATGTCTACTGTGTTATATGTTCAGTAACATTAACATAGAATGGAACAACAATGCTAGACTCTTGCGCCGTAAAAAGCAATGGTAAGAGTATGAATGCTAACATAAACGTGTACAAAATGAATGCGATTTTCCCTGGAACCAACGTATCAATACTGTGGACATAGGGGAATGATGATGGGTAATGATTTATCTGTCAATGTACCCCTGTCCTTGAAATTCCCTACAAATAGTAAATACTAACATTTTCTTTTAAATATAATCTCTTTACCTTCGTAAACTGCACGTTGTAGTAAACACAATCGGTTCACAAGAATAGCGCTTTTGCGTTACGCAATGATATCTACTGGAGCCAATGATTATGAGGTTAGGATGGTTCAGAAACAAAGAGTAATGCTATTTTGCGAATAGTCGCCGTCTCATCTATCGCATATATGTTACACGCATTGCAGAAATATCTTTGAAAACATTTATGGTTAGCGGATAATAGAAATCACCGGTAAGTACAAGGAATGGTTTTGAAGAATAAAAACAGAACAGCGTTAATAGCTTTTTTGGTTGCAACCAGTGTTCCATCTACACATACTGTCAACGAGACGGTATCACTGACAGCATACGCTTTCCATGGTTGTGCATGACTTCTGGATTCTTGCATCTTTCATATGCTAAGGCTCGCTGCTCCAATGGTCTGGAAGAAGAAAATATGCTGCCCAGTTTGTCTGTTTGTTTTGATCTTGACCTTATCGCCAGGGTTCAGGGAACAGGTGACTTGAAGCACTTATTGTCCTATGGAAGGGATTTACGCTGGGTCATCTTTACTACAGGCGGGTTGCATTTTCTTCCATTTGAGAATCACATCATAATTGTTCAATCATCGGCATGGATTGGCATATAATGTTTGTTCCAATCGGTCCTCTGATCACACATCACTTGATTTGTAACGTTTGTCAATCACCGACTTAAAACCGTAAGGTAGATGTACAGCTCAAGTTACACCACGTGGGAGAGTTCTTAAGCACAGAATGATGGATGAATGAGACAAGGAAAACAGGGTGCCCACGCTTTTTCCGAAATCAATTCAAGACCTCGTTTTTAGACCTGAGTTTGGCAAATTTAAGACCAATCTGCCTCAGGTAAATACAAATTTGAGGTTTAATGTAACAACAATGTAACGACAATAGCCAAAACATGGCAACTTTGCTCATCCTATCATTTAAATTTGATTTCATAATCAGACCTTATTTAGGTCCTTTTTAAGAAAAACAAGGAAAAATGTGAAAGCAAGGAACAATGTGAAATTTAAGACCTTTTTAAGGCTTTAAATTTCAGAAAACTTTTAAGACTTGTGTGAGCACCCTGGAAAAGCTTAGAGGCACCGCAAATGATTGTTTTTCCCACAGAAAAAACAGGACGTTAATGGAGACGGTTTCTGAACATAGGATAGCGTCACGGATACTACAATGTCAGGGGTCGAAACAACCATAGGCCCGCGAATCGAAACTTTTTTCAATGAATCATCAAATTTTGAAACATCATCAATTTGGTGAAGAGGCAAAGACCTTGGGCAGGTCGGGTTACCTGAACCCAAACGTATCTCAATGGTCCAGAGATTTGTTTGATTAGATGTTAGTAAGTGGCTCCTAAATTTCTGAAGTGATGGGCCCCATACGATTATTTCGACCTCGGCAATGAAGAAGTATAGGAGCAATAGACTTAGGAAAAAGAAGGGGCAGGGTAAAGTGTGACTGATGATGGTCATGATTGATATGAAGCGGATTTACGACGTGAATCAAATATAATCACAAAATGTTTGCCATTTGTATTGATATAAATGACCTGACATTAAGGTAGCAGTCAGTGCACCTACCATTTAAAATCAATAAAGCTACTGGAATTACTACAGTCCTATCTTAAGAGTACTTTATTCATATTCTAGTACTTAAACAAACAATTTAACCAATGTGCTCGTCGTTTTGAGTATGGATAGTTAAACAACATTCTTAGAAATAACAAGAAAATTGGTCTACCATTTACATTACGTTCATACCTATAAGGTTAGTAGACAATGTTTATATATCATATTTAAAATCACAATCGTAACATATGAAAGTGCGTACGCTTTTTTATGTTTAAGAGGCGGTGAAACTTACAGATTCCATACTTCTCAAAATAAGAATCGAGATGTTCCAAGTATAGTTTCAAAACAAAAATACGACTAGTCATAAAATTGGTGGAGTTTGCAAAACAAGCTTTTTTTCATGCCATCAATATTACGGAAACGATGAAATATATGATATATTACACAAATGGTTACTTACGTTATGAAGTTTGTAATAGAGGCCACACGGATTGCAGACGGGGAGTCCCTCGGCATTCCGTCTCCACAGCGTGGTGGCGGTGGCGCCGCAGTTGGAGCAGCTCACCCCAGACCTGCGAGCCACGCTCGACGACAGGCTGCGACCCTGGACACGAAGAATTGACAAAAGGTTTAATGTTACACGTTTGATAACGAGAATATCAAAAATGAAAAAATAAATCCGTGAAATAATATGCCATCACTGAATGTGTGACAGTCTGCGATGACAGTCATAGGATATGCATTTCTCGTTCATAAAAGTGAGTTGCAATGGCCCGGTCATTGGCTCAGTTTGACTAAATCTAGTAGTTAGAAGTTATTCTAAGACAAAAAATTAACAAAGCCTAGCACGGTAGTTCAATAATTGCAGCAGCGGGATTAAATGAATCTCTATGGAAGTGTGGAACTATTTAACATGGTGGAATAATACAAATAGTTGTGAAAATTTGTAGCGTAGCGTAGAGAGAACAGAACGTTGGAAGAACACTCGTCAGAGCATTGCATACTATTTGAGCAAGGGAAAAAAAGATATTTGCATGTCTGTCGTACTTTACGTAGTTGAAAATACATGTATCCGACCACAAAATCATGCACTTGTTTTACCTTAGATAACGTATATATCTATATATGTTCTTACAAAATAAAATGGGAATAGCGCATTTCTCATAATATGAATCGTCGATAGCTCATCAGTAAAATCTAGTTCAAATTACATTTTATGTCATGTAAGGATGGTCGTAACCAACATTTAAGCTCCATTACGCTTAATCGGTGTAGCCTGCAACCTTAAAGTAAGTTTGTTGACAGACGGCCTGTTGTCCAAACAATTATTCTGTAAACAGTTATCCAAACTCAACCACTGCATTTAATGTATGAACAGTGGCACTTATAATATAAGGTCATTATTATAACTATGCATCGTCGTGTCGTTTTCTAATCTCTAAACCAGGGGTCGCGGTGACGGCTTGTTCAGGGACGTGCGTGACATGGGCTGTGTGTGCGCCCACGTCTCTGTGTGTGTAGGTGAGTGTCTACGCCCGAGGCGGGCTCCAGATGCTGGAGTAATGAGTGTGCGGGGTCAGCACTCAGGTGTGACCTGTCGCAGCTCACCGCCTGACACCAGCCCTGGGTCGGCTGTGTTCGTAATCACCTTCACTATACTGATGCTTCTGTCCTTTATATGTATATATATCTTTATAATATGTTGTTGACGGGAACGCGGTTTTTGCCCCCCCCCCTTTTTTTTTATATTTTTTTTTTATTTCATTATAGTACTCTCATATTGGCCGAGTTGATAACTTGATAACACGATGTTTTATCTATCACCAACGTTTCTTACAGGTCCTAAATAAACGAGAACGTTGGCTTTCCATATGTTGTGAATGCATTAAAACTTCCGAACGCGGACCACCAGCGTTCCTAACTAGGTACATGGTCGGCCATAAACTAAATCACGATTTCCTAAATTACAATATAACGCATCGTTCGTACCTTATGGGCAATTCGAGTAAATATCTGTATCATTGAGCATGTAATCTAATCTTTGAAGAAATCATTGAACATACATCAACAAGTTTGAGGGATGTCAATTCATTAAGCATATAGCCAATTTTAAGATGAACTTCATATTAATTTACTGATTCCATCATAGCCCAAAAATCATGTTAAAACTACTTCAAAAAATATAAACAATACCTTCGTATCTGCATCTAGGTTGCTTGTACTAGTATTTGGACTGGAAAAGGATGTGAATGACTGCGAGCTGACATATGATGCGGCTGATAGCGTAGGAACCTAGACATGGGTTAATAAACAATGTAGATTATGTATCACTGTAAGTTAACAAAGATAAGTTACATAATACAAAATTAACCAAAGCAATTGGTTTCAAATTTCTCCTAAAAATGGTAAATTGCTGCTATATATATATATTGGCCTTTTCCCCATAGGAACCAATGTTAAAGCCTGTTAGCCCAACCCATATGTCCAACACTCTTTTGCCCTGAAATTCAGCAATTTAATTGGCTGGCAAACCTGCAAATCATAATGTTTTAACAATACGTTGGGACAGAGAAAAATATAACTTTTGCTTACTTCAGTAACCCCAGCTCTAGCAGACAAGGATGACTTACATGGCTATTTTGTCCAGCCCTTGTCCAACCCTGGGATATATCCAATGTGGGATGGGCTTATTGACTATGATATACGATATATACTTACGTGCAACAATGTAGCTTCAGATCCTTTAATAGGAGAGCGTGTGGCCCCAGAGAAATCTAAAGCATATGGAATTGCAGTTGGCATATAGGGCACAGGCAATCCTAGTCCTGAATTCAGCAACGACTGGATTGTGGCATGTGGATCAGACGATCCCTTAGGTGGGGTATTGATTATTTTTTTGTTTTCAGTTTGTGACAGGTTTTCATCTTGGTCCACCGGCTCGCCTTTGATCACCACGAGAGGACTTGGACCATCAGATACGCTGATCCCAGACAAATCAAGAGTCGTCCCTGCTACGACTGATGTGGGATTCCACAAAGAGGTAACCGGAGCTGGACTACTTGTACGCGAGTTATTAGCACTGGACTGAGATCTATTGCATGTTAGGGCTATGGGTTCGTCTTGTGGATGAGACGTCGTGGGTGTAATCATGACGTAGCCCTTTTTACTGGTATCCTTTATTTGACTCAGCCCATTTGTTTCACAAGCTTTCTTACTGGGTTCAAGGTCAATTGTCAGGGGGCTGAAGTCGGGTTCAGACTGGGGTGAGGCATAACTGGATCCGCTGTTGCTGTAGGCACATTTCATTGCTGCGGTGTCTGTGGCCCCAGCTTCTGAAGCTGGGGGAGCGTCATCAGCCCGTGACGCATCCGGCCTAGGTTTGTGAAGATCAACAGGTTTATCTTCAGAGACGTGGGGTTTTGCTTCTTGCCTGTGATGAGTAATGGGTGTAGTAGGCACTTTGAGAATATGTCTGTTCATATTGACGGCACGAATCGCCTTATTGGCATCATTCACATCATAGACCGTTGTACATGTTGATGTCTCTAGAGGCCCATCTGGGGGTTGGGCCACAGAGTCAGGAGGAAGAGAGTCTTTGGGTCGTTCAGTGTGTGAGTGAGCAGCAGGAAGAATCTGGGTGGGCGTACTTGACTTCCGAGGAGCTTTGCTTGGCTTATTTTTCCGTTGGCGAACATTCTGGACATTATGATGACGCTGCTGTGAAGACAACTTTGCAATGATATCAAGGGTCTTACTTCCCCGACTGATTGGACGTTCAGGAGTGGATTCCCTAGAGTTCACAGTACTGCCAGAATCTCTGTACTGCTGATCTAAGGCAGAGAGTCCATTGTCTTCGTCCGTCAATGTTTTCACAATGTTGTCCTTAATGCTGACCAGGAACACCTCATTGTGATCCACGGTGATCCCCAGCAGCCCTTCTACGCTGATCTCTTTGTGGAAAGGTAGGCCGGTTTTACACAGAAGCGTGATGGCCTCTCTCAGCCCATGGCTAACTATTTCTTTATCAGCCTTCATGTTATCACTTGCTACTTTCCTAGAAGATAACAACATGGAACCTACTTCAGAATGACATCGGTAGCCAAGATTGTAGCGTTGCGATGGTTGCAAATCAAATGAGGCCACTCACAAGCCACGACCAGTCCACGGCTACTGTTAATAGTGTTATCGCTCCCGTCGATCTTAGATTCCAGCCTTGGTCTTCTTTCGCAGTTCCCGCGAAAAGCCCAACTTCATATTTCACTTCTGTTGGTGCCTCGCGTTAGGGTGGATGTTTATCTTTCCAGCTGCACTTATCTTTAAGCTGATGGGTCACGTCAGGGGTAAAAGATAAGAACAAAACATAATCAGAACTTCTCTTATCAGGAGAGATTACACCTGTGACGACTCGTTTCCTGTTCACAGGTACCCGGATGTAAACAATCATTCGTCGCTCCGCCACTGAAGAGTTCCACAACCACGTGTCACACTAACAGGTGGCAGCAGCGGCGGCTACTGTTCGCGGCTCCCGCCCACGTGTCGCCACCACTACCCGCCCGCTTTGCAGGAGAGGCACTTTCAAGTGCCAAAGCTAAGAAAAGCCTAGCATTTGTTTGCGAGCGCATAGTAAACTAAAGAGACGCTGACAATGCGAATTTTCTTCAAGTTTACTGCAACTGACGTAGAGTCATAGCCTATCCCTACGGGAGACCTGGGAGAAATTTGAGACTTAAACTTGAAGTCTTGATACAAAGGCCAATTGGCTATGCACACAAAAAGGATCAAGAACATGATTATATATGTGATGAGGAACATTGATATTATTTAAAACCAAAATAAAAAAATAAGGGTATTCCTTTCCGACAATAATGTTTGAGCTAAGCCTATTCGGCCAAACTTCATTATCCACAGACAATCAGGCCAATATGGGTTTGATACCCAGATTTTTCTTAAACTTTACAAACAAAAAAAAAAATAGAAAGAAAGAAAGAAAGAAAAGAAAGTGGAAGCTTTTATTAAGCATTTATTCTTAAAACAGGTCAGCAGGGGCCGTTTCGGTTAGGGCCGATTTGTTCAATGTTTGTACCCTCAGTTGTTTTATGTTGTTGTTGTTGTTGTTGTTGTTGTTGTTGTTGCTGTTGTTAAATTTTTCCCCTTTTCATTTGGTCAAGCCAACATTTCCCTAAAGATTCAATCAAGTGTTATGTTTTTTTTACAGTTTATGAGAAAACAAGAACAAACCACGTGCATTCAAGCATACACGTGGCATTTACGGATGCAATAGAAAGGAGGGTTATTGGATTAGCACCATTCCAATTTACATGTTTTATTCTGTGCATGTTTTCTCCGCTGCATATTTACCAAGTGTTGTGATATGTGCCACAGCACTGAGCATTGTTTCTATGCATAGAATAGGTTTAACCATATAACTGCTCAACACAGTTCTATTGTAGCGCTCCCTGGGTCAGGTTAGGCCCGGGGAGTCAATTTAAACCAGGTTGATCACTAGGATTGGAAGTGTGACAAATGACCAAACAAAAGTAACTTAAGTTGAACAAAGTTTATTAAAACAATCTCTCTAGATATAAAGTACAAAGCCAGAATGTACAAACAGTAACACAAAGTTACAAATAAGGTTTCCAAAAATAAGTTACACAATTACCCTTTTCACAAAAAGGTAAACAAAGTCTGTACTTAGAAAAATACAAAATATAAACAAAGTCTGTAATTTGGAAAACAGGCCCAAATAAGCAAAGTCTTAATCTAGAACAGGCCAAACTAAGCAAGTCTGAAACTTTAGGGGAAAACTGTTAAGTCAAAATATATACTTGTGGGGCAAAACCATTAACTAAAAGTTAATAAAACAACCTAGTCTAACAGACATAGGCAAAACAACCACCACAAAGTATATCAAAAACCAGCCTAAAACTAGACTATATCAGTAACAGTCCCCTAGAGCCAAACAGGCCTTCTAAGTCTCACAAGTCAGGGCTACCTACCAAGGTCAGAACCCTACAGCAACAAAACAGAGAGTGACCAGAGCCCCAGGAGAGCCCCCCTTATCTAGCCTGGGCACTGAAAGCACGGACCTCTGAGAGAGCACCCTACTCCAGACTCTCCAGTGCCCCAAACCCACTTCCCTGGAGCTCCCCTGGAGTAAACAATGCTGTGCTCTGATTGGTCAGTCAAGGAGGGAGAGCAGGCCTCCCATTGGTCAGAAAGGGAGCACTGTGATTGGCCTGCACAGACCGTCCGTCCGGTCGCCGAGCACGGGCCGGAGTAAGCCTCCGAGACGGGCCGCGCGGTCCGCTTGTTGACGGGCCGGACTGCAGCAAGCCCCGGGCACCGCCCGTCGCCGCCCGTCGCAGCTCGACCCGATCGCGGTCCGCCACACGCCCCCCTCCTTGGACCAATGCGCCCTCGCATTGTTACCAGAGAAAAACAGTACAAACAGTGCAAAAATACATAAAAAATACAGTACAAAATACATGGAACATGGAACAGTGCAGTACAAAATACATAGAACATGGAACAGTACATGGCAAAATACATAGAACAAAACAGTACAAAGTACATGACAGTATAAAATACATGAACAGTATAAAATACATAAACTGTACACTGTTTCACAAGTTCAGTACAGAACTGGGAATTAATACACACAAAATTCTCCTTGCAAAATTAAAGTCTCTTTGGTGAAATTCTATATCCTTATGTCCTTAAGTTGATCAGACTGTCCCTAGTCTTCCTCCGTTGAGCTCCTGTCAAAGTTAGGGTGCAGTGCCGGCCACAATGCCAGCTTCGCCCTTGGTCACGGTGTTCTTCCAGACAGCACATCTCTAGACAGCACATCTCTCCCAAACCAAAATCTCCAAAAGCAAAATTCAGTACTTCCAGGATCAATATCCAAGGTAGATAATACACAGGGATTTCAAGGTTTACCAGAGGGATACCAGAACCTGCTCAAAGCAAAGGTTTGTCACCCATCATGCTGACCTTACATCTTCCCATCTCTCACTACTCAGCTAACTACAAATGTAACAATGAGCTACGCGAACGTCTGTTTAACAGCAAACAAACTGCTTGTCCTGAACAAGTAAGCTTCTCAGTTGACAGTCCACCTGCCAATTCCTCCTGATCAGACTTAAAGGGCAATTCCCCCTTCAGATCAAACAGCACATCATCAACCAGTCCATCAGAACATGCAAGCCTCCCAGCAACAAACCGCTATTGTAAATCTGGAATCCAGCTTAGAGGGCAAATCCCTCTCCATCCTGGGTAGTGAATCACCTCGCCAGAACCTCCAGAGAACATGCATATAAGCCTCCCAGCAACAGTCCCCCTGTTGTAAATCTGGAATACAGCTTGAGGGTAACTGCCCTCTCCATCCTAGGTAGTGAATCACACATCAATCCCTCCAGAATATGCATGCAAGCCTCCCAGCAACAGTACCCCTGTTATCTGGAATCCAGCTTGAGGGTAACGCGACCCTCCTCCATCCTGGGTAGTGAATCACCTCGCCAGAATCTCCAGGACATGTGAGCTTACCAGCAATCAGTACCCCTGTCAGTCCTGGTCCAGCTCAAGGGGTCACTCGATCCCCTTTCCAATCCAGTCATGAACAACTAACTGTCCCCACAGGTCACGTGAGCTACCTAGACAACAGACCCACTGTTCGAAATTCTAGGCAAAACTCTTTAAAGCAAACCATTTCACATCTGAACACCTTTTGTAAGGGCACATCATCCCTCAGATAAGTCCTCTCAAACCAAATCTCACAGTCGTCAAAACACACCTTACAAAAGCTTTGAAAACAATATTAAAGAACTCCACCTTAAATATCTGCCTTCCAAAATACCAAATCTGATAGATTTCACCTTTCCCTAGGTTACTTTCCTATGATTTCACCTTCCCTAGGTTACTTTCATCTGATTTCACCTTCCATAGGTTACTTTCCTATCAAAACAAGGCACACTCAATAGTAAACAACCAGCTACCTGCTGGCGATGAGCCTTCACTCACTCATACTTCTGTTGCGAAACACAACATTGTATTTTATAAATGTATATCGATGTTCTCTCTACGTATTCGTTGTCAGAAACAGTCACACAAATGAAGCCGTCAGACCGCCCTTAAGGCAATCCCGTTAAGGGTGTTTTATGATCATGGCGCCCGCCCCCTGCTCGGGTCGCTGGGTGCTTGGAGGTCGCCTGAGGTGAGCTCACCCCACGCGCACCGGAGTGACTGATGAGTCACATCGGACTCAACGGATAGTCACCGGACGCGCGTATCCGCCGGCGCTCCTCCCTCAATCGGCCCACTCATATATGCGTCGGCCGCGCCCAAGCCGCCAGTCGTTAGCGCGTGGCATTGAGCGGCGGACCTCTCGGAGCTGAGCAGCAGACCTAGGCTTATAGGACCAACCAAATTATATCGTATTTGCTGTGTGTGTGACTAAAACCAGGAGTTGGACTTGGAAATATTCTAGGAACATTTTGGACTCAATTCTAGGACTTGGAACCCCTCTACAGGCATTGTGTTAGAGATTAGAATCATTCATATCACAGGACTCAATTAGGCAAAGGAACATTTAGGACATTTTAGGACTGTTTAGTTTAGAATTGTTGAAAGGTTTGTACGAAAGGTTATTTGGAAATTACTTATTCATTTGTGCCACTGGTTTAATATCAATAAAGGATGTACCTTGCTAATCACTGCCAAATTTACACAGCGAGTTTAAGCTTTACCCTCATTCCAATTCGTCTCCCCAACACGTTGTTTAACATAACCATTTACCCCTAGGTTTACCACTCTTAGTTCTGGTTAGGACTTCTGTCCCCTTCTTTATTAGACCAAACTTTATTCCATGTGAGGAGCCTGTGTTTGGGAACATTCTAAACCCCGGGCATAAGGTTTTCCTCACATCTGGTGATGGGACTTAAAAGATATTATTTGACCTAGTGGCACTTATCTGGCTTTTTATTATAACTCTAGGGTTTCTAGTCACTTAAGAGAATTTATTACCACTGTGTTGCGAGATTGCCCGCACGCATAAATTACCTCCCCCAACCCACGGACCCATTCTCCACAAAAGGCCCGCATTCCTAATGAGAGGGGCAGCTGTGATGTGATTGCCGATTCAGCGCAACCCACTTTATAGTAGGCAGTGTGTAAACTTGCTTTTCAGGACAATTTTGCAGGTAAGAACATATTGTGCTTATAAATAACTACAAAAGGTACGGATTTCGATAAAGTACATAAAATACCACCAGGTATCATGGCAGAGGGACACTTGTGTCGAACTCCTTGACATTCTGGTGGGATATATACAGTACATTTCTTTATAGAAATACAATTTATCTAAAGGTGTGCATTTTTAATTAGGCATATGTTCTGGTGGCCTTGTGGTGTCGCTCAGGGACCGCTCTAAGTATAGTTGGATTCGTGCTGGAAGACAGCCGGAACATTGCCTTACAAAATTATGAGAAATATATTTTCTCTGAATTTCTGGTTTCAATACAGAAAATAATACTGTTTGCTTTTCCATTCTGCCTGTGGAGCGCTTGGGTCGTCGAACCAGTACTGTTGTACCTAACTCAGAAATTTTTCTGAGGTCTAAAGGCTAAGCTAAATCTGGTCGTGCAATCTGAGAAGCTCCATAAGGTATACCTGGTTAAGCAAATAGTTTGAAAGATTCTTATATTTATTGAAAAGAACTCATCAGTATTAAAATTTCTATAGGGGTTGTTACACCTAGGCAGCCTCATATAGTATCACTGATTGACACACCATTTTTACTTATTGGTAACAACTTGTCCATTTTTCAAAATTAAAGACTAACAGTTGCCTACACGTACCACCCTAAAATTATCCGCCGACCTCCCCTTTCCGCCCGCCAACAAACGGCCTGTAGACGCCCGGCAGCCCCGGACCCCGACCAAACAACCCCCAAACCCCATATCGCGCACCATCAAGAATCTGGTTTTCTAGATAGCGTGGAAATCTGTTCACACTGATTGGTGAAAAGTGGCCGACTTTTACTTATTCCCTTAGCTAGTCCCAATGTTCTAGGGAGGTATAGTGAGTTTTTGCTCGATAGGTACCAAAAGAGTTGATTCTTAGCTATTTGCCCTTGGATTTGGATAATGCTTTGAGATATTGAATTAGGCTATGCAGAAGCATTGTGCTATGAGATCAATTTACTGATCTGTGTTTTAGAGTTAGGGATAGGTTTATTGGGACGCCGATTTATCTTTCCTACCTGGAACTGTGAGAAGTTATTGGTGAACGGCGTTGCTTTCTGTTGACCCATCCAGTAGGTGAACATTATAGACTTATATATACAAATTTCTCTGTGATTTTGATATATATATAATTACTGATCCTTCAAAATGACTATTATGAGAGACTATGTCCAGTCGGTCAGATTCTGAGGAAGACATCTATCACAGTCCCTCCACACACACACAGTTTATTTCGGAAGAAGAACCAGTTGATAACCCGTCTGGGACGGTTCCCCCTTCTATATTAAGGACTCATACGAGATCACAGGGACCAATCCCAGGGATACAATTGGAATCTGAACGTTTAAGAACTTTCTCTATTCATGGAAAAGTCTTCACAGCTGAAGAAGTAGCTGAGAGGACTGGTTGGCCTCCTGAGGTAGAACATACCCTGCCTGGTTTTCGCTCAGCAAGTCCCCCTGCTCAGCATCGGGACAGCCGAACTGTTCGTTTTGACTCGCCTCTGCTTGTCGCGCTAGTGTCTCGGTCCCAGAAGTGAGACAGTTTCTATCACCGGAGGGTAGGACATTACGCCCTATTTTCCACGCTGCAAGTTCTGGTGCTGGGAGGCTTCCTCCACGGCCTGGAAAAGCCGGAACTTCAGGTCAGCAAGGGGCCGCGGATCTCTTTCCGACAGATGATTCTCGGTTAGCCTCTGATTTATTAACTGTTTCGCGCATCCTCTTCCCACACTCTGAAGGGGAGCCCTCAGCAAAGGGCAACGCTGGGACCTTAATTCAGCGGTCCGGGGATCCTCCATCATCACCTTTATCTATACGGCTTCAGGGACAACAGGGTCAAGGAGCTGATCCTGCATTTCTTAGAGACGAAAGTGGATCGTCTATAGCTGCAAAGTCTGTGGAAACACCTGCAGACAATCTGAACAATCTAACCAAACAGGATCCCACCGCTCAAGGACAAGGAGTCGAATCTCCTCCGTCCTCACCACAACGACGGGTCAATCCTCTACCTGTCCAGCTCGTACCAGCTGGGCAGATTCCCCAGGATATACCTGTCCTCCCACAAATACCAATTAATCAACCAAATTTCAACATGGCAGCAAAACAACCCGCTCTAAAACTACCCACTTTTTCTGGAGAAAGTGATGAATTTATTAATGCTTATTTTGACGAGATTGATTCGTTGGCAGTTCTTTGTGAATGGTCCGCCGCGAATAAGCTTGCTATGGCCAAACACCAACTTAAGGCCCAAGCTCGTGACTGGGTTTCTTCATTAGATCCCACTGACGTAGACACTTATGCTAAATTAAAAGCTCGTCTTACAGACATTTATGGAGATGTCAGGGCAGCCTGGCAAAAGCATCAAGATTTCTTTAATTATAAACAAGGTAAAGATCAGACTGTCAGGCAGTTTGCTGGAATTTTGCGACAGGCTCAGGCTCGATCTGGGGTGGACGCAGGTGTCCTCCTCGCCGCCTATATTAGGGGTCTAAAGGCTCCTATGTCAAGAGAGGTGGCAATTCAAAACCCTGCAAACTTCGAGCAGGCAGTTAGCATCGCATCGAGGATGGAATCAGTGGACAGGCCTCAAAGGGCCCTGGCTGCTCTGCAACTATCTGAGCCTGAAAGCATGTTGAAACCCCCGGCAGCGGCCGGAGGGGACAGCACTCCTGACAACGTTCGTGAACTAAGAAAAATGACCGATACAATTCTGGCTGCGATTGCAACTCAGAATTCACGCCAACAATGGACGCCTCCGAGAGGAAACGGTAGGCCTTTCAACAACAGCCCCAATTACAACAACCGCTCTGGCTTTGGTCGTGGTCAGGCAGTGCGTACAACACCTGGCCGGGAAACGCGCTTTCCGGGGCCGAACGCCTGGACCCACGCACGACAGACCAGAGCCGAGGACGGAACACCGTGGTGTGTAGCCCACCAACGGTTTGGCCACGATACAAATTCGTGCAGATTCTTGCAAGATATTTTGCGTACTAATAGACCACCATCTTTTGGTCAAGCTCAACAAAAATATTTTCCAAATAGAAACCAATATCCTCCAAAAAACTAGATAGCCTGCATGGTGAGATTCGCGTTTCACTGTGCACGATAAAAGCAAATCTTCAAGAGTCCCACTCTAAAGTTGATCCAATAGCAATTGATTTCTTATTCAATAATGTCCAAATTAATTCAATTATCGATAGTGGAGCTAGTCACTGTTTTATAAGACAGGATGTTTTCGAACGAATTCCTAAAGAAAATATATTACATACATCATTCCCGACCTCAAGTTCTATAACATTAGGAGACTCTTCGGAAATTAAAGTTATTGCAGACATACGAATTAGATTTACACTCGCTAACGTTGAAGTTGATTTTAACTTTCAAGTTCTCTCACACCTTATCTATGATATAGTTATTGGCCGCGACTCTCTAGCGGCAACTCAAGCTCATATTAACTTCCAAGATAATACAATAACATTCTTTCGGAATAACACTGTTACACCCATGGGATTAGAGGAAATTATGCCTATGAGTGAGGTTATAATCCCCGTGAATGTAAAGGACGTGACGGACGGCCAGCCATGGATCCTGGAACCGGCTGTGACAGCACCAGTCTTGGCGGAATGCTGCACATTCGCTGGAAAAGGTTTGGCATGGCTGAAAGTCATGAACCCTACAGATTCTCCTGTTAAACTTTCTAAATCAACTGTGTTAGCATTTGCTACTGATGAATATTATATACCCCCTATTCAAAATTCTGAAGTGTCTGCAGTTTTCAAACAAACCAATACTCCTCAACCAATATTGACATTACTTGAAAACAAAATTTGCCCGGAAACAACACGTTCTGCTAATCAAAATTATGACACTAAAGTCAAGGATAGAGAGCTCATTGATTCAATCGATCTATCAAAATCTTCCTTGACTGAGGTTCAAAAGGAGCAACTTCGCGAACTCTTATTGAAAAATAGAGCAGCTTTGGCTTTTTCTATGGAAGAAATGGGACAATGTGACATTGCTCCAATGAGTATTAAAGTAGATGAAACCAAAGGTCCTGTAGCTTCTAGACCTTACAGGTATTCACCACAAAAGATGGACATAATAGATGAACAAATCAAACAACTTTTAGACCTTGGTATTATAGAACCTTCTTCATCTGCATGGAGAAGCCCACTAGTAGTTGTTCAAAAGAAGAATGGAAAACCGCGTTTATGCACTGACTTTAGGCTATTGAATGCAATAACTTATAAGGATAAATTCCCAATGCCTACAGCTCGTTCTTTGTTTCTATATATGGCATACAAAAAGCCAACAATTTGGTCTGCTTTGGATCTCCTAAGTGGTTATCACCAATGCAGTATTGATGAAAAATCGAGACATTACACAGCTTTTGAGTCACCAATGGGTCTATTCCATTATGCAAGAATTCCATTTGGCCTCGTCGGAGCGCCTTGGCAGTTCACCCGAATCTTAGCACTTGCTCTTAGAGGGCTTGTGCCGAGAGTTTGTTTGGCATACCTTGATGACATTATAGTCTACGATTCTACATTTGAAGAACATTTGGCTAGCTTGCAACTAGTGCTACAAGCTCTTATTAAAGCAGACTTGAAACTTAAACCTGAAAAGTGTGACTGGTGCAGGGATGAGATCGATTTCCTGGGCCATACGATTAATGCAGAAGGACTTAAAACGCAACCTCATATTATTACTAAAATTCACCATTTTGGAAAACCACATAATGTGAAAACAACTCAAGCCTTTCTGGGACTCTGTAACTATTACAGGGCTTTTATCAGTAAGTTCTCTGACATTGCAAAACCGCTGTACGAGATGACTAAAAAAGGAAGGAAATTCCAGTGGACTAAAGAAGCTGACAATGCATTTTTGACATTGAAAAGATCTTTTACAACAGATCAAATTTTGATTCATCCAAATTTTAGCCTAGACTTTTACTTGTTGACAGACTCTTCTGATGTAGCTGGTGGTGCTGCGTTGTGCCACAAAATTGATGAACTCTATCGCCCTATATCATTCTGGGGTTCAGTGTTAAATGATCGCGAACGTAATTATACTGTCTCTGAGAAAGAAGCTTTAGCAGTGATACAAGCACTACATAGTTTTGAAGACATAGTACAAGGTTACAAAACAATTGTTGTGACTGACCATAAACCACTTCTGACACTTTTGAAAAACGCTAATAAGAGCCCGACTCCGAGAATCAGGAGATGGGGCCTCTATCTATCAGCTTTTGACGTTGACATTATTTATGAAGCAGGTAAGACACACTTTCTAGCGGATTACTTATCACGCACGCAAACAGGTGAACCAAATGCAGAGGAGTTTCTCCCTTCTGTAGGTGGCGAACTAATGCCACTGGCACTTGAGGACGACACCAATGACCCACTCTCATTGGAAAGTATCCGCAAACATCAAAAGAAAGACGCTGAGTGTGTTACTTTGTACCAGTACCTAAAAAACCAAATTGTGCCAGAAGACCCAGACCAAGCTCGATCTGTGGTCGCTCAAGCTAATTTTCTTGACATTATGAAACCAGGAATTATTTGTCATTTTAAAAACATTAAATCAAAGAAGACATCTAATGATATTTATTGCCCAAAACCACAAATTCTAATACCAGTTACATTAGTGTATCATGTGTTATCACGCTTACATGACGACATTCTCTCGGGAGGTCATGTCGGACAAAACGCTCTAGCTACTAAAGTGACGGACAGATATTACTGGAAAAACATGCATCGTGACATTGTTAACTATGTGAGATCTTGTGATAGTTGTGCACTACGGAAACGTGTGCCCCATCCTAAAGCATTAGCAAAGTCATGGGATGAGCCTACCCGTCCTTGGGAAATTGTTTCTTGCGACTTTATAGGACCTTTGACACCTGCTAAGGATGGCTCGCGCTATATTATGACGTTCATCGACCTGGCTACAGGATGGCCAGAAGCATTTGCAACTAAAGACTCTACCGGGTCGACAGCTGCATTTGCCTTCCTAACTGGTATGGTTGCCAGGTATGGAAGGGTTTCTAGAATACATTCAGTTAGAGGACAATCGTTCTTATCAAAATTCTTAAAGGCTGTCACTCAGAGATTAAACTGTCATCATACTTTCACTTCTGGTAGAATGCCTACGGGCAATGCCAGGGTGGAAAGGTTGCATCGTACCCTGGAGGACGTGATCGCATGTTATGTCACTCAGGACCACAAGGACTGGCCACAGCTGTTGCCAATTGCCTTGTGGGCAGTGCGTTCAACTAATTCGGCACGTACAGGTTTTTCTCCCTATCAATTACTTTTTGGCCGTGAACCTGTTTCTATGGGACTTTCTGATATACCCATCGATGTTGCAACACCTGAAACAGACAATGAAAAATATGCTTTAGCAATGAAATTAGTTAACATGTTTACCAAATCGGCAAAGCATGTCACCGAACGATATAATAAAGACATGCGTGAACGATTGGACAAAAAGGCTAAACCATTGGACCTACAGGTAGGCGACTTGGTGCATATTTATGATCCTACATGTGCCGATAACCGACGATCCAAATTTTCTGCTAAATATAAAGGTCCATTTAGAGTGATTGAAACAAAAGGTGATCATTTAGCAAGATTACTTTCGATACATAACCAAAAAGAAATTCCTCATTTAGTTAATGTTTCTAAACTTAAAAGAGCTTATGATTCTTGGAGTCCGGTCAATGCTCCTATACAGGATCTAAATCAATCTGATGCTGACCATGAACATGAAAACTCTGTCCCTAACGAAGCTATGAGTAAAACTACCACTGAAGTAAAGGCGCCTGCAGGTCTAGAGAAAGCATTACCCTCACATACTCAACCTGACCAAAGAGTCGACGCTTTGGTTCAGGGTCCTCGTGGACGTAGTCACACGGGGAATGCGTCGCGACGGATTAACAAAAGAAAAACGGTACAGTTTGATATTCCTAGGGTCACCCCAGAGGGACCCGCACCATCGCCTAACTCATCAAAGCCCTCTTCTGAGGCACATATACCAGTGGTAAAGCCCACCAAAGAGGTGGCAAATTTCCCTGCTGACCGTGCCACTACGGATCAGGGAGCCGCTAAGGTGCAAGCGGTACAGGTTGGTAAATCCGACCCGACCAGTGACTTAAGCCACGGGAAGTCGGATCCTGTGCATTCCTCTAATTATTCATGCGGGAAAGTCGGATCCCAAGATGCTACACCGGACATTAACATTACATATAAGAAGAGGTGTGGATCAACCGACGGTGGCAGATTGCAGCCTGCTGCCGACGTGCCCACATCTTCTTCTACAACTACACCTGATGCTGAGACTGGAGATTACTACAGCATTAGGTTTATCTCAGGAAAAAGAACTCTACCATCTGGAGAGGTGAGATACCTCACCAAATGGGTTGGTGTCAAAAGGAAGAGTTGGGTTCCTGCATCTGACTTCCACCCATCGATTGACCCTGAGGACTTATACTTACAATACAAAAACCGGAACAATTCATAGTTGATGATTTCCAACTATTGTAGCATAAAGGACTATTGATGCCTTCCGATAGCCCTACACAATTAGTAGTTGATGTCTTCCGACTACTTTAACATAAATAACTGTTGATGCCTTCCGACAGTCTCACCTAAACAATTACAACCCTACTACCATATTGTGAATCCCTTACATTTGCTGACACCTCTTGGCAGGAGATACTTACAATGTTGACTGAGTGAGTTGTCCTGGACTTCCTTCTACTCGGGAGGAGGACTTATGTCCATCTCACTACATAGGTTACGCCATACGTCATCATGGTTGGTGGCGAGACTCAGTGACACTGGATCAGGTGACGACGGATCAGTTAACGCCTTGAACAGTATAGGATGTTGAGGATGGCTGCCCAACAAAGGGTCAGCGTACCTTGACACCGCAATGTCCATCGTCTCGACTACGTGCTGTGGAGTTGCAGTTTCATCACCTAGCTCATCCATTAAGGGTGTGTTGGGTCCCTGACAATCGACGCCGGATGGATCTCTAAAATCGCCACCGGTAAAGTTGTTGGTGTCTCCGGAAGGACCGGGGACGTCTCTGTGCTCCATGCCGACAGCCAGACTTGGTGATTCCTGACAGTCTTCTGCGTAATGGTGTGTTTCCTGACCATCTTCAGGTAAAGCGAGTGTGGGAATCTCTTCATCATTATGACCAGTGGAGTTGCTGGTTGACAGCGGCTGGCTGGTCGCGGGACTTATCGGGGATAATACGAGCATTCCCTGCTTGTTAGGAGAACAGTCATCTCTCCCCGGGACGGTGGTGACAGCTTCCCCGCAGGGCCCAGCAGACCTGGTCCCACGGACATCGGCCGGGGAACGCCCCGACACACCTGGAGACGCAGGCCGGCTTGATGCGGACCGGCCCTCCGTGTTGACGGCCCCCTGGTCAAATTGACCATCCACCCCTGAGCCACCCCCCACCGCCTCCCGACCGCCACGACCGTCCCCACTCTCACCATCTGGTCTGTCACTATCATCAGAATCATCATCATTTGTGCTTCTTCCATCTTCCCCATTACTATTCCCGTCAGTTATCACACGAAAACCAAAACTGTGAGTACAGATAGGTATTCCCGATAGAGGTAACGGTCCGGCTTGAGACGTTACATTATGAAGTATCACACTTCCATCGGCAAAGTCGCCATTTACCACTAGTACGTGGGTAACTCCTCCAATTCGTATAGTCGTACAAGTAATACCTTCACTAGCCATCTTCACTCTCTGCCACACAGTACACAAATGCAAACCGATATACATTAGGTACATACAAAACCCAGATATTCCCCAACAGACAAATTTTTATTTCTCTTTTTTACGTTTCCATCTATTGGGAATGCTTCCCCATCTTCTCGTCATAAAATAGTCAACACAACACAGAAGACATAAACATGTCTGTAAATTTTCCCTACGCTTCTGGTTGGCCACCTGGCTTGGTGCCCCTCCTTGTTCTGTGTGTCGCTGGCCAAGCGGCTTCACATGGACAGGGTGTGCTACATGCAAAGCCTATTATGAGAGAACAATACGGTGCGGTGTTCCTGCCAGGTAGGCTGATAAGCACCGCTGACTCAGACCATGTTTATAGCGGGTTTAGGGTTCACATCCCGTGGCTGAATGAGTCACTCTCCCTAAACAACCCGATGGCTTTTTGTGATAGCATGCGTCATTTCACCACGAGACATGCACAAAGGGCACATCATGACATCTGTGCTCATACTAAAGAAATAATTGATGTATTGCATGGCATCATTGCCGAGCTTTACAAACTCCAAAAATCACAAATCAAAGAAATACTCGAGTCAATCCCAGGTAGTGCCTATGTCTTAGATCCGGCAAGGCAAAGACGAGGTCTTCTTGACTTCGTGGGTGAGATCTCATATCACTTATTTGGGACAGCAAAAGCCTCAGACGTAGACGCAAATAAATTGCTTGTCTTAACAGCACAGCAAGGAGTTAATCTCAATGCTGAAAATCTTGCGAAATTGGCTAACATAACTGCAGTTAATTTTGATCATGTGGATTCATCTCTTACCAAATTACAGACAGATATAAAACGCATACAACAGAACGCATTTAATTTGCGTTCTGCTCTGAATGACATGGCTAATGATATGGAAAGACAAAAATTATTGCAAATTTTAACGACAACCATTCTCACAAATCATCTTTCCCTTATGGCATACATGCAAAACATGTTACGAAAAACATCTGACTTCGCAGATGGCATACAAAACCTTCTGCGCGGTCAACTTACACAAGCAATAATACCCCCTCAAGATATAAAAAATTCTTTGGCTGAACTAGCTGATACACTAAGAAAAGACTTTCCAAGATTCAAAATTGCTTTCCAATCTCCAAGTTTCTATTATGATAATAGCAAACCGCATTTCATGATTGCGGATAACCAACTGATCGTTTATGTTAAGGTTCCTGTCACAAGTGATGTACATAAATTTCAAGTGTACAGAACCAGAAATTTTCATGTTCCAGTGCATATGCACAATTCTTCATTCACAGACGCGACAATTATGAATAACTTACCATCGGAAATTGCACTTTCTTTAGACAATAGATACTATATTCCTTTGGAATCTTACTCATACAACGATTGCACAGGTGACGAAATCCTCATCTGTCCACATATCCCTTTTAGGAAACCAATAACGAGTGCGACATGCATAGCTGCACTGATTAGAAATGATAGAGAAGACATAGGAAAACTTTGTGTTTCTACTTATGTAGCAAACCCAATTTTTCAAGAATTTGCTGTCTATCTGGACGAGACAGATCTCTTACTTGTTAGTAACAGCAAAAAGGCAGACATTATATGTAAAAATAGAAAACCGGAAACACTTTACATACATCACTTTGCAGTGGTAAAACTAGGTTGTCAGTGCTCGCTTCAATCATCAGATCTGTGGCTCCCATATCAACTGAAGGGATGCGCACGGACAAAGACAGACATAACAGTTAGATTTCCCGTTAATGATGCTTTCTTAATGGCGTTTAATCTTTCAAGTAAACTTAAGGCAGCAATAGGTATGGAACCATGGCGAGTTCCGAACCCGATACCAGACACGAAAAGAAATCAAATTTTACAAAATTCGGCGAATAATCAGCCTTTGATCGACCTGAAATCTTTGGCAGGAAAGATTCAAGAAGACGCTTTCAAACCCAAGAGTCCGGTCACGAGCCAGTGGCTTAGTGACGTGGCTCAGTGGGGAAAACAAACTTGGACAGTGTGTATTTCATTTTTGGCTATGCTTGCATTTCTGTTCATCCTATGCGTCATCTGGCGTAAATACAAATCAGCATTGATTGCTCTGGCATTACCAAATCCGCAACCTGCCTCAGCAGCGGAAATTCCCAATCCATTAGTTCTTGAAGCAGATAACAACATTTCTATCTCTGGCTTGATTTTGATGCTAATGTTAGCTATCATGGCTATTACTTTTGCCACTTTAATTATTATTCAAATTTGCAAAATTTACAGAGAAGAACTTAAGGACGGATTGTACCTACAAATAGTTATGCCAAATGACCACTACTCTGTTTTCCTGACAAGAATTGATGTTACTGGAGATTGTACATTCACACATACAGGACCGATCATTTCATCTTGTGAACTGAAAACTAAACTAACGAAGGCCATACTAAAAATTAACTGGGGTATACAAATCTTAGTTATTACACCCGGTGGCACAGAAGTTATTAAGATTCGATTGCCAGCAAAGGTCGTCATACCTTTAGCTTTAGCTAGGGAAATGACCTCCACTACTGAAAGAATCGAGGTCAGGGTTGTTCGCATGGCCCATAACTTCCCAGTCCCCATTCGAAAGTATATGAACCCACCCTCTGACTTGGGGTGGTCATTCATCAAACCGACTCAGCCCACTTCACATGGTAGGCTGGAGTTGCTACCAATCAACAATCAGGGTCCTAATATAGATAGTGGCTACAACACTTCTAATACACAACCTCATCCCATCATACACTCATCCCAAGAAAACATTACCCATTTGCCCTTACCTCCTGATCCCGATCAGACTGTGGTTGTATGCCACACCTCGTCGTAGAGCTACCATGACGTCTCTACCCCTGAATGAACATTTATCTCTTAACTCAGCAACACCTTCTTCGACCTCTACAACTGCTGAAGATCAGTGCCCTGCTTGGCGCCCCACTCCGCCTTGTGGGGCAGACTATTCCACCAACGGAGGGGCAGGGACTGGCCACGGCACCCCCTACCCGCCTGTACCCTGCCCGAGCGCAGGCAATGCCTACGGTATGATGCCAACAAATCCTGTTCTGCCCGCATTTACCAGGCCCGTTTTCCAAAATGTTAATTCAGCGGGACAGAACCAGTGGGCAATGTTAACAACAAATCATCAGAGGAGGGAGCCCACCCCCCTCACACCGACCCCGCCGCAGAACATTCTACCAACGTACGGCCGGGGCGCGATGATCGCTCAGACGGCAACTTGGACATCCTTCCGGCCACCGCAGCCCATGCCCCCAACGACAACCGTGTCTCGTGCGGGACGAGGAAGGGGGGCTCTGGGACTGCAGCCGTTGGCAACTCAACCGCCGCCGGGCTTCCTACGCGCGGATCCACCAAAGGATACGCTGTCGCCGGCAGAAACCTGGAGGATGAACCACAGGTTTGCCTGTACGGTGTGTCATCGCCGCTACAGGTACGGCGCCAGGTTGGTGCGCCACATGGACACATGCCACACTATCGGCATATTTAAGTGCTTGCCCTGCTCTGCAATCTTTACAACAATACAACAATTCTTATTGCATAGGGCGCAGGTACACCCACGGGCGCTTACACCTGATTAGGAGTGACAGTATCCAAACTATCTCCTGACTATCCATTCATCGGGTGACCTTCACCTTGCCCCTGAGCTTGTATCTTAATGTATATAATCTAGTATCTTTGAACTCATCGATCAGTGCACATCAGGTCCGACTACAGTCAACATGTCCCTGGACTGCCCTCTCTGCACCACAATGGACTCGTTGTCTCTCGAAGATGCTCCTCGAGTCCGGCCACGTGGAAACCCTGGCTGCTGGGCAACACCTTTACGGCACCAACTTGCACGAGAGAGGCCTGCACCGAGACCCAAGGTCAGGTTCTCCCGTCGTCCCGTTGTCCTGCCGGCGGTTATCCGTAGGAGACACAGGACGATCCCACCGGCTTGGCTATTCTACGTCCAGGCCCAGTCCTGTGGATTTGAGCGTACGGCCATAGAGTCTGTGTGGTTGCGGATGAGTGACAGTCTACGCTCCCCTTGGAAGATAAGGAGCTGTTCCCTACGAGACAACATAGCGCCCTCTAGAGCAAAGGATCCTCCTATCGAGGGTCGGGTGCTCAAGATGCTGAAAGAACAATCTAACGAGGAACGGACACGACGCGATGAGGTGCTGGAACTGGCCCTCAGAGACTGTAAACAACATCAAGGATCTGACTATACTTTATCTGATTTTGTAGATCAAGTCGCTAAGAGACGTTATACTCTGTCTCGTTTTTCTTCACTGTAGAATGCCCAACTTTATATATTGTAACTAATCTTTAAGGGGATCAATAGGTGGATTTCCCCGGGCAAAAAATTACACACACACGTACAATGTAACTCTTTTGAAAAAAGTAACGCACATGAAACGGAAGTTTAGAACTAGCAAAGGAAAAGACACTGAAACAGAAATTGTAAAAAGAAGTTGTAAGAAATTCTATGCCAAGTGACGGTGTCACTTGTCAAAGAAAACCCCGGCGAGTGTTGCGAAACACAACATTGTATTTTATAAATGTATATCGATGTTCTCTCTACGTATTCGTTGTCAGAAACAGTCACACAAATGAAGCCGTCAGACCGCCCTTAAGGCAATCCCGTTAAGGGTGTTTTATGATCATGGCGCCCGCCCCCTGCTCGGGTCGCTGGGTGCTTGGAGGTCGCCTGAGGTGAGCTCACCCCACGCGCACCGGAGTGACTGATGAGTCACATCGGACTCAACGGATAGTCACCGGACGCGCGTATCCGCCGGCGCTCCTCCCTCAATCGGCCCACTCATATATGCGTCGGCCGCGCCCAAGCCGCCAGTCGTTAGCGCGTGGCATTGAGCGGCGGACCTCTCGGAGCTGAGCAGCAGACCTAGGCTTATAGGACCAACCAAATTATATCGTATTTGCTGTGTGTGTGACTAAAACCAGGAGTTGGACTTGGAAATATTCTAGGAACATTTTGGACTCAATTCTAGGACTTGGAACCCCTCTACAGGCATTGTGTTAGAGATTAGAATCATTCATATCACAGGACTCAATTAGGCAAAGGAACATTTAGGACATTTTAGGACTGTTTAGTTTAGAATTATTGAAAGGTTTGTACGAAAGGTTATTTGGAAATTACTTATTCATTTGTGCCACTGGTTGTAGCAGCTGTTGGGCTCGATGGCATTTGAGACATAAACCGTGGTTTCGTAACTGATATTTATTACTACTTGAAAAGTTCTTGAATATATATGGAAAATGATGAATAATATGTACAGTTCTTCAGATAAATTTTTTGGTTCTTAGATTCACAAATTCCACCTTCTTGTTCGTACAACTTTGTTCTTAGTTCGTCTTTCGTATCAATAAAATATCTAACTTCGTACAAATTCTTCGTAGTTCTTAGTAGTAATGAAATAACGTCGAAAACTGAAATAGACAAAAAGGATATTTGTGTCTAAATAATAGTTTCAGACAATCTTAGACATGGATCTATATTCATAATTCTATGGTTACTTATGTCCATAAAAGTGTATAATAATACACATAGTCTTTAGTCTTTCATAGTTCTTACACTGACTCATTTGCATATTCATGAGATTAGGATCAAAGCCTACATAAATCCTTTACTCTGTAGTTCTTTAGAATACTACTCAATACTACTCAAAGTACATACTTAGAATATAATGTCAATACTACTGACACATCATAATAATCTTTGGCCTTATTTAGGCTTACATGTACATAAATCATGGATTCTTAGGCATAAAGCCTACATAGGTTCTTCTAGAACTTTGTCACATGGCCCAGTTTACAGAGCACATGGTCCTGTACAAAACTGTCTTTTACTACTTAGATCTTGCATGTCATGATACAAAATATAGTTCACACAACTCTCAAGATATTCACACATACCTTTTGGCTTGTCCAAACCCAACAATGCTTGTTCAAAGGTTCTTAAACTTGGTTTTCTTTTGGACAAAATCAGGGGGCTTCATCTTGTTGTTTTGCTTAGGTCATTTCTCAGATCTCACCCCCATGAGATTTTCTTACTTTTTGTTCTAAGTTCTACATGCAGATCAAAATCTATGCATAAGTCATGATATATAAAAATATAAATTACCATCGAAAGATAATCAAAAAACATTCAGTATTTCAAAAACTGACATGAACTTTCAAGTCTCACTCTCTAGAGAAGTAGAGGCAACATGGCCACCTTCTAAAAGTAAACAGCAGGTGGTTCTTAGGAGTGACAAGTGATACACCTGATTACTCTGAAATACAGGACTAACACTGTAAAAATGACACAGTTACAGCATTATGAGACTCATATGATATATCTGAGCAAGTCTGATAGCCCAGAGGTAGGTTGAGACTTAGAATTTTGGATCTATTCGCAAAGTCCCCAATTATCGCTCAGGCGCGTAGTTCGCCAGCGGCTACACTGGTTTAATATCAATAAAGGATGTACCTTGCTAATCACTGCCAAATTTACACAGCGAGTTTAAGCTTTACCCTCATTCCAATTCGTCTCCCCAACACGTTGTTTAACATAACCATTTACCCCTAGGTTTACCACTCTTAGTTCTGGTTAGGACTTCTGTCCCCTTCTTTATTAGACCAAACTTTATTCCATGTGAGGAGCCTGTGTTTGGGAACATTCTAAACCCCGGGCATAAGGTTTTCCTCACACTTCATTCACAATCAGGAATCTACCTGAAACCATAGGACATAAGAGCTTTCACCTAGCTCAACTCAACCAAAATCAGGAGTCCCCCTGAAACAACAGCTCACATCTCAAAATAACCACAAATCCACTTGAAACTACAGAAACCGAGCTTTCACCTAGCTCATAACTAAAAACTATCAGGAATCCACCTGAAACTACACAAATCACAAGCTTTCACTCAGCTCACATCTAAACACTATCAGGAATCCGCCTGAAACTACCGGAAACAAGAGCTTTCACCTAGCTCACTTCTAAAAAACTATCAGGATCCCACCTGAAACTACAAATCAAAAGCTTTCAACTAGCTCACGACTCCAAAGTAATCAAAGCTCACCCTGTAACACAGGGAGCAACAACTTTTCACTTCAGATAGGTCCTTCTTTCTACAGGAACTATTCATTCTCAGTACTCGTGCTCCCACTGACAATGTCATAAGTACCATATGCCATGGCCAAATTCACAGCATCCCTAAGGGTAGTAGGGGTGAAAGCATGGACATACCTTTTCATCCCAGTATCACTCAAACCCTTCACAAAAGTGTTGATCAACACACGTTCATTGGGCAGTTCACCCGGAAAAGCCCGCTTGCCAAGTCTGCGCAAATCGTGGGCATACGCTGCCAAAGTCTCATTGGCCTGCAAAACACGGCTCATAAACTTAAAAGTAAACTGGGCCTCTTGCCCCAGAGGCCAAAACCGCTCTTGCAAAGCTTCAATCAAGGCATCAAAGTCTCTCTGTAAAGGAAGGATGACATTAGTCAACACCTCCCGAGCATCTTGTACTAAACAGCAGGCCAGCTGCATGCCTTTCTCTTCATAAGACCACTCGTTCCAGAGGGAAACTGCCTCGAAATGTCCAATAAAATCATCTAAGTCACTTTCCCCATCATACTTCATGGGCACAATCATCCTTTTTGGAGGTTTGGTCTCATGCCTCCTTGCAGGACCAGCATGTCTAGGCCTCTGGGCACCAGAGCCAGCCCTGCCATCCAGCAACCTCACCTCAGAGTGATGGCTGATATCACTAATATGGGAAATTGCATCTTCAACCTCACCCTCGGCATTAGGCTGGGCATCCATTATATCCCAGCTGAACGGAAAAGTGAAAACAACCAGCTTACACTTCTGTTCAGGAAATCCATCCTAATTTCTAGGATATAACCAGTCAATAACAACCAGACTTCTCAGCTCAAGGCTGTTAGCCTTAATAAACAGCTTCACACAAAACAAGTCAGAAACAGAGTTCTGAACAAATACCGTAATGCCTTCTCGTTGTGTTTAACTTCAAATTCTAAATATCACTGGTCATGTCACAGCTATCTCCAATCCTGGTCGCAGGCACCAAAAACTGTAGCGCTCCCTGGGTCAGGTTAGGCCCGGGGAGTCAATTTAAACCAGGTTGATCACTAGGATTGGAAGTGTGACAAATGACCAAACAACAGTAACTTAAGTTGAACAAAGTTTATTAAAACAATCTCTCTAGATATAAAGTACAAAGCCAGAATGTACAAACAGTAACACAAAGTTACAAATAAGGTTTCCAAAAATAAGTTACACAATTACCCTTTTCACAAAAAGGTAAACAAAGTCTGTACTTAGAAAAATACAAAATATAAACAAAGTCTGTAAGTTGGAAAACAGGCCCAAATAAGCAAAGTCTTAATCTAGAACAGGCCAAACTAAGCAAGTCTGAAACTTTAGGGGAAAACTGTTAAGTCAAAATATATACTTGTGGGGCAAAACCATTAACTAAAAGTTAATAAAACAACCTAGTCTAACAGACATAGGCAAAACAACCACCACAAAGTATATCAAAAACCAGCCTAAAACTAGACTATATCAGTAACAGTCCCCTAGAGCCAAACAGGCCTTCTAAGTCTCACAAGTCAGGGCTACCTACCAAGGTCAGAACCCTACAGCAACAAAACAGAGAGTGACCAGAGCCCCAGGAGAGCCCCCCTTATCTAGCCTGGGCACTGAAAGCACGGACCTCTGAGAGAGCACCCTACTCCAGACTCTCCAGTGCCCCAAACCCACTTCCCTGGAGCTCCCCTGGAGTAAACAATGCTGTGCTCTGATTGGTCAGTCAAGGAGGGAGAGCAGGCCTCCCATTGGTCAGAAAGGGAGCACTGTGATTGGCCTGCACAGACCGTCCGTCCGGTCGCCGAGCACGGGCCGGAGTAAGCCTCCGAGACGGGCCGCGCGGTCCGCTTGTTGACGGGCCGGACTGCAGCAAGCCCCGGGCACCGCCCGTCGCCGCCCGTCGCAGCTCGACCCGATCGCGGTCCGCCACACTATTGTTTAACTGATACATTGCAGGAGGATGGCCCATGCTAAGTAGCTTACAATAATATTTAGGGGAATTACATAGCAACAAAATGATATCACAATCTAAGCTAGATAATTGTGGTTCAGAAGGAAAGTTTTGTGGTTTTGAAGCTGAGGTACCCAAAATGAAACAGAGCTTTTTTTTTAGATCACTCGATGACATGATATCAACAAATTGATGTAAATCTGAAAGTTTGGAAAGTTTGGGATGTTTTGGCACACAATATCAAATAGGACTTTTCTTATCCTTTCTTAGTTCTATATTTGATTTGATTGCATCTCATAATGTAATGCATTTCATCATTAATACAAGTATGTGAATGAACAGAATTTACAACTTCTTGACTCTAATAAAACGTAATAACTTATAGTGCACATATTCATGCATTCGAAATAACGTACTTTGGTGAATTGGAAAATGTATGCATAATTATGCTAGCTGTCAATATGCCGGAAAGTATACCCTGACCATGGCGAAGCTTTCCTGAAACCATTTAAAAACCAAAATCTCACTCACTTGATGTTTGGTGATGGATTTGATGAATAAAACTCCAAAGTTATTTTGGAATGTACAAGAAAAAATCTTGGTAACAAACAGGCATGTGTATCGTCAATAGATAACCTTGTGTTTTCACTATAGTTATACGGTAATAAAGTACATGAAGTTCCCTTCAATACCCCCTGTTAGACCGTAAAATGTAAATCTGCCGCAAAATGTAAATCAACGTAAAACGTACTTGAAATCAAAGTAAATGTAAATCTGATGTAAAATGTAAATCATGTAAACGTAAAATGTAAATATAAGCTATTGTAAAATGTAACAATTTGATGTAAAATGAAAATAGGAACCAGTAACATAAAATGTAAATCTGCTTCAGAAAGAGAAACCTTCCATTAACAGATTTAGGGCGAGTTTCACACTGGGGGAATTGGAAGTGCGTTTCTCACATAAAATTTGAAATAAGGTGTTCTTAATTATTAAAAATCTTAACTCTAATACCATATAGATAGAACAATAGGAACCTAAGATCATAAAGTGTGAACCTTAATCATGAAAAAGTCAAAATATCTTTCCTAAAAATACGATCTTGAAATTATGACCAGTATGAAACTCCCCCTATGTCAGGTCAGTTTTAGTATTTTCAAAACATATCAAAAGGTGAAATAATTGATTATTTTATATGGAACTATTAATCTTAGATTCCCGTTAATTATGTAAATCTCATTACTTCCCTTCCTATGTTACAAGGTTCAAAATTCCCTCCATGAAGAACTTGGGATTCCCAGGTAAATTAATGAGTGTAAAAAGACATACGATGGGACTATGGGGAACAAGCGCCCTGCCCAAAATAGCATATAATAATAGTAATAATTATGTTACACATATATACACATTGAAAAAATTCCAGACCCCCTTCCCCCCACTTGACGCGTACATACTTAATGAGTGGCTCCTGGATATCGTAGCCAATGGTCCATGCATTGGGCTAAATCTGAGGATCTTCAAGATGTGAGGAATGTAAAGATTTACAATTCACGTGTATGACTTTATTTACATTTCTACAATTTGAGGCGGGAGATGTAATTACATTTTACAGCAATTTGAGTTACATTTTAGGGGATATTTACGTTTTATGTCAATATCAGTTACATTTTACGTTAAGTTACATTTTAGGGGAGATTTACTTTTTACGGTATAACCTATGTTCTAACACCCCTCCTGTAGTCCTTACCATCAACCTTTTTGAGGTCCGACTAAGTTTTTTTGGCACCTTCAGTCCCCCTTTGAGATTTATTGCAATGTCCTGGTTGTGTTCTTCAAACAAAATTGATAGTTGTTTTAACATTCCATTTTGGTTGGATCTTAACATTACCAATGATCTAGCAAGAAGCGGCGCATGCGCGGGAATCAGCAGTATTCATAGTAGATAAATATTTTATAAATATCAATCACAAAATAATAACAATAATAACAGATGAACGAGACTTTCCTTGGACTAAAGAAAAATTGCAGCAAATATTTTAAAGATAAAAATCAAATTGAGGGTGAGGTGTGGAGGGCACATTATCATCGCAACACCACGTGTTGCCTTTGGTAAAATTTAACATCAACTTTAACCAAGGTAAGTCTCGTATAATTTTAAAATTTTACCTCAGCCAAACTCATCAGATCCTGTGAGAACTTCATAGCTAAATATAAAATACCTATCATCTCACAAACTCAATAATCAAACAATAATCAAACACAAACATGTTTTAAATTTCTTGTATTATAGGTCACAACATATGACAACAATTCCTGACCAACATCATTTTCATCAATAGGCAATTTCCGAGTTACTCAGATAGCCCCCAATTTGGCCTACCCCAGGGGGTCTGAGCACAGGAGAGAAGGGCAGATTTAGGCCTGGTTTCTGGGGGCAGATTTGGGGGTCCCTGTGTCCAATTAATGGACCTGGAGGGAGACAGGGTTTATTTGTCTCAAGTCATAAAAGTGTTATGTTATATGTCCCCCACTGGTGCTAATCTAATTCAAATGGTGCTTCTGACCCCATAGATGGCTTGTGGTGGGACATTAATTAGCAAGGCATGCACGAAGTAATTGATGTATATATATATATATATATGTAGTGGTGAATAATAGAAAGCCTTATAGGCTAAAAGTTTGATATCAAATAGAGAACTGATAATATCACCCTTCATCCCATAACATTTCATCATAATGAGTTCTCATCGGTATGTAAGTATAGGTTATGTACTTTATTTTTGCCATAACTTAAAGTTATGGTTTATGAAACTACTCTACCGTAACAAAAATCATGTTTGTATGTACTATATTACTGCAAACTGAGGCTGCGGGAGACCAGATACCTTGCATTTGAGCAGCACAGTTTTAAAATAAAGTGAAATAAAAAAATAAAGAAATATAGGGCCATCTCCTCTCAGCACAGCAGGGGCCCAGTGGGTGGTCAGATATGCTGTCAAAATTTGAAATTAAAACAAGCAGTTTAAGTGTGACCTTTTGACCTAAAACCTCTCCCAGCTACCAGATCTGCCCCACCTTCCTGCCCTGAAACAGGCTGGGAACCAGCTCCAACCCCCTAAGCCCTGCCCACTTTGCTTAACTAGGAAGTTCCGCATTTCCAAGATGCTTCCTAGATGCCCTTTTCATAATAATATTTAAAGGCCCACCTAAACATTTTGCTGCAGATGCAGATGCTTCATGCGTGCTATCAGACTTGTATTTTGGAACATCTAAACCAGCTTGTTTCATAATTGAAAGTGTCCATTTGGCTAAAGTATCTCTAGATATTGGAGCATGAGGTCGAACATAACTCAACAATAACTTACTATAGGACCTAATAAATTGTGTCCTTTTCAAATAAAGTTTCAATGCCTTCACCACACATAAACGCTTACATGTATCAAAAGGTTTCAAGACTTAAGTGGACTAAAGGGACCTCCTACCCTATTATGTTTTAACAAACATTTCATCCTGAAAATCACATTCTCTTCCATTATTAAACTATCTATATCGAAGTTAATAATGGTTTGTCCTCTCTGGGACGTGACTAACAACAACAACATAGCCAATTTCATAGTTAAACATTTCAAAGACATTTCTTATTTGGTCACCAGGACTTAAATAAGAGAAACACCTTATTAATATCCCAAAAAGTAGCATATCTGGGTTTAGGTGGATTTTTTTCATACGCCCCTTCTAAAAGCCAACTGACCAGAGGATGAGAACAGAACGACTTTTTACCAAAATTGGGTAGAATTGTTGATAAGACAGATCTTGCCATATTTAATGCTCCATAGCCTAAACCACTATCAGACAATAACTGTAAGAAACTGTAAGGATTCCAGATATCAATATTAGTTTCTAAACAAAATAAAGCCCATTTATTCAAAATATGTAGCATAAATTTTCTTTGTGGAAGGTCACCATGCATTCATTATTAACTCTATTGTCTTTTTATCAAAACCTTGACTTAAAAGCTGTTTGGCAAAAAACGGAAAGCCCCCAATGGGCACTTGTTTAAAAAGTCTTGATTCTTTGGATTTCCTATAGGAAGTAGATTTCCTTTTTTTGGTCTGAATTTGAGATGTCTGAGGTTCAGGTTGATCAGCGTAGCCCACCAGAGCTGAGAAGGCCATCATGGGCCTATCAGAATGCCTTGCGCTTGATTGCATATAATCTTTGTGATAGTCCTTGCTATACAGCTGAAAGATGGGAAAGCATAAAATGTAAAGCCATCCCATTACATGTCAATGTGAACGCATCAAAGCTCACGCACCATTAGAGCACACTGGGGCACGCTGAGGCACATTTGGGCACAACAGGGCATGCTGGGGCACATTAGGGTACGCTGGGGCACATTACAGCAAAAGGAGGGTAGTTCTGTTACAGTTATAAACCGAGTTTGTAAACCCAATTTTTTGAAATCAATAAAAAAAAAAGAAAAAAAGAGGCAGTATTCAGGACTGACCCTACCGTTACGCCAGTAGCGCAGCCACTACGAAGTATACCATTTGGGTTGAGAAAAGCCCTAGAGAAAAAGATAGAAACACCGATAGAGTAGGATATTATTGAGCAAGTTGAAGAATCGACTGAGTGGGCAAGTCTGGTAGTTATAGTGCCCAAGGTGGATGCGGATATCAGACTATGCATATATTTGAAATGGGTTAATAAGGGAAAATTAGGGAAAGACAGCCCATTCCTACCATTGATGAGATTATCAAGGACATGTCCCAGAGCAGAGTATTTCCAAGATAGATTTAAAGTGGGGGTATCACCAAGTAGACCCAGAGCCCAAGTCCAGAAATTGACAACATTCAAACCGCACAACGGGTTATATCGGTACAAGAGACTGCCATCTGGCATTAGCACAGCTAGTGAGGTGTACCAACTGAGAAACATATTGCAGGGAATCCCTGGTGTAGTCAATTTATCAAATGACATGGTGGTACACATGTCCAATGTGGCCATACATTACGTAGTGTTGACGAAAGTATTTCAAAGACTAAGACATTGGCATGACTGCTAACCCGGACAAGGTTGAGTTCTTTGTTTCTGAACTGTGTTTACAGGACACAAACTGACGGACAAGGGGATAAATGTGATGGCTGAAAAGGTAGTCAACAGTAGGGAATCAGGGATGATGACTGAAATCAGGAGCTTTTTAGTGTGGAACTATTGTGGTAGATATATACCAGCCACTGAGAAGGCTCACTCAGAAGGACAAACCATTTGTTTTCGGTGTGGAGCAAAGGAAATCGTTCAAAAAGCTGAAAGAGCTTCTAGCTAGTTCAGAAATGTTGGGGTATTACAACCCAGAGGCTAAGACAGAAATTATATCGGACGTGAGTCCAGTTGGTCTTGCAAGAAATTTCATCTGTATATTCACTGTAAAGAGTTTGATCTTTTGACAGATCACAAGGCAATGGAGGTTATTTACTCAGCGCGCTCAAGACCGTGTACTAGGATAGAGTGATGATTTTTTAAATGTAGCCCTATACATTTTAAGTGATCTATATTCTGGGATAGACAAATATTGCCGACCCTCTATCCAGACTTTAAAAGACAATTAGTGATGGTAAAGAAGGAGAATGGAACGAGGTGTACATTAGATTTGTAGCTGTTAATGCTACTCTGCGTGCTATGACTACACGCAAGGTCAAAGAAGCCTCTGCAGAAGACAAAGAGCTGACTGACCTAGAAGAGCATATAAAGTCATCTAGGTGGGAGGACTGTGAAAATAAACTTTATGCAGCTGTTAGCATGATATTGTGTGTGATAGGAAAGTCGGTTCTTAAGGGAACGAGAATTGTAGTACCAAAGAAATTAAGACCGAGATTATTAGTGTTAACTCACGAGGATCATCAAGGGGTCGTGGGTACAAAACAGAATCTCAGAACCAAAGTCTGGTAGCCTGGTATGGAGAAAGATGCCGAAAAATTTGCGAAAGCATGTCATGGGTGCCAAATTACCAGGAAACCACTATGACAGCCGGTCCCTGGCAAGATCTAGCCATAGATTTTCTAGGTCCTCTCCCGTCAGGAGAGTCAATCCAAACACCTTTGTTCAAACGGAAGCAGTATATATACTTGACAATATTTGTATAATGAAACCGTGGCTCTGCATGAAAACCGGTTATATATGTACCAATGTTTACATCATTAATAAAGAATATAAAAAAGAAATCTTATTCATTATTGACTACTTTAATCGCTATTACGAGTGCAAAATTATGAAAAAGACCATAGCTGAAAAGACTGTAGAAGTTTTAGAAAGGGTGATTGTGAGGCATGGTTTGCCCTAAAGCATATCTTCGGATTTTGTTTGCTTGTTGGGTTAGTTTATTGTCAGGCCAACCCTTTAGGGTTCTTTTACCAGACTGCACAAGGCAATGCTTTCCAGACAGTTTTACTCCACAGGGGGAGTGACTGAATCTTTGAGATGAGGTGCCTATTTGTAGCAGTGGGACCAAATGCCCTCTTTATAGTGCTGCCACACTGAGATATCATGTCATAGGCCCACACAATACCCTACCAAGTCCTATTATACTGACACCAGGCCAACCAGATGACGGGCCACAATTTGTATTGGACGTGTTTCAATTTAATGACACTAGTGTTAAACATAAACTGTTAGTACAAAAGAAAATAGGAAATTGAAAGTGGTTTTCAGTTTTGTTGTGGTTATTTCATTTTTGTTGCATTTGATATATTTGATTAATATATTTGTGCAGAAAATAGGAAATAGAAAATATGATCATATAGATATTGGACTTGCCACTTTACCCCTTTATCCTAAAGGTGTCTTAAGAAGTTTTATTGTGTGACATAGTATTCAAAGAAAAAAGGAAAGAGATGTCTTGTCCGCCGCTACCAGTGCAGACCAGCGTAAACTTGTACTGCATGATGGGAATAAAATGTGTCCGGTATGGCGTCAACATCCTCGTGGTATTATCTATCTATAACCTGTGCAAACTATTTTGATATTTAGACAACATCAATCTGTCAGCTATAAAAAGCTATAGACATAAGCAGTCTCTGGACAGTAAGGATAATGACATTGTGTAGTTTTACAGTCATTGGCTCCTCCCTGTCCAAGCACTTATATTTAGAGGGAATCTTTACCTCTCTCCTTGTGAAAACCTTTAACAGGCTTTTTACCTTGCAACCCATTTCAATTCTCCCTACCACAGATAGCTGATCTTCAGTATTTTAGGGACCTGCAGGTTAATTTAGCCTAATTTTGTCGACACAAACCTAGGGAAATATATAGGAATTATACAAAAAATTGCTATAAATCTACCTTTAATGAATACATTTTCAAACCAACTTAAAAAATGATAAACCTCTTCTGACACAAAATGAAAATTAGTCAATTATAGTTCTCCATAATTTTTAACCACAAATGATGCCATAATAAAGAAAATTCCTATAGTAAAGCCTTGTGGTTTGTCGACATATTTCCCAGGATGCATCATGATTCAGGATAGTCTGCAGTAAAACATATGAAACAAGCTATCCGTGGTAGGGAGAATTGGGGTTTGGTTTTTGAAGCTGGGTTTTGGGATAGGGGGTTTTGGTACACAAGTGGTTGTTGGGGACACAATCGGGCTTGCTGGAAGCTTGTCAATGGCCTTCCCCAAAGCTACAGGACATTGTTCGGGTAGGTTATTACTCTGTGTTTCAACATCAGACAATTTCATAATATTGTGTCTATGACAAAAATATAGCCGCATTCCCTTTTATACAAGATATGAGCGAGGCTCAATGCAGTTTATGGTGACCAACCTGATTGGGTAAGCATGAAAACCTTTTCACCTTGTACCAGCTCTGGTCGCTCCTGAGATAGTGCATGTTTATGAATTGTAATACAATTTTGCTTTGTCAGCCTTACATTCAAGTGTGGTTAATTGATATGATACAGTAACAGGTTTTGGACGAGGCTGGTTTAATGTAGCTGGTATGATATATCGAAGTCTATGCCCTTGCAATAACTTGGGTGGGGAACCTAAATCCTTCATAGGGGTGTTCCTCCATTCAAGAATAGCCAGATTGATATCACACTCAGAATGCTTCACCCTTTTAAGGATATTTTTCACAATCTTGACTCGATGCACAATTTTGCTTATGCGTGGCATCCCACTTGCCATACCAGTCATCATAGTGGCAATTTTGTAAGTGGATATAATTTTAAGCACTTTATCTAACATATGATTGTCTTCGTCATACAGTTTGTCTTTTAGTTTTTTTGTCAGAACAAGTTGCTTGCAAATAATTTTATCGTCCTGTACGTCGAAATTGCATGTCTCAGCTAATTTTTTACTCTACACCAGACTCACTGGGCTGCTTTCTCACAAAGAACCTTTCTCATTCAATGAGTCCATTTTGCTTTGGAATACAATATGCTTCAAACTTTGCTCTGACATCATGTCCCAAAAGAGGTATTCAAACAACTTGCACATGTTACAAAATGCTGTACTAACCCCTAAGCAAAAGGTTTATTTACACTGTTACCTATGTCAAATCATGTACTGACACTTAAACTTTTATCGATAAAACTATGTTGGCACTGCACAATGATGCTTTACTTAATATCACAATAGGTAAACTTACAGCTCAAGGTACATTAGGTATTACAGTGAATATGGTCGACACTAAACAGACTCATATAGTGGTTCAGGGGTCGCGCTAACCACAATGACAATGCACATCTTTTGATCAGGCCACAAGTTAACGACTTACTGTACCACCTTGCATGCAAATGACTCCAATTCCCTACCATACAGTTCATAAAAATGGAAATAAATCCCTATCTGGCACCATGTTACAAAGACTGATGGGTTAACATGAGGTGGGCAGAACCGGAAGTAACTGGATTTATTTAGGTCTTACCTTGTTGATTCTTGATTTGCAACACTTCCCGTGGAATGCAACACAGCCCACCCTCGCGCGTGAGGCACGACTCCGAGAAAACCCGTTCACCCTGTGACCTCATACCCGGCACACCCAAGACACGAAGCAGACTACCAACATCGCCCCTTCTTTTTTTCCCTCATTCCTTAGGGAAAAAACTCAGACCAACGTGTCAGAATAGATACTACATTCCCTCTCCTTAGATTTGAAGTCTAATGTAAAATAAGAATGTTGGCAAAATAGACAATCAATTTTAAATCAGTGTCTTTTGTTTTACATCTTCATCACGAGTCTCTCAAGATTCATCATCATTGTCTAAGGTGTATTTACTTCTTTTTTTTAAAGATGAGTTAATTTCTATACGGAACTTTATCTTTGGTGTTAATTGTTTGTTGGGGTAGTTTAACGTCCGGCCAACCCTTATGGGTTCTTTCTAGACTGATTTTGATATGACTTTGGTAACTTGGATATGAACACATGAAAGTATCTAACATATATTAGACTCTCTAAACACTAGATCTCTTGATCTAGTTAGTGTACCACAATGGTATATTGTGCCCATTTTACATAGTGGTTCACTTTTACTCTCTTACATAGTTTTTCAGGTATCTTGGAAGATGTCTGTACCTCACAGGGTGCTGTAGCTCTTCCTTCACTTTCTAGCGAAGGTGGAAGAGAATTCTGTGATGTGGCTGGATAACTGGTTTCACATCAGGATCTAAGTGGAGTTGAACCTGTACTGCTTTGACTTTTCCTAGTCCTTTGAATCAGTCTTCAAATTCTTTCACGATAGACTTGGTTGTATGGTCAGTGACAATACTGGCTACCACGGCCTCTCTGTTGATTTTGATAAGGTTCATTTTATCTGCAGTGCCATATCTCATTAATACACCATGACTTCTGCAAGCCATGTATACTTTGGCCGCAAGGCTATTGGTTTCCGTGCCCTTGAACATCCTCAGGAGCGATATTGGCTTTTGCTTGGTCAAATGTCAGATTTTTGTAGGCATGATAGAGGATTTTGTGGAGTGTTGGCTTGTCAATAGTGCTAACTGAAGCACCAGAGTCACCAAGCAATGCTTGTTGGTAATCCATTGAGTTAAAAACATCGGTTTTGCAGTCGAATGGTTGTCTGAGTCGATCATGTATGGGTAGTCATTCTCCTGGTAACTATAGTCTTCTCCCTAATTAACACTTGAAGCCTTGAAATTATGTACTTGGTTGCCGGAACATCCACCTTGGTTTTTGCTGTGGCCACTACCCTGGCCATACCCTTGGCCATGTCCAGAATACGACTTTGGCCATGGTTGCTTGATTGAGCCTGGCCTTTATGACACAGCCAGGTGAAGTGTTCTATAGTTCTGCAGTTGTGGCACATTGAGTTGTATGTAGGGCAGTTCTTACAACCTCCTTTGTGGGGATAAGGTTTCCCATAGTGTCCACAGGTCTTGTTGGGGTCGTCTGATCTGTTGTTGGCCGGTCGGATGGGTTGGTTGTTCTGACGTCCATGGGAGTGTCCTCGATAGTTCTGGTTGTAGTAATTACGCTGTCTGGTGGTCACTTTGTTCATGGTTGTCTTGGTTTTTCCTCTGATGCCCTTCGCATATTCTATTGCATGATCCATTACATTTCCCATTTTAATGAGTTCACCCAACATGGTTGGTCAGACCTTTGGTGCGAAGTTTGGTGGAGCGGCATTTCTGAATTACTTGAGATTTTATTTCTGCATTGAGGTTTGAGAGTTGCAAGTTGCCACTAATATTCACAGTCTCGTCACATAGTGGTCGAGCATTTCAGTCATCTCCCCTCTGATGAACCCCGCTGGTCTTTTTATATTAGTATATCAGATGCCAGGTTGCAGCACTAATCATGCAGTGGTCGGAATAGATACTACACAACCGTTGAGGGGACAAACCTGGGAAGCATGGGCAAATAAACCCTTCGCACCCTGCATTTCCTGTCATAGTCAACTAACATTTAGACCCTTGAGATTATCAGTTTGTATCATTATTCAGAAGCTCTCATGTTCCTATTGACTTTCACATAATCTAAAGATTTTATTGTGAATATTTTCATTTTCAAATATCATATGTGACCCGTTTTGGCGAAATGAGTCGGATGTCGCAGAAAGTCCAACTGAAATATGGGGCTCTGAAGTCGCATTTCGCATTTTTTATCAAAAATGGGTTTTTTCTTTTATTCATATCTCCTATATCAGAAGTCTTCCCCCAAAAAAATTTAGGTCCCAAAGCCATCTCTAAGTCCCTCTAAATAAGCCCCAAAGACGCGCAACGCCTCAGTGATCTGAAACAAAAGACCCTCGATTCACGCCATTTTCCCCTAACTTCGCGGCTTGCCTGTCGGTCGGGATCCCATCCCAGCCCCACATTCCGGGTACCTGCTGAAAGGGCGCGAAGTGAACTGGCCAATTACAGCCTCGGATTTTGAATTCGCGCATGCAAGGACCAATCAGAACATGTTTTTCCGATTGTTGTCCCGTCAATCGTCGTCAAGGAGGTCACGTGTGCGGAATGCGGCGCGCTGATTGGCTGAGAGGCCTCGCGTGCCTTCCGGTTTCAGTTGTTGTGGAAATTTAAAGGGACGCATGGCGAGCCACAGCAATGGCGGACTTTGGTCGACGAGTACTTTCTCTTCGCCAACGGGGAGGAGGGGCAAGACGATGCCCCCGAGGAAGAAGAAGATGTTCAGGAGGATCTAGGGGAACTGGAGGATGATGAGGATGAGCCACTGGTCATCCCTGACCCCACGGACAACCTTCTACAGGCGGAGTGGGACGACTGCAAAACTTCATGTGAGTTTTGAAAAACTTTATAACGGCCGACATGCGGTCGGTTGCCGTATCTCTGAAACAAGTAAGCAAAGTGCCTAAATCCCTTTCAATGTTGATGAAACTGCCTACGATTGTGCCCTAGTATGTATTCTAACTGCCTAACTAGTTTTTATCAAGTTTCAAAGTTGATTTCATGCCATAAACAGGGATGATCCGTCGGGGTTGTCCGGTGACCTACTTAATGGCGTCAGCTGATCCGGCCGGCCTGTGTCCAATAATTATGGGCCTAATGTAACTCTTACCTTGTGACCTTTCTAGCATCAGCCAGAACAAGCTGACGTCCATCATCAAGCGGTACAAGTCCTACGGGGTGGTGACCAGGCAAACGAAGGCTGGCGGGCGACAGGCGACTGCAAGGATCCTCCAGCTGGAGGACATCATGAGGGTCGTGGACTTCATCAACTCCTATGCCGAGACCAACGCCCTCGTCCTGCCTGGTCGTGTGTCTTCCCACAAACGGGATGACATCCTCCTCCCCCCCTCCTCTTCCACAAAGGCCGACATCTACAGGTTGTACAGAAACGCCATGGAGGAGGCTAACTTCAGGTGTGTGGCTGACTCAACTTTTAGAAACCTGTGGCTCCAACTCCTCCCTCGCATAGTGTGTTCCCGCCTATGACTGACCTCAAGTCTGCCAAGGCTGCCTACAAGGAAGCAGAGTCCCCTCCCCTTGGCCCCCACCCCCCTTGTTCTTCTGACACGAGGGTCCACATCATTTTCGATTATGCCCAGCAGGTCCACCTTCCCTCCTTTCCTATGCAGCCTGGCCCACTGTATTTCCTTGTCCCCTGCAAGGTCGACATTTTTGGTGTCTGTGACGAGGCCATCCCCCAACAGGTGAACTATTTGATCGACGAAAGCCATTGTGGTAGTAAGGGGTCAAATGCAGTTATTTCATACCTGCACCACTATTTTGAAACGTATTCCCTGGGGGAGAAGGCAGTGGACATGCACTGTGACAACTGTAGTGGTCAGAACAAGAACAAGTTTGTGCTAGCGTATCTTCTCTGGCGGGTCCTGACTGGCCGGCACCAGTCCATTTCCTTAAACTTTTTTATCACAGGGCACACCAAGTTTGCCCCAGACTGGTGCTTTGGTTTGCTTAAACAAAAGTTTTGTCGTGAGCCGGTCTCGAGCCTCACGGAGATGGAGGAGACTGTGGTGAAGAGTACTCAAGAACGTGTCAACCTTGCCCAACTTGTGGGGGACGAGAATGGGAAGGTGTTTGTCGAGTCGTATGACTGGCAATCTTTTTTGACCCCTTTCATCAAACCAGTCAAGGGCATAAAACAGTATCATCACTTTGTGTTCTCTGACCAGAACAAGGGCCATGTCACCTTCCGGCAGTATGCCGACTCAGCCCACGAGACCTTCAAGATGCTGATTGTCGCCCCTGAAGCTGTCCCCCAGGAAGGCCCTCAGCCCACCCCATCCCCTGGCCTCCCGGCCAAAAGACAGTGGTATCTCTTCAAGAACATTTGTGATTTTTGTACTGAGGACACAAAGGACATCATGTGCCCTAAGCCCTCTGTACCTGAACCAGCACCCGGCCCAGGCCCCCGTGCCGTACCTCCGCCGGAACCAGATGCAGAATCAGAGCCAGAGGCTGGCGAGGGGGATGGGCCAGGCAGGGGCAGAGACAGGGCAGGGGCAGAGGCAGAGGCAGAGGCAGAGGCAGAGGCAGGGGCAGAGGCAGGGGCAGAGGACAGACTCCAGACACATCATCAGGATCGGAGGGGGAGGAGGAGGAGTTAGTCAGACAGCTGGAGAGGGAATAAAATTCTTCATCTGACTCAGAGGAGGAAGGCCCCCCACCCCCACCTAGGGGCAGGGGCCGTCCTAGTAAACGTGCTAAACGTGGTCGTGGCAGGCCCAGGACCACCTGAGAAAACTATTAAGAATCCGTTTTGAACATTGTTAACTTATTTTTAATTGTTAAGACTTTTTCTGATTTTAAGATGTTTACCTCGGTGGCTTTTCACTATTTTAACGACCAAAGACAATCATGAACATTACAAGAACTTTTATAGACACATTATGGATACCCAGGGTACTTAGGGTCATCACAGAGCCGTTTTTAAGCAGCCAAGATGAGGTATTGTGATCCTTTATGCTTGCCGTTCTAGGTTAAGTTGTTGTTTCAGATCCGGATTTTTGTCACTTTTTGCAGCGCCGGCATGAATAAAAGTTTTGTATATAAACGCATGAATTACTGGTATTTGTTAGCTAGAATAGTGTAGAATGACTATGTAAAGTTTCAGGACCAAGGATTGATTACAAGTCTACGTTGCTAGGGCTTTATCGGAGGACCACGGTAGCGCGCGGTAAGAAAAACTTTGAACTTATTTATCTCAGTTTCTTATACCCGCATAGGCGCGGTTCTTTTTATTTTCATCGCAACTTATCTCAGGCCCTAGATATCGGACCTAGACATGCTATACCTCGTTTTAAAGCTAATAATTAGTATTTTCTGATGGTATACCTAACTAAAATTCGTCCCCGTGCGACATCCGACTCAATTTGCCAAAACGGGTCACATATATTGAATTAACCACTACAAAATCATACTCTGTTTGGCATATTGAGTAATTCCTGTTTAAATATAACCAGACCTCTATATAATTGGATTTGAATATGAATTTTTCAACCAGGACCTAACTGAGAAGGCTAAAGGCCGTATTCCACATACCGATTTTGATGCTGCCGATTTTGCATTTGGTTGATTTTCTGTGAGACTATTGCATTAATCCGTACATATTATATATCATCTTAAAGAGAATCGTAAGACCTTTCTAATGATGTATAATATATCTGTCTATGGCCTTTATTCCAACTGCCGATTTTTAAAATCGGCAGCAAAATCGGTATGTGGAATACAGCCTTTACAAGTCTAACAATTGGTATGATTGATGTGATCGATCATTTGGTAAAATGAGAATTTTGCCCATTGGAATTAAATGTAGGAAGTTAGGTTGTAAAGTAATTATAATCTTGTTGGCATCTTGTTAGCATCTTGTTACCACCTGTTGACACCTTTTTCCGCCAGTTACCCCCAGTTACCACCTGTTACCACCAGTTACCCCCAGTTACCACCTGTTACCATCTGTTACCAGTGGATACCACCAGTTACTACCTGTTACCACCAGTTACCACCAGTTACCACCAGTTACCATCTGTTACCACCAGTTACCATCTGTTACCACCAGTTACCACCAGTTACAACCAGTAACCACCAGTTACCACCTGTTACCAGTGGATACCACCAGTTACCACCTGCTACCACCAGTTACCACCAGTTATCACCTGTTACCACCTGTTACTACCACTTACCACCTGTTAGCACATGTTAGCCTCCTGTTACCACCTGTTACCACCTGTTACCACCTGTTATCGACATCCTCAACATGATGCTGGTTCCTGCAAAGATGAGATTGTATAGGAGACCCCAACCCCACCAATACTCCCCCATAGCATCAGATTACAGAGTCCATGATTACAAGGAAAGCAGAAACGAGAAATGAGAATGCAACCCCACCTTGATGCATCTGGCAGGCCTTTCCATTCACCACTTGGGCGCCACGCAGCGGAAAAGCGCAGTACTATGTTTTGAGCGATAAAAGCAGTATTGCCGATCAGGCGGCACGCATCAGTTTTACCGGAAATTCTGGTAAACAAGGCATGCAAAATGAAGTACAGCTGGTTCCTGTATACACAACATGATATAGAACAGTGTAGAAAAGATAAGCAGACACCAGCATAGCTGGGATACAGACACTTGTTACCGGCGAGACACTAAAATCCCACACATTCTAGTCAGTTGCTTGTAGTAGTGCCTAGTCAGTTGCTTGTAGTAGTGCCAAGAGAATTTTGCCAGATGACCTTTCATAACCCTTTCATATTGCTTTCATTTCTTTGATTTTGCTATGAAAAAATAAGGGAAACTCTGATCTCTGTCTCATGATTATTGATTGTGTCAGTCAGAGATAAATTTAATATCAAATAATCCTTTCTTGACATTATTTTGCATTGACATAACTTTTGCTTCCTGTGTATTTTCGCACCTTTCGTACACTACAGATATACAACCTGTGATGAATTGTCCATTCATCTGTTTTAGGGGTACGAACTAGAATGGTGTAACAAATGTCAAATCAATAGTAAAAGGTACGAATCAGGTACGAAAGTATATCGAGTCTTGCACGAAAGCACGAAAGTACGGAACCATATTGTTACCAGATGTGACATCAGAATAGTCACAAGATTGAAGTGACTAATCAGAATCAAGTAATAGAGTATAAAAAGGGGCGCGAAGGCCCAAAATAAACAGTCCCTTCTTGGTACTCACCGTGTTCAAACGTCTCTTCTTTAAGTAACATAGCCCTCGAATTGGCCCAAGTCAAAGATATGACTATTAGAAGTAAATAAGCCAGCTACCACCTTCTAGGCAAGCAACGACCCGACCCGTTGAACTTCCCAGCCAAGTTGCGATGTAACAGAAATGTTATGCAACCATACTTTTCTAGTTAGTCTGTTACTTGCTAAGGTGGCACGTAACAATTACGTTATTGATTGTGGAAGACCCGGCCGGGCAGCAATCCCCCTTTTTACTCCCACCAATGTCCGGAACATGCCAGGCCTGACAACCTCTCCTCCATCGATCTCCGAGAATCCTCATTCCCCCTCGTGCGCGATGCCAACTCTTAATCTTACACCTCGGTTTCTTGCTCAAACTCTTCAGCATTCACCTGTAGGCTATAGAGTATGCCCACAATATACTGGTGTCCTTCAAAGCGCTCAACTGTGAACATCTGATCCATTGTTCTCTCATGCTTGAGAAGTAGTTCATTATGGTGATCATGAATGCTCGAGGACGGGTTCCAACCGGTCATGGAGATTCTAGGGCAACTTGAGCACCTACCAACATGGCTCAGGCTGAATGTTGGCCCTGGGAAGGTGCCTCAAAAGCAGCCACAATGTGACCATATCCTATAAAATAACCATGACCATTAAACAGTCAACATGAGCGATGACCCCCGACACCCCCCTCCAGTTTGACTGAAAATCCACATTGACAAATTCAAATGATTTGTGCAGATGTGGTCACATGACCACCAGATGGAAATGCTGACATAACAATCTAATTGAATTAAAGAACTGGGAGATTTATTAACTTGAATTGGAAAATTGCTTAGAAATGAGACGTTGCTTGGTCTAGTAATATATATATATATATTGTTACGGTATTGCCACCGGTGCTGCTGTAACACCGGAGCCGCCGGAGCCGCCGGAACCGCCGGTGCCGCCGGAACCGCCGGAACCACCGGAACCACCGGAGCCGCCGGAACCACCGGTGCCGCCGGAACCACCGAAGCCGCCGGAGCCGCCGGAACCACCGGAGCCACCGGTACCACCGGAGCCGCCGATACCACCGGTGCCGCCGGAGCCACCGGTGCCGCCGGAACCACCGGTGCCGCCGGAACCACCGGTGCCGCCGGAACCACCGGTGCCGCCGGAACCACCGGTGCCGCCGGAACCACCGGTGCCGCCGGAACCACCGGTGCCGCCGGAACCACCGGAGAAACATTCTATGTAAAGTCATGTGACCTAGGGTTTACTATAAAAGGAAGCTCCTTGGAGCTGTTGTTCAGTCTGCAATAAACCTCCAAACTATAGTTAAGCAAGGCTGTATACTGGCTATAGTCCAGGCTATTTAACCTAGCTGTAAACGGTTTTCGCGACACAGTACATTAACTTATAGTAGATTGGCTTATCCTTGGCTAGTGGTAGTTTGGATATCACTTATATTACTAGTATTTAAGCGAACTTTAGGCTAAGTCGACTGGACAACTGCTGAGAAGATCTGGCTCACAATACACTGGCAATCAACACTGGAACTGGAAATGGCAACTGGTAGCAATACCTCGGTCAAACGTAACAGTGGTGGCAGCGGTGGGATCTTGGTCCCGGGTGATCAAGATCTACTACAGACTGAGGATACCAGGCCTTCATGGGGGTTACCCTTGACCCCTTCCAAGGAGGTTGAGATGTCCAGATCAGCTTGGACTCAGCGGGAACAGGCAGGTTACCACCTGAGTATGGAGAAAGATATCCAGCAGCCGCCGGCATGCAGTGGAGATCAGTTAGGCAGGCATGATGGGTCTGACAGAATGAGGTTTGGAGGAAGGTCGTCAAGTTTCCCAAACTTTCAGGGCCAGCATGGTGACAACCGCAAACCTAAGGTGATGCCAGGGCATTATGATGGGACTACACCGTTGTCTGAGTATCTCCATCACTTCTACCTGGTAGCAGATGTGAACAGTTGGACAGAAGAGGAGGCTGGGCTATATCTAGGGGTCAGTTTATCTGGCGCAGCCCGGCGGATTTTGACGCAGACTCAGACAACCGGACCTGTGGGATTTCGGCGACTAGTTACAGCCCTGGAGCGTGAGGAGATGGCGCGCTACAGTGGATACTCATCGTGGCCAGCTAGTGCTCGATGATGAAGATGACCCTGTGGCCTTAGCGGAGCACCAGGATTATGGCCAGCGGATGTTACAAGTTACCTCACCAGCCTGGCCTATGAAGGAATCTCAGTTGCAGATGGTGCAGGATGAGGAAGGTAGTCCAAAGGTAGCGACGGTTGGCGGGAACCAGAAATATGGGTCAACCGGGGAGATCGCAAAGGTGGACAAGTCCTCAAAAGACACAGAAGCAGCTAAGAATTCCAATGAGAGGTGGACTATGGTTGGCGGGAACCAGGAAGATGGGTCAACCGAGGAGTTCACAAAGGTGGACAGCTCCCGAGGGGGAACAGAGGCAGATAAGAAGTCCATGGAGGACCGGGCTAGTAAGAGGTTGCTTGAAGACAGACCTGTCCCAGAGAAGGTGCGAGTGATACTTACCGGGGATCAGGTTATCCCTGGGGGCTCAGTGTTGGATGTTGAGGCAGCCATTGAGGTAGAGAGTTCCCTCCACCGACTGGGTGTTGTGGTAGGGAATCCAGATTTTGAGGCTCGTACTGGACTGAGAGTAGCCAGAGGACTTGTAACTCTTGGTGGAAAAGTAGTCCCAGTAGGGTTACTCAACCCAGGGAGCACTAAAGTGACCCTGTTTGAAGGAATGGCTATTGGAGATCTTAATGAGATTGAGGACTCTAATTTTGTGCGAGTGGCTACCCAAGTTGAAGGGCCAGGAATTAGTGTACCAGAACTAATGGACCATTTACTGCAAGACCTACCTCCAGAAGTCACGTGTGAAGAGAGGCTCCAAGTAGAAGAAATGCTGAGGCGAAAAGCTGATGCTTTTCAATGTAGTGCAACAGACACAGGCAAAACTGACATAGTAACCCACAAGATTGACACAGGAAATCATCCCCCTCTGCGCCAGCCTCCCCGTAGACTACCCCCTCATAAAAGGGAAGTGGTTGAGGCGGAATTGGAAAAGATGATTGAGAGAGAGGTCATTGAGCCTGCTGCTGGGCCATGGGCTTCCCCAATAAGCCCATCCCAGTTTACACCAAAGTTAAAAGTTACAATGTAATATTTACAAAATTGCCTTTGTGCTTTTTCCATGAACACAGATGCATAATACAAAATTAACCAAAGCAATTTGGTTGAGAAATTTCTTCCTAAAATTGTAAAATGCAGCTTCATATATTGGCTTTTATCCCATAGGAATCAATGTTAAAGCCTGTCAGCCCAACCTACAATGTCCGACCCTATTTTGCCCTGAAATACAGCATTTTGATTGGCTGGCAAACCTGCAAATCTATCAATTGGTAAAATTTTGGAAATCATAATGTTTTATCACTACTTGGGGATATAGGAAAACCTAACTCTTGCTTATTTCAGTAAACCTAACTCTAGGAGACAAACATGCCTTATACATGAATTTTGTCCGACCCTTGTCCAACCCTGGAAATCCCCTATGTGGGATGGGCTTATTGTCCTAGTGCCAAAGAAGGATGGTGGATGGAGGTTCTGTGTTGACTACCGCAGACTAAATGGTGTTACTCGCAAAGACGCTTACCCGCTACCACGAATTGATGATACACTAGATCTGCTCCAGGGGGCCAAATATTTCAGCACGCTTGATCTAGCCAGTGGGTACTGGCAGGTGCCAGTGGATCCTGGTGACAGGGAGAAAACCGCGTTCTGCACTCATAAGGGTCTTTACCAGTTCAAGGTAATGCCATTCGGGCTTTGTAATGCCCCTTCTACTTTTGAGAGATTAATGGAACTTGTACTGAAAGGTATGGTAGGAGTCCAATGCCTTGTGTACCTAGACGATATTATCATCTTTGGGAATACCATAGAACAGTGCTGCAACAACCTGGAAGAGGTGTTGGAAAGATTGATCGATGCTGGACTTAAGGTGAAGGCAAGTAAATGCCAACTATTCCGAAAGGAGGTGACCTTCCTTGGTCATGTGGTATCAGGAGAGGGTGTCGCTACTGATCCAGACAAAGTGGCTGCTGTTGCAAGATGGCCAGCTCCAAAGGACATTAGGGAGGTGCGGAGTTTTGTTGGCTACTGCTCATATTACCGCAGTTTCATAAAGGGGTTTGCGAGCATAGCAAGACCACTCCACAAGTTGGCTGACAAAAATGCTCCTTTTCTCTGGACATCTGAATGTCAAGAAGCATTTGAGACCCTCAGAGAAGCTCTGATTCAAGCTCCAGTGCTGGGCTATCCCCGGAGAGAAGGGCAACTAATCTTAGACACCGATGCATCCGACCGAGGCTTAGGGGCAGTGTTGTCCCAAATGCAGGACGGCCATGAACGAGTCCTATGTTATGCCAGCTGAACGCTTGAGAAAGCTGAGAGGAATTATTGTGTGACCCGCAAGGAGCTGTTAGCAATCATTTATGGTGTGCGCAAATTCCGGGCTTATTTGGGTGGTACCCCTTTCAAGGTGCAGACCGATCACAGTGCTCTCCGTTGGCTGATGACCATGAAAGAGCCAGAGGGTCAAGTAGCCCGATGGATGGAGGAACTAGGACAGTACCAACTTGAAGTAGAACACCGGCCTGGAAAGAAGCATGCAAATGCAGACGGGCTTTCACGCCTTCCCTGTCGCCAGTGTGGTCAAGGACCAGAAGAGGGTGGTGGTACTGATGAAGTAGGACACGTTCGCCTTATCACCTGGACCAATCCAGAAGAACAGGGAAAACTCAACAAGAGCCAATCAGAGGATCCACTGAGTAAACTGTTTGTGTCTGCAGTGGAAAATGGGGAGAAGCCAGGTAAAGAGCTTCGGGAAGGTCCTGGAGATTTTGATCGCCTCTGGATGGAATTTGATCAGCTGACTGTGGAACAGGGCCTGTTGGCTAAGGAATGGGTGAGTTGAGATGGAAGGCATCATTCTCAGATCTATGTCCCTTTACCTTTACGGTCATCCATCTTTCAGGAAGCGCATGGTGGTCGCTTTGGGGGACTTCTTGGGGCCGAGAAAGTAACCAATAAGCTGAAAGAAAAGTTCTTTTGGCCCGGTTTAGCCAGGGATGTTAAGCTCTGGAGTGCAGCTTGTGAGCAATGTCAGAGGAAAAAGCCTCCTTCACGAAAGTGCCGGTCTAAGTTACAGGTGTACGTTCCACAGCGACCCTGGGAGAGGGTGGCAGTGGACATTGCAGGGCCATTTCCAAGAACAGATCGGGGAAACAAATACATCCTTGTAGTAGGAGATCACTTCACAAAATGGGTTGAGGCCTTTGCCTTACCCAATATGGAAGCTGCAACAGTGGCAGATGTGCTGGTACGGGAAATAGTTTGCCGCTATGGGCCACCAAGATCTCTTCACTCAGATCAAGGCCGCAACTTCGAGTCACAGCTGATGAAGGAAGTTATGACACTACTGGGAATTGAGAAGACACACACGACTCCCTTTCATCCACAAGCTGATGGGATGGTCGAACGGTTTAATAGGACCATGGAAGCAATGTTAGCAACAGTAGTAAAAGAGGACCAGACAGACTGGGATATCCACTTGCCCTTCATGACAGCTGCATACCGAGCAACCAGCCATAGCAGCACCGGGTTTTCCCCAAACTTCCTCATGCTAGGACGTGAAACTACAATGCCACTGGAGATGATGTGCGGGGTTCCCCCGAATACCGAATGCCTTCCGCCAAGTCAGTATGCAATGAAGACCAGGGAAATGATACAAAAGGCACACAGAGCTGTATTTGTTCAACTGAAACAAGTAGCTGAGAGGCAGAAGAGGTACTATGACTCAAGGGTAAAAACCCAGCGTTATGAAGTTGGAGCACAAGTATGGATGTGGCACCCAATCAAGAGAGTTGGACGCTCACCGAAACTTCAGAGCTGGTGGACTGGACCATGGGAGGTGGTCAAGGTAATTTCCGAGGTGGTCTACAAAATCAAGAAGGGCCCTAAAAGGAGGGTTGTACATGGAGACTTGTTGAAGCCTCGACTGACACGTGCTGTGGTGAATGCTAACTAACAGAGAGAGCCGTACTACATTAGAGGGGGCTGCAGTGAGTGCCGTGCTGTATGAAGTGATGATCAACAGAGATAGTGCCATGATGTGTTGAGTAGTATGGTGCACACGAAGAGCCATCCTGCATGGTACCTGATATTGAACGAGCTATAAGTAATTTCCTATCTTTGAGGCAGGCTGGCCTAATAATACAAGCCATGAGTAAATTCTGTTTTAAGGCAGGCTGGCCTAACAATACAAGCCATATGTAATTTCTATGTTGAGGCAGGCTGGCCTAACAATACAAGCCATTAGTAATTTTCTATTTTTGAGGCAGGCCGGCCTAACAATACGAGCCCATCAATTTTAAAATAATTGATAAATGGTACTTCATAATGAAACTGTTTAATCAAAATAGTTGTAATGGAATTGCATGTTATGCATTATTACCCTTTTATATCTTGTTATATGATGTACTCTTAGCATAGTTTAGCTACACATGACTGGTAAATTCTAATTAAATTCAATGGTGGTTAAGAAGTGGACATTATAGCTTTGAGGGAAAAGCTTTTTCAAAGGAGGGGGTGGTGTTACGGTATTGCCACCGGTGCTGCTGTAACACCGGAGCCGCCGGAGCCGCCGGAACCGCCGGTGCCGCCGGAACCACCAGAGCCGCCGGAACCACCGGTGCCGTCGGAACCACCGAAGCCGCCGGAGCCGCCGGAACCACCGGAGCCACCGGTACCACCAGAGCCGCCGATACCACCGGTGCCGCCGGAGCCACCAGTGCCGCCGGAACCACCGGTGCCGCCGGAACCACCGGTGCCGCCGGAACCACCGGTGCCGCCGGAACCACCGGAGAAACATTCTATGTAAAGTCATGTGACCTAGGGTTTACTATAAAAGGATGCTCCTTGGAGCTGTTGTTCAGTCTGCAATAAACCTCCAAACAGTACACCTCAAATGCCTTATCACTGAAAAGCCTCTCCTGGCTATAGTTAAGCAAGGCTGTATACTGGCTATAGTCCAGGCTATTCCTAGCTGTAAACGGTTTTCGCGACACAGTACATTAACTTATAGTAGATTGGCTTATCCTTGGCTAGTGGTAGTTTGGATATCACTTATATTACTAGTATTTAAGCGAACTTTAGGCTAAGTCGACTGGACAACTGCTGAGAAGATCTGGCTCACAATACACTGGCAATCAACACTGGAACTGGAAATGGCAACTGGTAGCAATACCTCGGTCAAACGTAACAATATATATATATATATATATATATATATATATATGGCTGCACAGTTAAGTTATAGCCTATGGAAACCATGATTCAGATGCAGAACTAGGCCAACTCTCCGGACACAACAGCTCGTAACGGTTCCTCAATAAGAGGAAGGGTATGTACTAGTCATGTTCTGTAAATAGGACCAAATTGCTGTATATAGGAAATCTCTCATCCACTTTTTCATGCAGGCTGTATGATGATGATGCGATTTTCAGGGTCACATGACGCCAAAGGTCAAAGACTGGTATATGGCATATAGGGTTCCCTGTTCAGCTTATCAGAAAAAAACAGAACCTTTGTTTATGCCTTATCTTGATTGGTCCACAGTCTTATTAGACTGATTTTCAATATCAAGTCAATTTAGATAGTTTAAACCTAAGACATATATAAGTAATAGTATCCATATATATTATGACTCAAGTTTAAAGAGAAAACTGACTTTTTAACCACAATTTTAAATTCATTACAATGTCCTAAAACCAATTTATTATTTATGTTAGACCTATACAAGAAGATTACATTCAGACAAAAAAGGATACATGTCACTGTACTGATGCGTTGTCAGTCCATAGTTAGCTTAGCCGTTTTTATAGAAGCAATATCAGGGCTCAGAGTGTGACTCTTCATAGATTGTGTTTTAAGAGTGTAGGTGATGTCAAAGGACCGGTGTAAAGAAAGGTCCGCAGCAAGGAGTCAGTCAGAGTGCACTAAGAAAGCAATTGAGTAACACCTCAGATAGGCAACAAGCCATGGAGACTGAGTTTCTATGTACCTTGTTCATATGTGGTCACATGATCACAAAAGGTATCACCTGTATTAAAGACAATGTTTTTCCTTTCTTTTATCTTCCAGCTGATTTGTGTAATTTTCTACAGCTAGTTTACATTGTAATTCAAAAATCCACTAATAAACGTCAGGCACACCAGTGTGAAAAAGGCGCTGTCTGTATGTGTAAATCTTAGCCCAGAGAAAAATGAAATTAACGGTCCTGACATTTTTTCACCACCTGGAATTCTTTATCAGATAGCTGATTTACTTCATACTGTGAGGCATTTTCAACCCAGCTTTTTATTCTCTTAAGAAATCCTTTAACTATTGGGCAAGTAAGAAAGAAATGAGGTATGTTGTCTATCATACCACAAAACTGACAACAGGAGTATCAATGACCTTTCTTTTCAATAGATGATTAAGTAAAGTTTAAAAAGGTATCTAGTATGTCACTGACTTTGACTTGCCCAGTTTGCTTTAGCCCTTGGAAAAGCTGCCTGTGCAACAAGTTTCTTTCTTGCCTGGAGATCATGTAAATAAGACTGTAGCTCATCACAAACATCTTCTCTATCATCTAATTTAGAGGGAAGCACTTTTATCATTTGTTCAAGATGTTTTGCCTCTTTTCATTGCTTAGCCTTCTTTAATAAATCTCACAGAAAAGACTTTGATTTTATATTAACTAAGGTCAAATAAGTCATTAAGATAAAGATTTGGTTTATCTTGTACTTCTACTATTAATTCCTTAATTCCATCTACGTACTGTTTATCCTTCAGTAAGCTGTCATTAGAATTCCACCTACCAGGTCCTCTAGTAGTTGTTTCTAGGAAAATCTCAAATGAGACTATACTGTGGTCAGAAAGTATCTCAGGAAGTATGCTAGGTTTCATCATTTTCCCTGATATACATTCAGGTACCAACCATAAATCTATTCTTGACGTTTGATCCCGTCTATGGAAAACATATCTCCTTAAAGAAGGGTTTGCTATTCACCACAAATCTACTAATCCTAATCTTTCATTCATATCTAACACCTCTGACCTATATCTGGGAGCTCTTATTGGGTAAATACTATTGTTCCGGTCCAACTCAGGATCCAATTGTTTATTAAAATCCCCTCCCAAGAAAATATTAACTGATTCCCCTTGAACCAATATTTCTTCTACCTTATTTAGAGTTACTGATCTGATTCATTTTGCTGTGTAGGGTCTTTCATCTTATAGGCATTATGTGCTTTATAAGATATTTTCCATTAGGGTCTCTGAAGGTCTCTATTACTTTTCCCTTTTAACCTCGTTTGTAAAATATAGCACTCCTCTTGATGCAGAATGTACATTTGCAAAATATGCATCCCCACTCCACTTAGATTTCCATAAAGATGCAAAATTAGCTTCACAATGAGTTCTCTGAAAAAGTATGATATGCTTCCATCTCCCTTCCCTCATTTTTATCAAAATAGCTTTCCTTTTAATTCTATTACAGAGACCACTGACATTTAAAGAACACAATTTCAGAATATCATTTCCTATTTTGTAAGAAAGTAGGTGTCTCAAATTATTCCAAATAGTGATACAAACACACTTGTGCATAGTTCTCTGAATCTATTAAGCTAACCCATCCTTTGTCTCAATGGCTGTAATCTTCTTCTCCAATAGTCTTACTTTTTCTAATTTTAGAAAGTTTTTAGGTCTTTTACTATGGCTACAGGAAGAAATATAAGCAAAGCATAAAGCTTCCAGGGCCCAGTATGATAGTGTTAGGGTGCGGGAAACACATCAACTCATGCACATCACACCTCCGTGCAGCCAGGGCCTTGCTAATGAACGGACTCATGTTGAAGTAGATGGCACTGCTGATCGCATGTGTGACTTAGGGGACTCACCATCAGAACCTGTAAACTAAAGCCTATTAAACCTCAGTTATAATAGTGGTGACGAGTAGTGGATCAGGACACATCATGTACATCTTAAGAAAGCTGAAAAGTAGTTTTGGATGTGTGTTTACCAAAGGAAGCCTAGACAAATGATGTAAACCTGTGGATAAATGCTGACAACATGCTGTCTTTAGGTCTGTGGATAACTGCCAGTGTTGTGATTTTTGTTGCTGTTGGATTAGTTTAACATCCGGCCAACCCTTCAGGATTCTTTTACCAAGGTAATGCTTTTCAGCTAGTTTTACAGGTACAGCCACATCCCAAATATGCTGACTACCCAGCCAAGGTGTGACGTAACGGTCATGTTATGCAACCATACTTTTGTGCTTTGTCTGTTACTTACTAAAATATCACATAACTGTAACATTATTTTTCTGTAAGGTTTAGACCAAACCAAAACAGAATGTTATCATAACATTCTAGTGAGGTTAGGTCAAGATCTAATTAAAATAGAATATCATCATGACATTCTGATTAGGTGAGGTCTAGACCTGACTTAAACAGAATGTTGATGTGACCTCCTGACCAGGGGAGGTCCCAACCTTACCTAAACAGAATGTTATTGTGATGTTCTGATTACGTCAGATCTTAACCTTATCTAAACAGAATGTTACCGTGACCATCTTATTAGATTAGGTGTCACCCTAACCTAAACAGAATGTTATTGTGACATTCTTATCAAGTCCTAGCCTCATGAATAACATTACAAGAATGTTATCAGAACGTCACAATGTAACATCGCAACAGATGGTGATGTAATTTGGAGTTGTCAAAAGAACATCACTGCAACCTAACAGTGTGACGTAACAAGAATCAATCCAGAATGTTGCTGCAACATTATTAGAACGTTGTACTGATGCGGGTGTCAGTCTTGATGCGCAGTGGTTACCTTAGCTAGTTGTTTACTAGTAACTAGACCCGTATTAAGGTAAGACTCTCTGACTTATGCACAGTTGCGGTGCGATTGGAGGGGAGATATATGATGTCATGAGTGAGGCAAATAAATGCGTATATTGGTACCAGTACCCGTCAGAGTGAAATCAGTGGTCTCTGAAGGCACCTCTGAAAAGTGTGGGCTTAGAGCTGAGATAACACTTGGGCGCGTGGGCAAAGAGATCAGTAGGAGACTTGAGTTAGGAGTACTGGTTTGTAAGGAGTAGAACGGACAATCTCTAAGACTGGCATTGGTCAAAAAAAGCTCAGTGGTGCATATCATTGCATTCGGACTAAATAAACATTGACCTTTTACATGAGTGTTCTCTGTTGTCCCTGAATTACAAACTAGTTTCTAGGACGATTACTGATTGAAGAAGATGGTAGGCTGCGATCGGCAATGGCTTTATTGGAAATTCTCACAAAGAAACTTAGCGGAATGTAGACTAAACTTTCGTGCGTAAAGTAAACCCCATAGTTCAACGTCATATCCTTGGCTAGGGATGTGATGGCTCAGAGATATTGTTACATCCAAATGATTTCTGTTAGACTATACATGTCTGCTGGGAATATGCTCATATTTTAAAATGTGTGTTGTTTATTTCTTTAGAAAAAAAAGGAAGGGAAATGTTGGTATGTCCTTAAGGGGTCTTAGCAAAGATGGCAGCGGCGATCATCATGTGACATGTTTTATGTGTTATGTGTGAAGTAAAGCATATCTACCAAAGTCTCTGCAGTCTGTTCACCTTCCAACTATGGCCAACTATGTCACATGTCAAATTAAGAAACAAGATATTACATGTCGTTTATTTTTTCACTCATGTCACTAAGCCTCATGTCACATGTCAATGGGGGGGGGGGGCGCCTCATATAACATATGTACATATTTAGTGTACGGACTGAAAGATCACATTTGGTGCCATAAAATGTCCTTGCACACAGGGAATATTGAACCTCTTGCATGTATCCCCTCCATACTGACCCTTGATGTGGACCCTCTAGATGGCGCCAAGGAATAGAACTTAGGCAGTGACATGTAAAGACCCCGATCCACATTAATTTTCTCTGGTGTTATTAAAGAAACAAGTACGAATTTCCTAAGTACTGAAAACTCGTTTCCGTTATGAGATTACACTTAAGACAGATATTTCCTCATACAAGATGAGCTTGAAAAATTGTTTTGGCTATCACATTTTGAATTAAATTTCATATTAAAACTTTCGCAATAGATTATAGGGGCACATAAGTCGTTCGGCCGATGCATTGAATAAAACGGGTATCGTTGTTGTTTTCTTTTTTTTGAAATCGATATTATAGGCCTATAGGCACAAGATAAAGAGGCCTACAATCGTTACCAAGGTCAACTATATTCTCCCCCATCCCGACGTCAAAGTACATTTGGTCATGTGCATATAAATGATCCCTCATGCAAGTATTTCCAGCAAATAGATAAGCAATCACCATCTCGACTTAATAGCATATGGAGATAATACGTGGCTCTTTATCATTCAAAGTGTTCCTGTACAATGGTACAAATTGCGCCCAGGAACATCTGATATGTCTCCTACCATGTATAGATGGCATTCAGAATATTAGAATACCCGTATTGTCTGTCAACGAGGATTCATTTACACAATGGTACTCTGAATATCGACGTATTTTTGTGGTCACTCCCTTTTTCTACGTGAAATAATCCTTTTCGGTAAAACTATAGGTCTATTGTGTTGTACATTGGATATGATATAGTTCCTCAAGATTTATAGATAACAATAAACAGTATTCGCTACTTCTTGATAAGTACGTCATTTGTTGCGTATCATTCTTCATACTATGTGTATGGTAAAATATGAATAATATCATGGTACTGAATAAGAAAGAATGATAAGTATTTCATCAATTGCAATCGATGACGACTCTTTATGGGTAGGGTCCTGAATGCTCTTCATTTTCTACCGTATGCATTGTTTGGGAGTGGTTTTGCATTCAGGAGGGTGAACCACTAAATATAATATTATTATTGGGCCAGCACACCTAACGCATTTACGCAAGATGCGTCTGTCAACTGATTTAGCTACAGACCTCCTTGTGATGTGGATAATCATATAGATTTCCAATATGAACAAATATAGTTTATTTGGACAACCTTTGAGGAGGCGGCTGTACATCAGTATTACTTATGCAAATAGGGTGCGTAATTCCCGAGGGATAGAAGCCCTTCCGTGTAATTCCTTATGTTTAGATTCACACGGAAACAGGACGGCAAGGAAGTCATTAGCATCTATTGATAATTATAAGAAATCACAGAAATCACGTATGCTTATTAGAATAGAAGCTAAAATGGATGTATAAACTGTAGAGGTAAATTCTGGTTCTCATGTATACGTGTCATATCCTGTACTGCATCCGTGATACACATCATGTTGGAAAAAGGGCCTACAGCTCATTAGGTTTCATCTAGTAGGATTAATTGTGCTTTTTACGCGTTTTTCCACTTGATATCACCTTCGATACATTAACAAGAACCATTTAGATTACGTCGATGGCAAAGCAATCACAATAGGGGCTAAACTCATATAATACCCATATAAGAGGGTTTACATCCTATTCCATTGCACCTACCAAAATTGGCCAATTGCCTGGGAACTGTCAGCAAGAACAAACACTGCAGCACCGTAATGCATGGGGTAGAATATCCCGAAACATTGGTTTGACCGTAGGTCCTTTGTCGTGCGGCGGCGGTTTAACCTCACGCATCAAGCACGGGCAGTTCCAATCATTAAGGCAAACGATCAAACCAGGCTAATACAACTATCACAATGCTCCTCTCTGGGTCTACTTGGTTCGTCTGTCTGTATTTCCTTTCATCAAAGACTACAACAGGTAAGAACTTTGCAATTGTGTACACTTAGACTATGCACCATAATGCAGGCTATGCTTAATTCGAAGGTTTTCAGCCGCGGGTGGTGGGGTTTAAGTCGTTGTAAACATTAGGATTAATCCCGGGCAGGGAAAGACACGTACCTTACCATTCCACACATCCATAGCTTTCAATATTTTCAATTTTTCTCTAATCGCTGATAATCTCTGGACATGGTAGGCATAGTCATATACAACTGTTTCCTTAGTCAAATTGTGTGAGTCATCCTGACTAGTGTGAATTCTGGCATATGCTAGTCATCACAGTTAGTCAGATAGGGTACCTGCTTACCACACCGTGGTACCATGACTGGTAATTACATAACTTATAAAAGATTTGCTAACAAATTATCAAAAATGTGCATGCATTATGGTTACTTTCTCTGGGTCCACAGGTCAGAGTGCGGGGTCCCCTGAGATGAGGCTGTATGAGCAGCTCAGCGCCAACTACAGCCGGATCATAAGGCCCGTCATCGACACCAACACCCAGCTCGTCGTCAACATGACACTCTTCTACTACCAACTCTTAGACCTGGTCGGAATCTATCTATTTCACTGCTTTTTAAAACCCAAATGTCTTCTAGAATATGATACATTCGTGAATAAAATAGATACCAAAAGAAAGATTTCCTATCACAAAGGAAAGTCCTAATACATCCATGGAAAATGTAAAATCTGGGTGACATAAAAAGGGACGATACAAATATATAATTGGTCCTTGTCCTTTGAATTTATTTAATATGTAAGTGAGTATGATATATTCTGGATCTTAGGTTCCTCATAGACAATACATTGTATGGATGATCCCGAAATTGTATTTTTGGTGGTTATTTTCTATTCACTATAGCGGATGTATTATCATTTACAGGATGAAAAGCGTGAGGTGCTTGAATCGGTCGTTTGGATTGAGCAGGTAATGGTGGTTCACAACTTATATGAGTGTATCTCCTTCCCATTTGAGATTATCTTTTTTTTCACTTGTAATCCTCTTTACAAGTTTCTAGATCAGATCGGGTATGATCTTTACCACAGTCAGAAGAAAATAGACCACTTCTTCAACCGTAAAAGTTATAGACTGTACCCAATTACTACCGACAACTACGGTGCGACATTGCAACTACATCCCGGCATCTGTTGTCGGGACAAATTAAAGCCTCAAGACGCATTTAGTTCATACTTTCCAGCACATCATAGTTATTTTCTTTGGAAAGTTGTAAGTTATGTCGTAAGCATGTTGCGTAGAAATATATACACCGGGAACGAATCAGAAAGAACGAATGGAAAGTGTGAATCGTTAATTTATTTTATTCCTCTACTTCTAATCAGTCAAAGCTATTTAGAGTATCTAGAGACAACCATGATCGAAATGTGTTGAAAGGTTGGAGTTGTGCATAAATAAATGTTCTATCTAAGCATGTCTGTAAAATAACACGTTCAGTTTCTTTCTGTGCAGTTGAAGTATAGGCCCTATTGGATTGGTGTGGTAATTGTTTTCCTCAGGAGTGGTACGACGGCTTCTTTCGGTGGGACCCAGAAGACCATGACAACGTGGACATACTTGTGGTGCCTTCAGACGTTATCTGGGTGCCAGACCTATACGTGCTTAATCTGTGAGGACTAACAACTCTGTTTGCCACAGTTGGCTTCTACTTTCCTATGCTTATCCCCCAGTTCATTACCTCCGTGTGACATAAAGGGGGGTACCCACTGTGCGATGCGACTAGGATTTTGGTCGAATTAGAGATCACCAGCAACCAATATCTAACAATGTTAGATAATTTCCAAGCGATTGACCATTTTCAAGTGGATTTATGGTCAAATCGCTTAATGGGAACACTATTTCTGGTCGTTTTTGACCAGTTCTAGTCGTTTCGACCAGGAAAACGCGGTCAGAACTGGTTGAAACGACCAGAATTCTAGTTCAATCGCACAATGGGTTCCCCCCTTTACACTGCTCTGTTTCTATGGCCTGTAGATCGGCTGCGCTCTAAATAACAACTTGATTTATACTTTTACTGTGTTTGATGCATTGTCTAATAACGGTGCCTGATACTTGGCATGATTTGGTCTCATTCAGTATGTAGTGAGAGTGCCATTTGAAATCCAAGCACACTCAAGGATAAACATGCAACGCAGAAGAACAGACCAACAAGAACAGACTTAGCTGAAACTAAGAGACCTTCACTATCCGATTTTATCCCTGATTTCGAAAATCGCCATAAGGAATAAGCTCTAATCATAAACATGTTATACATCCTTTAATAAGAATTTAAAATCATCTTTCAAATGGTATGTCATGTGCAAGGGTTGTTGTAATATTTCTAATGAAAACCTAAAAATTAGCAAATTCATATGAGTCAAAATAGCCTACAGGGCAATAGATGGTTAATTAATTTTTATACTGAGACTAACTCTTTCTTTTTTATATCATGCAGAATACTTTATGGACGGGTTGATGTATAAGTGCTTGTTTATATGTTGCAGGGTGGGAGATGCAGACAATACAGTATCACCTTTCCTCGGCTCCATGGAAACACTTATCATTAAACACACAGGCAAGGTCATTCGGGTCAGTCCATTTCGCCTGATCACTGCCTGCTCCATGTCTCTCGAGAAGTTTCCCTTCGACAGTCAGACATGTCACTTTACCCTGGGGTCCTGGGCCTACGATACTCGACGGGTACACTGTCGGGTTGCTAAACCACCTAAGATATTCCCAAACCATGCTTCTGCTGACTGGGTACTGACTTCTCTGACCGGGTCGGAGGATGTGTACCCCTATGGGGACCCAGTGACTAACTACAGTTTGGTCGTCTTTACACTGGAGATGCACCGACAGCCGCTGTACCACATCTCCCACCTCGTCATCCCCTCACTGATGTTGAACGTGATCGTCTCCTTCAGCTTCTTCTTACCCCCCGAGGCTGGAGAGAGAGTGTCTCTGGGGTTAACGTCATTCCTCGCCTACTCCGTCTTCATCATGGTGATGGCCGATAAAGTTCCCGAGTCGACCACGTCCATGCCTCTCATCTGTGAGTATCCAGCTGGAATGCCCCTTGACAATTGTATACGTCACTTTCTTAGATAAACCACAATACTTGATATACTTTGTTTCATAACACCACATTCATTTTACAATGTTCTTCCACGTAGGCAAACATGAATTTGTGGCAGTCTAAATCAAGAATCGGCCAAGTATTGATATGTAACGGTATCTTAAAGCTGCTCAAATTAAAGATGGCAGTCTAAATATTGGTCTATAAGTATTCAAAATAATGTTTCACATCATGTCATTAGAAATCTGATGAGGGTTGTTGAATTGCCGATTTCAGCTGTTTTCTTCCTCATCAACATGACGCTGACGATGGTCACCATCCTGTGGTCAGTCATTTCAATCCGAATTCACTACCGTGCTTCTGTCTACGGACCGCCACCACCTTGGCTTCTGAACGTGGCTCGCCTCATCGAGTCGTCCTGGTGCTCGTCCCTGACCCAACGGCGAGATGCCTACCCACACGTCTACGCTGACGAAACCAATCCCATGGTTTCTCACAGCCATTCTCAGTCATCGACTATGCAGACTCAAGCTGGCCTGAGCAAAACGACATCTGGGGACCCTTTGCGGAAGGCTAAAGGCTCAAGGTCCTGTGGTCGGCCGGTATCCCAGCAGAACGATTCTGAACTGGACCATGCTCTCTCGGGGCTACCCTGTACAGAGAGGGAGGAGTCGGAGGAGGCCTGGAGGCTGATCATGTGTGCTGCTGACCGGAGCCTCTTCTGTGTGTTCACGCTAGTATCGTTTGTAGGGCTTGTGCTTGTTGTGATTGCCAAGACGATGTAAACCATGCAGAGATTGAATGAGCCTTGAATCTATAGAGAACGGCTATCTCTTGGGCCCAACTTGCCACAGTCAAGCCCAGACCAGCCAGCTTGCGACATAACAAAAACATTCAGCAACCATACTTTTTTTAGTCAGTGTGTTACTTACTAAAATGGCAAGTAACAATTACGTTACTAACAATGAGGTTGTAACCTCACCAAATTAGAACGTTATCATAACATCATTTTGGGTGAGGTCAGGATGAAACCAAAACAGAATGTTATAAGAACATTCTGATTAGGTTGAAGAACATAACTAGAATGTTATGAGAATGTCATAATGCAACGTCACAGCAGTAGGTTGCAGTGACATAATTGGGAGTCATCAAAAGAACATAATAAGAACCAACACAGTATGTTGCTTCAACGTTATTATAATGTCACACCTCCAGCTGGGAGCATTATAACCACTACTATCTTGATCCAGGTAAAGAAAAGATCATCAGGCAATACTAACACTAAACTTGTCATGGCCTACTTCCATTGAAAATACACTTAATGAATGCAGCATGAGATTTTTACTAAGTATAGCCGCATTTTCATCAATCTCAATCTAAAGTAGGCATTGTATTTATACTAGAAAATATGCACAGTTTCACAACTTTCCAGTTCCCCCCTCCTCTTAAAGTGTACAAACTTAATGGAAGGCCCCTTCTCAATAGAATGTTCTCATTCGTTGATATGATTTGCAAGACAGGTCTGGATTTACTGATCAATTAATCCTTTGGTATATGAATTAGAACTGTATCTCATTTATCTACACAGTTAAGTTTTTTAATCATTACTATTTATCAACCAATCTTACATAATAAGTTCTTCCTTGGTCGCTGGTGATACATGTTATGGTAATGGTATGAGTACATACAATGAAGAATACTTATATTGTAGACAGTGTTAACAAGTATTTGACGTCACTCTAGACAAATATATGGTTGTTTGAACTTTTAAAGTCACCCTTTCTCGGCTTTATATGTTAACACAGAACCCTAGTAAAGACACAAAAACACAGGCAAGGGACTGTAAGTGAACACAAAAGCATCCCAAAAATCTAAGAAGGGAAAAAGCAGAAAAGTGATTGGGAAAAATTAGGAAGGCAGCACTTAATGAATCACCTTGACATCCTATGCTTTGCTCGTCCAGACCATAGTCAGTATCTTATAATGTGCCAAGTTGAATTGATCAATCTAACCATCAAGCATTGAATAATCTTATGTATTCACAGTGAAAGGATGTGCTGCCACCTGGTCGTTCACAACACAAATACTCCTGAAAATAGTGATTATGATTATATACACTACATGAAAGTAATGATTATGTTCATAGGCCTATAAATCGTACATTTACACACTGTTTTATCACTTGTATGGTATATCCTATCAATATCGAGATTAATTTGCAGACAAGTTCCATATATAATGTTGAATAAAAATGGTTTTCCATGAAAAGGTTGGCTTTGTGTGACTTTGTTAAAGGGAAAGTGATTGTTCAGTAACATGAAAATACAGGCTATACAATTTACCGATCTAACAGTTTAATATATAAATATCACTGCCTCATTTATAAATGCCCTTTATCTACTCGTCTGTTCGTTTGTATGTTCAGCTTTTCATATAAGTATAGGGCCTACTTACCAGCGGATCCAGCATTTTGAAAAGGGTACGCACGCTTTTTATGGTTTGCTGTTATTGGTGTTAGGTAGAATTTTACGATAACAACGCACATGTTTATAGAAAGGTGAGGATTGCACGTCCCCGCGTCTTCCACATTGATCCGCCAACGGATGAAGTTGTATCTATTTATTTCTCTCAATTTCCTGAATGTAATCGCAAGCCCAGTGCCCTTCATCAAGTGAGTTCTACCATAGTCATATAGGCCTATTATGTCTTATGTATCTCTATGGTTCTACTCAATAACGTTCGGGATAAACTGTGGGCATACTCATGAAGCGGGTTTTCCATGTGTCTGGACCCCTCTCGGATTTCGTATATGAAGTATAGGTCATGACACTTCATATACCTATAGCGAATTTTGTCCGGGTTCTCCCTTGGCACCACCCAAGTTGTTAAAACCTTTCAGATTTGCCTAGAACCCCTTCAGTGATGTTTGGGACCCCCTCAGAATAGTGTGCAGGGCCAGGATAAGGCCAAGGGCCGCGCTCCACGGTCTACTGCATGCTAAGTTGTTGAATAAAGGCGTTTTTGTAGTATTTAAGGTCATTGGCACAAAGTATTGTAAAACCTCTGCTGGGTGACAGAGACATAAAACAACGGTTTTACAATATCTACTTGTGGTATACTAGAATCGAATCTAGTTTTTTCTTTTTTGCATGAGGAAGAGGGAGTTGTACGGATAATTTACTGTATAATGTATCATTTTAGTTTACCAGCATATCATTATATAGGTTGTGTCATTAAGACCTAGATATGGGCACGTCCTATACGACCGTGCGTTATGGCCAGAGTAAACAAGCTCAAATGACGTGAGTTCCGGGAGATTGTTGATATCAGGCCTTATGGAAGTCCCATACTGGGGGCAACCATCTTTGCCCGTATCCCCCAGAATATCTCAAATCTAGCCATTTCTAGATCTGAGGACAATCTCAGTTCTGACATAGGCTATTTTACCAAATTAATGTATGATGTTTTATGAAAGAAGGTGATTTATCGATACAAGTTATGGTTTATCCTGACAATGATTTCCCTTTATTGACAAGTCTCCTATTAAAGGTCTTTTGTAAATACTATAATTAAGTTAACATGAAGTTTAAAGTTGAGAGGATTTATCTACCAATTAATTTAACGTTGTGAAAAGTAGCCATCATTATTTTTTTTTGAATTAGTGTCCATATATATTTGATATTCCTGAGTTGTTTGAAAATTCATTCATCATGGATGGACACATAACACTTATAAATTATCATTTTCTATTCTAGGCCTATGTCCTGGGGTTTTGTCGACAAAGTTAGTCCAAATAAGCCTGCAGATTCTTAAAATACTGTAAATTAGCTATCTGTGGTAGGGTGATAAGGTTCCATTCACATGTAATCACGTGTGAGTGTTGTTTGAGGTGGTTGTTTATAGATATAAAGCAATGCCCAGTGGCCGCTCACCCCTACGACACAAAGGTGTGAGACGCCCTGCAACCACCTCTATCTGTTCCCCCACCCTCTCCTTATTACAGAGGTTACCCAAACGAACATTAACCTGTTTATACAACCCTTTGATAAGACAGCTGCATTTATGAAAATCCATTCAAGACTTTTTTAAGACCATTTCAAGACCAGGATTTGGGAAAAAAAGACCTATTGGCCGAGTGTGAAGAAAAAATACAAGACACATCGTATGATTGAAAGTTGAAGTAAGGGTCCTTGTTTGAAAGTAGAATCTCCATGGAATTCATGGATAAAACATGTTACGGTATAGCGGACCCATGCAGTATAGGTCTGTCGATACAAAGTCGCGATCTCCGCAGTTACATTATCTAGGCCGTCCGGTCAAGTATAGTAAGCACAAACAGGACGCCTAATACCACGGCCCACGACCCACTTGAACTGGAGATATATGGAGATATTAATGACGCTCCTTGGTATTTCGACGTCAAGAGGAGTTCAAGAGGGCCTAGTTCGAATTCATATCTTAGAAAATCTTTCCTATCAGTAGACAAGAAGGGTCAAGGGCTCTGACTAACATGGGATGAATGAAATACACCAATCATCAGTGGGCAGGTGTACCGAATCAAATGGACTTTGAACATACTTTAATGTAAGGTAGGGACAGAGTTACTGTAAACAGGTAAAATCCAGACTAATGTATGCAGCGCCACTTCATAAAAACACAACAAATGATGATTTGTCGGGGCATATATATAATGGTCCGCTGACTGCGGGGACGGGCCCAGTGCTGACCGAGTGCACTACATGGGCTGACGTGGGTGCTCGCTGATACACATGGTCAGAACACATTGACGTCAGTATAAAACCGTTCTGAGAGACTCAACATAGGTCAGACTGAACATTGAGCTGCCAAACATTACTCTACAACTTCCGTGAGTTTGGACAAAGACCTGTTGACTGTTGACCGTCTTACCATGCAACTATATATTCAATAGCCAGGCCAAAGTAAGTGACTGATAGCCTTGATGAATGTGAACATTATATTCAGGCTTCCTAAAGATACAGTTGAGCAATGTAAACGGATACAGTAGCAGCAGTTTGTTTATAATCGATCACAAGTTTTAGCAATAGGCCTGCCGCTGGACGGAACCAGTGCATTAAGTCCTAGCCAAGAGAACTGCAACTGTTCAAAACGTACATGTCATGGTCTATTTAGCTTTCAGGTCACTGCTAGCTTCTATCAACCACGACCGTCTAACTTTTGGTCCTTTGTGGCGTACATATCTCATCACCATACCAAGGATTAGGACGTATTGTAGGGCACGTTTTTACAATTCTACCCATGGGACAGGTTGAAGAGATTCAGTTTTAGAACGAAAACCCACTATGATACGTTTCATTTACCTTCACCTTTTCAGTTCATACTAGAAATATTTCATCAGGGCATTGATATTCCCCTTGACAATAAACAGTCAACAGGTAAGTGTGAATAGAGAGCTGTTTAACATTGTCACTATAGGCCTATTGGGAAATGGGTACCATTGATCTCAATCCAATTTCTAGTTTATGGTGTAATAGTAAATTGATTATCCATATGTAGCAAAATTCTTTTCTATCCACTTTAAGATCAATCATATAATTATGCAAATATAATTTCAGTGTGTCATTAAGGTTACCAAAAGAACATTTTAACCTCGGTAATATAGCTTCTCGTGGGTCCTGAGAATCGCCTATATATTACAAAAAGCGGTTCAAAACAGCGACAGACTAAAGAAAATGTTAATTACAGTTTCGTATGTTTTTATACCGATGGTCTATACTACAACTGAGTCATTGGGAATCCCTGTAGCGAACAGGATAACGTTAGAACCATGAAACAATAACAACCATGGTTGCAAGCACTTTACACAGGGAAATATCCTTTTCTTCCATGACTTTGCTATATGCGATGATACCGTATTCATCGATGGGAATCGAACTTCTATAAAACATTAAACATTTTCTACAACTGTTGTTTAAACGAATTTAGACCGACTGTAATCCGGATCCCTTCACGATTTGTGTTCTGCAGGGGTTTCTTTGAAAATGTCACAGACGGGTCGGATGTCGCCGGCACCCAGTGTCTGGACTGGGAGTCTGTTACACAAACACCAACTACTGGCTACACTCACAGCCAAAGCGGCGTCAACTCTGGATATTACGCTGTAAGTCTAATTTACTGAAGACTAATTTAAATCTATTAGATTTCAGTGATCTGGAGGAGTCTATTGTCATTGAATAGGTAAGGGTGTCCATATAGTTAGGTTGTCATTGAATAGGTAAGGGTGTACATATAGTTAGGACTCCACGTGTTGAAGTAAGCTAAAATACATATTATTGAAATCTCTCTAAAAAAAGAAAATATATCAAAGCGAGTGAAAAGCTAGTTCTGCTGTCAAGCGATGTATCGAATCCCTTTAAAACTAATCTGGGTTTAGATTGCTTTAAAGAAAGCTACCTCTGAACTTCATTATCAATTATATTGTAGTATGTAGTCGTTTCGTGAAATCCTTCAGAACCGTTTTGTTTCCCAGCTGTTTGACCTCCTCACGACACGTAGGGCGCTTTAAACGGTTGAGCTTGTGCATGGCTAGATTTTTTTTATCTTCAGTTCATATTTATTGACAGTATCTAATCAGTAGAGTATAGGGCGTATCAGTGTTTTATACAGCTGAAGAACAACGCAAACAAATTGCTCTTACTTATTAATTTTCTTACTCGTCGTAGCTGCCAGATGTTTGTTAGCTGCTAAGTAGAAGGTTCTCGTCAGACTCTGTCAAGTTATCCCCCCTTTACCACTGATAAAGCAGTAAATAATTATTATGTAGGTCTACAACCAAATATAAGACGGTATCCATTATTCCTCATACCTATTCTAGATACCCTTGAACTATGAACGTTTTCAAATTAGATGCGTTTCTGTCTGTTGTAGTTATTAGGTAAATACCAGGGGCGGATACAGGAAATCTGAAATGGGGGTGGGGTGGGGGTCAACATATATAGATTGCGTTCTTTTATGCGTTCTTTTACTTGCGTTGGTCATTAAACTTGCGTTTATTGACAGCAATAAACGCAAGTGAACACAAGCGAACACAAGCAATTTCTAGTAACGCATAGTGGAATATAGGATTTGCTTGCATTCATACTTGTGTTCAGGGAAAGCAAGTATTTTGTTTTCTATGGAGTACTTGCATTGTATCATGAACATGTCGGTATCTGAATACAACTAAAACTTGCGTTTCCTAGTTTGAGGGTATGCAAGCATCACTGCACGCATAGTGGAATATAGCCTTTAGTCCTAAAATGGCGTGCATTCACGCATATGCGTGCTGCATTTCCCCCTCTTTTATAAGTTCGGGGGTCCACCAAAAGGGAAGGGGTCAAGACCCCCCCCCCCCCGGATCCACCCCTGATGCATAATAATAAGTTTGAAATATTCTTGTAAAGAAATGAACATTTTGCAGTAGCGGATTCAGGATTTTGAGAAAAAAAAAAAGGGGGGGGGGGGGGGCACGCTAATGGAAAAATTTCTTCTTAATTACTTTTTGGCCGAATTTAACATTAAAAAAGTCAGAAATTTGCCAAAAAAGGAGGGAGAATCTGTCACTGATTTGTGTCAGGAGAGTCAGGAGAGTTCTAGATTGTAGCACACTTTCAAACTTGCTAAGTAGCCATCAGTCTCCTAATTGTTTGATAGGCACAGGAAAGATTCATGGAAGCCCCTTACTGGTTCACATACGTAGACCAATTTTTAGTGAAAAGATCCTTGTTGTTTTGAAAATTATCGAAAATTTGCAGATTGAAGAAGGATTTTTTCACTAAAATATATCATGAGGTCTGGCATTTGTTCTTTTTGGAAAGTAACGGAAGTAAAAGACTATTTTTCACACATCTATTGTTCTTACAATTAGGAGAAGGTTGACTTTTCTGGGCCACTGGGTACCAGCCATAGGTTATAGGTTACATGCCAGGCACCAGCAGCCAAGTTCCCGACGTGATACCACAGATAATCTACTGCTGGTACCCAGTGGCCAAAAACGTAGTTCTCCTAATTGTCCCCCGTCGACACCTTCAAGGCTGGATGCGTCAGTCCACCGCCTGTCCCCCTCTCCCCTCCCCACCCAATTACCAGCAGTCAGAAATGCCTAGTGGAATGCAGGCTTTAGTATAGCCTATAGGCCTTCACCTTCAGGGGCTTGCAGACACGCACAGTTGGGTCGTCGCCTCTCAGCGTTGACTTAGTATACCTGTCAATTCTCTCTACCACGGATAACCTATTTACCGTATTTTAAGCACCTGCAGGTTAATTTTGACCATTTTTGTCAACAAATCCTCTGTAAAAACTAAAGAAAAATTAATTAATAATTGTGATAATTCCACCTATATTGAATGAATTTTCAAACAACTTGGAAAATATGTAATACACTCTTACACGGTTTACCTTATATACATCTCAGAAAATATGACGTCATTTTCGCGACTCAATTCATTTCTCTCACGAGCGTCCTGCAAGACATTAGTGCAGTTGGTGTAGTTACCAGAGTGGCCTCTGTTTGCTCGCAAGTGGAGGAACCGTGTAAGTGTGTATATGTATGGGTACAAATTTGAAATATAATAATCACCAGGTTTTCTTCATTTCAAACAAATGATAATGCCATGATTAATGCAAATTCTTATGGTTAAGCCCTGTAATTTGTCGACATATTACCAAGCATGCACCCTGATCAAGGCTAACCTGCAGGTCAAAGATAAGAATTTGGCTATCCGTGGTAGGGTGAATTAGTGCCTATAGGGAGGTCGGGAGTTGTAGGCTGGTACATATTTTCAAATCCCTCATTCTGGCCCCAGTGACCTTACACCTCTCACCAGATAAGGCCTGTGTAGTCAGAGGGATGATAAGGGTGGCAGACTAAGGTTCTCACCTCTCTGTTGTGGAAGCCAACCCATTCAGCAATTGTCTTACCTGATGGCTAAACCCCTAAATCAACACTGATAATCCAATAGGTGAAAAAGTTAGTCACATAGGGACTAACTTTTATAGTCAACTTGATGGGGCCTGAGAGGACTAACTTTTTCTGGTCACTGGTGACTAACCTGGGTTAGTCTTTTTTAAATGGATTGTGACATACATAGCAAAGGGTAGCTAATGGTCTTAGTCATGTGGGACCAAGTTTCAGATGTGTCTGAATGAGGCATAAAATAACCGAATATGAGACACAACTCTCCCCAAATGAGATAAATTTATGAACTGACCATTCAAAACCATGTAGATAAATCTTCATGTTGTATATTTTAATTGAAATATGATGGACTCTTGCTTATTCACTGTATCTGCACTCCTAAATTTATTTGGGGGATGCTCATGTCCCATGTTGATTTTAAGGAAACGACATGTTTTTTGTCGATAAGCAAAAGGCCTTGTCACTACTGTCCCTAAGAGATTAGCGAGATCAAATACCAGGTATAGCACATATATATTTTGATACAAATATAATTCTTTCTGGGCATACCAATGTGTTCTGACCACATTATAATATACAATTTAGTGTCTACCATTTAGACGCTAAATTGATCCGTCAGGAGCAGCTGCATTCCCGCTAATGCCCTGTTTCCACCTACAATTTTTTTTCAAACGATTAAAAAACACACAAAAAAACATAAAAATCGTCCAGATTTGTAAATTTTGACAAATCATTCAACAAATCTGTTAGTGGAAACAAAAAATCATTCAAATGACCAGGACGATTCAATAAATAATGAATATATGATAAAATAAAATAAATATCAGATGAAAAAATAAGAATCGCACATGCTGTCATAATGTATTAAACCATATTTGTTAAATAACAAAAATTGTTTAATTAAATTAAAACAATAATATCATAGCTACACAAAGATGTGCAAGTGCGGCTGTTGCCTATGGTATTTTCGAGTCTCCTATGGGGCGCCCCTAAGGACGACGTCACTATGAAACGTAATACAGTCACTAATCTTTCCTTTGTACTATTGTTGATAAATGTTGTCTGTATTTGTCTGGTGGAAACGGGGCATAAATTGTTGTAGGTGCGACCACTCACCTCAATGTCGCAGTAGACACTGCCTGAGCATCCATTTGTGTTTGCATTGAGTATAACTTCTGATCTTTTTCTTATGAAGAGTCTGGCGGCATCACCACAGTAGTCAATGGTATTTGAAGGATTAAGGCCCATATATGCATATATATATATATATATATATATATATATATTTAAGGGCCGGGTAAGAGGCTTAGGTAATTGGTCATTGTTTAGACAGTAGTTCATCAGTTGCATTTAGGGGAAGCCAGGAGCTGTTGAGAGGACCTAAACATAAGATGTCATGCCTACAGTGAAGTTGTCATGTTCTTGATTTAGAATATTGTCTTATTACCAATCGATTTCATACAAAAATATGCTCAAATATGCCTCAACATACCTAGGATGTTCTCTGTATGTCCTATAATCTGTGAGTTATTGCCCAAACCACTGTGATCCTAAGGTAAGGCAACTCTTATCTTCATCTGGCTTGTTGACAGTTGCTCACATTCAAATTTCCCATTGAAAACGTCACTTCCTGTGACGTCATACTTAGTCCGCATTGACTATGTTTTTGTGACTATGCTAAAAATCTTTATAGTCACTTTAACTATATCTTTTGACTATGACAACATAGCCATCAGATGACTAAGGCTAAGCAGCCTAAGGATTATCAGTGAACATTCTCACCTGATTACAGATTAGACACTTTGCATACAACCTACTTAGGGGTCCCTCAGAGGGAAGGGGCAAGGGTAAATTTTACCCATCTATAATTACCTTATTATTCAATATTATCAAAAAATTCCAAAAGGGGTATGGGGATTGATACTATAGCTATTAAGATGAAATGATAAAGTTATCAAATCAGATATTGTTGTCCTATAATCGTGAACTGAAGATAGAGGGTTTTTCGTAGCATATCAGCAGTGGAGGGGTCTAGCTTGTCCCCAGACAGGCCTGTACTGGGGGACAATTGTAATGGCCGCCCCCAAGGTGCATGTTCCTACAGGCCTATAGGCCTCCACCTTCAGAGGTTTACAGATGCACACAGAGTGGTCGACGCCTTTGAGCATTGATTTACTATAGATCTACCAGTCAATCAGCTCTCTGATCTCCGCCTACAGTGGCTTCAGATGCACATGGGCAGATTGACACGTCCCAGCTGGGACTTATTAGTGGTCAGTCAGTGCTGTGGACCGCTTCTGGGTTCATGGACAGTGACAGGGCGCTTGATCAATGTTGAAAATGTTTATCTAGATAGGCCTCTTTTTTTTTACATGATTCATGTCAAAATGATAATGCTTTTTTTGGAGTCCCTAATTATATCTATATAGTACTGTAGCTATTGGTCGGGACTCTCTCAATCAGTCATATCTTTAGTCATTTGATTCTCTCTGTTCTTAATGACTGGTTACACAAGGTCATGTTCAGCTGTTGAAGGGCACTGTCCTACAATGGTTGTTAGAGTCAGGCAGTTTCAGTAGCCAGAAGTGGGTTACATAATCACTACCTGAACCAATCAACCCTCACCCCTCCACATTAGGACCTCCGCTGTCACCTACAGGCAGGCAGATCTAGGTGGGTGAGTGATAGGTCACTCAGTACTGGGTGCACAGCAGTAGATGCAGGGACACCATACTAATAGTAGCAGCACCTTTCCTAAACCCCTCCTTGAGTTGAGTGTGACAGCAGGAGTGGTGGTGGTGGTCAGTACTCATGGCAAATACAGCCTTCTGTTTGTAGGAAGGGCTTCAATTTATTGAGGGTTGACCATCGCTCTTATGCATGAGAAAAACTTTCTAGCTCTTTTGCTTCTTGTTTCACTAATAGATCGTTTACAATCTTCATTACATGTTTTTTGTTCTAAAAAGGATTGCAGAGACTGAAAAAATAGTGTGGGCCACCAACCTCATTTTAGAGTTATTGCTGCTACATTAACCTTAACTATAGGGAGGTCAGGAGTTTAAGGCTGGTACATCTTTTCAAATCCCCCATTCTGGCCCCAGTGACCTCACACCTCTCAACAGATAGGGCCTGTGTAGACAGAGGGATGATTAGGGTGGCAGACCAGGGTTCTCACCTCTCTGTTGTGGTGGCTTGATGGCCTAACCCCTAAAACAACATTCTCACCTCATTACAGATTAGACACTGTGCATACAACCTACTTAGGGGTCCCTCAGGGGGAAGGGGCAGGGGTCAATTTTACCCATCTATAACTACCTTATTATTCAATATTATCAAAAGATTCCAAGATATTTTCAGATATTGTTGTCCTACAATAGTGAACTGAAGAAGGACCCCCTGGACCCCCTGTGGATCCGCCCCTGATTGTTGTCTACACACATGAGTGGGTTGAAGTCCCGAAAGTTTTACAATTGCCAAAAATGCCAATTTTTTAAGAATTTGACCAAAAAATTAATGCATTATCCGTTAACTCTGTACAATAATCACGCAATACATTAAGTACCTTAAAATGAACTAGAAAATTAGTTATCTTAATGATTACCTTCAAGTCAAAATACCAAACAGAGTCATTTGATGTACTGTGACGTCCTATCACAAGTTTAAGGGAAACCTTACACACAATCAAAGGATCTTTCAATGAAATTCTTTGAGCATGGAATATGCATCAAGGACTTATAATGCTAGAAATATCTTTAAAATATTCCAAATGTAGACACAGCTATGATACTCTAATATTTGGTCTATTTCATGTGTTATCAAGGGAAATCCCCTAAAAATGTGTGACATCACAAGGACACTTATTGGGAATCCCCACCTTTCAAAGACAAAAAGGGAAATACCAACTCTCAATGGTGTATAGAGAGGAATTATAGCTGTAGCATTAAATATATATTAGGCCAAATATATGCTATAAACATGATTGTATATATTTTACTCACCTAAATTCAATTCCTGAAATTTCCAAGTTATTTTGATTGGGATTTCCTTTTATTATGACGTGGCAAGGAAATAATTCAAAGCCCAGAGGTTAGGGAATTTCCTTATTTTATTCTCTTTCCTTTATGATTCACTGAAACCTCTGGATTTTCCATTTGTTTCTGTTGTAATATTTCTAGAAATAAATTAGATAAAAAATAAGCTTTTGAATATTTATGCAAGAACTCTAAATGAAATTAACTTTATTTCTCATTAACAATATTTGTATGTTGCAGATATGTGCATATTGTAAACAAACGTTGTTTACAGAGTAACCATAATTATGGAAAAAAATGGTTCAAATTAAGAAATATTATTCAAGGCATAACACTCTTTATTTGCGATTATTCATTAAAATTTGGCAAAGAATATTAAACCTTTTTTTCATTTAAAAATATCCCATATAGATTTAGCAATGATGCAAGATAAGCCATAGTTAACAAAATCAGTCTCGTCCAGAACCTGATTACAAATTCTCCACTGGCTTATTCTTTCTTCTTTTTATGAAAAAAATAAGTTACTTATATTATGGTTTTTAATAATCATATGACAAAAAGTACAGAACATGCAACCTTAAAGGTAAATATTGGTATTCACTGCAGCGCCACCTGGTATTGTTATTTTTTCATTTCTCAAAATCTTTAAAAATCTTTATAATCATTTAGCAAAAAAATATACAACTGTTAAGTTCTATTTTTGTGGGTTTTGAGAGTCAATTTTTTGTATTTTCAGGAACATGTTTTGATTTTTCATTGTGACCCCATGTTTTCTTCCTCTTAAAATGTATACTTTGTTCCTATCTAAACATTTGCAGCTGTTGATGTCAAAATTATGGATATTTGTTTCCCAATTTGAAAAAATGTGATTTTCCCCATTGTAACCATTGGTAAACAGTCATTTTTTGAAATGCTAATATCTTGTAAAAGAATATGCTGACATATGGTTTTTAAACCATTGTTTGTCCTGTTTTTCAAAATCTATGTACCTCTTTTGGCATTGACCAAAATGAGTTCGATGGAAATCGAATTAAGTTATAGTTAATTTTCATGATTTAAACTACAGGCCTACCATGAGCTAAATATGGACTCTTTGAATGTATTGTTGTAGCAATATAGCAAATTACATTACATTTGCCTCACTTTAAAGGAATGTAGTGGAAACAAAGACTGGAGGCAGTAAGAAATGAGGTTTCTCCCAATCTATTGCAGAGTACATGTACTTTGTAATTCAAAATTATGTCTTATGTTGGTGGAGTCCACTAAACACATAAGCAGCAAGGATGCGATGACTGGGGGAGTGGGTCATGCGAAATAGGATTATGGCATAGGGTGATATAATAAAAGGGCTCATTAGGGAGGAGGGATTTGCCCTCCTCCCGAGGTATAAGGTTGAGTGACGTTTTGTCCAAAGGACCGTATCATTAACATGCAAAGCAGAGTATTTATTTATCATATCGAAGAGGGAATTTATTGCTAGAACTCTCTATATGAATCTATGGAGAACAATATGATTATATTTTGATAATTCATCAATTGATTTTATGCTTACTGGGATATACTTTTCTAATTGAAAGCTTTACTTCATACTTTTGTGCATTGGGCGGTGTATAGCCCTGATTAATTATCTGATAAGTTGCCATATCAATGACAAATCTTTTTTTCTAGACCTGATGCCTTGCACGTACAACAAAAAATCCAATTCGAGAAGTTTGCTGCACAACTGCTGCCATCAACTATTCATGACAAAACTGCTCAGCTATCCTGTTATATGCAACATTGTAAGTTTTATCATTCTATGTATTCAGTTATTATATTCAAGGGTGCAAATAGCATGTTGGTATATAATGTGGTTGATAAGGGTGCTTCCGCTTCAATATAGATCTAATGTATATTTATCAAATAAAAGAAATGCAAGAGACACATTTTATCTATACCTGTACAATTAAAACTAGCGTCAGAACCTTTATAAAACAAATATGCTTTATTCTCTTAGGATTGGTTAAAATAATATAGAATTCGTACTCATGGATAGTGTACCCGTTACTAAGCTAAGCATTTTGCTATGTATTTTTTTTTTATTATTATTTATTCTGATAGTGAGTTTGATTGCTTCAGACTTCCCCTGCTTTCCAGCCTTGACTTACACTATTACATGAAGTCCAATATGGCCTCTGCATTAGATATAATCAATCAGATATTTATCAGCATTAGTTAATAAATCTGGTTAAGGAAAGCTTTCATACGCGTGATCCTTGGTCAACAATAATGAGATAAGATGAAACGAATAAATGAGATTCCAGACCACGCCACCTAGTGTGTAACCCAGCTCCAGAGGGGTAGGTCAGACAAGCCTATATATTTTCTCTTTCAGCATGTTTAAATTGGTGACTTTAAACCACCTACAAGTTTTTATACACAAAAGGTTGATGAATGTGATTAAAATGGCTGCATAGTGGATAACCTGATATTTTCATTGATATATGAACCATCCCTGTTAATCTAAGTCTTGTATTTTATGAATATTTTTCAGTATTAAACGTTTATACCTGATTCTAGCCAATGGGAAGGCTACTCATGGTCTTTATCAGTATAATGTAATGGTCCCCCACCAATCAGGTGCTGTGCTACCTCTACTGGATCGTGATGGCCGTCTAGAAAGGTCTGGAAAGGACTCTATTATTTTAGTTGATGTCAATCAGAAAATCAATCTGTTTGAACCAAATTCCAGCCGTCAATCTTCTCAATTCACACTGTATATACACACTTTTTAGTATTTCCCTGAGCTCTTAAATGGAGTATAACAAGTAACTTTCCTCACATTTACAAGAAGTTTATTCCATATATTGCCTTCAAAAACAGGTGATTCAATTATATAATTGTTCTTTGATACAGGAATGTTCACCAACAGGGCCACATTGTGCAGTGTCATTCTATTTATCATCTGATGTTATCGATCTGAAGACATTGTTCATCAAAAAGTATTTTCTTTTATATTCAATTTGTATGAATCAAGGCGATGCACATCCTTCGGTCATTGCACCTTAAAAGTAATTTGACTGCATCTCATCGGTTCTCGCCCCTCGGCCTGTAACTCGCATAACTGAGATCTCGCGCATGCAGCAAATACTCATAAACCAGGCTGAACTGCTCTTGGATAAGACATCTTGACCAGACACACACATACCAACTATCCATCTACCCCTCAATTTGATTGTAACTCATCCCAAGGTTAGGTTAGTTAATTCATTTTATACATTTGGAGGTGTGCAGGTACTTTTTGGTCTGTTTTTAAGCACAGTTAGGAGGATTGTACGAGATTGTGAGCTGCTTTGGAAGGCTCTTTTCACCATCAACATGGTCATCTAGCCTAGGGTCCCTCAACTGCAGCATCTTGCCTATCTCAGATAAGAGCGTGCCTTCTGGCCGCAGCTAAGTGTATCCCTTCAATCTCACATTTCTCCATTTCACCATTACTCTCTTGTCTGGTTCCCCCTATATTATCCACTTTGGTGCACTCTCACCCACCTGTCCTTCTGACCTCATTCTGGGTGGGGGGGGGGGGGGGGGCACCTACCTTTTCTCATCCTCCACATCTTCCGTTTTTGTTTAAAGTCCAGAAGATGCATTCTACCCACCAATTCAGCCATTTGTGACCAGACGAGGGGAAAAGGTACTCCGTGCGGGATTTGCCATTAGATCAGTGTTGTAGAGCATGTTCTTAGCTTTCAAATGATATGGAGCATGTCCAAATCCAATAATTATTAACCCTTTAGACCCCAATCCGGCCATGGTCGCCCGAGGGTGTACTCCCCGATCCGGCCGTGGCCGCCCGGAAAAATGGCCATTTTCCCATAATTTTTCCATATTTTTCCAAAGACAACACTGTGATGTGTATTTAATGTACAAAGATGGCCAATATATCGTTTAAAAGCTGATGAAATTCCCTAATCAATACTACGGACCAGAAGTCTATATCTTTAATTGGTAGGGGTCCGTCATACTTTGAACTTCATAAATTACAAGGAAAATAGGGAATTCCAGAGGGAAATCCATGGATATCCTGGGGAAATCCGGCATTTCAAGGATGTTACCTGTGGGGTCCAAAGGGTTATAAGGGAGTTATGGGCCAATAAACACGACAGGCTCAGGCTACCAGAAAATGAGGCAAAGCTTAATTTTCTTGTATTTATTGAGATTTTACATAAATTATAATAAATTATCATAATTGTAAGTAAATATTCAAAAACACAATTTTGTTCATTATTTTTGAACCAGAAATGATAGATCAATTCTGTTTTCAATGTGCAGACCTAAAAATGATAGTCTCTCATATTTTACACTATTTTGTGAACATCTCATAAATTTTAGTTTCCATGGCAACCAAATAGAATGATTTAGGTAAATTACCAATATTAAAACATTCCATTGACATTCCAAATAAGGACTGTTTTGGGTATGGTAAATGAATTCTACACAAAAAGTTGGTGTAAGACAAAATAATCACTATTTTTCATAAATCTACTCATATCTCCTTAAATATTAGATTTAGGATAGCCAATATAGAAATTTCGGAATACCCTTTCCCCTCGGCTGGTCACAAATTTTGTTGTGCCTCTTCCCTGTATTTACTGACCTTTTACAGACCATACGGACTCTCCCAACCATACCCTCATCGTCGCTGACAGCCACATGGATATACTTCCTTCTTTTGTAGAATCTCCCCCCTGGTCTTACCCTGAATTACTCCTGGGGTATGATATGATGCCAAAGTCACCTTCATGGGTCACGGGGGATGCACCGTCAGGAGGGTCGTGGACAAGGATCTTTATTCTGTCCAGGACATTCTATTATCATGGTAGGGGGTGCGGAAATGAGATCTGTAACCTAGACTATTCTGATAGATAATATTGACAGCTACCAGGGGTTAATGGTGATCTCCAAAACCTCATAATCAAGGTTCCCAACTCTCACCCCTTCATACCCAGAATGCTTTGACCTGTCCAATCAGCACCCCCATCAGATGGTCAAGCACAAACCCAGAATTCTTTACAAGACCAACTTCAGCCTGAACCAACGTCAGCCCTCTTTTACCTGACAGTGTCCACCTAAACGACCAAGGCTCACAAAAGCTGTATTGTGATTTCAGGGGTGCCATCATCCGGGGCCTTAGGTTCATGGAATAATTTGGAGAGGTTTTCAGCCCCAAGTAGTCCACAACCCTTAAATATTCTATTCACCACCATGCATAACTGTATTTCAATACTCACCTGGTAAGATGATTCTCCTCAAGGGCCATACCCACTAAGCGACTCTAGCAGGGACAGGCAACAGGCATCTCGGAGAGTCAGCGGTAAAATTGCCGGGCGACTGGGTTATCTATGAAATTGGCGGGCAACTCCCCCTGGGTATGGTGCTGTTTCTGGACAACGGGTGATGCACAACGTGATTGCTGTAAAATTGCCGGCAAAATCGCCGGTAAATTATCAAACTTGCTTGATATTGCCGTCGCCCATGGCAATTCACCCCATCGCCCATTGCCTCTCAACAGTGAGATCGCCTAGTGGGTATGGGGCTTTACCATCCCTGATTGGCATGCCCACCACCACCTGTCAAGATGATTCTCCTTCCCTGTTACGCATATATATAGTAAGATGACGCTCCTTACCCTATTACCCTGACTGCCTCAATGGGAAGATGATTCTCTTTCCCCCCACATCATACTTTGGTAACTTGATTATCTTACCCTTTTCTCTCTCTCCCTGGCAACCACCAATGTAAGACGATTACCTTTCCAGGTCTGCTTGATCAGGTTACATATTTGGAGGAGCCTTTCCCCAATGTTCTTCTCTTAAAGCTTCTCTTCTTTCCCTACTCCCCTGCCATGGTCAGTCAGGAGCTGCTGGTTGGAGGGTAACATAAACCCATTCCTTCCAACCTTTTGTGGGGTGGGATGGTGCATTTTCACTTCGCTTTTGGCCGGACCAGGTTCGAATCTGGAAAGTGCCTGTTTTACCACCTTGCTTTGTCATTTTTCTCACCCCCATAAATACAATAGCAGACTTGAACTCAACAAAGTGAGTGGTCCTGATATAGCTGAAAATTGCTGAACAGATGTTAAAATCCAACAATTATCATCATCCACCCTTTCCTTTTGTTAGCAACATCCACTCTACCATTCCTCAGTTTTGCAACTCCGTGATGATTTGCACCAAGTCGGGGGCTATCAGAAGGTAAGACCACACCCAAAGATGCACTCAACATTGCATACGGCTGACGGCCATGCCTGAACTGGTACATGCGCCTCAACTCCTTTTGGCTCAACCAGACCAGCCTCTTGCTCCACTGGCACTGGTCCTCCAGTCTCACCTGCTGCCTGCGTCTGCATCTTCAGTGGTACCAGCTGATCAGGCTCCACTCCTGCCTGGACCCCAAGCAGTGCTTACTCAGCCACTGCATCCACCTCCATCTCAGGCTCAGCCAGCCCATCACGTACCCCTACCACCTCAAAACCAACTCTCATAGTTGATGTGATATCGACGAAGCAAACATGGCCCCTCAGACAACTCTATATGGAGCAGTTCCCACTCCTCCCTCTGCCTCGTAGACAGGTAACGGGCCACAGGCCAGGCTGCTCCTTATGTCTCACACCTGGGGTAAAACCCCATGGCAAAGATCTGACCACATTATCTCAGATGATGACTCCTCCAGCTGCTCCCGCTTCTTCCTGCCCAGTGGACAGGAAACAGGTCGGCAGCACAGGTCCAAGCAGGGCCAGCAAGTGCTGCCTGCCAGGTCCCGGCACCTGCTGCTCCCTATATCTCAGACCAAGGGTTTAATCCCATGGCACCAGCCCCTGCATCTCTGGCAGGTACCACATCCCAGCACTCGGTCCTCGTTGCTCCCTACATCACGCAGCCAGGATACAACTATTAGGCAGTGGCTCCTACAGGGCCAGCAAGTGCTGCCTGTAAGGTCCTGGTCCTCTTTGCTCAAGTTGTCTTCCATCAAGCCATTCAGACCTATTACACACCGGCACAAACTACCCTCACCCCCACAGTCTCAACTGGCTTAAACCTACTTCCACCAGGCTCCACCAAGCCATCAGGTACCCCTACCATCCAACTATCAGGTATGTCTAACCACATTTCTCAACCCACTGCTGACCTTGACTCCCTGCTGTCCCAGAAGGTACCAGACAAGATTCATCTTATACCACAGCAACCCAACTTTCTTGGTGGCACCGAGGTAGAAGAAAGGCACAAAGACACACGTTTTGGAAAAAGGTCTTCCACATCTTCCTATCAATTCACAGTAAGAAGTTCCCCCAGGATTTCCCTCGTTGATTGTCAATGGCATGGCAGCCAACAAGGAAGACTGGCTCAGAAATGATTCAGTCTTCAGAAAAATCAAGGTACCTGGAAGGATATGAGACAAACAAGGTTGCAAACATCATCACAGGCTTCACCAACAGCTCCCACTTGAGTCCGAGGGTCTTTCAATCCAACGGGTCAACACACCCAACCCCAGGCTACCCAAACCTCTACAGGAGGATGTGGCCTTCAAGCTCAGGAAGGAGATTGATCCAGGAAGAATGTAGGGGGGGGGGGGGGCTTTCCATCATCCCACCTTCCTGGGTTCTGGGTCTTGCATATCAAGGTGGCGGAGAAGAAGATGCTAGGACAGCTCCATCTCATCCACCAAATATCATATCCTTTCAAGAGCTCCATCCCTGCAACAAAGCCACATTCTGATATCACACAATAGACCACACCATTGCACACATCAAATTGGCTGGCACAGGGCGTACCTAACCCAGGCAGCCTGGCCTGACTTCAACATGTGGAGCCAGTTTCTGCAGACCTATAATGGCAGGACCTTCTTCTGGCCAAATGATGTCCACGTCGCTTGAGCCCTAAGGCTCTACACAGATTCATCAGGCGCCCACAGGCATGTTGCCTTGTTCAGGCCCCATTGAGTTAATGGAGGGTGGCCTGAAGAGTGGTCAACCTGTGTGATCTCCTTCCTCTCCAATGGTCCACAACCCTTAATCATCTTCTCGTCATACCTCTGGGGGTCTAATAGGGGGGTAGAATTCCATACAGACAACATAGCCCTAATTTTAATTATCAACTGCACATCATCATCTTAGCCTCACATTATGTACTTGTCATACTGTTAGCAATACTGAAATTCGACTTCATCTTCCACACTATCTATATTCCAAGGTTTGCTAACGTCATCTCACAATCATATAGGCCGTTTGAAGCTCCTCTGCCCAGAGGCCAATCAACAGCCAACTCTGGTACGCTGACACTTGCTGCAAGGGAACTCATGGCTGAAGGAATATCTGTCCTCAAATTGTCCCTCTCTAAATAAATATGGGACCATTACACAAGGACCACATTCCTTCATTCCCCCTACAATACACCTGTCCACTTTGGGATGTATTGCTGGCATGATACAGAGGTCGGACATAATATTATTGCAGTTTTTGCAAAGTCAGGCACTGTCACAAATCTGAGTGAATGAGTGAGTACTTGTGTTTTCTAAGTCAATAAGGTGTTGATAAATGAGGATGAATTATCATTTTCTCTCAGTTAGGTAATTACCTCCATTTTAGGTGAACCAAAATAAGGTATGTTTTGTGATTTTAGGGTTGGACATAGTGTGCCCCTATGGGAAAATGCCATTTTTGCTTTCCCATCCTACAGCAACATATTTAACATCATATTGAAAGTAAAAGCTTATAAAGTTGCATTTTGGGTAATAGTACTAGGAAAATTACTGTGAATCAAGTATGATGAACATTTTTCTAAAAATGTTGAAATCACAGAAATAAGGGGTGGGCTAGCTGGAAAAGTAGACAGGTCTTTTCCGGTACCTCTGTCGAACACTCTTCTATTTATGGCCCCATCCCCATCTCCATCCCCCGGACCTAGCTCCATCAACCATGCATTCCACAGGCTCCGCTATGGCATATTTTCATAAAATTCATAGGATGCCTGATCCGACTGATTCTTTCATTGCACGGAAGTTCATCCAGGGGATCACAAACAAGAATATCTCTTATGACATTTGTCTCCCCATCATCCAGGAAGTTCTTCACACAATGCTTGCTGCTATCTCAACTATGCTCTTTCCACCTTACAAGGCATTCGTGCTTCAGCGTCTCTACCTCCTACTCTTCCATGGCTTCCTCAGAATTGGCGAAGCAACATGAAAGCCAGATCAGCCATTCTTTGGCTGTTGGACATCACCTGAAACCCCACTTTATTGACCCTTATCGTCCATTACTGCAAGCATGTGAAATCCCCACACCTGATTGAAATTGCCCAGGAGGCTATACTTCTGCTCAGTGAGAGCCACCTTGGCTTACATCTAACTACCCCGTGTCGCTCCTGGACCACTCTTCATCTGTGACAGGGGTTGTCCTTACCCAACATCAACAGCCCACCAAGACCTACAATCAGTCCTGGCCTTCTGCAGGCTGGATACCAGAAGGTATAAATCACATAGCTTCAGGATTGGCCCTGCTTCAGATGCGGTGGAAAGAGGTCTTTTTGATACCAGGATATGACTAATGAGCTGCTGGCAGTTGGACGTCTTCTGTCACCACATCCGGCTGCCCTACTAGTGAATCCACCAACGTCTGTGAAGCTGGTTGTGCCCTATGTCACCAGTGTGACCAAACAAATCCATCCCACAATTTGCACTGGGGGTTAGACATGAGCTGCCTGACACTGACACACCCAGAAAAAAAAGTTGATCACTTTAGGGGGAAGCCACCGCTTTCTTACCTAACAATCAAGGGAAAGATAGTTATACTGTTGGCAAGGTTACATCGAGGCAAGCTTACATTGAGGCTGGGGTCAGTGAATGAGCTGGACAGACGATGTCAAAATCATAGAGGCTGGGGTCAGTCACAGAGCTGCCCAGGTGATGATACAGTCGTTGAGGCTGGGGTCAGTCACAGAGCTCCCCAAATGAAGAACAAGAAATCCAACTCCCCTTTCTCTATAGATTTTTATGGGTCAGATCCTTAAATTCTATCAGTTCTATCAATAACTCTTTTTTATACATCTTCCTTACTTCAACCAATGCCCATGTCCCTCTGTAATCTAACTTACCTACAACTACATCTCAATTGTACAATATTTACTACCAATGTACTTCATTTACTCATTTCAATCTGTATTTCAACCTATCGATAACTACATGTTGATTGTACGATATGTATTACAAATTTACAACTGTATTTAATTATTTTTAACTTTTCACATCCACTAGGCTGGGGCCGACAGGTAACTTGTTGTATATAATGTTTAAAAATAAAATAACCTAATAACAACGTGGTGTGTGAGTTTTCGATTCATAAAGAGTGTGTGTGACGCCAGTTTACAGATATCACTGAATTGATACTTGAAATTAAGATTCTTATGTAAGTAGATACCTAGATATTTATAGATCTGTACTCTCTCAATCTTCTGTTTACCCAGTGTTAAAAGCACATCATTGGATGATTTACATAGGTTGAAGATTATTTTTTTGACTTTTAAAAATCAATTGGTAATCTCTTAATTCTGCACCACACAGTGAGATTTTGTTTCCTATTTATGAGGTAATCTTGAAGAAGTGTAATCAAGTTTGGTGACAAATCAAAGTTAGTTAATGAATTTGTCAATACTTCATGTTCCAGAGTGTCAAAAGCCTTTTTAAAACCTATAAATATCCCTACTTATTTTGTTTGTCACAGTTTGAAGTTATACAATCAATTAACTTAAAAATGTTATCCTGAATTCCACGTTGAGGCCTGAAACCATTCTGATTACATGTCAATAGTCCTCTATTTTCAGTGAATGTTTAGAGTTAATTACAAATGAGCTTTTCCAATATTTTACCTGGAAGTGGTAGCAGGGTTATTGGTCTCAAGTCCTCTTCCAATTTAGGATTGGATACTTTTGGTATACGGATTAATATGCTCAATTCCAGTCATCAGTGAAGATATTAGATGATAAAGTCAGGTCCATGATAATGTAGAAGATATTGTTTAATAAATATGAAGCTATGTTTTAAAAGTCTAGATTAAATAGGTAAGCCATTTATATATATGAACGACATCTATAACCTTGGAAATCTTCTCAGTAGCAAAGGTAGTATAGGCTGGACTATTGCATCTGATAAATTCCCCCCTATATTAACGAAATAATTTAATGTACTTTGTATTATTTGTAAATTCTATATCAGTGCCAAGCGGATATACCAGAATAAATTCTCTGGTATTGTTACTGTCAGGCAAAACATGTTTCAATTCTTTCCAGTTGACTCTGTCTTTAGTGGACACTGAAGGGGCCAGCTGATTTGTCCACTAAAGACAGAGGTCCGCTTAACACAGAGTCAGTAGTATATAAGAAAATGATTGTAAGGGCTCAATCCCCAATCTTTAACTCCAGTTATATATATATATATATATATATATATATATATATATATATATATATACATAACAATATTTATATGTGACCAGCCGAGGGGAAAGGGTACTCCGAGATGTCTATATTTGCTATCCTAAACATAATATTTAAGGAGATATGAGTAGATTTAGGAAATATAGTGAGAATTTTGTCTTAAACCAACTTTTTGTGTAGAATTCATTCATCATAGCCAAACCGTTCCATCTTAATGGACTATTCCTGTATTCGGAATGTCAATGGAACGTTTTAATACTGGAAATTCACATATTTCATTCTATTTGGTTGCCATGGAAACTAAACTTTATGAGATTTTCTTAAAAATGTGTAAACTATGAGATACTTTCATTTTCTGGTATCCAGATTGAAAACAATAGATATATAATTTCTGGTTCAAAAATAATGAATAAAATTGTGTTTTTGAATATTTACATGCAGTTATCATAATGTTTGATAATTCATGCAAAATCTCATTAAATAAAAGGAAATTAAGCTTTTTGTCATATTCTGGTATCCTCACAGTGTCATGTTAAGGAGCCCGTAACCTGCTTAATAATTATTGGATTTAGACATGCTTGATATCATTTTAAAGCATAGAGCATGCTCTACACTATTGGTCCCATGGTAAATCCCGCACGGAGTACCCTTTCCCCCTCGTCTGGTCACATATACACATTTATATACACATTTATATATATGGATATATATATATATCTATACATATATACAAATGTGTATGTGTATAGATAGATATATATTTATGTATGAGTGTATATGTGGAGAAATATGCTGTAGATATCTTTAAAAAAAACAGTTATGGATAGATGTCCAATTCTTCCTACAGTGGATAGCATAATTATTTTCTGTGATTTACCTGCGGGCTAGCCTAGATCAAGGTGCATCATGTCAACATGTTAAACATGATAAAGATCAACTATTTTTTTCATTTTGCATCCATATATACCTATTTATCATTTTGGTTTGAAAATTCATTCATTACATAAGCATGAACAGCAAATACTGGTATATATTCTATACACTTCCCTGTGTTTTTGTCCACAAAATTAGTCCCGATGAGCCTGCAGGTGCTTAGAATACTCAAAATCAGGTATCCGTGGTAGGGAGAATTGAATGCATATTCACCTCCACACTGTGAAGTAACTTCTGGGCCCACCCTCAAAGTCGCACAGTCCCTCAACCCCAACCTGTCAAGTAACTTCAGAAACCACCCTCAAAGTCGAACAGCCTCTCACCTCCACACTGTGAAGTAACTTTAAAAAAACACATCAGATGAACCAAGACATAATAGATGAAGAAGACAACATCATACATAACCCGGAAGAAGCCAAAGACCACATAACCGACTACTATGACACCCTGTACACAGCAAGGGAAGAGAAAATTGGATACCATGAATGGACTAAAAATATACAAAACAAGGTAAACCACTTACAAACTGAAACCGAGGGAGACTCAGTACCCCCATTTTCACAAAAAGACCTGGACAACGTAATAGAAAAGCTGGAAAAACAAAAAGCAATTGGCCCGGACTTAATACCTAATGAAATATTTATAAGAGCAAACCCCAACCTGAGGAAAATATACCTACAGGTCATAAATGACATAACAGATAGAAAGATAATACCGGAAACTTTGGAAAGGTATATGAAAGACTCCTCAACAACAGAATAACCAAGAAGATACATATCACAAGGGAACAAGCAGGAGGATGAAAAGACTCCAGTACGACTGACCACCTCCTAATTCTCAAAGAAACCATAAAAGACAACAAAAACTAAGAAGAAACCCACCATTATCACCTTCCTCGATGTGACAAAAGCATATGATAAAGCATGGCTAGACGCCATAATGTATACTATGCATACTAGTGGACTAACAGGAGGACTATGGAACCTGACAAACAAACTGAATAAAAATCTAACCGCAAAAGCAAAAACACAGCACGGCATGACCATAAAAATTAAAAACAGCATAAGACAGGGCAGAATACTATCGGTCACCCGATATGCAAACCTTATTGATGAAATAAATAAAGAAATCACCAAAGACAAAATGAATGACAAAATCAAAGACCAAAATTCAAAATGCCTACTATAGGTGGATGATATCGCTCTCATCTCTAACAACCACCAACTGATGATAAAAACCACAGAAGAAATATCCAACAGACTCCGAAACAAATTCGGCCAAGACAAATCAAAATCCCTTATAATAGGGAGTAACAAAAACAAACAAACATACCAAATAAATGACATGATACTAGCGGAAACAAACAATTACAAACACCTAGGCGAAACCATCAACAATAAAAACAACATTGATGACCACATCAAAGAAATAACTTGCAAAGCAGAGGCAGCATTCCAGACAATACTGCACATTGGTGGAGATGCCAACTTCAAAGGAATCTAAATGCAAACAATCTGGAAACTACTTGAAGTCTGTGTAATCCCAATAATAACCTACGGCGGTGAAACATGGGACCTCAACAAAACCCACACTAAAAAACTAAACACTGTCCTAGACAATATTCTCAAAAGGATCCTACGAATCCCACAATCAACCCCGCAAGAAAACATATACAATGAACTGGACATACTTGACATAGAGCATCGAATCAAGATAAAATGCCTTCTCTACAAAAAAAGAAATTGAGACCAAACAAGACGGCAACCTAAAAGAAATCACAAACTCAGAGAAAACACAATCATGGAACCAGGCAAATAAAACCATAGCACACCAAGTACAACAAATGGAAAAAACTCCTGAAAGAAAAAACTAAGGAACTACAAAAAACAACACACGAAACAGAAGCAAGGAAAAAATCAAAATTCAACTACCTTACACATAATAAAAAACTTGAAACGCCAAACTCCACCAATTATGTCACCTACCTACCACGAGAGGATGTAAAAAACATATTCATGGCAAGAAACAGAATGATGAACGCAAAAGGCAACTATAAAAACAAATATGCAAATCAAACATGTAGGGGGTGTGGCCAATCTGAGGAAACACAAAACCACATCCTAGACGAGTGTGAAAAAATACCAAATGACACCAGAATAAAAATAACAGATATATTCACCACAAACCAGAATAAACTAAAAGAAACTGCAAGAAAACTAAGGATTATAACAAAAAATTGACTGACTGGGACAACCAATCAGCAAATAGCTTAGCTCGTGACGTCACAGACACTGAGCGACCCGGCTGACCCGGGAACAAGCAGGAGGAAAGGAAAGGAAGGACCCACCCGCACAGGTTCTCACCCCACACTACTCCCGGCCACATATCAAAGGGAGAAGTCCTGTCAGTCGCCCTCTTTACCCTCAAACCCTGATTTAAGATTTTAAAAAGACCAACGTCCACTGAGGACCTGACAGAGGTGCCAATTCTCCTGGAATTGTGGGAGATCTCCCGATTTTTTGACAAATTTTGAATATTCTCCAGTTCTCTAGACTCTCCCGGAATTTTGGCAATTTCAAATGCCCATCTTGTTATTATAAATTGTGAACAATGCCACTAAAAAAGGTTCAAAAGTATAAGAAATATTGTACAGCATGACGTTCACTATTATGAAGTACGCCAACACATATTTATAAGCTAATCTAATTTTAAACAACATTTAGGCTCTATTTCATGGTTAAAACTCTAGTTTATAAATAAATGCTATTGGGAACTAAACACAAAAGGTTCAACATCATATCTACCTAGGAATAACCATAGATTCAGCATCATCTTTCTATTTACACATGAACCAAGTAGGCTTGCCAGTCATAAAATGCCATTTCCGCGGAAAATAAGGACATTTATTAAAAATGCATTTACACCTTTATTTTAAAGAAGAAATTGATGTATTATGTCATACTGTACTGATGCGGGTGGCCAGTCCATATTCGTGTAGGCTTCATAGCGTTAGCATTAGAACAGCGCATGTGTCAAAAGCCATAACTCTCAGTCAAAGTAGGGGGTTGAAGGAGGAGTCAAAGTGTGACGTATCATACTAAAGGCGTGTACGCTGCTCTAGCCAGTCAGAGTCAGCTGAACGTTGAGTGAATAACCTTCCTGGAAAGGTTCGGTCTTAGAAGCTGAGACCTGTTGCTTGGAATAGAGGCAATCAGATTGCGCTAGAAGGCTGGAGCGGTGACTGAATGTGTTTGAGGGGATTCCTTCCTTGGAGCTGATCATTGTCAATTGAGATCTTGTCATGGAAAGGCAATACACAGGAGAATATTAATAAAGAACAACCTTTCACACGAGTGTTACGTCTTACATGATGTTAGAACTATAATTATGTATTGGACGACAGCAGTCGAACAAGGAGGAGACTGTGTTTGGAGCTAGCTATTATCTATAATTAACTGCGACTAATTACGTACACCATATACAACAGATAATTAACTCTCTATAGTTCAATACACAAGAGACAAATACCCACCTACTCTTAAAATATCACAAGAAATCTACAAAAAAATTTAAAAAACTGATTATTGTCGTCATGAAAATCTATCAGGACCCCCTACCCCTCCTATATAAAAAAATATTTTCTCCTCGGATCTGGACAGAATTACAGCTATATAAGCCAATCCATCTAGATTTATATGAAAATGCAACAAAATCTAAAAACTGTTATATCTTTGCTTCTTTTTAAGAGATTTTCATTCTATCTTTACTGGAATATAGCAAATGAAATGTTCCTTATCTTGGTTATGAGGTATTTACTTTGCTTGATAACTTGGTTACCAGCCTAAAAACACTCCAAAATCATTCTATTTGGAATGTTTTTCAGATTGGAAATATTTGAAATCAATATCTATCCACTCAAGCTCAGTCAGCTGTTAGCTGAATGTTGTGTGAGTAACCATCCTGGAAAGGTTGAGTCTTAGAAGCTGAGTCCTGGAGTGGAATAGAAGCAGAAAGACTGTGTAGGAAAGGCGGGAGCATTGACTGAGTGTGTTTTAGGGGATTCCTTCCTTGGAGCTGATCATTGTCAATAGGGAGTGTTCGCCAATAGGGGCTGGAAGTGGCCCCTTCTGGTCACCAAACTACCTACTGGGCTTATTACAGGTACCAGTGGTGGTCACTTGTGACTTGCCTGACTGCACAGATCACAGGTAGCAGTGGCCGCTGGTCAAGGTGTGTCACCTGTATACACCTGGCCTGTACCAGTCAGACCCTTTTTCACCGCTATTTGGCTGTACATGCCCTATTGAGATCTTGTCATGGAACAGCAATACACAGGAGAATATTAATAAAGAACATTCTTTCACACGAGTGTTACGTCTTACATGATGTTGGAACTATGATTATGTATTGGACGACAGCAGTCAAACGAGGAGGATACTGCGTTAGGAGCTAGCTATTATCCATAATTAACTGCGACTAATTACGTACACCTGATATAACGGATAATTAACTCTCTATAGTTCAATTTCATAATAATTTGACCATTCAACTTCTTTTTCATCATTTCCCTTCTAAATTTTGGTATTAGATGGCCAAAATTATGTAAAATCTCATCTTTTCAAATACCATGCCACTGATTAAACTTTGTACAGAGAAGTGAAATAATGGTAACATGTGATATATAAACTGTTTTATATTTATTTAAAAACACAAAACGCAGGCAGCAATCAATTCAAAACCCCTAAAATGTATCCCTATGGCATCTGGCATCCTTAAAGGGTTAGGGGGAAACACAGGCTGATTTTGACCATACTAAACCTTTTTTTTAATACACTCTATTACATGTCTTTGCCTAATTTTTACTTCCCCTACCAATATTTCAAATTGACAGCGAATTGGCATGTGGAATATAGATCTTATTCAGTAATGTTACAATTGCAGTCATGAGCACTTTCTTACTTGCTTTACATTTCTCAGTTTACGAAGGGGGCCAAGGATTCCAACCCTGCATCTTATCAAGTGATGATGTGTCTGGTAAATGGGAACGATTTACGGACTTTCTACATAAGGATAAATCGGTGAGTATTCATTCACCTTTGACACTTCACACCTTCTGCTGTATATAAATGCATATATATTGTAAATGCCTGGTTTTAAGGTTGGATATGCCTGAGAAATTTGGTGTATGGATAGGATTCAGTGGTGTCTCAAGCTTATTTGTGGGACTCAAGAGCTTTTTGTATGGGGGAGATATTCACCATAGAGTCAATACTAAGGAACTTAAGGCTGAGCCAGGGGGGATAGCAGGACTTCCCAGTACGCAACGCCTAAGGTTTTGTTTACATTGTGGCGAAACTGCATGTGCGAACATGGTTCTAAAGCTTGCACAATGCAATCTATGTAGCTAAACAAATAAGGTCATAAGGCCCTGCCCAAGTATAGTCAAATGGGGTCATCTATTTCCATCGCCACACCTCCATGCAAACCCACGTCCGCTGACGAAAATCATCACGCATGGGTTCAAAAATCATATGTTCATAGTGGCTACCCTTCAAGCCACGCCTTGCCTGCTGGGTAGGTCGCCAATCCCCTACTTTTGGAGCAATTTTGGCTGCCAAAAATGACATCGGCCGCTGAAAGTGACATATCGGCCGCCGAAAGTGACATATCAGCCGCCTCCATAATTAACCATCTACTTTTGAAGCAATTTCGGCTAATTTAGTATTTGATTTTTCAAGATACTCCTAGTATTTTAAGCATCTACACAATTTGGGTTTTTTCGAGTGACTTTCCCTACAAGTTACATAATGTTTTCTCTGACAAAGTGATTCTCAGATTAGACAATTCATTGAACCATCTTGAAAAAACAGTGCCTTAAGCATTGAGTCTTTGAGGTTGTATTCACCAACGGTCAAACCTTACTGAAGCAACACCTACAGCAATTGTCCAAATTACTGAATCCAAGAATACAACATTCTCTTTTAAGGGTCAAATATTGCCAAATATCTTTAATATTGGATTGATATGTCTATAGGTTGGAGTGGCTACATCAGAGGGTACAACCCTGGAAGATAGTGATGTCTGCTTGTTTCTGATTCCGACTCTACTGCTATATCCTTATCTAGGTAGGTCATACATTGATTATAACAAGGGATCCCCAAGAAATGCAAGGAGTATTTATATAAATGTACTCTCACAGATGCGTGTTTATTTATAGTTATTGCATAAAATATGCTAATTATTCAACATTTTGATGAACCAATTCTGTTGTTTTTGTGAATAACATGTTAAATTTTTTATTTATACAAAATTTGATTTTTTCTTTGCAATTAGAAAGAAATAACAACCATTGATATATGAATGATTTCAAACTTTCTTATGCTTTTTATCATAATATTAATGATGCAGTAAGTGCATCACCGTACGTATGTATATATATATATTGAAAAAATAATTTTAATTATTTCATTGTTTTGGTTAATTTTGAATTATGCAACTCTCTTCATGGAAAAAGCACAGAAGCAATTTTGAAAATATTTACACAGTGTTCTAGACTAACGCTGGCCGGTCGGACAACGGCTGAAAATTTCAGAGCAGGGCCGAAATTGTTCACCAAAAATGTGACTAATTGGCCCAGATGGCCAAGAGAAATATCTGACGTTTTCCCCAAAGATTCATACCAGTGCTAGCCACATTGCTGATATTGATAGACAAATATTTATTTGATGAAAGAAAAGTTATATTAGTATAATAGCTATTGATGTCTTTGGAGGCTTTAGTGTACAAATCAGTTTCAGTCTTTATTCAGGGCCTCCAAAAAGCCATCAGGGCCCACATTACCTGTGCAAAGTCGGCCCTGATGGCTGACAGCCTAAAAAGTTAGTTTTGAACACTGATTTAATGGTAAACTTTGATGTTGGTGTAAACTGGGATGGACTTATTCTTCAGAGTTCAAAAAGGTTTTTAAAATTCCAAGGAAATTATCAAATAAATACTGCACTGGTCCTTATTATATGGGCCAACATTGTGGGATGCTTAGACTGAGTCAGAGCAATCATCTGATAACCTTGTATCATTTAAAAATTGTATCAGGAAGCGTTATCAGACCTATCAAGATTTATTATAGGTTCTGTATAGTATTATATGTTTGTATTTCATGTGATTGTATGCAATGAACATAGAGACTGGCATATTTTGACTGTTGCAACATACCTAATTTTCATAATTATATATTCACCATTTCAAAACACTTTTTAAAAAAAAATCTAAATGTATCACCATATGTATACTGCTCTAAAATTACAATAATTACCAAATAATCTTTTTTCAAAAATAACATATGAAATAAAATGTAACATGCATGTACGCCATGTATCTGTGGAACCATTATGATGTTTATTATATTAATTATGAATAATTTTGCCAACAAGAATTTGAAATTTTGGCCTAAAATAAATGCATCACCTTATTTATATACAGCCAGTCCTCATATATAATGGGATTTTATTCATGAATTTCATGAAATTCATCTCAAAGCAAACACAAAATGCATGGACAAAATGCATCACCATCCAATGATACATATACTGCGTCACCGTACATATATTTTTTGGAAAATGTAATATCTCAATAAATTGTAACTATTAGTGTTCATAATTTTGAGAAAGAATTCTAAAGTATGGACCCAATCATCTATGTAATTCATTTTAAGATATATCTCTGTTTTGTTCCCTTCGACAGTCAACTAGGTTTAGATTCATTTAGTTCTGATTAAACCAATTAAACTTGTATAGTATCACGGTTCTGCTTTTTAGTCCAATGTAAATCCTCCTTCCATTTATTCTTGTCTTAACAATCAAAAGTTTACTTAAATACAGTGGAAAATCTCTAATGTGACCACCTAAGGCCATCCTAAAAGAAATCCGTTTCTGGTCAAGCAGGCGACGAAAATAAACATCAGCCGTGTGGCTGCAAGTTTTTTTTATCTTTTTAAATTTTTTTCTAAATTTTTTTTCCCCGTCATGTAGTGTTAACCTTAAGGATTGACACCGGTGGTTGGGTCGTGATTCACGTTTTGGCCTCTATCTCCGCACCTATGCTAGGTATATTCACAGAATTAACATCTTTTAAAAGGTCTAGTTTTTCTCTATCCTTTAATATAAGTTATTATAATATCAGATAAGGATTCGAAAGGATATGAATTAAAAACCAATTTTTCAACTTTATTATTTGAACAAGAATTACTCACTTGCTAAAAGAGCTATATGGCCAATTTTTCCCCTACATGTTATCAACCTCTAAATGCAGTGAAGGGTGTCTCAGATTTGTTATCTAGGCTCTAGTTTTTATTTTGTGCCAAAAATCGAGCAACTTGAATATATTTTATTTCTATTTTTTACATTTTATACTTTAAAAAATGATTGAAGATAGATATCAAAATTCTGAGGCACTCTTCCCTCCATTACAACGTTTAGAACAAGTATACAAAATTTCAAAAGTTTATGCCTAATGGTTACTGAGAAATCATTGTTCAAAAAATAAAAGTGAATTAATTAACTTTTGTCTTTACACAGGCATAGCTTAAAAACCTTTTAATACTTTTAAATATATTTTATTTCAGTAGATAAAGTATAAACTAGGCCTTTGAACTATACATATCACACCAATGTGGATTTAGAGACACTCTTTGAAAAAAGTAATGGTCCTGAGTACCAGGAATCATGGCCCAAGCACAGGTGTCAATCCTTAAACACAAGGAATAGTTCATATATCCTCGAATTTTCACACCAGTGATTATAGACAGTGTGCGCGAATTTTAACACTTCTATGTGTGAATTGCTATTTTGTTACATTGACAAATGCTCGTTTACACTTACACTTTGTACAGCTGAAATTTCATTACCATTTGGATGGTTAATTATCCAAATGATGAGGAAATATCTGAAGCAAAAGTGGTCTTTAACTGAGGTGGTTGCCTTATGAAGGGGTATCCAATATAGTGGGGTCTGTTAAGGTCATTTTTTAGTGAAATTGTTTCATGGTGGATAAAAGCACCACATTTTGGTATGAGACACCTCTGAGGCATATTAGAATATCAAATCTGGAAGGGGAGCCGCCTTGAAATATTGATAGGACAAATGTGGGGGCTAAAAACCAATATGGCTGACTTTTGCTATAAACATTCTTATATCTCAGAGCTAGCTTCTAAAATGACCAAAGAAACATGGTTGGTGTCAAAATTGGGGGACTATGGGACAGGGAATTCAATTATTTACATTTGAAGTCAATGCAGGAATCCAAAATCCAAGATAGCTGACCAATATTGAGAAATAACATGATTATCAGCTGCTAATTATCTAGGCAAGTGGAAATCGTTCCAAAATCAGTTGTTTATTACCTAGAGGGCTCAATAGATATAATATTTATATAATACAATACCACAAATTTCAAAAAGGCTGAATTTATTAGCATGATACCTTTGACAATTACTGCTGGGTTCCAAAATAATTCTAAAGAAAGTATATAGACTTTACTCTTTTGCCACAAGATTTCTTGATTTCATTTGGTATGATGATCCCTTGGGACCCCTTCATTGAATTTAAAAGGGGAGCCACCTTGAAATATCGACATAACCCTGATGGGGGCCAAAAAATCCAATATAGCCGACTTTCAATGAAATAATCTTATATCTTGGCTTCTAAAATGCCTAGAAACATATGTTTAGTCTCAAAATTGGGAGATTAAGGGACAGGGAATCCAATTACTTGCCTTTAGAATCTACACGAGAGACCTAATAGAGACTCAGTCAAAATCGCCTAGTGGGTATGGTGCATCGACTATAATACACGCAAACTATCACTTCAGTCATTTATAAATTCAGTTGTTATTGCGATTATGATAAAGATAGTCTTAATCTGGAAAAACAGGGCTTGGCTTTTTAGAGAGTCTACTGATCATACATAAACGGTATAATCAAGTAACAGCTACGGCTCAGTCAAGATGGTGTCACCCGGAGTTATGTTTATTTGTGACTAGGTTGCACTACGAACACAACACAATAATATTTACCTGCACCTTGGCGTATCTGCCTCCTTTCATTTAGCTTATTGTTCAGTTTTTCAACGACCAGAAAATGCAGTGATATTGGAATCACAGCAGAGTGAAAAGGTGGTGACATCTAGAGTTATGAATAGAAACCAGTAAAAAAGACAATAAACAACCTTTTCAGAGTTTTCATGTAAGGGGATTGGTTTCTGAATAAGACCTTCCTCACATTGAAAGCTCCTATGATTTGGAGCTATATGCACTAAAATAAAACGTTTGCTTAGCTTGTTAAGATGTTTTTCAGATGATCGAAGCAATTCATCCGCAGAGAAAGTATTTGGACTCTTCTCATGGCATGAACCTCAAAAACGGTATGTTGTTATTTTGGGTTGTATCTAAAGAAACGTCTTTAAACCATTGGCATGGTATATCAAAATGTCTGCATAGACATGCCCTTTTGCCCTACATCAATAATTCATTACTAGAATATACAAATACGATGAACTAGAGTGCAAGGACTGGTCAAAAAAAGTGGGAAATGTGAATCTTGGTTAAATGGGCACCCCTGCTTAAAGCACAATAAGCACGGCTTAATTAAATCCATTGAATTTAGAATACTACAATACATACAGAACAGAGTACTAATCATTACTGCGATTTTCCCGAGCCAAAGAACCTTTCTAACATTGTTCATTTATGTCTTCGGTTTCATGAATGAAAGGTAACACGCAACAATGAGCATGACCCTCTTAACCATTGAAATGAGTCTATCTTGGTATTTTAGGTATGCTGAGAATCAAAAGACAAGAAATACTTGTCGAAACACCAAACAAGAAGATGCCCTAGAAATAGGGTCACCTACACCAATGCCTTCAAAAGATCCGAACACAGATCAAGACATTACAACGAAATTGGATGGCAGTATAACCAGGACCTCTGGTGAGATCGCTGTAGACTCTGGTGCACTGAGGCAAAAGGACAGTTGCACATCATATGACCGGAGTCCAACTTGTACAATCCAACATGAATCCTCAGGACCGGACACAGAAGGTCTTGGAATAGGGACCAATGGTGAAGATCAACAACTTTTCAAAAGAACTGGACAAAGTAGACATTCTGCATTTTCATCGTCTTTGAAAATTCACCAAAATGCTTCCACTGGATTGAAAAACACTGAGATCATCCCAGCAAATAGGAAATGCAAGGAAAGGTCAAACTGTGGAAGGCTCCAATTCAATCAGAAGGAAGAGCAATCAGGAGGGCCTTTCAATCATAAATCTTTGGAGAAAGAATACCCACAAATCGATGAGATGGTCAGCAAAACACGAGGCTTGGCTGGTTATGCACTTAAAGACATTCAACCCGTGGTAAAGCTTAGAAGATTAGGACCTTCGACAAATTTCAAACATCCACCACTGTCACAGAAACATTCTCAGAAATCGAATATTAAGCACCCCCTACCAACATCAAGTTCAACAACAAGAAACACACCTGAGTTGCAGCAGCATGGTACATCTCCTTCTCTATCCGAAAAAGGGAAGCCGTCAAAGAGACCACCATGTCTGAATCTACAGTCAGCAAGTCTTACGATGGTAAATAGTTGTGACGATGTATCGCCTAAGGATTCTGAGTTTGACGACCCATTTGACTTTGATCTGATGTCTGATAGCCTACAATCAAGAGCCCCTGAGAGCAATGTATGCTCTGTCGGTAATATTAAATCCACTACAGCATGGAAGAAAATCACAAGGGAACCTCAGAAAAATGATCACAGGTCGGGATCAGTGAATAATCAAGAAACTACTAATCTTGCTTCAACAACAATGCAAGGAGGACATCGGAAAAGGACTGGGATCATATGGAATCAGCGAGATCCAAGACAGGTTCAAAGTCACAAGGTGAATGCCACAGTAGACAAGCAACAAAGCAGGAATTTTAGACATGGCGCAAAGTCAGCTTCGTTATTTGAGGTCCATCAAGCAATTCCAGACCCACCTGAGATGACGAAGTTGAATAACCATCCTAAAAGAAAGATAGCTTATGGAGACTACATATCGAAATTTCCCAGAAACCCTCCAAAGGAAGATTCTAGTCAACAAACTGATATTATTCAAAAAGAAAGTGTCGGGCTGATGACCTTTTGTGAAAGAGAAACAAAAGATGCCTCCGCTCAAGTAGATTTGACTAAGAAAGCTAAGGACACTATCCAGGAACTACAGAAAATTGCAATGAAGCAATCTATTGTTGGAGCTTTAGGAGCAATCGTCACACGCCTGAAGACAGGTATGACAGTGGACACTCAGATCACAGCTATTCTTACCATTGAAAAGATCATCGACATCATATCAAAAACTCCGACTTTTAATCTAGATAGCACCATTCAAGAAGAATATTCTGATGCTATAGTTTTCCTTGAAAGCGGGGACCGAATCATAACACCAACTCACAAAGAATCCAAGAATCTAGCAAATAATTCTGCTTTCCTTGCCAACGCTCGCGAGTTAGTGGAGAATGACTCAAATTTAGTAGGTATAGCTGATGCCAGTACACCTCGTTCTACATCAGAACCTGAAGTGAGAGCAGCTGAGCATGGAACAGCCCATTCAGATTTAGTAGCAGATCCTTCTCTATGCAGCGACGAAGACGGTTCTCTTACACAGTCTAAAATGGCTGAAACGCCTCTTGAAGCCCAGAATCATAGGTCAGCTTTTGCTGCTGACACAGGTGATTGCGGGACGCAAAACCCTAGTCTTGACTGTCAGGTACAAACCACTGGTCATCCAGAAGTCTGTGATAAACCTACCGCCGTCGAAGGTGGAGAACAGGGTCCACCTGAGACAAAGGCAGAGAAAGACGAACAAAGAATGAAAGAAAAGATGCCAGAAGTAGTTCAATGTGAAAAACCGGATAGATCAACAGCACACTGCAGAACAGAGGGGATGGCGACAGAAGACGGAATGACTGCAAGTCTCGACATGCAATCTAAGAAGCAGCATAATGGCTTGAACAAGCTGGATGGAGAAGACACTGTACGCATGGCAGAAGATGGAGACAAATCTAAAGATCTCAAAGAGGAAGAGAAAGCAGAAAAGACTTCCCGAAATCAGAACAAAGTGCAAAGGGAGGTTCAGGTACACGAAGTTGGAAACCACAAACGGAAGATATTTCCCATGTCAAGTCTACCTGAAAAGCGACGAAAATGCATATCTGAAGGAATACCTGGTGCTTACAATGATGTAGTTGATTCTGCAGGTCGTCAAAGTTTTGAGGTCAGAGAACAAACTGTGGAACCTAAGAGACGTGTTATTACATCTATGGGCACCAGGGTGACCCCATTTGTTATTCCTGAAGCCCATGTTCCTCTATCTCGAGAAAGAAACGTTGTGGAAAACTCAAAGAACGAAATAAAGGTTACATTACGAAAAAAGACACCAGCAGATGTTAAAGAAACAATAGCTGTTATCAACAAATGCCTCCACGGCACAGAGGATGAAGAAAGACGGTATGTCGTTGTGGGTGGACCAGTATCTAAAAAAGATTCTAATCAAGAAGTTTGCATTGCTACAAGCGCTCAGTCAAGAACTAGCTTGGACTCAAAAGACCCATGTCAAAATAGTGATGCTCGTGGCAGTGTCTCAACAGAAAACATCTTTGGAATTCATTCATTGCAAGAAGGTTGTGATCTCATTACCAGTGATGAAGAGGATTTTGATGAGCAGGTAAAGAATATTTCTTTCCCCGATTCTAAGAAGAAGTACCAAAGAGATGGAAACATTCAAGATGATTTTGAACACACTACTCAATCTATTGAGGCAAACCTTCGAGTTATCAGAGAGAATGTTGAACACACAATTTCTTATGTGAATAACAAATCACATGAAGATCACGCAAAGATGTCTGAGCAATTTTACTCTCATAAGAAAACGATTGAAAACTCACATACAGCAGGAGAATGGTTAGACTATCCAGGACCATTTTCCAAGATGGCCAGCAGAAACCATCAGATGCAGACGCCAGAAGGTAAAACCCTCCTTGAAATGAGACTTGGAAAGTTCTACAAGTTTGTAAGTTATTGGAAAAATGGTTCACATAAAAACACGGAGGCTCTCAGAAATACAGCGTTTCAGTGGTATAAACGTCTGTACAAAATGAAAAGAAACTTCAGTTCTGTGTTCAATAAGCGGTGTAGAAGTCAATCCACTCTTTTACAGTGGGATGGGGAAACTATAAGTATGGAATCAGCCAATATTAGGCTGAGTGAGCTCAACATTGCATCGGCTGTGGCAAACTATGTTTCCATTTCTACAGACTATGACGAACAGTTGAAACTTTATTCTTCTTCAGGGAGAGATGATGGCAAATCGAGAAAGGAGTTGCAGGTCATTTTAAACGCTTTAGATGAGACGTATATCACAATGAAAAGCGTGCAAGATGAATTTGGATTCACAAAAGGCGTTGGAAATCAGTGGCGTTACTGCATGTCGGAGATTTGCGAGGATTGCTGTCACAAGATTGCTGTACTGAAAGATATGCTACAATATAAAAGTACAGAACAGCAGAGTGATGAGCATGAATACCATCAAATGTCTCCTTTCAGAAACAATTTAAAAGAGACATTACGAGAGTTACTGGAACTCCAAGGGTGTGACTGGGGCAGTATGATAGGTGAGGCTGTTCCTGAAGCTTGGGAAACACTTCTCCCAAAAATCATTGAGCATCTAGACCTGGAGAATCCAAATAATCTCATCCAGATTCTTGGACAATTTCTTCCTGGGGACGATGTCGACAGTAGGTCGGACATGTCAAATGGTGGGCCTTTTATCAATGAACAAGACCATAAAGAACTTGCAGATGAGGATCCAATGGGTATGTGGCATAGAAGGCTAGACATGGTTGCAGATAGCATGGAAAGAGGACGGTTACACCCGTTTTCAAGATCAGCTAGAAGTATCTCTGAAATTGATCGCAGAGACACACAGGGAGAATTTCACAGGGAATGGCAACGTGTAAGTGGCAAAAACGAGGTGAAAATGGGATCACGCTCAGACTACCATGAGGATGAAAGGATAGGTTTCAGACAATCGCATCCAGGTGAGGAAAGGTACAAAGGCAATTCACGTGAAAGTCAGCCGTACAATACGTTTGGTCACAAAATGGGAATCAGAAGACAGACCAAACATAATGATAATCTTCCTATTGTCCAGGGCTCTAATAGGTCCTTCCACTTTCAAGATTCTAGTACTTGCTCGGATGAAGGTGTTCATGCTCAAAGAACAAGTCACCGCAGAGGGAATATTAAAAGAGAAGTGAATCAAAAGGGTGATATTTTTGAAAAACAAGGTCAAGACAGAAGGATTAGGACTGACAACGATTATACACCTCAACCATCAACTGAGAATAAACCTTGGGAGAGGTACGATGAGCTGAATGGAAGAAATGACGTGACACATGAGGACTTGACTCCTATAAAGGAGGAGAATCAAGAGTCTGAAAGGATTTCAAAAACGGAACCTCGTGGTAAGGTCTCTCACACGAAACCTGAAATGGGGAAATATGGGAATGGCAAGGACAGTTTGTTGTACCTCAAGCCATTGGCAGCAGTCCTTCCTACGGTGGCTAATAGCGTACTGGAAAACGAGCATGTCGAAGGTGGCATCAAGAATGTGGCCAAAGACGTGGGTACAAACAACACAAGGGAAAGGTCTGATGAGAAGAGAGAAATTTCCTTTAGCAAAGATTCACGGATTAAAAAAGACAAGGAGAAGGATACTTCTCAGTCAATGGAAGAATTATCGAAAGATAATGTAACAGAAAGCAAAGAAAAGCAGGTGTTGGCAAATTGTTTTGGAGTACATTCCCAAGAAGAAAGAGCTCATAATCCTGATATTAACAAGGCCAAGATTTCTTTTAAATTGGAAAATAAAACAGGTGCAAAGGTTGCTGAAAGAAACGTATTCACCACAGCAGAAGAGTCTGAAGAAAGTGACGGAAACGGTAGTCCTGGTGAAACGTGTGACTCACAGGGACTGTCCCGCACTGCAACCCGAAAAGCTTTTCTCAAAGCGACCTCAAAAAAGGACACGGGATCATCTTATAGTACCCTAAAGTCGGAACCTACCAATGCGTTATTAGATATTGGTATAGAATATGGCAATGGTAATAAATGGGAAGAGGATATGGATATTGTTTCATTATCAGATAGTGAAAGCTGTTCAAGTACCAAATGTGCGTCTACTCCAAAGCTGAATAAGAATAGGCCATTGGGGGCAGATTGCATTGAAAAAGCACATGAATATCAGTTATCTGAAACATCAACACGAAAACAAGAGAAGCCAGATTCAGAATCAGCAAAACTGAACACTTGTGACATTAGAACAGGCATTGCAAATGGTAAATACGCTAAACTTATATCACGGGCACTATCAAGTCAGGGTGCAACCAAAGTTCACAGGGCACCATCTTCTCTCTGGCCGTACATCAAACATCCCAAGTACAAGAATGCTTTGTGCCCCTACAAAGCACGCTGCTGGCGGAGCGAAAATGTGAGTATTTGAATTTTTCTTTTTGTCTTTCATATCTGTCTTAGATACATCATTACGGATACCAATTTTCTTGAAGCATACATAGAGAATATGAGTTTGACATTAACCAAGGTTATCACACAAAGTGACAGGTCACATACTGAACCAGCTTCCATTTGATCACAGTTGATAAAACCCACTGCTATAGCTACCACGGTAACCAGGTAGGAAACACAGAACTTCTTGATATTCTAGGGACATTCAGATATAAGACAGCAGAGGTAAGCTTAGTCGAATTTTTAACTCTTGTTTGCCACAGGTTTATGGTCCAATTCAAGCTGCAAAAACACTGCAATAAAAAGGATATGTAAAATTAGGGGGTTCTTGTTTATGTAAAGTAGCTTTCATAAAAAACAATATCTCAGCTCATAACAGTATTGTTTTGAAATACTTTGCACCATTTGAAAGCTTAGATCTTCAATATTTGCATAGAATTTTATTATATACCTTCAGAAAAGGATGGCTGAAGGGGTTGAATCCCAATGATTGCATTTATAAATTGCTGGATTTCCCAACATTCAACAGATTTTCGTCTGGAATTCTCTAAATTCCTTGTGATTGAGAGTTCAAAAGTCGACCAACCCGTCCCCAATTGAATTATAGAGATCTTATTTATAGTATTGATGATGAAGTCAAATCAGTTTATAAACAATATATTGACTGCTTTTGTGCCACCTCCTGTGGAGGACTCTCCTTTGTTCAACATGGTGATGCCCACTGGGCATCTCTCGAATGCGGTATACCCGCATCACTGCTACTACAAACCCTCACCTGTAACTATCAAGCCTCCTGTGGAGGACTCTCCTTTGTTCAACATGGTGATGCCCACTGGGCATCTCTCGAATGCGGTATACCCGCATCACTGCTACTACAAACCCTCACCTGTAACTATCAAGCCTCATGTGTCACTACCCACCATCAACTGCCACTATTTGACCCTCACCTATCACTACCTACCCTAACCTGTCACTGCGCACCCTCACCTGCCACTATTTACCCTCATCTGTCATAATAGATACCAACCCTTAGCTACCAAGCCTCATGTAACTACCAAGTCTCATGTGTCACTACCCACCTTCACCTGTCACTGCCTGAAAACCCAAACCTGCCCCTATTGGCCAATACTCACCCCTACATGTCACTAACCACCCAAAAGCTGAATCTACAACCCCTCATTTGTAACTATCAAGCCTCACCTGCAACTATTCACCCTCATCTGTCAATATGTATTGTCATCTGTTACTACCCACCATCACCTTCTGCTATTCACTCACCTATCACTACTTACCCTCACCTGTCACTACCCACCCGGAAGCTGTAACTGAAAACCCTCATCTGTCACTTTCCACCCTTACATGCCACTATAAACCCTCACCTGCAACTACCGATCCTGTCACCTACTGTCACTATATACCTCACCTGTCACTACCCACACCATAACTGCCCACCCCAAAGCTGCCAAAGCCTTCATCTGTCACTATTATAATTATTGTCAAATGTCACTATAAACCTTCACCAGTTACTGAACAACATCATCTGTCACTACCCACTACCTGCCATGATTCATCCTAACCAGTCTCTATGTACCCTCATCTGTATCTGCCTACCCTCAGCTGTCATTACTCAACCTTATCTGTAACTACACATTCCGAAGCTATAACTACAATCCCTCACCTGTTACTACCCACCCTCACCTGTCACTACCCACCCCTAGCTGTAACTACCCACATCAAAGCTGTAACTACAAACCCTCACCTGTAACTGTCAAGCCTCATCTGTCACTACCCATCCTCACCTGTCACTATTGACCCTCACCTTCCACTACATACCCTCACCTATAACTACAAACCTTCAGCTGGGAGGATGGATAGTAACAAGTGAGGGTAGTTGGTGACAGGTGAGGGTGGGTATAGGAGGGGAAGAGAGACATGTAAGGGGCAGGATGAGGGAGAAGTAGGGGTGGCAAGAGGGACAGTAAGGGGATTGGAACAGGTACATGTAAGGACTAGGAAGGGGGACAGGTTGGGGATAGGGAGGGACAGGCACGGACAGAATGAGGGACAAGTAGAGTGCGGGAAGAGGGAAAGGTAGGGGATGGGAAGAGGGACAGATAAGGGATGGCAAGAAGGACAGATGGAGGGCTGGAAGGGGGACAGGGGGAATTGAAAAAGGTTCTGAATTGGTAAGGGGAGAGGTAAAGGGGGCGGGCTTTCATCACTGAGAAGTCATGTCAGCTGCCCCCTGCTCCTTTATACCGTTCCTGAACTCCCATAAAAAAGAGAAGATATGTCAGTTGCCCCCTGTCCCCTCCACACCCTTCTTGGCCTACAACCAAAAAGAGGTCATGTCAGTTGCCGCCTGTCCCCTCCACACCCTTCCAGGCCTCCCATCAAAGCAGGGACCAACCCTTGATAATTTCAATCAGAACTGACGAGAGGAGTGAGGACATGGTGAGGGGTCAGGTAGGGTGCAAAATGCAGTGGAAAATTAGGTTTTGTTAAAGATAGGAGCCAGTGAATATCAAACAATATATCATAATGTCCCTTACCGTTCAGGGAATGTTCATGCCTTAATTGATGTCCACATCTGTGATATTTTCTTTTTTATGTGTACATTTCTAAACCTATTCCTGCATGCACCTGGAGCACCTGACGTTACCATTTTTTGGGGTAATTTTTATTCGGGTGATTTCTAATCGGGTAATTGGGATTCACCATAGGCGATCTTCCTACCCCTGTTCTAACAGTGTACATCTGGATAACTAAATCGGGGAGACGTGGCGTGCATGGAATCCTTTGGCAGGACCATAATGAACAAAGATTTCTAAAATCTGGTGCCAAGTTTTCATGGCTTTTCTGTACTGTCTTCTGATTGGCCAGTTTTGTTTACTGCAAAGGCAGCTTGGTTTAAATTGGTTTGGGACCATTTGGGTGGGTGCACTCACCTTCTTTTGAGAACTAAAAATTACCAAAATATCTAGATAACTAGACAACTTCTTAGATCATTGTACACAATCAGGTTAGATAATGATTTTAGAAATTCAGAAATAACATAATCTGATAGTCCTAATCAATTTTATTCAATGAGATGTCTTGTATGTATGTATTGTTTCTTTTCTATTTATATCAACTACATGAAAAACTTACTTGTAAGATGTAGCTCTGCAATAAAAATTTTTTAAAAAAAATGCTTAAATCATAAAGACCTTCACAGATACATAATTATGGTTAGAAAAGTGCAGGAAAAATGTGTTTTTCAACTTTCAGACATGCTTATACTCATATTCCCATACCAACAGTTATATATTTCATATCCTTAGATAGCCTTTATTCTATGACATATAGTGTATTGTTTTAGCATAGTTTGTAGCTGTATTAACCTATATGTCAGCTTCTTAAAAGAATATCTTAAGGTTTGCTGCATTTTGAAACTTAGCTTCTCTTTAGGTCAGATGGGCAAATGGCAGTTTGTTTGTTTGTTGGGGTAGTTTAATGTCCAGTCAACCACACAAGGTTCTTTCCAGACTGCACAAGGCAATGCTTTTCAGCTTATGGGTGATTGTATCTATGATATGATTAAGATGGAACCTTCCACCAGGTGGGATACCCTATTTGTTCCGAAAAGTGGCAAGGGGTCTTCCATGTGCAATGTCCTATAGAGAGGAAACCACACACCCGGCCTTTGATGACCCTGGTGGGGGCACAGGGTGGCCCATGGACCCCAGAATCTTAGATCCTTTCTTAGATTTTATCTATCAGTTGGCATTCTCAAAGGAATTGCATGATCTTTTTACTTTCGGTGTTGTTAAACATGTCCTTCAACGATGTTCTGTTTGGAGATGCCTCTTGCGACTATCATCCATCTTCTTACACTTCAATATGATGTGCTCTACTGTTAGTTTGGTGTTACATTGTTGATAAATGGGAGCACCTTCACTTTTCAAGAGGTGTTCATGTGTCAGCCTGGTATGGCCTATCCAAAGACGTGCCAGTTTCTACTGTTCTGACCTTGTCAGGCACTCTCTTTTGCTTTTGTCACTTATCTCTTCCAATTTTGGTTGGACGGAGTGCAGAAGATTCTTTCCTGTTTGTTCCAGTCGCTTTGCCCCTTGAATTGAACATGTGTTTTGCTTAGTGGCAGCAAGTCTGTATGTGGAATTCTAGCAACCTCAGAGTCTAGGGCCAAAGCCCTTTTTGCTGCTCTCCATGATCCAATCTTGTCCACCAGAGATTCTAATGTAACTAGGTAGCCAACAGAAGATCACTTCTTTTCCAAGCTGTTTCAGGTTGGTGTGACTTTACTGGAAATCTCTGATTATGGGATCGTTAGGCTGATATTGTTGGATAATTTGTAAACAGGACTTTCAGTTTGAGAAGATGATGATTGTTTGATTATTTCAGTAGATTAATGTCTGGTCAACCACACAAGATTCTTCCCAGACTGCACAAGGTAATGCTCTTCAGCTTATGGGTGATCATATCTTTGAGATAATTTAGAAGAAACCTGCCACCAGGTGTGATACTCTACTCATTTCGAAGAGTGGGATGGGGTCTTTCGTGTGCAATGTTCCACAGAAAGGAAACAACACACCTGGCCTTTTATGACCCTGTCGGGGGCACAGGTTAGAAGATTATGAACTTTCTGTGTCCCAATACTTTGACCCAATCTAGTCCACATGCAAGAGCACATGCTTCAGCAGTCAAATTGCTGGCTTGGCCATGAAGGGCACCAGTCAGGTCCTCATATTCTGTATTATTTGTACTGCATAACCTACTATATTTCCTTCCTTGGAGCCTTCAGTGAAGATGGGGAAATGATCACTGTATTGGTCCTGCAGGGCTCAATATTCATTCCTGAATGCAGGGGGTTAATTTTATTCTTCTTGTCATTGTATAGTTCCAGGATGACCACATGCTTACTCTGCAACCATGGTGGGTTCTTGGGTGGTCTTATTTCTCTGATGATGTTCAAAGGTATATCTGTTTCTCTGATCATGGATTTAACAGAGGTAGAGAATGGTTTGGCCACCCTTTGATTCACCCAGAACAGCTCGCTCTTATGTGTCCGGAATATGGTACCATGTGTTCTCTGTCAGCTTTGACCTTTATTGCATATTGTAAGGACAATTTTTCCTGCCTTAAATGTAAAGGTGGAACATCGGCCTCTATGTTTAGGCTTTTGCCTGGTGCATATTTGTAGACCCTGGTTTTGGATGGGGTTTAGTCTAGATCCAAGTAGGATTTCCCTGCTGACTGGTATACAAAAGAACCATAATCCAGCCTTGACTAGATGTACGGTTTGTACAGGGTCAGCAGGATCTCTTGGTCAGCCACCCATTCTGTGTTTGACAGTACTTTTAAGAGATTCATAGCCTTTAGGCATTTTCTCCTTAAGTATTCAATGTGAGGTTTGGAGGATAGGATCTTGTCATAGATCATTCCCAAGAACTTCACCTCCTCCCCTGCAGTTCAGTATCCTTGAGATGGAGTACCGGATTTTCCACACGCCCCTTTCCATGACAGTAGTGAATGCATGTAGTTTTGTTTGTGGAAAATTTTAAACCATTTTCAGTACTCCATCTGTCAAGGAGATTCACTCCCTGTTGTAGTTTTCTTTCTATTGTTGTCTCTTGTCTTGATCGGTAGCATATGACAAAGTCATGCACATAGAGACTGCAGTTGAGGAATTTCTGCAGGAACTTTGTCATGCTGTTGATTTGTACACCCATTTCCTGGTCAACTCTCTGTGACAGTTTGGTACCAAGATTTATGCTAAATGTTCGGCTGGCAAGGAAATTGGAAATGAATATTGGCAGTCTGCCAAGCAGTCCCATTAAAAGCTAGTTTTTCTGGACCATGTTTACTTATTTTGGATTACTTTTCTTATGTGATTACATTTTTTAACAACATTGCAGCAACATCATGATATAGAGTTGTAATCACAACATTTTTTTCCACATGATTGCAGCAACATTGTGAAATAACCTAAAAACAACATATAGGTGGCAGCACTGTTTAAAATGTTACATATTTCAAAAAGGTTTTTGGAAAAGAGAAAATTTAGGTAAAATGTTAACCACAATAGTATTCAGTTAAAATTATTCAATAAATTGTTCTGAATGAGGTCATTAGATTTCTGTTAACCCTATAAGGATGCCAGTATATCTCAGGAATTGCCATCTATTGACACTTGTATCTCTCAAGCATCACCAGGCCTAAATGCCAGATGCCTCAGATACATAGCACATATGTCAGAATTGTGAATTTGATACTCAATGAATATCATACATATTTTTTCCCCATCTCAAAACACTGAAATGGACTATAGTATGCTCTATCTGACTATTATCATATGGAAAATAATTATCTCTATTCATGGTTTAGCTTGTTATTGGTCTGAATTAAAACTTAATGCTATCAGTGGCATCTAGATTGGGGATTCCTTGGGTGAATTGGTGTCCATTTTGTCGGATGTGAAAAATTAGTGCTGTCTTGAAAGGGTTAATGATGTAACAAAACCATATTGCTAGGAGTGGAATGTCAACAGTTATTGGGGTTACACACTTTTTCTATACATCCTGAACATTATAGACCCTTTGTAGCACTGAGGGACTAATTGTAAATGCAACGGGACATAAACCGAAATCATCTAATCTTAATAGAAATTAAGGTTGGTTTTCTGAGTGTAAAACAGGCTCTGGAAAGAAGATTAGGTGATCATGAATGAAGCTGGTTTTTAATATTATAAATTATATCATACAACATCCTATATATACACAAATAAGGTGGTGATAATATAATAATATATCATTTCAAATGAATAAGGGATGGGTTTGGTATCTCTTAAATAAACATAAAAAGGTCTGTAGCACCAATATATTGTACTTTTCTATGAGAATTCTTGCTGTACCTATAAATACATCAAGGTTGTGAAAAGGTTGTAAAATACAATACAACGTTGTTCTCCATGTGGTTGCAACTGTTCTGGGAGTCCACATTTTAATGTTGTGACATCGCAAATCTGCAACATTGTTACAACCTAAGTGCAACGTTGTAGCAATGTTGTAACAATGTGAAATTGTTATCTGGGTAACCTAAATAGAATGTCTCCCTTCTATAGAACTCAATTGAACCTATGATTTCATATAAGGTTGCTGAAAATGTTGAACATTCACTTTAAAGAGAGGAGCCAGTGAAATTTTAGTTTTGTAAAATTCTCATCTTATACTCTAGATATGCTGCCTAAATATAAATACAAAACAATTCCATAACTATGAATTGATATCTAGCATGGAAAACATTGCCTTTATATCAGATCACACATTGAAACCCCTGCACACCTTACAAAGGACGTCTGTTTGTGACATCACATAAAATGACAGTTAAATTCAAATTTTGAATTTCTAAATTCCATGAAAATTATATTTTTTCACATTTTCTTTTATAGTTTGTTTAATTTTGTCATATTAATCTCTTTTAGACTTATATAAAACATCCTATATATACATAAGTCATAGTGTCCCAATTTGAAACCAAGCATGTCTCTTCCCAGCTAACAATTTCAAGTTGTGACAACGTTGCCACAATGTTGCACTGAGGTTGTAACATTGCAAATTTACATTGTCACAACATAAAAATGTGGACTGCCAGAAAGGTTGCAGCAACGTTGTGCACAAAGTTGAATTATTACCAATTTACAACCTTTACACAACCTTGTGAACTATAGAGAGTTAATTTTCTGTCGTATATGGTGTACGTAATTAGTCATAATTAATTGTAGATAATAGCTAGCTCCAAACACAGTCTCCTCCTCATTCTACTGCTGTTGTCCAATACATAATTATAGTTCCCACATCATGACGTAACACTCATGTGAAAGGTTGTTCTTTATTAATATTCTCCTGTGTATTGCCTTTCCATGACAAGATCTCAATTGACATGATCAGCTCCAAGGAAGGAATCCCCTTAAACACATTCAGTCACCGCTCCCGCCTTCTAGCGCAGTCTGACTGCCTCTATTCCAAACAACAGGACTCAGCTTTTAAGACCGAACCTTTCCAGGATGGTTACTCACTCAACGTTCAGCTGACTCTGACTGGCTAGAGCGGCGTACGCACCTTTAGTATGATACGTCACACTTTGACTCCTCCTTCAACCCCCTACTTTGACAGAGAGTTATGGCTTTTGACACATGTGCTGTTCTAATGCTAACGCTATCAAGCCTACACAAATATGGACTGGCCACCCGCGTCGGTACACTTAATATATCTTTGGGTTAACCTCAAATTTTCATAGAAAAATATTATATGTTTAACACTCAAGAATATTATTCAATATCTTTCCTCAAGAGGTACTGACCCATCCTTGAAACATTGGAAATGTTTTTTTTTATCACATTAATATTTGTGTAGATTTATATACCATATATTCAAAACAAGCTTTAATCATGATCACCTAATCTTCTTTCCATAGTGGATTTATACCCAGAAATCCAATCTTTATTTCTATCAAGGTTAGGTCATGTCAGGTTAATGACCTGTTGCTTTTACAATTAATCCCTCAATTCTACAACGGGTCTATCATGTTAAGGATGTGTAGAAAAGGTGTGTAAACTCAGTGAGTGTTGAAATCTCACTCCGATAGATCATTGCTGCAAATTGCAATCAAAAAAATCTAGTTGCTCTAACATTTTTCAAAGAAATCCTCATAATTCTTACAATTCTTGATCAATTTCAATCATCTTGGTATCATTCTAAAGCCAGGAATACGTATAATACAGATCTGGTGAAATGTGTTCCAATAGAATATTCCAAATGATATTGAATGTTTGGAATGTTCTCCAAAATTTGCCAATTTTTTTTATTTTTCCTGACTTCTATCAACTTAATCTAAATAGAATATTCAATTTACATTTTATTTCAATTCTTTAAATATGGAGTTGAGAGAATTAAATTTTGACAATTCATTCACCTATATGCAAGCATAATTCAGCAAATGAACAGAGGGCTGAGGCGAAATCATGAAATATCAGCATTTTGCACAGATTTTTCTAATAAGCCATCTGGGTGCTGAGCAGTCATTTGAATTCTTTTATAGACCTTGTGCAGATGTGGTCACATGACCACTTTTTGGTGATCACTATGTTCTCAGGCCCATAGCCAATATAACAAAAATATGTTTCCTGTGTGATTATGAACGGTGACTTGTGATGATTCTCAATCGATCACCAATATGGCGCCGGGTCAATTTTGGGATAGTGAGTGAGTGATGGATGTTTTATGGCATACCGACAGCCAAGGTCATTTTCATGGCAGAAACAAATTGGGATGAATTCTGCCTTTGGTGATCGTATGTATGAGAAGAAGGTGACAGGGGGAGCAAACAGCAGAGGATCAAAACCTGGTATGGCGACCAAAAATCTTTCACGAATATTCGTGGTAATAATTTTGTGCCTCAAGAACCTAGGGTGTGTCCAGAAAACATTCTCGAACCTTTTTGAGTGTTCACGAACCTTCTGAAACATGCAAAATGACCTTAATAAAGTATTTATCTGAGTGTAAATTACTTTATCTTATCTCTGAGAAGAACATTAGAGTGTAATGAAATAGTATGGAAATTGAAAAAATTGGTAAAAAAGTAATACATGGGATTCGTGACCACGAATCCTTCACAAACCAAAGATTTGGAATTGTGACTATTTATTGAATTTAGGATTCGTGAATTTTTTTTGGTCGCCCCCCCCCCCCTCGAAATCAATTTTGCTGTACCTAATCCCTTAGTGAACCCAGCACCAAATGGGAATTTAACCCCAAGAACCATAGGACAGTGCTAGGTCCCCCCTATCATTGCCGTATATGATCAGCAGGGGCAACTGGGGCCATTTTGGGATATGTGACGTCATCTGCACAACTTCTATAGAATGTTTGCTTATTTCTTGCCTATTTTTGTTGTATCTTTTTATACGGTTATCTATTATAACTATTTAATGGGTTTTTTAATGGGAAAAATATTACATTCATAACAGTTTGTGAGAGTAACATGTACTTATGCACCATGATAATGTCCAACTATATGTGCTTGTATCTTACCAAACACAGCATGATTTGCATGTTTGGGTTGCTCTCAGGGGTTGTAGTATCATTTTGTCTTTTTTCATGCTTATTGATATCAAAAGGTTGATATTTAGTCACAGATAAAAGTCAGATTTTACATTTGCTTTATTCTATAGCTATAAAGCTTATTGATATTAGTTCATTCCATAATTTGATCAATCAGGCTTTGAAATAGAAAATATTAGTTTTCAAACATGGTACTTTAATTTCACATGTAATGTGCATAATTGGCAAAGTTTTGTATGTATTCCAAGGATAATTTGTCAATTTAAAGGATGGAAAATAGTTTAAATTATCTGAAAACAAGTACCCAAACGAATTATCGATTTGATAGTGGTTTAGAAAACCAAAGAGCTCCGGGCATTCAATTTTATATAGATATACTAGAGATGTGGTTCGGAAATATCAGCAAAATCCCATGACAATGCTATGACATTGCCATGACAGTGTCATGATATCATCATGATAATGCCATGACATTCCCATGACAATGCCATGACGATGCTATTACATCCCCATGACAATTCCATGACATCCTCATGACATCCCCATGACAATGCCATGACATCCTCCTTTACCCTCTTCAACCTTTTGATGCCCATGGTGAACAGGCCTATCATTACTTAGTCCTTGCTTCCAATACCCAATCTATACTTCCGCCAATGAATGTTGACCATTAGGATCAAACAGACACAAACATGCTCAACTTTTCAAAAATAGTACAACTTATAAGGGAAACACTATACATGACCATATTTGGAAAGTTTTCACTCCCTGAGCAGATGCTTGGGGTGACCTAGATTCGAAAATCTCCATAAGAGCCAATACAGTGTTGCCACTATAAGAACATGAAAAATCCGGGAAAATGCTAAAACAGACTTTCCAGATTTTAATCCGAAAAAAAACGGACTTTCAGCAGGAAGAGATAAATGCATATAATAACATATCATGCAAATTCTGACATGAAAAGTGGTTTCAGAAATACTATCTGTTGCCTAAGAATGCAAATGTAATGTTTATTTTCCTGAAAATTACTTATGTCTGGAAATATGGCTGCAGTCAAAAATCCGGAAATCCGGAAAAAGAAGGAAAAGTGGCATCTCTACAATACTATAACTTCACATTCTCCAAGCACAAATGTCCTGATTCTGCCATTAGCAAGATTTTCGACTGCTTGTACCTGGAGAGTGTGTGTATTGAAGCTACCAGCGACAGAGCTTGTTCCAGGCCTAAAAATATGATTTATATCTCCAGGAATTACTGATCCCGAAGGTATCGAGGATGATCCCGGAGAATCAAAGGAAAGTTCCTCAGTACATTTATCTATCATAATAATTGATGACACTTTTTCCTATCAATGTTCAAAACCTTGGAAAACGCTTAAATATGTCCTTTGATTGCTATTTGCTGCAATGATCCATAGCAATAGGTTTTTTGTGGAGATCTTTAATAGGAATCTAATGAACTTATTCAGAACAATTTACTAATTCATTTCAATTGAATATTATTTTTAGATTATTATAAGACTCATCCTAAATTACTTATTTCAAAACAGCGTTTTTGAAACATGCAACATTAAAACAACCAGCAACCAATGTTTCCTCTCAGTGTTACAAAATATTGCAAATTTCAATAACTGTTGAAATACATTGTAGGGGTATAGCTGAAGTCTTTGGAAAAGTATAGTGAAATCTAGCTCAAACTTCATGATACGGCCATATATTTTTAAGGTTGCGTGCCAACAGTTAAATGATTATAAACATATTCTCAACAGGGAGATATTAAAAATTCCCAAAGCTCCAAGGATTCTTCCATTTGTGCCCCATACCTGGGGAATTAAGGGTTGATGGGGTTAACTGGTAAGCATTTGATTTATCATGTGTAACACCTAAATAGCAAATATTCTCATTAGTGAGGTCTGTTAAGGTCATTATTTTGTGAATTTAACTATCAGGAAGAAGGGGTTAAGGTATTGTGTAGAACACATGATTTATATCAGTTTTGAAGAAGGTTCTATATGGTGATGATATTCCTTTTTCTGTTGCTATGATAACTTGCTAAACAAACTTCTATGGTCCCCCCCCCCCCCCCCCCCGACCCAGATGACCGACTCTGGATCCGCCCCTGCAATATATCACTCTACACTAATCTGCTAGGTAGTGAACAGCAGTATCGTTCTGATTGGCTGACGTGCCACTTCTCTTCATGTTATTCATGCTAATCTACTAGATGGCATCAACATAATTATATGTGATTCATGAGTGAAATACCCAGCAGATGGTGTGGGGGTCATGTTTGGTCTTTACATCAAAAACTAAAATTGCTTTAGTAATTCTTTTTTTAATCAATTAACCATACTCAATTACAAGAATTGATCTTCCGTATAGGTGTTATACAATTAGTAGAACTAATTGTAATCGTGAATCAAGTGCCAAAGTCTCAAATTATTATGTAAATCGAGTCATTTATAGGTCCTTGCTAGCTATTGTTGGGGAACATCGCTTTTGTACGAATGAAACATCTAGTACTTAGTTTTTGCTTTATGTTTGCTAGAATTAACCGTCAATCATTAGTTTAACCTATTTTTTCCAGTGTTGGAATGCACACCGTCCTGAAGAACTCAGAAACGAGATATTGCAAGAATTGAAGATCATTGAACTGGATGACAAGACTCTGTGGATTGACGTGGATGACATCGGGAGACTAGAGAGTTCTTCCAAGGCGAAGCTGGGCAGTCTATGACGTACTCTTTGTGTGCAGAGCACAAGGTTACATTCAACTATTGGGCCACAACTGAGCCACTTATCTTGAAAAGTGTATCATAGAAAATGTATAAAATGGTTATCGTTATCATTAATGCAATTTATAATTATAAATGGAATTTTGTAAGTTTAGGATATTTCTTTTATTGTGTACCGGTTCCGTAACATCGGTTCGATTTATTGTATTGTATCTAGGATGGACATAGACAGGCAATAGAGTAGTGCTTGGAAGTTTAAGTTATGAGATGAACCTCAGTGCTTTTCTACAAATAATAACTGTTGTTGCATACATTCCCTGCTATATGTTCTCTTATGTATAGTGTGGCTAATCGGCTGCCATCCACTAGTCAATGTCTCATAGCATAGGGGATTAAAGACCGGTCGGTCAGTGTTGGTTAAGGCTCCCGGCCTCCGTCAAGCTATGTTGACTTAGGCCAGGGTGATGGTTGTATAAACACTAATACGTTGACAAACCCATGTATAATCGTCAAATACAGGCCTGCCGACCTGAGATGGCTCATATTGTATGGCTAGAGGCGTTTTTGAAAGTCCGCGTATGTAAGTATTAGGGAGGTTTAGATATTGGCACGTCTATTCTTTTATGTATTTAGTTTTCATATAATTATATCTTTCTGCTTCCCCTCCCGGCCCTCTACTCCCACCCCCGGCCGTCTGCTTCCCTCCCGGCCCTCCTCTTCCCCTCCCCCGGCCCTCTGCTTCCCTCCCGGTGCGTGTTTAGGGCCATGATAGTCAACGCATTTTATCGTTGTATAAACAGCCCACATCCAGGGGGACGGATGGACCGACGACCTAATCCCTCGCAAACAAAACATAACCGGATTAGCCTCCATCAACACTATGCTAGTGAGCACCCTAGCTAATCCACATCAATAACTCTATAATTATGATCTCAATTAGAATAGCAAGCGAATGAAAAAAAAGGACCTACAGTTAATGAGTCTTACTTCAAATTTTCATTTCGATTGAAATTTGTACATATCGCTTACATTATAATCTGAAACAGTTGTTTATGATGTTGAATCCATGATGATAATAAACTTTAAGGAGAACTAATATATCCCAGAATTGTTTATTGAATTTCTTACAACGGTAAAGAATTAAATACACAGTATGATCAAACATGATGATAGCATTAAAACAAACGTTATCTACATGCATAACTATGATTTCACAAAGAGCTCTATATAGATATTTGTTTAACACAATAACACGAAGTGACTACGAAATAAAGTCAGGTCCGACACTTTCTAAAATCAGCCATAAAGAATTCATTTACACGCAAAGTACTAATGTATATATCTAAGCAAATGAATTTGAGACTAAATACACTTATGCTTGGAAAAACAATGCTGCTGCTTAATAGTTCTGTTCAGGTAATCAGACCAACCTATATAATTGTCCCGGTCATATGTTTTCCGTAACGTTTGTCTTAAAATATTATTATTCAATTGAAATGTCTAAATCTGTCAGAAAACGTGGTTTGGGAGATGCCGATGTTGTAGGATGGAATAAGTTACTAATTTTGTGGCCCTATCCTAAGTTTTTTCAGGATTTCTTGCCCGCCAAAATATTAAGATGCTGAATAATGGATCAAAAGATCATGGGACAGCATATAGACGATCAGGACATGTATTTCAGATGATAAGAATTCTTTTAGATGATGTTTTTAAATGAAAACTTTTGTTCGAACTATGTTAACAGTTACATAAAAACAACAATTTTTGGAAGGCCTTATCATGTGAAAAAGTAGGGCCATGAATGATAGGGCAGAACAACGAACAAAACGACACAGCAACATGTTTAGCAACTTCTGTAGCCTATCGATTACTTACAAATAGTCAATTCTGTTGTAACATTTCGTGATAAAATGCTAACTGACACTTACATCGAAGATGAGAAAGTAAAATAACTGTGTTTATATATGTTTCAAAAGATGTTGGGGGTCTTGGGGATTCAAAGCTCCCAGACGCTAATCTTGTGAAACTAACGTTAGCAGGTATACAGGATAACTATAGAGAAATATAGAGTGTAGGAATATACGGAAATAATTGATATCAACCCGACATAATGCACCAGTGTTTCCTAAATACACCTATTTATTTGGCCTTGTAATCACTAAAATGATTGTTCAATATCTCCTTTGATATAGATTACCAATGATATATAGTCCAGAGACTGATTTGACCGGTGATATATTTGGACATGTGATCCAACGGCCTTTGGTCAGAGAAAAATTGATAGGGTGGCCATGCATAAACTTATTAATACAGCAGTGACCGTTGATCAACATGTATCAATGTAAGTTAGCTAAGCTAACGCTTGTCCCAGGTTTGTAAAACGAAAGCCTAGTTCATGGTGTTGCAGTTCCTAAATATTAGCAAACAGCCAGGTTCCCCTCCACCCAAAAAAAAGGTATATCTGTTGGATTTTGCAACTCGGATTCCAAAAGAGTTGTGGCCTATACTGCTGACTACTATCAACTAATGTTGACATAATTATCTGACCATTTATTAGGAAATGAAAATATTTGATAACATAGAATCAAGGACATGCGACCTTAAAGCATACTTTTCATGAGTTAGTTTTGTTACAATTTTGATAGGTGAATCACCTTACCTGAAAGAGCTGGCAAGGTCTCAAGGAATATACTCAAACGTTAATCAATAGGTTTTTGCATCTGCGAGTGAAGTTAGCACTCAAAGCCTCATCCATCAGATATCAAAGGTTAATCTACAGCACTAGAGTCGGTTTCCCAACTTGAGTCATCATCATCCAACTGATGTTCATCTTCATGGGCTATTCCAACAGGGCATGAGTTACTCCGTTTTTGGTCAATTCCGAAAGCGATGTCTGTAAGCGAGGGTAAGCTACTTCCTCCCTGCCTGACGCTGGAGAACGTATTTGGAGGATTTTGGTCCCTTGATTCATTTGGTTCGGCCACAGTCATCCTACGCTCAAATAACCTTCGTCTCAAAACCTGTGCAAGTGAAGTATGATGATCATGTACTGATGGAACACAGGTCTCTTGTCTGGTCTCGTGATGTGGCCCGGGTAGGATGTAAGGTATGGTTTGAGATTGCTGTTCAGATATTGTAATTTCCTGAAACTGCTGAGGATTAGAATGGAGATCACTGCTTGTTAGATCAAGGCCGCTAACTTGAGATTGCTGACCAACCCTCAGATTGGAATCACTTACATGGTTGTCAGATAACTCCCTCAAAACGTCCTGTCCATATGAGTTAAGACCACGCACAGAAATGTCTGCTTCATGGGTTGATGATACAGGAGGCAGGACAGTTGGTTCTTGGAGCTGAGGTAATTGCTGGGTCTTATGATACATGGAATTGGGATCACGGAAGGACGCAATAGGTTGCTCTTGTGTTGTCTCCTCTTCCCTTGGCCCAGCTGAGATGTGTAATTGGTGTTCAGACATCATATTGTCCAGAAACTGCTGAGGATAGGATTGGTTATCATAGCTTCTTGGTACAAGGCCACTTGCTTGATACACCTGGTCAACCCTCAGATGGGAATCACTTACATAGTCGTCAGATAACTCCCTAAAAACGTCCTGTCCATATGAGTTGAGACCAATCACAGAAATGTCTGCTTCATGGGTTGATGATACAGGAGGCAGGACAGTTGGTAATTGCTGAGTCTGGTGATAGGAGGTATTAGGATCATGGTAGGAAAGAACAGGTTGATTTTGTGTTGTCTCCTTCTCCCTTGGCCCAGCTGGGGTGTGTAATTGGTCGTCAGAAATCATACTGTCCTGAAACTGCATAGGCTGAGATTGGTGAACACTTCTTGGTTCAAGGCCACTTGCTTGAGACAGCTGACCAACTCCTGGACGAGAATCACTTACATGGTTGTCAGATGACCCTCTTGAATAGTCCTGTACATAAGGGTATAGACCCACCAGAGATACGTCTGCTTCATGGGTTGGTGATGATGGAGACAGGACAGTTAGGTCTCTGAGCTGAGATACTATCTGAGACTTGTGATGAGAGGTATTAGGATCATGGAAGGAAGGAACAGGTTGATTTTGAGTTGTCTCCTCCTCCCATGGCCCAGCTGGGGTGTGTAATTGGTCGTCAGAAATCATACTGTCCTGAAACTGCATAGGCTGAGATTGGTGAACACTTCTTGGTTCAAGGCCACTTGCTTGAGACAGCTTACCAACTCCTGGACAAGAATCACTTACATGGTTGTCACTGTCAGATGACCCTCTTGAATAGTCCTGTACATAAGGGTGTAGACCCACCAGAGATATGTCTGCTTCATGGGTTGGTGATGACGGAGACAGGACAGTTAGGTCTCTGAGCTGAGATACTATCTGAGACTTGTGATGAGAGGTATTAGGATCATGGAAGGAAATGACCGGTTGATTTTGTGTTGTCTCCTCCTCCCCTGGCCAAGCTGGGGTGTGTAATTGGTCGTCAGAAATCATATTGTCCTGAAACTGCGTAGGCTGAGATTGGTGAACACTTCTTGGTTCAAGGCCACTTGCTTGAGACAGCTTACCAACTCCTGGACAAGAATCACTTACATGGTTGTCACTGTCAGATGACCCTCTTGAATAGTCCTGTACATAAGGGTGTAGACCCACCAGAGATACGTCTGCTTCATGGGTTGGTGATGACGGAGACAGGACAGTTAGGTCTCTGAGCCGAGATACTATCTGGGACTTGTGATGAGAGGTATTAGGATCATGGAAGGAAATGACCGGTTGATTTTGTGTTGTCTCCTCCTCCCCTGGCCAAGCTGGGGTGTGTAATTGGTCGTCAGAAATCATATTGTCCTGAAACTGAGTAGGCTGAGATTGATGAACACTTCTTGGTTCAAGGCCACTTGCTTGAGACAGCTGACCAACTCCTGGACAAGAATCACTTACATGGTTGTCAGATGACCCTCTTGAATAGTCCTGTACATAAGGGTGTAGACCCACCAGAGATACGTCTGCTTCATGGGTTGGCGATGATGGAGACAGGACAGTTAGGTCTCTGAGCTGAGATACTATCTGGGACTTGTGATGAGAGGTATTAGGATCATGGAAGGAAAGAACCGGTTGATTTTGTGTTGTCTCCTCCTCCCCTGGCCAAGCTGGGGTGTGTAATTGGTCGTCAGAAATCATACTGTCCTGAAAGTGAGGATAAGATCGGTGATCACTGCTTCTTGGTTCAAGACCACTTGCTTGAGACAGCTGACCAACCCTCAGACGTGAATCACTAACATTAATGTCAGTTGTCCCTCTTGAAATGTCCTGTCCATACGAGTGTACACTTATTACAGGGGTATCCAGTTCATGGGTCAATGATGTTGACGACAGGACAGTTGGTTCTAGAGGAGGCTGTAATGGCTGGTACTGGTGATAGGATGTGAACACCAAGCTACCGTCTGATGACTGCTGAGCCTTACTAAGATAATCGTTAAAAGATGGGTTAGTAGTAGTGCTGGTCTGATTCAGACTAGGGATAAGTAGATGATCAGGTTCTTTTGGTCCTGAGTCCTGACAATCTGTGTAGGCATTACTTGGAAATGGTGGAAGCCATGAATGGGTTGAACTCTGGCTATTCCGGCTTGCTTCACTCAGAATAGCCTCCCCAACACTCATCTGAGAGACTTTTGTAGTTACTGGCATTGCACTACTGAACGTATTTATACAGTCATCAACGGGCACTAGATGAGAGCTTCTCTGAAGCATTTCTGAGTGATACCTGACAGCTTCAATTGAAAGTCTCCGCCATTGGTCTGCGCTTTTTCTTGCCTGTTCAGTAAGATATGCAAGGGGGTCTCTCGGTTTTTGGTCCTCGCTGCTGCTGCTTGTGGTTGTATCGCTAGTACCACTTTCAGTCTCCCTAACAGTTTCTTCATTTTCAGTTCTGCTGCCTACTTTGTCCCTCTTTGCCTCAGATTCAGTGCTGCTGCTATAATCTTCCCCACTAGGACCCTCGTGCAACAAGTGGAAAGGAGATGCCTTGGCTGACTGGTAACTTTGCAAGGCACTGCCAACATGGATAACCTTGGCTTCAGATAGACTCCTTTGGTTCAGATCTGCCACAAGTTTGTTCAGCTCAGTCTCTGTTTCCTCAGCAACACTTTCCCAGTTGTTTTCGTTGTTGGTAGCTAAATCAGAATTTGAAGATCCCGGGTCCTGTTGTTGTGTGAATGAACTTATCTGCTCTGTCCCATGTGTAATGAAAGAAGACACTGGAGTCTGCCAATCAGCTTGCTCAGGTAAGTCAGCAATACGTGAAGATACAATGTTAGCCGAGTCTCTCTGCCCCAGTCCCTCTAGTGAAGCAATAGGAGATGACACAATGCTGATCAAATCTGGCTCCACCTCTTCTCTTTTAGACTCTTCAATTCCTGAGGGAATGTCTTTCACAGGGACCAGTTCAGCTGCAAGTGTAGTAGTATAGCTAGCTGTTGTGATTTTAAAAGGCGATTTTGATTTCATGAACTGCAAAACCTTTGGGCCAAGAGGGGCTGTAGGCATCTCCCTCAGTACTCCATCAGCGTCTGTCACAAGGTGGACACTGCCATCCTTCCTTTTTGTAAACATTCTAAAATTAATGCCGTTTTTACTTCTCTCACAAAATCCCCGAAGAGTTGTATCTCTGAAAAAGTTAAAAATGTCAACAATTAGATAGACACTCCCTATAGAAAAGTAGTTTCTCCTCAGATTTAGAAGAATCTATTATGTAATGATATTTTTTTTAAATGCGAAATTCCACATTTCCATGGAAGTCTTAAATGCCTGGGTTTTTTGATTAGATAAATATACTCAGAAAAGACAGCCTCTTATCGAAATGAGATAATATAATCTTTTTTTCTGGTAGACTTATTCTTGAAATGTCTATATTTAGTTGGAATATGGATTAGCTACTTTTTATTGAATGGAAATTAGGGGGTCTTTGCCTTTGGTCTAATTTTCTTAGAAAACCTACGCATCTGTTTATACATTTTGACATAATTTGTTATATATTTGAAAATGTTTATAAATGCATATGCATTTTTTCGAACACAAAAATAGCAGCGTTGGGTTTAGAATAAGGATTTTGTTACAAATAATGTCATGATTAATATTACTTAATGAAGTTTTGAATACCACCTTGCAGTGTGTTGTATGATGACGCCGGGCGAAAAATTATAAATATTGAGAAAGATACAGGCCAAAATGTATAACGAGCCGCGTGATACCCTATAGTACAGCCTCATATATAATTGCTGGGAAGCTGCACAGTATTCATGCATGTGTACAAATGGCCCATTTGCCCTTACGGTCTTCCTAAAAGGAAGTAAATTAACTCTTATACTATAAGATCAACTTGTAGTCAATTCTTATATTATCTAGTTCCAACAGATTATGGGTTCATGTATAGGGTTTCCAATAATCATATTTTGATAACAAAAGGTCCATATCAAGATAATTTCATTGCCTACCCGGTATACTTTGCTGCGGCAACACACAATCCCATTGCAAACAAGCAAGACATAATGACGACACCTCCTACGACAGAGAGTGCTATCTCGTCTTCATCTGGTGTTATCTCCAATGTGGCTACAAGAAGATAAATGGTTTAGAAGCTGTAATTAAATCTATGGAAACCGTTGCCCAAAGAGAAATATTACATCCAAAAGCCAACCAGCAATCACAACAACCGTTATCTGTGATTTCAGTTAACAAACATGAATTTCATAAATATCACTGAAAACCTAAGCCTTGGTCTTCAAAACCTCGTTTTCTAAATTAGTCAAACTAAGAATATTCTAGTTAAACATGAAATATATCTTCAGAAATTTTAGGAGATGACCCCCCGACAACCGGGCCTTACCCAGATATGAATATTTTAGGGCAAAACAAATTGTCCATTATTTTATGAAGTTGACAGCACCGCCATACATACACACATACATACATACATACATATATATATATATATATATATGATATAACACTCACCCAATCTAAAAACGTCCACATCAGGAAGAATGATAAAAGAATTGGCAAAGTGTCTGTGTCCATTGGAGTTTGCCACAAGACAGAGGTAAGCACCCTCCCTCGGCCGACGGTACCCCACTGGCTTCAGACGAACGATACTCTCGGGCTCTTCACCAGGTACCTGCGAACAAGCCAAATGCGTTCTCTTGGTACAAAGACAGTTTGAGAAAACGAAAAGTTCGTCCATTGGAATTAAAGAGACAATAGATTAAGTTAGAATTCCAATTCAAATGACGAATCATCAAATTTAGAAAACATGTGCAAACTTGCAGTCACCGTAACATGCCTGCGAGATAATGAGATATGTTTGAACGGTTTTAATAATTTAGTGGGTAGATCCAAACGACTCTGTGGTGACATATAAATGGAGTTAGTTTTATTGTTCGGCTATCATCATTGCTTTATAATATACCTCATTATCTGTGACATTATTTCCTGTTGTGAGTATTATCATTTTTTGAACCCGGCGTTTCGACAAGTGGCTCTGAGGTTTGCATTATCGGCGCCGAGGTTTGCATTATCTGGGTATCGGTAATTTTGCTGATCTTACCACTTTCATTTCATTTCAGATACAATTTAAAACCTTTGTTAAGACCTATTATTGGACAAATGTGAAATGGAAGTCCTTCTGAATGCCAGGCCTTAAAAGTTGAGAAAATCAATTTGAGAGTTTTACGACTTTTTAAGGCTTGCATTCGCAACCTGATGTAAGATGAAAAACGTGAGGACAACTCAAATTGAGATTGATTGACATTGCAGCAACCCTAAGGCCTAAAGAAATTTTTGTTGTGTTCAGGTAACCCGACCTACCCTAATTTTCTGGTTATCTTTTAGGATTTTTTCCCATTTCTTTTTTCAAAATCCAAAAGAATTGACCAGAAAAACATGGAACAGCATACAGATGCCCAGGGCATGTATTTTAGATGCTAAAAATAGTTTTTGAGGATGTTTAGAGTCATTACCGCGCACCGGGGAAATAAAACCAGAGGCACGAGTTTGGGAGAAATTAAATTTTATTATATAAGAATTTAATTTTGTGAATAATAATTATTTGATATTATTTATTAGAATATAAGAATAGGGTAATGGTTATAAGATAAAAAGGATGAGATGATGAAGGGTGGGTGGGAGGAAATTTGGATAAGGGAAGGGTGTGTGTATAGTGGAGGATTGTTGATGAAGAAGGAGGAAGTGTATATATGTGTATTGGTAAATGTTTTATGAGTTGTGTTTATTGGAATGATAAGGAAATAATAAAGATTGTGATTTCCACCAGGGGGCGCCAATGAGCCCAACTGCAGCCATACCACTGCATTTGGACCACATTACCGCGCACCGGGGAAATAAAACCAGAGGCACGAGTTTGGGAGAAATTAAATTTTATTATATAAGAATTTAATTTTGTGAATAATAATTATTTGATATTATTTATTAGAATATAAGAATAGGCCAAAAAGTGCCAAAGGTTATGGTAATATGGAATATATTATTTAGTGGAGAGGGAGGTGTGGTGGGGTTGAAATGAAGGATGAAAAAAATAAAAGGGGTATGTATAAGAGTCAATTATGGATTGAGTCCACGAGAGCTTTCGTGACTGTTCCAGTTTGGGTGGCGATATATGTTGTGTAAGTCTTTGACCTCCAGCCACCGTGCCTCTGTATGTCCAGTTCTGCGCACCCACGAGCGTGCGCCTGTGTTGCGGCTGTTTTCCGTATACTGTGCAGGGTGTACGTGCCAGAGTCCGCTCCTGCTCGAGCGAGAGCTGTGTCCCAGAGTTTCTTCACGAGTGATGCGGGCAGTGGGGCTCTGGTCCCCGGGAGCATTAAGAGTGGGTCGGAGTCTGTCCGGGTTGGGACCTTCTGCACATTGTCTAGTATCGCCGTAACAGGGCACGTCCGGTGGTCGCCAGTCCTTGGTATGAGCACATTCCGGCGCTGGTGAGTCTTTTGCATGTTTTTCGCCCATTTCACTGTCAGTTGGATGCCAGTAGGCACTACCTTCATGTCCGCCCTGGTCGGGTGTCGCATCGGGTCGTATGCGGATATGGCCGGCGGTGTTATTTCCGACTGCCTCATGGCCGCGTAGTACATGGCCAGCACGGCTGCCCTGACAGCCGTTCCTGTAGTGGACGTCGGCAAGTGTGTCAGTGCTGCTCTCATCATCTCGATGGGCAGTGCCGGCTTGACGCGTGGGATGTATGCTTTGTCCCGAGTAAACGCATCCAGAGCCATGCGCACCCTCGGGTGGTCGACCGAGTCCGTTGCCATGCCGGCCAGCCGCATGTATGTCCTGATGTGTGATATTTTGTTCCTGAGCGTCGCTGGGGCTGGTGTGTGTGACGCCGCGTACTCGAGGTAGGCACACACCATCTGATACGTCGGGGCCAATGGGTCCGCGCCGGCTCTCGCCATAAAGGCTATGTACGTTGAAACGGTCGACTCGTGGTTCCTGCGTGTTCCCGGGGCCCGGGCCTCCTCCTGTCGTGCAGCGGCTCTGATCATCAAGGCTCGCATTGCGAGATCTGTGGGGGGAGCACAACAGGGTATGATCAAGGAAGAATAGGCAAGGATGTCCACACTTTAAACTATAATGCTCTATCAGGGACGAGGCTTCCGCGTGGTGGGCGGGGCCGAGGTGTGCCCTACTGAGTGCGTCGGCGACGTGGTTATCCTTACCCGGAATGTGATCGTACGATAGTTCCACGTCCATGATGGCTTGGACCATCCACGCCGCGCGAGCGCACTCCTGGAGGACGGGGTTGCGGGCTCTGCCCGTCTGTAGAACTTGGACCGCGGCCAGATTGTCGCATCTGATCCTGATATGTCGGCCTCGGTCCTGTCGCGTCACAAATGTATGGAGTGCTATTACCACATTAAGAGCCTCCAGCTCTGTGATGTGTGTATCTCCGTTCGCCTGGTTGAAGAGCTGGCACCCATAGGCCCACTCCCCATCCGTGCCCCCAATGCCCGTAAGGCATGCGTCGACCAGGAGAACTTTGGACGGGGTGGCCGCTGGAATGACGGAGACTCCATTCCATTCATCTCCGAACTGAATAAACCAGGCCAGATCTCTCCTCATCTCCTCATTGATATCCAGACGATTTGACTTAGCCTCCCTGAGGGCGTTGAGCAGGCGGGAGACAAATGATCTGGCCGGTCGGACGCATTTGGCGATGAATAGGAGGTGTCCCAAAAGTGATTGGAGTTTACGTTTGGTGATGTACGAGTTGCGGTATGTGGCCTTAACACACGAGATGACCTCCTCCAGCTTACTCTGGGGTATGGAGAGCGTCATATTTTCAGCATCAATGACGACCCCCAACCACTTGACTTGTTTTGATGGGGGCTGAGCCTTTTCCTTTGCCTCGGGGAGCCCCAGCTCGCCGAACAACTGAGCTGCTCTCTGGTATTGTGAATTGGCCAGCTCCCTGTTCGGAGAAATGATAATGAGGTCGTCCAAGTACATATAGCATTTGATGCCCTCCGCACGGAGTATGTCCGTAATGCAATTTGCCACAGACTGCATATGAAAAGACGACGCCCTGGCGCCGAAGGGCATGGAGGTGTCACAATAGAATTTTGAGTCCCAGGCAAAACAGAGAAGGGGCCAATCAAGGGGGTCCGATGTAAAGTTTTTATACGCACGGGAGATGTCGATAGTTGACATATACGCCCCCCGTCCGATGCGCTCCAAGTCGCGCGCCAGCGCGTCCACTGTGGGGAGAGAGTGTGCGTATTCAAAACCGTAGACCCCGTTTTTTACGGTATATGCGTTAATTGAGTGTTGTTCCGGGAACGTCATGTCTGTGATGACCCTGCGCGCATCAGAATCCCCTTTTTGCCTTGTCATAAGGGGGGAGATGTGGCACCATGGTTCGAAGGGGGGGAGATCGAGGGGGCCCAACACGCCCTTAAGCCGGATCTCCTTATCGATGAACTCCTGTACCTGCACTGGGAATTGTGTGGCGCTAGGGTGGTTCTCCACGGTACCAATGTCGGAGACAGGACCAGCGTATCCAACGGGGAAACCGTATTTGACGAAGTCCAGGACGTTCTCCCTGTCTCCCAGCTCGCCCAGGTAGTGTTCCCATGCTGTGATGTTAAGGTTAGTGGGGATTGGGATACGGGCCCCCATAGCATTGGGCAAACCCGTGTCACGTACCACCGAGTATATACGTACCAAGTGATCCCCGACATTGGTGCCCACCATGCTTGGCCATTCCCGCCTACGATGCGCCGCCACTGCCTGGGGGCGGACATCGACCGGCTGGGCAAATGGGATGGTGCCCTCACAGAAACGTCTAATTTTTTCAAAGTGTGGGCCTACCGTCCGTTGTTCCTGTGTGCAGCTGGGAGTATGACCTCGCGCCTGTGTGGGGACATCAGTATCGATGCCCTTAACACTGCTGTGGTCGGTGGTTGTGTTCACTCCTTGCCGCCCTTGTCCGCGTTGTTTGATTTTTCCAGGCGCCCCGCCCACCTCGGCTTGAGTCGGCGCGCCCGCTAGGCGTTTTTTGGCTGCTGCTGGAAGAATTGAGGCTGAGAATTACCCTGTGTGTGCCTCCATTGATGGTCGGAGGGGTTCTGGCGGGCCATTTGTGCTGCTGGGGCATACGGGGGGGGCTGATACTGCTGCGTTTGTCGGGGCAGCGGGGCCTGGCGCAGCTTATTTTCACAAGCAATTACGTTATGGCCCGAACATTGGCGACCGATGGCATCACAGAAAGAACACAGGTGCATGTATCGCGTGTTACCTTCGTCATGGTGCGACCTGTGGCGACACCCTGCCCTGGAGTTGAACTGCCTACAAATACACTCCGTACGTACCTTAGGGTCCGCCGTGGGCTGCGTCGGTCGTGCCCCCCCCAGCATTGCCATCCGGAAACGTTGGTTCTGGATGCCTTGGTCGTCGTGCCACGCCAGATACCCCCTCTCAACCTCGTCCCACACGAACTGGGACCACCTCCTGACCATGTCCCACGGGCGCTCTACGGCGTCGTGTGTTACGTCCTGGAGGTGCGCCAGTATGTGATCCCTGTCCGCGCGACTACATCCGCGCTCGTCCCTGATTAGAGCAATTGTGGCACTAACGTATTCTGGTAATGATAATGATGATCTAACATCCAAGCGTTGTTTTGTGGTTTCTAAACCCTGACGTTTAATGTACATATACGGCTTGGGCATTGTGGAATCAACTGGAAGCTGTGTCTTACCCTCTGTGTGGACATACTCGAACCTCTCCCTCCTCAACATGTCGTCCACGTATCCTGCCTGGTTTTGAGCTGCGCGGAGGCTGCGGGGGTCGGGGATGTGCTGTGTGGCCGGGCGGGGCGAGCCAGGTCGTCCGCGGTCACGACGTCTGGTGTCCGGTGTGCTGACCGTCTCCGGCGTCCTTGTCGTGGCAGCTGCTAGCAAAATATCAAGCTTTGAATCAATATTTTCCACATGAGATTTAACTTGAGCCATATCCACCTCGAGACTTGTGACCCTGCCAGAGATGTCGGCCTCGCCTGCCTGTGTCTGACTCTCGGGCTGAGACTCGTCATACCTAGTGGACTCGTCATCGTATCTTGGACGGAATGAGATTTCGTCCTCCTCCCTACTACTTTCCCTTATAGACTCCCTCATACTGTCGGCTATACGCTGCTCGGCCTTCTTCTTGGAGGCGCGCGTACGGCGCTTAGAGTCCGCCATTCTGACAAATACCACGTATCACTATATTGTAAATGTTCACAAAGTGGTTGATACTTATCGTGGCGACTGGCCGGTGCAGTTGGCTGTTGGTGCGTGGCCCTCAGCTTGTTATGTTTGGCGATGTCGATGGATGACAAAATTTGGATAAGGGAAGGGTGTGTGTATAGTGGAGGATTGTTGATGAAGAAGGAGGAAGTGTATATATGTGTATTGGTAAATGTTTTATGAGTTGTGTTTATTGGAATGATAAGGAAATAATAAAGATTGTGATTTCCACCAGGGGGCGCCAATGAGCCCAACTGCAGCCATACCACTGCATTTGGACCAAATTTTTTTAATTTCCAACTTTGCCTGGGTCTCTTTGGTAAGTTAACAAAAAAAGGCAAAAAAATAAGAAGAAAGAAATCGACCTACTTACCCTGTTTTTTTTCAACCAATGTTACCTGAACACAACACATTCTTTTTTTTTGGACTAATGAAACAAAAAATCTGTTTTAAATATAATTATTTGCACTGAGGGAATACCTGTAGTGATATATGAATGTGGTTGTCAGAGTTGAGAACCTGTCCCTCATGCAGCCATGTGACTGTGGCTTCTTCCTCTCGGTGGGCACAGCGCAGAATCACCAGGTCCTCAGCTCGGTTTGTTACAATGCTAAAGCGGTCTGTTCATATATACACATATCAATTAATTTAATGATCCAATTTTTTTTTTGAGAATCCAATGATAGGCATCAAGTAGTTTATTACATTTTGTACGATTATTTTGCGAGCTGCAAAGTAGAAATAATGCCTAAAAGGACAATTTTATTTTTATAGGATGAAACCTGAAACGAGATAAACTCCTGACAGAATTGCATAGATATTGTATAGTGGAAATATTGTATATACAGAGATTAAGAAGAACTTTGATTGTTTTATTTGAAATGATTAATAGTGAATCTGAGGGTAGTGTCATGAAGAGTTGAGGATATTGCGAAGTGATCTAGGCGTATTTAAACGAAATGTTAAATACCAGGAATACTCATATTGGAAATTGTTACCATATTAAATCCACAATAAGTCTACAAAGGATTATTTTTCTAAATGTTTAACCACAGTAATGTTGAAAGAATTGTATATTACACACGCTAGAGTACCAAATGTGTTAATTGTAATTACGTTTGAAGTTATTGTATGTTGTATATCGTTATGAAAAGCACCCCTTTTATGTGATGATGATTAAATAAAAGAGGGGAAAAAAATAGTGTCAAGCACATTGGGTCGTGAATTACAATAATTTAGACAATGAGAAAAAACAAACAAACACAGAAACTCATGATTGTGGTTTAAAGTCATTACCGCACCCCCTGGACAAATGAGGTAGATGGCGAGTTGGGTAAGATAAACTTTATTACAAGTCCCCAAGGGGGTGCAAGGTGAGAGGAAATGAGGGATTGTGGGAGTGTGTGTGAGTGAATGTGTGGGTTGTAAAATTAGGAATGAGTGAAAGAGTCCATAGGGGGCAGCAATGACACAGCCTGCCAACCACAAGGATGGCATGCTATAATAATTGATTTGGATTAAATTCATGAGCGGCTAAGGCTGCAAAATACTGTTATATGACAAAATGAATATAATTTTTAAGTTTCTTGTCAGGTTGAACGCATTAAAAAAAACCTTTATCCCCCTTCTGCAATGATTGATTACACTAGAATTTAGGAATAAAACTTACCTGAGCTAATGAAGGTGAGGCCTCTGAGTTGGTCATTCCCATGGATAAGTGGTTCATTCTGCAGAGACCAGAGTGCCTCATTCAGCCGCACAGAGTGAACTAAACCCTTTATGCCGCCCTTCATGTTGGCCAGCTGAATGGGGACCAACTTCATAGATGATGGCACGCCACCAATATACACCCGGTCCTCACACAATTCAGGAGGAATGGGCCTTGGTGAAGCTGTAGGCTGAAGGGGACTGAGTTCCACCGAGGATGGTGGCCCACTGTCCACCATTACAGTGAGCACTCTATCCTGCACGGTCACCTGGATGACATGCCATTCCCACGACTGTAAAGTGTGAAGAAGATGTAAAATGTGAGATGGAAATGTGGATAATAAAAGAATCAGAAAAAATATGTGAAATCTTAAATATTTTGAAAACGAAATCCCGCATCCTAATGTCTATATTTGATATGGTTACTAAGATTTAGACTGGACCTCCGCTCTCATCTGCTGCGGGGGGCCTGCGCTATGTCACCAGGACTAGAGACTGACGGGTTCAGTCTAACTAAGCTTATAGTATACCTAATGGGGAACATGTGAAAAAGAAAAGTCAGTATTCACGGTTTATCATGTTAGATAATACTGTTCGAAAAATACAAGGCTTAACCAGTTATTAAATGGCAAGTATCAATAAAACTCACATAGTGAAACAATATGAATGAGGAGGATAAATTCAGCCGTCTCTACAACACTCTAATATTGTAAGAGCTGCATAATAAATACAAAACACGCACTCCACTCGAGAACAAACTGAAAATACTAAGCTAGATGACTGACCTGAACATCACCAGTGTCGACACAGGCTGGGTCGCCGCCCAGACTGGCACAGGCCTGAACTCTGCCTGCCTTGAGACTTAGCAGGAGGAATGACTCGGCCACCTCACCCATCATGAAGAGCAGCAGCCCTGATGTCACGTCAGCCTGTACGACAAGCTGCGCACTGAGTGAGCTGCTCTGCTCAGGACACTGCAACCACGTGTACTCTCCACCTTGGAACTCGGCATGAAGTGCAGCTGCCTCTGTAGAAAAATAATTCTCAACGCACTTAAGATCGTATCAGTCTATCCTGGAGTTATTCAATAACCTAGCCTGATACCATCAATTATTCAACTCACGAGACAACAATGTGGCTTATATATAATTATATTCCATACTTCAAACTAGAACAACTATTTTCCAACCAGAACCTGAGCCTTACCCAGTGGTATACTTTTAGCACCCTTCAGCGATGTCATTGCACCATATCCATGCCAGTGGTTGCTCTCGTTCAGCGACATGGAATGAAAGTTGACGAGGAGGCTGGCCATGAGGCCTGTGAACCCGGGATGCCCTGTGTCACCGGACCCTGTGAAATACAGGTTAAATGTGTTCTTTTGATTCCAAGACTAACGTTGTTTGAGAAAACAAGAATTTCGCCCCAATACAATCAATAATCAATAGACTTAGTTAGATTTTTAAATGAAATGGCGAGTTTCCATATTGACATTCAGAAGACAACATTTCTTTTAGTGATGATGAAGAAATTGTGTTTAATAATCAATATTGAAAGTCATTTACATTTTTTGACTGCTACTGAAAGTGTTTGAACCAAATAATGTTATTGGATCAGACAAACTGGACCTCAAGATTGTCAACTAGTTTAAACATTTAATCTTTTAGAAGTGTAGCAAGCTACAAGCTGAGGCGGACCTTTCAATATTTCAACAGAAAAAGACAGGGAGTTTGTCTTCTATATCATTTCAAATTGGATTTTAAATCAGATTTCAAATCACATTTTGATGATATCTTTTGAAAAATGATACTAAAATGAGAAATTCAAAAATCATTTAATATTTGAATGATTTTTAATCTTAAATGTTTGAAACTGGGTCTGAAAATATTTGGATTGCAAATGTGTCCAGGCCTAAAATGATCAAACCATCCGACAACGGGAGCGTGAGACTCATCAAAACATAAGTTTCCTGTATTTCATTCATTTTGATAGGCTGGCCTAAATAATTCTCCCTACCCCGGATAGCTGACTTTCAGTGTTAGACGCTGATTTACATGTGAAAATAACAAGAAATCCTAGCACTTTCTTATAGCTTCCTTGCACTGAGTTACCCTGTGATGCTTGAACAATCTCTCAACTCTACAAGTATGACAGTGTCAACTAAAAAATATTAAGTCTTGTCCTAGTAACAACCAAGTAATTGTCTTAGAATCTACTGTATGCAACACGCGCAACATAGAAATTGTATTGGGGCATTTAGGCATTCAGGCCTGACAACCTCTAATGCCCTAAAATCAGAACAATTCTTTTGAGATATCAGAAGTTGATCCAGAAAATATCTATTGCGTTATGTATCAAGTGATATGTATTATGAATTTTTCACAGACAGGTAAATGAAAATATGCCTAATTTTCATCGTTCTTGTTGAAATTTGCAAAAAATGCTTTATTTCAAGTAAATTTCTGTGACTTTCTTTGGTGCCTTACCTCCAACAAGCATTGCCTGGTCATAGTTCACCAGGGTAGGATGATGGTTAAACGTTCCTTTGTCTTTGACATCGTCATCAACGATCAAATAAGCCTGGGTATACATTACCACAGCCAGCAAAGAATGCCACTTATGAAGCTATAAATAAAAGGATTGCAGAAAACAGGAAAGGGGATTGAAGCGTTTAGAGTATAGACTTCTGTGATGCCAGGCCATTTTACATATAAAGGACCACAGATACCCACTAGGGGACTTTAGCAGCAACCGGCAACCATAAGGATCGCCGGTGAAATTGCCAGGCAACTGGAATATCAAGCAAGTTTGATAATTGACCGGCAATTTTACTGACGAATTTAACAGCGATCCTGTAGCAGATCGCTTGTCGCCAAGACTGCGCTCTATAAGATTTTATGTGCCTACATAGGTTGTCGGTGACTGCTGACTACCGACTATGTCACCCAGAGTAGTCGCCCATCACCAGTCTGCAGTGACAACACCTAGTTGATATGGGGCTTTACAGTTAAGCCCGCATTCCACGTACCAAAAGTACTTGCTGCCGTTATTTAACATCTCTATGGCAACGATTTCCATGCATATGGTGTCGTCAACTTTCGGGACACTTTCGGGACCAACGCGCACCAATTTACACTTCTAAATTTGGTAACGGATATATAACCGGCAGAAATATTTGCCAACATGTTGTTAAATTTGATTTATTTAAAGCCTTATTCCACAGAACGAACATGCGCTGCCGATTTACAGCTGTATACTTTCGGCATTGTCGATATATACTCAGTGGCATTGGCTATACAATTTACCAACATGTTAGTAAAAAAATCTTGCCCATTCAAAATCAGCTACTCAAAATCAGTGCACTTTCGGCGCCGAAAATGAGCCAAAGATGCACCGAAAGTGTAGTCTACCGATGTGGAACGTTAACATGGGCGTGAAGCAGGGCATGAAGCATACAACTCATTTCTTTTTGCAAAATGTTACCGGAATACAGACACCTTTTTGGACCTATGTACTTTCTTTTGTTAACTTCGAATGAATCAACTTGAGTAAACTGAGGCAATCAGAAGAATATCATTTGGGCAATTGACCCCCGTAGTTGGAACAGGTTTTAGATGGTGTGTTAGTTGACAACATTCGCTTTCCAAACATTTAAGAACTCATCATACCTCAAGTGCCTTGGACGACTTGATCTTGAGGAAGGAACGTTTATTTTTCACCTCCAATACTGGGTATGCATGTTCCAAGAACAAAGTGACCGTGGTATCACAACCGCTCTCCGGGCAGGGGAGGTCATACCTGTGAACAAGGACACCATCCGACTTCTTGGGCAGAAAGCGCACGGATAATACCAGTGCACGGTTAGGGTGTTCCATTGGACTGTACATGGCACGACCTTTCCCTCTGAATTCAAGTCCCGAATCAGAGACTGTGGAGGGCAATGAATCAGGTCAGATCTATGCAAATGAAAGTTAGAATTTGACATGTCTATCAAAAAATATCTGTATAATGCAGACAGATTTCTTCAATTATCAGGTATCAGAAGATCTTTTTGTTGATGTAAATGAAAGGTGCATTTAAATTTATAATAACCAGAAGAGATAACTTCTTACCATGACATGGTTTCCGAAAGCAGTGTGCAGTGTCCGAACCTTGTCCCTCACAAAAAGTCCCTGAGACCTGAGGGACGGGCTCAGAGCACGTTCGTGTGCGCATCCGTATTCCCCAGCTACAGGACCCTGAGCACTGGGTCCAGGTTGACCAGACTGACCACTGACCGTCCACTGATAACATGGAAAGATATATGAACAACTTTCTATCAGTTAAACGAGAGGATGGAGATACAAAGTCGGAGGAACATACTTTTCTCTATTAAGTTCTAAATGACGTGGGTAGATATAGCCTGAGGGCACTTTCATGCTTTGAATTATTCTTCGCTTGTTTAATAGATTCACTTAAAATCAAGGTGTATCTAAAGAAAACACGCAACCTTTACGTAACTGAGTGGGTGGATGTCATTTAGAAATACATTTTCAGAAAAGAACTTAGCCTATTGGACACATGAACAAGCCAGAAAGTTTATGATTTTAGCAGAACGGGTCCCACTATTTAGAAATATACGGACTACTGAAAACTATTTTTCCATGAAATAAAATAGTGAAAAAAGACAGGATTTACCTGAACACTGATTTTGGTTACAGGAGAGGGTCTCGTTGTGTGCACCATTGCACCTATTTTTCGCCATTGTCCCCTTACACTGGCGATGGCGTGTACGTTTCCCACCACCACATGCCACGTCACATTTACCCCACTGGCCCCACAGTCCCCATTTACCTGAAATATAGTAATATTGCGGGGAATCATTTTTTCTATTTTTGAAAGCAAAATTAGCCGTTCGTCTTTTCAGCTATTATTTATATCATTTGTTTGCGAAGTGTACTTTTACAATCACATACCTCCAAACAATTATGATAACATTGTCCTCAAGTGGGTAATTTGTGACTCTTATGCATCGAAGAAGGTAGACAATAATTTAATTTTCTGATAGCTGGAATGTACAAAACTTATAATAAATAACTTGTTTTTCGCTGATTTCCATGAAATACTCCAGATTCTATATTTTTTTACACGTCATGTTATATGAACATGAAAAAAGAGAAAAGGGAAAAAAGATAAATAAAAGTAATACCTGTTTGATCACATGGATCAGCTCTACAATTCCCTTTCCCAAGTTGCGGCCCGGGGCATGTGGCACCCGAGTACAATGGGGCCGGTGAGTCACAGGTATGAGTGCGGTACCGTTGTCCTGTACCGCAGTAAGCTGAGCACGGCGACCAGCTGCTCCATTCTGACCACCCTCCATCAACTGGTCCACGACGTTAGAAGAAAAGAGAAAAAAGACCAGCTCATTTAGGATTCAAAATTTAGGGCAGAAACAGTCCCTGGCTATTAGTTACATCTAACAAATTTCTCTGTGGCTACCATTAACTGAATTATACTTCTTCGACGATTTTATAGAATTAGCAACGTATGGGGAAAAGGTACAATATCATACAATATTTCATATCACATCATGGAGAGGAGCTTTTATCGTTAAATATTTTCTTTCTATTCATGTAATATGTCTCTATGTTGAAATCATCGGTATGTGTAAAGAGAATCAAGTCTGTTAATAAAGTTATGCAAATGATAAAAAAATGTGAAACCGTTGTCTCATTTGGCTGACAAAGGATAGACTGTCTTTATGTATTTGGAAAATGAGAACATACACACACCTGGGCAGGATGTTCCATATCTATAACAGGCGACTGCGGCCCAGAATCTTTCCTGAAACACATATCAAAAGGAGGCACTGAAAATACATTTAGAATGCATTTCATGTGCTATCAATATCAGGGAGCATCTGGGAAATATGTAGATCCTGCTTCCAAAGTGAGGCCTATAAAACTAGTACTTGCAATAGTTCTTGATAATTTCACTTAAACATTATCTGATCAATGATCTCATTTCTCGATCTCATTTCTATGTTGTTTGTAAAGCCACATGCGAAAACCTTAGTGCTTGATGCAAGTCGGTACCTAGTTCTCCGTATGATAGTTAGTTAATCTAAATATGGGGCCCAAGATGGGGGATTCCCATGTCGCATGTAAGAAATGGTCATGTCCCCTGTCACTAAAGAAAAACCCATGTCGCTAATGTCACTTTAATAAGTTAGTATGTTCTAAGTTAGCAGCTTTTCACATTAGCAGCTGATTAGGTATAGCCATGTCGCATGTTGAATTTAATAAATAGCAATGTTGAACTATGGGTGAACTGAACTGCGAAAACAGCTCCAGATGTAGTTCAATCATCAAGAGTCGACAAGAGCACTTGCATGAAAGGATATTTCTTTATTATTGCCCTAAACATGTAATATATGTCTCTGACTTCCCGTTAGCATTTCACCAGTCCTTAGTTCACTCAGCTCACTCAATCAAAGGCTCCTAGACAAAGTCCAACCTATTTGTCATGATTATCCCCAGCCTCTCGGACCACTGTAAGATCCCTACTGGCTGACAGATGAAGCAACTCTGGACTCTTGTCTCCTAAGGCCTGCCTCATCACTATATATACATCCTAGTGGTAGACCTACTCCCCACTGCGCATGGCATGAATATGATGAAAGTTCCCTATGTTTTTAGCAACAACCTTTTTACATGCATGATCTTAAGTTTGAAGTCATGCTACATCAGTAAAATACCACCATATTGAATTGGTCGTATCGCCCTGTCGAATTTAGGGGTCTAGAGCCATAAATAGATGCTCTAACCACTTACCAATACTTTGACCGGTAACACGGCCGCCACGTCTTCGTAGACACAGTGGCGGTGACCACAAACATCGTCCAGCTCCGGGTATGTCGTGGTAACATTCTGGATGTACTCAAAGGACAGGGCCATTGCTGGGGTCAGCTTCACCTTGTCTAAATAAAAAAACGTACAATCAGTGCTGGTATAAAGGAAATAAAATGAAAACAATAAAAACAGATTTTGTAATATGGAGCATTTTTACAATTGGTTACAAGAGATGTATTTGACTTTAGAGGGAAACGATTTGATTATTTTAATTACTAACGGTACTTAAAAGAGTGTGTGTGGCACAATACCTCGCAGGCAGAGGTTCTGGCACTCATCTGTCTCTGAGGCGGGGCCATGACAAGGTAGGCCTAACCTCGCAGGTCGTGGACTGTCACAAAGTCGCACTCGCTTCCGCTTGCTCTTTGTGCAAGTTTGTGGGCATCTCGACCATTCTGACCAGTCCCCCCAACTGCCATCGACTGGAAAGTAAAGTATAAAATTGCAAAGTCGAATTAAATCAACGAGCATCTCGATAATGTGGCACTCTGACAATTAAGTTACTGATTGAATACGACCTCTCATACTAGTTTTCAAGTGCCCGTGCTTATAAGATACCAACAACTACGTAGAAAATGTAAAACCATGAACTGAATTTCTGAACAGCCTACGAATTTGGCCATGCATTGGCTTGGTGCCCAAGGGCCAATAAAACTTAACTAAATCAGAACCTTGAAAAAAAAATTGTAGCAGAACCTGACGACTATGTGTATTTTATAACTGAAATAAAGAGCTCTGATCAATTAAAAAAAATTCCCAGCCTTGTTACGACAATGGACATTTATACTATGGATTCTGTTTTCACTACCCCAAACCACCTGCTCATCCTCTCCCAAATAAGGTAATTATATGAATTAGAGTAGTAGTAGTAGTAGTGGTAATAGTGGTAGTGGTAGTGGTAGTGGTAGTGGTAGTGGTAGTAGTAGTGCTTTTATTGACAACAAAGAGTCACCATACTGCTGAAATCAATACTGTTACGACAACTGCAAGTCTATAGAGGCATAGACCTTATATGTCATGAGATCTAGATTTATATTTGCTATCCGGTACTAACTATTTAGAGATTCAGTTAATGAATGGACGAGCTATCATGATATAAAATTGGCAAAAGAGCACCATGACCTTGTTGACACAAAATGTGACACCTGTAACAACTGACTAGGTAACAGCAGACTAGTGATGTAACTTTGCTAAAGACTAGTGATATTACACTGGTCAATATTGTCTTACGTTGTTTTCTCTGGTTTTGAATGCAGTTTGTTTGAGTATATATAAGTACCAAGTGCTTTGATAACTTTAGCATCTTTACTACCCATAGCAGAAATAAACCAGTCTCCCTCGGAAATTGTAGAGTTGTCCAGTGGTAATGAGTTAAGAAAAGTTTGTCGCAATCCATCATATAGTGAACAACTTAGGAGAAAGTGCTGTTCATCCTCAATTAGAAGTTGATTGAACATAGAACCACACTTTTTAATCGGATGAATTTTATATCAAAAGGAAGGGCATCTCATATGCTTTTAATTTCGTTCTGATGTACAGTTTTAGGCCTCAATACAAGTATATTTAAGAAAAAAACATGGAGGTGTTGTGGACATAATAGGTAAAACGTATGATATAGAAGAAAAGATTGGGAAAATAGTAAAAAGGTGAAACTTCCTTGATATGAAAAATGAGTTAGGTAGATTTCAGAGTTCCTGCAGCATCAAGCCATCTATGTCGCGTATGGTGGCTGATCATTCATCTGTTGGATTGACCGACTTATCACTTTAAATTAACTTCAAATGTAACAATACAACGTAAAACTACAATGTGACCAAATAAACTCCACCTGGACACAGATCAGGATCTCCAAGGGCTACACATTTATATGCTTTCAAGAAACGGTTCTGAAATTGATAATTGTTACTTTCAGCATGGGCAGAAGTGACATGGACTGAAGCATTTCTGAAGGCTTTTTGGGAAAAAGAGTATTTCCTTAGAAAACTAATAAGTTGAATAACTTTGCGTGATCATAAAGATCGATCAATGCGAACACTATGCCAACGATATTCACGGTCGTCATAATCATGAACCTTGGATGATTATATACTTTAAAATCTAATCTTAAAAGTAATATCAAGGCATAGCTAGCTGGAACTCCTTTGATTCTCCAAAATATACGAAAATTCTAAGCTGGAACCCCTTTATATTATCTTTAATTCCTCAATGTTGCACACATGGAACCCCCCTTGACTTCAGGGCTGGATACGCCCCTGCAGAATGGTGAACCTACTTGTTCAAACGACGTAATATTTGCCGGATTTCTCCATTCGATCTGACTTGGTTCACAGAGGGCGCCGTGAGTCAGGCACTGTACGAGAAAATTCCTCCGTGATCCTGGCGCAAGTTGAAGGAGATACGGCTCGAAGAAGGCAGGAATCTGTGGTTGGATGCCCTTTGGTAACAAACCTGCCAGAGTCCAAGTGCTTAGAATAAAGTAATTCAGTTATTCAAAAGAATATCTGTAGCCAGTAGTCTGCAAAGTATAATAGGATTCTCAATTTTTCTTTTCTTCCCAAAACGCAATGAGCAGATATGTGGACAGATGATTCCTCTTGCCCACCTGCCCATCTGACCCTGTGATATTTACATTCAGAAGGCCTAATGATAGTTAATCATAGCAAACCTTTATTTATCTGCAATGCTCCTGGTAAACCAGAAGACGTTCTTGAGATGCAGAGAACGTTCTGCATCAACAGGATGGCAAGGATTTTCTTCATAACTTGAAGATTCTGAAAGATTAAAGAAGAATTACCCTTGATCCAAATGAAAACTACTCTTCTCTGGGTGTTTTATTTTTTGAAATGTTTAATCCGTAATTGAGAGCCAATTAAAGGAAACCTTGCACATAATTAAAGGATAGATATTTTAAAATAGATTCTTTGAGCATCGAATACGCATCAAGAACTGATAATGTTAAACATGTTTTAATGATATTTCAAATGTAGAGGCAGTTATGAGACTTTGATATTTGGTGTATTTTATGGGTTTTTAAGGGAAATCCCCTAATTTGTGACGTCACAAGGACAGTATTTGGGGATCCCCACCTTTCAAAAATAGGGAATCCCCAACTCTAAAGACTGTACTGACAGGAATTTTAGTTGTAACATTATGTATTTGTATTAGGCCAAAGACAGGCTATAAACATGTGTATCTTTTACTCACCTTAATTCATTCAATTATCTGATATTCCCATGTTATTTTGAGAGGAATTTCCTTTATTATGACGTAGCAAGGACATAACTGAAAGCCTAGAAATTAGGGAATTCCCATATTTTATTTTCATTCTTTTATAATTCAATAATACCTTGATCTTTTTAATTTTTTTCATTTGAGACATTTTTAGAATACCAAAGTGGGGTTAATTAGATAAAAAATAGGCTTTTAAAAATTTATGTGCAAGGAACCCTTTTAGCATCCCACTGGGGAATTTGATTTTCAGGTGTATCAATCTTAAGGAATACGACGTATGGGGTAGAGAGTAAACGTTTAGCTAAAAGGATTTGTAGGTATATATTCCACTAGGGGGAGCCACTGAAACGCTTTAATGTTACTCTCATATCTATTCTTCAGAAACTTTGATTATATCGATACCAAACTTTGCACGTCAACTAAATAGAAGCTTAGCTATCATATAAAACAATTATCAGGGGTCGAAATTAACTTTTCTAGCTGTCAGCCCGGACATACTACAATGTATTACAGGTATGAAAAATTCGGGCTGATTTTAATGTAATTTTCTCAAAATTTGTCAGCCCTGATTCAAAACAGTCAGCCTGGGGCTGACGGGCTGACGTTAATTTCGAACCCTGATTATTGTGTCCAGAAAAAGTAAAGGATATTTTCTTTTATGCTATCAAAGAAGTAACTCGCAAATTGAAAATGAGACTGCAAGAATATATATATATATATATATATATATATATATCAAACTATAAATACAATTATATTTCTAGTGATATAAACTATGTATGATTAAGAGGGAGGATGGCGCTGCCACTTGTCATGTTCTATGATAATTACCTGTGGTGCTGCTTAGCACACAGCCATGTTTGTTACATTATATTTACCTGGGCAGACACATTACCTCTCCCTCTTACATTTCTAACCTTTTGTGCTGATAATAAATGGCCTTTTTGAAAAATATATATATCTACATAATTTTCCAATCAAAATGACATACAACACGTACATATAAGTTGCCCTCAACCTGCACAACAAACCCGTCTAAATTCAATGAGTTACTCAAAATACTGATAATGGATGATGAAATTTCTTTAGTATCAGTGTATCCCAAAAACTTTCCGAAATGGTGGACAAATTGGCGGACACAGTCAAATGAATTAATACATGGCAAAAAATAAAAAAGATAAATAAAACAAAAAAATAGCTGTGTTCATGTTTACCGACTGACCCTTTTTTTTCTAGCCCCGACCCTGAAGTCTTTTTAAAAGAAAATATCAGGGAAAATCATTAAAATCAAATGAAATTGAGCAAACGAACATGAAATGGCCTAAGCAATATCAAAATGTGTAGTTCAGATGCTAAAAATGGATATAGGAGGCAGATCTAGGAAGATAGTAATATTAAATAGAATTTTAGCCAATCATTAGCGTAAAAATAGAATAGGGTATATATGTATAAAATACCCAGGGTACGAAGAGGTATAAGGGGTATTATACCAAAGGAATGGAGGGGTGCTCAGGGGATAGTGCACCCAGGGTATGGAAGGGGGATTGTGGGGGTAGTGTACCCAGGGTATGGAGGGGTAGTGTATACCCAGGGTTTGGAGTTCCAGGATGTAGTAGGGTAGAGCCTTGGGGCAGCTCCCCCAAGTTTTCAGACTTTATCACCCGCACGGCCAGTCAGCGGTGCGCATTGTGTGCAGGGGGATTGACAGGCTGTACGCACTGCTGCATATCATCACTATTTTCTCAAGAATTTGATAATTGTTTGGGTGATAAACAAGATGGACGTTTATTGGGGGATTGCTAGAATAGGTATCGTTCGGGAAAAAAACGCCCATTGGATTGATGGTTGATAAAACCGCGCCGTGATCGATCGCGGCTGCATTTATGATTTGAAAAAGTAAACTAACCTATACGCATCTTGTCCTCTCGCAGATCTCGCGGATTCTCGCCCCTCCCGCGAGATTCGCCGAGATCTCGGCATGTCGCGTACTCGCCCTCCTGCTCTCGGATACGAAGCTTATCCCAGACCCACACACATCTGAATTTTTGTTCATCCAACCTCCAATTTCAGTCCAACTGAGTTCAAAGTTAGGTTAGTTCCTTTATAATACATTTCTAACTAAAGGTGTGTGGGTACTTTTTGGCCACTTTTTTCTGCTCAATTGGGAGGATTGAGACAGATTGTCAAAAAACCTGTAGGCCCTTCTGCCTTGTTTACAGCAACCACATGGCCCTTAGGCCCTGCTACTGACTTCTGGACCCTGCCTACTTCAGCTGAATCATCCTCTACCACCAACTCTCAGTATACAGGCAGCTAAGTGTATCCTTTCAATTTGTACATTGATTTACCAAGTTTCTTTCATTTCACAGGTTTCTCCTGGTTTCACAGCCGGCTGTTCAGGGTCATCCACTCCTCCATTTCTAAAAAACCTAACATCAGAAATACCCTTACTTTCAGGCATGGACTCTCTGACTACAACCCTCATCCTTGGCAACAGTCACGTGGCCAGACTTTCTTCTTTTATAGATTTCCCGCCCCATTTTTATCGCGGCAGGGTCGATTCCGGCTTGGGACTAGGAGCCAAAGTCACCCTGTTGGGCCATGGAGGGCGCACCGTCAAGAAGATCGTGGCCCAGGACCTCGCCAGGGTTCAGACCTTGGCCCCACATATATATATATTTTTTTTTTAAATTTTTATTATCCTGGCCTGGCTCGAGTTAATCGGTATTCTGCCAGGACCAGCGTTACTTAAATCTAGTACAATATTATCATATTGTATTGTATTATTCAGTACACACATATCCAGAAAATAGTTACAAAATTGTGGTAATTGCTCAAATATGGACTCAAAAATATATATCAATTATTCATTAAGCATCCAATTTTTCATATAAAGTTTGAAGCTATTATATGACTCTAAATTTCTTACATGTACAGGTAAATCATCCCAGAGAATAGCACCAGTATAATAAACATTTTTCTTGTATAATTCACATGTGGGGCGTTCAGTTTTAAAAATACATGCTTGATGTCTTCTTGTTTGTAAATTCCTATTATCTACTAGGTTGCCATTAGATTGTTGTTTATACATAAAATTCAAAATATGTACAATTCTTCTTTTATATAGAGTAGATAACTTTGCTGAACTATGTAATATAACAGTAGGCATTTGTATATGTACATCCAGACATATTCTAAGTGCCCTATTTTGTAGTTTTTGTAGTTTATTTAGGTGCTTACAGTTGGCTCGGATCATGAAAACATCACCATAATCCATGTAGGGCAATATCATTGATTTGTAAAGGCGAACAGCAGCTGCTTCAGTTAAATATTTCCTAATTTTTTGTAACAAAAAGATTTTATGAGAAACAATCTTGACAGTATTATTTAACTGTTTATTAAATGATAGCGAGTTGTCAATCACAATACCCAAATATTTATAGTTATGCACATATTCCAGATTTTCCATATTCAGATTTAATTTGGGCAGTGTGAAATTTTTGATTTTCTGTCTGGTACCTATGATCATGGATTTAGTTTTTTTAACATTAATAGTCAATTTATTACCCTTGCACCAATTAGCAATATTGTCAAGATCCGATTGTAAATTAAGATGTGCTGTGTAAATATCGGGATGAGAACATGTAATAGCGGTATCATCAGCATAAAGGTTAATAGAGCTATGGCGAATAACTCCATCAAGGTCATTAATATATATCAAAAATAATAAAGGGTCCAAAACAGAGCCTTGTGGGACACCACAAATAATATCACTAGTATCAGAAACAATATTATTTACAATTGTACATTGATTCCTTCCTGACAAATAACTTTTGATCCATTTCAAATTATGATCCTGAATTCCTAGTAGATACAACTTTTTTTGTAGAATTTCATGATTGACAGTATCAAATGCTTTGGAGAAGTCTATGTATGTAGTTATTGACAATTGTTTATTGTTAATGTTTTTAAATAAAGTATCAGTAAAGTTAGCAACTGATGAGGTAGTAGAGTTGTTTTTTCTAAATCCACATTGGTTTTCATTTAAATAGTTGTTAACTTCCAAGTAATTACTAATTCTACAATGCACAATTTTTTCAAGTATTTTACCAGGAAGGGGGATCAATGATATAGGTCTATAGTTTGTACATTCATTCAAATCACCCTCCTTAGGCAATGGAGTAACTAATGTTTTTTTTCCAAGCTTCAGGGAATATGCTAGAAATTAATGATTGTTGAATAATATGTGTAAATCGATCTATCAAGTGTATAAATGCAACCTTCAAGATTCTGAAGAGATTTTATCAATAGATGATGACTTAGTGATATTGATTTCATTACATAGCCGTAAAATTTCATCCCTATTGGTATCAAACACATCGAGTTTAGTTTCTACATGATGTCCTGTGTACATCCAGTTGGTATGATGATGCGCAGCCAACTTAGGACCTATAGAGGTAAAATAGTTATTCAGTCTATTAGCAGTTTGAAGACCATCTTCAATCATATTACCTTGTTCATTCTTTAATTTGATAATAACATTATTTTGATTTTTAGAATTAGGCAATATACTTGAGATGGACTTCCAGAATTTTTTTGAGTCATTGATGTTATCTTCCAAATTATCTTGTATGAAATTTGCCTTGGCTTCCTTGATAGATCTATTTACGTTATTTCTAGCAATCCTAGCAGCATTCCATAATTCCTTGGTATCAGATTTTTTAGCATGATACAGGAGGTTATCTTTATCAAAGATCATCTCCAATAGTTCATCCGAGATCCAGGGGTCACACACTTTTTTTTATCAACATATTCTTTAGAGGACACATATTATCAATAACTAATAAAATGTTATTATAAAACATATTCCATAATTCATTCACATCAGTCAGCATAAAAAAGTTATCCCAATTACAATTATGCAAATCAGCCTGAAATTTTTCCTTATTAAAATTCCTGTATGATCTGCCAACAAACTCCAATTTGATTTTTGGAGATTTAATTTGTTTAAGTGTTATCAAAATCATTTCATGATCACTAAAGTTTAAATCCATAATTTGTACATTGGAAATTTTATCAGAATTACTGTAAGCCAGATCGATGCAGGAATTTTTAACTCCATAACGTGTAGGCAGTGTAATAAGTTGTTTCAAACAAGATTGACCCTCAAACCATTTCAATTTTTTTGTATGATTCTCCTGAGTCTTAAAATAATCAATATTGTAATCTCCAAGAATAACAATCTCGGGCGGGTATCTATATTTAGTCATTATATAATCAAATTGTTCATATAATGTATCACAGAAGATATCAACATTGCCTTGAGGTGGTCTATATAAGTTGGCTATTATCAATTTTTTCCTTTTGGGTTGATTGATAACGTTCCATAAAATTTCAATATTTTTTGTTGATAAGTTCAAATTGCATAACTCGGTTACTGAAAAGTTATAACCATTTTTAATGTAATAACAAATACCACCTCCTTTCTTTGTTGTCATGGTGTTGTCATTAGTCCAATTCCTATCATTACGTACAATTGAGAACCCAGGAATTTCTAGTAAGGTACTAGGGATATCAGTAGTTAGCCATGTTTCAGATATTCCCAAACAAGTAATATTACTATCAGAAACGTGGGCTCTAAGTAATTCAATTTTATTCCAAAGGCTTCTGATATTTAGATGTGCTATATGGATGCCTTTATTAATTGACAGTTGATTTAACGAACTAACCATATTTCAAGTTGGAGGCAAAACATCTGTAGTACACAGTCATTGTCACAGCAAGAGTCACATATTTTAAAGAGCAATACCACATAGATTTATACATATATACAATTGTCGGTATTATACCATTATGGTTAACCAACTCAATACAATTTTGACCATATTTGGTCATTGGATATGTATATGCTGATAAGTGTTTCATATGCGAATCCTATCAGTCTCCCTTTACTCAGGATTACTAAATAATACTATAATCCAATTACATATATCAATTAATGATATTTCAAATAACATGAGGCATCCCCTACGAGAGTACCCCAGGAAATTTGAGCTATTAACAATAAATCTTATCCAGTACATCACATATTTTCTTGATCCACTGTTTGGCGGTAGAGTCATTTGGATGTAATCCATCATATAACTTTAAATATTTATGAACTCTTCTTCCATTAATGTTCGAGTGTATAGTGTCAGAGAGCCATGGTCCTTGACATCCAGAGTCCATATTGATTGAGTTGATCGCCACATTGATGTATTGAACTCAATTATCAAGTATATTTTGTTGAAATTTGTAGTCATCACTCGGTTTGTCATTGTACTTGCTTAGGTCTAGGCCTATCAAGTGACAAATAATAACGTTATCAACTGATTCTAACAGAACATGCTTTGCCGTTTCAAATTTACTAACCAGAATGTCTACCATATTAAGGATTTCATCAAACCTGAGTGTTGATTCTCCGTTATCATGTTTCACCGTCATGTTGTTTACACCGGCAAACAGTAAGCAAGTGTCAAACGTTTGTTCTTGTAACAATTGAGATCCAGCCTTGGTAATTGTTTCGATGGTGCCTCCACGTTGGTAAAACACACTTATCTCGTAGTTTCTTTTACTCACGGCTGATGTATCCTTAATAAGTTTTTCAAGTTTTACTCCACGTGAGTCAGTCAATAGCAGTACCTTTGCCATGTTGATTTTAGTTCTACAAGACGCTCCGCGTCTCGGCTCAAACAGATCTAGAGTAATCCCAGTACGGCTAATGACAACTACCTGCAAGGAGTTGTGCTTTCAGTTTTTCACCGGTCTGCGAGTCGCGGCAACAACGAGCTCACCCTGACCGTCGGAAGGGTAACGTCGCCGTTGCTACGTGTTGCCGTAACAACACTTGTCGCCGTGACGACACTAGTTACATAACGTCATGAAAATGCACGGAACGCGGCACTCTCCAAGCATCGACATTCGCTGCACACCGTGCACTCTCATACGAGGGTGGAGGTACGGAGCGGAAGTGGCTCTGTACGGAAAGTGGGAACACAGCGGTTTTTCACAAATGTGAAGAGTAAAGATCCGACACTAGCCTGTATTGCTCTGAGATATACCCAATTTGGGATGGGCTTAAGTTATAGGCTAGGCTCAAACAGAGTAGGCGAGAGTAGATCAGCGCGGGAATGTCCCCAGCGCCCCAAGTGTCAATTAGAAGAACTAAAGACACATGTCGGACCAGACGATCGTAGCACACTTCCAGCTGAATAAATTCCAGTTTAACCTCATCCACAGCTCAAATCACTTCATATAAACGACGAATTCAACAAAGGAATATAAAAACATGATACATTGAAACATGAATCTCTTTTTGCCGTGACTTCCCTCCGCTGGATGCATTGCGGCAGGTGGGTTAGTCTAAGCCTTAAGGTATTATGGAAGGCTGAAACCAGTGAAAAAACATGGCCGCTCATGGAGCAAATCTCGTTTTCGTGCCGTTTTATATACTATTTTGTGTAAATGGTTTTAAATTCGCGCAACCTATTTAGTATAGTAAACTACATGAATAACGAATTATAACACACTAATTCACGTTCTCAATGTATTCATCGCGCAGTTTCTCCAGAAAACTGCCTAGCTTATTCCCGGCGGTTACACTCTCTTGCCATCATCATCATCATGGTAGGGGGTAACGACCTATGTAACCAGGATCTTTCTCCCCTACAGGTCGGCAGCAAGCTGCACGACTTGGCGGTTCTCATGCTAAACACCAACGGCTGCCTCGGGGGTTATGGTGACCGCCGTTCCCCCAGCTCATCTTTCCCGATCCTAATCCCCCCTTACCGGTTACCTGGAGTGCTTTGCCTCTTGCAACAAGGACTTCCGTTAGCTACTCAAACCTGAACTGACGATATTTTACAGGTCCCACTTCGGCCTTAACCATCCCCCGGTCAGCCTTCCCGACGGAGTCCACCTGAATGACCACAGCTCATATAAATTGTATCATAGTTTCAGGGGTGCCGTCATCCAGGGACTGAAGCTTATGGACAAGAAACGCCGACGCCGACTCCACCTGCACCCCTATTTCCTCCGGCTCAGCCAGGTGTGGCGATAACATCCATCGGATTCGGAGCAGTACCGCCACAACTCCCAGGTATGTCCACTCTGACTACTTTCCCTGCAGCGGACCTTGACTCCCTTGTAGCCCAGAAGGAGCTGAACAAGATTTGGGCTAGGCAGTATGTCGACTTGGCTGACATTATAGAGCAGGAGGGAGAGGATATGCAGGTCATCTCCGACCCAGCCAACCCCACATTCTCTGTGGCACCGAAAACAAAGATGAGGATCAAGACACACAGGCGCTGGGCGAAGGCATTTATTACCCTCAGTTCAGCTCACTGCCGTAGATTCCCTCAGGACCTCCCAGGGATGTTATGTCACCTGTCCATCGTCAACCACATGGCTGCGAGGAACGAGGACTGGCTCCAGTATGACACAACCTTCTGGAAGATGGTGGCACGAGGGCTATGTGGCTGGGCCCACAGCTGCCCAGACCTGAAGCAAGAGTGCCGGGCACCCTCTCAGGACCAGGAACGTAGGCCCAGCAACAGAGGGGACAACCGCCGACGGAATGGCCAGACCAACGGTTGTACTCAACACGGTTTCTGCTTCACCTACAGTGATAGCAGGAACTGCAGTGGGTGCGACTTCAAGCACTCGTGTTACCACTGCAACGGGGAACACCCAGCTGGAAAGTATACTTCCACCTGTCGGAGATCCAGCCAAGGCATGCGGCAGAACTCCAAACACACCAGTTAGGGTGGGAGTACTCTCGCGGTATTTGGAGGGATACGACCCATGTAAGGCAGCCTACATCATCTCGGGCTTCACCAACGGGTTCTACCTAGAATCAGAGGGTTTGTCCATCGACTGCATTGATGTATCAAACCCCAGGCTGCCGAAGCACCTTCAAGAGGAGGTTGAGCGCAAGCTTGGGAAAGAGCTGGACGCGGGGAGGATACTGGGCCCTTTCCATCAACCCCCCTCCCCGCGTTCAGGGTCTCACCCATCAAAGTGGTGGAGAAGAAGACCCCGGGCCAGTATCGCTTTATCCACAATCTTTCCTACCCCTACGAGGAGGGGTCGGTTAACAGCTCCATCCCGCAGGATAAGGCCACTGTCCAGTACCACACCATCGACCATGCCATCGCCCACATAAAGGCTGAGGGTACGGGGGCTTACCTGGCCAAGACTGACATAAAATCAGCCTTCCGCATCATACGCGTCCACCCGTCCCAACAACACCTCCTGGGCATGCGCTGGAGGGGTGGCTACTACTACGATACCACTCTCCCTATGGGTTGCTCCATCTCAAGCTCCATCTTTGAAGCCTTCTCAACAGCCATAAAGTGGGTGGCAAACTACAAGTTGGGCATACCAAGGATGGTTCATGTCCTGGATGACTTTCTCATCATTGCCCCATCAGTGAGCGCGGCCGAAGCCCAGCTGACCAGGTTTCTCCAGTTCTGCAGTGAGGCGGGCATTCTGATGGCGCCAGAGAAGACAGAGCGCCCAAGATGCGTATAGGTTAGTTTACTTTTTCAATTGTTTCGCTCATTAAGGACCCCAAAACGGAATTTCTTATCACATTTGTGTAAAAATCGCATGCCTGATAATTATCTTTCATCACTTGTTGAGAAATATGAAGGGTTATCGTATTTGACCAAAAATAAATTAGAAAAAAACTTTTATCTTGGATATTTCATCAAAACTAAAATCTGTTTCCTATGTCAATTCTTCAGTTTACGCGCACCTGGAGCCTATTTTCGCGCATTTAGGTGTCAATTTTTAGCGCATTTATACATTTTTAGCGATATAATCAGTCAAACTAAAAATATTCAACAGATAGAAAATGCCATCTCTGGTGAATCAGAAAAAGATTATCTTTTAATATTCACTACTCAAAATAATAGTTGAATTCATCTTAATCCATCATAATATACACATCAGTAATGCTACGTTCCGTGGAAAATCTAAAGAATAGGTATTACAATGAATAGTAGAAAATATGCATATTCGTGCATTTTGATTAAATAACAGTATCCAGCATTAATTCAATTAGATAAAAGAAGAATAAAGTAAGCATCAACTTTTGGGTTTATATGGTTTAGGAAACTGTCTTGTAATATATGTAAGCTTACATGGATAATTTTTCAAGTTTATATATGAAAAAAATGCTTGAAAAATTTAGAAAAATATGTGAAAAATGCGCAGAAACTGGCCACTGCCTTATTTTTTGTCTTTAGTTTTCACGCAGGGCCTTGTTTTCTAAATTATACTTAAAAACTTATATTTCTCATATTATTGATATGACGCCATGTTGCCTTAAACTAATATCTGTAACATTTTGAACATGTAGATTTCTTTTTCATTTAAGAAAATTCACTTTAATGCGTTATTTGAGAAAAATATGATATTTTATGTAATGGCTGGGGGGTGCAGCGGTGCTTATTGGGCTGTTCGAACGTAATTACACCCCGCAGCGCCCGAGGTAAAAATCTACCATTTATACGTACCGGAGCGCAAGAATAAATCACGTGATCACCGTTGCCATGGTTTTAGCCAATCAACGTTGAGAATTAAGTAAACAAACAAGATGTCGGAGTGCCGATGCGGCGATGTTGGAGTGCTGACGGAAATGTTGGAGTGCCGATTTTCGGGTATACATCCAATTAGATTGACAGTTTTGCAGGTTATTTTCGATAAGGAGACTATTCATGTCGTATGTGATCAATTACAACAGCTGTGGTCTCAAGGAAAAGGGGAAAAAACCAAGATTTTGACACGGCCGTCGGCACTTCGACACGGCCGTCAGCACTATGACACGGCCGTCGGCACTACGACACGGCCATCAGCACGGCATTGCAGTTTTTATGAATAAATTGGTGATTTTACGTGTGTGTAGCCATCACATAAAATAAAGAAGACACTTTTATGTCGTATATCGGTCAGATATATTCACCCCAGTACCGACGGGACCTTGGCCTAACGGCCGCGGTCCCGTCGGTACTGGGGTGAATATATCCGACCTCATACTCCATAATTATGTCTTCTTATTATAATAAGCATCCCGCCAGTTTTCCAGTAAAGAGGGACACCACTACATGTTTTTGCTGCCGGAATAGTTAAATAATTGCAAATTATCACACACACAAAATCCCCAAATTTATTCAAGTATTTTTTTTTTTTTTTTTTTTTTATTCAAACAGACAAGGCTTCACATACAAATATGCTCTTCCAGCCATGGTGATAAGGTGATAGATGATACCCAATTTTATGAGGATGAAAGAAATGCAGAAAGATGATATGATTTGGCCTTTGCAATACAATTGAATTCAGTGTGGCTTAGGTCTTCGTCAGTCAGAGATCCCCAATAAGGGTTATTTGTTGTTTAAACTTCACCTTGGTTAGCGACCTCTGGATACCCTCTGGGATTCTATCCCATAGCCGTATCCCTCTTTGCAATGGGCTTTTCAAGTACTTTTCAAGTCGCCTTTTCCTAGTATTAAACTTAACCTTATTGTGACTTCGGAGACGAATACCTGGCCTTTCACTATTAATAAGTTCTCTATTAGACCTAGCTCTATACATCATTGCACAATGATGTTCATGACGACGTCGTTTTAGGGATTGTATTCTATACAATTGCTCAAGTCCAAGTATCTCTAAGTTCTTATGCGTGGCTCCATCTATGGTTTTAAGGGCTTTATCCTGCAGGGAGTCTAGTTTGTTTATTTTAACAACTGGGCCACTCTCTGACCTCCTGATGGATATCAGATAGCAGTAATGGGTTTTGGATGAGTTTATAAAAAATGCGTACATAAAAATGCGTAAAATGGGTGAAAGCTAGTGATGCGCGGAAACTGGCACCTCTATAGTTTCTGTTCTAAAATACAGGAAATCAAAATAGAATTCCAAATTTCCTGAACCAAACTACCGTATAGGCCTACTAGAAACAGAGCTACTAAATTACATATAATTAGACACTTATCATGCCATAACTTAGAAAACTGGAACAAAAAATTACTGACAAAATGCTGACAAGCTCTGCTGGTACCCATCATGCTGGTTAAAATATAGACAAAGTATTCACCTCTGGATATTCCCATTCTGTAGCGGGAGCGGTGGGAGGGGATGCGTCACAGGCTTGCCATACCAGCATGGCAAAAAAAATGTGTAGAGAATGTGAGGAGGGAGGCTGCCACAGTTGCAAGGGCCCGCCTCCCAAAAATTAAATACAACATGGCGACACTTAATTGGCTTAGTGACACATGATTGAAAAAATAAACGACACGACTCGTGAGTCATGACATAACGTTATTTTGGATAGGCCTAAAGCCAAAGCAAAGGTAGGCCTTTTCTTAAATTTGACATGCAAGATTGGGGACCCCCATCAAGGGCCCCAATAAAGGTTACCTAGATCCAACCCTGACTGAGACAGGGCTTATTCTTAAATTCGACAGGCGACTTCACAAAGTCAAAGCCAAAGGACAGCAGGTGCACCTAAAGGGGGGTGGGGTCAGGACCCCGTCACCCGTGCCGTGGACAACCTCCCCCCCTCCCTCCCCCCACGGATCCGCCCCTGAATCCAATTAGTTGTCTAGGCCTAGGCTTTGCCGTGAAGTCTCAAGCTCAGAGATGCCACTCTATGACCCTGAAAAATCCGGAAATCTGTGAAACAGCTTTTCTGGATTTTGGGCAGGAGGCTTTCCCGGTTTTAGGCAGGTAAACACAAAAGAAATAGAACATGAATATATCCTTCTCACATTAAATAGAGATTTTAGAAAACGCAATCTGTTGTCTGAACACAATGTTTTTTTCTTCAATTTTTGAGGGGCAGTCTCGTCCTGCGGTAGTTAAGCTTAGGTCCGCCGACGTTAACCTAACGACGCGACGGCCGGCGACGTGTTTTCCTTTTTTGGAACGTAATGCGGCGACGTTATTGGTCACGTCGCGAATTTGGCGGGGAAGTCAGGGGGTTACAACGTATCAATTCACTTCCGTCACACGGACGAGAACGCCCCTTTAACATCTTATGTAAAAATCATGATACAGACGGAAATCCGGAAAAAGCAGGAAGAATGGCATCCCTGCAAGCTGCGGTCCGGCTGCGGTCACACTAGTCACTAGCCAAATGATCGACTCCCTACGACGTAATAACTCTGACTGAGAGTGGACCTTACCTACTGCTTGCCGTCTTGGCCCGTCTTCAGCTGTTCAGTGGCCTTCAGTCGCAGAGGCTGAGAGCCGACGGGGCCAGCCTCTCGTATGCAAGATAAGACTGATGTCTCGTAGCTTGGCGTAGAGAGGCTACAGACGTGGACTAGAGAGCTATCACTATCACAATATCAGTATATGGTCACTCTTGCAGGATTCTCTGATTCTGATCGTTGTTGAACCATAAGGTGTGAAAAACTTACCAAACGTTTCCTTCCTGATTGCAGCGACAGTATGTTGGTTTCCAAACAATAAATTGATTGAGCAAAGAATCTCGCTAGAGGTTTAGTTCTTGTTCTGTGGACCGAACTTGCAAACGGAAGTTACGTCATTGACGGCGTCAGTGCGGGACGAGACTTCCGGTTAGGACTTTTACACGTGCACTCTCCAAGCAGTGACGTTCACTTGAGAAACTACTTCGCGCCACTGTGCGACCCTGTGCGATCGGTCAGCAAAGGTACAAAAGTGGGTTTAATCCTTTCCTGACTGTGAGAAACGGATGATTCACTTTTTTTTTTTTTGTTGTTGTTTGTTTGTGTCCCCAGGGTGGTGATGCATAACTGCGAAAAGAGTGTTTTCGTTCAACGGAAATTGTTTACTGTTGCATAATTTGTTTTCGTCGGTGTTTTTGTGGTTTACGAAAATAATATCACTGTTTTCGCGAAAATGCCGTTGCATAAGATATTTTCGTTTCGTACGTAGCTAACGAAAACAGCGTAATAGGGCGAAATCCAACGATGACACATTTTGTGTTCGTATACGGAGTAAACGGGTTTGAGGTATGTAGCGAAATTCGCGTCATTTTCCGCATCGCGCTGTGAAATACTGGGCGCCAGAAGTGACCACGTTAAGCATTGGGGCCTATGGGGAAAATCGGAATTTTCCCAATAGTGCGGAAAATTGACCTTTTGGGAAAATTTGAAGGATTGTATCGCATTCCTGGGATCAATTCTAAACTTTTTCTCATTTACTGTATGAAGATTGTAGCCAGATTTAAAAAGTTATCCCGAAATAACCTGTTTTCTCCCATAGGATCCTATGTTAAGCATCCACCCAAGCTCCGTTCGCGATTTCCGCGAAATTTCGTCGCGCGATGCTCTATTTTTAGACCCGCATATGGCGTATAGCGGTGAAATACTCTTTTCTTAGCATTTTTAGTTAATTTTCGTTGGTTTTCTGAAGCATTATGGGAAATGTCGAATTGCATTCTGGGATTATTTCGGCGGGATTATTTCGGCGGGAACTACTTCTAGCACGTTGCACGTTGTTGAGCTGCTCTATATATCTTTACGTCTATAACGGAGGTCTACACCTATTTTCGGACACTTTGACACATGATTACATCCAGCACCTATAATAAGTACTGAGATATGTCAAATTGGGTCAAATTGGGTCAGAAACCACAGCTAAACATGTTTTTTATATGATCTAATCCCAAAAAAATTATGAAAGCAATTTTTCAAACTCCATATGGATCATTTCAAATTTTTGAGTTACATGCACCTATTTTTGGACAGGTGCACCTATTTTCGGACAGTTAAATGGGATAAAAAGTATGGTTTATTACCCCATATATTTCCTAAAGAAAATAAGACTTAGAGTAGAGGAGCCAGTTTCCGCGCGTCTCTAGTTTCCGCGCACTTTACACATTTTATGGACACATTTTCTCTGTAAGTATTAGATATGCTATTTTTAAAATGCCAGACCCAAAATAATGTTCTTATGCAATTAATTTGTCATTTTTAATGATGTTTCATATTTATTTATGTATTCTAAGGCCAAATAAATGTTTCAATGTCCTTATTATTAAGGAAAATGACGGGATCCTTAAAAAGTTAATATTTCTGAAATAAGGAGCATAACATCATTTTCTTCAAGAAAAAATATCATTTTCTCTAAAAAAATTATCATAGATATTAGTTTAAAGTGATTTATGATCATTTTAATGTCATAAAAATAAAATCTCATGGATAATATAGAAAATAGGCCCCTGCGCGGAAACTAAGGACAATAAATTAGACAGTCTCTAGTTTCCGCGCATTTTTCACCTATTTTTCCAAAATTTCCGAATTTTCAAACATTTTTCCAAAGAAAATAAAAAGAAAAATTTTTCAAAGCAAGGTTCTAAATAATCTTAAGACACTTCCCTAAAATAATATAACCAAAGACTTAAAACTGAAAACATTTTTTCCTCTTTTACTGAGGCTAACTAAGCTTGTGTCATTTATTGAAAATGCACAACTATGCGTATTTCTTGCTTTTATTCATGAGTATATTCTTTAGATTTTCCCTGACAAGGTAGCATTTCTATTTGCATTATTATGAATTATTAAGAACTTAACAATTATTTTGTATAATGGATATCAATAGATAATCTTTTTCTGATGCCCCATGAATCATATTTTCGTTCTATGAATTATTTTAGTCATTTAGCACCTAAAATATGAGAAATGCGCGGAAACTGACACCAAAATGCGCGGAAATAGGCTCCAGGTGCGCGGAAACTGAAGAATAAACATGTGAAAGTAAAACCTTAAGATATTACAAAAATATTTTCAAACATTAATTTTTTTCATCATGATTATGTTCTTAGACGTTGTTCCCCTCAATATGGAAGAAAAAATATTAAATTTATAATGTTTTTCTTAAAATATTTTGTTAAAGCTTAAGTTCTTGCCCTTATTGCGCGGAAACTGGCTCCTCTACTCTAACATGTTTTTTTTTCATTGAAAATGTTAATATAAGACCTGTAGCTCAGTAAACTTGATTTTTGATGTCTAAGCAATGTTCTATGAATTAAGGTTTTTTTACTACTAAAATGTGTAAAATTAATTTTTTTCAATGTATTTTTCTCAGGAAACCCTATTTTTCTGGTCAATTTTATAAATAAAATGTAAAATTGGCAATTGGAAATGTCAAAATCCTACACAGTGTTGCTCATAATACTATAATGTACTATTTTCCACTTGAAATTAATGTGCATGGCTTGAGGGGAGCCATGGTAAAAGTTATTCACCTCAGTAACAGTTTAATTCATAGACTGATCCTAATGCACTAGTTCACCTATTTTCGGACACCTTATTTCTTTAATCAAATGCCACTTTCAAGGATAAATTATAAATTTCAAATTTGTCAAGTGACTAATTATTATCTGAATGTATTTCAAAGATAAATAGTGTAATATTCAACATTCAGCACTGATTTTTCTGTAATTCATAACTTAAAAAGTAACTTATTGCTTAAATTGCTCCAAAACCATTAGGTGCACCAAAAACACCAATTTCTTGCACCAGAATTTGTAAAATCATGTCTATTATCTGCCAAAATATATAAATATATGATAGAAACATTCTATTTCCACTTATTATCATTGGGTATAGGTCCTGTCCCAAATTTATTAACATTAACAATTTTTTTTAACAATCATGAACTTATTCAAGCCAAAATTTGGGAAATTTGTGTAACTGTCCAAAAATAGGTGTATGTCCGAAAATAGGTGCAGCTCCGTAACATCTACATCTTGAAATGGCACCAGCGCGCCGTAAGCCGAGGAAGAAAGAAATATTCCCAAGGATAAACCCTTTCAGGAGATTCTCAGAAATGAAGTTCATCCAACGGTATCGCCTGGATAAGGCCACAGTAAGACTGCTAGCGCAGGCATTCGCCAACTCAGGGTTTGCCTCAACGAATGGCACACGTCGGGCAGGCGGTATAACCATGGAGGAGCGTGTAAGAATGCAAAAAAATACAATTAATAGCATAGAGTTAAATTCTTAATTATCACATATACGTATATACTTAATTATCACATATACGTACGTATAAATGCGTGTTACATGAAGTTACTTCCATGTGCCACCCATCATTTCATCACCTATCCTATGTACGTACATACGTACGTACATACTCAATGTACCATACATAGATACGTCAGTGTTCATTAACTCCTTATGGTTTCCTGACCTATCCTATGTACGTATGTATATGCTCCTTACCCTTACGTAGGTATCTAAAAATACATTCCGTCTTTAAAAGTAATAATTTTCATCATTATTCTTTACAGACGGCGCTGGATCTGCGGTACTTTGCCACCGGTGCCAATTACAGCACCATGGCTGATTTCCAGGGCGTACACAAAACAACAGTATCAAGAGCTGTGCGGGAGGTCTCGGACTTTCTGTACGCGAGTAGGCACCGGTACATAAAGTGGCCCCACACCTTCGAAGAGAAGATGTCCAAAGCCATCCGCTTCATGGAGCGCAAGGGTAAACCGGGCCTAATAGGTATGATTGATGGAACGCATGTCCCCATCGTTGCGCCACCAGAAAATGACGGGGCGTACGTCAACAGGAAGGGGTATCACTCCCTGAATGTGATGGTATGTACTCCCATGAAACATTCATATTGTTGATATAGCTAGGTAGCGGTACCAAAAAATTCCTTCAACTACAAGTAACTTCAATCCTTTGAAAAAATGTAAAGTAAGTAAATAAGTGAAATATGTGTAATTACGTAAAGTACCTGTTAACAAAGAAAATTATAATTATTGAGCCTAAACTTTCACTATGGTTTCCATTAATTTTGGTATTACATTTTTGTATTACAGATCGTAAGTGACGCGGACAAGTTGATAACCCACATAGACGCCAGGTTCCCAGGCTCAGCCAACGATGCGTACGTCCTGCGCGCGTCAGCACTTACCCGTTATGCAGCAGATGGCGAGTTTGGGTCCTTCTTCCTGTTGGGGGATGGAGGGTGAGTTGTACTTTCTATTTAAATCGAATAGGATTGAAGAAACAAATATTGTTCTTTCGACAACAACTCTGGTTCAATACATGGGTACCTAACTCTCTAATCTTAATGAAGTAGGATTTTTACTTTAGTAAAGTACGTAAGTAATTAACTACGTACGTACATACCTAGTAACTTGAATATTTATCTTAATTGGTTCACCATCACAAAAAAATGTAAATCATATGTATGGGAATTATGAAAAAAGAAGTATACAAAATATTTATTTAGTAACTTTTTTATTTTATTTGCAGCTACCCTCTCCGTGACTGGCTCCTAACGCCGTACTTGCAAACGAGCAACCCCGGTGAAGTCGCATTTAATATATGGCACCGCAGCACTAGGTGCAACGTCGAGCATACCATCGGGCTCACCAAACAACGGTGGAGGTATACCATATCCTTTAATATATCATTGTGTTTTTTTCGTACAGGCAAGACCCTTGACCGTTTCTGAGAACCATATGCTTTTATTTAACTCTACAAATATTTTTCCTAATTCTAACTTCTATGTGCACGTAGATACTTAGCTCTGCTGAATATTATCATACCCGCATCCTGTTATTTAAATATGACTCACTTATCTATAAATATTTACTTTCTTTTCTTAAGGTAAGATTTTTTTCCTTTTCCAGGGCTCTTGACTGCGCAGGCGGTTACCTTCACCACACACCGAAACGTGCAGGCCGCATCGTAGTGGCGTGTGCAGTGCTCCACAACATTGCCAGGATTCGTCGGGTGCCACTCCCACGATTCAACGATCCCAACGTGTTCCGTGGGCGGCCGAACGTGGGGTACCTGGAACAATCCGCGACCGTGAGGCAGGAATCACCAGGAAGAGCCCGCCTACGAAAGAAGGAGGCAGTACATTGCCCGCAACTGGCCGGCCTTGGTCTAGCGCGCCTATCTTAATGACTACCACTTGAACTTTGAAAAGAACGTATCGTTCTTTAACCACATGACAGTGGTGTTGTAACTTAGAACGTTCTGGACTTCGTAAGGATGTTGTTTTACATGGGTTGTCTTATGTGAATATCATTCTGTATCTGTGGTCTATTCCGCCGATCTTAAAGACTACTACGTAAACGATCAATGTATCGCCCAGATCTTAATAATTACCACTTGAACTTTCTAAAGGAACTTTGGTTCCTTTACTACATGACAGTGGTATTTTTACTAAGAACGTTTCTGGTATCGCTTTATCCTTCTATAATTCCCATGGATGTGGGGTTATGTTTGTTTTGTTAATAAGAAAGTTATGAGTATTTCAATATCCTTTTTAACTTGCAAAGAATTTCGTGTACTTCCAGTTTATGATTGGATTTTCTTGTATATGAACACCATTACATGTGTTGGCATTCTTGTACATTTTGCGTACGAAGACATAGTAGGAAAAACATCAACTGTTATGTATATGATTTTGAAACAATCTAGTGTATCTCGTATTAATTCTGCAGAAATCTGAATTCAACAATCAATTTGCCGAATATCAACTATCATGTACGTTAATTCCTACCACTTGAACTAAAATTCTGAATATTTTGTATCAGAAATAGAGTTAGAAATTCTATACTTATCGTGACTTTCAAATCAACTAATTTTGCTGAATTGTGAACTCATTAGACAAAGATAATTGAATAAATTACTTATACATCGAACTTCATGTTTTGAATCTTCTCATCTTTACCTTATATATAGAGCTTCCTAGCGCGTAAAATAAATAATGTTTTTTCTCTTACGTTATTGATTTTCATTCAATAGTTATCAATTCCAATAATTAAATTAAACTTGCATTTTCATGGGTAAACTGTACTGTGTCCCCACCTTTTTCTCGGGTGAAGGAAATTACGTTTCTTGATAACATACATTTAAACAAAGTAACTACTGAAACTTGAAATTCAAATTTAAATGTTTTATTCAAAGTATTGCCGTGGGTTTTACATTTCTATTGTCGCACGTACCGTACAATCACGTACGTTTTCACATGGAAACTCAGTCTTATAACTCCCCCACAGAAGCTCGTCTTAAAAGTTAGGAAAAATACGGATCTAGACCTAACCACAGTTTTTTGTTTGTAAGGCCCCCCCTCGTTCGCACACTACGTCATGCACCTGGTTGCGAACTTTCTGCATTCATACTTTGTTGATTTGCATGCTCCCTCTGTAATGTGGCCGCCAACATTTTAGCGTTCTTTCCTTTCCCTCTAGCGTAAGTCCTTCTCACTGAAAATAAATAAGCATCTTGATTTAGATAGCAAATACTTATCCCCAATTGGACAATATGATAGTTTATTTCTTGTTCACCATATTCACAGCAACATAAGTACATAGGTACGTATGTACGTACCTACCTACCTCACGTAATAATATTAGCATTTGTTTATAACATGTTTACTTTCACGTACGTAATAATGTACGTACGTACGTACGTACTTAGCGTACGTTACATAGTAGTACAGTGGACTCTCAGTTGAATGGACGCTTAGTTAAACGGACATCGCCATTGAATGGACAAAATACAATGTCCCGACCAGGTCACTGTATTATCTAATATGAAGTAACCTCAGTTAAATGGACATCTTGGTTCTATGGACAACGGACAGATTTCTGTGCCCCAAATGCTCATGTATACCTTCCATGAATGGACAGTCCTATCCTTCCTGCCCTCCCATCAAAAGGAGAAGTCCTGTCAGTCACTCCCTGTCCACTCCACACCCCTCCCGGCCTCTCAATCTCATCAAAAGGAGAAGTCCTGTCAGTCACCCCCTGTCCCCTCCACACCCCTCCCGGGCTCCCATCAAAGGGAGAAGTCCTGTCTGTCCCCCACTATCCACTCCACACCTCTCCCGGCCTCCCATCAAAGGGAGAAGTCCTATCAGTCACTCCCTGTCCACTCCACACCCTTCCCGGCCTCCCATCAAAGGGAGAAGTCCTGTCAGTCACTCCCTGTCCACTCCACACCCTTCCCGGCCTCCTATCAAAGAGAGAAGTCCTGTCAGTCATCCTAGTCTGTTCCACACCCCTCCTGGCCTCACATCAAAAAGAGAGGGGGTAGGGGGTGCCGTGGGGTAGTCACCACCCCCCAACCTGAGCTAGGTCCACTTACATGTGCACATGTTTAAGTTTCTGATGAGGTAAAATTAGAGAGATTTAATTTAATGTCCGAAAACGTCCATATATATATTATTGGTTTGGGAATCTCATGTTAAATCCTATTTTGCATGTTCATTAGTACATTCATCTCATATAATTACTAAAAAGGTCCACTTTCCCTTAATGGACACCCCCATTGGAAAGTTCTGGATACGGGCCTGATGTCCTCCCTCTTAGTTCAACGGACATCTTCCTATAATGGACAAATTACCTGGACCCGTCCTTGTCCGCTCAACCAAGAGTTGACTGTATTAGTATTCCAGTTTAAACATAATAGTCTTCTTAATTGTAAATCCTATATTTTTCCTCACCTGTGGAGCGTTATCTCCTGTTCCGCTACTGCTACTGGGTGGGGCGCCTGATGGGGTGGATGTCTGTTTGCTGAAAGACTGTACGATTGTTGTTCCGGCGGGGACCCTCACTTCGCGGATAGTGCCATCTGCATCCTGCTCTTCTGTCGCACAAAAAAAGAAAATTCATCAGTTAAGCAAGTGGTTAATGATTTGATGGAATTGTTGGAGATAAAATAACGTACATGTAATTACAATATTCCCATGGTAGGTCGAACCAACTACGGAAATATTTGATTGAGTTATTCAACCGAAACTAAACTACATTTCATCATAGAATTCATATGGCATAAACTACTTTAGGTTAGTCAGGCTTACCAAGTATGAAACCACCCGGTAGTTGTTGCGGCACGGAGGGAGCCGAAGTTGATGGTTGCTCAACCGACTTCATCGGCCTCGGCACTGCTGCGGGCCCTCTCACTTCCCGGGTAACGCCACGGTCCTCTTCTGTCGCACCAAGAAAAGAAAATTAATCAGTTAAACAACCAGTGTATTATTAGATGGAATTCTTGGAGATCAAATAACGTACATGTAATTACAATATTCCCATAGTAGGTTGAACCAACTAAGGAAATATTTGATTCAGTTATTCAACCAAAACTAAACTATATTTAGTAATAGAATTCATATGGCATAAACTACTTTAGGTTAGTCAGGCTTACCAAGTATGAAACCACCCGGTAGTTGTTGCGGCACGGAGTGAGCCGAAGTTGATGGTTGCTCAACCGACTTCATCGGCCTCGGCACTGCTGCGGGCCCTCTCACTTCCCGGGTAACGCCACGGTCCTCTTCTGTCGCACCAAGAAAAGAAAATTAATCAGTTAAACAACCGGTGTATTATTAGATGGAATTCTTGGAAATCAAATAAAGTACATGTAATTATAATATTCCCATGGTAGGTCGAACCAACTAAGGAAATATTTGATTCAGTTATTCAACCAAAGTACACATAATTATAGTATTACCATGGTAGGTTGAACCAACTAAGGAAATATTTGATTCAGTTATTCAACCGAAGTACACATAATTATAATATTACCATGGTAGGTCGAACCAACTAAGGAAATATTTGATTGAGTTATTCAACCGAAACTAAACTACATTTCGTCATAGAATTCATATGGCATAAACTACTGCAGGTTAATCATGCTTACCAAGTAGTTGTTGCGGCTCTGAGTCAAAGCATGCATGGTTGTCAACCGACGGCATGATTCTGGTTCCTACAGGCACCCGGACTGGACGCTTTATGCCATCCGCACCCTCCGCTTCTGTCACACAAGAAAAAAAATTAATCATTTATTGCAGTAGTTATTAATATCAATAAACCGCAAGTGAAGTACACATAATTATAGTATTACCATGGTAGGTCGAACCAACTAAGGACATATTTGATTGAGTTATTCAACCGAAACTAAACTACTCTTCATAATAGAATTCATATGGCATAAACTACTTCAGGTTAGTCAGGCTTACCAAATATGAAACCACCTGGTAGTTGTTGCGGCTCGGAGTCAGTGGAAGTTGATGCCTGCTCAACCGACTTGATCAGCCTTGTTCCTGTGGGGACCCTCACTTTCTTTGTAATGCCACCGTGCTCTTCTGTCCACAAAAAAAAAAGAATTAATCAGCTAAACAAGTACTTAATTTCATTCAGTTATTGTGAATAAGGTAAACCACAAATAAAGAAATTATTCACACGGTAGGTTAAAAAAAGTAAATATTAGATTGCGGTATTCAACACACAATATGATAAAAAAATATATAAAAAATACCCGTAGTATTCACATGTGAAATTCTGTACTGTGGACTAACAATTCCTAAACTAATATGCAAATTGCAGAAAGTACTGTAATACTTACCAAGTACGAATGCACCATGTAGTTGTTGCGACTTGGAGACCTGGTCAACCGATGGGGTGTACCCCTGAGTTTGAACTGACTGATTAACACGTTCTGCGGTAGTAGTGACTACTGGACGTTTACGGATCTCCTCCATCACCTCCACGAAGCGTTGTTCCTGATGTTGCATGAACTGCAAGGTTGCAGTTAGTACTGAAAAAGAAGACAAATTCTTTATAACTTACTTTAATAAATGCACTCGTATATGTGGTTCTTACGCATGTAGGTATGTAGGTAGGTATGTAGGTAGGTAGGTAGGTAGGTAGGTACTTTGGTAGGTAGGTAAGTATTAAGTATAAGAACAAGTAGGTAGGTAAGCAGGTACATAAGCAAAGTAAGTCGGTAGGGAGGTAGGTATGTAGGTAGGTACGTAGGTAGGTACGTAAGTAGGTAGTAAGTATAAGAACCTTTGTTTGAGTTTTCGTGGGCATCGACCATCCTATTTAGTATTTTGGAGAGAACTTGGTGTCTGCGTTCACTTTCAATGTCCTTGCTAGTCAGGTTTGAAAAGATAACGTCGAAATCGTCCATCTCAGGGATATTGTTTGGAACTTGTATTCCGTTGGGTACTGTTGTTGTTGTTGTTGTTGTATTCCTTTCAATCTCTCCAGTAGGTGCAGTTGTGGGGAGAGATACCAGCAGTGGTTGCGAGTTGAAGTTAATAAGATCCCCAACGTTACCTTGAACAGTCTTTGGCTTAGTGACCTTGAGGGGGCTCCTCTGCTTCATTAATGTTGACTGGCTGCAGAGGAGCAGCTCGTCCGCCAATGACCCCACTCGAGTGCTAGACAGATCCGGCAAAAATCCATCGGTTGCTGTTTCTTTGGTCTCCCCTCTAGTCTCAGTACGACTCGGTGTCACGCGTTTCCTTCTGATGTATACTGCTGCAAAATTCAATGGTGGTTTCTTACTATTCAGATAATTATGTCCTTACTAAACTACGTACGTACGTACCTATGTAGATAGGTATGAATTAACTTTTTCTAATATTTTCATACCTTAAGCACTTATCAATGATATTTTTGATATCACTATTGTGTTAATATAATATTTACCCCCTACCCCCCCCCCCCCCCTCGATTCATTCCTGTAAGTATCTCGCTGTGCACAATGAAACACAATGAAGCTACATAGGTAGTAGACAAGAACCTTTCTCAATAAGTAAGTTACCTTCTTCCAGATCGGAGTCACTGGAGAGTTCTTGCGCTTGGGACTCGAAAGTCGTTTCCTGAGACAGCTGTACTGGTCCGGTTCCATAAGCCTTATCCCCATCCTTGGAAGTGGACATCGGACGTTCAGTGACCTTCGTATCACTCTTCCTTCCTGACGGTCGAACTGCTTCTGAACATATGGATGTGGCGGCTAAACATTAAGTTTCTTTTCATCTCAGTAAGGGTTTCCAATATTTAACATGATAACCGTTTTGTTTATATATTTAGGCGTCGTCTTTTTAATGTAGGAAGGTACGTACGTAGCTGAGAACATTTGGTATGAAACACTCACTGACTCACTGGAACAATACTTAAGTATTTAAAAAAAATACCATTCATTTCGGTAAGGATCTCGCTAAGTAAAAAGACTAGTTACGTCGGTTGGTAGGAAGCTACATAGGTAGTAGACAAGAATCTTTCTCAATAAGTAAGTTACCTTCTTCCAGTTCGGAGTCACTGGAGATTTCTTGCACTTGGGACTCGCAAGTCGTTTCCTGAGACATCTCGCCCGGTCCGGTTGTATCCCCATCCTTGGTAGTGCACATCGGACGTTTAGTGACCTTCTTCTCACTCTTCCTTCCTGACGGATGGACTTCTTCGTGACATATAGAAGTGGTAGCTGTAAATTAAGTTATTTCCCATATTAGGAAGGCTGTTTAATATCACACCTGATAAACTGTTTTTTGATATGTATATGCCGTTGGTTCAAGTACGTAGGAACGTAGGTACGTAGGTATAATTAGACAGTGGGTATGCAGCTGTAATAGATTACTTAGTATGTGATGTTTGGAACTGTACTTAATTATTTACCTCAGAAGTTAATAGATACACGTTTAATAAAAATTAAATAGTAATGACGGTATATTAACCTGCAGATTTTGTGAACTTAGAGATGTCGCTCAAATCTAGCTCTGCCTTCTTTTTCTTAGTCTTCGTAGCTTTTTTCCTCTGCCTTTCTTTGGTTGAGGAGGATTTTCCTTTAAAATACAAGTTTATTTATTCATGGTAAAAAAGCAACAAGAAATTGTTTTTCTCTGGGAAGTAAACAAAGAAATTGAATTTGTTTATACACAATCTTTTACTATTTATTTATATTTGTTTTCATTATGTTTTACGCTATTACAGTGCTGAACCATTCTCATTTATACTAGAGGTTATTAGGTTAAAAAAACAACAGAAATTTAAAGTGGTAATAACCGTTTGTCTTCTTAGGTGGTGGTTCAGGAATCTTATCTAATAGTCTTTGCATGCGTGACGACAAAAGCAAGCCACATGACATGGGAAGTAATACACATTTGGCATCTAGGGGTGTCTCCTCTGAAAAGAACGTTTTTTTGGGGGATTTAGGAATTGGATTGGAATTATATAAGCTAGTAAGGTGGGAAGGATGCTTACGAAATTAACAATTACAGAAAAATACCTACGTTACTTAAGTAGAGAAAGGTCTTAGAATTCTTTCACATGAAATTTTTACTAAGAACTCTGAATACTTTACCAGATAATTCCACAGACTCAAATTGACTCTGGGTCAAGGTGTCATCAAATTCGTCGAGTATGGGATTGTCTACGTCCACATCATCTTCCTCGCTCAGAACTTGACTCAGAACTTGACTATAATCACCTTGTGTCTCGTCGTCCTCCTCCTCTTCCTCACCCTCTCCCTCATCCACACCCTCCTCCTCCTGCTTCTGGGATACATCCTCGTCGTCTGTATCGTTCGTCGATTGTTTCGTGGGCCTCTCCCATCCCAAAGTGGAATCTGCTTCACTGTCACTTACATCAGTCTGTAGTGTTTCGGTCTCCTTGGGAACTATCCGGGTTGGCTTAATTCCCTTCACTCCCGATACAGAATCCTCACCGATCCACGCAAGAGACAGTGACTCCAGCTCCGTTAGCTTTTTTTCTTCCGGGATTTGGCCTCCCCCCGT